>JAYKKT010000060.1:18275000-19617500 GCA_036023115.1 Brasenia schreberi | reverse complement strand
ACGAAGAAAGTGGCAAGAACAAGGTCAAATTGAAAAGGGCATTAAAATGAGAAAATATTGAAAAGAAAGGAAGAACAAAGAAAAAAATGATAAAGAAAAGAATGAAGAAAAGGAAGAAGAAAAAAAGAAGAAGAAGAAAGGAAATTTTTTTAGAAAAAGATTTTTCAACTTTAACGTATGTGAAGAAGAAAAAAAAAAGAAAGAAGAATTAATGAAGAAGAAAAAAAAAATGAAAAGAAATTAAGAAGAAGAAAAAAAATAGAAGAAAAGAAGTAAGAAAAAAAAAAAAAAAAAAAAAAAAAAATGAAGAAAAAATTAATTAATTTAAATAAAAATGAAAAAAAAAAAAAAAAAAAGGTATTCGTCCTCGGAAAAAAGGTAAAAAAAAAAAAAAAAAAAAAAAAAAAAAAAAAGAAGAAAAGAAAAGAAAAAAGAAGAAGAAGAAAAAAAAAAAGAAGAAGTTAAATGATAAGAAAGAAAAGGGAAGAAGGAAAGCCAAGCAATTTGCGATGAACAGGTAATTGAGACGGGCTTAAAACAACAAATGGAACCGTACCGAAGCAGGGACGGCAAATGGGCGCTTGTATGATTCGGTGAACGGGTTTCATGCAGGAGAAAATGATTAAAATGCGAGAAGCCAACTATCTAGACTTTGCCAGGTTATAGAGAATCGTAGCGGATTCCTAATCAAGTTATTTAGAAAAAGAAAATTAAAAATTAGAGATCGAATTGGTAGTCAATGATGCAAAGTAGTTTAATTGAGTCAGTTTTTCAAGGTCCTAACTTTCGTATAATTTCGATGGGAATCGATGAATCTGCCATTCGAGAGTTATCTAATATCCACTAAGCGACAGATTCAGTTTCTCCCCTCCATCAGTTTGGAAGTCATCAACCAATTTGAAGTCCGATTAGGAAGCCTCGATCCACATGTAGGCTAGTGACCATTTGGTGAATAAAAACGCGATGATGGACTGTGGCATGCTTAACTTTCTTCAAGAAAAGCCGAAATTTGGTAGGCGACTTGTTAGCACATTATGTACATGTCAAGGCTTGACCATTTTCTGATTGTTTATGTAAAGTGTCTACCTTATCGGAACCTGCTATATCATTCTTGGGGCAATCGATTGCTCACGATCGACATGTCGTACCTAATAAGGTCCACGCGTAAGTGCAATTTACAAAAGAAAATGAAGAAAAAAGAAAATAAAGCTCAGAAGAGGAAAAGAAATTAAATTCGGAGAGCATTCATCCATTGGGGAATTTTTTCGCAATGAACAATCAAGATTTAAAGACCTTAGGAACAAGATCAACTTTTCTTATGATAAGCTCGTCAGACAAATGGGGATAATTGACCAATGTAACTTCTTTGAGTCAAAGTTTTCACAACCTTGATCATCCTCATTAATAGGCATATCAAACATTACTTGTAATAGATTAGAGTCATCATAATTTTGGAAATCATATGGAAATTTGAAGACTTGAAAGGAAGCAGCATATAAATACTCTTACCAAATGACCTCGTATTAAGAACAAACTCTAATGCTTCAACATAAAGTTGATTATCCATGGCTTGATTTAAATGAAATTGGCTAGATGATTAAATATGCGAAATTAGAAAAGATGCTAGGTATGGGAATTTGAAGATTAAACGTCAAATTGTCATCAAAGATACTTCAATGAATGATAAAATGTATATTAACTTTTATCGACATAGTAATACTTTTAATCCTTAAACACTTGAAATGCACGTAATTTGCATGGATCTTTTATAACCTCTAAAATTTTAGCCATTTAATATAGTGAATTAAGCGCTCAAAAAGTCCATTCTGATTAGTGATGAAGTAATATTGTCTCGTTTATTTTTATGAACTTCAATTTAGAGTACAAGTAAACTCACGTGTCATCTGCCACTTTGTATTTAAAACATTCAATATGAAAAAAACTTACACCCGGCAAATAATTAACTTGGAAGTCAAAAATTAATTTGTAATCCCTAATAGTGTTTATAGAAAATTCACTTCATGTGCTTTATTCTTTCCTGTCTTACATCCGAATTTCATCAATTATTGGCTTGAAGCTCACTTCTTTGACCAGCTCGTATTGAAATATTCTAACTCTGGACAAATTCTAGCTTCATGTGAACTAATGTATTCCACCGATCCTCGTTGGGAACACTAACCCACGACATCTCTTTTACCCCATTTGATTTGACTTTATAACTTGCAAAGTCCTCTTAAAGTTTTGGCGGCATTGACTACATGATAAATTATACGTTCAGTACATTTATTGATAAGCACCTAACAGAAGTTTATTCGATCACCCCCTACACTAATCTAGCAAACATAATTCCTATTCATATCAATTCTATTATTGACTATTTTGCTTTTAGTAATTTTTGTTCAATGTGGAAAATCAATTTTTTCAAAGGAAAATGTTTAAGGTAAAACTCCGGTAGATCAAAAATTTATGAAAAAACTCGGATCAAAGAAAAGAAAAAAAGGCAAGAATAGTTGGTGTTAAAGGGGAAAAGAACAAGATGAGAAGCAAAATGAAATGAAATGAGTCATGAGAAGGTAAGTCATTCACCATTTGGCTACCCTACAAGTGGTAGTAAAAATAGATAGACTATAAATGGAAAATAGAATTGGAGAGAACAAAGTGTGACATTAGTGTAAACTAACAACCAATGTAAAAAATACCTTTAGCATAGTCACACACTTTCCTCGTTCGCCCGAAAACTTTGAACTTGTTTTTTTTCTTTGATGAACTTTTTCATGAATCGTAAATCAATTTGACCATGAATGAACAGACGTGATAAGATAGGTAGAATAAGTGCTATCCATTGATTCAATTCATTGAATTGTGATACGGTGAATTTCAATCCTAGCCCTTTACCTGACGAAGAGGCAATCTTATACACACTTGGTTCCCAGTTTCACTTTCGCTACCGCAGGGCTTAGGTTACCAGATTTCTCATTCAAGTGAATACGGTTGAAAAAATTTCGTTCCCACGTTTGAAAAAGAAAAAAAAGCTAAGGAACCAACGGGGCAGAGCTAGTTAGTCTAATTCCCAGGACTTAGGCATTAAAATAATTCTCTAAGTTTGAGTAAACTAAACGAATTTCTATAAGCAATAAACCTACAAGCAATTTAACCATATTTTCGAAATAAAAATTGAGAAAATAAGCATCAAAGCCCTAATTCATAAAGAATCTGTTATGAAATATAGGGTATAAATGAATATATAAGTAGGTTAATTTGAAAATCTTTAACTGAGACAAATTGTCAAAAAAGAAAATTAATTCATATGTTATTGAATCAACCTCTGATGTGTATTCTCATTAAATGTTTAAGTCCTTTTTTGGTCTTAGTTGCTTACGCCTATGCTTTTCGGTTAAGGATTCTTATTTTAAAAATTATCTACTATATTGCGAATTACCATTTGAGTTTCGGTAAGATGCTATCTATTAACGAAGGAAAACTTTATCGAAAATGGGTCTAGATCAACCGTAAGAAGATCATTTTGAAGAAAAAGGTATGGTGGCCACATTCATTTGCCATATATATACCATCAATTGCAATTAAGATTTAGCAAGAACAATGGGTATCCCGATTGTAAATGTTGTCTTTTAAAAGTACGGAACCGATGATTGCCCGTTGTTTTAGAAAATGAAAAAGAGGTTTCAAAAAAGAAATTAAAAAAATTGTGAGAAAAGGAATAAATCTATTCACAAGAAATGCTTAAGAAGAAGAAGAAAAGATTAAAATAATAAAAATGATTCAAAATCCTAAAAAAGCTTATGCTATATCTTTTGATAAAATGAAGATATCGCCTTATATTTTAAATTTTTGATTTGTCGATGGGAATGTCCCGTTTTCATCTTTTAAATTTACGAGCACGTGTTACACTGTCATCTTTAATTTGATACGTTTGCCAAAGTCTTTGTAAAATTGAGTGAGAACAAAAAGCGGCATTAAACCTAATAAAAAATGAATGGTTTTAAATTAGGAGAAAACGTTTATAAATCATAGTCTGTTCAATTTATCGGCACGGTCGAACCTTGTTGCCATTTTGGAATTTAATTGAGGCGCACTATTTTATGAATTGTCTTATTTAGAATTTTAATACATAAGTTGAAATAAACTAGTCATTTAAGTTTTCGCGACCATGTCATGAGCTTTTTAAATTAGATTGCCTGGGAGCTAAAAAAATTTCGATTTGCGCGACTTGTTTTTAACTTAGCAAGCCTTGTACACCGTTATCTTTTCGGCTAATTTGAGTGATAATTTTCTCACTTGTAAACAAATTAGAGATTCCAAGTTGTCAATAAAATTGTGGGAAATAATAGAAAAAACAATCAAGAAAAAAATATAGAAAAATTAATCCGAGATCATTAAACCAACATTTTTCTAACGCAAATAAGTTCATTGAATAAGGGTTTAAAGAATTGAAAAATTTAACCTTAATTAAAAGACGCGTATTTTTAAATTTCTTAAAAAAAAACCAGCTCCAAATAAGTATTCTAAACAAGCAAATAGCCCGTTCAGGCACAAGAATTGAGGATAGCACCCAAATTTCTGGAATAATTATTGAGCTTATCATTTGTTGCACTTTTAAAGTCAGATGAAAGTTAAGAGCTTTTAATCCGATAGTAAAAGTAAGAAATTGTAGCTAACATGGGAAACTTAGGAAAATAATTTACTAGCAAGACCGATCAAAAGTTCATAGATTGTATTAATTTAACGGGGTTAGAAAAGACTTGTTCCAAGATACTTTTTTTGCATTTATCGTCTTAATCTTAAAAAATTACTGGATCATGTACTTTAATTGACTTGATACTTATAAAAATTGATGAAACATAACAAATTTTTTCTTTAAACTAAGCTCCATGTAACATAAAGAAAGCTGTTATAATCAGGAACACCATGTCTAATAATCTTTCCTAATAAAAAGAAAAATAAAAAATTTTTTTTGATGCTTAAGAGATAAGTTTCAATCTTTAAATTTTACAGTGTTATATATTTTGATATATTTTCCCAAATATTATAACCACTCTTAAAATAAATTGATGAATAAAAAAACTTAAATGAAAATTAAAAATTGAAAAAATTAAGACGAAAAAAAGTCCAACATTGAATTACAAGCCTATTCGGAAAGAAGTTGGGTCCTAGATGATATGATTTCCTTTTGTTTGCATAGCCAAATTATCCAAAAATAATTGCATGCGTACTTCCACAACCATCTTATGTGATATAACGCTTTTCGCACTCTTCATAGAAAATTTAGTAATAATTAAGAAAGCATTGCATATACTTGAAAAATTAAGCCGATAATATCAAACCTATGGTCGGCCACAGGGATAACTGTTAAAATAATTTTTGACTACAAGTTGCATTTCAAGGGTGGAAATTGAATCACCAACAAAACTTTGGACATGGAAGCCCAATAAAGGATCACTTGCTCAGTACTAACGGTCCATGTTTCAGATGACATAACAATTGGACTTACGAGTTTAGAGAAAACACTTTCGTCAACTTGCATGCAGCTGTCTATGTCCTCCCATAAACTTACACAGATCTTCTTAATTGGACCTTGTGTATCAATCAATCCGGTGGACTTGGTAACTAATAATCCTAAGTACAAACAAATTCGGGGAGGGAGTAATACATTCGCGGTTAAGACTCGAAACTAATCCCCGCAAAGTTGCATTGTAAATGCTATAATAAAGTGGTAAAATAATTGAGAATGACTTGTTCCCGAGATTTGAGGCCTTTGTAAATCATAACATTAGTACTTGACACCAATCTTACTTGAAAAAAAAATGAGTGCAATTGATAAAGTAAAATTTAGTGCAAGATTAAATGAGAATCAATTGCTGCATTAAAATTGAGAATTGATAAGCCTGCCCCGAAAAAAAGACCAATGAAGCTTAACTCTTATTAGTGGTTCTGGTTATCCTCGAGAATGTTTACTTTCAACCTTGCTATACTAGATCATTTCACATCAATATCAAATCGGCCTTAGTATCAGATACCTCCTTAACTCTTCCAAAGAGTGGAGCCATTAAAAAGAACCCACTCAAGACCATAACCGGTGATTTTTTAACATTAAGAAGGCCACATAATCATTGTTAATTAAATTTGATATTGACAATTTAATTGATGATTCTTATGTTACAAGGCAAACACACTCTAATATTGTATGATCAATGAGATTATTATCCTATCAACTCAAAACTCGAGATCTAAATGCGGTGATAAAAGCCTTGTTAATTTCCTTTATTGCATCCAGTAGTGGTCTCATTTATTTTTATATTTTATTTTAGTTTTATATTATTTATTCATTCCAGAATTTCAGAAATTAGCAGACTTTCTAATGCCATTAAAATGAGAGTCAATGTTATGAGTCTTTGACAATCCTATTGATCTTAAGAGCTTGAGCTTACGTCTTAGTTTGCATAATATTAGAATGGTTGGAAGAACATTAAGTGTTGAATTCTTCCATAGAGCAAGGTTAACCAAAAATAAACCAATCATGTAGCAAAGTCACCATAAAGATTTTGGAACCCCCACTTATATTCGGTGGGATCAGAACGTCATGTTAATCTAGACAGGTCTGACAATTATAGCATTTAGTAGCGCCATGAATTCTCAAGCGTACTCGTAAATTCGTATTTGGGATGAATTCTTGGAGCTATGTGACGTGGACCAAAGACCAACATAGGATTATCAAGCGTGCTAGAGAAGGATATACTTTTCCATTCCCCCTCTCGAAAGGAGTGAAAGCGATAGAAATGGTGACTACACTTGGGAAGCCCAGCGATCCACCACCAGGTGCGACTTGATCGAACAATGTATTTGGACGAATCTTATCCGGTTGGAAAAATAATAGAGGCTCACCTTTGAAGACATCACACCTGATACGAATAGGAGGCCAATGGACTGTATAGGAGAAGGCACAATGATCTCATTTATTACATTAAAGGAGAAGTTGGGAGAAAACATTTTGTTATTATATGAACATTCTATGCTGGGTTAGATCTGGGTCTACAAAGAGTCGTAAATAACGATTGATACCCACATTCCATGAACTACTCACGTGATGGCAAAAACTCGACAGAAACTGATCTATTCAAGGTAGGATAGTCTTGGCTTTGATACATTTATTTGTGGCCAAGTGAGAGATCATCTGGAAAACGATAAGCAAATACGATAAACATTGCTATTTACTCATGTTGAATGCCAAGTATGTGATGTATATGCACTAGAATCCTTGAGTAGAGCCTATCTGTCAATTCTTGTCATTCTCCCTAACAACGAAAAAAATATAGAGAAGGTATTTGGCTTTGGATATGCACATTTATAGTAGGCATGTTTCAAGACCGTCTTAATTGGGCAAGTGAACTATCATGTACAAGAGTGACTCAATTTCGGGGCTGCACAGAATTCAGCCCAGTGTCCAACCCATAAAATACAAGTTGGAGAAACCACCCCAATTGCAAGTTCGGTTGAATTGAACTAATGTTTAAATGTGATCTATGAATTGGATAAGTGGGTTAAGAAACACACATTTCAATCTGAATAGTTGAGTTTGCTATATTTTTGAGATAGAGTTTTCAAATATACCTGCAACAATGCTTTTGGTTTTTTTGTGAGGTTGGATTGGGTAAAACGCCAGTGACTACTGGAAAATTTGCAATTGTGTTCAAAAAGGACCATCTTAATCACGATTATTGGAAGTGATGTTTGGGTTAATTAATTTTTAACCTTGAACCCAGTTACTAGCATTTTATTCAAAGTAATAAATTCTCATTATAAGAGTAAGGTGATGAAATTTCATTTGAAGAGAATTAATGAAAGGTTCAAAATACTCACCTGCTTGGATCTTTGAGGTATCTTTTAATCTTTTTCCATACAGTTTTGTTCTCGATTTTATTATGTCACATTCATTTTCATTGATTCTTATACGTGTTTTTATAGGTTATTGCACAATGGATTCAAATCACTTGGTTTACTTTATTAGAAAAAGCTATGCAACGTCTTGGTTAAGTAAATTAAGCTCGAGCAATGTTATTCGCGCCTCAGCGCTGAAATCACATAAATGATGTCTGGTTGTAAGTGAGCCAGCACACGACGTTAAAGCGAGGCGGCATTAATTTGTGCGATATATAATTATATTAAGTTCCTTTATTATTAAGTTTAACACTTAGACTAAATTAGCTAACACATTAATTTGTGTCAACGCTCTTTACACCTATATTTAGTTTATTTAGATCTCACTTATTACAATTAAGCGGATTCTAAATCTACAATTATGTGAATTAATGATGTAGAACATTATATTTACTTGAAAATATATGTGTAGCAATTTTTGCATTCGAAATATAATTTTACATTAGAAATTTTTTACCAACATATACTAGACTTTATATTCGATCTAAGCTTGTGTAATTAATTACTATTACTAGCAGTTGATTTAGGGTCAGAATGATGAAGAGAAGAAATTCTTTGATGAACATGTACCCGATTTAGACGCTACAATGAAAACTATCAAAGTTAAGAAATGTTGCATAACATGTTTATCAGGCTTCATCTTGATACCTTTTCTAAATGGCCAATATGCCTAAAATGCCGTCTTTTAGGTTCAATGCTCCTTTTTATAGATTTTGAGGAAAATGACAATGGAGTGGCTTTGACATAAACTTATGAATAAACAATAAGTTGTTCTCTGATAATTGTGAATGACCAAAGTATTGAAATGTTTGTCTTCTACATGAAGTTGTGAGGCTTAACCTTTACCTTTTTTAATGTCACTAGTTTTGGCCTTCCTCATTCCTACATTTCGTAGTATAGGCCAATGTTGGCCCACATTATTAAGCCCCGGCTTGGCCTCCTATAGTTAAGACTTCTTAGATATACCTCTAGGAATGCTGACATTATGGGACTAAGGGTTGTTATGCTTTGCCCGTCGAGAAAGTGCGGATAGATTTAATATCATTAACTTTTCAATGAAACTATTTGGTGTAAATTGAACTCCTAACATGCTAAAGAAATGATCATGTAAATTTGTATCAAGATGTCTAGCTTTATTCAATAATTTGTAACACTGCTTAAAAACTTTCTTAATACCAATTTAAATTATCCATAACTGTGTGATTTAATTATGAGGTCTTATGCTAAGTTATAGAATGCTTTTAATTATAATTCCTACAACACTGACGTCTCTTTTAACTACAATCTTTCACGTAACAACTTTTATATAATCAATTAATAGGCAATCCTTGTGAGGCGATCATTTAAGCAATTCACATTTTATTACTTTCAATGATTCAATGTAACTCAATCCTCCTTAATTACCAACAAAAGTCTTGAAAACTTGTGGCAGGATTCTTAGAAATGGTATAATATGTGTTATTAAATATTAAATTCGTGGTATGGTTGCGGGGTGCAGTTCTGATGTCACTCACCCATTAAGTCCCATTTTTAAAGGATTACAAAAGTACATTTTTAATCCTCGCTTTTTAATTTAAAAAGCTTCGAATTTTCTTAAACATGCAAAGCCTGCTTTGTAATTTGCAAAAGAGCTTTTATTTCTTTGATTTCTTTATCAAAATGCTTTATTAAGTGCATCATCTTATTCATCTTCAATAAAAAGCAAGTAAGAAGACTTTTCAATTGAAGAAGCATACGAAGTCAAGACTTATAGAAGAAGACAGATGTCACTCTATGCAATCCTGAAGTTTAGGTTTAAAAATTAGAAGAAGATTTGACTCTAGAGACAGAAGAAGAAAAATTAACAAAAAAGCTTGAAAAGCTTCTACTAGAAAATTACTGTGAAAAAGGAATGAAGAAAGAAAAAATGCACGAAGCTAATGCAAAGGAACACCATAAAAGGGGGCTGGGGACTCTCATACGCACCAAGAATCTGTACTAAGTATGTGTCTATAAATATGCAATTTTGCTAAATTAGGATTAATGAAGTTTTGAAATAAAAATTTCTTACCTAATTTGGTTGTGAATAACATCCCGGTGGGAGGTTCATACAATAAGATTCAAATTTTAGTCTAACTTTCATATTGCTAAATAAAAATGCCCTTTTACAACTAAAATGTTGATACATTCTATTACAACATTCAAATTTTATAATTTTGTTTTTTAAAGATGATGCCATTTTCCTTTTTCATCAACTATTTTCCATTTTCACTTTGAGAGATAAAGCTCAAGAGCGATATTACAAGCCCGGCGTTATTCCCACTAAACGTTACAAGGGAATAGGATTTTCTTTTTAAGGTTATGTAAGTTCCTTTAAAAACTAGGTAATTTCCTTTCGTCAATAAGCTCAAAGAAGATAAACAAGAGATTAAAATCACTCAAAAGGTAAAGCTAATCTGGTTATAGACGTGAAAGCTATTTCAAGAAAGATATCAACAGCAAGTGTTCATCATGTATGCTTTTGAAAATGTAGTCTGGCAAGCAGAATGCGGATTCTAATGAATAAAAATTCCATGGTTTGAAATCATTGCAAGATATTAAATAATGGATATAAATATGTTAGAATTCGGATTCATTAATGAATCAAAAGACTCACGAAGAAGCTGGTTTTTGAGATTATGGCCATGAATCGAATAAATATTTTAATTCAACATATGTAACCAAGCCACATGACATGTTAACAAAGAAACGAGTTATAAGCTTGGTATGTTCTTGATGCCAATATGCGGTGGAATTCACTTCTACACCAAGTGTTAATTTGTACTACACTGTGTTTTTAACGTTCCACGCTACTTATGGATGTTGGTGATCGCACCATCATTGCGTAGAATTTCTCCTTAAGCGGTGGATATATGGGAAATACTTGAGCAGACTCGAGTACATCCTTATTCTATACATATAATGGCAAGTTTATTGTATATATCCAATTTCTTTGGAAGAATCGGCGATAGCGAATTAATTGCTGACTCGGCCCGAATTTTTTTAATTTGACTTTATCTTGTTTGATTTATGTAAGACATATATTATCTGCTATTTACTGCAATATCTTCCCCCCCATTTTACATTATTATCCTCTACACTAGTTCACCTATTATAGGTAAATAGAGATGACTATTTATTCCGATTGTGGCAATTCAAGACATACTTATTGTAGCATTTAGCGATGAATAAATACAAATGTGTAGCAATGATGGCTGCAAGTGGAAAATTATAGATGTCTCGACCAGAATGTCGGGGATGTTACCAAGCAGATACGGTTGTCGGTGCTGCAAGATGCAGATTACCTTAATGACGATCCTCTATTTGCTATACTGGAATAGTTTAATAAACAAGGCATCTATAATTGAGGTCAAATTAGATACGGCATCAAACACCTCCTGAAAGGATGTGATAATTCCAATGTCTTGTAAATTGTTTGTGATAAATGGAAGACGTTTATGAATAGTTTTTCAAGAAAATGAGTAGCCAAATCTGGTCTTTTTAAGAAGAAGGATTATTAAGCGATTCTAATGGCAATCGACCTTGTTTTATATTTGTATGCAAATAGACATTGACAGTTCTTTCTCGAAATCTCACTTCCGTTAATTGAATGAGATAATCAAAAAAGGCAATTCTCAAAGTTCTTTAACTACGTCTAGAGCGGATGAATACATCGAGTTTTCAAACATATGTCCTTAAATTAAACGAATATAGGCACTAACTAGCAGATGATGCTTGAAGTTCCATGCGAAAGTTATTGCAAGGATTATGCTTCTTAAAGACCAGTTAAGTAGGAAACTCCAAGGAATCAGATTAAACGACTGACACTCTTCTAGTGTTCGTTGATAATTAATTTGTGCTATAATTCCGTAATCTTTCAATCAAGGAAAAGCTGCATTCAGCCTACTCATAAAAGATCCTAAGAGCATCCATGTTCCAAGTCATTATAGGCACACGTTTGGCGACCAACCAGCTGACTTAATCAATGGTCAAGAAAAAGTCTCTGACCCGACGTTAGGAGCTAGCAAATTTAACGGAGCCATTGTGGTAAGTCTTGTGTTACAAAGTACGATTTAAAGTGAAGCCTAACCAGCATTGTATCATTATAATTAGTTGCAGTAACATCAAACATCACTTTTATGGTTCATAGCATGAAAATTTGGTTATAAAGATGTGAAAATTTATTTATTTTTGGTGATTTGGTGACGATTCTAGATATAGAAAAATATATATTTAAGTTTCTTTATACGATTTATAAAATAATTCAACATCATAACTGGTACTTTAATACATGCTGCATTTATTTAATTTACCTTTGGTTACCACTTAATTAGTAGCTCATTCTGAGCGGTATTGATTCGAGGTAATCTATGAATGTCGATAAGATCTTTCGGTAACATTCTTATATATGATATGCCCCTGATCTAAAAAAATTCAAGATTAATCACTACTTCTACGAGGACACCAATTGGCTATTAAGAAGCAACATTAGGTTATCGCGGAATCCCCGATATCTTCCCAATTTAGGAAGATATATATCGATTGATATTAATTAGAAGAGTATTTCCTATCTACGAGATTGTGGTTGACCCGACGAGAGAAAGGTCCTTTTAAGATTATCCATGCTTATAACTAAGATCTGAGGCTAAGTGTTCTATCATCCAACTATATTTAGTTGAGTTGTATTGTTGCACAGTGATATATTTCGTCTAAATCATTCTCGAAAGGTGTACCATAAAATACCTACTCCATCGAGTGGAAGTTCCCCGAAATGCCTTGAGAGGATTCCCGATTGCATTATACAAGTATGGAGAGCTGAGATCGATTTTGGCGTCATCTTAAAAATGCTTTAAGAATCCCAGCATTTAAATAGGCAATATCGAGTAAACTCATTAATGACTTTTTACATCTTTGGCAACCCAGTGGTTCTTACAATTCTTTACTGTACATTTATTTTCCAATTATTACTTACTATTTTTATTTAATTAGTTATTTGCTTTATTCCTTTTTAGTTCTTGTTCTAAATTTTTTTTTATTTTTGTTTTCAGGTCCCAAATCTTTATTTACCCAAAGGATTCTTGTCGATTTTAAAATCCGTAATAAAATCAAATTCAAGATAAAAGAAATTAACATCATAATAACATGTGTTGGCGTATCTTTGAATTATTGATGTAGATCCTTAGTGCAATACGATCCACTCATCCACCTCAGAAAACCGAAGACACGAGTCCTGATCTCATTTCATTTATGCTAATGAAAAACAGAAGCTGCTTACACTGGGTTGGTTGTCACCTTCTTCTCTTCCTGGCGGCAGCCTTCTTCCCCAGATCGTAGGAGGCCCTAAAGGGTAGTTCACATTGTTGCAATCTCCTCCTCATCTTATTTCTGTGTACCATCAACCTTTAGATGGGAGTCTCTTAGACTGACAGCGAAGATAACATTCAAAGCTATACCGAGAAGTGATGAAGAGCCATAATGGCGAATATTTCAGACCAATATATGCAAAGGCGCTGTTGAGATGAACTTACAAAACACGTAAAAGCACAACAAAAATAAATTTCGGCGAAACGGCGTTTATACCCCATAGATTCAGAGACTAATTGTTGTGCAAACTTTGATAATGTTGAGCATACTGTTCCACGGTTTTGTAATGGATTTGCGTCACGTGTTATAAGTGTGTCGACCTCCCAGCATAGATATGATCGTTCTGGTACAATTTGTGATTGTGTGTATAAATTGAATCTCGGTGTTACCTTTATACGTCAAAATACTCGTGCATGAATATCAGATCACCATTAAACATTTTATATTTTTTAACGAGTATCTAGCAAGTATCTTAACATTTAACTTCAATAATCTTTTACTGTCATGTTTTCTTATTTTGATGAATGATGATCAATTGGTCAAATTAATCTAATTCTTTTTATGACGCTTAATTTGTCATGATGACGTTGGAATTTGCTCATTTTTAGTTCTCAATTGTGGCAAACAAAATAAAAAAATAAAAATACTATAATAAAAACCAAAATGATAACTACAAAATACATTTGATTCTGAGAAACAATGCAGAAAATATATCACGAAAACTAATAAATAATAAAAAAAACAATACATATAATCTAAGTATCAGGCTATTACGGGCCTTCCTGCTCTCATATGATTTGTTAAATGTCTCCGGTCAATAGATCAGAGAAGGCAAGAGATATGATAAGGAGGACCTCTTTATAGCGCAGAATAGCAAGAAGCTCTTTACGATAAGAGACGCTATTATGGACCCCATATGTCAATAACCTTGATAAGTCTCTAAAATTCTGTGACTAGTAAGGCCTTCAATTTTTCGATACAAGTTACCAGGATATTTTTATACGCGTACTTATCACACGTAGTAAAGTCAGTTTCCATTACAAGAATCGTCAATCCCCATCTTCACTCAGCAAAGATCAACACTTTTTGGTCCCATCACCACTTATAATGCTCACCATTCACCTGTCTTTCAACCTGGCCCACCATCATCCTTCATTACTGTAGATTCATCGTTTCTTCTTCCTCTGAAAATGCCACTCATTCCCAGCTTGAAAGCCACAATGAGGGTGGTCAGTGGTCAATATATCCACTCTCTTTTTTTATCTATCACACCACGAAGGCATAATTTTCATTTGTACTGAACCAAACAACAATCCCTTCATCCCATTGGACTTTCCAAACCATAGCAACCTCTTCAGTACCTAGTCATTTGAATTTTTCACCCACTAGCTCCAAACCTACTGCCACCACCTTAAAAAAGAACGAAAGCGGATCCCTTCAAACTAAACTTCACGCGACTCCAGGAAAACCTCTACGAAACGTAATTTAGAATCCGGCTACTCAGCTGTTTGGAAGTTTAGTGCTTCCACACGCAGGTCATGCCGCTAATTCGTCATGTTGCACCGTCTCAGACTCCATTGTGAAGAGCTTCACACACCTAGATAACTCCGCGCTGTCGTCACCCAGGACTGAAATGATTAACGTCCGGCCCATGTTGATAGTTAAAATTGCCATTTTGAGATGCCGGCCAGCAGAGATCGACATTTATTTACGGCCCTTAGCCCGATTTCGCTTTTAGTTCATGATCTGCAACCGCGGCCCCGTCTCAGTATTTAGTAGGATCCGCCTCAAGATCCGCTACATTGGCCAAATATATTTAATGAGTTTTAGCTGGCAGGTTCTATTCCATTTTTAAGTATTCAATAATTTGCCCATATATGAAGCCATTCGCCTCCACGGTGCCGCTGCCAAAAAATCAGCGGGGAGTAGGTGTTTGATCATATTCAGTACCTACGCGAATAGCAGTCATATCAAATCTGAAGCATACAACATGTCACCCCCCCTCAAGTCTTTCATTTTCTTTGTCTCTGTCGTTTGCTCATGGTAATACGGCACCCAACAGTGTGCAAGTCAAGGAATATATCTTAATTTTAAATGCTTTTTTCTTTTATTTTACCACGAGTAAAATTTAGCTATTTTTTTTGCAATGCCAAAATGTAGTACAGAAATATATTTATATAGGGATCAAAATCTTTTTTGAGTCCTCATGATAATTTAGTCATTGCTCTGCCGAACTGCTTTCATTTTTACTTAATATGATATTTTATGTCAGAGCCAGGATTCATCAAACTATTTAAATCTGGCAATACTTACAACATTACCAGGAGTGTAAAATAAGATACTTGTAAAAATTATATTGTAATAATTGTTTAGGTTGTCTACTTTTGGATGTTTTATGTTTAACTTTTATTTACCTCGATTCGTAGCTCAGGTTTATTTGCTCATTTCGATATTTCTTAAAAAATAAAAAAATAAAAAAAAATAAATAAAAATCTTTAATCCATGCACGACTAATTATGGATGACAACAAATGGATACTATCTTTCAATGCCGTTTGATCATAGTTTAGTTGAAAGAGTCTTCATAAGGTTAACTTGAACCTCGCAAGAATGGATTTATTTTCGTGAAAAATTCCTTCAAAAATCTCTTCTTAATGCAACCAACCAATCACAATCATTTCTAAGAACCACGTGACTTTGAGTTCTCCATTGCACCAGGAGATACGTATGTAAATCCATTGGCTGCTTCAAAAAAAAAATTATAGAAGAAGAGGGAGAAAAGAAGTGAAAAACCTATATTAAAGGGAATAACATAAAGGTGAGCATAATTTTCTTCATTTTTGTATTATATCTTATCTTTAAATTTTGCTATATAATTACACCATTTTTGTTGCTTGCATATTAAGGTTTAATTGTGACAAATTTAGCTTACTATAAGAGGAAGGTTTAGTCCCCATTTTGTAGAAAAGAGGCGTGCCGTTTGGCTTGTTGGTAATTTTCATTACTCATGTTTTTATTTTTTTGTTTTTAAGGAAAACTATAACGTTAGGCTCTAACTTATGTATCTTTTTTTTACAGTTATATATGTAAAAGAAAAGGAAAAGAAATATGACAAAAAAAAGAAAGTAGAAAAAAAATGAAAGTGAAAGAGAGAATATGAAGAATGAAAATGAAAAAAGGAAGAAAAGAAGTATAGGATAGGGAGAAAAGAGAAGAAACAAAGAATCCATGTAGCCGACCCCGTCTAGTATGGGAAAAGGCTTAGTTGTTGTTGTTGTTGTTGTTAGAAAGGTGAGTATAATTGTTTATTGTTTCTGCTTTTTTATATTTTATCATTCAATTTAGTTTTATAATTGAATTATTTTCATTGATTGTAGATTAAGGTTTAATTGTGACAAGCTTACATAATATAAGGGAAAACCGGTGTCCCCATCTATGTCACATGGGTGCGGGTGCGGGATACGGAAAATTTCAAAAATTTTGGGTGCGGCGATACGGATAGGTTATATAATATTATATATTATATATATAATATTCAAGCTACATAAATCAATCATAATACAACTAGTATTTGCTAATTTTGGGTGCACGTAGGTATCAATTAACAAGTTTCCTCATAATGATCTGAAACTTACAATGATTTTACGAGCTGCAAAATATCCAAGTTATGGATTCAAAGAGTTTCGAGATCTTTTGTAGGATATAACATATACTAGTATTTGTACTAGGATCCACTAGTGATGTCATATTCTTCTGTTCTATTGATCTGGCAATGTTCATCGTCTTTAAATGTGTTAGGTGACAGAGATTATTCTGTGCAAAGGCATACAGTATGGAGTCAAGAATCCAATCAGATTCAGTAATAAGAAACCAATTGTTCGCACTCAAAATCATTTAAGCAGTTTTATATTGTATAAAGCTACAATAGTAAGTACACAACTTTATATTAAAGCAAAACATATAAATGATAAACAACTACTAATTTCATCATAATACACAAATCAATCTTCATTATCCGGACCCATTTATCCGTTAGTTACAAAAACAAAAACAAAAATTTGCAATTTTTTTTTGGACATGCCGCACCGACACGGTGTCGGTGTCACACCAGTGTCGGGGTCGACACTCCACCCCTTAGAAGTGTCTGTGTGACTTAGGTCCCCATTTTGCAGAGAAGAGGCCTACCCTTTGGCTTGGTGGTAATTTTTTTTCTATATTCTATTTTTTTTTCTTCTTTTTTGTTTTAAAAATACTGTAACCAGATTTTAAGTTTCATAAAAAAATTTGTTTTTATAAATTTTTTTTGTTTATTGTTTCTGCTTTTTTATATAGTTTCATAATTAAACTATTTTCATTGTTTGCAGATTAAGATTAATTGTGACAAGCTTACCATACTATAAGAGGAAACCGGTGTCCCCATTTTGCTAAAAAGAGGCCTACCCTTTGGCTTCATGGTGAATTTTTTTCTATATTCTATTTTTTCTTTTTTGGTTTTTAAAGAAACTATAACTTGATTTTATGATGTTATAATGCTCTTTCTTTTCATCACGCTTGGCAATGTTACACATGCATATAAAAATAGTGCATTTTGTGTGGTCATGATGATTTCTTTGTAAAATTACTTATTTTTTTGTTATGGTTTATGATAAGGTAACATCCTTCTATATTGTCTAATTTCTATATCTCCTATTTTATAGGTATATATATAAAAGGAAAAGCGAAGAAATATGATGAGAAGAAAAAGAAAAAAGAAAAAGAAAAAAAGAAAACAAAAAGTGTTGAAGACGAGGGAGAAAAGAAGTGAAAAACCTACAGACATAAAGGTGAGCATAATTTTTCTTTGTTTTTTTATTTTATCTTATCTTTAAGTTTAGCTACATAATTACACTATTTTTGTTGATTGCAGATTAAGGTTTAATTGTGACAAGTTTAGCTTAATATAAGAAGAAAGTTTAGTTCCCATTTTGAAGAGACGAGGAGTGCCCTTCGGCTAGTTGGTAATTTTTATGATCTATATTTTTTTATATTTTTATTTTTAAGGAAAACTATCACAGAAGAGTCTAACTTGTGCATCTCCTTTTTGTAGGTGTATACGTAAAAGAAAAGGAGAAGAAATATGATGAAAAATGAAAATAGAGAAAAAAGAAGAAGAAAGAGAGAAAAATTGAAAGGGAATGACAGAAAAGAGTATAATTGTTTATTATTTTTGCCTTTCTTTCAATATTTTTGTTTAGTTTTATTTAATGAGTATTTGTTTCATAAAAATCTGTTTACTTGTCTTCTGCATCATCAATATTTTTGGCTTGAATTGTCAAAATTTGTTGGTTTCATGTTGGTTTCTTTCTTCTTTATCTTTGCCAGTCAATCTGGAGGCGTCTCAGAGCTATCAATGAATCGCGAGCACTAAAGAGAAAAGTAATACAACACGCAGTACCATGTTTTAGGTTGGTCATTAGGCTGTGCCGACCTCATCCATCCTCACAAGCTGTGCTTATTGCTTAGGGCCTAGTGTTACCAATTCCTACCATGATAACCAACCTGGTTCTTGGGTGCTGAACAATCACACCCTTCTTTTCCTTGAAATCTTGAAAATCAAAATCACAAGTTTTAGTGGTTGAGAGTTGTTAGCTCTTTGAATATTCATTCTCCACGGTCTTATGTATTTATTTTATTGGAAAAGTGGAGCTTTTGTTGTCTGGTATCAAGTGATTTAAATTTAGGAATCACAGGGCAAAGCAAAATTTTCCTGCTAGCTATGTGGTCTAGTTTTGTCCATGGTTGGTCCAACCGACCCAAAGTTGCCGTCTTTACCTGGTCTCTACTGTGGTTGGAGTGCCTCTTTCTAGGGCATTGTTAACCAAGTCTGGGGTTTTTCCAGAACAGCAGGCATGCGGAGAAGACCTCCGAAAGAAATGGGTTGAGGTATGTGCTTCTTGGTGTATGAGTACTAATTGAAAATCTCAAGTTCTTGACAAGGAGTACTTTATGTCACTTCTCCATTTTTACAATTTTCTTGTATTAATTTTCATTTTCAATATCAAGAGGAACTTATATCTATTCCACCTGGTTCAAGATCAGCTAAACCAAGATCCTGTTAGTCACATGTTCTCTGAGTCTCTGACATATATGTTCCTTGTTTAATCAGTGAATTGGTCATTTTTCTTTCTGTTGTGTTATGGCATAATGCTTTTCCATAATTCTGTTTATTTTATACTTGAAACATTTCTGCAATATTTCCTAGCGGTAAAGTTTAAATAATTGCAGTGAGCAGTTAAATTTGCTTTCCATTGACCACTAGATATTTTGATGCTGTTGTGCAGGGACTGTCACAATCTCACAAGCAACTTCGAGTATTGGCTGACCATGTTCCCCAATCCCATGGTTACAGGAGGAAATCTTTATTCGAAGTTCTGATGAAGCATAATGTTCCTCTGATGAGGGCAACATGGTTTATCAAAGTTACTTACCTAAACCAGACATGTCTGACTTCTGTCACTAAAGGCACATGTTCTTGTGCCTGTTAATTGATCTTCATCTGTACACTTGATCTCGTGTAACATAAAACTTGGAACTGTGTTTCAGGTTCGACCATCTCTTAATGGAGTTTCACGTGGAGGAGCTGAGAGACCTCAAATAACACGTACTGAGTTATGGACAAAGGACGTGATTGAATATTTGCAGTACCTTTTGGATGAATTGTTGTGTAATGAAACTCATAAGTCGATGCCTCATGGGAGGGATCAGTCTCCACAAGGAACAGTCAGTGGCTTTGTACAGCAAAAAGGTATTGAATCAATACAATTAACTAATGATGGAGAAGAACCTTCTCTTCAATTTAAGTGGTGGTATATGGTACGTATCCTTCGTTGGCGCTATGCAGAATGTTTGCTGTTTCCATCTCACATTACTGAGTGGGTCCTCAATCAACTTCAGGTTATCTCCCATCTTTTACTTGATTAAATGTTTTGCTTTGCACATCTGACTTGTAACGCAAGTGATTGCAGCCTTGTCAAAAGTAATTTCAAAATGATTAAATTTCAGTTTGTTATTATCCTCTTGGTCTGATTTGTATATGGCAATTTATGTTTACGTGCTTGCAGGAGAAGGAATCACTTGAGGCAGTACAACTGCTTTTGCCTCTTGTATTTGAGTTGATAGAGATCATTGCGCTATCATAATTGTATGTGAAGATTTTTGGGGACATTGCTATACGTTTTCTACAGGAATATCCTTCATCTGGTCCATCTCTCACAGAAGGCTTGTATTGCCTATACGCTGGTGGAGTTGCTTTCTTATTTAATACTCACCGTTCCTGACAGTTTCATTTATTTGGAATACTTTCCTCTACCCGCTATCATGTTTTAATTTGGAAGGTGATAGCTCTTCCATGATTGTAGCATCTGAAAATGGAGAAAAACTCCGATTTGATGCTAAGAGTTGCAATATGAAAGTAGAAGATGCTTATCATCAGAACTTGTCCTTCAATCGTGCTGTTTCTTCTACCCAAAACCATGTTGTCTATCTTGCAAAGGCTACCTTTTCTGGATTTCGGGCCATGATGAGGCTAGAGTTGCACTGGGCGATGTGACAAGTGCTTATGACTTCCTTTCTGAGAATTTGTGTCATGAGGGTGTTGCTGAAGGATGGGTTGCTGAAGTAAGCCAATGTCTACGGTCATGCTTGAAGTTGATTGGGAGTACGAATATGCCAGAAGTTTGTGCTGTTTTCTTCCTTCTTGAGTGGGCAACATGTGATTTTGGAGATGTTCGTAGCTCTTCTCTATTGGATGTGAAATTTACTGGCACAAAGGATTTTTCTCAGATCCATTTTGCTGTTTCAATTTTGAAACGGAAGAGAAAGGACATGAAAAGCTTATCAGAAATAAAGAATGATAGTTTGGTTGATGAGGGTGTTTCTGGAAAGAAAACTAAGCTGCGTGAGATCCATTCAAGCCGAGCAGCACTAACCCAACGTACTACACAAAAGACCGACTCAAATTGTCCAGCTGTTGGTTTTAGAACGTCAGATATTTTCACTACTCCTGGTCCATTGCATGATATTGTAGTTTCATGGCTAGATCATCCTGAAATGAGGAAGGGAGAAGGCTTTAAGCGTGTCCAAGTTCTTATTATGGAACTCATCCGTTGTGGCATCTTTTATCCCCAGGCTTATGTAAGGCAGCTCATAGTGAGTGGAATTATGGACAATCTATGCTGACAGGCAGAAAAGGCACACCAGAATCCTGAAGCAATTGCTGGCACCTTAATTTATGCTTTAAAAGAAGCTAATATTGCTGACGTGCCCATACTTTCAGAAGCCATAAATATATACTCGAATTAGCGCCACCTTGTGCTTCAAGGGCTTATGAGTGGACGACCTACGACTTTCCTGACAGGTGATGTTGCACTGAATTTGTTTCATACTAACCAGCAAAGCAGTTCGGCCACAGGTAAGATGGTTGTAAACACTCCCAAATATTTTTTTTCTGAAAATACTCCAAAATTCAAAAACTTATTTTAAAACTTGTAGCTTTAAAATGAAATTTTTAAAGTTTTTAAAATGAAGATTTTAAAAAGATTTCAAAATAAAGTTAAAAGTATAAAAACCCAGAAGATTGGAGTAGAACAGGTTGACAAGTGGGGCCCGCTTCGAGGCAGGGATGATTCCATGAAGATAAAGCCGGAAATCAAATCAAGGATGAAGATCAAGTTAAAACCATATCCTCACTCAAGATCAAATCAAGAATAGACGGCAAACCTAGCCCAATTGAACCCATTGCTAGACATGAGTATAGACATGAGTAGTTTGAATTAAACATCAAGCCCTAAGCCCTCTTTGAACCGAATGTTTTAATTCAAACCAATATTGGATTTTTCTAGCTTTGTTCATCTCTCATCCTTGAACCAAAATTTATCAAATCACCTTCTTACCTAGCCACTGATTAAGTGCAAAAAAATAAATGCAAGCAAGGACCGGCCAATTTGAAGTAAGGGTTCAAGGCACCTAGCCGGCCATGGCTAGGTGCACCCAATCAAGTCCATAACCAACCCACATGGGGCTGGTCCATGATTGACTAAAAGGAACCACTCCCCTCTCTATTCCAAGTGAAGGCCAATAAGAATTGGATCAAGTTGGGTCTTGGCTCACCCGTCCTATGAAAAGGCATAGAAAGGCCCCCCTTGGCCTATAAATAAAGGCAAGGGAGGGTGAGTTTCGCATCTTCATCCTCTTGAGAGTTGTTAGGGAGAGACGCTTAGAGAGGGAAGGTTTGGGTGAGAGAATTGAGTGAAAATTGAGGAAAAAGAGGGTCAAGCACCACTTTTGGAGGCCATCTTAAAGGGAATTCGGGAAAATTTTTCCAACTGTTTGTTCATTCGATTTTCCTGCAATAGAGCCTGGGTATTTATCCTATAACTTTGTCTGTAGGCCTCCAAAGACAGTGGCTCTTGGTTCATTGGAAAGCTGTAATCTATAGCTTTTCAACAAACCAAATTCACTAAATTTGGAACTCTAAGCACCAAGATACAGGCTCATCTTTGAGCCTCCATATTTCTGTTACAATACAGTTTCGGGTGTATGAGTAGAGGTACTTCTTTGAATTAATACTGCAACATTATAACTCTGAATGTAAATCTGAAAAATGTCCTAGACTCTCCACATCTTAGGCTTAGTCTATGTCACACAACACTTCTAAGGGGTGGAGTGTCGACCTCGACATTGGTGCGACACCGACACCGTGTCAGTGCGACATGGCAAAAAAAACAATTTTTTTTTTGTAACTCACGAATAAATGGGTCCGGATAATGAAGATTGATTTATGTATTATGATGAAATTAGTAGTTGTTTACCATTTATATGTTTTGCTGTAATATAACTTAATGATTTTGGGTGCGGACAATTGGTTTCTTATTACTCAATCTGATTGGGTTCTTGACTCCATACTGTATGCTTAAGGCTTAGTGATGTAAAATTTTGGTGATTTTTAGAGGTCTAAAGAGATTCGGGAAACAAGTCTTGAAAACAGAGTTTTTTGTTTTCAAGAACACTTTTGAACTTCAAAAGTGCACTTGTTTTCCATTCTTCAACACCTTGTTTCACGTGAATTTGGAATATCACCAATCTATTTAGAATTCCTAAGTGCTTAGATCGGTTCAAGAAGGCCTAAAGCGAAAAGAGCCCGCTTATCTACAATCCCCTAATCGGATTTAACTTTTACTAATTTTTAGAAACTAGCTGGCATGCTCGCTCATTAAGTAGAGTTGAAAGTTTTCCTTAAGTCTCTCCTTGCTTGGAGTGAAAATTTCAATTCTACAATAGGCACGCCCGGTGGGACTCGAGTCTTTTAGGATTCCAAGGTGATTTTTCAAACTCCAATCTTTTAAAACTTTGGTGTTAATACATCTCTTGTGCACAAGCTGATTTTTGAAACAATGTAAGTTTGGATGATTCCTTTGAAAACAGGCCAAGGAAATCTTCATTGCATTTCTCAAATCGGTTTTCTAAAAGCTTAAAGAAATACTGTAAAACTCGAGATGAAAAACTTGCCTCCTTGAGAAAGAGCAAGGCAACTTGAAAGGGAATTCGAGGCCCTAAGCTGAATAGCCAAGGCATATCGATCCCATAAAAAATCATCTCGGGTCCATAGAGAGAAAAAGAATACTCGAAAAACCAAATTGAGCCTAGAATCCGATGAAGGAAATGAGGCTACAAATGCAACAAGTGTTGAGATTGAATCATCGACATCCTAGGTACACCTAACCCTAGCATCTATAAACAAATCTCCTTGAGCCTAGGTTTGAGTCAACCAGGAGTAAAATTCTAAGAGTGGGCGTATTCTAAAGTTTCAAGTGAAAAGAATGTTGTTGTTGATGGCGATTGACAAATAAGGATCCACTCATAATCTGGTTAAGTTTGAAGAAATGTTGATTTTTCCAAACTTTAGGATTGGAGTTGATAGCCGTTTAAGTTGATAATTACGGCTACATGGCAACAGAAGATAAGATTTTTATATTTTTAACTGTTATAATCCGAGAGCACACCAATGCCTCCATTGGATATGTAAGTTATACATATAATGCGACTTCAACTAAAGTAAAAGGAGCCTACTTAAGATAGATGCATGAGATTACCAATAAGCATGCCATATTTGGCAACATATAGAGATTAAGAATCACAATTAGCTATTACAAATGAAGAACCAAAAAAGCAAGTGGAAATTGAGTAGGAAATTAATTGAACCCAAATCAAAGGCAAGACATGACATAATACTAATTTAGATCCCATTCCGACTGAATGTTTCTTGAATCAACAGCTTTCTCGCATATGCAATGCCAATTCTCTACAAGGTCAAGCTAACAAAGATTTACTACCTTCTTAGAATCCTAACAAAAGTAAGGTATTAATCTTGTTCAATTTAGTTTCATAATTAAACTATTTTTATTCATTACAAATCAAGGTTTAATTGTGACAAACTTAACTTAAGGAAAATGTAGTCCCTATTTTACATAAAAGGGTCTTGTTGGTAATCAAAAGAAGGATATAAAGGTAAGTATAATTATTCACTGTTTTTTACTTTGTTACATCTTATTATTCAAATTAGTTTCATAATTGAACTATTTTCATTCATTGCATATTAAGGTTTAATTGTGGCAAGCTTACCTTATAAGAGGAAAGTGTAGTCCACATTTTTTAGAAAAGAGGTTTGCCCTTTAGCTTGTTGGTAATTTTCATTTTCATGTTCTATTCTTTTCCATTTTTTGTTTCTTAAGGAGGTTATAACCAGATTTTTAGAGGTTATTATGCTCTTTGTCTGCATCACACTTGGCAATGACACACATCCACATAATACATTTTTTGTGGTCATCAGAATTAGTTTACAAATTCTTGATTTCTTGGTTATGGTATGTGATGAGATAACATTGTTATGGTAAGTCGACCCCTCTAAGTGTCGAGCCATCATAGACATGCCTCTTCCCTCCAACTTGACTCAAATCCGAAGCCTCCAAGGTCGACTCCAAGCAATTAGGAGATTTATCTCCAATTTAACAATAAGATGCAAACCTTCCAATAGGCTTTTGAGAAAATGGGTTAAATTTGAATGAGATGTCAATTTCCAAAAAGCTTTTGAAACTTATTTGGTAAATCTTTCGATTTTAAAACCTCCAAAGCAAGGAAAACCTTTATTGTTTTACATTCCCATTCATACCAATGCATTGGGTGCTTTTATGAAGATGATAGTCTTAAGGAGTATGTTATTTACTACATTTCAAAAACTCGCATATGAAAGAAATTCTCAAGCCATTGAGAAAATGTGCTTGGCCTTGGTATGAGCTTGTCAAAAGTGTAGAGATCATGAAATTTGGATAGTGTCTAAGCTTGATCCAATCAAGCACTTATTTGAAAATAGCAAGTCCTCTTAATGGAGTATGATTTAAAGTTTCATTATCGAACCTCCATTAAGGGACAAACCCTAGCCGATCAGGTGGCCCTTGAAGATACGTATCCCATACTTTGATGAAATGCCCAATAAAGGTATATTTGCAAACGAATTTTAAAACCATGTTTTAGCAAATTATTTTAAATTGTTTTAATGAAGATCAAGTATGGAAAATGTATTTTGATGAGGCAAAGAATCAACAAGGGGCATGTGTGGGAATTATCCTCATATCTCTCAAGAAAGGGGAAATTCCAATTGCCATTCGACTAGCATGCTCAAATAATGTGGCCGAGTATGAAGCACACATACAAGGCCTAAAAATTTTAAAAAATCTAGGGCATCATATATCGAAGTCTTTGGAGATTTTATGCTTGTTATAAACTAAGTTTCGAAAATTTGGCAAGTCAAAAATGAAAAACTCATACCATACCTTAAATTGGCCACTAGATTGGTTGATTCTTTCAAATCAAGTTATAAAATGGGATGATCTTTGTTGAATCGAGTAGTAAAGGGATAAGTTTTCCCCATTTTACTTCTCTCTCCAAAAGAAAAATTGAAAAAATCAAAAGGAAAAGATAATACAAAAACACCTCCATAAAGAGGTTAAGAAAAGAGAATACAAACTCCTATTCCCTTCAAATAGGAAGACGGAATACAAAAATTCCTTCGAAAGAGGTATTCTCTTTGCTTAAAAAGAGCAATTTTTCTCTCTTTGCCTTAAACCACGGGATTCTTCAGAAGGGACCCTAGTAACTCTTTCTCAAATCCTTATAACTTATCCCAATGGAAAAGGTTTATCCATAAAAATCCTAAAGTAGGAATAGAATCTATTTGTATTTAGACTTTGTTATGTGGGAAATGGAATTTTGAAATGTTTTCCAAAATTTTCTAAAAAACTCTACGGTATTGAAACCCAAATGAAGGGAAATATGAAAAATTGGAAGTCATTTTGATAGAAACTAAAAGGAGTTCCTTTCAAAATGAATTTTGAAAACCTGAAATGTCAAAACGACATGGGATTAACTTACTTGGGGCAGCCAGCCTTCATAGGTTTCTCTCCAAGCTCATTCATCTCTTAAGTGAGTCTGTAAAACCTCACACTCTATTTGCATCACACACACCATGCATGCGTACATCCAAAGTCGGCCATGCATGATCATGTTTAGGACAAACACTTTAGTATGAGTCATGTCCCCTTTAGCTAAAATCCCCTCCTCTACAATCAGAGGAAAAGGATTTTATGAAATAAGGGATAATTTATATTCTCAAGAATAATTTGAGAAGTAAATAAAAAAGGGTGTTTTCTTCTTTGCCATTATTCAAATAAATTGGGATTAATGCCAAAGAGGGACATCCACCCCAAATACAAAATTTTCTGAAAATACTCCAAAATTCGAAAACTAACTTATTTTAAAAAGATTTCAAAATAAAGTTAAAAGTATAAAAACTGAGAAGATTGGAGTATAAGACAGGTGGGGCCTCTACGAAGGTGTAAACACCCCAAAATCTCACGATTTTCTCAAATATGCCTGGTTTTGCAAAAGCAGCTCCAAAGGGCTATTTTGAGTCTAGAAGCCCAAGAGCCTTCCAAGCAACCCTGTACATATGTTGAAACTGTATATATGTTTTAAAACCTTATACAGGTAGTTTTAGACTTTAAAAACTCTTTTAAAACCCCGAAAGTAGCCTGGCCTAACGAAAGCAGGACCGAAAAAGTAAAGGAGAGCCAGGACCCGGAGCATACTTCAAGCCCGGCACATCAACTCTCGTATCAAAATCATTCCCAGATTCTCAGACATCCAAGCCCCAGATATCTGAAATTTGCTCAAAATGAACTCCGGAATGTGAGAAGAAGAGCGGACGATAATGTTGGCGAAGACCCAACGCAAGATGGAGTACTGATGAAGTCAGGCCCTGCACAAACCGTTCGTTTTGAAATGCCATGAAGGAATCAAAAATCAGATTTGGGTCAGATCTGGACCATATATATCCAGATCCAAACCCATGTATTTGGATTTGGATTTGGATTTGGATTTGGATCCAAAGATCTAAATCCAATACCTACATTCATGGCCCACATCACCTTCTCATAAATGGAGGTGTGGGGCCCACAACATTTCACGTGAAAAGCTTGGGTAGAGAGAGAAAAGGGGGGATAAAGTATGAGTGAGAAAGTTGGTAGGCTTGACTTTTGGTCAAGGGTGGGTTAACCTTGTGGGTTTGGCCTAGAGTGTGGGTTTAAGCTTGTATACACCTACACCTGACCTGGGGCTGTACCAACTTGGACGTGGCTGCAACTAGATCAATGGACCGACGCCAAGGGAGGTTCCTAAAACCTAGCCCTAAGCTAGCTCACCTCACCTCACCTAGCTATCTCCCCTAAAACCTAACCCAAACCTAGCCATCTTCACCCAAAACTGCCCCCAACCTTACCTAGCCGACCTCACCTAGCTAGACCACCTAGACCCTAACCAACTAAGCCTAAACCCACCTTAGTGCATCTAATTAAACCCCTAACCACTATATCCCAGCCCACCTAACCGACCTACCCTAAACCACTAACCAGCCCCCCCTAACCGACCTACCCCAAACCATGTCCCATGCCCATCTTATTACAAATATTTGGCCCATACCCCCCAAACAGACCCAACCCATTCCTAGCCTATAAAAACCCCTCTTCCTTGCGGGTTCCACTCTCTCTCTTCCACTATCACCCCCCACTCACTCCATGCTCCAAGGCCACCTGCCATTCCACCGCCACTCCATCACCCGGCTACCACCTCTCCACTTCAACCAACTCCATCATCTTCAACCTTTGGCGAGGAGCACCCTTCGGCTGCCACTCTTCTTCCACCACCAAGCCGGCCACCACCTCCATCCACCAGCACCACTTCCATTCACGGTTAGTACCCCACCTCAACCTCATCTAACCCTTCACCTCTTTCTTTCCCAACTGCACACTCCCATCCAACCACCAACTTGCATCCTTCCCTTCTCCCTTACACCCGGCCGACCTGCACCATACCCCACTGCCTTCCCTCAACACCACCCACCTTATCTCCTAGCTGAACACCTCCCTTAGTCACCCACTTCACAGCCCGCCTTCACCACTCCCCAACACCATTTTCCATCCATTCAGCCAACACCTTCCACCTGGCCAGCACCCCTACCTGTCGCGCCTTCCACTCGGACAACATCAAGACATCACCCGGCCGACACCCCTACTTGTCGCCCACATCCACCTAAGGAGCTCCCCTTCGGCTGCCCAAGGCGACTCACGAGGCCAAAGCCAAGCAAGTTGAACACGGACCAGCTACACGTAAGTAGCTACACGTAAGTGCCTAACTCGGTCCATTATATGAACTTGCTTACATTTAATTAAATTTGATACGGGGTTGTAATAATGGAGCGTTGTCTCCCCTCGATTGTAATAATGTGGTTTGACACACCAACACACACGTGCACTTGAGCCTTTCCGCTCTTAGTTGCACACCCTTTTGGCACACACATGGGCCTTGATAGCTCCTAAGATATAATTATATTTATATATATTCGGTTGCATGGGTTTTCCATTACAAGTCGTGGGTGTTGTCTTTCAATTCCACATCACACACATTGAGCTTTCGCTCTTATTCCCAAGATCCTAGTAAGGGCTATATTGCAATTTCATTTGGGTATTTTAATTCAAGTTGTGTGTGTGGTCTTTCAATTCTACACTCACACACATTGAGCTTTCGCTCTTATTCCCAAGACCCTAGTAA
Organism: Brasenia schreberi; assembly: GCA_036023115.1. NCBI lineage: Eukaryota > Viridiplantae > Streptophyta > Magnoliopsida > Nymphaeales > Cabombaceae > Brasenia > Brasenia schreberi. Next base: position 19,587,969 of record JAYKKT010000060.1, on the reverse strand, counting down.
GGGCCATATTGCAATTTCATTTGGGTGTTTTCATTCAAGTTGTGTGCATGGTCTTTCAATTCTACACTCACACACATTGAGCTTTCGCTATAGTAAGGGCCATATTGCAATTTTATTTGGGTTTTACATTACAAGTCGTGTGAGTTGTCTTTACATATATACACAACACCCACGCACACGTTGGCGACCCTCGGGCCCATATATATTATAAGTATTTCCCTTCCGCTATGTCTTTAAGATTTGGATTTTAAGGTTTAGCTGTGTGAGTAGTCTTTCCATATATACACGACACACACATACACAATTGAGCCTTTTCGCTCTTAAGATATAGCCATATTTCCCTTTTGCAATTTACATTACGCCATTTCCCTTAAGCATTGTCTTTCAATTCGGGTTTTCCCTTTGGAGTTGTGTGAGTTTGCATTGCATATTCGCCATACCACGAGTTAGGACACATATTGCATCAAAGCAAAACCCCACACTCCCGTGCAAAAATCGCCCAACCTAGGTCACTTGCGCACACACCTAGTTGGCTCTAAAAAGCATAAAAGTGAAAGACATAGGCACGTGCAAATCCCACGTGAAATAAAACTTGCAATCATACAAACAAAGCCCAAACACTTCGGGTATTTTCAAAGAGGTTAGTTAATTTAAAAACGACTTTGTCAAGCGTACAGACTGACCCTTGCGCATCGGTGCAAGAAGGTCTGCGACGAAAAGAGCTCACTTGCTCACAGTGGCCCCAAAAGAGACAGATTTCAAAACTTACTTCGCTAGCTGGCACGCCCTTGTTATAAAAATGACTTAGACACACGAAAAGGAAGTGAGAATTTTTCGTATTTACAGGTTTGGCACGCCCAGTGGGACCTGGGCCTTGTGCAGAGTCAGTTCATTTAGAAAAACCTCATGAAAAATTTTCAAAGAAAGTGTTTTTAACTTTGTTTGTTGCATTTCATATCTAGGATTTTTGAAAAAGCGTTGAAGCATGTCGAGTCCAGGCTCCCAAGAGGTATCTAGCCATGGCTCATGCGCATTAAGTTCTAACTCTAGGAGGTTTTCGAAAAAACAAAACAAACTAGAAGAGATTGAGGACTTGAGAAGGGGTTTCGAGGCCAAGATCGCTGCTCTTAGCCAAGAGGCTGAAGCAGGCGACTCATGTTCGTCAAATGGCGAACCAAAGGCCAATAAAAAATTTGAAAAACCTCGCAAACATAAAGAGACTTCCGCAATGGAAGGTAACCAATACCACGAGTCCACACACAAGGACCGTAAAGCCCTACAGCAGCTGCTGAGAGGACAAAATAAAGAGAAAAGGAGTTACGCCCTGTCTGATTTCTTGCCTGTGGACTATGAAACAGACAATGATGATGAAATATCAAACTTCCATCAGTATGATGGCATGGGAGACCCTAGGTCTCACTTGTAGCTTTTCTCTCATCGAGCCCATAAGAAAAAGGGCTCAATGAAAAGGGTGTATTGGTTTTCTTTGTCCCTCAAAGGCACAACTGTAAAATGGCTGGCTTCATACGATCTTAGCTAGTTCGCAACTATTGAAGAGTTAGCGAACTGCTTTATGCAGAGATTCTCGCATAATGTAGAAGTCACACCGACTTTAAACACCTTGAGGGATACAAAACAATGTGTGAACGAAGACGTACATACGTTTATCATTCGTTGGAGGTCTCTCTTAGGTCAAGTGCGAGAGCCAATATCTGAAGGATGCACAGTCATGCTCATCCTGGATAATTTTAAAAATGAGTTAAAAACCCTCCTCTCGCTTCACGAAATCTCAACTTTCCACAAGTTGATAAAGAAAGCATCCCTTTTCGAAACAAATTTAAAAAAAGGGGTGTATGATCACTTATGGAAAGGAAGCGCGATTTCGAAAACTCGCTTGGAGAAGCCCAACACTTATGGGCTACCTACCGCGGACAAAGGGGCAAAACCCCACAAAATCGCTAATATTCGGGTGGATCCAAACCCGGCAAGTGCTTCACGAAATTTTGAAAAAATAGAAAACAAAAGGGAGAAAAGTTTTCAAAAACCCTTTGAAAGACGGGAGTACACTTCGTTGGGGCAACTTGTATCGGAGGTCCTAGACCTCCTACTCGCCCAGGGTATGATCGAACTCCCCGAGATTCCCGAGGGAGTCACTTCAAAGGGAGGATTTTTAAACAAATTCTGCAAGTATCATCGGCTCAAAGAACCTGCCCAAGCTATCTTCAAAGAACCCTTCCCCAAGCACGCAAGTACCAATGGGAAGGGAAAAGAGGTACGTGCTCTCACGATTTTGGAGAGTCTAGCGCATGCATATAAGTCTGGTTTGTCTACTTGTGCATTTACTCTCATACTTTACAAAAAACCCGTCCAAGTAGTCATTCGGGGACCACCAAGAGTTTCATCCCCGATTAAGCCAGTTTTAACAATTCAAGGTGCTCTAAATCTCTCGATTAGAGCCATGTTAAGTGCGAAACCTAGGTTGATCGTGGGGGAGGTGACAAGATCCGGGAGGATCTATCAACCCCCACATCTGCAAAGTGCTAAAAAGGTGGTCAGTGTGCTTGGCCCCTCAAAAGCATGTATTCCTAGAGTTCCGCCAAAAACGGACAAAGAAAATGTCATTTTAAATGTATATGATTTCGAAAACCATCTTTCAAAGATTCCTATCAACATGTTCATCCTAAAGCTAATACAAACTTCGCCTAGGCATAGACTAGTGTTAGAGAAAATTCTAGAAAGAGCAAAGGTTAGTTCGAACATTACCCCAGAATCCTTGTCCAAACAAGTGGCCTCCATAGGAGCAAAAACGCCCATCATATTCTCGGAAGACGATGTAGAAAGACCCTACGAGTCCCATAACCAGGCCCTACATATCGAGGTGGTTCTGAATAACCACTCTCTGGATAGATGCCTTGTCGATGGGGGAGGAGGGCTCAACATCCTTTCACTTTATGTGGCGAACCAAATCGGAGTCACCTTGACATCCATGAACCCAAGTCCCATCGTCATCACTGGATACGATGGGAATGCGTCTAGACCAATAGGATCTATCGAACTCCCCATGGAAACGGGAGGGATAGCACACACGGAGGTGTTCCATGTCCTGGACATCCACCTCCACTATAACCTGTTGTTGGAAAGGCCTTGGATACACAACTTGTGCGCTGTACCATCCACCTTCCACAGGTGTGTCAAAATCTCTTTCAGGGACAAAGTCATAGTGATCCTAGGTGAAAGTCATCCTCAACTTCAAGGGGTCATAAATTCCCCTTGCTTGTCAGGTTCCTAGATCCATGAGGTAAAACTGGGGCAAACCATGCTCGAGCCACCAAGGCTCACTTTATACAACCCTAGGAAGGTCGTATATATGAAGGGGCCGCCCAAGGCTGGCCCTCTCAAAGTTCTGACCATTTTAGGAAGACCCAAGAATCCCTTATTTCCAAAACCCCTGGACAAAAAGCCCTATGTGCACAACATGGATGACAACAAGTTCCAGGACCACGATTTATATCAAACATTCTCCAAAAACAAAAAATCGTGGAACATGCTGTTAAACATGGACTATTTGCCATATAAGAGTCTAGGAGCACAAAATTAGAGTCTCCTAGAACCCATACTGCCTAGGGACAATCTAAGCCGATATGAGATCGGTTATACACCCAGAATACCACTAGAACCACCTCCTGTGACCACCTAGGTCAAGGGTGCCCTTGAGCCTATCTTAGAAGAGACCTATGATTTAGACCTCTTATTCAGAGTCTAATAGAAATTTCGAGTGTCAAACTAGGTCTTTTGAAAATCCATGCATCAAATTCCCTAGGATCTATAAACCACGAGAATGATTAAAGCCCGGAGGTGGATCCCCTTGAGGAAGATCCCACTTCTGAGCTCTCAGAATTTCATAAAATTCTCGATTTTGAAAAGCCTTCAAATTCAATAGGAGGAGATTTCATAGAGATAAACCTAGAGAGTGATTCAAAGCCCAAACTCATTAAGGTAGGCGCATGTTTGCATGAGCATGAAAGATCAGCATTCATTGCATTTCTACAAACCTACTTAGATGTGTTTGCATGGACATATGAAAACATGCTGGGCACAGACGCCAGTATTGTCAAACATCGTCTTCTCTTAGATGCGGATGTGAAACCCATAAAGCAAAAGCTTAGGAAAATACATCCGAATGTACACGCACAAGTCAAAGAGGGTTTAGAAGATTTGTTAAAAGCCGGATTTATAAAACCCATTGCGTATTCTGATTGGTCATCCAATATAGTTGTTGTTCGAAAAACCAATGGGAAGATTCGAATATGCATCGACTTTAGAAACCTGAATAAAGCCACTCCAAAGGATAATTATCCTTTACCAAACATAGATTTGATAGTCGATAGTACTGCAAATCACGAAATGTTTTCGTTTATGGATGGATATTTCGGGTATAACCAAATCAAACTAAGCCCACGAGATCCGGGTAAGACCGCTTTCACAACCCCATGGGACACGTACTACTATACAGTCATGCCCTTTGGTTTGAAAAATGCCGGTGCCACATACCAGAGAGTTATGACCACGATCTTCCATGATCAGATTCATGAGCTCGTAGAGGTATATGTGGATGATCTCTTGGCCAAATCCAAAACTCGATGCACTCATATCGAATTCTTACAAAAGATTTTCGAAAGGCTTAGACTTTACAAAGTAAAGTTAAACCCTCAGAAATGTGTGTTCGGAGTAGAGTCTGGAAAGCTCTTAGGCTTTATGGTGAGCCAAAGGGGTATAGAAGTCGACCCATCTAAGTGTCGAGCCATTATAGACATGGCTCCACCCTCCAATCTCAACAGATTCGTAGCCTCCAAGGTCGATTACAATCCATTCACTGGTTTATCTCAAACCTAGCGACTAGATGCGAACCCTTCAATAAGTTGTTGAGAAAGGACACGAAATTTTCATGGGATGACGACTGCCAAAAGTCATTTGAAAGACTAAAGGCATACTTAGTTAATCCCCCTATTCTAAATCCTCCAAAGTAAGGAAAACCTCTGCTGTTTTACATTTTCGTGCATGCGAATGCCTTGGGAGCTTTGTTAGCTCAATACGAGGATGATACTCATAAGGTGTATGCCATATATTATATTTCGAAAACTCTCTTGGCTTATGAAAGGAATTATCAAGCAATGGAGAAGATGTGCTTGGCCCTAGTTTGGGCCTGTCAGAAATTTCGACACTTCTTCCTAGATCATGAGATCTGGATAGTGTCTAAGCTTGATCCAATCAAGCACTTTTCGAAAAACCCATTCTCACTAGTAGATTGGGCAAATGGCAACTCTTTCTAATGGAGTATGACCTGAAATACCATCATCAGATCTCCATTAAGGGGCAAACCCTAGCTAACTACGTGTCTGAGTTCCCCCTAGAGGACGCATATCCCACACTTAGTGAAATGCCTGACAAAGGTATATTGCAAAACCAATTTCAAAACCACATTTTGGCAAACTCTTTCGAAAACCAAGTGTGGAAGATGCACTTCGATGGGGCACGAAACCAACGAGGGGCTGGTGCTAGGGTCATCCTCATATCCCCTGAAAAGGGTGAGATCCCCATAGCAATTCGCCTAGATTTCGAATGTTCCAACAATGTAGCTGAGTATGAAGCACTCATACAAGGCTTAAGGATTTCGAAAACTCTAGGGGCATCATGCATCGAGGTCTTTGGAGACTCACTCCTCGTTATAAACCAAGTTTTGAAAATTTGGCAAGTACGAAATGAAAAACTTCTTCTATATCACGAGTTGGCCACTCGATTGGTTGAGTCATTCCAATCGTGTACACTCACACATGTAGGAAGAGAGGATAATGGCATTGCCGATGCCCTCTCATCCTTGGGTTCAGCCCTAAAGGTCGACCCCACTTTGAGAACCTGATCTTTAGAAATATGGCATGCACCCACTCCATCCACACACGATTTGAAAATTTGTCAAAATAATCCAGATTTTGTCGAAAAACCTTGGTTCTATGACATCAAATGTTTTCTAGAAAATGGGGGATTCGCTGAGGAGGCCACACCCAAAGATAAGGCATTCATTCAGAAAATTTCTACCCGATACACGATTTTGGGTGGGGTTTTGTATAAAAAAAAGTTTTACTGGCATCTTACTAAGATGTGTCGACTTAGAAGAGGCTGGGACTGTTATGCATGAATTCCACGATGGAGAATGTGAAGGTCATGTTAATGCTAATAGGATGGCGATGAAAATACTTAGAGCGAGCTATTTTTGGTCCACCCTGAGAAAGGATTGCCACAATCATGTTAGGAAGTGTCATCCATGTCAAGTGCATGGGCATGCCATTCATATCCCCTCATGATCATTGCATTCCGTGGTCAGCCCCTAGCCATTTACCATGTGGGTGTTTGATATTGTAGGCCCGATATTTCCAAAGGCATCGAATGGGCATAGGTTTATCTTAGTAGCCACTGAGTACTTCTCCAAGTGGGTCAAAGCCACCTCCCTGACCAACGTACAGGGGCAACATGTGGTGGCTTTCATTAGGAGGAATATCTTGGCTCGATTTGGAGTTCCAAGAGACCTTGTGTCTGATAATGGCACCCCATTCAAAAAACGAGCGGATGGTCAAGTTGTGCAACACCTATGGCATAACTCACCACTTCTCCTCGCCCTACTACCCTTAAGGCAACGGCCAAGCCGAAGCCACAAATAAGACTCTCATTAGCATAATCGAGAAGACTTTAGAAAAGGGTAGAACGTGGCACGAGAAGCTGGATGAAGCCTTATGGGCTTATAGGACTTCCATCCGAACTCCCACGAATGCCACGCCATTTGAGCTGGTCTATGGCACAAACGTCATTCTCCCCATTCATACAAAGCTGCATTCATTCCATACATCCATTGCACTCGACCTCCCCCTAGAGACGCTTCAGCATGCTAGGATGGCCGAACTAGATTTGTTAGATGAGAGGCGACTCCTTGCCATGGATCATGCTCATGCATATCGGCAAAGGATAGCCCGACACTATGACAAACACATGAGACCTCGCCACTTTGAAGTGGGAGATCTGGTTTTAAAAATCATCCACTATCGTGGCCCACATCCACTTGGAAAGTGGTGCCCCAAGTGGGATGGACCCTATGTTGTGCATGCAACCACCACAAACAACTCATATTGGTTGATCGATGTCGAAGGTAGGAATTTAGCAGATTCTATCAATATTCAATACTTGAAGAAGTATTATGTGTAGGGTTTGGGTTAAATTCCCGTTTTCGAAAATCCTTAGGGATAGTTGCTTTGAAACCTCGAAAGTAAGGTTCAAAGGCATGACCCTGAGCGAGAGAATTCGCACTTGTAAAAGAGTGGAGTTTTCCAAATGCGTGGTTACATTTCAAAATCCTTCTTCTTACAAAGAAAGACCTAGTTCAATATAGCAAGATACTTGCAAGTAGTACGTGCTATTTCTAAATAGGCTGATCTGGAATGGATCGAGTATGACCTTGGGATAAGTCCTCCCCTCTTCTCTTCTCTGTCCAAAAGGAAAATATAACCAAAAACAAAGGGAAATCCCTGCCAAAATCTCTTTTCCAAAGAAAGAAACCAGAATCAAAAGCAAAATTCGATTCTCTTATGGAAAAGAGGGATTAAAGAGAAAAAATACTCCCAAAGGGAGACCCTCTATGAAAAAAAGGAAGAAAAGGCCAAAAAGCTCAAAAAGAACAGTTTTCTGCCTTCTATGCCTCAAACCACGGGACACTTCAAAAGGGACTGTGGTATCTCTTTCCCTTCCCTACGACTTATCCCAAGTAAAACATGGTTCATTTCAAGGAATCCTAAAGTAAAAATAGGATTTACTTACTTGAATTTCATTTTGTTTGAGAATTCGACGTTTCAAGTAAGGCATAGGTATTTTGAAATATAACTTATCTTCTTTTAAAACCTACGCTAGATTAGCGAGTGTCAAGACTCAAGCAAAGGCAAACGCGAAGAGCTCGAGATCCTTAGGATTAAGGCTAAAAGCAATTTTCCCTTTGTAACTAGATTTTGAAAAATCGAACATCGAGCAACATAGGGCCCGCTCACTTGGAGCAGCAGGTCTTCGTAAGTCTCAAGAGTTCAACTATGCCATCTGGTCTAGGAGGTTGTCATTCTTGGCATCTCATCCATGTCACGCATGTGCATGTCCACGCATGAACACTTGCATAACATGATCCCGTTTAGGACCAGAAACCATAGAAATGCCCCTTTGGCGTGATATCTCCTCCTATCAAGTTCAAAAGAGAGATTTTGCTCTAAAAATTGGGACGATCTCATATTTTCGTGGATAGATCTAGGGAGACATTGAAAGGGGTGTTGTCGTCTTTGCCATTATCCAAATAAATTTGGATAATGCCAAAGAGGGGCATCTGTAAACACCCCAAAATCCCACGATTTTCTCAAATATGCCTGGTTTTGCAAAAGCAACCCCAAAGGGCTATTTTGAGTCTAGAAGCCCAAGAGCCTTCCAAGCAACCCTGTACATATGTTGAAACTGTATATACGTTTTAAAATCTTATACAGGTAGTTTTAGACTTTAAAAAGTCTTTTAAAACCCTGAAAGCAGCCTAGCCTGACGAAAGTAGGACCGAAAAAGTAAATGAGAGCCCGGACCCGAAGCATACTTCAAGCTCGGCACATCAACTCTCGTATCAAAATCATCCCCAGATTCTCAGACATACAAGCCCCAGATATCAGAAATTTGCTCAAAATAAACTTCGGAAGGTGAGAAGAAGAGTGGATGACAATGTTGGTGAAGACCCAACGCAAGACGGAGTATTGATGAAGTCAGGCCCCGCACAAACCATCCGTTTCGAAATGCCATGAAGGAATCAAAACTCATATTTGGGTCAGATCTGGACCATATGTATCCAGATCCAAACCCATGTATTTGGATTTGGATCCAAAGATCCAAATCCAATACCTACATCTATGGCCCACATCACCTTCTCATAAATGGAGGTGTGGGGCCCACAACATTTCACGTGAAAAGCTTGGGTAGAGAGAGAAAAGGGGGGATAAAGTATGAGTGAGAAAGTTGGTAGGCTTGACTTTTGGTCAAGGGTGGGTTAACCTTGTGGGTTTGGCCTAGAGTGTGGGTTTAAGCTTGTATACACCTACACCTGACCTGGAGCTGCACCAACTTGGACGTGGCTGCAACTAGATCAATGGACCGGTGCCAAGGGAGGTTCCTAAAACCTAGCCCTAAGCTAGCTCACCTCACCTCACCTAGCCATCTCCCCTAAAACCTAACCCAAACCTAGCCATACTCACCCAAAACCGCCTCCAACCTCACCTAGCTAGACCACCTAGACACCCAAACCTTAGTGCACCTAATTAAACCGCTAACCACTATATCCCAGCCCACCTAACTGACCTACCCTAAACCACTAACCAGCCCCCCCTAACCGACCTACCCCAAACCATGTCCCATGCCCACCTTATTACAAATATCTGACCCATACCCCCCTAACCGACCCAGCCCATTCCTAGCCTATAAAAACCCCTCTTCCTTGCGGGTTCCACTCTCACCCCCCACTCACTCCATGCTCCAAGGCCACCTTCCATCCACCTGCCATTCCACCGCCACTCCATCACCCGGCTACCACCTCTCCACTTCAACCGACTCCATCACCTTCAACCTTCGGCGAGGAGCACCCTTCGGCTGCCACTCTTCTTCCACCACCAAGCCGGCCACCACCTCCATCCACCAGCACCACTTCCATTCACGGTTAGTACCCCACCTCAACCCCATCTAACCCTTCACCTCTTTCTTTTCCAGCTGCACACTCCCATCCAACCGCCAACTTGCATCCTTCCCTTCTCCCTTACACCCGGCCGACCTGCACCATACCCCACTACCTTCCCTCAACACCACCCACCTTAGCTCCTAGCTGAACACCTCCCTTAGTCACCCACTTCCCAGCCCGCCTTCACCACTCCCCAACACCATTTTCCATCCATTTAGCCAACACCTTACACCCGGCCAGCACCCCTACCTGCCGCGCCTTCCACTCGGCCAGCATCAAGACATCACCCGGCCGGCACCCCTACATGCAGCCCACATCCACCTAAGGAGCTCCCCTTCGGCTGCCCAAGGCGACTCACGAGACCAAAGCCAAGCAAGTTGAACACGGACCAACTACACGTAAGTGCCTAACTCGGTCCATTATATGAACTTGCTTACATTTAATTAAATTTGATATGGGGTTGTAATAATGGAGCGTTGTCTCTCCCCGATTGTAATAATGTGGTTTGACACACCAACACACACGTGCACTTGAGCCTTTCCGCTCTTAGTTGCAAACCCTTTTGGCATACACACGGGCCTTGACAGCCCCTAAGATATAATTATATTTATATATATTCGGTTGCGTGGGTTTTCCTACAAGTCGTGGGTGTTGTCTTTTAATTCCACACTCACACACATTGAGCTTTCGCTCTTATTCCCAAGATCCTAGTAAGGGCCATATTGCAATTTCATTTGGGTGTTTTAATTCAAGTTGTGTGCGTGGTCTTTCAATTCTACACTCACACACATTGAGCTTTCGCTCTTATTCCCAAGACCCTAGTAAGGGCCATATTGCAATTTCATTTGGGTGTTTTAATTCAAGTTGTGTGCGTGGTCTTTCAATTCTACACTCACACACATTGAGCTTTCGCTCTTACTCCCAAGACCCTAGTAAGGGCCATATTGCAATTTTATTTGGGTTTTACATTACAAGTCTTGTGAGTTGTCTTTACATATATACACAACACCCACGCACACGTTGGCGACCTTCGGGCTAATATATATTATAAGTATTTCCCTTCCGCTATGTCTTTAAGATTTGGGTTTTAATGTTCAGCTGTGTGAGTAGTCTTTCCATATATACATGACACACACTTACACAATTGAGCCTTTCTGCTCTTAAGATATAGCTATATTTCCCTTTTGCAATTTACATTACGCCATTTCCCTTAAGCATTGTCTTTCAATTCGGGTTTTCCCTTTGGAGTTGTGTGAGTTTGCATTGCTAGCTTGCAAAGATATAGGCACGTGTAAATCCCATATTCTCGTGCAAAAAACCCACATTCCCATGCAAAAATCGCCCAACCTAGGTCACTTGCGCACACACCTAGTTGGCCCTAAAAAGCATAAAAGTGAAAGATATAGGCACGTGCAAATCTCACGTGAAATAAAACTTGCAATCATACAAACAAAGCCCAAACACTTCAGATATTTTCAAAGAGGTTAGTTAATTCAAAAACGACTTTGCCAAGCATACAGACCGACCTTTGCTCATCGGTGCAAGAAGGTCTACGACGAAAAGAGCTCACTTGCTCACAGTCGCCTCGAAAGAGTTAGATTTCAAAACTTACTTCGCTAGCTTGAGTAAGCTAGCTGACACGCCCTTGTTATAAAAACGACTTAGCCACACGAAAAGGTTCACTTCGGGCCTAAGAACCGGAAGTGAGAATTTTCCGTGTCTACAGAAGGTAAAGCCGAAAATCAAGAATGAAGATCAAGTGAAAAACATTTTCTCACTCAAGATCAAATCAAGAATAGACGGCCTCATCAAACCCAACCCATTTGAACCCATTGCTAGACATGAGTAGTTTGAATTAAACATGAAGCCCTGTTTGAACCAAATGTTTTAATTCAAACCAATATTGGATTTTTTTAGCTTTGTTCATCCCTCATCCTTGAACCAAAATTTATCAAATCACCTTCTTACCTTGCCATCAAGTGAAGAAATCAACAAATGTAAGCAAGGATCGGCCAATTTGAAGTAGACCCAATCAAGTCCATAACCAACCCACATGGGGCTGGTCCATGGTTGACCAAAAGAGGATCACTCCCCTCTCTATTCCAAGTGAAGACCATGAAGAATTGGATCAAGTTGGGTCTTCGCTCACCCATCCCATGAAAAGGCCTAGAGGCCAGGAGGGGTGAGTTTCTCATCTTCATCCTCTTGGAAGTTGCTGCATTTTGGGTTGTTGGGTGAGAGAATAGGAGTGAAGTAGTACAAAATAAAATAAGGCAAAGAGGGCATGTTACAAATTACATTATGCTAAGAAAAATAGTGAAAGTTTAGAAGCTTATAAGAAAGCGAAGAAGGAAGTGAAAAAGGCCGTTAGTAAAGCAAAAGCTAAGATTTGCGAGAACTTATATAAAAAACTCAACTCAAAAGAGGGTGAAAGAGATATTTTTAGGATTGCTAGAGCTAGAGATTAGAAAACTAAAGATCTTAATTATGTTAGATGCATAAAAGATGAGGATGAAAAAAATTCTAGTGGCAAATGATGATATAAGAAATAGATGGAAAAACTATTTTTATAATCTTTTTAATGAAAATAAAGATGTTAATATTAGTTTAGGAGATTTAGCTAAGTTAGAAAAGTATATAAACCACAATTTCTACAGACGTATTCAAAAGAATGAAGTCAAAGAGGCTCTTAAACATATGAAGGTGGTAAATCGGTAGGACCAGATAATATTCCTATAAAAGTTTGGAAAATACTAGGAGAAATAGGAATCGCTTGGCTCACAAGACTATTTAATGAAATATGGAAAAACCAAAAGATACCCGAAGAATGGAGAGCAAGTACACTTATACCCATATATAAGAACAAGGGAGACATTCAAAATTATGCGAATTATCGAGGTATCAAGTTAATGAGTCATACTATGAAATTATGGGAAAGAATTATTGAACGTAGGCTAAGACAAGTATCAAGTACAACAAAGAACCAATTTGGATTCATGCCATGTAGATCTACTATTGAAGCGATTCACCTTTTGAGATGTCTTATGGAATATTTTAGAGTAAAAAAGAAAGACCTTTACATGATATTTATTGATATAGAAAAAGCTTATGATAGGGTATCGAGGGAGGTTCTTTGGAGAACTTTGAAAAAAAGAGGTATCCCATTAACATATATTAACCTTATAAGAGACATGTATGATGGTGCAAAAACATGTGTGAGGACTCATGAAGGAACGACAAACTTCTTTGAAGTTAATATTGGGTTATATCAATGATCAACTTTAAGTCCATACTTATTTATAATGGTGATGGATGAGTTAACAAAACATATTCAAGATGAAGTACCTTGGTGTATGTTATTTGAAACATTGGAAAGCAATGGCCTCCGACTTAGTAGAATAAGGACAGAATATATGAAATGTAAGTTTGATCATTTAGTTACTTCAGAGGACATAGAAATTAAAATTGGCACACATTGCATTCCCCGAAAGGAAGCTTTGATCCACATGCCTACAATTGACATTGTCGTGATCAAATGAATTTTTGTTGTATAGCCGAAAGAATCACCAATGGTATTTTCACATGAAGGTGATTAATATCGGATATTAGTATGATGGATTTATAAACACATAAAGAGCACGATATCCATTTGTTGCATGGATCTTGTTTTAAAGTATAAATTATATGAATAAATTATCATAAAAGACAACATATTGGGAAATATAATTTTCAAGAAAAAGTCAGTTATTATTATTAAAATATATTTGAACTTCTTACCCTAAAACTGAGAATATCATTAACAACTGGATGAAAAAACTAGAACATCCAAAACGGTGATATTATCAAATGGAAGGAGTGCATTATGACAAGAGTGGAATATCTTGTCAAAAACAGGTTGACACTAGTTTTTTTTATTATTGGAGTCCATTTTAAAGATTTGGAAGTAACCGGGGTCAAACCATGTCATATACATGTGAGTAATATATAGATAGACAGAAAGAGGGAGAGAATAATCCATATTCACAACCATTGAACGGGTGTGATTAATATTAGAGATTTGAAGCAAAATAAGATAAGCAAAAAACATTCAATTTCAAAAATTGAACGGTGAAGATATTTATAAAAGATTAGTGTATCAAACATGATTATGCTTATATATAATATATATGGTTTAGGTGTGTCTGGATACAACCTGTTTTTTATTAGACTGTTTTAGTTCACACAAGTGGATTACTTCCATAGACATGAGCGAGAGTCGTTAGCGTAGTTTGGACGCACTTTTGTGTTAAATGGGGCTCCGGAACTTTACATTTCCCAGGGCGTTCGATATAGGATATGATCTCAGGCTACCGGGCTACTCATTTGGACGCGCTTTTCTGTTATTGGGGGTTCTGCAACTTTCCATTTTCGATCAGTAACTTTCCATTTTCGGTCAGGCTCCAGTCTCCATGGCGCGCTTTCTCTTCTCCGAGCAAATTTCGATCGTCGCCTTGCACACAGGCCCTCTCTCTCTCTCTCTCTCTCTCTCTCTCTCTCTCTGTGTGTCTCTCTCTGTGCTAGGGCGAAGAAGAGCAAGACGCGGCCGATGAGAAGGCCACGGGATGGTGCTATCCCCGGTCTTCTCCTCTAATTTCCCCTCCTCTTTCCCACTTGAAACAGAAAGGGCAGATCCATTCCATTCCGATCTGATCTCCATTCCGCCGTTTCATTCTCTTCACGCTCTTAATTTAACCTGTATATTCTTCATGCTCTTCTTCTCTGCGCACCCTGCTAGAGATCTCGCATCTGGAAGCATGGACTTCACTGACAAGCTTGGCCGGGATCCCGTGACTAGGGTTTTGCAACGGTCAGTGGACGAGAGGCGGTCTTCGTTCGACGGTAGGGTGAACTCCGACTCTGGCGGCACGGCAGACACGTCCGACGGCTTCGTTCCATTGGATCTAGCCTCAGATACGGAAAGCGTTTCCTCCTGCAGCAAATTCTGCCGGTGGCGAGCCTGCCTGTATCTTCCGCCGTCCCGTTTGCACCCCGGGGAGGTTCCTGCAAGAGCCGCAGGCCGTTAGGCCACGCCTGCCGCTGGGCTCGGTCTCATCGGCCTTTGATATCAAGCCGGTGAAGCCGCGACCAACTTTCACGAAGAGATCGTCGATTGATGGTCCTGTGTCTTCTCCAGTCACCCTATCGACGCCGCGGTCAACCGCTTCTCCGATTGGAGGCGCCTTCGGCTCCGCGTCTCCGATTAAATTGGGGATCACCTCGTGTTCGCCGTCACAAGGGATGCCGAGCCCCTTGCGAAGTCGAGCGTCATTGACTCCAGCATTGTCATTGATGAGCTCGATCGAGAGTCGTTCGACTGATTCGCTCTCCTCCATCCTCAGCTTGGCGGATGTTCGGAAGGCGAAGAAAGGCGCTAACCATATCGAGGATGTTCATTCGTTGAGGCTTCTCTACAATCGGCAACTGCAATGGCCGTTTGCGAATGCAAGAGCAGATTGCGCATTGGCGGTGCAGAGAGTGCATGCAGAGGTATAAATTCCCATCGGTAGGCGTTATCGTTTTGCGATTTTTATCTTTCGGGATTCGCGTGCCTGTATGACTGGTTAAATTCCAAATTTCCAACTTGAGTGTTTCTATGGACATTTTGGTTTGGACACATTTTCGCTCCAGGAATTCTATGAATTATATTCTTCTTGTCTTCTTTTCTTCTTCTGTGTTCCTGTTACATTTTAGCTTTTACAACTTGGTGTCTGTATCAGAAAATGCTTCCAGATGCATGGATAACCACCTCTCAACTAAGGGATTCTGTCCTGTTTCGAAGGATACACCCTGCTATATTCTTCCATATAGTGCATTTTGTGTGGTCATGATAATTAGTTTCCAATATTACTGATTTTTTCTTGTTATGGTTATGATAAGGTAACATCTTTTTGCACGGTCTAATTTCTATATCTCATTTTTTATAGGTATATGTCTAAAGGAAAAAGAGAAGAAATATGATGAAAAGAAAAAAGTGGAAAAAAAAGTATTGAAGAATGAAAAAAAAGAAAACTAAAGTGTAGAAGACGAGGGAGAAAAGAAGTGAAAAACCTACGGTAAAAGGAATGATATAAAGGTGGGTATAATTTTTCTTCTTTTTTTATTATATCTTATCTTTAAGTTTAGCTATATAACTAAATCATTTTTCTTGATTACAGATTAATGTTTAATTGTGACAAGTTTAGCTTGTTATAAGAAGAAAGCTTAGTTTCCATTTTGAAGAAAAGAGGAGTGCCCTTCATCTAGTTGGTAATTTTTATGATCTTTATCTTTTTATATTTTTATTTTTAAGGAAAACTATCACGAGAGAGTCTAACTTGTGCATATCATTTTTGTAGGTGTATACGTAAAAGAAAAAGAGAAGAAATATGATGAAAAAAGAAAATGAAGAAAAAAGAAGAAGAAGAAGAAGAAAGACAGAATATGAAAAATGAAATTGAAAAAAAGAAGAAAAAGATATAGAAGACGAAAAAAAGAAAAGAGTCCTAAAATAAAAGGGAATGACAGAAAGGTGAGTATAATTGTTTATTGTTTTTGCCTTTTATATATCTAATCATTTAATTTAGTTTGATAGTGAAATATTTTCATTCATTGCAGATTAAGATTTAATTTTGACAAGCTTACATAATATAAGGGGAAACCGGTGTCCCCATTTTGCACAAAAGAGGCCTACCCTTTGGCTTAGTGGTAATCTTTTTTTTATATTTTATTTTTTATCTATTTTTTTGTTCCAAATTTTCAGATGTTATTATGCTCCTTGTTTGCATCATACTTGGCAATGTTAGACATTCATATAGCGCATTTTATGTGGTAATGATAATTACTTTGCAAAAATATTGGTTTTTTGTTATCATTTATGATAAGGTAACGTCTTTCTATATTGTCTAATTTCTATATCTGTTGTTTTAAAGGTATATATCTAAAAGGGAAAGCGAAGAAATATGACGAGAAGAAAAAAGGAAAGAAGAAAAAAAAAGAAAGAAATTGAAGGATGAAAAAGAAAACAAAAGTGTAGAAGAAGAAGGAGAAAAGAAGTGAAAAACCTACATTAAAGGGAATAACATAAAGGTGAGTATCATTTTCTTCATTTTTTATTATATCTTATCTTTAAGTTTAGCTATATAATTAAACCATTTTTGTTGATTGCAGATTAAGGTTTAATTGTGACAAATTTAGCTTACTATAAGAGGAAGGTTTAGTCCCCATTTTGCAGAAAAGAGGCATGCCGTTTGGCTTGTTAGTATTTTTCATATCCCATGTTTTTATTTTTTTGTTTCTAAGGAAAACTATAACGATAGACTCTAACTTATGTATCTTCTTTTTACAGGTATATATGTAAATAGAGGAGTGCCCTTCGGCTTGGTTTAATTGTGACATGTTTAGCTTGTTATAAGAAGAAAGTTTAGTTACCATTTTTAAGAAAAGAGGAGTGCCCTTCGTCTAGTTGGTAATTTTTATGATCTGTATCTTTTTATATTTTTATTTTTAAGGAAAATTATCACGAGAGAGTCTAACTTGTGCATATCATTTTTGTAGGTGTATACGTAAAAGAAAAAGAGAAGGACTAAGATGAAAAAAGAAAATGAAGAAAAAAGAAAAAGAAGAAGACGAAAGAGAGAATTTGAAAAATGAATTTGAAAAAAAGAAGAAAAAAATATAGAAGACGAAGAAAAGAAAAGAGTCCTAAAATAAAAGGGAATGACAGAAAGGTGAGTATAATTGTTTATTGTTTTTACCTTTTATATATCTAATCATTTAATTTAGTTTGATAGTGAAATATTTTTATTCATTGCAGATTAAGATTTAATTTTGACAAGCTTACATAATATAAGGGGAAACTGGTGTCCCCATTTTGCACAAAAGAGGCCTACCCTTTGGCTTAGTGGTAATCTTTTTTTTATATTTTATTTTTTATCTATTTTTTGTTCCAAATTTTAAGATGTTATTATGCTCCTTGTTTGCATCATACTTGGCAATGTTAGACATCCATATAGCGCATTTTATGTGGTAATGATAATTACTTTGCAAAAATATTGGTTTTTTGTTATCGTTTATGATAAGGTAACATCTTTCTATATTGTCTAATTTCTATATCTCTTGTTTTACAGGTATATATCTAAAAGGAAAACCGAAGAAATATGACGAGAAGAAAAAAGGAAAGAAGAAAAAAAAGAAAGAAATTGAAGGATGAAAAAGAAAACAAAAGTATAGAAGAAGAAGGAGAAAAGAAGTGAAAAACCTACATTAAAGGGAATAACATAAAGGTGAGTATAATTTTCTTCATTTTTTATTATATCTTATCTTTAAGTTTAGGTATATAATTAAATCATTTTTGTTGATTGCAGATTAAAGTTTAATTGTGACAAATTTAGCTTACTATAAGAGGAAGATTTAGTCCCCATTTTCCAGAAAAGAGGCATGCCGTTTGGCTTGTTAGTATTTTTCATATGTCATGTTTTTATTTTTTTGTTTTTAAGGAAAACTATAACGATAGACTCTAACTTATGTATCTTCTTTTTACAGGTATATATGTAAAAAAGAGGAGTGCCCTTCGGCTAGGTTTAATTGTGACAAGTTTAGCTTGTTATAAGAAGAAAGTTTAGTTCCCATTTTGAAGAAAAGAGGAGTGCCCTTCGTCTAGTTGGTAATTTTTATGATCTGTATCTTTTTATATTTTTATTTTTAAGGAAAACTATCACGAGAGAGTCTAACTTGTGCATATCATTTTTGTAGGTGTATACGTAAAAGAAAAAGAGATGAAATACGATGAAAAAAGAAAATGAAGAAAAAAGAAAAAGAAGAAGAAGAAAGAGAGAATTTGAAAAATGAAATTGAAAAAAAGAAGAAAAAAAGATAGAAGACGAAGAAAAGAAAAGAGTCCTAAAATAAAAGGGAATGACAGAAAGGTGAGTATAATTGTTTATTGTTTTTGCCTTTTATATATCTAATCATTTAATTTAGTTTGATAGTGAAATATTTTCATTCATTGCAGATTAAGATTTCATTTTGACAAGCTTACATAATATAAGGGGAAACTGGTGTCCCCATTTTGCACAAAAGAGGCCTACCCTTTGGCTTAGTGGTAATCTTTTTTTTATATTTTATTTTTTATCTATTTTTTTGTTAAAAATTTTAAGATGTTATTATGCTCCTTGTTTGCATCATACTTGGCAATGTTAGACATCCATATAGCGCATTTTATGTGGTAATGATAATTACTTTGCAAAATTAACGGCTTGATAAGACCATATAAATTTTATATCATGCGTTCATACCTCTCCTCGTTTTTCTCTGCGTAGTTACCATCTCACCCCGCACTGCCCTTCTGCCCAGAAAGCTCCCACAGTTGCTCATCGTCATCGAAGCGATGGATTCGTAGAGAGAGGGCAAAGTTGCTTCACCGACAAGGCAAAATGCAAGTTCCAATGGGTAACGGTGCACCTGCAAGCGCCTGATGGGGATGAAATGTAGCTGCCGTGAGTAGAGTCAGTCAATTTAGGCCCAACCTGTACCATGAAGCCCTCTAGCTCATGGTTTATTAAACCAAAATAATAATAAGTCCACAAGTCGAAATACCGCCTAAGATTAAGTTATTTTATGGGCTTAAGGGTAAATTTGCCCATGGCCGACTCCACAATACAAAATATAGAAATTGCTAACCACATATAAAGATGTGGCCAGTATATGACCCACCCATAGAAAATTGGCTCAGTATTAAATGTAAGTTAGCGATCCCCTTAGTTATTTATATTCGACCCATTACTATCGAGTCGACTTGACATGGTATTAAATATTAGCCCACAATGAATGAATGAATTTTAAATAGAATTCCATGCGATTCGGTTTGGATTTATCAAGAATTGTATTTGAGCCTTTGTTGCTAAATATGATAAATTTATAGACTTCAATTGGTAGTATCAATGTTCTGACGTTTGGGAAATACAGAAATATTAGCAATGTAAATATTATATCTTTATTTATAAAAACAAGAGCCTAGAATGTATTTTACAGAAGAGTATGCATCAACTGCTGTTCACTAATGGACCCAGCGAGTTGAACATATCATCCTTCACTAGATATACTTTGACTACAGAATTGAAAACCCCCAAGGCAACATTTATGAAGGGAGTCGAGGTAATAAATGTAATGCCACTGTTGAAATGCGAAATGTTAGGATGCGCCGATCTGAGAAATTATATAGGCTATACCAGGGGAACAGAAAAATCGCCAGCAGAATAAGAAGAAAGAAGGGTATCCATCCATTCAGCGCTTGCTTGTTTTGCCAATGTACGTTATTTCTGGTTAATGAAGTAACACAACATTCAGAGATAGAATTACGGCAAGTAATATAAATCTGTCTGCGAAATCAAAGCAGGATAACCTTCAACTTAATTGTGTGTGAATTTCTAGATTCCTAAAGTATTTGTGAGTTAATTTAATGATTATTTTGACCATTAACGGAATTATTTTTATGCTTGTAAAAATTGAGATTTTAGGCAGAATATATATGAGTTTTATAACCGATTTTAATACTTTTTGCAGTGGGGCGAGAAAAAGCTACCATCTGCCCAACTTATCGAACAATTCTTTGGATAACAATAGATGCAAGTCTTACGATATTAAATTTGAATGAAGATTGAGAAACAATAAAAAAAGGTTTGGTTGCTCTTGAAAAATAAAGAACCGTCAAAGTGCGGACCATAAAAGTAGCAATAGAAAATTACTTGTCAACTAGCGAGATCTTACTACATGGTCACGACTAGAATCATGACTCATGGAAGAGGTTTAGGAAATAAATGAGTCTTAGTATTTGTGTGAAAGACTTATTATCGTAAAGATGGTCATAATAACAGTAACACTTGTCCATTGGAGTAATATCGTGTAGTAAGAAAATATCGTAATGAACTATGACGTCGAAGTGTATGAACTCATATGTCTCAAAGACGAGAAAAACAAATCCATGTGTACTCGAGTTAACTTGCAGGTAGATAAATTCAGGATTCTACCACTCGAAAGCTATAAGACCACTATCAGAAAGCATTGTGCTCACATCTTTCAAGTCATATGGTTCTTCTTTCGTCAAGTCCCCAGCTTGTAAGAAGTGATGACTACTTGCTAATAAAAAAATTCGTCTGCAGATTCTGATCTGACGAAATAAAATATCTAATGAAATATCTCATTAAAATATCTTAGTAAAATATCTTAAGTGTAATATGAACCATCATTTACACAGCTTGTAGATCAACCAATTACGAATGGCGAGCTTATTTTTCGTTGAAAAAGTCAACACCATAGATGGCATAATTTTCCACACATGAACCATTAGATTTTTTGGGTAAACGACATTGATTTTATTTCAGCATGGACCTGATATATACGTATATATATAATATATATAATATATAATGATATATATAGGCTCAAACTTTCAATTTCGTTGAATTCTGGTATCAAAAATTGATTAAATCATAGGTGGTTCAGGATGATGAAGTTAATATTAATGGTAGACTATGTGCCCTCCCACGGTATCGAAATAATCTTGAGATGATCTATGGTACATACACAGGTGGTGATCTACAGGACACACACTATACCACGCAGGCTGCATAGATGCACATGCATATAACCATATATATATGTATGAGAAAAACATAAATCTAGTAACATCTAGCTTGTTAATTACTGATTAACTAAATGAAAAAGTTAGCTTAAGTAAGTATCTACCTAAAAGATGTAAGCCTCGGTGGAAAATGAAAAAAACTTAGTTACCATTACCTCCATCGAGTGACAGGGTAGGAATCGTCGGGATCATGCATACTCGAAGGGATCATGTACGAATTGGTGATGTGGAGTCAATCGGTGCAATCTTCCTGAGTCTTCCTCGGCGGATGATAAACAAATTTCGTTGAAGGGTATTGAAGGATTAGAAATATTGGGCCATGGGCGAGGTAGTGGAATGAAAGGTACTTCATTACTAAGCTGAAATGTAATAACGGTCAACGTCTAATTATTCATGATATTCGGAGGTCAAACGATATAGACAATGTAGAGGGAGAGGCTAATTAGAAGTAGTGAAAACATGTAATTTCATCGTGGCCCCTTGATTAATTCTAGAGATGTGATGTGTCTAATCCCAGTATGCACTTGATCAAGTTTTCACTATATCTTCAAGATGAAAGATTGCATTTAATGTTAGACCACTACAACACCAGGCCACATCAAGAAGGTCGGGTCTTTTACCGGGAGGAGAGAGGAATGTATTTTAGCCTCATTTTAGAAGGGATAGGAAATCACCCTTGCGTGACTCCTTGTTAGTATACAACCTTCTATTTAAATGGCCTGATCGATAAGGCATCTCTGCCCAGGGAAATTCGACTACATGCGATCGTCTTGATGGGATCGTGATAACGGTGTGTACTGGAAATGCGGAAAAATTGAACGTCAACTATGCATTTTTTACGATTATGGCATCAAGAAAGCTCAAATAGAAAATGAATATTAGCCCATGGCTGCTGTGATAATAATGGTAATTTGTTTTAGTAATCATTAGAGATTTTCCTTAATAGCGATCGTTTCTAACCTTCATTCAAAGCACACGAGTTTGAGAAGATATAACAAGTGTCATTTGAATGTGGTTGGATAATTCATTGTGAAGCTAAAACAGTATGCATATGCATAATAGTCATTCAAATCCCTTCACCTGTTAAACCGAACTCCATGTACCCACTTAGGTTAGGCAAGTATTCATGCGAGGGAGGCTCATTAGGCAAATGCTAATGACTGGGTGTTTGGGCGATTTGATGGCTTTAGCAGGTGCTGATCCGTGATTATCACAATGCGCGTGGACTACTCGATGATTGTACGAAGGCTAGCACGTTAGAGAACGCATGGCTGGATCATGCAGGTGTTGAGTGGTGATTTGTCCACGCGCGCGCGGTTAATTCGTCGGTTGACGCTAAAGTTCAAAATGCATACGAAACGTTTAGCAGCGGCCCGTTTTTGATGCGCGTATAGCAGCGCAGGTATACGACTTAATAGCATAAATGATTTATTATCGCGCTTTTATTTTTGCTTCATATGTTTACAGTATAACACTTAGCGCGCATAAAGTTATCCTATGGCCGATTCCATCTTTTAAGCGAGCTACATGTGTTTCACACAGAATAAATTTATAAAACCTTAACGGCTATGACTAGCGTAAAATAAATTATTTTATACCGTCGTATCATATATATTATGGTAATGAAAAAAAAAAAAAAAAGCAACGAATAATACAATACATAATGATTTAGCCTGATGGGGATGAAGGTTCAGTTTATCCCGGGAGGCTACAGCGTCAAACGCAAATTCGATTTGGTGAAAAATTCAATAGATTATTAATGCGAATTTTGTTGCTACAAAAAAAAAAAAAGCATTATCTGTCGATATTATGCCATCTAATGTAAAAAAAAAAAACAAAAAAAAAATTAATAACAGAAAATGTTTGTGTAACTAGAAGAAGAAGATCCCAATAATGAAGTGCAAAAAAAGCCCGGATCCGTGAGAAGAATGAATTAATTAATAGTAATTAATGTATATATCAGAAATAGAAATGAAAAAAAATAAAATTTTAAGAAGACTACATTTACACATTTTGGGTACATTACATTTGTTCACACGTCTCTCATTGTTTTTTAAATTTTTATTTTTTATTTAAAAAATGAAAGGAATAGTGGGAAATCAGATTTTAATTTTTTGGAAATGGATTTGTTGAAAGTAAAATTGATGGAAAAAAAATTACGTATTCTTTTATTATACTATTGTTTTGATGGTAAAGAAATTTTTTGAAATATGAAAAAAAAAAACATTAAAGAAAAAAAAAATGATTGTGAAAAAATGAAGAATAGAAAGAAGAAAAAAATATAGAAAATTAAGAGATTTGAGAAGGTGGAAAAAATAAATGTATAGAGTAAAACAAGAAAGAGAGAAAAAAAATACATAAAAATCGAAAAAATTATTTCTTGAGAGAGGAAGAAAGAAAAAAAATGTTTGAAAAAGATAATAAGATCTATGTAGAAGAAAGATAAAAATAATGAAGAAAGAAATTGAAAAAAATATATACTGTGGAAATGGTTCGATGAAAATATTTATGAAAGGTAAAAAAATATCAATAATATTAATATTTCTTATGAATACTTCAATTATTTATACTTTTAATCTTTAAAATAAAAATACAATGAAAAAAGAATAAAAAAAAAATAACCTAATAGCAATGAAAAGCTAATATATAATTTATGAAAAAAAAAAAAAAAAAAATAAAGAAAAGAAGAAGAAACTGAAAAAAAAAAAAAAATTATGTAGAAAAAAAAGTAATGAAGAAGAAGAATTATGAAAAAATGATGAAAAAAAATGAAAAAAAAATGAAAAAATGTATAATTTCTGTTGATGAAAAAGAAGATTTTTAAGAATGAAGTGTCAAATGTAAAATAATAAAAAAAAAATTATAAAAAAAGAAAATGAAGAAAAAAAAAGAAGAAGAAATGAAGAAGAAGAAAAAAAAAAAAAAAAGAAAAAAAAAAATTATGAAGAAGAAAGAGAAAAAAATTAAAATGTAAAAGAAGAAGAAGAATGTAGTGAAAAAATGAAGAAGAAAGAAAGAAAATGAAAAGAAAAAAAAACTAAAAGAAGAAGAAAAAAAAAGTAATAATGAAAATGAAGAAGAAGAAAATTAAATATGAAAAGAAGAATAAAAAAAAAAAAATCATATGAATAAAGTAAAAAGAAAGAAAAAAAAAGAAGAAGAAGAAGATCAGAAAAAAAAATCTCTGGCATTAAATAAGGGCGCATGTAAAAAGAAAAAAAAAAAAAAAAAAAGAAAAAAAGTAAAAAAAAAAAAAAAAAAAAAAAAAAAAAAAAAAAAGAAAAAAAAAAAAAAAAAAAAAAAAAAAGCACAGGAAAAAAAAAAAAAAAAAATATAATATGAAGAAAGAAATATGAAGAAGAAGAAGAAGAAACATGAAAAGAAGAAAGAATGTAATGGAAAAAAAAAAAAAAAAAAAAAAAAAAAAATGAAGAAAAAAAAAAAAGAAGAAAAAAATGAAGAAGAAAAAAAGAAGAAAATATCTTAAAGTACATGTGGCTAGAAGTATCTTGAGAAATTAAAGCGGAAGAAGAAGAGAAGAAGTGATCGATTTATAAGAAGAATGGAATTCATCAAATGACATTTTCAACATCTCGAAAAGACAGATCTTACAGAGAAGAATTTTCTTATAGGAAGGAGAAGAAATCATGAGAGCAGAAATATTGCACGATGTAAAAAGAAGCTGATTAGTATTATTGCCTAGATGAGCTTTTTTTGCTTTTTTCATTTTCATTTGTTTTTGAAGAAGAATGATCATAAAAATAAATTCTTCAAAAGTTTAGAAAAAAAAAATGAATGTGTTAAGTCTTTAAAACATTTGAATTAAAAAAGAAAGATGGAAAAGAAAAAAAACATGTAATTAATCCCACAAGAAAAGAGAAATGATCGGCGCCTTTTTGTAAGAGAAAAGAGAGAGAGAGATTCATTTAAACTAAAATGAAAAAAAGGAAATTAAAATTGTCCATGAAGGTAGTTTATTTGTTTTTTGTGCTGGAAATAAAATAAAAATGAGAAGTAAGAAGCGAAGGAAGGATGTCAAGGGGGTCTATGGAAGGAACGGAAATATCAGAAAAAAAAAAAAAAAAAAAGCAATGTACGTCAAAAAAAAAAGAAAAAAAAAAAATATTACTTAATTGGGAGAATTTAAATCATGGTTGATTCAATATATTAATGATATTACATGGTCGTGATGTGTACAACGGAAGAATTAAGGCAGAAGAAGAAATAAAGTCACCTGAATATAATATAAAAATACTGCGTGAGTTTTGTATGATGTTGAAAACATATATATAGTGAAAAATGAAAAATAACTGTAGTTACTCAGCTTGAGGCAATTAGGTAATTGATTTGTGTGAAAGCATTTACACCATGAAACGTGTGAGTCAGATTGACAAAAATTAGCAATGATCATAGAAGGTAAAAAAGATTAATTTTTGAAGAGGAGAAGTAATCCAGGCTGGTGAAAGTAGAAGGAAAAAACATCATCATTCAGTTATACTTATGTGAGCCTGAAGCAATTTGGAGAACAAATATCATCCAAAACCAAAGAATGTTTAAATTCATAAGCGCCATTTATTATCCAGCTTGCCAAGCTTATAAGAAAAAAAAAAACGGCTCATGAATTGTACACTCTGATTAAGATTAACTGATCGATGAAAAATTGATCCTAATATCTTTCTGAAAAATCGCTTTATGATCAATTAACTCGATGGTTGTAAATGGTCGAAGCCTTGCAATAGTCACATAGTTGATATAATGCTATATATGATATTGAATCTATGAAGCACTCACAGTTGTGGGAAGAAATTGCTCGTAGAATTATAAAATTAAATCAATTGCGAAAAAAATGCAAAAGAAGATGAAGAAGAAAAGGAAAAAAAAAAAAAAAAAAAAAAAAAATCAAGGCTGAAGAAATTGCATGTTGAAGAAGAAGAAGAATGTTAAAAAAAAAGAAGAAGCTAATTTCTACTTTTTATCTGGATTAAAATCCATTGCCTGCGAGAAGAAGAGATGAGAAGAAAAGTTGTTGTCGTTGGAGCTGTACAGGTGATCTGATGGTGAAAAAGATGATAGGTCGAAATATGAGCGTCAGAAGCCATTTTGATTCGGAACTAGGCGCTGCCGTGTAAGATCCATTTCTCAAAGGTGAGCGAAAATTCTGATGGTAGTACGAAAGTAAAAAAATCCGTTTCACTGAAGACACCTCCTGTGTCATTATCTGATCAAAAAAAAAATAATCATCCATGAACATCTTCTCTCATGTGTAAAAACATATGTATCGTAAAGAAGAAGAGTTATTTAAAAATAATTATGGGAGTCAAAGCACGAAAAAAAACCAAGAAGCATATTTGAAGACGCTAAATTGTCCATAATATGGATTAAAAAAAATAAATCAACATTGATTTGTGAATGGCGTAATGAACAGAACATGCATTTCACAGCAACTGTCATTGATGAAGGATAGATCTGATGTTTTCAGAAGTACTTCCAGAATAGTAGAAGTCAATCAATATGCTCTTCAACCCTATGTAAACAATCGAAAAAAGAAGAAGAAGATTATTATTTGAAAAAATGAAAAGAAGAAGAAATTCTTCTTCCAATTTGAAAACAAAAGAAATAGCAACTATATCCAACGCATCATTGAAGGAAATTGTGTGCAAACGAAGCATAGCGCTATGTTCTACTAACACTGCAATTCTGGTGAAAATCAGCCAGAAGACTAAAATATGAGTGTGCGTGAGTACTGTAAAGCGCTGGCAAGAAGAAATTGTGGCCAAGGGCGCGTGTTATGGTATCGGATTATATATGAAAAATAGACGTGCGAATTCTAATTGTGATGTCGGGAATGTGAAGAAGAAAGTAGTAAGAAGAAGAAGATTTGCATCAGAAGAAGGAAAAAAAAAAAAAAAAAAAAAAAAAAAAAATAAATGATTAGAAGAAATGAAAGAAGAAAAAAAAAAGAAGAAAAGAAGAAAAAGAAGACTCTTCAAGCATTATAATTTGGCGAAGCATAAGCAAATGTGATATGTACGAAGAAGAATTTGTGTAGAAGATGGCTGATTGTGATGTGGTGCTAGTAGAAGAAATAAGTGAAGAATATGAAGAAGTTATGACAGCTTTATGCTGTGTGTGAAGATGTGTGTGTGAAAAGAAGAAAGAATGTGTGTGCAATAAGAATTTCTTCTAATGCATCCATGTTGAAGAAGAAGAAGAAGGAGAAGTGTAACAGAAGGAGGAGAAAGGAAGAAGAAGGAAAAAAATTAAAAAATAATTGTGTTGTGCGTGAAAAAAAAAGAAAAAAAAAAAAAGAAGAAAAAAAAAAGAAGAAAAAAAAAAAAAGAAGGAGAAGAAGAAGAAAAGAAAAGAAAAGAAGAAGAAGAAAAAAAGAAGAAGAAGAATGTAATAATTAAAGTAATGAAATGAAGAAGAAACAAGAAGAAGCGTGATTGTGGTATCTAACACCAAGACTCTGAATGATCGGCATTATTAAATCTTGTATGATAATGTTAGAGATCAAAATGACAAATGATTATTGATTATTGAAGTGTTCTTTGTGAAGAAGAAGAAACACCATATGTGATGCTTTAGAAGAAGAAGCAAATATCATGATGATGTCATCATTATGGGAATTAATAGATTAATATGGATCGAATGAGTATTATAAGAAGAAAATCTGAAATGGATGCGAGTTTGATGTGATTTGCGGTTTATCGAAAATATGAAGACCTTAATTTAAATGTAGATTTGGTATTTCATTAATGTTTTCCTGAAAGAGAAGCCATTTACATGAAAGCTGCATGTGATGTAAGCGATGTGACAACCGCTGGAAAACCGCGTAAAAAAACCTTGCAAAAACAAAATTTTCATGAAGAAATTTACTGCGAAAAAAAAAAACATATATTTTCGATTTTTCCACTGTGAAGAATTAAAAAAACGGTATTTAAAATCTGTATAGGGGAGTTCACTTTATCTACCAGAAGACAATCTTGCTGCTAAAAAGCAAGTTTTTCGAAAACAAGAAGCGGAAAGCTAAAATCTTAACCAATATGTCTCTATTGAAGGCGTGATGAACCTTTTCAATCTCAAGATTCGTTCATAACATATGTTTAAAAACATTGTAGTTTGCATCTCTCCTGTCGTTCTCTTTCGATTCTAATGTTTGTTCTGAAGAAAGTTCGGAAAAACCTTGATTTAATGATATATTGTAATTATTGAAAAATGAAAAATTACATGTTGTTGATGTGTATTTTGATCGTAATCGGTGTTCCTGGAAGAATTGAATATTTAAATAAGCAAGAACAGAAGAATCGAGGCATTAGGCGTCCACTAAACTCTGTTGACCTCTCTCGTGAAGAAAAAATGTTTCTCAATTAAGAAGCACCAACTGGCGGAAAATGATAGGAAGGTAATGTGTGAGTCTTTCATATGTCTGAGGAGAAGAAGAAGGAGAGTGAGAGAAGAAAAGGAGAAGAAGAAGAAAAGGAAATGAAGAAGAAGAAGACAGAAGAAGAAGAAGAAGGAGAAGAAATGTGTGTGTGAAGGAGAGAGGAGAAGGAGAAGGATTGAAAAAGGAAATTTTGTCGCTTATTTTCACTTCTCTGAAGAAGGGTTTGTCGATTCTTCCTGAAGAAAGTTCTTTTGTCTTTGCTGAAACCTCTTTTTGTTAAGAAGTGAGAAAGAAGAAGGAGAAGAAGAAGAAACTCATTGTTGTGGAAGAATCAATGAGAAGAAGAAGAAGAAGGAGAAGCATATAAGCAGGAGAAGAAGATGTGTAGAAAATAAGGAGAAGATTCTGAAGAAGATATGGAAGCTGAAGTATGATTTTAGAATTTAGCTGTAACCTATGAAGACTAGCGGTAAAGACCAGAGGGGGGAAGAGTGATAAGCGAAGACAAACGTATGGTGAAGAAGAAATTGTGGTCATATCTCCCAATTCCCTCGTTTTGAAGAAGAAGATTCTTTATTTGAGGTTAGACTAGAAGTTAGTTAATTCTAAGATAATGAAGAAGAAGTATTAGACATCTGCAAGGATTGAAAATATTGATGTAAAAAAAAAATGTTGTAGAATTGAAAATGAATTAATATGAAGAAGAAGAAGAAGATTAAACCAATGAAATATGTTTTACGTAAAAAAAAGTTGAAGTATAAAAATTTCTGAAGTTTCGAATCGTTATGCTCATCTTTGCCAATTAATTAAATTTTATTTGAAGTTAGAAAAGCAATGCAATATTGTAGCATCGTTCCTGAAAGAAAGAAGAAGAAGCTTGAAGAATGCCGAAATGTGTGTGATGAAATAAATGTAATTAACATGAACGTAAGAAGAAGACATCATCAGAAGAAAAAAAAAATGTGAAAAAAAAATTCTTTTGTGTTTTGGTGCAACACCAATATCGCATGATAAGAAAAATTAATGTAAGAAGAAATGAAGAAGAAGTAATGTGTGAAGAAGGAAAAAAAAGAAGCTTTATTAAATGTGAAATATTTGAAGAGAAAATGATTAAGAAGAAAATAAAGAAGAAGAAGACATTAATATGTGTATTATGTATCATGACAGATGTGGAAAATAAATAAAAAGAAGAAAATATAGAAGCTCAATGTTAATATATTAATATGTTCACCCAAAGTAACCATGTGAAGAGCAGAAATAAAGTTAAAATGGTAAGAATAGTTATTCTCTCTGTAAAAATCAATTAAAGGAAGAAAACTGAACATATGTTTCATTCAAAAGACTCAGAAGTAATGCGCATCCCTAATATGTGTAAAATACAATATGATAGAATTTCGTGAGAAATTCCGAATCGTCTGAAAATACGAATGATGCCAGCATACTTAATCTATTCCCTTCACTTAGAAGATACCCCTTCTTATATTAATTGCACTTTGTGAAGATTGAAGAAGATGTGAAGAAACTCTCTATAAAGAATGCTCAGAAGTCGATCTTCAATGTTATGAAAGCCGTTTACGCACGGGTAATCTGAGAAGAGTTGAAAAAGATGACCACTTCCTATACGCCCATCACTTTGAAGTGCAGGGCAAAAAAGTAAGCTCCATAGAACATGCATAAGTTTTAACTCGATAAAAAGCATTGGAAGGCGCTGCCATTCTTGCTTTTGATGAAATCATTTTTGGTGCCAAAAAGATTATTTGTATCTTTTTTTTTTTTGCTGCTATGAAATTATGTTTTGTGCGAAACTATTGAAATTAAATGTACTATATTTTGTGAAATGAAGAAGAAGAAGAAAAGAAGAAGAAGAAGAAGATAGAAGAAGAATAAAAAATATTGTGTGAAACAATGTGTGGTAAATAATAATGTGATATGTGTCTTTTTATTTTGAAGAAGAAGAAGAAGAAGCTTTAGGAAGAAGAAGAAGCTTAAGTTTTGGTACAGAAGAACTTGTAATTATATGAAGAAGTAATGTAAAATATTATAAAAAAAATTCGGCTTTCATCCTCTTTAATCCTGTTTTGATTTATGTGTGTAACATGTGAAAAGAAGAAAATAAATTTTTAAGAAGAAGAAATATATATATATAAAGTCTTATGTGTGTGTGGCAGCATGTGTGTGTGTGTGTAGTGTGAATTAGAAAGTCTGAAGAAGTAAATGAAGAAGTAAATGTGTGATAAATGTTGAAGTGTGCATATTAATCAGAAGTAATAATTCAAACATAATCAATGAAGAAGAAGAAGTAAAATATGAGACAAGTGATGATGACCGGAAGAAGCTAGAAAAAAAGCCAGAAGAAAAAAAGAAGAAGAAGAAGAAAAAAAAGAAGCGTATGATGTAAATGTGAAGAAGAAGCATGTGTGTGTGAGAATTGAACACTGTGAGACACATATATCAAGAAGTAAATGTAATGAAAATATTAATGTGAAAATACATCTATGTGACCCAAATATAATATATGCTAATACAGCCAAGATGTGTAAAAAAAAAAAAAATATGTAATCAATGTGAGAAGAAGACTTATCTTCATGAGAAAAAAGAGAGAGAAAAAAAAAAAAAAGAAGAACCTCATGTGAAATATCAATAATCTGGCATCAAAATGTGAACTAATATGAAATGAAAAGTTGAGAGAAGAAATGGAAATTGAAAATGTGAATGAAATGAAAATTCTTTATGAACAAAATTCATGCTTTCATGATTTGAAGAAGATTTATGTTACTTTTTTTAAGAAGCTGTAATGAAGAAGAAGCCAATATATGAAGAAGAAGAAGAAGAAATTGGGTAAATGTATAATGTGAAAAAAAATGTAATGAAATGAACTTAGAACTTCATGAAAAAAAACTTAATTTCTACAAATAACTGCATGAAATAATGAAGAAATGTATGAAAGAATGTGGGAAGAAGAAGAAATTCCCTGAAGTTTTATAATGTCTTTCTATTTTGAAGAAGAAGAAGAAGAAGAAGAAGAAGCAATATGTGAAGAAGATTAGAAGAAGAAGAATAGACCAAGAGAGAAGAATAATGTATTAATTTGTGAAGAAAAAAATGTGACCATTAGATCATTAAGAAGAAGACTTGATTAAACCAATATTTGATTTTGCATTTAAAGAGTTCAAGTGAAATGATGAACCTACAAAATTCATATTTTTACTGCTCAAAGTCTGGGTTTTATTCTCTTTAATCTTTTGATTAAGTTTGTCTTTTAATTTTATTTTGTTTTCCTTAAGTTTAGCTATATAATTAAACCATTTTTGTTGATTGCAGATTAAGGTTTAATTGTTACAAATTTAGCTTACTATAAGAGGAAGGTTTAGTCCCCATTTTGTAGAAAAGAAGCATGCCGTTTGGCTTGTTAGTATTTTTCATATCCCATGTTTTTATATTTTGTTTCTAAGGAAAATTATAACAATAGACTCTAACTTATGTATCTTCTTTTTACAGGTATATATGTATAAAAAAGAGGTGTGCTCATTTTGTTTATTGAATTTGAAAAATGAAGAAAAGAGGTATATATGTATAACAATAGAATTTGAAAAATGAAATTGAAAAAAAGAAGAAAAAAATATAGAAGACGAAGAAAAGAAAAGAGTCCTAAAATAAAAGGGAATGACAGAAAGGTGAGTATAATTGTTTATTGTTTTTACCTTTTATATATCTAATCATTTAATTATTTTGATAGTGAAATATTTTCATTCATTGTAGACTAAGATTTAATTTTGACAAGCTTACATAATATAAGGAGAAACCGGTGTCCTCATTTTGCACAAAAGAGGCCTACCCTTTGGCTTAGTGGTAATGTTTTTTTTATTTTTTATTTTTTATCTATTTTTTTGTTCCAAATTTTAAGATGTTATTATGCTCCTTGTTTGCATCATACTTGGCAATGTTAGACATTCATATAGCGCATTTTGTGTGGTAATGATAATTACTTGGCAAAAATATTGGTTTTTTGTTATCGTTTATGATAAGGTAACGTCTTTCTATATTGTCTAATTTCTATATCCCTTGTTTTACAGGTATATATCTAAAAGGGAAAGCGAAGAAATATGACGAGAAGAAAAAAGGAAAGAAGAAAAAAAAAGGAAGAAATTGAAGGATGATAATGAAAACAAAAGTGTAGAAGAAGAAGGAGAAAAGAAGTGAAAAACCTACATTAAAGGGAATAACATAAAGGTGAGTATCATTTTCTTCATTTTTTATTATATCTTTTCTTTAAGTTTAGCAATATAATTAAACCATTTTTGTTGATTGCAGATTAAGGTTTAATTGTTACAAATTTAGCTTACTATAAGAGGAAGGTTTAGTCCCCATTTTGCAGAAAAGAGGCATGCCGTTTGGCTTGTTAGTATTTTTCATATCCCATGTTTTTATTTTTTTGTTTCTAAGGAAAATTATAACGATAGACTCTAACTTATGTATCTTCTTTTTACAGGTATATATGTAAAAAAAAGAGGAGTGCCCTTCGGCTAGGTTTAATTGTGACAAGTTTAGCTTGTTATAAGAAGAAAGTTTAGTTCCCATTTTGAAGAAAAGAGGAGTGCCCTTCGTCTAGTTGGTAATTTTTATGATCTGTATCTTTTATATTTTTATTTTTAAGGAAAACTATCACGAGAGAGTCTAACTTGTGCATATCATTTTTGTAGGTGTATACTTTAAAGAAAAAGAGAAGAAATACGATGAAAAAAGAAAATGAAGAAAAAAGAAAATGAAGAAGAAGAAAGATAGAATTTGAAAAATGAAATTGAAAAAAAGAAGAAAAAAATATAGAAGACGAAGAAAAGAAAAGAGTCCTAAAATAAAAGGGAATGACAGAAAGGTGAGTATAATTGTTTATTGTTTTTGCCTTTTATATATGTAATCATTTAATTTAGTTTGATAGTGAAATATTTTCATTCATTGCAGATTAAGATTTAATTTTGACAAGCTTACATAATATAAGGGGAAACCGGTGTCCCCATTTTGCACAAAGGAGGCCTACCCTTTGGCTTAGTGGTAATCTTTCTTTTATATTTTATTTTTTATCTATTTTTTTGTTCCAAATTTTAAGATGTTATTATGCTCCTTGTTTGCATCATACTTGGCAATGTTAGACATTCATATAGCGCATTTTATGTGGTAATGATAATTACTTTGCAAAAATATTGGTTTTTTGTTATCATTTATGATAAGGTAACGTCTTTCTATATTGTCTAATTTCTATATCTCTTGTTTTATAGGTATATATCTAAAATGGAAAGTGAAGAAATATGACGAGAAGAAAAAGGAAAGAAGAAAAAAAAATTAAGTAATTGAAGGATGATAAAGAAAACAAAAGTGTAGAAGAAGAAGGAGAAAAGAAGGGAAAAACCTACATTAAAGGGAATAACATAAAGGTGAGTATAATTTTCTTCATTTTTTATTATATCTTTTCTTTAAGTTTAGCTATATAATTAAACCATTTTTGTTGATTGCAGATTAAGGTTTAATTGTTACAAATTTAGCTTACTATAAGAGGAAGGTTTAGTCCCCATTTTGCAGAAAAGAAGCATGCTGTTTGGCTTGTTAGTATTTTTCATATCCCATGTTTTTTATTTTTTTGTTTCTAAGGAAAATTGTAACGATAGACTCTAACTTATGTATCTTCTTTTTACAGGTATATATGTAAAAAAAAGGAGTGCCCTTCGGCTAGGTTTAATTGTGACAAGTTTAGCTTGTTATAAGAAGAAAGTTTAGTTCCCATTTTGAAGAAAAGAGGAGTGCCCTTCGTCTAGTTGGTAATTTTTATGATCTGTATCTTTTATATTTTTATTTTTAAGGAAAACTATCACGAGGGAGTCTAACTTGTGCATATCATTTTTGTAGGTGTATACTTTAAAGAAAAAGAGAAGAAATACGATGAAAAAAGAAAATGAAGAAAAAGAAAAAGAAGAAGAAGAAAGATAGAATTTGAAAAATGAAATTGAAAAAAAGAAGAAAAAAATATAGAAGACGAAGAAAAGAAAAGACTCCTAAAATAAAAGGGAATGACAGAAAGGTGAGTATAATTGTTTATTGTTTTTGCCTTTTATATATGTAATCATTTAATTTAGTTTGATAGTGAAATATTTTCATTCATTGCAGATTAAGATTTAATTTTGACAAGCTTACATAATATAAGGGGAAACCGGTGTCCCCATTTTGCACAAAGGAGGCCTACCCTTTGGCTTAGTGGTAATCTTTTTTTTATATTTTATTTTTTATCTATTTTTTTGTTCCAAATTTTAAGATGTTATTATGCTCCTTGTTTGCATCATACTTGGCAATGTTAGACATTCATATAGCGCATTTTATGTGGTAATGATAATTACTTTGCAAAAATATTGGTTTTTTGTTATCCTTTATGATAAGGTAACGTCTTTCTATATTGTCTAATTTCTATATCTCTTGTTTTACAGGTATATATCTAAAAGGGAAAGTGAAGAAATATGACGAGAAGAAAAAAGGAAAGAAGAAAAAAAAATTAAGAAATTGAAGGATGATAAAGAAAACAAAAGTGTAGAAGAAGAAGGAGAAAAGAAGAGAAAAACCAACATTAAAGAAATAACATAAAGGTGAGTATAATTTTCTTCATTTTTTATTATATCTTTTCTTTAAGTTTAGCTTTATAATTAAACCATTTTTGTTGATTGCAGATTAAGGTTTAATTGTTACAAATTTAGCTTACTGTAAGAGGAAGGTTTAATCCCCATTTTGCAGAAAAGAGGCATGCCGTTTGGCTTGTTAGTATTTTTCATATCCCATGTTTTTATTTTTTTGTTTCTAAGGAAAATTATAACGATAGACTCTAACTTATGTATCTTCTTTTTACAGGTATATATGTAAAAAAAGAGGAGTGCCCTTCGGCTTGGTTTAATTGTGACAAGTTTAGCTTGTTATAAGAAGAAAGTTTAGTTCCCATTTTGAAGAAAAGAGGAGTGCCCTTCGTCTAGTAGGTAATTTTTATGATCTGTATCTTTTATATTTTTATTTTTAAGGAAAACTATCACGACAGAGTCTAACTTGTGCATATCATTTTTGTAGGTGCATACTTTAAAGAAAAAGAGAAGAAATACGATGAAAAAAGAAAATGAAGAAAAAAGAAAAAGAAGAAGAAGAAAGAGTGAATTTGAAAAATGAAATTGAAAAAAAGAAGAAAAAAATATAGAAGACGAAGAAAAGAAAAGAGTCCTAAAATAAAAAGGAATGACAGAAAGGTGAGTATAATTGTTTATTGTTTTTGCCTTTTATATATGTAATCATTTAATTTAGTTTGATAGTGAAATATTTTCATTCATTGCAGATTAAGATTTAATTTTGACAAGCTTACATAATATAAGGGGAAACCGGTTGCCTAATTTTGCACAAAAGAGGCCTACCCTTTGGCTTAGTGGTAATCTTTTTTTTATATTGTATTTTTTATCTATTTTTTTGTTCCAAATTTTAAGATGTTATTATGCTCTTTGTTTGCATCATACTTGGCAATGTTAGACATTCATATAGCGCATTTTATGTGATAATGATAATTACTTTGCAAAAATATTGGTTTTTTGTTATCGTTTATGATAAGATAACGTCTTTCTATATTGTCTAATTTCTATATCTCTTGTTTTACAGGTATATATCTAAAAGGGAAAGCGAAGAAATATGACGAGAAGAAAAAAGGAAAGAAGAAAAAAAAAGGAAGAAATTGAAGGATGATAAAGAAAACAAAAGTGTAGAAGAAGAAGGAGAAAAGAAGTGAAAAACCTACATTAAAGGGAATAACATAAAGGTGAGTATAATTTTCTTCATTTTTTATTATATCTTTTCTTTAAATTTAGCTATATAATTAAACCATTTTTGTTGATTGCAGATTAAGGTTTAATTGTTACAAATTTAGCTTACTATAAGAGGAAGGTTTACTCCCCCTTTTGCAGAAAAGAGGCATGCCGTTTGGCTTGTTAGTATTTTTCATATCCCATGTTTTTATTTTTTTGTTTCTAAGTAAAATTATAACGATAGGCTCTAACTTATGTATCTTCTTTTTACAGGTATATATGTAAAAAAAAGAGGAGTGCCCTTCGGCTTGGTTTAATTGTGACAAGTTTAGCTTGTTATAAGAAGAAAGTTTAGTTCCCATTTTGAAGAAAAGAGGAGTGCCCTTCGTCTAGTTGGTAATTTTTATGATCTGTATCTTTTATATTTTTATTTTTAAGGAAAACTATCACGAGAGAGTCTAACTTGTGCATATCATTTTTGTAGGTGTATACTTTAAAGAAAAAGAGAAGAAATACGATGAAAAAATAAAATGAAGAAAAAAGAAAAAGAAGAAGAAGAAAGAGAGAATTTGAAAAATGAAATTGAAAAAAAGAAGAAAAAAATATAGAAGACGAAGAAAAGAAAAGAGTCCTAAAATAAAAAGGAATGACAGAAAGGTGAGTATAATTGTTTATTGTTTTTGCCTTTTATATATCTAATCATTTAGTTTAGTTTGATAGTGAAATGTTTTCATTCATTGCAGATTAAGATTTAATTTTGACAAGCTTACATAATATAAGGGGAAACCGGTGTCGTTATTTTGCACAAAAGAGGCCTACCCTTTGGCTTAGTGGTAATCTTTTTTTTATATTTTATTTTTTATCTATTTTTTTGTTCCAAATTTTCAGATGTTATTATGCTCCTTGTTTGCATCATACTTGGCAATGTTAGACATTCATATAGCGCATTTTATGTGGTAATGATAATTACTTTGCAAAAATATTGGGTTTTTGTTATCGTTTATGATAAGATAACGTCTTTCTATATTGTCTAATTTCTATATCTCTTGTTTTACAGGTATATATCTAAAAGGGAAAGCGAAGAAATATGACGAGAATAAAAAAGGAAAGGAGAAAAAAGAAGGAAGAAATTGAAGGATGATAAAGAAAACAAAAGTGTAGAAGTAGAAGGAGAAAAGAAGTGAAAACCCTACATTAAAGGGAATAACGTAAAGGTGAGTATAATTTTCTTCATTTTTATTATATCTTTTCTTTAAGTTTAGCTATATAATTAAACCATTTTTGTTGATTGCAGATTAAGGTTTAATTGTTACAAATTTAGCTTACTATAAGAGGAAGGTTTACTCCCCATTTTGTAGAAAAGTGGCATGCCGTTTGGCTTGTTAGTATTTTTCGTGTCCCATGTTTTTATTTTTTTGTTTCTAAGGAAAATTATAACGATAGAGTCTAACTTATGTATCATCTTTTTACAGGTATATATGTAAAAAAAAGAGGAGTGCCCTTCAGCTAGGTTTAATTGTGACAAGTTTAGCTTGTTATAAG
Organism: Brasenia schreberi; assembly: GCA_036023115.1. NCBI lineage: Eukaryota > Viridiplantae > Streptophyta > Magnoliopsida > Nymphaeales > Cabombaceae > Brasenia > Brasenia schreberi. The sequence goes on along the minus strand of JAYKKT010000060.1, from coordinate 19,549,786 downwards.
AAGAAAGTTTAGTTCCCATTTTGAAGAAAAGAGGAGTGCCCTTCGTCTAGTTGGTAATTTTTATGATCTGTATCTTTTTATATTTTTATTTTTAAGGAAAACTATCACGAGAGAGTCTAACTTGTGCATATCATTTTTGTAGGTGTATACGTAAAAGAAACAGAGAAGAAATATGATGAAAAAAGAAAAAAAAGAAAAAGAAGAAGAAGAAAGAGAGAATATGAAAAATGAAATTGAAAAATAGAAGAAAAAAATATAGAAGACGAAGAAAAGAAAAGACTCCTAAAATAAAAGGGAATGACTGAAAGGTGAGTATAATTGTTTATTTTTTTTGCCTTTTATATATCTAATCATTTAATTTAGTTTGATAGTGAAATATTTTCATTCATTGCAGATTAAGATTTAATTTTGACAAGCTTACATAATATAAGGGGAAACCGGTGTCCTCATTTTGCACAAAAGAGGCCTACCCTTTGGCTTAGTGGTAATCTTTTTTTTATATTTTGTTTTTTATCTATTTTTTTGTTCCAAATTTTAAGATGTTATTATGCTCCTTGTTTGCATCATACTTGGCAATGTTAGACATTCATATAGCGCATTTTATGTGGTAATGATAATTACTTTGCAAAAATATTGGTTTTTTGTTATCGTTTATGATAAGGTAACGTCTTTCTATATTGTCTAATTTCTATATCTCTTGTTTTACAGGTATATATCTAAAAGGGAAAGTGAAGAAATATGACGAGAAGAAAAAAGGAAAGAAGAAAAAAAAATTAAGAAATTGAAGGATGATAAAGAAAACAAAAGTGTAGAAGAAGAAGGAGAAAAGAAGAGAAAAACCTACATTAAAGGGAATAACGTAAAGGTGAGTATAATTTTCTTCATTTTTTATTATATCTTTTCTTTAAGTTTAGCTATATAATTAAACCATTTTTGTTCATTGCAGATTAAGGTTTAATTGTGACAAATTTAGCTTACTGTAAGAGGAAGGTTTAGTCCCCATTTTGCAGAAAAGAGGCATGCCGTTTGGCTTGTTAGTATTTTTCATATCCCATGTTTTTATTTTTTTGTTTCTAAGGAAAATTATAACGATAGACTCTAACTTATGTATCTTCTTTTTACAGGTATATATGTACAAAAAAGAGGAGTGCCCTTCGGCTAGGTTTAATTGTGACAAGTTTAGCTTGTTATAAGAAGAAAGTTTAGTTCCCATTTTGAAGAAAAGAGGAGTGCCCTTCGTCTAGTTGGTAATTTTTATGATCTGTATCTTTTATATTTTTATTTTTAAGGAAAACTATCACGAGAGAGTCTAACTTGTGCATATCATTTTTGTAGGTGTATACTTTAAAGAAAAAGAGAAGAAATACGATGAAAAAAGAAAATGAAGAAAAAAGAAAAAGAAGAAGAAGAAAGATAGAATTTGAAAAATGAAATTGAAAAAAAGAAGAAGAAAAATATAGAAGACGAAGAAAAGAAAAGAGTCCTAAAATAAAAGGGAATGACAGAAAGGTGAGTATAATTGTTTATTGTTTTTGCCTTTTATATATCTAATCATTTAATTTAGTTTGATAGTGAAATATTTTCATTCATTGCAGATTAAGATTTCATTTTGACAAGCTTACATAATATAAGGGGAAACTGGTGTCCCCATTTTGCACAAAAGAGGCCTACCCTTTGGCTTAGTGGTAATCTTTTTTTTATATTTTATTTTTTATCTATTTTTTTGTTAAAAATTTTAAGATGTTATTATGCTCCTTGTTTGCATCATACTTGGCAATGTTAGACATCCATATAGCGCATTTTATGTGGTAATGATAATTACTTTGCAAAAATATTGGTTTTTTGTTATCATTTATGATAAGGTAACGTCTTTCTATATTGTCTAATTTCTATATCTCTTGTTTTAAAGGTATATATCTAAAAGGAAAAGCGAAGAAATATGACGAGAAGAAAAAAGGAAAGAAGAAAAAAAAAAAAGAAATTGAAGGATGAAAAAGAAAACAAAAGTGTAGAAGAAGTAGGAGAAAAGAAGTGAAAAACCTACATTAAAGGGAATAACATAAAGGTGAGTATAATTTTCTTCATTTTTTATTATATCTTATCTTTAAGTTTAGCTATATAATTAAACCATTTTTGTTGATTGCAGATTAAGGGTTAATTGTGACAAATTTAGCTTACTATAAGAGGAAGGTTTAGTCCCCATTTTGCAGAAAAGAGGCAAGCTGTTTGGCTTGTTAATATTTTTCATATCCTATGTTTTTATTTTTTTGTGTTCTTAGGAAAACTATAACGATAGACTCTAACTTATGTATCTTCTTTTTACAGTTATATATGTAGAAAGAGGAGTACCCTTCGGCTAGGTTTAATTGTGACAAGTTTAGCTTGTTATAAGAAGAAAGTTTAGTTCCCATTTTGAAGAAAAGAGGAGTGCCCTTCGTCTAGTTGGTAATTTTTATGATCTGTATCTTTTTATATTTTTATTTTTAAGGAAAACTATCACGAGAGAGTCTAACTTGTGCATATCATTTTTGTAGGTGTATACTTTAAAGAAAAAGAGAAGAAATACGATGAAAAAAGAAAATGAAGAAAAAAGAAAAAGAATAAGAAGAAAGAGAGAATTTGAAAAATGAAATTGAAAAAAAGAAGAAAAAAATATAGAAGACGAAGAAAAGAAAAGAGTCCTAAAATAAAAGGGAATGACAGAAAGGTTAGTATAATTGTTTATTGTTTTTGCCTTTTATATATCTAATCATTTAATTTAGTTTGATAGTGAAATATTTTCTTTCATTGCAGATTAAGATTTAATTTTGACAAGCTTACATAATATAAGGGAAACCGGTGTCCCCATTTTGCACAAAAGAGGCCTACCCTTTGGCTTAGTGGTAATCTTTTTTTTATATTTTATTTTTTATCTATTTTTTTGTTCCAAATTTTAAGATGTTATTATGCTCCTTGTTTGCATCATACTTGGCAATGTTAGACATTCATATAGCGCATTTTATGCGGTAATGATAATTACTTTGCAAAAATATTGGTTTTTTGTTATCGTTTATGATAAGGTAACGTCTTTCTATATTGTCTAATTTCTATATCCCTTGTTTTACAGGTATATATCTAAAAGGGAAAGCGAAGAAATATGACGAGAAGAAAAAAGGAAAGAAGAAAAAAAAAGGAAGAAATTGAAGGATGATAATGAAAACAAAAGTGTAGAAGAAGAAGGAGAAAAGAAGTGAAAAACCTACATTAAAGGGAATAACATAAAGGTGAGTATAATTTTCTTCATTTTTTATTATATCTTATCTTTAAGTTTAGCTATATAATTAAACCATTTTTGTTGATTGCAGATTAAGGTTTAATTCTGACAAATTTAGCTTACTATAAGAGGAAGGTTTTGTCCCCATTTTGCAGAAAAGAGGCATGTCGTTTGGCTTGTTAGTATTGTTCATATCCCATGTTTTTACTTTTCTGTTTCTAAGGAAAATTATAGCGATAGACTCTAACTTATGTATCTTCTTTTTACAGGTATATATGTAAAAAAAAGAGGAGTGCCCTTCGGCTATGTTTAATTGTGACAAGTTTAGCTTGTTATAAGAAGAAAGTTTAGTTCCCATTTTGAAGAAAAGAGGAGTTCCCTTCGTCTAGTTGGTAATTTTTATGATCTGTATCTTTTATATTTTTATTTTTAAGGAAAACTATCACGAGAGAGTCTAACTTGTGCATATCATTTTTGTAGGTGTATACTTTAAAGAAAAAGAGAAGAAATACGATGAAAAAAGAAAATGAAGAAAAAAGAAAAAGAAGAAGAAGAAAGAGAGAATTTGAAAAATGAAATTGAAAAAAAGAAGAAAAAAATATAGAAGACGAAGAAAAGAAAAGAGTCCTAAAATAAAAGGGAATGACAGAAAGGTGAGTATAATTGTTTATTGTTTTTGCCTTTTATATATCTAATCATTTAGTATAGTTTGATAGTGAAATATTTTCATTCATTGCAGATTAAGATTTAATTTTGACAAGCTTACATAATATAAAGGGAAACCGGTGTCCCCATTTTGCACAAAAGAGGCCTTCCCTTTGGCTCAGTGGTAATCTTTTTTTTATATTTTATTTTTTATCTATTTTTTTGTTCCAAATTTTAAGATGTTATTATGCTCCTTGTTTGCATCATACTTGGCAATGTTAGACATTCATATAGCGCATTTTATGCGGTAATGATAATTACTTTGCAAAAATATTGGTTTTTTGTTATCGTTTATGATAAGGTAACGTCTTTCTATATTGTCTAATTTCTATATCCCTTGTTTTACAGGTATATATCTAAAAGGGAAAGCGAAGAAATATGACGAGAAGAAAAAAGGAAAGAAGAAAAAAAAAGGAAGAAATTGAAGGATGATAATGAAAACAAAAGTGTAGAAGAAGAAGAAGAAAAGAAGTTAAAAACCTACATTAAAGGGAATAACATAAAGGTGAGTATAATTTTCTTCATTTTTTATTATATCTTATCTTTAAGTTTAGCTATATAATTAAACCATTTTTGTTGATTGTAGATTAAGGTTTAATTCTGACAAATTTAGCTTACTATAAGAGGAAGGTTTTGTCCCCATTTTGCAGAAAAGAGGCATGTCGTTTGGCTTGTTAGTATTGTTCATATCCCATGTTTTTACTTTTCTGTTTCTAAGGAAAATTATAACGATAGACTCTAACTTATGTATCTTCTTTTTACAGGTATATATGTAAAAAAAAGAGGAGTGCCCTTCGGCTATGTTTAATTGTGACAAGTTTAGCTTGTTATAAGAAGAAAGTTTAGTTCCCATTTTGAAGAAAAGAGGAGTTCCCTTCGTCTAGTTGGTAATTTTTATGATCTGTATCTTTTATATTTTTATTTTTCAGGAAAACTATCACGAGAGAGTCTAACTTGTGCATATCATTTTTGTAGGTGTATACTTTAAAGAAAAAGAGAAGAAATACGATGAAAAAAGAAAATGAAGAAAAAAGAAAAAGAAGAAGAAGAAAGAGAGAATTTGAAAAATGAAATTGAAAAAAAGAAGAAAAAAATATAGAAGACGAAGAAAAGAAAAGAGTCCTAAAATAAAAGGGAATGACAGAAAGGTGAGTATAATTGTTTATTGTTTTTGCCTTTTATATATCTAATCATTTAGTATAGTTTGATAGTGAAATATTTTCATTCATTGCAGATTAAGATTTAATTTTGACAAGCTTACATAATATAAAGGGAAACCGGTGTCCCCATTTTGCACAAAAGAGGCCTACCCTTTGGCTTAGTGGTAATCTTTTTTTTTATATTTTATTTTTTATCTATTTTTTTGTTCCAAATTTTCAGATGTTATTATGCTCCTTGTTTGCATCATACTTCGCAATGTTAGACATTCATATAGCGCATTTTATGTGGTAATGATAATTACTTTGCAAAAATATTGGTTTTTTGTTATCATTTATGATAAGGTAACGTCTTTCTATATTGTCTAATTTCTATATCTCTTGTTTTACAGGTATATATCTAAAAGGGAAAGGGAAGAAATATGACGAGAAGAAAAAAGAAAAGAAGAAAAAAAAATTAAGTAATTAAAGGATGATAAAGAAAACAAAAGTGTAGAAGAAGAAGGAGAAAAGAAGTGAAAAACCTACATTAAAGGGAATAACATAAAGGTGAGTATAATTTTCTTCATTTTTTATTATATCTTTTCCTTAAGTTTAGCTATATAATTAAACCATTTTTGTTGATTGCAGATTAAGGTTTAATTGTTACAAATTTAGCTTACTATAAGAGGAAGGTTTAGTCCCCATTTTGTAGAAAAGAAGCATGCCGTTTGGCTTGTTAGTATTTTTCATATCCCATGTTTTTATATTTTGTTTCTAAGGAAAATTATAACAATAGACTCTAACTTATGTATCTTCTTTTTACAGGTATATATGTATAAAAAAGAGGTGTGCTCATTTTGTTTATTGAATTTGAAAAATGAAGAAAAGAGGTATATATGTATAACAATAGAATTTGAAAAATGAAATTGAAAAAAAGAAGAAAAAAATATAGAAGACGAAGAAAAGAAAAGAGTCCTAAAATAAAAGGGAATGACAGAAAGGTGAGTATAATTGTTTATTGTTTTTACCTTTTATATATCTAATCATTTAATTATTTTGATAGTGAAATATTTTCATTCATTGTAGACTAAGATTTAATTTTGACAAGCTTACATAATATAAGGAGAAACCGGTGTCCTCATTTTGCACAAAAGAGGCCTACCCTTTGGCTTAGTGGTAATGTTTTTTTTATTTTTTATTTTTTATCTATTTTTTTGTTCCAAATTTTAAGATGTTATTATGCTCCTTGTTTGCATCATACTTGGCAATGTTAAGGACATTCATATAGCGCATTTTGTGTGGTAATGATAATTACTTGGCAAAAATATTGGTTTTTTGTTATCGTTTATGATAAGGTAACGTCTTTCTATATTGTCTAATTTCTATATCCCTTGTTTTACAGGTATATATCTAAAAGGGAAAGCGAAGAAATATGACGAGAAGAAAAAAGGAAAGAAGAAAAAAAAAGGAAGAAATTGAAGGATGATAATGAAAACAAAAGTGTAGAAGAAGAAGGAGAAAAGAAGTGAAAAACCTACATTAAAGGGAATAACATAAAGGTGAGTATCATTTTCTTCATTTTTTATTATATCTTTTCTTTAAGTTTAGCAATATAATTAAACCATTTTTGTTGATTGCAGATTAAGGTTTAATTGTTACAAATTTAGCTTACTATAAGAGGAAGGTTTAGTCCCCATTTTGCAGAAAAGAGGCATGCCGTTTGGCTTGTTAGTATTTTTCATATCCCATGTTTTTATTTTTTTGTTTCTAAGGAAAATTATAACGATAGACTCTAACTTATGTATCTTCTTTTTACAGGTATATATGTAAAAAAAAGAGGAGTGCCCTTCGGCTAGGTTTAATTGTGACAAGTTTAGCTTGTTATAAGAAGAAAGTTTAGTTCCCATTTTGAAGAAAAGAGGAGTGCCCTTCGTCTAGTTGGTAATTTTTATGATCTGTATCTTTTATATTTTTATTTTTAAGGAAAACTATCACGAGAGAGTCTAACTTGTGCATATCATTTTTGTAGGTGTATACTTTAAAGAAAAGAGAAGAAATACGATGAAAAAAGAAAATGAAGAAAAAAGAAAATGAAGAAGAAGAAAGATAGAATTTGAAAAATGAAATTGAAAAAAAGAAGAAAAAAATATAGAAGACGAAGAAAAGAAAAGAGTCCTAAAATAAAAGGGAATGACAGAAAGGTGAGTATAATTGTTTATTGTTTTTGCCTTTTATATATGTAATCATTTAATTTAGTTTGATAGTGAAATATTTTCATTCATTGCAGATTAAGATTTAATTTTGACAAGCTTACATAATATAAGGGGAAACCGGTGTCCCCATTTTGCACAAAGGAGGCCTACCCTTTGGCTTAGTGGTAATCTTTCTTTTATATTTTATTTTTTATCTATTTTTTTGTTCCAAATTTTAAGATGTTATTATGCTCCTTGTTTGCATCATACTTGGCAATGTTAGACATTCATATAGCGCATTTTATGTGGTAATGATAATTACTTTGCAAAAATATTGGTTTTTTGTTATCATTTATGATAAGGTAACGTCTTTCTATATTGTCTAATTTCTATATCTCTTGTTTTATAGGTATATATCTAAAATGGAAAGTGAAGAAATATGACGAGAAGAAAAAAGGAAAGAAGAAAAAAAAATTAAGTAATTGAAGGATGATAAAGAAAACAAAAGTGTAGAAGAAGAAGGAGAAAAGAAGGGAAAAACCTACATTAAAGGGAATAACATAAAGGTGAGTATAATTTTCTTCATTTTTTATTATATCTTTTCTTTAAGTTTAGCTATATAATTAAACCATTTTTGTTGATTGCAGATTAAGGTTTAATTGTTACAAATTTAGCTTACTATAAGAGGAAGGTTTAGTCCCCATTTTGCAGAAAAGAAGCATGCTGTTTGGCTTGTTAGTATTTTTCATATCCCATGTTTTTTATTTTTTTGTTTCTAAGGAAAATTGTAACGATAGACTCTAACTTATGTATCTTCTTTTTACAGGTATATATGTAAAAAAAAGAGGAGTGCCCTTCGGCTAGGTTTAATTGTGACAAGTTTAGCTTGTTATAAGAAGAAAGTTTAGTTCCCATTTTGAAGAAAAGAGGAGTGCCCTTCGTCTAGTTGGTAATTTTTATGATCTGTATCTTTTATATTTTTATTTTTAAGGAAAACTATCACGAGGGAGTCTAACTTGTGCATATCATTTTTGTAGGTGTATACTTTAAAGAAAAAGAGAAGAAATACGATGAAAAAAGAAAATGAAGAAAAAAGAAAAAGAAGAAGAAGAAAGATAGAATTTGAAAAATGAAATTGAAAAAAAGAAGAAAAAAATATAGAAGACGAAGAAAAGAAAAGACTCCTAAAATAAAAGGGAATGACAGAAAGGTGAGTATAATTGTTTATTGTTTTTGCCTTTTATATATGTAATCATTTAATTTAGTTTGATAGTGAAATATTTTCATTCATTGCAGATTAAGATTTAATTTTGACAAGCTTACATAATATAAGGGGAAACCGGTGTCCCCATTTTGCACAAAGGAGGCCTACCCTTTGGCTTAGTGGTAATCTTTTTTTTATATTTTATTTTTTATCTATTTTTTTGTTCCAAATTTTAAGATGTTATTATGCTCCTTGTTTGCATCATACTTGGCAATGTTAGACATTCATATAGCGCATTTTATGTGGTAATGATAATTACTTTGCAAAAATATTGGTTTTTTGTTATCCTTTATGATAAGGTAACGTCTTTCTATATTGTCTAATTTCTATATCTCTTGTTTTACAGGTATATATCTAAAAGGGAAAGTGAAGAAATATGACGAGAAGAAAAAAGGAAAGAAGAAAAAAAAATTAAGAAATTGAAGGATGATAAAGAAAACAAAAGTGTAGAAGAAGAAGGAGAAAAGAAGAGAAAAACCAACATTAAAGAAATAACATAAAGGTGAGTATAATTTTCTTCATTTTTTATTATATCTTTTCTTTAAGTTTAGCTTTATAATTAAACCATTTTTGTTGATTGCAGATTAAGGTTTAATTGTTACAAATTTAGCTTACTGTAAGAGGAAGGTTTAATCCCCATTTTGCAGAAAAGAGGCATGCCGTTTGGCTTGTTAGTATTTTTCATATCCCATGTTTTTATTTTTTTGTTTCTAAGGAAAATTATAACGATAGACTCTAACTTATGTATCTTCTTTTTACAGGTATATATGTAAAAAGAAGAGGAGTGCCCTTCGGCTTGGTTTAATTGTGACAAGTTTAGCTTGTTATAAGAAGAAAGTTTAGTTCCCATTTTGAAGAAAAGAGGAGTGCCCTTCGTCTAGTAGGTAATTTTTATGATCTGTATCTTTTATATTTTTATTTTTAAGGAAAACTATCACGACAGAGTCTAACTTGTGCATATCATTTTTGTAGGTGCATACTTTAAAGAAAAAGAGAAGAAATACGATGAAAAAAGAAAATGAAGAAAAAAGAAAAAGAAGAAGAAGAAAGAGTGAATTTGAAAAATGAAATTGAAAAAAAGAAGAAAAAAATATAGAAGACGAAGAAAAGAAAAGAGTCCTAAAATAAAAAGGAATGACAGAAAGGTGAGTATAATTGTTTATTGTTTTTGCCTTTTATATATGTAATCATTTAATTTAGTTTGATAGTGAAATATTTTCATTCATTGCAGATTAAGATTTAATTTTGACAAGCTTACATAATATAAGGGGAAACCGGTTGCCTAATTTTGCACAAAAGAGGCCTACCCTTTGGCTTAGTGGTAATCTTTTTTTTATATTGTATTTTTTATCTATTTTTTTGTTCCAAATTTTAAGATGTTATTATGCTCTTTGTTTGCATCATACTTGGCAATGTTAGACATTCATATAGCGCATTTTATGTGATAATGATAATTACTTTGCAAAAATATTGGTTTTTTGTTATCGTTTATGATAAGATAACGTCTTTCTATATTGTCTAATTTCTATATCTCTTGTTTTACAGGTATATATCTAAAAGGGAAAGCGAAGAAATATGACGAGAAGAAAAAAGGAAAGAAGAAAAAAAAAGGAAGAAATTGAAGGATGATAAAGAAAACAAAAGTGTAGAAGAAGAAGGAGAAAAGAAGTGAAAAACCTACATTAAAGGGAATAACATAAAGGTGAGTATAATTTTCTTCATTTTTTATTATATCTTTTCTTTAAATTTAGCTATATAATTAAACCATTTTTGTTGATTGCAGATTAAGGTTTAATTGTTACAAATTTAGCTTACTATAGAGGAAGGTTTACTCCCCCTTTTGCAGAAAAGAGGCATGCCGTTTGGCTTGTTAGTATTTTTCATATCCCATGTTTTTATTTTTTTGTTTCTAAGTAAAATTATAACGATAGGCTCTAACTTATGTATCTTCTTTTTACAGGTATATATGTAAAAAAAAGGAGTGCCCTTCGGCTTGGTTTAATTGTGACAAGTTTAGCTTGTTATAAGAAGAAAGTTTAGTTCCCATTTTGAAGAAAAGAGGAGTGCCCTTCGTCTAGTTGGTAATTTTTATGATCTGTATCTTTTATATTTTTATTTTTAAGGAAAACTATCACGAGAGAGTCTAACTTGTGCATATCATTTTTGTAGGTGTATACTTTAAAGAAAAAGAGAAGAAATACGATGAAAAAATAAAATGAAGAAAAAAGAAAAAGAAGAAGAAGAAAGAGAGAATTTGAAAAATGAAATTGAAAAAAAGAAGAAAAAAATATAGAAGACGAAGAAAAGAAAAGAGTCCTAAAATAAAAAGGAATGACAGAAAGGTGAGTATAATTGTTTATTGTTTTTGCCTTTTATATATCTAATCATTTAGTTTAGTTTGATAGTGAAATGTTTTCATTCATTGCAGATTAAGATTTAATTTTGACAAGCTTACATAATATAAGGGGAAACCGGTGTCGTTATTTTGCACAAAAGAGGCCTACCCTTTGGCTTAGTGGTAATCTTTTTTTTATATTTTATTTTTTATCTATTTTTTTGTTCCAAATTTTCAGATGTTATTATGCTCCTTGTTTGCATCATACTTGGCAATGTTAGACATTCATATAGCGCATTTTATGTGGTAATGATAATTACTTTGCAAAAATATTGGGTTTTTGTTATCGTTTATGATAAGATAACGTCTTTCTATATTGTCTAATTTCTATATCTCTTGTTTTACAGGTATATATCTAAAAGGGAAAGCGAAGAAATATGACGAGAATAAAAAAGGAAAGGAGAAAAAAGAAGGAAGAAATTGAAGGATGATAAAGAAAACAAAAGTGTAGAAGTAGAAGGAGAAAAGAAGTGAAAACCCTACATTAAAGGGAATAACGTAAAGGTGAGTATAATTTTCTTCATTTTTATTATATCTTTTCTTTAAGTTTAGCTATATAATTAAACCATTTTTGTTGATTGCAGATTAAGGTTTAATTGTTACAAATTTAGCTTACTATAAGAGGAAGGTTTACTCCCCATTTTGTAGAAAAGTGGCATGCCGTTTGGCTTGTTAGTATTTTTCGTGTCCCATGTTTTTATTTTTTTGTTTCTAAGGAAAATTATAACGATAGAGTCTAACTTATGTATCATCTTTTTACAGGTATATATGTAAAAAAAAGAGGAGTGCCCTTCAGCTAGGTTTAATTGTGACAAGTTTAGCTTGTTATAAGAAGAAAGTTTAGTTCCCATTTTGAAGAAAAGAGGAGTGCCCTTCGTCTAGTTGGTAATTTTTATGATCTGTATCTTTTTATATTTTTATTTTTAAGGAAAACTATCACGAGAGAGTCTAACTTGTGCATATCATTTTTGTAGGTGTATACGTAAAAGAAACAGAGAAGAAATATTATGAAAAAAGAAAAAGAAGAAGAAGAAAGAGAGAATATGAAAAATGAAATTGAAAAATAGAAGAAAAAAATATAGAAGACGAAGAAAAGAAAAGACTCCTAAAATAAAAGGGAATGACTGAAAGGTGAGTATAATTGTTTATTTTTTTTGCCTTTTATATATCTAATCATTTAATTTAGTTTGATAGTGAAATATTTTCATTCATTGCAGATTAAGATTTAATTTTGACAAGCTTACATAATATAAGGGGAAACCGGTGTCCTCATTTTGCACAAAAGAGGCCTACCCTTTGGCTTAGTGGTAATCTTTTTTTTATATTTTGTTTTTTATCTATTTTTTTGTTCCAAATTTTAAGATGTTATTATGCTCCTTGTTTGCATCATACTTGGCAATGTTAGACATTCATATAGCGCATTTTATGTGGTAATGATAATTACTTTGCAAAAATATTGGTTTTTTGTTATCGTTTATGATAAGGTAACGTCTTTCTATATTGTCTAATTTCTATATCTCTTGTTTTACAGGTATATATCTAAAAGGGAAAGTGAAGAAATATGACGAGAAGAAAAAAGGAAAGAAGAAAAAAAAATTAAGAAATTGAAGGATGATAAAGAAAACAAAAGTGTAGAAGAAGAAGGAGAAAAGAAGAGAAAAACCTACATTAAAGGGAATAACGTAAAGGTGAGTATAATTTTCTTCATTTTTTATTATATCTTTTCTTTAAGTTTAGCTATATAATTAAACCATTTTTGTTCATTGCAGATTAAGGTTTAATTGTGACAAATTTAGCTTACTGTAAGAGGAAGGTTTAGTCCCCATTTTGCAGAAAAGAGGCATGCCGTTTGGCTTGTTAGTATTTTTCATATCCCATGTTTTTATTTTTTTGTTTCTAAGGAAAATTATAACGATAGACTCTAACTTATGTATCTTCTTTTTACAGGTATATATGTACAAAAAAGAGGAGTGCCCTTCGGCTAGGTTTAATTGTGACAAGTTTAGCTTGTTATAAGAAGAAAGTTTAGTTCCCATTTTGAAGAAAAGAGGAGTGCCCTTCGTCTAGTTGGTAATTTTTATGATCTGTATCTTTTATATTTTTATTTTTAAGGAAAACTATCACGAGAGAGTCTAACTTGTGCATATCATTTTTGTAGGTGCATACTTTAAAGAAAAAGAGAAGAAATACGATGAAAAAAGAAAATGAAGAAAAAAGAAAAAGAAGAAGAAGAAAGATAGAATTTGAAAAATGAAATTGAAAAAAAGAAGAAAAAAATATAGAAGACGAAGAAAAGAAAAGAGTCCTAAAATAAAAGGGAATGACAGAAAGGTGAGTATAATTGTTTATTGTTTTTGCCTTTTATATATCTAATCATTTAATTTAGTTTGATAGTGAAATATTTTCATTCATTGCAGATTAAGATTTAATTTTGACAAGCTTACATAATATAAGGGGAAACCGGTTGCCTAATTTTGCACAAAAGAGGCCTACCCTTTGGCTTAGTGGTAATCTTTTTTTTATATTGTATTTTTTATCTATTTTTTTGTTCCAAATTTTAAGATGTTATTATGCTCTTTGTTTGCATCATACTTGGCAATGTTAGACATTCATATAGCGCATTTTATGTGATAATGATAATTACTTTGCAAAAATATTGGTTTTTTGTTATCGTTTATGATAAGATAACGTCTTTCTATATTGTCTAATTTCTATATCTCTTGTTTTACAGGTATATATCTAAAAGGGAAAGCGAAGAAATATGACGAGAAGAAAAAAGGAAAGAAGAAAAAAAAAGGAAGAAATTGAAGGATGATAAAGAAAACAAAAGTGTAGAAGAAGAAGGAGAAAAGAAGTGAAAAACCTACATTAAAGGGAATAACATAAAGGTGAGTATAATTTTCTTCATTTTTTATTATATCTTTTCTTTAAATTTAGCTATATAATTAAACCATTTTTGTTGATTGCAGATTAAGGTTTAATTGTTACAAATTTAGCTTACTATAAGAGGAAGGTTTACTCCCCCTTTTGCAGAAAAGAGGCATGCCGTTTGGCTTGTTAGTATTTTTCATATCCCATGTTTTTATTTTTTTGTTTCTAAGGAAAATTATAACGATAGACTCTAACTTATGTATCTTCTTTTTACAGGTATATATGTAAAAAAAAGAGGAGTGCCCTTCGGCTAGGTTTAATTGTGACAAGTTTAGCTTGTTATAAGAAGAAAGTTTAGTTCCCATTTTGAAGAAAAGAGGAGTGCCCTTCGTCTAGTTGGTAATTTTTATGATCTGTATCTTTTTATATTTTTATTTTTAAGGAAAACTATCACGAGAGAGTCTAACTTGTGCATATCATTTTTGTAGGTGTATACTTTAAAGAAAAAGAGAAGAAATACGATGAAAAAAGAAAATGAAGAAAAAAGAAAAAGAAGAAGAAGAAAGAGAGAATTTGAAAAATGAAATTGAAAAAAAGAAGAAAAAAATATAGAAGACGAAGAAAAGAAAAGAGTCCTAAAATAAAAAGGAATGACAGAAAGGTGAGTATAATTGTTTATTGTTTTTGCCTTTTATATATCTAATCAATTAGTTTAGTTTGATAGTGAAATATTTTCATTCATTGCAGATTAAGATTTAATTTTGACAAGCTTACATAATATAAGGGGAAACCGGTGTCGTCATTTTGCACAAAAGAGGCCTACCCCTTGGCTTAGTGGTAATCTTTTTTTTTATATTTTATTTTTTATCTATTTTTTTGTTCCAAATTTTCAGATGTTATTATGCTCCTTGTTTGCATCATACTTGGCAATGTTAGACATTCATATAGCGCATTTTATGTGGTAATGATAATTACTTTGCAAAAATATTGGTTTTTTGTTATCGTTTATGATAAGATAACGTCTTTCTATATTGTCTAATTTCTATATCTCTTGTTTTACAGGTATATATCTAAAAGGGAAAGCGAAGAAATATGACGAGAATAAAAAAGGAAAGAAGAAAAAAAAAGGAAGAAATTGAAGGATGATAAAGAAAACAAAAGTGTAGAAGTAGAAGGAGAAAAGAAGTGAAAAACCTACATTAAAGGGAATAACATAAAGGTGAGTATAATTTTCTTCATTTTTATTATATCTTTTCTTTAAGTTTAGCTATATAATTAAACCATTTTTGTTGATTGCAGATTAAGGTTTAATTGTTACAAATTTAGCTTACTATAAGAGGAAGGTTTAGTCCCCATTTTGCAGAAAAGAGGCATGCCGTTTGGCTTGTTAGTATTTTTCGTGTCCCATGTTTTTATTTTTTTGTTTCTAAGGAAAATTATAACGATAGAGTCTAACTTATGTATCATCTTTTTACAGGTATATATGTAAAAAAAAGAGGAGTGCCCTTCAGCTAGGTTTAATTGTGACAAGTTTAGCTTGTTATAAGAAGAAAGTTTAGTTCCCATTTTGAAGAAAAGAGGAGTGCCCTTCGTCTAGTTGGTAATTTTTATGATCTGTATCTTTTTATATTTTTATTTTTAAGGAAAACTATCACGAGAGAGTCTAACTTGTGCATATCATTTTTGTAGGTGTATACGTAAAAGAAACAGAGAAGAAATATGATGAAAAAAGAAAAAAAAAAGAAAAAGAAGAAGAAGAAAGAGAGAATATGAAAAATGAAATTGAAAAATAGAAGAAAAAATATAGAAGACGAAGAAAAGAAAAGACTCCTAAAATAAAAGGGAATGACTGAAAGGTGAGTATAATTGTTTATTTTTTTTGCCTTTTATATATCTAATCATTTAATTTAGTTTGATAGTGAAATATTTTCATTCATTGCAGATTAAGATTTAATTTTGACAAGCTTACAAAATATAAGGGGAAACCGGTGTCCTCATTTTGCACAAAAGAGGCCTACCCTTTGGCTTAGTGGTAATCTTTTTTTTATATTGTATTTTTTATCTATTTTTTTGTTCCAAATTTTAAGATGTTATTATGCTCCTTGTTTGCATCATACTTGGCAATGTTAGACATTCATATAGCGCATTTTATGTGGTAATGATAATTACTTTGCAAAAATATTGGTTTTTTGTTATCGTTTATGATAAGGTAACGTCTTTCTATATTGTCTAATTTCTATATCTCTTGTTTTACAGGTATATATCTAAAAGGGAAAGCGAAGAAATATGACGAGAAGAAAAAAGGAAAGAAGAAAAAAAAATTAAGAAATTGAAGGATGATAAAGAAAACAAAAGTGTAGAAGAAGAAGGAGAAAAGAAGTGAAAAACCTACATTAAAGGGAATAACATAAAGGTGAGTATAATTTTCTTCATTTTTTATTATATCTTTTCTTTAAGTTTAGCTATATAATTAAACCATTTTTGTTGATTGCAGATTAAGGTTTAATTGTTACAAATTTAGCTTACTATAAGAGGAAGGTTTAGTCCCCATTTTGCAGAAAAGAGGCATGCCGTTTGGCTTGTTAGTATTTTTCATATCCCATGTTTTTATTTTTTTGTTTCTAAGGAAAATTATAACGATAGACTCTAACTTATGTATCTTCTTTTTACAGGTATATATGTAAAAAAAAGAGGAGTGCCCTTCGGCTAGGTTTAATTGTGACAAGTTTAGCTTGTTATAAGAAGAAAGTTTAGTTCCCATTTTGAAGAAAAGAGGAGTGCCCTTCGTCTAGTTGGTAATTTTTATGATCTGTATCTTTTATATTTTTATTTTTAAGGAAAACTATCACGAGAGAGTCTAACTTGTGCATATCATTTTTGTAGGTGTATACTTTAAAGAAAAAGAGAAGAAATACGATGAAAAAAGAAAATGAAGAAAAAAGAAAAAGAAGAAGAAGAAAGAGAGAATTTGAAAAATGAAATTGAAAAAAAGAAAAAAAAATATAGAAGACGAAGAAAAGAAAAGAGTCCTAAAATAAAAGGGAATGACAGAAAGGTGAGTATAATTGTTTATTGTTTTTGCCTTTTATATATCTAATCATTTAATTTAGTTTGATAGTGAAATATTTTCATTCATTGCAGATTAAGATTTAATTTTGACAAGCTTACATAATATAAGGGGAAACCGGTGTCCCCATTTTGCACAAAAGAGGCCTACCCTTTGGCTTAGTGGTAATCTTTTTTTTTTATATTTTATTTTTTATCTATTTTTTTGTTCCAAATTTTAGGATGTTATTATGCTCCTTGTTTGCATCATACTTGGCAATGTTAGACATCCATATAGCGCATTTTATGTGGTAATGATAATTACTTTGCAAAAGTATTGGTTTTTTGTTATCGTTTATGATAAGATAACGTCTTTCTATATTGTCTAATTTCTATATCTCTTGTTTTACAGGTATATATCTAAAAGGGAAAGCGAAGAAATATGACGAGAAGAAAAAAGGAAAGAAGAAAAAAAAAGGAAGAAATTGAAGGATGAAAAAGAAAACAAAAGTGTAGAAGAAGAAGGAGAAAAGAAGTGAAAAACCTACATTAAAGGGAATAATATAAAGGTGAGTATAATTTTCTTCATTTTTTATTATATCTTTTCTTTAAGTTTAGCTATATAATTAAACCATTTTTGTTGATTGCAGATTAAGGTTTAGTTGTTACAAATTTAGCTTACTATAAGAGGAAGGTTTAGTCCCCATTTTGCAGAAAAGAGGCATGCCGTTTGGCTTGTTAGTATTTTTCATATCCCATGTTTTTATTTTTTTGTTTCTAAGGAAAATTATAACGATAGACTCTAACTTATGTATCTTCTTTTTACAGGTATATATGTAAAAAAAAGAGGAGTGCCCTTCGGCTAGGTTTAATTGTGACAAGTTTAGCTTGTTATAAGAAGAAAGTTTAGTTCCCATTTTGAAGAAAAGAGGAGTGCCCTTCGTCTAGTTGGTAATTTTTATGATCTGTATCTTTTATATTTTTATTTTTAAGGAAAACTATCACGAGAGAGTCTAACTTGTGCATATCATTTTTGTAGGTGTATACTTTAAAGAAAAAGATTAATTTGTGAATCTCTCTTCAAAAAGCAAATACATGATTACAGTCTTAGAATCTGACTCAAAAAGACCTGTTTGCCAATTTATAAGAAAGTGGATGGGAAACCTATCTCGACTCGAGAAGTGCGAATTTGAGAGCGGGTGCGGACGTTAAAGTTGGAGCAAAGGCAACAATGTGAGCCCTGAGTCAGTCAACTTTTACATGTATAAATTTTCCGCAGTATTTTCTTCTTCAAATATGGCACGCCCACACAGTCTAGTGTGACTCGATCTCTTTGGTTCACCGTGAGTCGAAGAAATGTTGTGTGAACGGTAAGAAAAGTCAAGCCGGTCAAGACCTCCATACGTATAAGCTCGTGTCAATGCTTTGGGTCACTACTTTCTTTTACCGTTTCTTCTTAAATGTGTGATAGTAAATTGAACAATTAAATTAGTAATTGCTTGTAACGGGTACTATCTTCATCTTTTATTTTCCTTTCTATTTGTCTTAACATTGAGGACAATGCTTGTGATCATAAGGGGGAACTTTTAGGATGGTTGTGTTAAAGATAATGTGAATCCTCAATCATTAGTAAGTGTGTTTCTTTTTTGTACGAGTGTTAGTTGTGTAAAATAAAAAAATTAAAAGTGTGTGTATTAATATGTTTGTTGTGTTTATATTTTTATAAAATTAACTTGTCTAAACTGGAGTTAAGGATGAAAGCGGTAAGGAGTAAATTTTACTCTTGAACACGCATCTTGATTACGGTAGACAACTAGTTTGTGTGCAGAATGATCAAAATGGATTCGAGGAAAATTTGCATGATTGAGTAAATTATCTTCTTCTTAATAATTTAGCTGTCTTGGTCTATGGATGTTGAATTGCATGGAGCCAGTTTCGAGAATGATAAATTATGCAAGAATTGTGAAATAAAAGCCTATTTGATTAATGGATGAACGTGAACAAATTGGCACCATTCTCAACCATTTGATTGTGGTAGAATTTCAGCTCCAATGGAATTGCTTACTCTAGAACTTGCTTAAAGATCTCTTTTCTACACATTAAAATATTTTCTATACATACATAAAGTCTTTGAAATGAGGCATTTATCTTGACCATTAATACTTTGACCAAAAGAAGAAACCTTGTGCATATTTCTTTACAGCGGCTTACGCGACTTTTGTTTGTTCATCTTTCGCTGTTTATGACTCAATTTAATATTGTTAATGAAGAAATCATGAAATATGACGCGAAATGAATTTACGACTTTCAAGTTATATGTCAAGGTGTTACGGGAGTTCTTGAACAATGGTTCCACTTGATTATGGCTAATCTTGAATGCCACCAATTCTCTACCAAAGTCATTAGCTAGTACATCTTTGATAATATGCTTGTACAAAGGGACATGTTAAAATAAAATCATTTTTGAAAAATAGAAAATAAAGGTCTAGCTTAATGTAATTTCAAGGAGACAAACAATAGTCAAAATGAGGAACAATTTCTACGTATTATGGACGCCGTTAAGGTCAGCACAAACATCTTTCCCTACTGCAATCAGCTACGAACCTAAACTCTACAGTGCATACTCATCTGTTAACTTGTCATCCGATCTGAAGATTTCTCTTGCAATGGAACTATTCACAGCCTTAGGATAAAATCAACCATGATTTCATTATTGTCATTTATGTTCACAGAATTTAGTGAAGCTAGAAGATAGCACGAGCCGTTGTAGTGATCAGTTTATTGACACACCTGAATTGAGCTTATATACCTACCTTATTAAACTTGAGGATTGCTAGAGTGAATCTCACCAAGATTTAGCATTGCCTCGATCTCAGTCTTTTCAATTGAAGTTTCTTACTTGTTCTTACATCCAACTTTAAACATGTTAACATCAAATAAAATTCACATTGATCCCTTTGAAACACGACCAATTGACAAAAAGTTAGAGTCATTGAATCCTGGTAAAAGTTGATCATTTAAATTTTTCCCAAATTTGTGTTGAGGTTTATCTCTTTCGATTCCCACAAGTGAGCTGATTTGATTCATTTTTCCAAGATTTTGCCTTTAAGTGCAAAAATTAAGTGTGATCAAATTTACATATTACTGTACCTTTTGATTGTAGATTTATAGCTCCTATCACTAAACCTCTTAAGATTAAATCAGGCTTAATTAAGTCTTAGTTTCAGCGTATTTATGATTTTTGGGCAATTGGACATTCTAAATTAAAGTCTTTTGAAATGAGCCTTAGTTATTTGGCTCATTCACTCTAATATTTAGAAATATGGTATAATTTGAGGTTAGCAAATATCGATTGATGTGATTTTGGTTTTTAGGAAAGCTTCAGACAATTCCCTACAACTTTGATGTTGAACACTTTTCATAAAATCGGTACTCCTTAGAGGTGATATTGACTTTCATAGAAATCGGGCCTAAATACGTGCGATGGTGGACCATATCTTGAGTTCCATAGAGCAATGATTGTGGAGTGAAACCAAAGCCATTTTACGTAGCAATTTATTCGAGTACCTTTGATAATATGCTTGACAAAGTGAAGACCACTTCTCTCTAAAATGAAAATATGGTGGATGCAAAATATTGTGCATTTACTCGAATATTATAATAGAAGTAATCAATTTAATTAATTTTAAAGGATAACACAAAAAAAAATAGCAGCCTGTTTATTCGAACTATATTAACTACAGTGGAATTGCTAATACCTACCTAGCGAAAAGGAGATAAAGCCCTCGTGCATGGTCACCCCCATTTCCTCCAATGAGAGTTAAAGTATTGTGTCCCAAGAAAAAAAAAGAAAATGTGCATTTTCTAACATTCTAAAAAAGAAACTTGCATTTCCATGACATGCATTTTTTTATGCATCCACAACATTAAAAACCTTGAAAACAAACAACAAAAAAAACAAAACATCTTTGCAAAACAAAGAAATGCATTTTTATTCCATTGATCAAGCTTTTTTAAAAAAAGGAAGAAAAATAAAGAAAATGTTATTCAAATGTTAATTGATTTTATGAACCCATCTTATTTAAATGAAAATCTCATTGTTAAACGATTTTGTTTATAAACTTGGTGCTAGTTTGAATCCATTGTGCCATGCTTTAGGAAAGATTAAGACCAACTCAAACCCAATGGTTATACAATCCAAAGATCTCGGACCCATTATGAATCAAAGCACCCGTAATTTGTAAAAGGAATGTAGAAACTTGAGTATAGAAGTTGATAAATTTCATATGGGAATCTCGTATGGATGAAATGACGGAATTAGATGAGAAGAATGGAGGAAATGTTGTGGCCAAGAAGACTACGGTTCTTGATTAAGCTGGAAGCCTGTGAATTGGAAGAACATGTTTTAGCAATTGCCAAGTTCCTTTGCCAAATTGGAATTTCCCACGAGAATTTCACATTCATGGAAATATGACTACTAGAATGAATGTTTTGTTAACAGAGTTTAGTTAATTACCACATAGTTCTTGACAACATTTAGAATCATGAAGTCTTGCAAGGATACTCGAAATACAAGAGTTCATGGTAATCATGAATTCATATGGGAACAACCATGTATAGCTTCAGTAATAATAAGATCGTTGATTCTGGGAGTGGTCATTAATAGAGTCATTAAATTATCCTAAGATGATCAGTTAGAAGAATGGAAAAAAGGATGGAGGATTGAAAAATCGAAGCATCAAAATCCCGTCTTTATGGCACAGCTTATTGGTCTCCAAAATGGTCACCTCGTATCCCTACCATGGCAATGTCGTAATCCCTAAAGACTTCAAAATTCCTCATTTTCATGCCATGTATACTTTAGGAATTCATAACCTAATAGGATTTCCCATTTAACACGTAGTTATGGAACCCTAAGATATTCATTTTGGTCTGCCTAAAGGATGATAGAAGTTCCTCTGCCACCCTTAGGCTTTCCTCCACCTAGGAAAGTGGTCATACTCGGACAACATATAGTTCGACACGATGGTATACCAGTCCAGAATTTAGAACAGCTTAATTCTGTTAGATATACAAGATTTTTCTCATTGTTCATTATCTTCAAAATTCAATGTCTCTCTTCATAATAAGTTCAGCTCATCTCTGTCTCATCATTACATTTGAGGCATCTCCTGTATCAAAACAATGCTAAAGTGTTTAATACTTGATCCATCTTGATAGGCTTCATGAATAAAATCTTGCCACCGTATTCTTAAGATATTTGCTCATATTTTTCTGAGGACTTTAAGCATTTAATCCTATAATAATTAATAGACATGAATCGAACCTTTGTTTATCTAGACATCTTCACAGTTATCAGCACATAAAGATAAAAATTCAAGTTGAAATTTTGTACCAATTCCAGTCTGTAAATTACATTTTATTATGTCGCAACCTACATTTCATAGTCTTGATACGTTAAAACAAAATGAGTATTTCCTTAACCTTCGCAGGATCACGTCATTGGATATTCACGTGTACAATACCTCTGAGACGAATTTGAAACCCGTAAAATCTCATATACCACGGCCTATGATGCAGTGATTCAATTATTAGCATACACCTCTGAATCAATTCCAGTCATGCTAGATGATATAAAAATTGATTATTGATAACAAGATCTACTGATGATTAAATATGTTAACTTAATTTTGACCTAGCAATGTACATAGACAACTGATGGATTCAAATGATATCTTCTGTTTCTGTCACTTTTAACTGCCTGATGAGTCCTTTGAGAAATTTTATTTTCTCTTTCCATTTATATGTTACAAATGCACCGAACTTTATCTTTTATTTGAACCTTACGTTAGACTCCTAATTCTTAATAATTAAAAGGATGCTTATATGATGGTAATTAATAAAAGGTTCATGTGCGAAGAGCAATACCATTTACAAATCTTGCAAAAAAAATGAAAAAAGAAAAATAAAGGAAAAGTGGTGCAAAGACCTTACATACGTATATAACTCTTAAAATATTTATTTCTTTTTCTTAAATTGAGCAATAATATTTTTGAATGATTTATTTTAATACTTCTATTTTTACATTTGGCATTTTCTAATGTAAGCTAATCAATTCATCTTTTCATTATCTTTCATTGTCCTTTTTGAGCTTGAAAATTTCCTATCCTATAAACCCTTGTTTGTTCAACCAGGAACACTGGGGATTGACCGTAAAGTAAGGTCCGTTTCATGATGCAACATGATTTGTATTTATTTTGACAATGATGAAAAAACGTCGAAGAGCAATTTTTCAAAGGTTATTGCTCAACAAAAAAAAAAAAAATGGCGTTTTGAAAAAGGCAAGAAATTATTTTTAACAACCTGATTCAAATACTTGAGAACGATTTAAGGCAATAAGTTTGGAATTTAACTTTGAAAAGAGGAAATCCTTGGTCCTTTCAGACCTCTTAAACTAAATGATGTTTAGCGTGACTTTATACACTTTCATTTCATAACCAAAGCCTGCGACGTTTCTGATGAGTCCTCAAAAAGTTCATATTTAATTAACCCCTCAGGGTTGTCTACCAAGTCATTAAAAATTTTGATTTCACAAAATTATTCTACCTAAGTATTCAATTCAATCTTAAAATAAAAATAAGTAGTGAAGTTTAAAATTCAAATTTAAAAGCTTAGCTAAAATTTCTATTTTTCGATTTGAGTCCAACATGGACAATTTTATAGATCCCTTGGTTCAATTTGACCTACATTAAGGTAAATTTAAATGACTCTAAATAATGAGGTAATTTATTTCCTGACAAATACAAATCGATTTAAATTCATTTGACTACATGAGGCAATGATTAAAATTATAATTAAATGAATCAATGGTTAGTGAACAAGCTTGTCGGAAGATTATGATCAATCCCGTATCCATTAAAAAGCTATGTAAAGAACTTTCAGAACTTTTGTATGTAAAAATCGATATGTGTATAATTTGTATGTGTCCAAGTGTAGGTCATACTTCCAAAAAAAATTAGATCCCTTTTAGCTCAAGTAAATTCTTTAATTGTCACAAGACCATTAGAATTCCATTTCTATTTGTTACACGTAATGCTTGATGTAATTTGAGTCTCTACAACATTATGAAAGACTATCTAATCCTAATCCTCGATTCAATTCAGAATCTAGATTTCGGGCTCAAATTTTCAGAGAACATCTGCTCATTCTAATTATGGAAGAAAGATTCAATTTAAAAAAATCGTTATCCATTTAGCATTCAATAGCCTAAAAAAAAAGCTGATTCTAAGCATCAAGTGGGGCAAATAAATAGGTAAAATGAAAGTTGTACAAAAGTGTAGGCGCACCCAGAAGCTAACTTTACCTTTGACGTTAAGCGTTTGATAATCGGGGGTAATTTTACATCGGTAATATCCAAATTTTCCAAAGTTTTGAAAGGATTATAAAAAATATGTTGAAGGAAGAGCCAATAGAGGTCATTGTTGGTTTTGTTCCATGACGACAGGGAATCAACTAATTAAGGGATAAAGTTAAATATTTGGGGTAAAATTTTTCCAAGGACTCGGCCGAACAAGGGTTCATGTCAGAGATGATTCATCTTATTTCTCAAAAAGAGTTAATCCATTCTAGTGGGAAAGCTATTGAAAGAAGAGAAAGAAAGACAGAAGAAGGATAGAAAAATGGGTCAATAGGATGAAAAATGTGAACAAGGGTGTTTGATTGGTCATGCTTTCTACTTAGATCAATATTGAAATCGCATGAGAGACTTAATTGTAAAATGAAATTTTCTTAAATCAATAAAATCAAGGAAAGTCCCTTAGGCAAAGAAAAAGGTAAAAAAGAAAAGAGAGAGAAATTCAAAGCTAAATAAAAAAACAAAAGAAAAACAAAAAGACTTCAAAAAAATTAGATAAAAAAAATAAAAGATGAAAAAAGGGAAAAAATGAAAAGAAAAAAAAGAAAAAGAATGAAAAAGTAGAAAACGTAATGAAGGAACTCAAACCTAAAGAAATCTTGAATAGGGCTTAATGGAAAAGTTTTTCCAAACAATTGTTCTTAAAGCTTCTAAATGAATGCTTCCATCCTAACAAGTTTCTTCAAATTTGACTTTTGGTCGCAATTTCATCTTTTAGATCACTTTTTCAACTATTCGTACATCGGTGATTCAAAGGTGAACTGAAATCCAGATCTCAACTTAATGCAAATCGCTTTTAGTTCCCACCATGTGTTTAATCCATGGTATCTCATTTTGCTCAGCAAGGCTTTTCTGAGGGATTCTCTTGATGCTGTACTGGTGATTTTAATATTTTGTTTTGAATTTCAGTATGGTCATGAGGTCCACAAGAGAAGCATCAGTTATCCATAAGTTTTTAAGAGGTAAGAGGGATAAACAATGTATCTCAAACCAATTCATTCTTCTTTATCTCTTTTTCATGATCTTTTAATTGTTTCATGTTCACTCTTAACAAGCTTTTGTAACAATACTAAACGTTTGCTTCTGTAGTTTGTGCAAGTTCATGATAAATTACACTTTCCTGTAGTATGAAGTGGAAGCTTTGTTGATCTTATGGGACTTTTGAATCATAGTACTGAATATGTATTGAAGAGATCAAACAGAGATCCAATTACGTGACATGGCGAAGAACATATACAATGCGGTAACAATTATTCGATGGTTGATTAATGGAAAATTGACCAAACAAATCCATTGTGTTACAACAAAAAGAACTACATTTTAATGGCTCTTTGAAGGCGACCATTATCATTTTCAATTGGATGATCTAAATTTCTGATTCAAAGTCAAGGCACTACGCTGAAGCATTCCAATCGATCAAAAGGCTTTATAATACTTAATAATTTGAATATGGCAATAAAATTCAACAGATTGCATAGTTGGAATGCGTTTAATTAACTACGTATTTCTAAGCATTTAAAATTGATCTTGCATTCCATCGGCTCATTTTGAACTTCTATTTTGTTGAAGAGATTTGTAACACGCCATTAATAGCGGTTTATGCATTCTTGGGACAAGGAAAGAAATTTATTTACTTGGTGAATTAGCGAATGATTTCAAGACACTTCAATTAATCTTGGATTTATTTAGAAAATATTTTTCTATAGATATGAATACAAGAATTTTCTACAAGGGACTTTGAAAAGGGATAATAAAATTTGTTATATTCCATAAGAGTAAACATGAAAATTCCTTAGAAAAAGAAGATTGAAGAGCCCGAACTTCAAATCAATTTTGGTAAAACAATAGATGAAATGAAGATTTAAGGTATTTCGATTAGAAAAATCCCGGTGAACGTAGGATTTGATTTATTCGGGCCATGAAAACATGTCGTTGGTTTTGATCGTTTAAAGTTAAGAAAAATAATTAAATAAAAAAACAAAAAGTAAGGGGATTTTTGTAAAAGGGAAAAAGGAAAAGGAAAAAGTGAAAAGACCATTGTCCAAATATATAAAAAAAGAAAAAGAATGATATGCAAGATTTGCAACTTCAAAGTGCTAATCCACCCTTTGAGAAAATGGGTTTGTTTACTAGAAATACGCTTTTTCACACTGTAAATTCCCTCCCAAAATTAATTAGAGAATTCATTTATTGGTTCAAAAATATTTCATGTACTGAAATTTAAAAGTTATAATGATTTGAAATTTATATAATTAATGATTTTGATCAACTCAAAGTTAATTTTTTCAGACTCATCCATTATAATTTGGTATTAAGTATCAACGAAACAGTAACAAAAGTAATCGTAAATATTATCTTATTAAGCGTAAGATTAGGTAACACTTAATGCAAAGGATTTGCAAATAAAAAATTTAGACTGGAAGTAATTTGATCCATTTAATATGATTAGAAATTGAAAATAGAGAATTATTATTGGTAACTTGATTTTTACTTTGTGTAAACCGGACCATCAATTAGCTAAAAGGAAAAATGTTTTGATAATCACCAAATCTTCAAAAGACATTTGTTGAGTAAAATTTGATGACGCGGAAAGTATTTTCTTGAGTAAGAAAATAAAATTGAAAATACAAAGTCATAATTGTATTTCGAAAAAAATGAAAGATTTAATTTGAAAAATTAAGCTTTGTAAACAATATTTTTAAACTTCAATAGAATTGTTCGAAAATTATTTGGAAATGATAACCTTAAAAAGGTTATTTGCATTAATGTATTTTGGAGAAATTATATTGAAAGTCCACCCGTAGCTAATATTATTTTTCAATACGCAGTGACTTTTGACGACACTTTCAATCATCCCAGGACTGAAAATCATTTATCTTGATAAAGATAACGCGGAAATTTTTACGAACCATTGACATCAAACTCGAAAACCAAGTCCATACATATGTGACAGAAAAGGCTGAAGGAAAAATTTGTTGAAGGTTGATGAAATCGCCTGTGGTTTGGCATTATTTACTGGTGAATTGTAGAAGCTGATTTAAATGAATCAAAAGTTAATGATGGCTTTGAGAACGTGGGTTGAAACGCGAAACTTGAGTGGTGGCGAACCTGTGGTAGCCTTGAATCAATATTTTACGCGATTGTAACAATTTAGCTAAAATTCAATAATGTGAATTTTGAAGCATAATTTAGAATTGATCATTATTGAGCATTTGTAGTACGTAATATATGTTACGGAATTGCTATCTTTTATATTTTTAGAATTATGAAAATGAAGAAAATTGTTATCATATTTCGAAATTCAGTGTTTTAAATATTTTATAGAATAACATAACGTAATGATCGCTTACGAACTTTTGTAGGAACGATATACAGGTATTATTTTGACTACCGTTGCGATGATAACATACTTGCGTTTACACTTGAGAAACATATATGAGTTTGCTCAATGCGATTGGCTTTTCGGCAACAAATTTACAGATGGATTGGAAAAGGCGTAAGAGTCGTGAGGATATGCAAAGGCCTAATGTATAGTCATTGCACGTGAAAAGATTTCATGTTCATCTAGTGGTTGGCACTTTGCAAACATACAAATGCATGTGTACAAATAACGTTTGAATTGTAAATGCTAAATATTTTACCACGATATTGTGGATCTACATCGATAATGGATTCGCGTGCAATGTTAAAAAGAGAAGCGAAATATGTGTTGCTTTTTATGACCTACAAGACAGCAATAACATGTTTATTGGATAAATTAATTGAGGTTTGCCTGATTAACTGGGGCTTCGAGTGATGCTATTTGTATACAAAATGCGAAATTTTAAGTAGGCACTTATTTCAATTTGGCGTATTATTTGTCCATAAAAACGCATTTTACGATACAGTATTGACTCAGATAAAATTATCAGACAATCCATCATTTGAGATTTGAATTGACCGATTTTCGACTAAGGACTGTTGCAATCGACCGTAACATTCTTCAAAATCGCGGAAATCACATTAGTTGTTTTTAATAAGTTGTCTTTGATGGTAAAGATAACCGTTGAAGATTGTAAAGCGATATATGAATCGAGTAAGGTATATTGGTTATTGGCTATGATAATTGATGTGGGCATCGATGATATGGATGATGATTAGACTGATAAATGTGATTGGAATACCTGATGATGATAATTGCACACTTATATATGATTTTCGCTGCATTTCATTTGGTCTCCAGAACATTTGTCTACTTGTTATCTCTCGTGTCAGCCATGTTTGGTATTTTATAAAATGTTTGGATTCAATACTAGGACTATTGTCTTTGACTAATACCGACAATTGGCCGCTTCACATTGTTCGAAATTGTATACAATATATTAGGATCGAAATGTTTTTGACATAACCGAGTTCGTATAATATATAACTGAGCATATTATATCTGTGTGAATATTAATTGAGCGGTCATTTGCTATTTCATATGATAATAAATTGATAAATGATTGGATGTTTGATTAAACCGCATAAACTGATTGGATAATAAAGAATAATTATGTTTATAATGTACCATTAAATTTGACATGATTTGTACCAGGTTATTAATTGTAGCGTGTATATCTCTGTGTCGCTACATGCTGAAAGATTTACAGCATCTAATATCAAGATATATTATATGTTAAAATGAAATAAATGTATATTGTTAATTCTCTTTAAAACAACAAGGATATAAATTGGTAGTGTCCAATAAATATTCGAGATAATAACATACAAATAAGGATATGATTATTTAATGTTACCCAAAGAAAATGTTCAAAAGGTTGATCAAAGGAACAAATGAAGAATGAATTTTAAACGCCTACGTCATGTGCTTAATAACTCAGATGTTCGCTTTCTCAGCGAAAGATTCTTTAGACACAGCCTAAGTCGAATGCGACGATCTTAGAGAAGTTGGTGTTACATTAGCCTTGTAGGGTGCACCAAGAGCTATATAAGTCTATTAATTATATATTTCTCTTTGATACATCGCATAGTGAAGAGTATACTATGCTGTCAGTTTTTTGTATAATTGAAATGTGCTTGAAATGAATACATTTTGAACGATTTCTCTAGAGATAAGTGTTCAAGAATTAAGAAGTCATTGAGTATGAACTGGTTACGAAACTCATCTAGATGAGGGATAACTGCAAATTTTCAAACTTTGCTTGGGAAATAAATAGTTTGGTAAAATACGACAGATCAGTGTGGTTCTCATTAATGTGCAAGGAATATGTAAAAATGATGGCAGCAACAACGCATAAATTGATGCAAGGAAAGTAAGGAATCAGCTGTCAAAGCATGTTCGAGATTTTAATTGAGTGTGCTTTGGATCGAAGTCATGACAAAATTTCAAATGTTATTTCAATTAATGAATTTTGAATATCATCTGGAAAAGTATCCTGAAAGAAATGAAAATCTTCCTATGAAATAATTAAAAAGGTAAAGAAAGATCAAAAATTAATGTTTTTAATATGTAAAAATGATGAGCAAAGAAAAAAAAAGATAAATTGATGGGGTCGTTAATCAAGTACTTTCTTCATTTAGTAATTAAGTGAGAAATATTAAGAAGAGAGCAGGAGTTTAAGAGAATTAATTTAGAGTTTTCCTAGATCATCTTAAAGATTATGTCTAATAAAAGTTTTCCATACTGTAATAAAAAATTATTAAATAAAAGAGATTCCAAATTTAATCAATATCTATGAAAATCTGTTTATCAATTTGCTTATTCCATTGTAATTTTAGAATTTTAAGTAGCGATTGGCCGTTGAGATATTAAAAGGTTATTTTCCTTGATTCAACCCATTGTTATTAAATGTTAATATTTGCTATTCTGTCCCAATTTGGTTATGATTGCCTTTTCTGCATTTCTTTTTAGTGTATAATGCCCATCTGTCATTTACTCCTAATTTAGGTATTCATTGCCCATTGTTTTTTTTTTCTGCACTTGATTGCCCATTGATATTTAAATTAAGTGTCGATTAGCTTATTTTAAATTTCGGGCCATGTTAAAGCCCATTCACCCATTTAACTTGTATTATATTGATTTTTTAATTACCCGTTTAATGATAGTAACGGAATACAATTATTAGTCAAATTTAGCATTTTCTCAATTTTGGGCCTTGATTTTGTCATTTTATCTTTCGAAGCATGATTGGAGTTTGTTAAAGTATTTTTTTAAATTTGTATTCTAATGATATATTGATTATGCACAACCATTATAAATTTATAGTGCCCTGAATTTTCTTGATCTTACATGAATTATGGGTCATTTATTTATTTCGTTTCTACGATGATTGATATTCGTTGGCTTTTAAGTTGAATTTTCTTCCAAGATACCATTGTAAATTTATTGTATTTAGTGCAAGATTTGGTCATTTTTTATTTTATAGACTGTCAAGATAATTGAATGTTTTTAGTGCAAGATTTGAACATTTTTTTATTTTCGCTCCTGTGTTTTAATTGAATGTCTATTTACTTTTTGAGAAAATCGGCTTATTTTATATATATCTGTCATTTACTTTTTGGCTTACATACATATAGAAGTATTTTTAAAAAAATTTTATATGAAAATATATAAATATATTTTATTTTTTGTCAATTCTTTTGAGCGCATCGGCTCAGTACGTATTAAATTACATTGAGCGCATCGAACTCTTGCATTTAAGTGCAGTGAGCGCATCGGCTCCATGAATTTTTAATTCTTGAGCGTTTTATTGACTTTGCATGTTATTTCTCGCCCATTTGTTTACATCTTGTACTTTTTTAGGACAAAATTAGAGTTCATTTCTTTACTCCTTCTTACGGCGATAATAAAGACCCTGATTTTCTTGTTATCTAATAGAAACAAGTAAAGAGGAACCTTGTGAACACCTAATTTTGTGGGACTACAACAAAAAAAATAAAAAATAAAAAATAGAAATATATAAAAAAAAATTAAAAAAAACAAAAAAACAAAAAAAAATTTTCTTCATTTTTATTATATCTTTTCTTTAAGTTTAGCTATATAATTAAACCATTTTTGTTGATTGAAGATTAAGGTTTAATTGTTACAAATTTAGCTTACTATAAGAGGAAGGTTTAGTCCCCATTTTGCAGAAAAGAGGCATGTGGTTTGGCTTGTTAGTATTTTTCGTGTCCCATGTTTTTATTTTTTTGTTTCTAAGGAAAATTATAACGATAGAGTCTAACTTATGTATCATCTTTTTACAGGTATATATGTAAAAAAAAGAGGAGTGCCCTTCAGCTAGGTTTAATTGTGACAAGTTTAGCTTGTTATAAGAAGAAAGTTTAGTTCCCATTTTGAAGAAAAGAGGAGTGCCCTTCGTCTAGTTGGTAATTTTTATGATCTGTATCTTTTTATATTTTTATTTTTAAGGAAAACTATCACGAGAGAGTCTAACTTGTGCATATCATTTTTGTAGGTGTATACGTAAAAGAAACAGAGAAGAAATATGATGAAAAAAGAAAAAAAAGAAAAAGAAGAAGAAGAAAGAGAGAATATGAAAAATGAAATTGAAAAATAGAAGAAAAAAATATAGAAGACGAAGAAAAGAAAAGACTCCTAAAATAAAAGGGAATGACTGAAAGGTGAGTATAATTGTTTTTTTTTTTTGCCTTTTATATATCTAATCATTTAATTTAGTTTGATAGTGAAATATTTTCATTCATTGCAGATTTAGATTTAATTTTGACAAGCTTACATAATATAAGGGGAAACCGGTGTCCTCATTTTGCACAAAAGAGGCCTACCCTTTGGCTTAGTGGTAATCTTTTTTTTATATTGTATTTTTTATCTATTTTTTTGTTCCAAATTTTAAGATGTTATTATGCTCCTTGTTTGCATCATACTTGGCAATAATAGACATTCATATAGCGCATTTTATGTGGTAATGATAATTACTTTGCAAAAATATTGGTTTTCTGTTATCGTTTATGACAAGATAACGTCTTTCTATATTGTCTAATATCTATATCTCTTGTTTTACAGGTATATATCTAAAAGGGAAAGCGAAGAAATTTGACGAGAAGAAAAAAGGAAAGAAAATAAAAAAAGGAAGAAATTGAAGGATGATAAAGAAAACAAAAGTGTAGAAGAAGAAGGACAAAAGAAGTGAAAAACCTACATTAAAGGGAATAACATAAAGGTGAGTATAATTTTCTTCATTTTTTATTATATCTTTTTTTTAAATTTAGCTATATAATTAAACCATTTTTGTTGATTGCAGATTAAGGTTTAATTGTTACAAATTTAGCTTACTATAAGAGGAAGGTTTAGTCCCCATTTTGCAGAAAAGAGGCATGCCGTTTGGCTTGTTAGTATTTTTCATATCCCATATTTTTATTTTTTTGTTTCTAAGGAAAATTATAACGATAGACTCTAACTTATGTATCTTCTTTTTACAGGTATGTATGTAAAAAAAAGAGGAGTGCACTTCGGCTAGGTTTAATTGTGACAAGTTCCAACCATAATATCATCCAGCAAAACCTCTTCTTCTTCACCTTCCATTAACTCCACCACTCAACCTGCCACCTGTCGCCTATGACCCAAAAACAACCACTCACCATTTCTTCCCTAACTTGAGGCCACCACGTCCCTAACCCATGTCTCAGCAGTAGCCACCTGACCACCGTACTGTAGTAACCCACCTCAACAACCCGACTTCACGTGAACATCACCATCTTTTTCCCTTCCAGCCAGAATATGAAAAATCCACTTGTCTTCCTCGCGCGACCCTACTTGCTCACGTCGACTCCCGTAAACACCATCGACTAATCACCCGTCAGCCTCTCGGCAATTTAGTCAAACATTGTGTTGACCGCTATCCCCTAGATCTCCCTCTGTAACCATCCAACTTGTTGAAATGTAATTGAATCGAATTCCATGGATTCAACGTCAAAATCCTACCAGCATGATCCCAGCCCATTCATACTAGATACCATCGTATAAGCTCTCCTTCGACACTCCCAGCTCCGCAGTAGCTTCACCATCACCGACATCCATCCGGGCCCCCACCCATGTCTTCATCTATCGCTAGCGTGATCAAACACTACTCCAGCGTGAACCAATTAACCCCGCGACGTCTGCAGTCGCAGAGAACCGTAAAGCTGTTTCCTCAGGCCTCCATGAGTCGGCCTTCCGGTGCATCACGCCAATGGTTAATCCACCCGGCATGCGAGCTCCTACCATTCATCTGATCCCCAATCGTTTGAGGTTCTACCAGACTCATATCGTGCGTAAACACCTTCGCGAGTCACCAATCATGCGTTAAAGTTCAAGATGAAGAGGAGGAAGAGAATCGGGTGATGTGAATTCAAATACAAGAAACAAAACAAAAGATCTCGAGAATTCAAACCATAATTTCTTGAGAATCCGTCGTTGAAACAGCCCTCCACATGGCCGTCACCATGAAGGAGCTTGAGGAAGAAGGAAGAGGAGAAAAATCTAGATCTGAGAGAAAGGTGAGAAAAGTGTGAATAAAATTAGTTTCGATTTTTGTTTATTGACTATAAATGCCCCTGAGGTGGCCTCTAGTACTTACTCTGGGCCTTTAGTCCCCATTTTGCAGAAAAGAGGCATTTCGTTTGGCTTGTTAGTATTTTTCATATCCCATGTTTTTATTTTTTTGTTTCTAAGGAAAACTATAACGATAGACTCTAACTTATGTATCTTCTTTTTACAGGTATATATGTAAAAAGAGGAGTGCCCTTCGGCTAGGTTTAATTGTGACAAGTTTAGCTTGTTATAAGAAGAAAGTTTAGTTCCCATTTTGAAGAAAAGAGGAGTGCCCTTCGTCTAGTTGGTAAGTTTTATGATCTGTATCTTTTTATATTTTTATTTTTAAGGAAAACTATCACGAGAGAGTCTAACTTGTGCATATCATTTTTGTAGGTGTATACGTAAAAGAAAAAGAGAAGAAATATGATGAAAAAAGAAAAAAAAGATAAAGAAGAAGAAGAAAGAGAATATGAAAAATGAAATTGAAAAATAGAAGAAAAAAATATAGATGACGAAGAAAAGAAAAGAGTCCTAAAATAAAAGGGAATGACAGAAAGGTGAGTATAATTGTTTATTGTTTTTGCCTATTATATATCTAATCATTTAATTTAGTTTGATAGTGAAATATTTTCATTCATTGCAGATTAAGATTTAATTTTGACAAGCTTACACAATATAAGGGGAAACCGGTGTCCCCATTTTGCACAAAGGAGGCCTACCCTTTGGCTTAGTGGTAATCTTTCTTTTATATTTTATTTTTTATCTATTTTTTTGTTCCAAATTTTAAGATGTTATTATGCTCCTTGTTTGCATCATACTTGGCAATGTTAGACATTCATATAGCGCATTTTATGTGGTAATGATAATTACTTTGCAAAAATATTGGTTTTTTGTTATCGTTTATGATAAGGTAACGTCTTTCTATATTGTCTAATTTCTATATCTCTTGTTTTACAGGTATATATCTAAAAGGGAAAGTGAAGAAATATGACGAGAAGAAAAAAGGAAAGAAGAAAAAAAAATTAAGAAATTGAAGGATGATAAAGAATACAAAAGTGTAGAAGAAGAAGGAGAAAAGAAGAGAAAAACCTACATTAAAGGGAATAACATAAAGGTGAGTATAATTTTCTTCATTTTTTATTATATCTTTTCTTTAAGTTTAGCTATATAATTAAACCATTTTTGTTGATTGCAGATTAATGTTTAATTGTTACAAATTTAGCTTACTGTAAGAGGAAGGTTTAGTCCCCATTTTGCAGAAAAGAGGCATGCCGTTTGGCTTGTTAGTATTTTTCATATCCCATGTTTTTATTTTTTTGTTTCTAAGGAAAATTATAACGATAGACTCTAACTTATGTATCTTCTTTTTACAGGTATATATGTAAAAAAAAGAGGAGTGCCCTTCGGCTTGGTTTAATTGTGACAAGTTTAGCTTGTTATAGAAGAAAGTTTAGTTCCCATTTTGAAGAAAAGAGGAGTGCCCTTCGTCTAGTAGGTAATTTTTATGATCTGTATCTTTTATATTTTTATTTTTAAGGAAAACTATCACGACAGAGTCTAACTTGTGCATATCATTTTTGTAGGTGCATACTTTAAAGAAAAAGAGAAGAAATACGATGAAAAAAGAAAATGAAGAAAAAAGAAAAAGAAGAAGAAGAAAGAGTGAATTTGAAAAATGAAATTGAAAAAAAGAAGAAAAAAATATAGAAGGCGAAGAAAAGAAAAGAGTCCTAAAATAAAAGGGAATGACAGAAAGGTGAGTATAATTGTTTATTGTTTTTGCCTTTTATATATCTAATCATTTAATTTAGTTTGATAGTGAAATATTTTCATTCATTGCATATTAAGATTTAATTTTGACAAGCTTACATAATATAAGGGGAAACCGGTTGCCTAATTTTGCACAAAAGAGGCCTACCCTTTGGCTTAGTGGTAATCTTTTTTTTATATTGTATTTTTTATCTATTTTTTTGTTCCAAATTTTAAGATGTTATTATGCTCTTTGTTTGCATCATACTTGGCAATGTTAGACATTCATATAGCGCATTTTATGTGATAATGATAATTACTTTGCAAAAATATTGGTTTTTTGTTATCGTTTATGATAAGGTAACGTCTTTCTATATTGTCTAATTTCTATATCTCTTGTTTTACAGGTATATATCTAAAAGGGAAAGCGATGAAATATGACGAGAAGAAAAAAGGAAAGAAGAAAAAAAAATAGAAAGAAATTGAAGGATGAAAAAGAAAACAAAAGTGTAGAAGAAGAAGGAGAAAAGAAGTGAAAAACATACATTAAAGGGAATAACATAAAGGTGAGTATAATTTTCTTCATTTTTTATTATATCTTTTCTTTAAGTTTAGCTATATAATTAAACCATTTTTGTTGATTGTAGATTAAGGTTTAATTGTTACAAATTTAGCTTACTATAAGAGGAAGGTTTAGTCCCCATTTTGCAGAAAAGAGGCATGCCGTTTGGCTTGTTAGTATTTTTCATATCCCATGTTTTTATTTTTTTGTTTCTAAGGAAAATTATAACGATAGACTCTAACTTATGTATCTTCTTTTTACAGGTATATATGTAAAAAAAAGAGGAGTGCCCTTCGGCTAGGTTTAATTGTGACAAGTTTAGCTTGTTATAAGAAGAAAGTTTAGTTCCCATTTTCAAGAAAAGAGGAGTGCCCTTCGTCTAGTTGGTAATTTTTATGATCTGTATCTTTTTATATTTTTATTTTTAAGGAAAACTATCACGACAGAGTCTAACTTGTGCATATCATTTTTGTAGGTGTATACGTAAAAGAAAAAGAGAAGAAATACGATGAAAAAAGAAAAAAAAGAAAAAGTAGAAGAAGAAAGAGAGAATATGAAAAATGAAATTGAAAAAAATATAGAACACGAAGAAAAGAAAAGAGTTATAAAATAAAAGGGAATGACAGAAAGGTGAGTATAATTGTTTATTGTTTTTGCCTTTTTTATATCTAATCATTTAATTTAGTTTGTTAGTGAAACTATTTTCATTCATTGCAGATTAAGATTTAATTTTGACAAGCTTACATAATATAAGGGGAAACTGGTGTCCCCATTTTGCACAAAAGAGGCCTACCCTTTGGCTTAGTGGTAATCTTTTCTTTATTTTTTATTTTTTATCTATTTTTTGTTCCAAATTTTAAGATGTTATTATGCTCCTTGTTTGAATCATACTTGGCCATGTTAGACATCCATATAGCGCTTTTTATGTGGTAATGAAAATTACTTTGCAAAAATATTGGTTTTTTGTTATCGTTTATGATAAGGTAACGTCTTTCTATATTGTCTAATTTCTATATCTCTTGTTTTACAGGTATATATCTAAAAGGGAAAGCGAAGAAATATGACAAGAAGAAAAAAGGAAAAAAAAAAAAAAAGAAAGAAATTGAATGATGAAAAAGAAAACAAAAGTGTAGAAGAAGAAGGACAAAAGAAGTGAAAAACATACATTAAAGGGAATAACATAAAGGTGAGTATAATTTTCTTCATTTTTTATTATATCTTATCTTTAAGTTTAGCTATATAATTAAACCTTTTTTCTTGATTGCAGATTAAGGTTTAATTGTTACAAATTTAGCTTACTATAAGAGGAAGGTTTAGTCCCCATTTTGCAGAAAAGAGGCATGCCGTTTGGCTTGGTAGTATTTTTCATATCCCATGTTTTTATTTTTTTGTTTCTAAGGAAAACTATAACAATAGACTCTAACTTATGTATCTTCTTTTTACAGGTATATATGTAAAAAAGAGGAGTGCCCTTCGGCTAGGTTTAATTGTGACAATTTTAGCTTGTTATAAGGTGAAAGTTTAGTTCCCATTTTGAAGAAAAGAGGAGTGCCCTTGGTTTAGTTGGTAATTTTTATGATCTGTATCTTTTTATATTTTTATTTTTAAGGAAAACTATCATGAGAGAGTCTAACTTGTGCATATCATTTTTGTAGGTGTATACGTAAGAGAAAAAGAGAAGAAATATGATGAAAAAAGAAAATGAAGAAAAAAGAAAAAGATGAAGAAGAAAGAGAGAATATGAAAAATGAAATTGAAAAAAAGAAGAAAAAAATATTGAAGACGAAGAAAAGAAAAGAGTCGTAAAATAAATGGGAATGACAGAAAGGTGAGTATAATGGTTTACTGTTTTTGCTTTTATATATCTAATCATTTAATTTAGTTTGATAGTGAAATATTTTAATTCATTGTAGATTAAGATTTAATTTTGACAAGCGTACATAATATAAGGGAAAACCGGTTTCCCCATTTTGCACAAAAGAGGCCTACCCTTTGGCTTAGTGGTAATCTTTTTTTTATATTTTATTTTTTATCTTTTTTTTTTCCAAATTTTAAGATGTTATTATGCTCCTTGTTTGCATCATACTTGGCAATGTTAGACATCCATATAGCGCATTTTATGTGGTAATGATAATTACTTTGCAAAAATATTGGTTTTTTGTTATCGTTTATGATAAGGTAACGTCTTTCTATATTGTCTAATTTCTATATCTCTTGTTTTATAGGTATATATCTAAAAGGGAAAGCGAAGAAATATGACGAGAAGAAAAAAGGAAAGAAGTAAAACAAAAGTAAGAAATTGAAGGATGAAAAAAAACAAAAGTGTAGAAGAAGAAGGAGAAAAGAAGTGAAAAAACTACATTGAAGGGAATAACATAAAGGTGAGTATAATTTTCTTCATTTTTTATTATGTCTTTTCTTTAAGTTTAGCTATATAATTAAACCATTTAATTGTTACAAATTTAGCTTACTATAAGAGGAAGGTTTGGTCCCCATTTTGCAGAAAAGAGGCATGCCGTTTGGCTTGTTAGTATTTTTCATATGCCATGTTTTTATTTTTTTGTTTCTAAGGAAAACTATAACGATAGACTCTAACTTATGAATCTTCTTTTTACAGGTATATATGTAAAAAAGATGAGTGCCCTTCGGCTAGGTTTAATTGTGACAAGTTTAGCTTGTTATAAGAAGAAAGTTTAGTTCCCATTTTTAAGAAAAGATGAGTGCCCTTCGTCTAGTTGGTAATTTTTATGATCTATATCTTTTTATATTTTTATTTTTAAGGAAAACTATCACGACAGAGTCTAACTTGTGCATATCATTTTTGTAAGTGTATATGTAAAAGAAAAAGAGAAGAAATATGATGAAAAAAGAAAATGAAGAAAAAAGAAAAAGAAGAAGAAGAAAAAGAGAATATGAAAAATGAAATTGAAAAAATGAAGAAAAAAACATAAAAGACGTAGAAAAGAAAAGAGTCCTAAAATAAACAGGAATGACAGAAAGGTAACATATCATTGATTGTAGAATAAGATTTAATTGTGACAAGCTTACCATACTATATGTGGAAACGAGTGTCCCCATTTTGCTAAAAAGAGGCCTACCCTTTGGCTTCATGGTAATTTTTTTGTTTATTCTATTTTTTCTTTTTTGTTTTTTCAAGAAATTATAATAGTATTTTATGATGTTATAATGTTCTTTGTTTTCATCACGCTTGGCAATGTTACACATGCATATAAATATAGTGCATTTTGTGTGGTCATGATAATTACTTTGCAAAATTAATGATTTTTTTGTTATGGTTTATGATAAGGTAACATCCTTCTATATTGTCTAATTTTTGTATCTCCTATTTTAAAGGTATATATCTAAAAGGAAATGTGAAGAAATATGATGAGAAGAAAAAGAAAAAAAACTGAAGAATGAAAAAGAAAAAAAGAAAACAAAAATTATTGAAGACGAGGGAGAAAAGAAGTGAAAAACCTACAGACATAAAGGTGACCATAATTTTTCTTTGTTTTTTTATTATGTCTTATCTTTAAGTTTAGCTACATAATTAAACTATTTTTGTTGATTTCAGGTTAAGGTTTAATTGTTACAAGTTTAGCTTATTATAAGAAGAAAGTTTAGTTCCCATTTTGAAGAAAAGAGGAGTGCCATTCGTCTAGTTGGTAATTTTTATGATCTGTATCTTTTTATATTTTTATTTTTAAGTAAAACTATCACGAGAGAGTCTAACTTGTGCAATCGTTTTTGTAGGTGTATACGTCAAAGAAAAAGAGAAGAAATATGGTGAAAAAAGAAAATGGAGAAAAAAAGAAAAAGAAGAAGAAGAAAGAGAGAATATGAAGAATGAAATTGAAAAAAAGAAGAAAAAAATATAGAAGACGAGGAAAAGAAAAGAGTCCTAAAATAAAAGGGAATGACAGAAAGGTGAGTATAATTGTTTATTGTTTTTGCCTTATTTATATCTTATCATTTAATTTAGTTTTATAGTGAAACTATTTTCATTCATTGCAGCTTAAGATTTAATTTTGACAAGCTTACATAATATAATGGGAAACCGGTGTCCACCTATTTTCATTCATTGAAGATTAAGATTTAATTTTGACAAGATTTAATTTCTATATCTCCTATTTTATAGGTATATAGTGCATTTTGTGTGGTCATGATAATTACTTTGCAAAATTACTTATTTTTTTGTTATGATTTATGATAAGGTAACATCATTCTATATTGTCTAATTTCTATATCTCCTATTTTATAGGTATATGTCTAAAAGGAAAAACGAAGAAATATGATAAGAAAAAAAAGAAAAAAGAAAAAAAGAAAATAAAAAGTGTAGAAGACATGGGAGAAAAGAAGTGAGAAACCTACAGATATAAAGGTGAGCATAATTTTTCTTTTTCTTTTATTATATCTTATCTTTAAGTTTAGCTACATAATTAAACCATTTTTGTTGATTGCAGATTAAGGTTTAATTATGACAAGTTTAGCTTACTATAAGAAGAAAATTTAGTTCCCATTTTGAAGAAAAGAGGAGTGCCCTTCGGCTATTTGGTAATTTTTATGATCTAAATTTAACCTGTATATTTTTATTTTAAATTAAAACTATCACGAGAGAGTCTAACTTGTGCATCTCCTTTTTGCAGGTGTATACGTAAACGAAAAAGAGAAGAAATATGATGAAAAAAGAAAATGGAGAGAAAAGAAAAAGAAGAAGAAGAAAGAGAGAATATTAAGAATGAAATTGAAGAAAAGAAGAAAAAAATATAGAAGACGAAGAAAAGAAGAGTCCTAAAATAAAAGGGAATGATAAAAAGGTGAGTATAATTGTTTATTGTTTTTGCCTTTTTTATATCTTATCATTTAATTTAGTTTGATAATGAAACTATTTTCATTCATTGCAGATTAAGATTTAATTTTGACAAGGGGGAAACCGGTGTCCCCATTTTGCATAAAAGAGGCTATCCTTTGGCTTGGTGGTAATTTTTTTCTATATTCTATTTTTTCTCTTTTTTTTTGTTTTTAAGAAAACTATAACCAGATTTTAAGATGTTATTATGCTCCTTGTTTGCATGATACTTGGCAATGTTAGACATTCATATAGCGTATTTTATGTGTTCATGATAATTACTTTGCAAAATTATATATATTTTTGTTATAGTTTATGATATGGTAACATCTTTCTATATTGTTTAATTTCTATATCTCTTGTTTTACAGGTATATATCTGAAAGAGAAAGCAAAAAAAACAAAGGTATAGAAGAAGAGGGAGAAAAGAAGTGAAAAACCTATATTAAAGGGAATAACATAAAGGTGAGCATAATTTTCTTCATTTTTGTATTATATCTTATCTTTAAATTTTGCTATATAATTACACCATTTTTGTTGCTTGCATATTAAGGTTTAATTGTGACAAATTTAGCTTACTATAAGAGGAAGGTTTAGTCCCCATTTTGTAGAAAAGAGGCGTGCCGTTTGGCTTGTTGGTAATTTTCATTACTCATGTTTTTATTTTTTTTGTTTTTAAGGAAAACTATAACGTTAGGCTCTAACTTATGTATCTTTTTTTTACAGTTATATATGTAAAAGAAAAGGAAAAGAAATACGACAAAAAAAAGAAAGTAGAAAAAAAATGAAAGTGAAAGAGAGAATATGAAGAATGAAAATCAAAAAGGAAGAAAAGAAGTATAGGATAGGGAGAAAAGAGAAGAAACAAAAAATCCATGTAGCCGACCCCGTCTAGTATGGGAAAAGGCTTAGTTGTTGTTGTTGTTGTTGTTAGAAAGGTGAGTATAATTGTTTATTGTTTCTGCTTTTTTATATTTTATCATTCAATTTAGTTTTATAATTGAATTATTTTCATTGATTGTAGATTAAGGTTTAATTGTGACAAGCTTACATAATATAAGGGAAAACCGGTGTCCCCATCTATGTCACATGGGTGCGGGTGCGGGATACGGAAAACTTCAAAAATTTTGGGTGCGGCAATACGGATAGGTTATATAATATTATATATTATATATATAATATTCAAGCTACATAAATCAATCATAATACAATTAGTATTTGCTAATTTTGGGTGCACATAGGTATCAATTAACAAGTTTCCTCATAATGATCTGAAACTTACAATGATTTTACGAGCTGCAAAATATCCAAGTTATGGATTCAAAGAGTTTCGAGATCTTTTGTAGGATATAACATATACTAGTATTTGTACTAGGATCCACTAGTGATGTCATATTCTTCTGTTCTATTGATCTGGCAATGTTCATCGTCTTTAAATGTGTTAGGTGACAGAGATTATTCTGTGCAAAGGCATACAGTATGGAGTCAAGAATCCAATCAGATTCAGTAATAAGAAACCCATTGTTCGCACTCAAAATCATTTAAGCAGTTTTATATTGTATAAAGCTACAATAGTAAGTACACAACTTTATATTAAAGCAAAACATATAAATGATAAACAACTACTAATTTCATCATAATACACAAATCAATCTTCATTATCCGGACCCATTTATCCGTTAGTTACAAAAACAAAAACAAAAATTTGCAATTTTTTTTTTGGACATGCCGCACCGACACGGTGTCGGTGTCACACCAGTGTCGGGGTCGACACTCCACCCCTTAGAAGTGTCTGTGTGACTTAGGTCCCCATTTTGCAGAGAAGAGGCCTACCCTTTGGCTTGGTGGTAATTTTTTTCTATATTCTATTTTTTTCTTTTTTTTGTTTTAAAAATACTGTAACCAGATTTTAAGTTTCATAAAAAAGTTTGTTTTTATAATTTTTTTTTTGTTTATTGTTTCTGCTTTTTTATATCTTATCATTCAATTTAGTTTCATAATTAAACTATTTTCATTGTTTGCAGATTAAGATTTAATTGTGACAAGCTTACCATACTATAAGAGGAAACTGGTGTCCCCATTTTGCTAAAAAGAGGCCTACCCTTTGGCT
The DNA here is from genome assembly GCA_036023115.1 of Brasenia schreberi. Lineage (NCBI taxonomy): Eukaryota > Viridiplantae > Streptophyta > Magnoliopsida > Nymphaeales > Cabombaceae > Brasenia > Brasenia schreberi. The sequence continues at coordinate 19,506,725 of JAYKKT010000060.1, read as the reverse complement.
TCATGGTGAATTTTTTTCTATATTCTATTTTTTCTTTTTTGGTTTTTAAAGAAACTTTAACTTGATTTTATGATGTTATAATGCTCTTTCTTTTCATCACGCTTGGCAATGTTACACATGCATATAAATATAGTGCTTTTTGTGTGGTCATGATGATTTCTTTGTAAAATTACTTATTTTTTTGTTATGGTTTATGATAAGGTAACATCCTTCTATATTGTCTAATTTCTATATCTCCTATTTTATAGGTATATATATAAAAGGAAAAGCGAAGAAATATGATGAGAAGAAAAAGAAAAAAGAAAACAAAAAGTGTTGAAGACGAGGGAGAAAAGAAGTGAAAAACCTACAGACATAAAGGTGAGCATAATTTTTCTTTGTTTTTTTATTTTATCTTATCTTTAAGTTTAGCTACATAATTACACTATTTTTGTTGATTGCAGATTAAGGTTTAATTGTGACAAGTTTAGCTTAATATAAGAAGAAAGTTTAGTTCCCATTTTGAAGAGACGAGGAGTGCCCTTCGGCTAGTTGGTAATTTTTATGATCTATATTTTTTTATATTTTTATTTTTAAGGAAAACTATCACAGAAGAATCTAACTTGTGCATCTCCTTTTTGTAGGTGTATACGTAAAAGAAAAGGAGAAGAAATATGATGAAAAATGAAAATGGAGAAAAAAGAAGAAGAAGGAAGAGAGAAAAATTGAAAGGGAATGACAGAAAAGAGTATAATTGTTTATTATTTTTGCCTTTCCTTCAATATTTTTGTTTAGTTTTATTTAATGAGTATTTGTTTCATAAAAATCTGTTTACTTGTCTTCTGCATCATCAATATTTTTGGCTTGAACTGTCAAAATTTGTTGGTTTCATGTTGGTTTCTTCTTTATCTTTGCCAGTCAATCTGGAGGCGTCTCAGAGCTATCAATGAATCACGAGCACTAAAGAGAAAAGTAATACAGCACGCAGTACCATGTTTTAGGTTGGTTACTAGGCTGTGCCGACTGTAGACGTGCGAAAATCCCCACTTCTCACCTTTTCAGGGCTCGGAGCGGATCCTCTCGTGTGTCTAAGGCCTATTTATGCAAACAGGGCGTGCCAGCTAGCTTACCTAAGCTAGCGAAGATATATTTAAAACTGACTTCTAATCGTGGCGACTGTGAGCAAGTGAGCTCTTGTCGTCGTAGACCTTCTTGCACCGATGCGCAAGGGTCAGTCTGTACGCTTTGCAAAAATCGAGTTTTGGGATAGAAAGCCTACGAAGCGGTTCGAGGTATCTAATTCGGGTCTTTTAGATGCGGTTGCATATTTTAGATCACGTGGATTTGCACGTGCCTAAGTCTTTCCTTTTATCCCTTTTCGGGCCACCTAGTTTGTGTGTTATGAACACTCCACTACATGGGCGAATTCGAGCGGGGCTTGCTTTGATGCAATATGCGTCCTACCTCGTGGTATGGCGTAGATGCAATGCAAACTCACGCTACTCCAAAGGGAAAACCCGAATGTAAAGACAATACTGAAGGGAAATAACCGAAGGGAAATAACCGAAGGAAAATGACTTGAAATATAAATGCCGAAGGGAGATATGTATATAGAGTATGTATATGAGCCCTTATTCGGGTCTTGCAAATAAGAGCGAAGGCTCAATGTGGGTGAGAGAATTGAGTGAAAATTGAGGAAAAAGAGGGTCAAGCACCACTTTTGGAGGCCATCTTAAAGGGAATTCGGGAAATTTTTTCCAACTGTTTGTTCATTCGATTTTCCTGTAATAGAGCCTAGGTATTTATCCTATAACTTTGTCTGTAGGCCTCCAAAAACAGTGGCTCTTGGTTCATTGGAAAGCTGTAATCTATAGCTTTTCAACAAGACCAAATTACTCTAAGCACCAAGATACAGGCTCATCTTTGAGCCTCCATATTTCTGTTACAGTACAGTTTCGGGTGTATGAGTAGAGGTACTTCTTTGAATTAATACTGCAACATTATAACTCTGAATGTAAATCTGAAAAATGTCCTAGACTCTCCACATCTTAGGCTTAATCTATGTCACACAACACTTCTAAGGGGTGGAGTGTCGACCTCGACATTGGTGCAACACCGACACCGTGTCAATGCGACATGGCAAAAAAAACAATTTTTTTTTTGTAACTCACGAATAAATGGGTCCGGATAATGAATATTGATTTATGTATTATGATGAAATTAGTAGTTGTTTACCATTTATATGTTTTGCTTTAATATAACTTAATGATTTTGGGTGCGGACAATTGGTTTCTTATTACTCAATCTGATTGGGTTCTTGACTCCATACTGTATGCTTAAGGCTTAGTGATGTAAAATTTTGGTGATTTTTAGAGGTCTAAAGAGATTCGGGAAACAAGTCTTGAAAACAGAGTTTTTTGTTTTCAAGAACACTTTAACACCTTGTTTCACATGAATTTGGAATATCACCAATCTATTTAGAATTCCTAAGTGCTTAGATCGGTTCAAGAAGGCCTAAAGCGAAAAGAGCCCGCTTATCTACAATCCCCTAATCGGATTTAACTTTTACTAATTTTTAAAAACTAGCTGGCATGCTCGCTCATTAAGTAGAGTTGAAAGTTTTCCTTAAGTCTCTCCTTGCTTGGAGTGAAAATTTCAATTCTACAATAGGCACGCCCGGTGGGACTCGAGTCTTTTAGGATTCCAAGGTGATTTTTCCAAGGTGATTTTTCAAACTCCAATCTTTTAAAACTTTGGTGTTAATACATCTCTTGTGCACAAGCTAATTTTTCAAACAATGTAAGTTTGGATGATTCCTTTGAAAACAGGCCAAGGAAATCTTCATCGCATTTCTCAAATCGGTTTTCTAAAAGCTTAAAGAAATACTGTAAAACTCGAGATGAAAAACTTGCCTCCTTGAGAAAGAACAAGGCAACTTGAAAGGGAATTCGAGGCCCTAAGCTGAATAGCCAAGGCATATCGATCCCATAAAAAATCATCTTGGGTCCATAGAGAGAAAAAGAATACTCGAAAAACTAAATTGAGCCCAGAATCCGATGAAGGAAATGAGGCTACAAATGCAAAGTGTTGAGATTGAATCATCGACATCCTAGGTACACCTAACCCTAGCATCTATAAACAAATCTCCTTGAGCCTAGGTTTGAGTCAACCAGGAGTAAAATTCTAAGAGTGGGCGTATTCTAAAGTTTCAAGTGAAAAGAATGTTGTTGTTGATGGCGATTGACAAATAAGGATCCACTCATAATCTGGTTCAGTTTGAAGAAATGTTGATTTTTCCAAACTTTAGGATTGGAGTTGATAGCCGTTTAAGTTGATAATTACGGCTACATGGCAACAGAAGATAAGATTTTTATATTTTTAACTGTTATAATCCGAGAGCACACCAATGCCTCCATTGGATATGTAAGTTATACATATAATGCGACTTCAACTAAAGTAAAAGGAGCCTACTTAAGATAGATGCATGAGATTACCAATAAGCATGCCATATTTGGCAACATATAGAGATTAAGAATCACAATTAGCTATTACAAATGAAGAACCAGAAAAGCAAGTGGAAATTGAGTAGGAAATTAATTGAACCCAAATCAAAGGCAAGACATGACATAATACTAATTTAGATCCCATTCCGACTAAATGTTTCTTGAATCAACAGCTTTCTCGCATATGCAATGCCAATTCTCTACAAGGTCAAGCTAACAAAGATTTACTACCTTCTTAGAATCCTAACAAAAGTAAGGTATTAATCTCGTTCAATTTAGTTTCATAATTAAACTATTTTTATTCATTACAAATCAAGGTTTAATTGTGACAAACTTAACTTAAGGAAAATGTAGTCCCTATTTTACATAAAAGGGTCTTGTTGGTAATCAAAAGAAGGATATAAAGGTAAGTATAATTATTCACTGTTTTTACTTTGTTACATCTTATTATTCAAATTAGTTTCATAATTGAACTATTTTCATTCATTGCATATTAAGGTTTAATTGTGGCAAGCTTACCTTATAAGAGGAAAGTGTAGTCCACATTTTTTAGAAAAGAGGTTTGCCCTTTAGCTTGTTGGTAATTTTCATTTTCATGTTCTATTCTTTTCCATTTTTTGTTTCTTAAGGAGGTTATAACCAGATTTTTAGAGGTTATTATGCTCTTTGTCTGCATCACACTTGGCAATGACACACATCCACATAATACATTTTTTGTGGTCATCAGAATTAGTTTACAAATTCTTGATTTCTTGGTTATGGTATGTGATGAGATAACATTGTTATGGTAAGTCGACCCCTCTAAGTGTCGAGCCATCATAGACATGCCTCTTCCCTCCAACTTGACCCAAATCCAAAGCCTCCAAGATCGACTCCAAGCAATTAGGAGATTTATCTCCAATTTAACAATAAGATGCAAACCTTCCAATAGGCTTTTGAGAAAACGGGTTAAATTTGAATGAGATGTCAATTTCCAAAAAGCTTTTGAAACTTATTTGGTAAATCTTTCGATTTTAAAACCTCCAAAGCAAGGAAAACCTTTATTGTTTTACATTCCCATTCATACCAATGTATTGGGTGCTTTTATGAAGATGATAGTCTTAAGGAGTATGTTATTTACTACATTTCAAAAACTCGCATATGAAAGAAATTCTCAAGCCATTGAGAAAATGTGCTTGGCCTTGGTATGAGCTTGTCAAAAGTGTAGAGATCATGAAATTTGGATAGTGTCTAAGCTTGATCCAATCAAGCACTTATTTGAAAATAGCAAGTCCTCTTAATGGAGTATGATTTAAAGTTTCATTATCGAACCTCCATTAAGGGACAAACCCTAGCCGATCAGGTGGCCCTTGAAGATACGTATCCCATACTTTGATGAAATGCCCAATAAAGGCATATTTGCAAACGAATTTTAAAACCATGTTTTAGCAAATTGTTTTAAATTGTTTTAATAAAAATCAAGTATGGAAAATATATTTTGATGAGGCAAAGAATCAACAAGGGGCATGTGTGGGAATTATCCTCATATCTCTCAAGAAAGGGGAAATTCCAATTGCCATTCGACTAGCGTGCTCAAATAATGTGACCGAGTATGAAGCACACATACAAGGCCTAAAAATTTTAAAAAATCTAGGGCATCGTATATCGAAGTCTTTGGAGATTCTATGCTTGTTATAAACTAAGTTTCAAAAATTTGGCAAGTCAAAAATGAAAAACTCATACCATACCTTAAATTGGCCACTAGATTGGTTGATTCTTTCAAATCAAGTTATAAAATGGAATGATCTTTGTTGAATCGAGTAGTAAAGGGATAAGTTTTCCCCATTTTACTTCTCTCTCCAAAAGAAAAATTGAAAAAATCAAAAGGAAAAGATAATACAAAAACACTTCCATAAAGAGGTTAAGAAAAGAGAATACAAACTCCTATTCCCTTCAAATAGGAAGACGGAATACAAAAATTCCTTTGAAAGAGGTATTCTCTTTGCTTAAAAAGAGCAATTTTTCTCTCTTTACCTTAAACCACGGGATGCTTCAGAAGGGACCCTAGTAACTCTTTCTCAAATCCTTATAACTTATCCCAATAGAAAAGGTTTATCCATAAAAATCCTAAAGTAGGAATAGAATCTATTTGTATTTAGACTTTGTTATGTGGGAAATGGAATTTTGAAATGTTTTCCAAAATTTTCTAAAAAACCTCTATGGGTATATGAAGGGAAATATGAAAAATTGGAAGTCATTTTGATAGAAACTAAAAGGAGTTCCTTTCAAAATGAATTTTGAAAACTTGAAATGTCAAAACGACATGGGATTAACTTACTTGGGACAGCCAGCCTTCATAGGTTTCTCTCCAAGCTCATTCATCTCTTAAGTGAGTCTGTAAAACCTCACACTCTATTTGCATCACACACACCATGCATGCATACATCCAAAGTCGGCCATGCATGATCATGTTTAGGACAAACACTTAAGTATGAGTCATGTCCCCTTTAGCTAAAATCCCCTCCTTTACAATCCGAGGAAAAGGATTTTATGAAATAAGGGATTATTTATATTCTCAAGAATAATTTGGGAAGAAAATAAAAAGGGTGTTTTCTTCTTTGCCATTATTCAAATAAATTGGGATTAATGCCAAAGAGGGACATCCACCCCAAATACAAAATTTTCTGAAAATACTCCAAAATTTGAAAACTAACTTATTTTAAAAAGATTTCAAAATAAAGTTAAAAGTATAAAAACCGAGAAGATTGGAGTATAAGACAGGTGGGGCCTCTACGAAGGTGTAAACACCCCAAAATCTCACGATTTTTTCAAATATGCCTGGTTTTGCGAAAGCAGCTCCAAAGGGCTATTTTGAATCTGGAAGCCCAAGAGCCTTCCAGGCAACCCTGTACATATGTTGAAACTGTATATATATTTTAAAACCTTATACAGGTAGTTTTAGACTTTAAAAAGTCTTTTAAAACCCCGAAAGCAGCCTGGCCTGACGAAAGTAGGACCGAAAAAGTAAAGGAGAGCCTTGACCCGGAGCATACTTCAAGCCTAGCACATCAACTCTCGTATCAAAATCATCCCCAGATTCTCAAACATCCAAGCCCCAGATTTGCTCAAAATGAACTCCGGAAGGTGAGAAGAAGAGCGGACGATAATGTTGGCGAAGACCCAACGCAAGACGGAGTACTGATGAAGTCAGGCCCCGCACAAACCGTCCGTTTTGAAACACCATGAAGGAATCAAAAATCAGATTTGGGTCGGATCTAGACCATATATATCCAGATCCAAACCCATGTATTTGGATTTGGATTTGGATTTGGATCCAAAGATCTAAATCCAATACCTACATCCATAGCCCACATCACCTTCTCATAAATGGAGGTGTGGGGCCCACAACATTTCACGTGAAAAAATTGGGTAGAGAGAGAAAAAGGGGGATAAAGTATGACTGAGAAAGTTGGTAGGCTTGACTTTTGGTCAAGGGTGGGTTAACCTTGTGGGTTTGGCCTAGAGTGTGGGTTTAAGCTTGTATACACCTACACCAGACCTGGGGCTGCACCAACTTAGACGTGGCTGCAACTAGATCAATGGACCGACGCTAAGGGAGGTTCCTAAAACCTAGCCCTAAGCTAGCTCACCTCACCTCACCTAGCCATCTCCCCTAAAACCTAACCCAAACCTAGCCATCCTCACCCAAAACCACCCCCAACCTCACCTAGCCGACCTCACCTAGCTAGACCACCTAGACCCTAACCAACTAAGCCTAAACCTACCTTAGTGCATCTAATTAAACCCCTAACCACTATATCCCAGCCCACCTAACCGACCTACCCTAAACCACTAACCAGCCCCCCCTAACCGACATACCCCAAACCATGTCCCATGCCCACCTTATTACAAATATCTGGCCCATACCCCCCAAACCGACCCAGCCCATTCCTAGCCTATAAAAACCCCTCTTTCTTGCGGGTTCCACTCTCTCTCTTCCACTCTCACCCCCCACTCACTCTATGCTCCAAGGCCACCTGCTATTCCACCGCCACTCCATCACCCAGCTACCACCTCTCCACTTCAACCAACTCCATCACCTTCAACCTTCGGCAAGGAGCACCCTTCGGCTGCCACTCTTCTTCTACCACCAAGCCGACCACCACCTCCATCCACCAGCACCACTTTCATTCACGGTTAGTACCCTACCTCAACCCCATCTAACCCTTCACCTCTTTCTTTCCCACACTCCCATCCAACCACCAACTTGCATCCTTCCCTTCTCCCTTACACCCGGCCGACCTGCACCATACCCCACTGCCTTCCCTCAACACCACCCACCTTAGCTCCTAGCTGAACACCTCCCTTAGTCACCCACTTCCCAGCCCGCCTTCACCACTCCCCAACACCATTTTCCATCCATTCAGCCAACACCTTCCACCTGGCCAACACCCCTACCTGCCGCGCCTTCCACTCGGACAGCATCAAGACATCATCCGGCCGGCACCCCTACTTGTCGCCCACATCCACCTAAAGAGCTCTCCTTCGGCTGCCCAAGGCAACTCACGAGGCCAAAGCCAAGCAAGTTGAACACGGACCAGCTACACGTAAGTGCCTAACTCGGTCCATTATATGAACTTGCTTACATTTAATTAAATTTGATACGGGGTTGTAATAATGGAGCGTTGTCTCCCCCCAATTGTAATAATGTGGTTTGACACACCAACACACACGTGCACTTGAGCCTTTCCGCTCTTAGTTGCACACCCTTTTGACACACACACGGGCCTTGATAGCTCCTAAGATATAATTATATTTATATATATTCGGTTGCGTGGGTTTTCCATTACAAGTCGTGGGTGTTGTCTTTCAATTCCACACTCACACACATTGAGCTTTCGCTCTTATTCCCAAGATCATAGTAAGGGCCATATTGCAATTTCATTTGGGTGTTTTAATTCAAGTTGTGTGTGTGGTCTTTCAATTCTACACTCACACACATTGAGCTTTCGCTCTTATTCCCAAGACCCTAGTAAGGGCCATATTGCAATTTCATTTGGGTGTTTTAATTCAAGTTGTGTGCGTGGTCTTTCAATTCTACACTCACACACATTGAGCTTTCGCTATAGTAAGGGCCATATTGCAATTTTATTTGGGTTTTACATTACAAGTCGTGTGAGTTGTCTATACATATATACACAACACCCACGCACATGTTGGCGACCCTCGGGCCCATATATATTATAAGTATTTCCCTTCCGCTATGTCTTTAAGATTTGGGTTTTAAGGTTTAGCTGTGTGAGTAGTCTTTCCATATATACACGACACACACTTACACAATTGAGCCTTTCCGCTCTTAAGATATAGCCATATTTCCCTTTTGCAATTTACATTACGCTATTTCCCTTAAGCATTGTCTTTCAATTCGGGTTTTCCCTTTGTAGTTATGTGAGTTTGCATTGCATATTCGCCATACCACGAGTTAGGACACATATTGCATCAAAGCAAAACCCCACACTCCCGTGCAAAAATCGCCCAACCTAGGTCACTTGCGCACACACCTAGTTGGCCCTAAAAAGCATAAAAGTGAAAGACATAGGCACGTGCAAATCCCACGTGAAATAAAACTTGCAATCATAAAAACAAAGCCCAAACACTTCGGGTATTTTCAAAGAGGTTAGTTAATTCAAAAACGACTTTGTCAAGCGTACAGACTGACCCTTGCGCATCGGTGCAAGAGGGTCTGCGACGAAAAGAGCTCACTTGCTCACAGTGGCTCCGAAAGAGACAGATTTCAAAACTTACTTCGCTAGCTGGCACACCCTTGTTATAAAAAAGACTTAGACACACGAAAAGGTTCACTTCGGGCCTAAGAACCGAAAGTGAGAATTTTTCGTGTTTACAGGTTTGGCACGCCCAGTGGGACCTGGGCCTTGTGCAGAGTCAGTTCATGTAGAAAAACCTCATGAAAAATTTTCAAAGAAAGTGTTTTTAACTTTGTTTGTTGCATTTCATATCTAGGATTTTTGAAAAAGCGTTGAAGCATGTCGAGTCCAGGCTCCCAAGAGGTATCTAGCCATGGCTCATGCGCATCAAGTTCTAACTCTAGGAGGTTTTCGAAAAAACAAAACAAACTAGAAGAGATTGAGGACTTGAGAAGGGATTTCGAGGCCAAGATCGCTGCTCTTAGCCAAGAGGCTGAAGCAGGCGACTCATGTTCGTCAAATGGCGAACCAAAGGCCAATAAAAAATTTGAAAAACCTCGCAAACATAAAGAGACTTCCGCAATGGAAGGTAACCAATAACACGAGTCCACACACAAGGATCGTAAAGCCCTATAGCAGCTGCTGAGAGGGCAAAATAAAGAGAAAAGGAGTTACGCCCTGTCTGATTTCTTGGCTGTGGACTATGAAACAGACAATGATGATGAAATATCGAACTTCCATCAGTATGATGGCATGAGAGACCCTAGGTCTCACTTGCAGCTTTTCTCTCGTCGAGCCCATAAGAAAAAGGACTCGATGAAATGGGTGTATTGGTTTTCCTTGTCCCTCAAAGGCACAGCTGCAAAATGGCTGGCTTCATACGACCTTAGCTAGTTCGCAACTTTTGAAGAGTTAGCAAACTGCTTTATGCAGAGATTCTCGCATAATGTAGAAGTCACACCGACTTTAAACACCTTGAGGGATACAAAACAATGTGTGAACGAAGACGTACATACATTTATCGTTCGTTGGAGGTCTCTCCTAGGTCAAGTGCGAGAGCCAATATCTGCTTTTGTCTTTCTTATATTTTGTCTTCAGCTTTTATTTATATTATTAAACATATTTCTTTTGTTTGCAGATTCAATTTCAATAGTGAAAAGGGCTACCCTTGAAAAATGGAGTTATCATTTTGCACAAAAAGTCCTAGTCGTGAGCTTATTGGTAATGTTCTTCTGATGTTTTATTTGTTTTCTTTTTTGTGGTTCGTTCTCTAGGTCCTATGCGAATAGATAACACTTTATTCCTTAAAGGCTAATTTATGCACCTCTTATTCCTTTGTATATAGGTGTAGACACTAGAAGTTGTAAGAAAGACGTGAAAAGGAAAGAAGAAATATTATGAAAATGAAGTGTGAAGAAAGAGAACACGGGAAAGAAAAAGCAAAATGGAAGATAAGCGTATAGTAGATGATTCAGAAAAGAGAAAACGAACAATGAAGGAAAGAACATAAAAGTGAGTATAATTATTCTTTGTTTTTGTCTTTTTAAATTTTTTTCATGAACTCTGGATCTATAGTTAACGATATTTTTGTTTATTGCGAATTCGGGTTTTATTGTGGAAATGTTAACTTATTATAAGAAGAAAGAGGTTCCTGTTTTGCAAAAAAGAGGCATTGGTAATTTTCTTTTAAATATGTTATTTTTTCTCTTTTTTGTTTTTTAAAGAAAAAATAACCATGTTATAAGAGGTGATCATGCTCTTTGTGTTTGCATCACACTTGCCATGTTAGACATCCGAGATAATCAATTTTCTATGGTGATAAGAATTAGTGTTTTCCACCTCTTACCTTATGATTGTTACAAAGTATTGTTTAGCGTTTTACTTTTGTCATTGCTTTTTACGGGTGTAGATGTTGCGAGTAAAGAAAATACGTAGAAAGAAAAGAAGAGGAAATATGGGAACACAGAAAAATAATTTGAGAAATGAAAAATGCTAAAAAAAAAGAGAAGCGAGAAAAGGAAAAGAAAACACAGACTTCAAGGAATGACATAAAAGTGAGTATAATTATTTTTTGCTTTTGCCTTTCTTAGATTTTATCTTTAGCTTTATTTGTATTATTAAACATATTTCTTTTCTTTGCAGATTCAATTTCAATTGTGAAAAGGGCTACCTTTGAAAAATGGAGTTATCATTTTGCACAAAAAGTCCTAGTCGTGAGCCTATTGGTAATGTTCTTTTGATGTTTTATTTGTTTTCTTTTTTGTGGTTCTTTCTCTAAGTCCTGTGCGAATAGATAACACTTTATTCCTTAAAGGCTAATTTATGCACCTCTTATTCCTTTTTATATAGGTGTAGACATTAGAAGTTGTAAGAAAGACGTGAAAATGAAAGAAGAAATATTATGAAAATGAAGTGTGAAGAAAGAGAACACTGGAAAGAAAAAAGCAAAATGAAAGATAAGCCTATAGTAGATGATTCAGAAAAGAGAAAACGAACAATGAAGGAAAGAACATAAAAGTGAGTATAATTATTCTTTGTTTTTGTCATTTTAAATTTTTTTCATGAACTCTACATCCATAGTTAATGATGTTTTTGTTTATTGCGAATTCAGGTTTTATTGTGGAAATGTTACCTTACTATAAGAAGAAAGGGGTTCCTGTTTTGCAGAAAAGAGGCATCGGTAATTTTCTTTTATATGTGTTATTTTTTCTCTTTTTTGTTTTTTAAAGAAAAAATAACCATGTTATAAGAAGTGATCATGCTCTTTGTGTTTGCATCACACTTGCCATGTTAGACATCCGAGATAATCAATTTTCTATGGTGATAAGAATTAGTGTTTTCCACCTCTTACCTTATGATTGTTACAAAATATTGTTTAGCATTTTACTTTTGTCATTGCTTTTTACAGGTGTAGATGTTGCGAGTAAAGAAAATACGTAGAAAGAAAAGAAGAGGAAATACGGGAACACAGAAAAATAATTTGAGGATTGAAAAAGGCTAAAAAAAAAAGAGATTGGAGAAAAGGAAAAGAAAACACAGGCTTCAAGGAACGACATAAAAGTGAGTATAATTATTTTTTGCTTTTGCCTTTCTTATATTTTATCTTTAGCTTTATTTGTATTATAAAACATATTTCTTTTGTTTGCAGATTCAATTTCAATTGTGAAAAGGGCTACCTTTGAAAAATGGAGTTATCATTTTGCACAAAAAGTCCTAGTCGTGTGCCTATTGGTAATGTTCTTTTGATGTTTTATTTGTTTTCTTTTTTGTAGTTCTTTCTCTAAGTCCTGTGCGAATAGATAACACTTTATTCCTTAAAGGCTAATTTATGCACCTCTTATTCCTTTTTATATAGGTGTAGACACTAGAAGTTGTAAGAAAGACGTAAAAATGAAAGAAGAAATATTATGAAAATGAAGTGTGAAGAAAGAGAACACTGAAAAGAAAAAAGCAAAATGGAAGATAAGCGTATAGTAGATGATTCAGAAAAGAGAAAACGAACAATGAAGGAAAGAACATAAAAGTGAGTATAATTATTCTTTGTTTTTGTCTTTTTAAATTTTTTTCATGAACTCTGGATCCATAGTTAATGATATTTTTGTTTATTGCAAATTCAGGTTTTATTGTGAAAAAGTTACCTTACTATAAGAAGAAAGGGGTTCCTGTTTTGCAGAAAAGAGGCATCGGTAATTTTCTTTTATATGTGTTATTTTTTCTCTTTTCTGTTTTTTAAAGAAAAAATAACCATGTTATAAGAGGTGATCATGCTCTTTGTGTTTGCATCACACTTGCCATGTTAGACATCCGAGATAATCAATTTTCTATGGTGATAAGAATTTGTGTTTTCCACCTCTTACCTTATGATTGTTACAAAATATTGTTTAGCGTTTTACTTTTGTCATTGCTTTTTACAGGTGTAGATGTTGCGAGTAAAGAAAATACGTAGAAAGAAAAGAAGAGGAAATATAGGAATACAGAAAAATAATTTGAGGAATGAAAAAGGCTAAAAAAAAGAGAAGCGAGAAAAGGAAAAGAAAACACAGGCTTCAGGGAACGACATAAAAGTGAGTATAATTATTTTTTGCTTTTGCCTTTCTTATATTTTATCTTTAGCTTTTATTTGTATTATTAAACATATTTCTTTTGTTTGCAGATTCAATTTCAATTGTGAAAAGGGCTACCTTTGAAAAATGAAGTTATCATTTTGCACAAAAAGTCCTAGTCGTGAGCTTATTGGTAATGTTCTTTTGATGTTTTATTTGTTTTCTTTTTTGTGGTTCTTTCTCTAGGTCCTGTGTGAATAGATAACACTTTATTCCTTAAAGGCTAATTTCTGCACCTCTTATTCCTTTCTATATTGGTGTAGACACTAAAAGTTGTAAGAAAGACGTGAAAAGGAAAGAAGAAATATTATGAAAATGAAGTGTAAAGAAAGAGGCATCGGTAATTTTCTTTTATATGTGTTATTTTTTCTCTTTTGTGTTTTTTAAAGAAAAAATATCCATGTTATAAGAGGTGATCATGCTCTTTGTGTTTGCATCACACTTGCCATGTTAGACATCCGAGATAATCAATTTTCTATGGTGATAAGAATTTGTGTTTTCCACCAACCTTATGATTGTTAAAAATATTGTTTATAGTTTTACTTTTGTCATTGCTTTTTACAGGTGTAGATGTTGCGAGTAAAGAAAATACGTAGAAAGAAAAGAAGAGGAAATATATGAACACAGAAAAATAATTTGAGGATTGAAAAAGGCTAAAAAAAAGAGAAGGGAGAAAAGGAAAAGAAAACACAGGCTTCAAGGAACGACATAAAAGTGAGTATAATTATTTTTTGCTTTTGCCTTTCTTATATTTTATCTTTAGCTTTATTTGTTTTATAAAACATATTTCTTATGTTTGCAGATTCAATTTCACTTGTGAAAAGGGCTACCTTTGAAAAATGGAGTTATCATTTTGCAGAAAAAGTCATAGTTGTGAGCCTATTGGTTATGTTCTTTTGATGTTTTATTTGTTTTCTTTTTAGTGGTTCTTTCTCTAAGTCCTGTGCGAATAGATAACACTTTATTCCTTAAAGGCTAATTTCTGCACCTCTTATTCCTTTTTATATAGGTGTAGACACTAGAAGTTGTAAGAAAGACGTGAAAAGGAAAGAAGAAATATTATGAAAATGAAATGTGAAGAAAGAGAACACTGGAAAGAAAAAAGCAAAATGGAAGATAAGCGTATAGTAGATGATTTAGAAAAGAGAAAACGAACAATGAAGGAAAGAACATAAAAGTGAGTATAATTATTCTTTGTTTTTGTCTTTTTAAATTTTTTTCATGAACTCTGGATCCATAGTTAATGATATTTTTGTTTATTGCAAATTCAGGTTTTATTGTGGAAATGTTACCTTACTATAAGAAGAAAGGGGTTCCTGTTTTGCAGAAAAGAGGCATCGGTAATTTTCTTTTATATGTGTTATTTTTTCTCTTTTTTGTTTTTTAAAGAAAAAATAACCATGTTATAAGAGGTGATCATGCTCTTTGTGTTTGCATCACACTTGCCATGTTAGACATCCGAGATAATCAATTTTCTATGGTGATAAGAATTAGTGTTTTCCACCTCTTACCTTATGATTGTTAAAAATATTGTTTAGCGTTTTACTTTTGTCCTTCCTTTTTACAGGTGTAGATGTTGCGAGTAAAGAAAATATGTAGAAAGAAAAGAAGAGGAAATATGGAAACACAGAAAAATAATTTGAGGAATGAAAAATGATAAAAAAAAAGAGAAGCGAGAAAAGGAAAAGAAAACACAGGCTTCAGGGAACGACATAAAAGTGAGTATAATTATTTTTTGCTTTTCCTTTCTTATATTTTATCTTTATCATTATTTGTATTATTAAACATATTTCTTTTGTTTGCAGATTCATTTTCAATTGTGAAAAGCTCTACCTTTGAAAAATGGAGTTATCATTTTGCACAAAAAGTCCTACTCGTGAGCTTATTGGTAATTTTCTTTTGATGTTTTCTTTTTCTTTTTTGTGGTTATTTCTCTAGGTCATGCGAATAGATAACACTTTATTCCTTAAAAGGCTAATTTCTGCACCTCTTATTCCTTTTTATATAGGTGTAGACACTAGAAGTTGTAAGAAAGACGTAAAAAGGAAAGAAGAAATATTATCAAAATGAAGTGTGAAGAAAGAGAACACGGGAAAGAAAAAAGCAAAAAGGAAGATAAGCGTATAGTAGATGATTCAGAAAAGAGAAAACGAACAATGAAGGAAAGAACATAAAAGTGAGTATAATTATTCTTTGTTTTTGTCTTTTTAAATTTTTTTCATGAATTCTGGATCCATAGTTAATGATATTTTTGTTTATTGCGAATTCAGGTTTTATTGTGAAAATGTTACCTTACTATAAGAATAAAGAGGTTCCTGTTTTGCAAAAAAGAGGTATCGGTAATTTTCTTTTATATGTGTTATTTTTTCTCTTTTTTGTTTTTTAAAGAAAAAATAACCATGTTATAAGAGGTGATCATGCTCTTTGTGTTTGCATCACACTTGCCATGTTAGACATCCGAGATAATCAATTTTCTATGGTGATAAGAATTAGTGTTTTCCACCTCTTACCTTATGATTGTTACAAAATATTGTTTAGCGTTTTACTTTTGTCGTTGCTTTTTACAGGTGTAGATGTTGCGAGTAAAAAATAACAAAAGATTATGTTGTTTTCCGGTTATCGGAAAACACTCTATCTCCTTTCTATGTCAAGAGCTTTAGACGATATTCAACAGCGGAAATGGTGATATTATGATTTGAGGTTTCCTCACAGCGGCCTTATAGGGAGACTGTTTCTTTTGTATATTTCTCTATATCTTTCTTTACATGCAATGCTCTATTTACCGTCTCCTAGCTTTTCACGCTGGGTTTCCCTATTTTGAGCAACTGAATCTGGATGGTTATCGAAAAATCTGGTAACTGTCTGTCTGGTTACTTCCTAGTTCTTATCCGTAACTCTTATCTTCGGTAACAGTATGGATGACCAGTACAGCCGTTTTTGGATAGAGTTGATGAGAATGGCCATCATAACTCTTGTAACACCATTACAATCAAGGATGGGAGAGGGTCGCCCTGTCGAATGCCTCTCAAGCTATGGAATATGTTGCCCGCTTGTCCATTTGTTACAATTGCAAAAGTTGTTGTTGTAACACATTCCATGACAAGGTTGATCCATCTTTCTACAAAGCCAAAAAAACCATAAGGATTGTCTCAAGAATTTCCAGTCAACTCTAGCATATGCTTTTGCGGTCTGATATTGTTATAACTGGATCGGGTCAAACTAGACTTGACCAAACCCAACGTGGGACCCCCATGGGGACCCTCTAGCCCGATGGCCATGAAGAGGAGTTGCTATTGGCTGGAGCAGCGACAATCACTTAAAAACGAAGAGGAGAGGTCGAGATTCATCAGTAACGGTCCTAATTCAATTTTCTTTTTCTTTGGTTTTGGATTTTCTGGCAAATACTAACGACCGCAACCATGCTACAAAGGAGTAAGGACAGAGGGCAGTGGGTCGCCAGAATCTAGCTAGTTTTGTTAACCTCCAGCCTCTCTTCTCATGTGATCTCTGTTTTCAAGGGAACTATCCCCAAACAAGGATGGTTAATGGTGGGGGATGGTTCGTTGGATAGTGTTGGACCGATCTGTAGCAACAATCGTGAAAGAGACGACAAGAAACTACCATTTTTGGTGTGAGAATAGGTGGTCGTACGGACTCGACTGAGCTATGTCATGTCGGTTGGCCGGTGTCCTTGAAGGGACACGAATTTGGTTTTGACTGGGTCTAGGGAATGAGTTAGGGTCCATTTAAGTAAAACAGAAAGTGTTTGGGCTTTTAATTGGATTTTAACAAACCCAAAACAGATCCAAATTGGGTTTTTAGATCATTTTGCAACCGATTGTTCAATTTAATGTGGTTTGAACTGTTGAGTTTGTAATTGAATTTAGAATATTAATTTAATTCTTCTCTAAATGAATGAATATCATATGCAAGTTTTTCTTTTTGGCTTTTAAGTATTCCATCATACATCTCAACAAATAAATAGCTTCAATAGAAGATCTCCCTATGATGAACCCAAATTTTATTTTTGTTGCACTTGATTTATATCTCAATTTTTTATCGGTAATTCTTTCTTATAACTTTTTAATTTTATGCTTTGATAAGTTACATAATTTTGAATATCTCCTTTCTTTTTATAAATATGTATCAATATACTCTTTCTTCATTTCTCGAGTATCCTCATGTCTATACAAATTACATTAAATAAACTTGTATGTTAAATGGTCTATATTGCTCCTACTGAGTCAATTCCAAAGCAGATATATCTACGCAGAGGACACAAGCTCCTTCTTAAGAAGGCCTTTAATTCACCGAACATATATGGTGCACACTGGGGGTCCAACTTACGAATTTGAAGGTCTGAATACGATACCCAAGGCATACATCTTTCTCCCACCTCCCCCTTTTTATCGAAGAGAAAAGCAATATCTATAGTAATTAAGACAACAAAACAAGAAAAGTGAGAAGTCTCACGCACACATGAGAAAGAGAGATAGGTAATGCGAGTACCTTAAAGTGCTAGTAAATCCAAAAAATCTCGATGGATGAAATTTAAAAAATACATGTGAATAAAATGTACGTGCAAAATATATATGCATGTACTTTTTCCTTTATAGATTAAAATCTCTTCAGATTTGTTTAAATGTGCTAGTATTTAAGGTTGTTTACATAAATCAGTCTCTCTCTTTATATATATTTGTGTGTGCAACCTAGGAATTGAACTATCCTTCAATAACGATACCATACGAAGTCCTGTGAGTTGAGCTATATCTCCTGGTGCTGATCAACAACACTTAGTTGTTTTTCGGGCATGATTAGGGATGGCAATGTAGCCTCAACCTTACCAACCCGACCCAACCAAAATGGTTCGGGGAATACCCGAACCTGGGTATGAAGATAATATGGCCCGAACCATACCCGGCCTATGCACATATATATTTGTATATGTTTGTATATTTACATAGATATTCTCTCTCTCTCTCTCTCACACACACACACACACACATATATATATATATGTATATATATATATATATATGTATATATATATATATATATATATCTATATATATATATATATATGTATATATATATATATATATGTATATATGTATATGTATATATATATATATATGTATATATATATATATATATATATGTATATATATATATATATATGTATATATATATATATATGTATATATATATATATATATATATATATATATATATATCATACCTGTATGTATATACGCTTGTAAACACACATATAAAAGCTGATTTTGCCCTGTACCTATTGAGAAAAAGAGGACACAAATCTGCAACACCCGGTTCAAGTTCAGGTTAGGGACATGTATATACCCGTCCCTGACCTGACCCGTCGGCATCCTTAGATATGGTCTCAAATATGGCCTAATCTTTCTTGTAGGATGCAATCATGTATGACCCTAAAGTTGACCGGACCAAACTCTGACCTAATGAGTTTCATTTTTTTCCCTTGTTGCAGTGGAGTCGTTGAAGTCAGATGGATGGCCCCCCTTATCGAATTCAGACTCTTTAAAAATCACTACTTAAAGATCAATTGGTATCCAATGAACACAAGATTATGCGGTTCATTTGATACTTGGCTATCATTTAGAATGTAAAATATAATTTAAAGAGGTGGCTGAGTATTCCTGGCTTCGGCCTTTCGTTGTAAAAAAAAGAGCTGGCTGAGTGCGTTATGATACACCGTGTTGTTGGTTCAGACAGTAGGATGAATTCTTCAAAGAAAGAACGAGAGTGGAGCCCCTTTGACCCGAGGTAAAGCGTTTGACGAAGTTGTGACGTTATAGTCGGCTACATGGATTCTTTATTTTCATAGAGCTCGATCCAGTACAAGCGATGCTAACAGTTAACTCAAATAAAGCTAGATCATTTTTCATTATTTGCTTCCAAAACTTTTCTAGTCTTCTTTTAACATTTTCACCATCTAATTTGTCAAACCTTCTAATAAAGCTTTTTTTGATGACCTTTTCACGTGTCCAAACTATCTTAAACAATTTTTCCTTATTTTATCTTCTAGTAGTGTCACTCCTAATTGTTTATGATAACCTTATTGTGAATATGTCTATCCCTCTGTAACCATACATCCATATGAGCATCTTCATTCCTATCACAGATATCTTTGGTTATCTTTTGTATATGTTGATAATTAATTGTCCAACACTCTGAACCATATAACATAACATGTATAATTGTTGCTCTATAATATTTATCTTAACTTTAATGATATGTTTTTGTCACATAGAATACTTGATGCACCTCTTCTTTTAAACCAACCTTCATTAGTTCTATGAGTAACATCTTCATCAATTTTCCTGTCATTTTAAAAAACTAACTCTAATATCGAAAACTTACGAGGGATATGTTGACTAACGACCCAAATGATAGAAAATCAAAAAATAGCAAAGGAAGTGAAACTCGAGATCAGAATGAGAACCGACACCTCTTTCTCTGCAGTTGTCCTCTCTCTCTCTTATTTTCTATTCTTAACTTTCATCATTACAATTAGGGTATTAATTTACATGTTTATAACTTGAAAGACTGAAATACCCTTACTAAGTAATTAAGAGGACATTCGTCACCTATTGAATCATATTCTAATCCAATAGGAGCTTATCTATCCAATACACAAAATTAAAGATAGAAATATAAATTATAGCTAGTCTTCATGCCCCCTCAAGTTGTGTTTGTTGGAAATGCTCAACTTGACAAGAACCTTCTTTAGCCCATTTGCAGTTACCAGTAGGAATATTTGCCAATTGGTTTTCTGAACAAACATTGATGAGGTTGAAAATTCTTTGATACACCTTTTTTCGAATAAAATGATAATCCACTTCAATGTGTTTTGTTCTGTTATAAAGGACTGGATTAGAAGCTATTTGAACAGCAACCTTGCTATCGGTGAATAAATTTATGGGAGAGTTTCTACCAAAGCAAATTTCTTTCATTAATGATAGTATCCATAAAGCTTCACACATACCAAGGACAATAACACAGTATTCAACCTCTGCACTTGATCTAGCTACCACATATTCCATGAAACATTACCTTCGAGGCATACAATATAGCCTAAAGTAGATCTCCTATCATCTGTAGAATTAACCCAATCAGAATCAAATCAATTTCAATATCAAGTGATGAATGTAGAGAGTATAGTAAACCGTGGGTAATGGATGATTTCATATATCTAATGATATAAAAAACAATATTCATGTGGTGTTTAGATGGTGAATGCATCCATCTACTAACATAGCTTACTGCAAAACTTATATAAGGTCTTATAATCGTGAGATATATAAGTTTTCCCACTAATCTTCATAGGGTTCATTAGAATTTCCAATCACTACCTTTTGAATTTCAATAGGGATAGAGCATATACAACAATCTTCCATCTTTGTATCCTTCAACAAATCAAGGATATATTTTCTTTGGCTTAGGAACAAACAATCCTTGCTTCGAACAAATTCAATCCCTCCAAAATAATGTAATTTTTCAAATCTTTCAAATCAAATAAGACATGTAGTTGTTTTTTTAAGAAAGCAATTTCTTCCTCATCATCGGCAGTAATAATGATGTCATCGACATACACGATTAAGAGAATGATCTTCTTATCTCGCTTGATGAATAATGTGTGATCATTAATACAACGTTTGAAACCCAAATCAAGAATAACACCACTAAATTTTTCAAAGTAGGCTTTAAGTGATTGTTTCAAACCATAAATGGATTTTTTTAGTTTGCATAATATCTTCTCTTGATCATAGCATGGAGGTAAGTCCATATAAATATCCTCTCACATTAAGAAATACATTTTTTACATCCAGTTGTTATAGTCACATCCTTGATTAATTGCCACACTTAGAAGAATTTTAATGTTGGTGCAAATATTTCTATATAGTCAATATCATATGATTGACTATAGCCCTTAGCTACCAACGTGGCCTGGTATCTTTTTATATTTCTATCAGCCTTTTATTTTATTGTATACAACCATATGCAATCTACAATCTTCCTCTCTAGTGGTAGATCTGTAAGTTCCCAAGTTTGATTCATTTCTAATGTTGTGATATCTTCTTTTATTGTTCTTAAATCTAAATTTTGTTTAGCCTCTTCAAATATCCTCAGTAAGCTCTCCTTGAAGAAATGTATTTTTTACATCCAACTGTCATAGCTCACATCATTGATTAACTGTCATACTTAGAAGTTCATTTTAAATGTTTCTATATAGTCAATACCTGATTGACTATAGCTCTTAGCTACCAATATGGCCTGACATCTTTCTATATTTTCATTAGTCAACCATATGCAACTCACAATCTTCCTCTCTAGTGGTAGATCTGTAAGTTCCCAAGTTTGATTCATTTCTAATGTTACGATTTCTTCTTTCATTGTTGCTCTCAAATCTAAATTTTGTTTGGCCTCTTCAAATATTTTGAGAATATACATATTATATACATTCATTACAAACAACTTATACTCCTTTGGATAATTAGTATATGAAACCATTTTCTGTATAGGATATTTTGCAGCTTCACGCTTTTCCTTCCGAAGAGCAATAGGTAAATCATCGTTATCACTAGAAGAGATTAAAAAGGTTACCTTGGTTGGAATAAGAGAATTAAAGGTGAGAATCTAGGGTAGCATTAGGACTTAGAAAAACGTCTTTCTTTCACCTCTAGAATATGTTTGTCATCTTCTATCTTTTGAAGGTACGATAGCCTCTTCTTCTATATCAATCTTGTGATGCTTTTCCAAAGGTAAAATAAGCAATACAATTGGTGTAGGTTGATTTGATAAATGGTCGTCATTACCACCATAAATAACATATCTTCATGGAAGGTCACATTTATAGTAACATATGATTTTCTCTTTTCGGGACCATTACATTTATACCCTTTTTGAGTGAAAGAATAACCCAAGAAGATGTACTTAACAGCTCTAGCTTCAAGTTTATCTCTAGAATTGTTGTATATGTGTACAAAACAGGTGCATTCAAACACCCTCAAAGGTTCATAAAATTACCTTTTTATAGGACGTAAGGAATGAAAGGAAGAATTGTCGTGAAAGACTCAACTAGGCATTTGGTTTATAAGAAATACTAAAGTTAGGACAACTTCACCCCAATAAAATTTAGGGACATTGTATCGAATGAGAATGGTTCTAACAACTTCTAATGTGTGTTTTTCCTTTTTGAAACACCATTTTGTTGTGGGGAATGAGCACAAGATGTTTGGTGGATGATGTCATAACTTAGAAAATAAGAATATAGTGATTGAGACATAAATTCACCTATCACTACAAATGATTTTAATAGGCAACTGAAATTGACTATTGATAAATTTGCAATATACATGCAGAATATATTTTCAAAAGATAGACCATAGTAAATCTAGTGCAGGCATAAATAAATGAAACAAAATATTGATAACATGCAATGAAGTAATGGTAATGGAACATGGGCCCTAAAGATCGGAATGGATAATTTCAAATGGTTTAGAAGCTCTAGGTGTGGATCTAAATTTGACCCCTTGAGATGATCTCGGTAAAGATTGCAACCATTCTCTATTTTCTCTAGCAATTGCGAATCTAATATTATATTAAAGGTTATTTTCTCTGGCACTCATAGTGTTAAGCTCACCTGGCAGGATACTCGCACCAATTCATTAGGGTGTGCTTGATTCACGGTGCTCGACCTTTGGTACTGGAAATGTAGTTTGATGCTCACATGGGATTAGAACTTATGGTCCATCCATATTTTTTGTTTGATTTGTAATTGCTACTAACACTCATAATCATGGTTCCATGTTTGCTTTGCTCTTATACTTGATACTCGAGTTCCAACTTCATACAAGTAGTTTTAGGTTTGATAAATATTATTCACATATATATATATATATATTAACCAATCAATTATTTCAATTAGAACTATAAACTATAATCATAATTACAAATATCATATCCTTGTATTCAATCGGTCTACAATTTGTATTTTTGCATTCCTTTGAAATTTCGACGGATGGAAAAACCAAAAGATGCCCGAGGAATGGAGAGCAAGTACACTTATACCCGTATATAAAAACAAGGGAGACATTCAAAATTGTGTGAATTATCGAGGTATCAAGTTAATGAGTCATACTATGAAATTATGGGAAAGAATTATCGAACGTAGGTTAAGACAAATACCAAGTACAACAGAGAACCAATTTGGATTTATGCCAGGTAGATCTACTATTGAAGCGATTCACCTTTTGAGACGTCTTATGGAACATTTTAGAGCAAAAAAGAAAGACCTTCACATGATATTTATTGATCTAGAAAAAGCTCATGATAGGGTACCGAGGGAGGTTCTTTGGAGAACTTTGGAAAAAAGAGGTATCCCATTGACATATATTAACCTTATAAGAGACATGTATGATGGTGCAAAAACATGTGTGAGGACTCATGAAGGAACGACAGACTTCTTTGAAGTTAATATTGGGTTACATCAAGGATCAACTTTAAGTCCATACTTATTTATAACCGTGATGGATGAGTTAACAAAACATATTCAAGATGAAGTACCTTGGTGTATGTTATTTGCAGATGACATTGTATTAGTGGAGGAGTCTAAGGAAAAAGTTAATAGAAAATTGGAACTATGGAGAGAAACATTAGAAAACAAAGGCCTCTGACTTAGTAGAACAAAGACAGAATATATGGAATGTAAGTTTGATCATTTGGTTACTTCAGAGGACATAGAAATTAAAATTGGCACACATTGCATTCCCCAAAAGGAAACTTTTAAATACCTAGGGTCAATTTTTCAAAGTGATGGAAGAATTGATGGAGATGTTACACATAGAATTAATGCTGGTTGGTTAAAATGGAGAGGAGCATCAGGTATTCTTTGTGATAAGAAGATACCATTAAAATTAAAAGGTAAATATTACAGAGCAGTAGTTAGGCCTGCCATGTTTTATGGTTCTGAGTGTTGGGCAGTTAATCATCAACATGTACAAAAGATGTTTGTGACAGAAATGAAGATGTTGAGATGGATGAGTGGTCATACAAGAAAAGACCGTATACATAATGAGGTTATTAGAAACAAATTAGGAGTGGCACCAATAGAGGATAAAATGAGAGAACATCGTTTAAGATGGTTTGGACATATAGAAAGAAGATCAAAAGAAGAACCTGTAAGAAGGTTAGAAAAACTAAATTTGGAAAGTATTAAAAGAGGTAGAGGACGACCACAAAAGTGTTGGAAAGAAACAATAAAGAGTGATCTAGCTTATTGTGAGTTAACTGCTAACATGGCACACGATAGGGATCTGTGGAAACAAAGAATCCATGTAGCCGACCCCGTCTAGTATGGGAAAAGGCTTAGTTGTTGTTGTTGTTGTTGTTTGAAATTTCGACGGAGCCTGTCCTAATTCAAATTGAATATGTTTCGCTTCCTTTTCTTGATTGAAGGCATTTATAATAACAAAGTACCAACAACTATAACTTTTGTTTCCCATTCAAAATATAATCAAAACTTATAGAAAATAAATCAGCCTTAAGAAAAAAAAATACATTCTAAAATGATATTCATAATGGTCTCAAATATAATATGTTTGTACTTTTTTCTTGAAATTTTTTGTCATAGTCTTCCCTTCACCAAAGAGAATTTTGACTCAAGAAGGTTACAATACATAGATCTCATCTAAAGAAGATGAATACAAATACTTTTAAAGCATTTTTAAGTCCACAATAACTTTGAGGATAAAACCAATTATAACTTTGTGTCCATAACAAAATAAATTACAGTTACATCTTTAAGTTCTAAATAAAGTCCTTTTAAAACATATCAACCATTATATCATGCGAAGCCTTCATCTCATATTGGTATTCTTTCTACGTTCCACGTAAAAGTTAGTAATAAAGAAAAAAAGTCGTAATAATATCAAACATTATGAAAGCAGTACAACAAAGAGAAGTATTATAATTAAAACACAAAAGTACACCAATACAATAAATTACCTCTACATACTCTCAACAATTTGAGATATCAAAGTTAGTTCAACAATATGAATAAGAGAGAAGTTACCTATGTATGTGTATACATACATATATACATTGTTTTGCTATATGTTGACATATGCCAAATTGCATGCGATTGAAAAAACAAGAATATACGGATTCTAGATGGATTTTGACAAGTCGGAAAGTCAGATTATATTCTTTTCCAAAATAAAAATAGGTATCTCTGGCAACTTTCTTCAACAAAAATTTCAGTGATGCCAAGGGATTTTGTTTTTTCTTTCCTCTTAGCTTGTTGAACTCCATTAAATGTAAGGTTTTTCTCTAAAATAGGATGTCCCAAGATAAACAAGGATGTTAGCAACAGATAGTTGACAATTGGCATCAAAATCTTTTACCAAAATGTACAGTATTTCTAGAATTGACGCAAGGCATTATTTCATCCAAAGTTCTGAAGTATGCTTTAGAAAGAGGAGTATTGAGAACAGGCAATGGGAAATCTTTGTAAGAACCTTTGTAATAGAGATGGGCAATAACAAACGACAACTTCTTGATTCTTGGCATCGGTCGTTACATGAAGTCGTTCTTTAGTTTCTTGTCAACAATGAGGGAGAAAGGGGTCATCGACAAGAAACAAGATGAATGTCGTAGTGAGAGATGGGATAAACAAGATAAATGATTGTGATGACCAAAAATGAGAGAGAGGGGTTGTCGACCAAAAGCGAGAGAAGAGAATAGGAAGATAATGTCGTAGTCACCGAGAGAGGGGTTAGGGCATACCTTGCATGTATGATGAGCAACACCGGTTGGAGAAGAGAATGCCATCCAGATAAAGAGACAAGGGTTAGGGCATTTAGAGACGAGGATTTCTAAGTTCCAATTCCACATCTCCACCACCAATTTGACATGGGTCAAATTTTTTAAACTGAAATCTCGGTCAGTTCTATGACCCTCTTGCGTATCATAGTTCCTAAAATTAAGGATCCATCTCACGTGATACCTTGAATCAAACGCACCATGGAGTTGGGTTATGGATAGATCCTAACGGTTGCACTCTTACGATATTATAGGTGTCAACCGGCGAAGGCCTTGACGTCCACAACAAGTTTAGTTTATATGCGTATTTTTGTCGATTGCGATCAGATCTTTCAAATTCTAAATTCGAGGTCCTCGAGTTAAAGCATGTTTCTACGTGAGAAGGGTGTTATTCCCTCAGCCAACGTTGTCTACTGCAAGAAAAGTCTTACGTTTGCCCTTTTCAAAATGTACCTAAAGATAGCTCAAGTTGGAGCAGCCTGCATGAGATTTAATAGAGTGCCTGCCATGTGTGTGTGTCCAATGACTTGTCTCTCGACGCTTCGACATTAGTATTTTCTAATACCATGTCGTTATAAGACCGATTGTTATTAGTTTAACTGATGAAAAAGTAATCTAGATTGGTTCATTTAATAATGCTTTTCATTCCTTTTATAGTGATCAACGATTTAATGAGATACTATCCATTATATAATATATATGTGACTGTTTTTGTACCCATGACCTTTGAAAATTCTCGTATGTTCCGCACTCACACCCACTCCCATATCTACACCTATATGATGTAGGAATGTTAAACACGGAAGCTCACCGTTGTCTGTTGGGAGAAATACATCTTACTATTACTATATTGTTCTTTTTCGGTAGAAAAAGAAATACAACTTACTATTGCTTTACCTCCAGGAGTGTGCATGTTTACTCCCGGAGTCTGCAACCCAGTACTCCAGAGGGTATGCATCTTACTCCCAAAGAATCGCGTAACTTGTAGGCTTGCTGCTAATTCATTATAGGTTTTGTGCTTTAAGTGAAGAACATTCATATCACATTTTGAGAACGTTCCGTGATTTGAACATAGCACTTGTGTTGGTTTCGGCATTGCAACATGATTTCCGAATACAAGATTCAAACCGCATACCAGCTTTATGCAAAGATTTTCTCACAGAAGTGACGCCCACTTTGAACACCTTGAGGGACACAAAACAAGCTTCGAACGAGGATGTATATGTATTCATCATTCGATGAAGGTCCCTCTTAGGGCAAGTGAGAGAGCCCATCTCCGAAGGATGTGCAGTGATGCTTATCCTTGAAAATTTTAAAACGGAGATAAAAACGCTTCTTTCTTTGCATGAAATTTCCACTTTTCACAAGTTAATTAAAAAGGTTTTCCTGTGAAACTAATCTGAAAAAGGGGGTCTACGATGACTTGTGGAAAGGAAAAAATCTTTCGAAACCGAGATTTGAAAACTCGAAACTTACGGGCTACCCACGACGGATAAAGGGGCAAAACCCCAAAAGATTGCAAACGTCCGAGTGGAAATAAACCTGGCCGGCACTTCAAAGAAGTTCGAACAAAAAAATGAGAAAATTTTTCAAAAAACATTCGAAAGAAGGGAGTATACCCCACTGGGGCAGCCTGTCTCATAAATCGGGAGTGAAAATTTTTACGTTTACAAGTAGTTTGTTCTTCGTGGATTAATACCGACCTTCATCGTTTATTTGTATCCCCCATCAAATTGTCTTGTCCTTGACGTATGGTAGATGATGGAACGATAATGTTGATGCTCTGCTTGTTTCGGAGAAATGCTTTTGGTAGGGGTACACAATTGCCCTGTTCTTGCATGCTCCTGCTCATGGACCTCTGGCATTTTCTTCTTTTCCTTTGTCACCTCCCGATTCAACGGAAAGTATGGTGAGATGGCAACTACAACACAGGCAGGCTGTATATTGTGAATGAGATAAAAACTTGTGTTTTTCAGTAACGATTGACTTCCCCAATTAACCGTTTGGAAGTTTGGCTTGAGTTATCTGGAGCATATCTGGCTCTACTGGTGTATATGCTTGTATTCATCTTCGTTAGGTTTGGTTTCTTTGAGTGTCTACCATTCTCGCGTGTTTCAGGTAGTGGGCAGTGCTGTTGTGGTTGGTCGCAGTTATCGCAGAGCTTTTCGATTTAGATTTTATTCTTTTTTGCAGGGTTCATACATTTAGCTTTTGTCTTGGGAGATGAGGCGGGGATCAATAAAAGTTCCCCATTGATGGCAACTTTGTGGGTCCTGGCACTCTTCTTGCATTTGTACAAAAAAAGGGATACAGTATCTGGAGTTGGAAGCCAATTTGATCGATGTGAGTTCCTTTCGCTTTTCTTGAAGTGTCCTAGACTTCTCTTCTTTTCTTTGGTATGCGTTGTTTCCTTTTCTTTTCCTTTGATTGATGAGATATGTTGTTTCTAAAAATTCGTGCAACTTTATTTTAGTTGTAAGAATCATGTACTGTGGTCTGACCCAAGCAAAGAATCACCTAGGAGACAGGAACAATTGATCAGCCAGCATCTTGTGTTGTTAGTGAGTTGACTTGGTGAATTGGTCGTGTTTGTGCACATAAAGAAATGGGATCTCCGAATAATGTATGTCCTTTTTGGGCGTACAGGCCAGGCCAACATCATCTCCCTAACGTTCACTCGGAAAGGGGTCAAGTTGTTGAGGTTGAAATGCATTTTCTCTATACGGTTGGTCCCCTTTCTGTATATAGAAGATGAGTAGTTCGTCTTAACGGAGAGCTGGAAAAGCAAAAGCAAGGGGAAACCTCGTAGTAACAGTTCATCATTCCCTAGATTGATCATGTAGAGGGAATGTTCATGGGTCTTTCTGACGCTGCATAGGGAGGGGACTCGAGAAGCCTTTCTTTGGGTCTTTATATATATATATATATATATATATATATATATATATTAATCACGAGTCTGTTTCTCTTGTCAAATTCCTTTTATGAACAAGTTTCCTGTATCGTTCTTGAGATGTTGACTTTGAATGCCGACTCTGATGTATGTGTTACGGGCACCGCCGTTAGGTTGATGGGCTAACTTATAAATGCGGCATTCTTTTTTTGTTGCGATGTATGATTTCATCTAGATTAAATAACGTAGAATGTTACATATTGCAGTTGTCACGCCAAGGTGATGTTGAAGATTGTGCAATTATATGTAAAAGAAGTTGCCTGCTGATCGATGATTGATCAATAAGAAGATTGCTAAAGTCGTGTAAAAATATATGAATCGGAATAAACTATTATGTGTCCTTACTTACGAAAAGGAGAAGCACGATATGCTTTCCACAACCCTCCAAACAGGGTGATCTGGTTATCGGACGGGGACGCATCACTGACGGACGCGCCCCTCACTGTAGGTTGGAAACTTGAGGTTGAATTGCCTCTTTAATTATTTTAGTTTCATGATAGAATGTAGAGTAGCTTCAGATTTGCTCCTCCGTTGCAACATAGTCACCAGCATCTTTGAGGCCCTCTAGGTGTACTCCAAGTGTTGTAACCATCCAAAATGAAAACTTATCGACCAACCATGCCTTCATTTACACTACATGTACGACACAAAGCGGTATTCACCATTGTGCTCCATCTTCTACGTATGCAATACTGAGGAAATCAGTGTGACGCATTGCTAAGTGCAAGGGTGCTTTTGGCTCTCCACAACCTGACCTGTTTTATTGCTTTAGGCACTCTTAAACGTCATGACAATTGCTACGGGAGATACCCTTACAAGATGCTAATGTTGATTGTTACTTTGTCATACATAGAATATATGATTATATAAGTGGGATATTATGAATGCTTTGTGTAGTTTCTTGGTACGATGCACGGGCCAAAGCCAAAAGAGTCTAGAACTTTTTCTCTGTCCTTATTTGTTCCTGACTTACAGTTTGAAGTCCTTGCTTTACATTTCGTACAATGCTTTTGTAAGTAGTTTGGATTTCTTTTTAAGTTGATGAGATATTTTCGGCTCTTATCATCTTTCTCCCACTTTTGACTATTACCTTGCTTTTGCTCCCATTCGTCATTAATTTTTCAAAACAGAAGATATGAATACAATGCAATGCTCATGGACACGTGATTAGGGTTCCCCTGATGAACTGGAGAAGATGATAATATAATTAAGATATTATTGTGTTGTATCTTAGGATACAACTCGATACTTGCAAAGTTTGTGTTTCAATTAAGATATTATTGTGTTGTACCTTTGATCAGCCAGCATCTTGTGTTGTTAGTGAGTTGACTTGGTGAATCGGCTGTGCTTGTGCACATAAAGAAATGGGATCTCCGAATAATGTATGTCCTTTTTGGGCGTACAGGCCAGGCCAACATCATCTCCCTGACGTTCACTCGGAAAGGGGCCAAGTTGTTGAGGTTGAAATGCATTTTCTCTGTACGGTTGGTCCCCTTTCTGTATATAGAAGATGAGTAGTTCGTCTTAACGTAGAACTCGAAAAGCAAAAGCAATGGGAAACCTCGTAGTAACAGTTCATCATTCACTAGATTGATCATGTAGAGGGAATGTTCATGGGTCTTTCCGATGCTGCATAGGGAGGGGACTCGAGAAGCCTTTCTTTGGTTCTTTATATATATATATTAATCATGAGTATGTTTCTCTTGTCAAATTCCTTTTATGAACAAGTTTCCTATTTC
Source organism: Brasenia schreberi (assembly GCA_036023115.1). Taxonomy (NCBI): domain Eukaryota; kingdom Viridiplantae; phylum Streptophyta; class Magnoliopsida; order Nymphaeales; family Cabombaceae; genus Brasenia; species Brasenia schreberi. The sequence goes on along the minus strand of JAYKKT010000060.1, from coordinate 19,475,903 downwards.
GTTCTTGAGATGTTGACTTTGAATGCTGACTCTGATGTATGCGTTACGGGCACCACCGTTAGGTTGATGGGCTAACTTATAAATGAGGCGTTCTTTTTTGTTGCGATGTATGATTTCATCTAGATTAAATAACGTAGAATGTTACATATTTTGCAGTTGTCACGCCAAGTAATGTTAAGATTGTGCAATTATATATAAAAGAAGTTGCATGCTGATTGACGATTGATCAATAAGAAGATTGCGAAAGTCATGTAAAATGTATGAATCGGAATAAACTATTATGTGTCCTTACTTACGAAAAGGAGAAGCGCGACATGCTTTCCACAACCCTCTAAACAGGGTGACCTAGTTGTTGGACGGGGACGCATCACTGACGGATGTGCCCCTCACTGTTGGTTGGAAACAGCGACAAACATAAATTATGACGGGCGTGGACGTCAGTAAAGGCTAAATATTGGTTTTGTCTATCGTATATTCCTGTCTATTCTGACGGCAAAATCTGTGCATCAGTGTTTTCCATCTTTACTGGCGTTCGTGCCCACCAGCAAACCGTATATTATTCCTCCCTGAAACAGCCCTGCCTTCTCACCTCGGATTGTAAGTTGCCCTCTTGTCGTTCGTGAGTGTTGGTGGCATGGCTCCTGCGATTCCAACCTCAATTCAAACCAAGGTTGGTTGTGAAATGAGCACAAAAGGAGTGGTATTCCATTTGCCATCCATCCATTAGCGAAGTCATTGTAGATGATGAGGATCAGCATGTCTAATTTTGGAGGTCACTTGAGGTTGAGTTGCCTCTTTAATTATTTTAGTTTCATGACAGAATGTAGAGTAGCTTCCGATTTGCTCCTCCGTTGCAACATAGTCACCAGCATCTTTGAGGCCCTCTAAGTGTACTCCAAGTGTTGTAACCATCCAAAATGAAAACTTATCGACCAACCATGCCTTCGTTTACACTACATGTACGACACGAAGCGGTATTCACCATTGTGCTCCATCTTCTACGTGTGCAATACTGAGGAAATCAGTGTGACGCATTGCTAAGTGCAAGGGTGCTTTTGGCTCTCCACAACCTGACCTGTTTTATTGCTTTAGGCACTCTTAAACGTCATGACAATTGCTACGGGAGATACCCTTACAAGATGCTAATGTTGATTGTTACTTTGTCATACATAGAATATATGATTATATAAGTGGGATATTATGAATGCTTTGTGTAGTTTCTTGGTACGATGCACGGGCCAAAGCCAAAAGAGTCTAGAACTTTTTCTCTGTCCTTATTTGTTCTTGACTTACAGTTTGAAGTCCTTGCTTTACATTTCGTACAATGCTTTTGTAAGTAGTTTGGATTTCTTTTTAAGTTGATGAGATATTTTCAACTCTTATCATCTTTCTCCTACTTTTGACTATTACCTTGCTTTTGCTCCCATTCGTCATTAATTTTTCAAAACAGAAGATATGAATACAGTGCAATGCTCATGGGCACGCGATTAGGGTTCCGTTGATGAACTGGAGAAGATGATAATATAATTAAGATATTATTGTGTTGTATCCTAGGATACAACTCGATACTTGCAAAGTTTGTGTTTTAGTTGATGTCCAACAATTCAATCTTTTGATATTAGGTTCTCTTTTTTTTCAAATAAAAAGCCGGCGACGGAGAGGGAGACTATCAAGAGAGAGAGCGGCGACTGGCAGCTTTGTCGTGTTTCTCCCTTTTTTTGTTTTTTGGTCCACTATATGGTTGTTATGGCTTGTTTTGCCTTTTCTGCCTTCAAGCCATTGGCGGTTCTAGCTTGTTCGCTTTCAGGTCGTTGGCGATTTTGGCCTGTTTTGACCTGTCTGCCTTCTGGCCATTGGCGGTTCTGGCCTATTCGCCTTCAGGTTGTTGGCAGTTTCGACCTGATCTGGTCTATGTGCCTTTTGGCCGTTGGCGGTTTTGTCCCCCTCTTGCTTATCCGCCTTCTTGCCATTGGCAGTTCTGGCCCGCTCTTGCTTATTTGACTTCTAGCCGTTAGCGGTTTTGGCTCGCTCTTTGGCCTACGGCGGTTCTGGCCTGTTCTCTGGCTTGTGGTGGTTCCGGCCCGTTGCGATCTCTCTCGTTTCCAGCCTCTTCTTTCCCTTCCTTTTCCCCTTTCTCTCTCCTTTTTTTTCTTCTCTTTTTTTTTGTAACAATTGCTTACCCCTTCTCGTTTCTTTTCCCCTTTTTTTTTGTAGGGTCAAATAGCTGAGGCCTTGATACCAATGTTACGGATCTCCGAGTTTCTTATTGATTATGTTGTTTTTCGGTTATCGGAAAACACTCTATCTCCTTTCTACGTTAAGAGCTTTAGACGATATTCAACAGCGGAAATGGTGATATTACGATTTGAGGTTTCCTCACAGCGGCCTTATAGGGAGACTGTTTCTTTTGTATATTTCTCTATATCTTTCTTTATATGCAATGCTCTATTTACCGTCTCCTAGCTTTTCACGCTGGGTTTCCCTATTTTGAGCAACTGAATCTGGATGGTTATCGAAAAATCTGGTAACTGTCTGTCTGGTTACTTCCTAGTTCTTATCCATAACTCTTATCTTCGGTAACAGTATGGATGACCAGTACAGCCGTTTTTGGATAGAGTTGATGAGAATGGCCACCATAGCTCTTGTAACACCATTACAATCAAGGATGGGAGAGGGTCGCCCTGTCGAATGCCTCTCGAGCTATGGAATATGTTGCCCGCTTGTCCATTTGTTACAATTGCAAAAGTTGTTGTTGTAACACATTCCATGACAAGGTTGATCCATCTTTCTACAAAGCCAAAAAAACCATAAGGATTGTCTCAAGAATTTCCAGTCAACTCTAGCATATGCTTTTGTGGTCTGATATTGTTATAACTGGATCGGGTCAAACTAGACTTGACCAAACCCGACGTGGGACCCCCATGGGGACCCTCCAGCCTGATGGCCATGAAGAGGAATTGCTATTGGCTGGAGCAGCGACAATCACTTAAAAATGAAGAGGAGAGGTCGAGATTCATCAGCAACGGTCCTAATTCAATTTTCTTTTTCTTTGGTTTTGGATTTTCTGGCAAATACTAACGACCGCAACCATGCTATAAAGGAGTAAGGACAGAGGACAGTGGGGCTTTTGGGTCATTTACAGGCTTTGTCGCCAGAATCTGGCTGGTTTTGTTAACCTCTAGCCTCTCTTCTCATGTGATCTCTGTTTTCAAGGGAACTATCCCCAAACAAGGATGGTTAATAGTGGGGGACGGATCGTTGGATAGTGTCGAACCGATCTGTAGCAACAATCGTGAAAGAGACGACAAGAAACTACCATTTTTGGTGTGAGAATAGGTGGTCGTACGGACTCGACTGAGCTATGTCATGTCGGTTGGCCGGTGTCCTTGAAGGGACACGAATTTGGTTTTGACTGGGTCTAGGGAATGAGTTAGGGTCCATTTAAGTAAAACAGAAAGTGTTTGGGTTTTTAATTGGATTTTAACAAACCCAAAACAGATCCAAATTGGGTTTTTAGATCATTTTGCAACCGATTGTTCAATTTAATGTGGTTTGAACTGTTGAGTTTGTAATTGAATTTAGAATATTAAGTTAATTCTTCTCTAAATGAATGAATATCATATGCAAGTTCTTCTTTTTGGCTTTTAAGTATTCCATCATACATCTCAACAAATAAATAGCTTCAATAGAAGATCTCCCTATGAAGAACCCAAATTGGATTTTTATTGCACTAGATTTATATCTCAATTTTTTATCGGTAATTCTTTCTTATAACTTTTTAATTTTATGCTTTGATAAGTTACATAATTTTGAATATCTCCTTTCTTTTTATAAATATGTATCAATATACTCTTTCTTCATTTCTCGAGTATCCTCATGTCTATACAAATTACATTAAATAAACTTGTATGTTAAATGGTCTATATTGCTCCTACTGAGTCAATCCCAAAGCAGATATATATACGCAGAGGACACAAGCTCCTTCTTAAGAAGGCCTTTAATTCACCGAACATATATGGTGCACACTGGGGGTCCAACTTACGAATTTGAAGGTCTGAATTCGATACCCAAGGCATACATCTTTCTCCCACCTCCCCCTTTTTATCGAAGAGAAAAGCAATATCTATAGTAATTAAGACAACAAAACAAGAAAAGTGAGAAGTCTCACGCACACATGAGAAAGAGAGATAGGTAATGCGAGTACCTTAAAGTGCTAGTAAATCCAAAAAATCTCGATGGATGATTGAGATTTGAAATTTAAAAAATACATGTGAACAAAATGTACGTGCAAAATATATATGCATGTACTTTTTCCTTTATAGATTAAAATCTCTTCAGATTTGTTTAAATGTGCTAGTATTTAAGGTTGTTTACATAAATCAGTCTCTCTCTTTATATATATTTGTGTGTGCAACCTAGGAATTGAACTATCCTTCAATAACGATACCATACGAAGTCCTGTGAGTTGAGCTATATCTCCTGGTGCTGATCAACAACACTTAGTTGTTTTTCGGACATGATTAGGGATGGCAATGTAGCCTCGACCTTACCAACCCGACCCAACCAAAATGGTTCGGGGAATACCCGAACCTGGGTATGAAGATAATATGGCCCGAACCATACCCGGCCTATGCACATATATATTTGTATGTGTTTGTATATTTACATAGATATTCTCTCTCTCTCTCTCACACACACATACACACATATATATATATATATATATATATATATATATATATATATATATATATATATATATATATACATATATATATATATATACATATATATATATATATACATATATATATATATGTATATACATATATATACATATATATATATGTATATACGCTTGTAAACACACATATAAAAGCTGATTTTGCCCTGTACCTATTGAGAAAAAGAGGACACAAATCTGCAACACCCGGTTCAGGTTCAGGTTAGGGACATGTATATACCCGTCCCTGACCTGACCCGTCGGCATCCTTAGGTATGGTCTCAAATATGGCCTAATCTTTCTTGTAGGATGCAATCATGTATGACCCTAAAGTTGACCGGACCAAACTCTGACCTAATGAGTTTCATTTTTTTCCCTTGTTGCAGTGGAGTCGTTGAAGTCAGATGGATGTCCCCCCTTATCGAATTCAGACTCTTTAAAAATCACTACTTAAAGATCAATTGGTATCCAATGAACACAAGATTATGCGGTTCATTTGATACTTGGCTATCATTTAGAATGTAAAATATAATTTAAAGAGGTAATTAGTTTTCGCATATGAAAATATTGTTGAACTTAAAAAGAATGAAAAACATAATTTTTGAAAAACTGAAATATCATTACTTCAAACACTCGTAGTATCACCCAAACTAGGTAGCGAAGTCGATCAGGCTATGTATTCCTGGCTTCGGCCTTTCGTTGTAAAAAAAAGAGCTGGCTGAGTGCGTTATGATACACCGTGTTGTTGGTTCAGACAGTAGGATGAATTCTTCAAAGAAAGAACGAGAGTGGAGCCCCTTTGACCCGAGGTAAAGCGTTTGACGAAGTTGTGACGTTATAGTACGGGTGGCATCCTCTCCAGGGTTAGAGCTTTTGGAAACATTTCTCCTCTCTGAAAATCTCGATCCTTCGCGGCGACTGTTTCCGGTACATCGTTGGGGTTCTTCGCGATCCGCCATGAACCCCCATCCTCTCCTCTCTGAATATCTCGATCCGCCTGCCCACGGGTCTCTTTCTCGCTCTCCTGAGAGTTCTCAACCGACCCTTCTTTTTTTTGTTTTGGGTACATGGAAATGCATTTTATGCGCGCTCATCACTACGGTTGGCACCATTTCCAGAGTTAGGGTTAGCCGTTTGGAATGATCGTGAATGTTCTGATCATATCCTCCCCGCTGTATCCTTCGGCTGCCCACTCCGGTAGCTCTCTCTCTGTCTCTGAGAGTGCTCAACCGACCCCTTTATTTTTGTGCACATGGAAATGCATTAGATACGCTCATCACTACGGCTGGCATCCTCTCCAGAGTTAAGGTTTCTGGCAGTGTAGCCTATTGAAATGATCGTGAATGCCTTTCTGCAGTCGTTGATCACGACCTGGAAATTAGATTAGATATGTAATCTATAGAGTTAGGGTTTCCGGCAAACCACAGTCCCGAAGAACGATGCGGAGAGATGACCTCGACCTGAAACCCTCTCTCTTTTCCCGAGAGAGTTGAAGATTAACGTCGTTTGATGCCTCTCTCCTGTTTCGGCCCTTCTCAAAAACTTCTGGTAAGGGGAACTCTATGCTAATTTATAGTTTTTTCTTGTCAAATTCTATGATAACAATTAGTTCAGAAAGAATTCCTGCTTTTCTATTTTTTCCTGGTCCATACCTTACAAATAGGATTATATCAAATATTGGTTCGACCACTTGCAATGCATCTTTTCTGACTAGCAAGTTGATGCTGGGGAATCATTTTTTGATGTCGAACATGAAAAGAACATGCCTCTTTCTTGCTTGGGTTTGTTCTCAAAAGGCACTTTTTTTGTCTAAATAAATTAGGTATTTAGATTTTCCATTAGAGAAATGCGGTAGGTCTATTTATTTATTTTGCAAAAGGATTCTAGTTTTTTTATTTTGACGGCACATAATTGGTTTCAAATGGTTGCAAGCTCATTTTTTTTGTGCTTGACATACATTAGTTTATTAACTTTGGAATGTTGCAAGTGTCCGAATTAGCGTCAAGACCAGATTGTAATACCGTAAATTAGTGGTGCTTTCTCTTGGTCTTTGATGAGATAAGATAACCGGGCATATCCGTTATACATTCTATAGTTTGCTCACATTTCTGATGATATTTTCCAAATTCATCTTTCATAAACATCCCCACCTTTTGCACAACTTTCCAAAAGAGTCTGCATATCTAAGTCAACATTTAAACACACCAGAAACCTTGCACATCCTTTTGGCCTTTGTCTCTGGCGCAAAGTCGTGTTGGTGTAGGATTTGATTGTTGAATAATTTAGGAAATAAGGTGAATTGTGTGACTAATTGTTACTTGTTGGAGTAGAGAAGAATATCTTTCTGTATACAGTGAACTTTCTAAACTATAACCAGGTTGAAAACATAATCTTGAGAACTTGCGAGAAGGATTGTTTTGAAAAGCCTTTTAGTCACCCAGATAGGTTGAGCTTCTGTAAATTTTGTCATCTTCATGTTCATGCGTTCTCCAAATGTACTTATATCACATATGTAATTTATGTGCATTGCGTGTCCATTCACGACTTTAAGGTTTTGAAATGTTCCTATGTTGTTGCTTTTGAGAATCGAAATTCGCAATTTCGCTTCCATTTCATGCATGGCTTCTTTTGAGTAATAATATAATTTGTTTATTGACTGAAAAGGTTGCACACAGCTTGTGGACGCTTGATTTGAGTAATAATAGGTTGATTTCTTTTGTTATGCTCAAAAGGTTGCAGATGGTTTGGTATCTTCGGCTGCACCAGGTTCAAGCCAAATTCAAGGTTTAAGAGGATGCCCAAGTTGAACTGGACGGTTGAGCATCACTTTCACCTTGTTGAGATCTTGCCTGCATTCCCTTGTGCATCGTGATCAGCTATATATTCGGTGCGTGATATGGATCCCTATCCTATTATTCATCCTTGATGAAGTTGGCAACCGTCGACCTTCATTTTCTCAAACTCACCTTGCTTAGTGCTATTCGGCCTGGGAACTAATTTTATAATGATGAGTTTATTACTTCTCTAAAATTTCATTGATAAGTAAATGAATGAAAGAAAATAAGTAGAAAATGGAAAAAGAGGAATTGAAAAAAATGAGGGAAAAGAAAAAGTTTAAAGAGAAAAGGAAATGGCGAAAAAGAGAAGTGGAAAAAAGAAAAAAAATAAAATAGTGAGAAGAAGAGAAGTAAGAGGGAATGAAAGAAGGAAAGGCACTAACATTTCTTTGTAAGAGATCTCCCCTTCTCTTATGAGCAGAGCCGTTGTTTGATGTGTGTGATTGTGATTGGAGACAAATCAATATGTAAAATACTAGGATTAACTTTAGCAAATGACCAAAATTTAAATCGATACCAATTAAGCATACACAAGAAACTTAATAAGGATGTGGTATATCACAGAAGTAACGTATATATATAAATATTAACAAAGTAGGTGTGGTATGAACCAACCACTAATTAAGTTAATAAGCTTAAAAAAAAAAATCAAAATGTTAGAAATGAGATAAAGTAAAAAGCTAGATGGTTAGTAAGAGAGTTAGTGAGTTAGTAAACAAAAATAATTGACGAGAAAATAAAGAAAAGAAAATAAGAATAAAAGATAAATACAGAAAAAGAAAGTGTAAAGTAAATTTAAAATGTAAACTAGAAGTCGGCAAAAGCGGAATTTTGCTCCATCGAAAAGAAAAGAAAAAGAAGAAATAATAATAAAAGAAAAAGAAGATATTTTTGGTCAAGATGCCGATTGTCTTTAAAATTTGTCTTTTGGGGCTACGTGTCATGCAGTCGTATCCTAAGGACTTGATTTCTGTAGACCCAGTCCTGTTGTGAGATTGTAAGGAGCTTGGTCATACTCATATTTTAGTTAAGGTATGTTCATTCTTTTATGCATGGAAAATGATTATGTTAAATAAATGTACAGGATCCTGTAATTGGAAGGATACTTGCTTGATCTGCAGTCATATTTCTTTTTTTATTGGGTCCCTTGCTACTTGTGTAGAAACAACAACAACAACAACAACAAAGCCTTTTCCCATATTAGATGGGGTCAGCTATATGGATTCTTTGTTTCCATACAACTCGATCACGTTTCATGCTAACAGTTAACTCAACATATGTTTAATCATGTTTTATTGTTTCCTTCCGACACTTTTGTGGTCTTCCTCTTCCTCTTTTAACATTTCCACAATCTAGTTTCTCGTACCTTTTTATCGGAGCTTCCTTTGGCCATCTTTCTACGTGTTCAAACCATCTTAAATGGTTTTCCCTCATTTTGACAACTATTGTTGTCACTCCCAATTTGTTTCTAATAATCTTATTATATATATGGTCTTTCCTTTGTGACCACTCATCCATCTTAACATCTTTGTTTTCGCCACAGACATTTTTGTACATGTTGATGATTAACTACCCAACACTCAAAACCATACAACATTGTAGGTTGCTCTAATATTTACCTTCCAATTTTAATAGTATCTTCCTGTCATACGGAAAACCGGATGCAACTCTCCATTTTAACCAACCTACATTAATTCTATGATTTCTATCTTCTTGTCACATATAATACTTGCTACTTACTTGTGGGATTGACCATACTTTTGATAGTTTGAGCTTGTTTAAATTTTGTCTTGGTCATGTTCTTGTGTTTCCCAAATTTACTTATAATATGGCATTTGCAATTTATGTGCTTTTTATGTTCGTTGACGACTTTAAGGTTTCGAAATGGTCCTACGTTGTTGCCTTTGAATATCGAAATTCTCAATTTTGCTTCTCTTTTTAGTAATAATAGGATTTGTTTATTGAATTATTGAAGGTTGCACACTGCTTGTGGTGAAGTCAACCAGTTGCAGATAGTTTGGTATCTTCGACTGCATGAGGTTTAAGTGAAATTCTATGTTTGAGTCTTTGCGAACGGTTGAGCATCGCTTTCACCTTATTCAGCTTTTGCCTCTATTGCCTTGCACATTGTGATCAACAATGCCGATATTAGGTGCGTGATATCAATCCTTGTTCTATTCGTCATCCTTAATGGGCTTATTTTACATTGATTAGTTCGTGGTTTCTTTTAGCACTTGCAAAGTTCTTGAATTCTAATTTCTATTTTCTAATTGACAGGTGACATGCTCTCCTTGGTTCCCGTGATCGCCAGTGATAAGCGAATGAAAAAAGAAAATAAGTCATAAATGGAAAAGGAGAAATCAAAAAAAGGAAAAAAGAAAAGAAAAAGGAAAAGAAGCAAGAGAGTACTTAAGAAGGAAAGTCACTGACATTTCTTCCTCAGAGATTTTCCCTTCTCTTATGGGCATAGTTGAAGTGTGATAAGTCCACGTGCTGCAGTTGGCATCCTAAGGACTTGATTTATGCAAAATCACTCCTGCTTTGAGATTGTAAGGAGTTGGGTTACACTCACATTTTCGTTAAGGTATGTATGTTCACATTTTTATGCACGAAAAATGATTAAGTTAAATAGAAGTTTAGGATCCTGTAATTAGCAAGATGCTTGATATGCAGGCATATTCTTCTTGTTTCTGGGTCCCTTTCTACTTGTGTAGAAAGTTTGTGTAAATTATGTTATTGGACAGGTGTTGCCCTATTATGAAAACATGACCATACGTGTGACTATGGAAATGGTTCTATGTTGTTCTTTTGAGTATCGAAATTCCAATTTTTGCTTCCATTTCATGCATGGCTTCTTTTTAGTAATAATAGGATTTGCTTATTGAATTACAGAAGGTTGCACACTGCTCGTGGTGAAGGTGCCATCCTAAGGACTTGATTTCCGCATACCCACTCCTGCTGTGGGATTGGAAGGAGTTGGGTTACACTCACATTTCAGTTAAGGTATGTTACATTCATTTTTTTTATACACGAAAAATGATAAAGTTAAATAAATAATAAGGATCTTGTAATTCGAAGATACTTGATTTATTCGAAGCCATATTCTTTTCTTTTGTGGGTCCCTTTTCACTTGTCATAAAGTTTTTATAAATTCTGTTATTCGACAAGTGTCACTCTTTTTATGAAAATATGGCTACTTTTGAGTATTGAAATGGTCCTACGTTGTTGCTTTTGAGTATCAAAATTTCAAATTTTGCTTTCATTTCGTGCATGGCTTCTTTTTATTGATAATAGGATTTGTTTATTGAATTACAGAAGGTTGCACATTGCTCATGGTGAAGTGAACATTTTCTTTTGTTATGCCCAAAAGGTTGGGGTTGGTTTGGTATCTTGGGCTGCATGAGGCTTAATCAAAATTTAAGGTTCAAGTCGTACTGTACGGTTGAGCATTGTAGCATTACTTTCACCTTGTTACCTTCGTTGCCTTGCGCATTGTGATAAGCAATGCCGATATTAGGTGCGTGATATGGATCCCTATGTTATAGCCTATGATGCATAGATATGCCATATACGGGTATGGTACATTTGGTAGCATATATATTATATTTGGGTACGTTAAGTACTTGTACCTGATATTTTGGATCAAGTCGACTCATGTGAATATGGGTCGATTTGATCCAAATTTCAAAAACAAGAATCTCAATTCCTAATCTCTCAACGCAGAGTCCTGTTGCTACGGGTATAGCATCCTTGAAGTGTCCGTGGATATGGGAGGTATCCATCTCTCAACTAGGAAGTCAACATAGAGATCCATACCTGACCCAATAATGATGTCAAGGGGAGTAGAATGTGTTTGACTAAAGCAAAACAATCAAGTTGCCTTTTCCAGCGATCTCCCATTTTCAGTTTCTCTCCCTCTCTCTACCTTCCACGGGTGCGTGTGAGACGAACCTTGAGCAAAGCCATCTCTAGTGGCTATCATCCCTTCCCCTCTCCCTCCATCCCTACACCTGATCTAAACCCCAACAACACAAAGGAAAGGAGAGGCGCGTGAAATTTTTCTCTTGTCTGAAGAGATCTCGATCCTTCTCTTGCCCACTAACTCTCACTCTCTCTAAGGAAGCAATTTCTTCTTTATCCGTGGAGCTTTCTTTCTCGGTAATTTGCTTCGACGATGTTTCTTTTCCACGTTGGGCTTTGTCGTTGTCTTGTTGCGCTTTCATTTCAGGCGTCAAAGTCGATCTTGCGTTGACTCTAATTCATCTAGTTTTAGGGGTCTACTCGTGAGCTTATTGGTAATTTTCTTTTGATGTTTTATTTATTTTCTTTTTTGCTTGATAAGAAAACTACAAAGGTTAACACGCTCTCTGTTTTCATGAGACCTGAGATGTTGCACATCAAAACTTGTCGTTACGATGCATTTATCATGGTGATGAGAATTAGTTCTTAAATAATGAGTCGTATTCTTTTGTGTGATTTGCAAGGACTATAGAGTGTAATATTGTAAATAGTTGGTTCTTTCTCTAGGTCCTGTGAATAGATAACACTTTATTCCTTAAAGGCTATCGGAAATACTTTTTTGCTTGAAATGATGAAAATCTTAATCCTTCCGATACGAATCTCGTACAAGTGCACATGATGATAAGGAGTTTCTTCTTTAAAATCGTATGTGAAAGTAATCAAGAGTAGTTAATAGTGGAAAGAGTTACCTTATTTGAGTTGTCTTCTTAGAGAAAAGAGACCTACGAGTGAGCTTGGTGGTAATTTTCTTTTGTGTGTTCTTTTTTATTTTATTTTTTAATAAAACTATTACGTGATCATGAGTGGTATTATGCTCTTTGTTTGGATCACACCTGCCATGTCCACAACTATACACCGCATTTTCTATGGTGATGCGAAGTAGTGATTTTCCCCGATGTTAAATAATGAGTCCTATATTTTATTGCCTTTTTTGTTGAGACTATATTATAGTTGTATAATTAGTTGGTTCTTTCTTTTGATATTGTGTGAGATATGATATTTGTTTCTCTTTATCTTCTAATTTGTTGCACTTTTTTTTACAGATGTAGATTCTCACGGTAGAAGGAAAAACGTGAAAAAGAAGCAGAAGAAATATGATATGCAAAGTAGAAAAAAGAGAGAAAAAAAGAAGAAAAAATAGAAAATTTGAAGAATAAGAGAGAAAAAAAGAAGTAGAAAAGCGGAAATTGAAAGAACGAAAAAGAAAAGAAAAGAAAAGCATAAAAGAGAATGGAGAAAAAAATGTAGACTGAAGAGGACATCAAAGTAAGCTTAATTATTCTTTGTTTTTATCCTTGTTATATTTTGCGTTTAACTTTAGTTTGATAATTAAAAGTATTTTTGTTCATTACAGATTCTTGTTTAATTTTGAAAAGGTTACGTTGTTATAAGAGGAAAGTGGAGTATCCATTTTTGTAGAAACGAGGCGTACGAGTTGGCCTATCGGTAATTTTTATCTCTATCTTCTATTTTCTTGTTTAGTAATATAAGAGGTTATTGTTCTCTTTGTTTGCATCACACTTACCATATAAGACATCGAGATAATGCAGTTTTTATGGTGATGAGAATTAGTGATGGTTAACTAGTGAGTCCTATTGTGTTGTATTTTATTTTGTGTCATTTGCGTGAAGAGCATATTATATAAATAGTTGGTTCTTTCTCTTTGTGTTTGATGAGAAAAGATAAGAATTTCCTTCATATTTTAATTTTTGCATCTCTTATTCCTTTTTATATAGGTGTAGACACTCGAAGTTGTAAGAAAGACGTGAAAAGGAAAGAAGAAATATTATGAAAATGAAGTGTGAAGAAAGAGAACACGGGAAAGAAAAAAGCAAAAAGGAAGATAAGCGTATAGTAGATGATTGAGAAAAGAGAAAACGAACACTAAAGGAAAGAACATAAAAGTGAGTATAATTATTCTTTGTTTTTGTCTTTTTAAAATTTTTTCATTAACTATGGATCCATAGTTAACGATATTTTTGTTTATTGCGAATTCAGGTTTTATTGTGGAAATGTTACCTTACTATAAGAAGAAAGAGTTCCTGTTTTGGAGAAAAGAGGCATCGGTAATTTTCTTTTATATGTGTTATTTTTTCTCTTTTTTGTTTTTTAAGGAAAAAATAACCATGTTATAAGAGGTGATCATGCTCTTTGTGTTTGCATCACACTTGCCATGTTAGACATCCGAGATAATCCATTTTCTATGGTGATAAGAATTAGTGTTTTCCACCTCTTACCTTGTGATTGTTACATAATATTGTTTAGTGTTTTACTTTTGTCCTTCCTTTTTACAGGTGTAGATGTTGCGAGTAAAGAAAATACGTAGAAAAAAAAGAAGAGGAAATATCGGAACACAAAAAATTAATTTGAGGAAGCGAGAAAAGAAAAAGAAAACACAGGCTTCACGGAACGACAAAAAAGTGAGTATAATTATTTTTTGCTTTTGCCTTTCTTATATTTTATCTTTAGCTTTATTTGTATTATTAAACATATTTCTTTTATTTGCAGATTCAATTTCAATTGTGAAAAGGGCTACCTATGAAAAATGGAGTTATCATTTTGCACAAAAAGTCCTAGTCGTGAGCTTATTGGTAATGTTCTTTTGATGTTTTATTTGTTTTCTTTTTTGTGGTTTTTTCTTTAGGTCCTGCGAATAGATAACACTTTATTCCTTAAAGGCTATGGGAAATACTTTTTTGCTTGAAATGATGAAAATCTTAATCCTTCCGATACGGATCTCGTACAAGTGCACGTGATGATAAGGAGTTTCTTCTTTAAAATCGTATGTGAAAGTAATCAAGAGTAGTTAATAGTGGAAAGAGTTACCTTATTGGAGTTGTCTTCTTGGAGAAAAGAGACCTACGAGTGAGCTTGGTGGTAATTTTCTTTTGTGTGTTCTTTTTTATTTTATTTTTTAATAAAACTATTACGTGATCATGAGTGGTATCATGCTCTTTGTTTGGATCACACCTGCCATGTCCACAACCATGGGAAGTAGTGATTTTCCCCGATGTTAAATAAAGAGTCCAATATTTTATTGCCTTTTTTGTCGAGACTATATTATAGTTGTATAATTAGTTGGTTCTTTCTTTTGATATTGTGTGAGATATGATATTTGTTTCTCTTTATCTTTTAATTTGTTGTACTTTTTTTTACAGATGTAGATTCTCACGGTAGAAGGAAAAACGTGAAAAAGAAGAAGAAGGAATATGATATGCAAAGTAGAAAAAAAGATAGAAAAAAAGAAGAAAAAAATAGAAAATTTGAAGAATAAGAGAAAAAAAAGAGAAGTAGAAAAGAGGAAATTGAAAGAACGAAAAAGAAAAGAAAAGAAAAGCATAAAAGAGAAAAAAACGTAGACTGAAGAGGACATCAAAGTAAGCTTAATTATTCTTTGTTTTTATCCTTGTTATATTTTGCGTTTAACTTTAGTTTGATAATTAAAAGTATTTTTGTTCATTACAGATTCTTGTTTAATTTTGAAAAAGGTTACGTTGTTATAAGAGGAAAGTGGAGTATCCATTTTTGTAGAAACGAGGCGTACGAGTTGGCCTATCGGTAATTTTTTATCTCTATCTTCTATTTTTTTGTTTAGTAATATAAGAGGTTATTGTTCTCTTTGTTTGCATCACACTTACCATATAAGACATCGAGATAATGCAGTTTTTATGGTGATGAGAATTAGTGATGGTTAACTAGTGAGTCCTATTGTGTTGTATTTTATTTTGTGTCATTTGCGTGAAGAGCATATTATATAAATAGTTGGTTCTTTCTCTTTGTGTTTGATGAGAAAAGATAAGAATTTCCTTCATATTTTAATTTTTGCATCTCTTATTCCTTTTTATATAGGTGTAGACACTCGAAGTTGTAAGAAAGACGTGAAAAGGAAAGAAGAAATATTATGAAAATGAAGTGTGAAGAAAGAGAACACGGGAAAGAAAAAAGCAAAAAGGAAGATAAGCGTATAGTAGATGATTGAGAAAAGAGAAAACGAACACTGAAGGAAAGAACATAAAAGTGAGTATAATTATTCTTTGTTTTTGTCTTTTTAAAATTTTTTCATTAACTCTGGATCCATAGTTAACAATATTTTTTTTTTATTGCGAGTTCAGGTTTTATTTGGAAATGTTACCTTACTATAAGAAAGAGTTCCTGTTTTGGAGAAAAGAGGCATCGGTAATTTTCTTTTATATGTGTTATTTTTTCTCTTTTTTGTTTTTTAAGGAAAAAATAACCATGTTATAAGAGGTGATCATGCTCTTTGTGTTTGCATCACACTTGCCATGTTAGACATCCGAGATAACCAATTTTCTATGGTGATAAGAATTAGTGTTTTCCACCGCTTACCTTATGATTGTTACAAAATATTGTTTAGCGTTTTACTTTTGTCATTGCTTTTTATAGGTGTAGATGTTGCGAGTAAAGAAAATACGTAAAAAAAAAAGAAGAGGAAATATCGGAACACAAAAAATTAATTTGAGGAAGCGAGAAAAGAAAAAGAAAACACAGGCTTCACGGAACGACAAAAAAGTGAGTGTAATTATTTTTTGCTTTTGCCTTTCTTATATTTTATCTTTAGCTTTATTTGTATTATTAAACATATTTCTTTTATTTGCAGATTCAATTTCAATTGTGAAAAGGGCTACCTATGAAAAATGGAGTTATCATTTTGCACAAAAAGTCCTAGTCGTGAGCTTATTGGTAATGTTCTTTTGATGTTTTATTTGTTTTCTTTTTTGTGGTTCTTTCTCTAGGTCCTGCGAATAGATAACACTTTATTCCTTAAAGGCTATGGGAAATACTTTTTTGCTTGAAATGATGAAAATCTTAATCCTTCCGATACGGATCTCGTACAAGTGCACGTGATGATAAGGAGTTTCTTCTTTAAAATCGTATGTGAAAGTAATCAAGAGTAGTTAATAGTGGAAAGAGTAACCTTATTGGAGTTGTCTTCTTGGAGAAAAGAGACCTACGTGTGAGCTTGGTGGTAATTTTCTTTTGTGTGTTCTTTTTTATTTTATTTTTTAATAAAACTATTACGTGATCATGAGTGGTATTATGCTCTTTGTTTGGATCACACCTGCCATGTCCACAACCATACATTTCATTTTCTATGGTGATGAGAAGTAGTTATTTTCCCCGTTGTTAAAT
Organism: Brasenia schreberi; assembly: GCA_036023115.1. Taxonomy (NCBI): domain Eukaryota; kingdom Viridiplantae; phylum Streptophyta; class Magnoliopsida; order Nymphaeales; family Cabombaceae; genus Brasenia; species Brasenia schreberi. The sequence continues at coordinate 19,459,172 of JAYKKT010000060.1, read as the reverse complement.
AATGAGTCCTATATTTGATTGCCTTTTTTGTCGAGACTATATTATAGTTGTATAATTAGTTGGTTCTTTCTTTTGATATTGTGTGAGATATGATATTTGTTTCTCTTTATCTTTTAATTTGTTGCACTTTTTTTTACAGATGTAGATTCTCACGGTAGAAGGAAAAACGTGAAAAAGAAGAAGAAGAAATATGATATGCAAAGTAGAAAAAAAGAGAGAAAAAAAGAAGAAAAAAATAGAAAATTTGAAGAATAAGAGAAAAAAAAGAGAAGTAGAAAAGAGGAAATTGAAAGAACGAAAAAGAAAAGAAAAGAAAAGCATAAAAGAGAAAAAAACGTAGACTGAAGAGGACATCAAAGTAAGCTTAATTATTTTTTGTTTTTATCCTTGTTATATTTTGCGTTTAACTTTAGTTTGATAATTAAAAGTATTTTTGTTCATAACAGATTCTTGTTTAATTTTGAAAAAGGTTACGTTGTTATAAGAGGAAAGTGGAGTATCCATTTTTGTAGAAACGAGGCGTACGAGTTGGCCTATCGGTAATTTTTTATCTCTATCTTCTATTTTTTTGTTTAGTAATATAAGAGATTATTGTTCTCTTTGTTTGCATCACACTTACCATATAAGACATCGAGATAATGCAATTTTTATGGTGATGAGAATTAGTGATGGTTAACTAGTAAGTCCTATTGTGTTGTATTTTATTTTGTGTCATTTGCGTGAAGAGCATATTATATAAATAGTTGGTTCTTTTTCTTTGTGTTTGATGAGAAAATATAAGAATTTTCTTCATATTTTAATTTTTGCACCTCTTATTCCTTTTTATATAGGTGTAGACACTCGAAGTTATAAGAAAGACGTGAAAAGGAAAGAAGAAATATTATGAAAATGAAGTGTGAAGAAAGAGAACACGGGAAAGCAAAAAGCAAAAAGGAAGATAAGCGTATAGTAGATGATTGAGAAAAGAGAAAACGAACACTAAAGGAAAGAACATAAAAGTGAGTATAATTATTTTTTGTTTTTGTCTTTTTAAAATTTTTTCATTAACTTTGGATCCATAGTTAACGATATTTTTGTTTATTGTGAATTCAGGTTTTATTGTGGAAATGTTACCTTACTATAAGAAGAAAGAGTTCCTGTTTTGGAGAAAAGAGGCATCGGTAATTTTCTTTTATATGTGTTATTTTTTCTCTTTTTTGTTTTTTAATGAAAAAATAACCATGTTATAAGAGGTGATCATGCTCTTTGTGTTTGCATCACACTTGCCATATTAGACATCCGAGATAATCCATTTTCTATGGTGATAAGAAATAGTGTTTTCCACCTCTTACCTTATGATTGTTACATAATATTGTTTAGTGTTTTACTTTTGTCCTTCCTTTTTACAGGTGTAGATGTTGCGAGTAAAGAAAATACGTAGAAAGAAAAGAAGAGGAAATATCGGAACACAAAAAATTAATTTGAGGAAGCGAGAAAAGAAAAAGAAAACGCAGGCTTCACGGAACGACAAAAAAGTGAGTATAATTTTTTTTGCTTTTGCCTTTCTTATATTTTATCTTTAGTTTTATTTGTATTGTTAAACATATTTCTTTTATTTGCAGATTCAATTTCAATTGTGAAAAGGGCTACCTTTGAAAAATGGAGTTATGATTTTGCACAAAAAGTCCTAGTCGTGAGCTTATTGGTAATGTTCTTTTGATGTTTTATTTGTTTTCTTTTTTGTGGTTCTTTCTCTAGGTCCTGCGAATAGATAACACTTTATTCCTTAAAGGCTACGGGAAATACTTTTTTGCTTGAAATGATGAAAATCTTAATCCTTCCGATACGAATCTCGTACAAGTGCACGTGATGATAAGGAGTTTCTTCTTTAAAATCGTATGTGAAAGTAATCAAGAGTAGTTAATAGTGGAAAGAGTAACCTTATTGGAGTTGTCTTCTTGGAGAAAAGAGACCTACGAGTGAGCTTGGTGGCAATTTTCTTTTGTGTGTTCTTTTTTATTTTATTTTTTAATAAAACTATTACGTGATCATGAGTGGTATTATGCTCTTTGTTTGGATCACACCTGCCATGTCCACAACCATACACTTCATTTTCTATGGTGATGAGAAGTAGTTATTTTCCCGGTTGTTAAATAATGAGTCCTATATTTGATTGCCTTTTTTGTCGAGACTATATTATAGTTGTATAATTAGTTGGTTCTTTCTTTTGATATTGTGTGAGATATGATATTTGTTTCTCTTTATCTTTTAATTTGTTGCACTTTTTTTACAGATGTAGATTCTCACGGTAGAAGGAAAAACGTGAAAAAGAAGAAGAAGGAATATGATATGCAAAGTAGAAAAAAAGAGAGAAAAAAAGAAGAAAAAAATAGAAAATTTGAAGAATAAGAGAGAAAAAAAAGAGAAGTAGAAAAGAGGAAATTGAAAGAACGAAAAAGAAAAGAAAAGAAAAGCATAAAAGAGAATGGAGAAAAAAACGTAGATTGAAGAGGATATCAAAGTAAGCTTAATTATTCTTTGTTTTTATCCTTGTTATATTTTGCGTTTAACTTTAGCTTGATAATTAAAAGTATTTTTGTTCATAACAGATTCTTGTTTAATTTTGAAAAAGGTTACGTTGTTATAAGAGGAAAGTGGAGTATCCATTTTTGTAGAAACGAGGCGTACGAGTTGGCCTATCGGTAATTTTTTATCTCTATCTTCTATTTCTTTGTTTAGTAATATAAGAGGTTATTGTTCTTTGTTTGCATCACACTTACCATATAAGACATCGAGATAATGCAATTTTTATGGTGATGAGAATTAGTGATGGTTAACTAGTGAGTCCTATTGTGTTGTATTTTATTTTGTGTCATTTGCGTGAAGAGCATATTATATAAATAGTTGGTTCTTTTTCTTTGTGTTTGATGAGAAAGTATAAGAATTTCCTTCATATTTTAATTTTTGCACCTCTTATTCCTTTTTATATAGGTGTAGACACTCGAAGTTGTAAGAAAGACGTGAAAAGGAAAGAAGAAATATTATGAAAATGAAGTGTGAAGAAAGAGAACACGGGAAAGAAAAAAGCAAAAAGGAAGATAAGCGTATAGTAGATGATTGAGAAAAGAGAAAACGAACACTAAAGGAAAGAACATAAAAGTGAGTATAATTATTCTTTGTTTTTGTCTTTTTAAAATTTTTTCATTAACTCTGGATCCATAGTTAACAATATTTTTTTTTTATTGCGAGTTCAGGTTTTATTTGGAAATGTTACCTTACTATAAGAAAGAGTTCCTGTTTTGGCTAATGCAGGGCGTATTTTTGTATACCTCGATAAAAAAATGGTCACGTTGTCCACTATGAGTCAAGATCAATCATTCCATACATCAGTAAAAAAAATTCTTTCTTGCTATTCTTACTTCGTGGTCTTTACCCTTGTAAATAATACCTTTTTTCTCACAGAGTCAAGCTTCCAAGAACAACTGAAGTGGTTCGCTTTTCTCTCGTTATACTTTTTGAGTCTGCGAGTGTCGCCATTTAATGCTCGTAAGGTGAACATGAGTACAACACTATGATTTGACCATCTAATGGTAATCTCCTAACGTAGCAATTCAAATTGAAGAGATTCGAAGGTCCCATTTGACGGAAAGAAAATCTCAAAAAAATAAAAAAAAGAAAAAAAAGAGAAGAAGAAATGAGGAAAAGCTCGTTAGGTTGAAAACCCGGCGGCCTAAGCAAAAGTTGGGAGCAAAAGAATGAAAACAGAGCCCGTTAGTCATCAAAACATCGCTCTATATTCGGGCCTAGAAAACAAAAACTTCTGGGAAAGAAATAAACGGGTAAAATCTAGCAGAAAGCTTTGTGTATACAGACTTAACATGATACTGGTGATTGCAGGCATAAAAAACCTGGGCATATACAATACTACTGAATTAAAAATCTCTTGATCTGGCCATAGAAGGGCAATCCAGCAACAAAGTATCCCCATGGAAATGGACCATGGACCTGGGCAAAATCTTCAAGGGGAGGAATGGTTTTTATTTTCTTGTTTTGTCTGACAATGAAAGTAGCTTTGTTTTAGTGGAAGGTGATTTGAAAGAATGCTGCAACGACAGACCGTTGGGCTTTCTCTAGACGTGACTGGATAAAGTTAAACACTGGGCAAATTTTTCTCAGAGAAATCATTGCTTTCATGCTTAAATGCTGTCATTTCTCAAAAGGAGTACAAGAGCGAGATGAACAGTGTTATTTACCAATGTTTGAAAATCGGACTGAATGGCCGGTTAGAAGCCGATTCAACCGTGAACCAAACCATTGATCGGAATGGTTAGACCTTTGATCTGGTCGAAAGCCTTTCAACTAAGTAACAGAACTTGGTTGACCGTTTTTCAAATCAGGCACTTCGAATCACATCAGTTTGAATAACCTGCTTGAGAATTGGTAAACCGAGAAAAGACCACCAACAGAGTCTGGAAAGACTTCCAAACCGATTTGAGCAATCACAGAAAATGCTATTAGAAAGACAAAAAAAAAAGAGATAGAATTTTAGTCTTGAAGATGCAACAAGCATTCTACCAACATGAGACAAAAGGTCTATATGTACACCTTTTATAGGAGATATCAAGGAAAGATGAACTAAGAAGGATAGAAAAAGAGAGAAAAAAAGAAGAAAAAGAAGAAAAATAAAAGAAAGAAAAAGAGAAAAAAGAAAAAAAAGAGAAAAGAAGAAAAGCAAAAAAGAAGGAAAAACTTTTTGGAAAAATGCCTATATGAATTCAATTTAAATTTTCGAAGACTGATGGGATAGTGAATCCATTGTCGTTTTAAATTTCGGGACGATGATTTGCACATTGTCTTTTAAATTCCAGACATGATTAGCTTACTTGTCATTTTAAATTTAGACTGACTGCGCGGTGTTACATTTTAATTTTCCTGGACATCTTTTAAATTTTCATTTAAATTTCTAGATCCGCCTGCCCATTGTCTTTTAAATTTCGGGACATCGGGCTGTTAGCCATTTGTCATTTAAATTTCTGGAACTTGATTAACCAAATGTCATTTTAAATTGGGAACCTCGCTTGCCATTGTCTTTTAAATTTTAGGACTCCCACTTGCCCGTATTACATTTAAATTCTTTTAATTAGAAGCCATCAGTCATTCCTACAATTTCTAGAAATTTCTGCTTGCCCGTTGTTTGGGTAAATTTTTTCCCAAAAATGTATCAAGAAGCGTAATAGTTTATGTCTATTTTCTAAACCTTGAAGCGTAGTAGCAAGAATAAAGCCCCAGGGCAATTTTATGAATATGCTTTTTATGCTATCAATTTTACGAACCTGATATTTTGCTTTCGGTTGGTCAAATCTTTGGGAGCATAAACATTTTTGATTGAGGAGAATTGTCTCTTTTATGTTTTGAGAAACAGTAGCCCACTATTTGAGAATTATCTAGCCGATTTACGGTGAGCTAACTCAACTATCTTATGAAATGAGGTTAAACCTAATGGGATGCAGTCTATCCATTAATCTTTCAATAAATACTTGTCAAACGCATAGTTCAATGTATTTTTTAAGATGGAGGATCGCGAGTGAAAACCTAAACATCTTTTAAATTCCCGGATATTTACACAAGGAACCTCCTGTCTTTGAAAAAAAGAGAAGAGAGATAGGAAGAAAACAAGTGGGCAAGTTTGAGTAGATTTTCAAAGTCGTCAGGTAGCCCAAATATCTTTTAAATGGAAATTTAGAGAACATAAAAAAAAAGTTGAATAACTAAAATAAAAGCAGAAGAATAATATGCCTTTTTCGGGACCTAATAGGTAGCCCATTGTCTTTTAAAGAGGACTCCCGATTGTCCCATTCTCTTTTAAATTTTGGGAACCTTGGATATCCCAATGTATCTTTAAATTTTGGAGACAATTCCATGCAAAGCATATGTGCCATTGTCTTATACAAATTCCGAGAACGGTAAAAAGAATAAAACTTAAGAAGAAGAAAAAAGTTTGTCATTTCTGCTTTGTCAATCACCAACCTGCACATAGGAGAAAAGCATGTGAAAAAACGTAAAGTAAAGCTTAAATTTTTCTTTTGTATATCACTGTGAAACGTAGGGAGCGTAAAGATCAAATGCTTACTGGGCTGCCAATTTCTAAATTTTCATAATTTTGATACCCATTTTTAAAATTTATAAACGAGTTACCCATTGCTTAGTAAAAAAGGGTAAAAATTTCATTTTCAAAGGGATCACCGTAATACCCATTTGTCTCTTAGAGTGCAGGCCATGCCCCATGCTAAATTTATACGGGGCACATAGAGGGGGGTGTAATTTTTCAAATCTGGGCCAAGCCCTTGTCTGAGGGATCTGAATGATCTGGTCTGAAGGCCATTTGTCATAATGATTCAGGCCAATTCTTCATTAAAGAAATCAGATTTTAAATGTATGGCAATTAGCTATGAAGGCCATTTTTTAATGAGTCCTACCATATATGTATTATGTGATTCACTGATAGGTTTATATTTTATTTTTATGATATTATTTTTATTCATTATATAAACAAGTATTCCATTTGTTATTCATTTTTTTATTTTGGAGGTTTGTTTATAAATAGATTTTAGGTAGTATGCTTTAAATGCTGAACATTTTATAGCATTATTTTGTGTTTCTTTTGACATGATTTACCAGAGTATATTTTGTGTTTAATTTGCTGAAACCCTAAGATAACATAGTAGGGCCCGCTTATTGCACGTATATGTACATTGCAAGCTCGGATATTTTTACCTTTAAATGTTTTGTTACACTTGCTTTGATGCCCTAGGACACACATCACTATCACTTACCTCACACACTCGTTTACATTCTATACCATTTTACTGCACGGAAAAGAAAACGATGGAAGTGTGGTATAATACCGTGACTTTGAGAATATCATGGCGCATCGTACGCTCACTCGACATTTGGTCCAGACAAGGACTAGTAATTGTTGAAAACCTAATCTCATCATGGACCTTAATCCCCATTGAGTAGGTTTATCCTCAACTCAGGATTAACTTATGAATCGGGTCTTTGTCTTCTGAGATCTGCGGCAATCAACTACGATGTAGCCTTGTACTTACTACACTGCCTCGAACCCATCTGTGACCTTCAAGATTGAATATAATGACTATCAAATCTTAGAGTTCCACCCGATTAGGCACAATAAGATGAGCTATCATTCTTAAACGATTACATTTTTGAATAATTAAAGTTGTCTACATAAATCATTCATTCTCGTGACAGTAAAATTATTTTTTAAATAAGATTTACCTAAATTTAATACAAAAAAATTTTTGTGGCAAATTCTATAATACTATTCAAGATTAAAAGCTTATGATTTTCATAACATTCTATAAATTAACTTACATTTTCATGACATTGCATTTCAAAAAAAAATCATCATGCATTTTCACGGCATCCTCGCATTAAAATATTTTTAATTATGTGATCTTTTATAGCAATAATACTTAATGCATTCAAAAATAATATCTTTATATCATTTAAGCGAATCGTATTATAGCATTAGAATTATCTTTTACAATTAAAGGAAGAAAAATGATAAAAATGTTTTCAATTATGCTCGATTCATAGCAGAATCTCACGATTATAAATACCATATAATTTTGTAAATGCTTTTATAATATGGCCTTTGATAAATTAAATTACTTGTCCATCTATGTTCCCAAAGGTTAGTTAGAAGGGCAATCCTCAATCCCCATTTTTCTATTTTTGTTTCCACTTTAGATTTTTACTCTTCATTGGCGTCCTTCGTTAGCCTTTCTTTTTCAGGTGGCGAACCTCAAGAAGTGAAGGTAATCACGAACTGAAAAAGTGAAGTCGGAACGGTGAGAGTTGGAGGAGTGAGGATAGATGAATAGTGTTCTAACCAGTGATGCCTCAACGCAAGAATCTTAAGATTTACCAGTTGTCACTTCACTTCCAAATTCCCCGTCTGGGCACCACCCGCATCGTGGCTACCGGGAAGTTACAGGAATAATCGGGGCACAGCCGTTTAGGTGTACCAAACTACCACTTCCATAAGTGATTGAAAACCCTGCACCACCACCGTAGACTTCCTATTGTGGCATAGGACCTGAGAATACCGCACCGCTAGTAATTTTCCTTATACTGGAGATTTTATATAATTTCTTCGAGGATACCAAAATGAGGTTCATGGTAATTTTTTACCCACTAAATAACAATATTATATATGTATTCATATTTTTAGGACATTAAACAGACTTCCCGCCGGGAGTGGGTCATTAAAATATTTTCCGTATGATAGGATTAAAGAAGATTATGGAAAAAAAGGATCTTTTAAAGATAAAATAACAAAACTCAAAGCAGTTCAATTGGAATTTTTCTCCTTATCTTAAGGATCGAATTTAAGAATAAGAATCGGGACTTTTAGCCCCATGTTACCAGGTCGAATCCCTAAAGACTTCAAGATCATCCCATTTCATACCCAACATTACACCTTGTTGAAAGTAACCCTCGGGCCATTTGATTAGTTATGCGCGAACTACAATGACGGCCGTTCGTCCAAGGATGATACCCGTCTCTCGTTGGGCCTTTTTCCACGAGACTCCGGGCTGTGGCTTCACGCATATTCCGAGTTGCGTATCTTCAATTTCTTCCAGACTCCATCTTAAGATTTCTCAACTCGATCGACTCCATGGTCGAATGGGACTATTCATGGATCAATACAAGTTCTAACTCCGGATGCAGCCCTTTATGTTCCACTAGCCTCCCATGCATTTGCAATATCAATTCTCATACATCTACAGACGAGAAGCCTTCAAGCAGAGATGCCCGGTAGTACGTGCACCCATCATCATCATCAAAGACAAAGACACACCACCGTCGACGCGCTATAAATGTGCTCATTTTCTAGGTCATCCTTGGATGGGAGGGAACCCTCTCAATGATGTCAGCACCCAACTGCGAGCTGGCGGGCCGTATCCAGTTATCTAGACTTTGTCGACGTTGATTGCAGCGTCCCGGAGAGGACTGCTCGCCATTTTACAAAAGTGTGGTGTAAATTACGTACATAGCAGGTCGCAATGTCATGTGATTTGGGAATGTAGCCTGTCAAGAGAAAAGGAACCTGCAAGTGCCACTACGCAGTTTGAGGACCAAGGAATTGGAAATCCATCATGGCCTACCCCCATTTATGCCGATGTGTCCGCCTCTCTCCATCAACTGGAAACCTCTGAGGAATGAGAGGTGATCCGAGGAGAATGCAGGACGCTGGACGTTTGATTGTCAGTTCTAGACTTGTGGTGCTAAACTTACGTTATATTCACAAAGGAATTAATGTAATAAATTTTGCATGAATATCTTGTTTCCCGTCATTTTTTTGAGATCTTGTCTCGGTACATTTTATTTTAGAAATTATTTAGTTAAAGTGTCTTCCTTTTGTTTAAAACCCCACTAAAGTACTCCATATATCTAAACAATTGTAAAATACTTTGATTTTATGTCAAGAATTTTATATTTTAAACGTTTTTAATCTACTAACATAATCTGTCAATAAGACATAAATATCATTGTCCTATTCACAGAAGGGATATACTTATAAAACAGAAATTTTTAATCTAAAGGAACTGTGTGCAAAATTATCCTTTTGCAAATATGCGAATTCTTTGCTTTGATTAAACAAATAGAGCAATCAAGATTTGTCAATGTAAAAAATGAAGATATGGTCATGTTTCTATATCATTTTTATAAGAATTCATCTTTTCACTATCTCGATGCTCCCTTATTGATAAAAAAGAATTCAACAGTATTTCTTCAAGACACCCCTCGGATACATTTCACCCCTACACTAGGGAAGAGTGCTGATAAGCTCAGTATGATCATTATTTCAAACGCCTGACCATTTTGCAGCAAAAAAGCCCTAAACCAAAAAGAAATAGTGTAAAAATCCATCTCAATGCCTAATAATATAAAATTTTAACGACAAAATGAATGAAAAGAGGTGACAACTAAAAGCTTAAGAAATCTATTTCCATAAGAAAATAGTAGCTCAGGAGAAACAGCGCTTCATGGCGCACAAAGGTAACATGGGGTCCAAAGCCTTTCATCGTGTTTGCATGAACAGATGTTGCAGCTTGCGGTAGCATTCAGCCACCTTACAAACATATCAAGCTGCCTATACTACCTTTAGTTTCATAACCCCTAGCCTTGGCCAATGCTACAAGCCCCAAAAAGTCCATTCCTTGATCAATGAAGGTTATTGTCATTTTCATTAACTTTAATTTTCGTAGACAAAGGTTACGCTTCATCTAGTATCCAATTCATTGCTCCTAAAAAAGAAAAGGGGACTTACACCAAGTGTTAAGGTTCTGTCCGAAATGGGTCCCAATAATCGGGGCATTCTTCTCCTTAGTTCAATTTGGTCTTATACTAGGACAAGTTTCTACTCTACTCGACATTTGATTCCAAACTGGGGCAAATTTCTTGGTTCACTCGACCCACACAGGTAGTCAGACCCATGACTGGCAATTTTGTTCACAAATGACATACTCCTCGAGCCAAATCTACTGATACCTCTACATGTAGGCAGATTTTTGTATATACCGACAAAACAATAGTCATGATGTCCAGCTTGTCGAGTCTAGATCAGACCACGTCCATACTGGGGCAAAGAGAAAATCTTTTGACTGCAGGGGCAAGTTTCTACTATCGTTAGAAATCTGTACCCTGTGTGTCAATACTCTTCGTAGTCATAGCTTCCAAGAAATTGTTACCGGTGTTTGTTCGCGAGTTCTCTCGTTGTACTTATTCAATTCAATCCTAAGTAGTAATTTCTCATATGGTTATGCTTGGCACAGAAGCTAAATACGACAATTTTCAACTACTCGATTTGACTCTAAAGCTAGGCATCTTTTTCTTTTCCCCTAATGGTTCAGTGACCGATGACTAGGGCAAATCTTTTTTGAATAGATCTTAAGGATGAGTTCTGTCCTATTCGATTCGATCTGAACTGAGAAATAAAATCTTTGGTGTAGTCGAGTAGAAAGTTATATAGAGCCCTATTCTGTCAGTCCTAGATTGAAAAGTCCTCTGAAAGGGCTAGTTCAATAAAAGGCTTAGAGCACAATAAAAAAGAAAAAATGGAAAAGAGTCTAGCTTGAGTCACCCGAAAAGGCCTGGCCTAAACAAGTCAGCTGCTTAAATAAATATCGGGGCAAAATCTTCGTAGAAATGGCCCGATTTTAAATCTTTTGTGTCTTGTTCAAGGGCGCACCTTTTTGTAGAGCAATTTTTGGATGTTGTTCACTTAGTGAAATCGCCTACACAGGGGCAATCTCATTTGTACTTTTAGTTGAATCCACTGGTTTATGCAATACGTAATGCTTGATTAAAGAGAGATGTGAACATGAGGGCAATAGTATGATTTAACCATCGTGGTAGATCTGTTTGAGTTAATTCAAGGATGTCATAGGAACCCAGTTGAGTAACGAGAGACAAATGATAAATACTCAAGGGCAAAATTTTTCTCAAGGAAAGGCATCTAGAAAAAAAAAGGAGAGGATTTCAAAAATTGAAGACATTAGGGCATTTTTAAGCAAAAAGTAGGGCAAATAGAATTGGTATGACTCGAACTAGGAGCAATTTTTTGCAAGCTGTTAATGAAATAAGCCTAAATAAAGAACATTAACAAAGCGATTGCGATCGAGATCAAAGTTTCCAAAAGGCCATTGAAGTTCAATACTGACTTTAATAAAAATAAAAATAAAAAAAGAGAAAAAAGAGCGAGGTAAGTAGGAAAAACAGAGAAAAGAGAATGAGTAAAATGAGGAAAAGAGAAGCAAAAGCATTGTGGACCAAGGATACCTTGCCTTGGTGGCTTATCCCAAAGTTCAAGGTTCACAATTTTTTTTCCATTTAGGAAATTGGACTCCGCTTGCTCCACCATGACGAGAATTGCTCATAGACGGCCTAAAGACGACCACACTGCCAGCGATCATCTATGATGACCAAAAGATGACGGCCCATGCATTTAAGATTTTCGAAAGACGGCCCATGATGAAAAGATTGAAGGATCTGGCCCATGACGACCACATCTTTTTGAGCGACGGCCCATGACGACTTCATGAGGACATCAAAGTAAGCTTTTAATTATTCTATGTTTTTATCCTTGTTATATTTTGTGTTTAACTTTAGTTTGATAATTAAAAGTATTTTTGTTTATTTTAGATTCTTGTTTAATTTTGAAAAAGGTTACGTTGTTATAAGAGGAAAGTGGAGTATCTATTTTTGTAGAAACGAGGCATACGAGTTGGCCTATCGGTAATTTTTATCTCTATCTTCTATTTTTTTGTTTAGTAATATAAGAGGTTATTGTTCTCTTTGTTTACATCACACTTACCATATAAGACATCGAGATAATGCAGTTTTTATGTTGATGAGAATTAGTGATGGTTAACTAGTGAGTCCTATTGTGTTGTATTTTATTTTGTGTCATTTGCGTGAAGAGCATATTATATAAATAGTTGGTTCTTTCTCTTTGTGTTTGATGAGAAAAGATAAGAGTTTCCTTAATATTCTAATTTATGTACCTCTTATTCCTTTTTATATAGGTTATTATGCTCTTTGTTTGGATCACACCTGCGATGTCCTTATCCATACACTACATTTTCTATGGTGATGAGAAGTAGTGATTTTCACCGATGTTAAATAATGAGTCCTATATTTTATTGCCTTTTTTTTCGAGACTATATTATAGTTGTATAATTAGTTGGTTCTTTCTTTTGATATTGTGTGAGATATGATAATTGTTTCTCTTTATCTTCTAATTTGTTGCACTTTTTTTTAAAGATGTAGATTTTCTCGGTAGAAGTAAAAACGTGAAAAAGAAGAAGAAGAAATATGATATGCAAAGTAGAAAAAAAAGAGATAAAAAGAAAAAAAAAGAGAAAATTTGAAGAATAAGAGAGAAAAAAAGAGGAAATTGAAAGAACGAAAAAGAAAAAAGAGAAGAAAAGAAAAGCAAAAAAGAGAATGGATAAAAAAACGTAGACTGAAGAGGACATCAAAGTAAGGTTAATTATTCTTTGTTTTTATCTTTGTTATATTTTGCGTTTAACTTTAGTTTGATAATTAAAATTATTTTTGTTCATTGCAGATTCTTGTTTAATTTTAAAAAAGGTTGCGTTGTTATCAGAGCAAAGTGGAGTATCAATTTTTGTAGAAACGAGGCGTACGAGTTGGCTTATCGGTAATTTTTATCTGTATCTTCTATTTTTTTGTTTAGTAATATAAGAGGTTATTGTTCTCTTTGTTTTTATCACACTTGCCATATATGACATCGAGATAATGCAGTTTTTATGGTGATGAGAATTAGTGATGGTTAACTAGTGAGTCCTATTGTGTTGTTTTTTATTTTGTGTCATTTGCGTTAAGAGCATATTATATAAATAGTTGGTTCTTTTTCTTTGTGTTTGATGAGAAAAGAATAGAGTTTGTTTCGCATTCTAATTTCTACACCTCTTATTCCTTTTTATATAGGTGTAGACACTAGAAGTAGTAAGAAAGACGTGAAAAGGAAAGAAGAAATATTATGAAAATGAAGTGTGAAGAAAGAGAACACGGGAAAGAAAAAGGCAAAAAGGATGATAAGCGTATAGTAGATGATTGAGAAAAGAGAAAACGAACACTGAAGGAAAGAACATAAAAGTGAGTATAATTATTCTTTGTTTTTGTCTTTTTAAATTTTTTTCATTAACTCTGGATTCATAGTTAACGATATTTTTGTTTATTGCGAGTTCAGGTTTTATTGTGGAAATGTTACCTTACTATAAGAAGAAAGAGTTCCTGTTTTGGAGAAAAGAGGCATCGGTAATTTTCTTTTATATGTTTTATTTTTTCTCTTTTTTGGTTTTTAAGGAAAAAATAACCATGTTATAAGAGGTGATCATGCTCTTTGTGTTTGCATCACACTTGCCATGTTAGACATCCGAGATAATCCATTTTCTATGGTGATAAGAATGAGTGTTTTCCACCTCTTACCTTGTGATTGTTACATAATATTGTTTAGTGTTTTACTTTTGTCATTGCTTTTTACAGGTGTAGATGTTGCGAGTAAAGAAAATACGTATAAAGAAAAGAAGAGGAAATATGGGAACACAGAAAAATAATTTGAGGAATGAAAAAGGCTAAAAAAAAAGAGAAGCGAGAAAAGGAAAAGAAAACACAGGCTTCAGGGAACGACATAAAAGTGAGTATAATTATTTTTTGCTTTTGCCTTTCTTATATTTTATCTTTAGCTTTATTTGTATTATTAAACATATTTCTTTTGTTTGCAGATTCAATTTCAATTGTGAAAAGGGCTACCTTTGAAAAATGGAGTTATCATTTTGCACAAAAAGTCCTAGTCGTGAGCTTATTGGTAATGTTCTTTTGATGTTTTATTTGTTTTCTTTTTTGTGGTTCTTTCTCTAGGTCCTGCGAATAGATAACACTTTATTCCTTAAAGGCTATGGGAAATACTTTTTTGCTTGAAATGATGAAAATCTTAATCCTTCCGATACGAATCTCGTACAAGTGCACGTGATGATAAGGAGTTTCTTCTTTAAAATCGTATGTGAAAGTAATCAAGAGTAAAAAGAAGAAGAAGAAAAAAATAAAATGTAAAGAAGAAAAAAAAAAGAGAAAAAAAAATAAATTCAAGAAAGTTTGTGAAAGAAAAAAAAGAGAAAAGCATAAAAGAGAATGGAGAAAAAAAAAACGTAGACTGAAGAGGACATCAAAGTAAGCTTAATTATTCTTTGTTTTTATCTTTGTTATATTTTACCTTTAACTTTAGTTTGATAATTAAAAGTGTTTTTATTCATTGTAGATTCTTGTTTAATTTTAAAAAAGGTTACGTTGTTATAAGAGGAAAGCGGAGTATCCATTTTTGTAGAAACGAGGCGTACGAGTTGGCTTATTGATAATTTTTATCTGTATCTTATATTTTTTTGTTTAGTAATATAAGAGGTTATTGTTCTCTTTGTTTGTATCACACTTGCCTTATAAGACATCGAGATAATGCAGTTTCTATGGTGATGAGAATTAGTGATTAAATAGTGAGTCTTATTGTTCTCTTTGTGTTTGCTGAATTAAATGGAATGCATGAATCGTAAAACCATCTTCCCTCTGCAAGGTTTGTCATGCAGTTGTTCTAAAGCTATAACAGCACGAATTCATTGTTGAACACTAGGTGTAGTGAAAGGAGGAAAGAACGAATATATGCTAGGAGAAGAAGCTCTTTCTCTACTCCTTCCTGAACTTCCTCTTCTACCACCTCCAAAGTCTTTAGCTGCAACTCTCTTTCCTCTACTAGGTGCTCGTGAACTGTTACTACCAATCTCTGTTCTAGCATATAAAGGCAAACTATCAGTGAATCAAAATCGAGTGGCAGTAGCATCATCAGCTTCTTTATACATCTGAAAATCATCCTTTTGTTGTCTACGTTCTTATATGATCTCAATCATCTGCAGTCATTGCCATTTAATACCTTCTGGCAAACTTCTATCTCTGCCTGTGCATGGAGCAACTTCTTTCCTGGTTCTTGCTAGGTGGTGTTTCAACCTTGAAATTTTACTACTAACCACCTTTTCACAAAATAAGAATCTGAAATTCCACTACTAACCACCTTTTAACAAAATAAGAATATGATTTTTAACCTTGAACCCTCAACTGGTATACCCCACTGCCATGCTGGATCATCAGACTTTGAATGAGAGTCTCTACCACCCCTTTCTACCATCTCAATGGAGTAATTTCATTTAAACAAAAACCTGAAAATAAAAGCACTTCGTAAATCCCCCAATCTTTAAATAACACTCAAATCGAGTGTCTCCCACTTCATGAATGCAATAAAAATCGTATACACACACTTAATAACTTCATATTTTGTCATTAAAAAAAATAAAATAACACAAAAAACAACAAATATAAAAGAACAAAAAAACATTAAAAATATATCAAAATCCGAGTTTGGAGGCTTGCACGGACACCGTAGGGCACGATTTTGGAGCTTTGAACACTAAGGAGGCGAAAGAGCTTGAGGAACCTAAGAGGAGAGAGGAAACCCACAAAAAATCGCGGGTTTCGGTCGGCCGGAGACCCTTTATAAGGGTTCCAGGGCGGATCGCACGATACGGTGCGATACTCTGTCAATTGCGATACACCCCTCCGTATCATATCGTGCACGATACGTATCGCATACGGATAACATTGGATACACCTTTTTTTTAGAAGAGTCAAAAGGGATTTGGCTCCCCGATTTCCTGCCTCGTGTGGCTCTACACCTCATATTTTCTATGTAGAAGCTTGTGAAGGACGAACTTGACTCAGGGATTTTTTATGAACTAGTTGGATCTCACTTGGAACTCCGCCCATGTAAGGGATCACCCTTGCATTGCCGGTCCCAAGCCCGGATAAAGGAGGAGGGTTGTGTTAGGCTTCCGACAGCCAGCGTAAAACTTCATCGGATTTCTACAACATGGATTACAAAAATTATGAGCATTGCTTTGGGGCGTCCCCGCCTAGCGACGTGCTGCAGAGTCCGAATGCAGTAAGAAGTAAGCAAGGGCCACTACATTTTCGCCCGAATGTAGTGAATCAATTGCAGAGAGGGTTCCCACATCATGGACGGGTGTGGGTAAAGAAGTTAGTCCCGCTACATTGCCGCCCGAATGTAGTGAAAAATTTTCAGAGAAGGTCTCCGCATTTTGATTATGGACGGATGTGGGGGGTAAGGAAGCTAGTCCTAGATAATAAGATTCGTATTGGTTCTTGGAATATTGGAACATTATCGGGTAAGCTAATGGAGGTGGTAGATACTATGATTCGGAGAAAGATTCATATTCTATGTTTACAAGAGACAAAATGGGTTGGAGAAAAAGCAAAGGAGATAGAGGATACAGGTTTTAAATTATGGTACTCAAGTAAAGAAAAGGCCCGAAACGGAGTTGGTATTATCATAAATAAAGATTTAAAGGAGAGTGTAGTAGACATACAACGATATGGTGACCGAATCATGACATTGAAATTAGTGTTAGGAGTAGAGGTTTTGAATATAGTTTGTGCTTACGCACCCCAAGTAGGACTAGAAGATAGTATAAAGACAGTTTTTTGGGAAGAGTTAGATAAGGTGTTTCAAAAGATTCCACAAAGGGAGATGATTTGTTTAGGAGGAGATTTAAATGGACATGTCGGTAAAGAGGCATTAGGATATCAAGGGATTCATGGAAACTTTGGTTATGGCGATATAAACGAGGAAGGTAGGGAGATTTTAAATTTTGCTATGTCATTTGATCTCTTTATAGTCAATACAATCTTCAAAAAACGAGATGAACATTTAATTACTTATAAGAGTGGCTTATCACAAACACAAATTGATTACTTTATTTGTAGAAAAAAAGATAGAGCGTGTTGTAAAGATTGTAAGGTAATTCCAGGAGAAAGCTTAACCACCCAACATCGACTTTTAGTTATGGATTTACAAATAAAAAAATGGACAAAGAAGAAAAGAGTGCATCGAGCTATTCGGACTAAATGGTGGAACCTCAAAAGCGAGAAAGAAGATATATTTAAACAGAAAGTCCTTCAAGGAGATGTTTGGAATTATGTTGGCACACCCTCTGATATGTGGAACAATATGGCTATACATATTAGGAAAGTGGCGAAAGATGTGTTAGGGGTATCTAAGGGAGGTGTACCGGCACAAAAAGAAGCTTGGTGGTGGAGTGAAGTAGTACAAAATAAAATCAAGGCAAAGAGGGCATGTTACAAATTACATTATGCTAAGAAAACTAGTGAAACTTTAGAAGCTTATAAGAAAGCAAAGAAGGAAGCAAAAAAGGCCGTTAGTGAAGCAAAAGCTAAGATTTGGGAGGACTTATATAAAAAACTCAACTCAAAAGAGGGTGAAAGAGATATTTTTAGGATAGCTAGGGCTAGAGATAAGAAAACTAAAGATCTTAATTATGTTAGATGCATAAAAGACGAGGATGAAAAAATTCTAGTGGCAAATGATAATATAAGAAATAGATGGAAAAATTATTTTTATAATCTTTTTAATGAAAATAAGGATGTTAGTTTTAGTTTAGGAGATTTAGCCAAGTCAGAAAAGTATATAAACCACAATTTCTACCGACGTATTCAAAAGAATGAAGTCAAAGAGGCTCTTAAACATATGAAGAGTGGTAAATCGGTAGGACCAGATAATATTCCTATAGAAGTTTGGAAAATACTAGGAGAAATAAGAATCACTTGGCTCACAAGACTATTTAATGAAATATGGAAAAACCAAAAGATGCCCGAGGAATGGAGAGCAAGTACACTTATACCTGTATATAAGAACAAAGGAGACATTCAAAATTGTTCAAATTATCGAGGTATCAAGTTAATGAGTCATACTATGAAATTATGGGAAAGAATTATCGAACGTAGGTTAAGACAAGTATCAAGTACAACAGAGAACCAATTTGGATTTATGCCAGGTAGATCTACTATTGAAGCGATCCACCTTTTGAGACGTCTTATGGAACATTTTAGAGCAAAAAAGAAAGACCTTCACATGATATTTATTGATCTAGAAAAAGCTTATGATAGGGTACCGAGGGAGGTTCTTTGGAGAACTTTGGAAAAAAGAGGTATCCCGTTGACATATATTAACCTTATAAGAGACATGTATGATGGTGCAAAAACATGTGTGAGGACTCATGAAGGAACGACAGACTTCTTTGAAGTTAATATTGGGTTACATCAAGGATCAACTTTAAGTCCATACTTATTTATAATGGCGATGGATGAGTTAACAAAACATATTCAAGATGAAGTACCTTGGTGTATGTTATTTGCAGATGACATTGTATTAGTGGAGGAGTTTAAGGAAAAAGTTAATAGAAAATTGGAACTATGGAGAGAAACATTAGAAAACAAAGGCCTCCGACTTAGTAGAACAAAGACAGAATATATGGAATGTAAGTTTGATCATTTGGCTACTTCAGAGGACATAGAAATTAAAATTGGCACACATTGCATTCCCCAAAAGGAAAGTTTTAAATACCTAGGGTCAATTTTTCAAAGTGATGGAAGAGTTGATGGAGATGTTACACATAGAATTAATGCTGGTTGGTTAAAATGGAGAGGAGCATCAGGTATTCTTTGTGATAAGAAGATACCATTAAAATTAAAAGGTAAATATTATAGAGCAGCAGTTAGGCCTGCCATGTTTTATGGTTCTGAGTGTTGGGCAGTTAATCATCAACATGTACAAAAGATGTCTGTGACAAAAATGAAAATGTTGAGATGGATGAGTGGTCATACAAGAAAAGACCATATACATAATGAGGTTATTAGAAACAAATTAGGAGTGGCACCAATAGAGGATAAAATGAGAGAATATTGTTTAATATGGTTTGGACATATAGAAAGAAGATCAAAAGAAGAACCTTTAAGAAGGTATGAAAAACTAAATTTGGAAAGTATGAAAAGAGCTAGCACAAAGGTGTTGGAAAGAAACAATAAAGAATGATCTAGTTTATTGGGAGTTAACTGCTAACATGCACACGATAGAGATCTGTGGAAACAAAGAATCCATGTAGCCGACCCCATCTAGTATGGGAAAAGGCTTAGTTGATGTTGTTGTTGTAGTTGTTGTTGTTGTTGTAGTTGGATCTCACTTGGGAGGTATTGATAGAATGATAAACGATGTCTTCACATGCAATCTATTGATTAATATCTTATCTAAATTGAAGGATATGGACAGAGCATGGAAAATATACAGGACCATGAAAGAGAAGGGTTGTACACCAACTCTTGTGACCTTCAATACGATTATCAGTTGATACTGCCTAACAGTTTCATTGTAACAAGCTGAGCACTTGATATTAGTATAATAGAGAAGTTCATCCCAGAGACCTCGAAGATCTGCATAGTATTCGCTGATAGATCTATTTTCTTATTTATATTTTCTGATCTTTTCTAAAATTTCGTATTCTTTGGCAACATTCTTTTTTCTGGAGTACGCTTCGGAGACTGCACATCAAATCTCATGAGCTGATTCAAGGAACATGAAGATTTTTGCAATTGAAGGAATCATGGATTGAAGTAGCCAGGATGATATTAGGGCATCTTTCTGTCACAAGCAGGATAGTGAGTATCATGTATTTCTGGAATAGGTGTCTGACCCATGAGATGAACCCATCTCCCCCTCGCTATGATAGACAGTTCTACGGATCTAGACCACTCCAGATAATTTCTTCCATCCAATTTCGTAGTTGTAATTTGAAAATTTTCTGATTTTTCATTCACGGTTTGTTCAGATATCATGAATGGAGTTTCAATCGCCTTGCCTTTACTTGCCATAGATATTCAACTCCAACACTCCAATGTAAGAATATCCTTAGTAATCTGTTTTCTACACAGCTTTGATTTGGTTTGATCTAAAAAAAAAAACAAGACTGTGCGTGTATATGAATATGACGTATGATGATATGAGACTGCACCTTATCGTTTTGAACCTCAAAAGCAAACAAGAATGCCTGGGAATCTAAATCTGACGTCTGATGATATGAGACTGCACTTTATCTTGTCTTGATGTCGTCTTCAACTTATAACCAAATCTCTAGTTGATTATCTCACGATGATTAAGATTTGATAAGGATGAACTCTAATAGGAAACTGCGTCTGATTTGATAGGGAACGCTGATCAACAAAGAAACTGAGGCCTCTCTTGTATATAGGACTGAATCAGCCAATTATGAATCCTGATCAACAAAAAGCTGAGGCCTCTCTTGCATATAGGACTGAACCAGCCAATCGTAAATCGTCAACTACCAAAAAAAAACATCTTCTGCCAGTTTAAGATAAAATCTTAGCCAAAATCACAAGAACAACATCCAATGCCAGAGTTTTCCAAGAAGCGATTTCTTTCTGATGTGGTGTTTATCTTCCCACACACAACATCGATGCTTTTAAATAAAAAAAAACTGATTTGCAGCCCTTCTAAGCTCTAATACCATGATAAAATATAATCATTCAATAATGAGAAGAATACTTACGAAATCTGACAGATTGAAGACATGCCTTCAATCTGTCCCAAACTCCAAGAAAACAGGACCCTCCCGTCCAGCCCCTCATTCATCTAACCCACGATTTGCCCTAATCTGAGTATATATAATCTACCTAACTTGAAAGACTAAATTATCCCTAAGACTAATTAACTATTACTAAATAAACATAGCCTAAACTAAGACCAAAAATACGACATTTACATGACTTAACATTACCGACATTTACATAACTTAACATTTACATAACTAAATGAATAATCTTTAACACCCCGAAAGTGGGTCATATGCACTTTCAACATGATCGTAATCACTTACAGTTTCTGATGCACTGTCTGTTTGCTTTAGGTTTGGCGAGTTGCATGTCATACCATAATGCCCGTTGCTGAAGTGCACAAATTTTTCAGTGGGGAATGTTACATTGTGCAGTGTACATACCTTGAAGATAAAAAGGAAAAGAGCATATTCTATGTGTGGATTGGCAAAAGCAGCAAAACAGTATGTTATATTTCAATTTATGTCGTCCACCTTAAAAATGTCAAATGTATATGGCTCAATACCCTGTCACCTCTCGTCATGTTCCAGATATGTATTCACCTATTCAATTATGCTTTCCCAAGTTACACCCAAAGGCAGAAGAAAAGAGGTTCATCAAGTGTTGGAAATTTTTCCTTTCCTCTGTCAATACATAGATGTGCATCCTAAGGTTTTTGAGTGCATGAGAAGACCTTTCTATGACTTATATACCCTCCTATCATGAATGCTATGCATTGCATAAAAGGTGACCTCTTCAGAGAAATTGTCATTCTAACTCTCTAAGGCTATATAATACTACTTTGAAGGGCTTAACGTATTGAAGTCGAGACTGGTACTTCTAGGTTCTATACCGAGGCATACTCTACAACATACAACAACAACTAAGCCTTTTCCCATACTAAACGGGGTTGGCTACATGGATTCTTTGTTTCCACAGATCCCTATCGTGTGCCATGTTAGCAATTAACTCACAATAAGCTAGATCATTCTTTATTGTTTCTTTCCAACACCTTTGTGCTAGCTCTTTTCATACTTTCCAAATTTAGTTTTTCATACCTTCTTAAAGGTTCTTCTTTTGATCTTCTTTCTATATGTCCAAACCATATTAAACAATATTCTCTCATTTTATCCTCTATTGGTGCCACTCCTAATTTGTTTCTAATAACCTCATTATGTATATGGTCTTTTCTTGTATGACCACTCATCCATCTCAACATTTTCATTTCTGTCACAGACATCTTTTGTACATGTTGATGATTAACTGCCCAACACTCAGAAGTCAGAACCATAAAACATGGCAGGCCTAATTGCTGCTCTATAATATTTACCTTTTAACTTTAATGTTATCTTCTTGTTACAAAGAATACCTGATGCTCCTCTCCATTTTAACCAACCAGCATTAATTCTATGCGTAACATCTCCATCAATTCTTCATCACTCTGAAAAATTGACCCTAGGTATTTAAAACTTTCCTTTTGGAGGATGCAATGTGTGCCAATTTTAATTTCTATGTCCTCTGAGGTAACCAAATGATCAAACTTACATTCCATATATTCTGTCTTTGTTCTACTAAGTCGGAGGCCTTTGCTTTCTAATGTTTCTCTCCATAGTTCCAATTTTTCAATCCATGCTTATAGAAAAAGGAACCACAATATATGTTCTTTACATTTTGTTAAGCATTTTCTGCTTAAGAAAAACTCGTATTACAATCTGTCTGTGGCTGCGTGTTTGTGCTTTGTGCATCATAAATGAAGCATCTGTTTCCTTGAACTCTTATTTTTGGAAAACATCCATGTTGTTATAAACAGCTAGTATGGTAGAGCTACTGTGAGACAGGCCTAATAAGCTTAGTTTGCAGCAACTATACACCGTACTGGTAGTGTAAAGCCTAACTTGTCCTTCTACAATAGGTACAACAGACCTAACATAATGCCTTGCAGTACCTATAGTTGCCTGCTGGTACACTAAATGTAGCAGAGATTTTTATATATTATTTAAAGATATCTATGATATTTATACAATATGGATAGTTGGATACGATACATTACGTATCACAATGATAGAGTGCAATACCCAAGTGATATGCATGATACAGAATGGTAAATGGACCCCAATGATGGAGATACCTGGATCGTGCTGACCCAGGTAACAATATACAATATTATTGTTCGTATCTTATATTTATACCATGCCAATAGCGGTTGGTTATGATGTGCTTGCTTTGTCTGCCTTTTCTTTTTGCATTTCATCAACTACGGTTGTAGCTTTAATTGGTGCATAGTTTTGCATATTGCTTCAACTATAAGGAAATGAGTTGTTTTCTTGTGATAACTCCATATTATTCCAGGCTCAGGTTTTTGAAGGCAAGGAGACAGTTCAGTTCTTTTGCATTTTTCAGAGATTGATTATTTATCAGGTGCGCAGGAGGAGCCTTTTATGCATTTCCAAAACCAAATCAAGCCTTCTCCACTCAAAGTGGGGTTGGCTATAAACACCACTCATACAAGTTATGCATTTGACATAATTATTTTCTTCTCATCTGTTCTCTAATGTGTTATTCAAGGTGGGCAGGGTTCTGAACATAAGCGGCAGGTAGAAGAATGTCGACTTGATGAAACATGTGAAGAACATGAATCAGGTGAAGAATGTCGACTTGGCTGTTTAGTATTTGAATGGCAATTTTTGAACAATCATGGGCCATGATATTTCTCAAATAAAATAAGGTGAAAAGTAAACGTATTCATCTAAAATCAGAATATTTACTTATTCCCGATATAATTAACTCACAGTTTTTCAAGACCTACAATCCAAAACTGCTCTAGAAGGTATTTTTATGACTTACTGATGATGCCACTGTTGAAGAACCAGCAATGAGTTTTTTTATACCAGGAGGTGGTACATAGAGTACTTCAGTTGCATAAATCATATTTTATTATGATTTTTAGCTCCATAAAGACCAAATCTTGTTTTACTTGATGAAAACTAGAAAAGTCGGATATCTTATTTTATGCCTTATGTCTGTGTCTAACCTGCTTGTTTGCGGCCTTAGTGTCGGAGCTTGATGTGAAGAACATGAATGCATTTTGAAGTACTTTGCTTACTAAAAGTGTGCAAGTGGACTTCTAGAAACAACAACAATTAGGCCTTTTCCCATACTAGATGGGGTCGGCTACATGGATTCTTTATTTTCATAGAGCTCGATCCAGTACAAGCGATGCTAACAATTAACTCAAGTAAAGCTAGATCATTCTTCATTGTTTGCTTCCAAAACTTTTCTAGTCTTCTTTTAACATTTTCACCATCTAATTTGTCAAACCTTCTAATAAAGCTTTTTTTTATGACCTTTTCACGTGTCCAAACTATCTTAAACAATTTTTCCTTATTTTATCCTCTAGTAGTGTCATTCCTAATTGTTTATGATAACCTTATTGTGAATATGTCTATCCCTCTGTAACCATACATCCATCTAAGCATCTTCATTCCTATCACAGATATCTTTGGTTATCTTTTGTATATGTTGATAATTAATTGTCCAACACTCTGAACCATATAACATAACATGTATAATTGTTGCTCTATAATATTTATCTTTCAACTTTAATGATATGTTTTTGTCACATAGAATACTTGATGCACCTCTTCTTTTTAACCAACCTTCATTAGTTCTATGAGTAACATCTTCATCAATTTTCCTGTCATTTAAAAAAACTAACTCTAATATCGAAAACTTACGAGGGATATGTTGACTAACGACCCAAATGATAGAAAATCAAAAAATAGCAAAGGAAGTGAAACTCGAGATCAGAATGAGAGCCGACACCTCTTTCTCTGCAGTTGTCCTCTCTCTCTCTCTTATTTTCTATTCTTAACTTTCATCATTACAATTAGGGTATTAATTTACATGTTTATAACTTGAAAGACTGAAATACCCTTACTAAGTAATTAAGAGGACAATCGGCTCCTATTGGATCATATTCTAATCCAATAGGAGCTGATCTATCCAATACACAAAATTAAAGACAGAAATATAAATTATAGCTAGTCTTCACGCCCCCTCAAGTTGTGTCTGTTGGAAATACTCAACTTGACAAGAACCCTCTTTAGCCCATTTGCAGGTAAGAATATTTGCCAATTGGTTTTCTGAACAAACATTGATGAGGTTGAAAATTCTTTGATACACCTTTTTTCGAATAAAATGATAATCCACTTCAATGTGTTTTGTTATGTTATAAAGGACTGGATTAGAAGCTATTTGAACAGCAACCTTGCTATTGGTGAATAAATTTATGGGAGAGTTTCTACCAAAGCAAATTTCTTTCATTAATGATAGTATCCATAAAGCTTCACACATACCAAGGACAATAACACAGTATTCAACCTCTGCACTTGATCTAGCTACCACATATTCCATGAAACATTACCTTCGAGGCATACAATATAGCCTAAAGTAGATCTCCTATCATCTGTAGAATTAACCCAATCAGAATCGAATCAATTTCAATATCAAGTGATGAATGTGGAGAGTATAGTAAACCTTGGGTAATGGATGATTTCATATGATATAAAAAACAATATTCATGTGGTGTTTAGATGGTGAATGCATCCATCTACTAACATAGCTTACTGCAAAACTTATATAAGGTCTTATAATCGTGAGATATATAAGTTTTCCCACTAATCTTCATAGGGTTCATTAGAATTTCCAATCGGTATCTTTTGAATTTCAATAGGGATAGAGCATATACAACAACCTTCCATCTTTGTATCCTTCAACAAATCAAGGATATATTTTCTTTGGCTTAGGAACAAACAATCCTTGCTTCGAACAAATTCAATCCCTCCAAAATAATGTAATTTTCCAAATCTTTCAAATCAAATGAGACATGTAGTTGTTTTTTTAAGAAAGCAATTTCTTCCACATCATCAGCAATAATAATGATGTCATCGACATACACGATTAAGAGAATGATCTTCTTATCTCGCTTGATGAATAATGTGTGATCACTAATACAACGTTTGAAACCCAAACCAAGAATAACACTACTAAATTTTTCAAAGTAGGCTTTAAGTGATTGTTTCAAACCATAAATGGATTTTTTTTAGTTTGCATAATATCTTCTCTTGATCATAGCATGGAGGTAAGTCCATATAAATATCCTCTCACATTAAGAAATACATTTTTTACATCCAGTTGTTCTAGTCACATCCTTGATTAATTGCCACACTTAGAAGAATTCTAATGTTGGTGCAAATATTTCTATATAGTCAATATCATATGATTGACTATAGCCCTTAGCTACCAACGTGGCCTGGTATCTTTTTATATTTCTATCAGCCTTTTATTTTATTGTATACAACCATCTGCAATCCACAATCTTCCTCTCTAGTGGTAGATCTGTAAGTTCCCAAGTTTGATTCATTTCTAATGTTGTGATATCTTCTTTTATTGTTCTTAAATCTAAATTTTGTTTGGCCTCTTCAAATATCCTCAGTAAGCTCTCCTTGAAGAAATGTATTTTTTACATCCAACTGTTATAGCTCACATCATTGATTAACTGTCATACTTAGAAGTTCATTTTAAATGTTTCTATGATTGACTATAGCTCTTAGCTACCAATGTGGCCTGACATCTTTCTATATTTTCATTAGTCAACCATATGCAACTCATAATCTTCCTCTCTAGTGGTAGATCTGTAAGTTCCCAAGTTTGATTCATTTCTAATGTTACGATTTCTTCTTTCATTGTTGCTCTCAAATCTAAATTTTGTTTAGCCTCTTCAAATATTTTGGGAATATACATATTATATACATTCATTACAAACAACTTATACTCCTTTGGATAATTAGTATATGAAACCATTTTGCAGCTTCACACTTTTCCTTCCGAAGAGCAATAGGTAAATCATCGTTATCACTAGAAGAGATTAAAAAGGTTACCTTGATTGGAATAAGAGATGATTAAAGGTGAGAATCCTGATCTAGGGTAAGAAAAACGTCTTTCTTTCACCTCTAGAATATGTTTGTCATCTTCTATCATAGCCTCTTCTTCTTTATCAATCTTGTGATGCTCTTTCAAAGGTAAAATAAGCAATACAATTGGTGTAGGTTGATTTGATAAATGGTCGTCATTACCACCATAAACAACATATCTTCATGGAAGGTCACATTTATAGTAACATATGATTTTTTCTTTTCGGGACCATTACATTTATACCCTTTTTGAGTGAAAGAATAACCCAAAAAGATGTACTTAACAGCTCTAGCTTCAAGTTTATCTCTAGAATTGTTGTATATGTGTACAAAACAAGTGTGTTCAAACACCCTCAAAGGTTCATAAAATTACCTTTTTATAGGACGTAAGGAATGAAAGGGAGAATTGTCGTGAAAGACTCAACTAGGCATTTGGTTTATAAGAAATACTAAAGTTAGGACAACTTCACCCCAATAAAATTTAGGGACATTGTATCGAATGAGAATGGTTCTAACAACTTCTAATATGTGTGTTTTTCCTTTTTGAAACACCATTTTGTTGTGGAAAATGAGCACAAGATGTTTGGTGGATGATGTCATAACTTAGAAAATAAGAATATAGTGATTGAGACATAAATTCACCTATCACTACAAATGATTTTAATAGGCAACTGAAATTGACTATTGATAAATTTGCAATATACATGCAGAATATATTTTCAAAAGATAGACCATAGTAAATCTAATGCAGGCATAAATAAATGAAACAAAATATTGATAACATGCAATGAAGTAATGGTAATGGAACATGGGCCCTAAAGATCGGAATGGATAATTTCAAATGGTTTAGAAGCTCTAGGTGTGGATCTAAATTTGACCCCTTGAGATGATCTCGGTAAAGATTGCAACCATTCTCTATTTTCTCTAGCAATTGCGAATCTAATATTATATTAAAGGTTATTTTCTCCGGCACTCATAGTGTTAAGCACACCTGGTTGGATACTCGCACCAATTCATTAGGGTGTGCTTGATTCACAGTGCTCGACCTTTGGTACTGGAAATGTAGTTTGATGCTCACATGGGATTAGAACTTGTGGTCCATCCATATTTTCTGTTTGATTTGTAATTGCTACTAACACTCATAACCATGGTTCCGTGTTTGCTTTGCTCTTATACTTGATACTCGAGTTCCAACGTTTGATAAATATTATTCACATATATATATATATATATATATATATATATAATATATATATATATATATATATATATATATATATATATATATATATATATATATATATATTAACCAATCAATTATTTCAATTAGAACTATAAACGATAATCATAATTACAAATATCATATCCATGTATTCAATCGGTCTACAATTTGTATTTTTGCATTCCTTTGAAATTTCGACGGAGCCTGTCCTAATTCAAATTGAATATGTTTCGCTTCCTTTTCTTGACTGAAGGCATTTATAATAACAAAGTACCAACAACTATAACTTTTGTTTCCCATTCAAAATATAATCAAAACTTATAGAAAATAAATCAGCCATAAGAAAAAAAAATACATTCTAAAATGACATTCATAATGGTCTCAAATACAATATGTTTGTACTTTTTTCTTGAAATTTTTTGTCATAGTCTTCCCTTCACCAAAGAGAATTTTGACTCAAGAGAGTTACAATACATAGATCTCATCTAAAGAAGATGAATACAAATACTTTTAAAGCATTTTTAAGTCCACAATAACTTTGAGGATAAAACCAATTATAACTTTATGTCCATAACAAAATAAATTACAGTTACATCTTTAAGTTCTAAATAAAGTCCTTTTAAAACATATCAACCATTATATCATGCGAAGCCTTCATCTCATATTGGTATTCTTTCTACGTTCCACGTAAAAGTTAGTAATAAAGAAAAAAAGTCGTAATAATATCAAACATTATGAAAGCAGCACAACAAAGAGAAGTATTATAATTAAAACACAAAAGTACACCAATACAATAAATTACCTCTACATACTCTCAACAATTTGAGATATCAAAGTTAGTTCAACAATATGAATAAGAGAGAAGTTACCTATGTATGTGTATACATACATATATACATTGTTTTGCTATATGTTGACATATGCCAAATTGCATGCGATTGAAAAAACAAGAATATACGGATTCTAGATGGATTTTGACAAATCGGAAAGTCAGATTATATTCTTTTCCAAAATAAAAATAGGTATCTCTGGCAACTTTCTTCAACAAAAATTTCAGTGATGCCAAGGGATTTTGTTTTTTCTTTCCTCTTAGCTTGTTGAACTCCATTAAATGTAAGGTTTTTCTCTAAAATAGGATGTCCCAAGATAAACAAGGATGTTAGCAACAGATAGTTGACAATTGGCATCAAAATCTTTTACCAAAATGTACAGTATTTCTAGAATTGACGCAAGGCATTATTTCATCCAAAGTTCTGAAGTATGCTTTAGAAAGAGGAGTATTGAGAACAGGCAATGGGAAATCTTTGTAAGAACCTTTGTAATAGAGATGGGCAATAACAAACGACAACTTCTTGATTCTTGGCATCGGTCGTTACATGAAGTCGTTCTTTAGTTTCTTGTCAACAATGAGGGAGAAAGGGGTCATCGACAAGAAACAAGATGAATGTCGTAGTGAGAGATAGGATAAACAAGATAAATGATTGTGATGACCGAAAATGAGAGAGAGGGGTTGTCGACCAAAAGCGAGAGAAGAGAATAGGAAGATAATGTCGTAGTCACCGAGAGAGGGGTTAGGGCATACCTTGCATGTATGATGAGCAACACCGGTTGCAGAAGAGAATGCCATCCAGATAAAGATACAAGGGTTAGGGCATTTAGAGACGAGGATTTCTAAGTTCCAATTCCACATCTCCACCACCAATTTGACATGGGTCAAATTTTTTAAACTGAAATCTCGGTCAGTTCTATGACCCTCTTGCGTATCATAGTTCCTAAAATTAAGGATCCATCTCACGTGATACCTTGAATCAAACGCACGAGTTGGGTTATGGATAGATCCTAACGGTTGCACTCTTACGATATTATAGGTGTCAACCGGCGAAGGTCTTGACGCCCACAACAAGTTTAGTTTATATGCGTATTTTATTCGATTGCGATCAGATCTTTCAAATTCTAAATTCGAGGTCCTCGAGTTAAAGCATGTTTCTACGTGAGAAGGGTATTATTCCCTCAGCCAACGTTGTCTACTGCAAGAAAAGTCTTACGTTTGCCCTTTTCAAAATGTACCTAAAGATAGCTCAAGTTGGAGCAGTCTGCATGAGATTTAATAGAGTGTCTGCCATGTGTGTGTGTCCAATGACTTGTCTCTCGACGCTTCGACATTAGTATTTTCTAATACCATGTCGTTATAAGACCGATTGTTATTAGTTTAACTGATGAAAAAGTAATCTAGATTGGTTCATTTAATAATGCTTTTCATTCCTTTTATAGTGATCAACGATTTAATGAGATACTATCCATTATATAATATATATGTGACTGTTTTTGTACCCATGACCTTTGAAAATTCTCGTATGTTCCTCACTCACACCCACTCCCATATCTACACCTATGATATAGGAATGTTAAACACGGAAGCTCACCGTTGTCTGTTGGGAGAAATACATCTTACTATTACTATATTGTTCTTTTTCGGTAGAAAAAGAAATACAACTTACTATTGCTTTACCTCCAGGAGTGTGCATGTTTACTCCCGGAGTCTGCAACCCAGTACTCCAGAGGGTATGCATCTTACTCCCAAAGAATCGCGTATGCTGTGTCAAACTTGTAGGCTTGCTGCTAATTCATTATAGGTTTTGTGCTTCAAGTGAAGAACATTCATATCACATTTTGAGAACGTTCCGTGATTTGAACATTGCACTTGTGTTGGTTTCGGCATTGCAACATGATTTCCGAATGCAAGATTCAAACCGCATACCAGGATTTGAGCGGAAGCCAAGTGATCTATTAGCAGGGGAGAACTAATAAAAAAAGGAAATCAATATCATACAGATTTGAAACAACTGAGAAAATTCCAATGCAATTATTTCAGATGACATCATCTTCTCAACAATAGTTCTGCCAGAAGGCGTGATCGTAAAATACTATACAGGGATGAAAAGTCTGGCATAACATTTAAGAGTTGGTGATACGCAACGAAGGTACTTACAGAAAACATGGGCCTTGGCATGACAACTCATAAACGAAAAGAATGCTGATCGATTGACCTCTCCGCTGCCATCCAGCGCAAGATATTACTATTTTTCTTTCGCACTATAGTTCAATCAAGCTGTTTTTGGTGGAAACCGAGAGCCGAAAAGAGCTTAGAGAGGTGCCGCAGACTCCAGTCAACGTCATTCTTGAACACAGCAGCAGCTAGTTCCATATTAAATGCCGCTTCTGAAGGAAAGCCTTCTTCATTCGGTTGATAATTAATCGTTGTTGGTTCTTCACCACCCTCTGGATTGGATTGTTGTGTTTTGTGCGTGTCACTTGACTGATTGGAATTGAATGTTTATAGCAGAAAAAACCACAAATGTCGAGGCATGTCATGATTCAAATGAAACGCATGAACAGTAGAAGATAAAGAGTGGAAAAGAGGAAGACGCTAAGAGATGTAATCGAGGGTATGGGAATAAACGTGGAAACACTTTCAAGTCCTTACCTTTGGGTTGCTATGATAAAGAGGTTCGGCGACAATGGTGACATGCTCCCCGGCAATGGCAGAACTGTCAGATGAAGCATCAAATATGGATTTGGAAGACAGACCTGGAACTAAAACAGCAACTTCAACATTTTGATCTATCATCTCATCAATCGTGGGCTCTAGCACTGTAGCCACGCTGCTGCTACTGTTCACTACTTCTGGTACAAGAATTTGGATGGCTGGATTATTGTCAGGCAACTCCTCAGAAGCTTTTTGAAGTTCAGGGGAATGCCAATCTTCTTCAATTATAATCGTTCTACTGGTGTTCCACAATTTCAAAACTCGGTCGGGCCCAGGTTGCCACTCAATTCCACCTGCAGCTCCTTTCAGTATGAACTTGAACCGAGTCTTACTCCCGATGGGCATATCCTGTTTCAGTACGCAACACATAAATTACTATGAAAGGGGAAACACTTTTGATTGTTGCGCTTAATTTACCTGCTCTACTGTCCATAGATCACCTTTCGACCAATCCATGGGAATGGCAGCAGATGGCTCCCAAGAACCCAAAACTAGATCCTCACCGACCACAAAAAATTGCTGGCCGAATAAGCATTTCCTTCGCAACACAAATCTAACACGGAAAGTCGGTTCACCTGCAAAACCATCACGACTTGAGAGTGAATGTCCAGAGAATGATCAAGGAATAAAATTCACGAACCAATCCTATCCATCCAATTCGGTGCCTACTTGTTTCAGGGATGCCACAATCAACCTGCGAAACAGGAAAAGAAAAGCTAAACTTATCAACTAAATCCGTCAAAGAACAGTTATAATACCAATTAGAAATATGAGATAACAAACTTATGTATACCATTCCAAGTGCGCTACTACATTTTTCTTGTTCTCCTATCGTGAGTTAAAAGACATTATGTACCATAGATTTTTCGATACCTTAGGTATCATTTCGAAAGTTACATGTTGAAATAGAAGAATGTAGAAAAGATGTTTTATAAAGGGGGAGGGAAAGGACGCATAGGCAAGAAGGAGGACAGAAGCAAAAGGATATACCATCATTCTATCCGTGTGCAAAATACTCAAAACAAGAAAGAAGTGCGGAAAACGTTTGAACCACCGAAAAGATTCCACCAGAAGACTTGCAAAGTGTTATCAGATTAAATAAAAAAAAGGAAGAAGAACAAATAACATCTAAGAAGCAAGCTGATCCCCAGGATACTGCCATAACAGGAGCGGTACCAATGAATTCTTTGTCATGATAATCTAGGCCAATGATATCACTGACCATCAACAACCAAATAGTCACACAGAAAATGAATCCAAGAGGCTCAAGGGCAACAAAACCCTGGTAATATGGAGGATCTGGTTGAGAAGACGAATTGATTACCTCGTTGATGTTGGACTCGTCCGGAAGAGAAAGCAACGGCGACGATCGGAGAGGAGGGATGCGTAAACGGATGACGGGGTCTAACCGGATGCTTCCCCAAACACCACCATGAAAGGTTGGGTGACGAAGAGCAGGGAGGGTGATGTTGGGAGCAGGGTGGTGGGGCCTGACTGAGGAGAAACTGTATCTACCAAAAGTTCGGGCAAGCGTTTTTGAAGAGCAACAGCCACCCACAGCTCCCATCGCATGACCCTTCTCTTCAAGTGCTTTTAGTAGCTAGAAGGTCGAGCAAATAACTCCAAAACTCACACAACTCTGAGAGAGAGAGAGAGAGAGAGAGGTGGATTCATGCGCATCATTTCAAATAAAAGAGAGTACGTTCAGTTGGTAGTGTGTTGGCGGTGAGGTGGGGTCCTTGGTGGAAGGGAAGGTGATGAGTACGTTCTGTTCTGCAGCAGAGGTATATGGACGGGGAAATCGGTGGCGTGGTGTCCCTTCATTGGAAGATTGGGAACCCCACTTTGATTCTTTCTTATCTTTCTTTTTGGTACCCTCCTTTACGCTTTTACTACGATATGTAAACCGGATTGTGATTTTCAGGGGCTTGGATTTGGATCGATAGCATATATACATATGGTCCGCTGATATGTGGGATTCACTGCAACTCTTTGCCATGAACCAAGCAGCTCTCTCACATGGGTAAATTATATGGTCTTTCTCTGGAAAATAGCTGGTCGATCAGGAAACAGTCATGCAAGATCGGTGGTTGTCAATAAGCCAATAAAATAAATTCTTTTGTTAGGGACATCTTTCTCGCGTACTGCCGAATAAATATGAACGCCACCGCACCGAGAACATGTGATGCTGCCATATCCTCCGTTTATTAGAATATTGAAATCCTCCGTTTATTCCAAATCACATATTTGTAGAGGTCCAGAGCATTAGCTGACTGGCAATGCCCTGGCTGCTGGTGGGGAGTTCATCTTCTTGAAAGGTTATTGTGGGTGTGTTTAGGCTTTGGTCTCCCTTTTGTAACTAAAAACGGAAAAAAGAATAATGTGCCTATCACCACCACCAGTGGAGCGCATTGGAGTTGCACATTCTTTTATGCTATCAATAAAGTTCTTACCTTATGGCTTTGCACTTAATGTATCTTTATTGAATTTGTTCTTAAACATTTGTCGTGTTTTAGTCATTTAACATTCGAGGAAGGGGCTCAACTTAGATTCTCTATCGAGGTCGTTTGAACTACTTATTCCACTGCACACTTGTGAAATCCTCTAAGACTGATCTAGCCGAAGAGTATGGTGTTGGTCATGTTGCGAGCTCTATCAGTTCTTCTGATGGTTAGGCCATGACAAATTTGGTATCAAAAGATGTTTGGTCTCATTGGATGTTAGTTAGGTGAAGAACTCATGGGAAAGCATGGTGTTGCTCACAAATCCGCATGGTGAAATAATGAGAGGGTCAAGGTTACAATCGGTTGTGTACAAGTCGGAGGAAACATTACGGTAGCGAGATATCGAAAGCGCCGAGACAGAGTAACCATTCATCAGGTTATCGGTAGCGAGACCACATTACCCTCTATTTAGACGATAGTATCCGAAAGCCTTATGCTACACTAAGATCGACACTCAAACGTTGTTAGCTTTGTATTGTTCATCAAAGGGTGTACTACGGTCATGGAGATTAAAAATGAGGATTGGAAGATCGGCACATGATGTATTGTTTCTTGAGAATCATGACCGAATATGGGTAGGCAGGTCAGCCACCAAGTGTAAGTTGTGATGAGTAACACATTGATAAGGATGTACAGAGTTACCAAGGTTGGCCCGATGACCCATGTTGTTCACATGAATTTAGTGTAGAATAGTGAGATGTGTCAAAACTCTTGTAACAATCGTCATGTCTAGACTGCTTACCCATGCAAGCACATAGGTGCTTTCCAGAGGATACATATGCCATCATATTATGCAAGCCACAACCAAGGTTGGCCCGATGACCCATGTTGTTCACATGAATTTAGTGTAGAATAGTGAGATGTGTCAAAACTCTTGTAACAATCGTCATGTCTAGACTGCTTACCCATGCAAGCACATAGGTGCTTTCCAGAGGATACATATGCCATCATATTATGCAAGCCACAATGGTAAAAATAGTAAGAGCATTAGTATTGGCTTTCTCAAGACAGGTGAGAAGCTCGCGAACCATTGTTGAGTCCCAGTACCCCCGAAGAGGCGAGGCGAGGCGAGGTATCGTTAGGTTTATTTCAATCGTGACTAAATGCATGATTTAGCAGCGTGATCACTGAAGCATTATGTTGCACATAAGCTACAAATAGTTATAGTGGTCAACGTTGTCCTAGTGTGAAAGGCAGCATCTCATGAGTTGAAAAGGCGTAACATACCATGGGAGATGGGGTGCTGATAATGTGAATGGAGGTTGCCTTTTGTGATGCGAAGCAATGCTTCACATGCAATGCTAAGTCTTTGGATGATGCCACATGACGAAGGATTGTAAAGGTTATCGGTTCCAATGATTGCTTTTGATGATGTAGAGTGTCACAATTTGAAGTACAACACAAGCGCCAGGTAGACAGATGCAACTTCTTGATCACATCGGATCTCAAGTTTGTCATCTAACCTTCTGACCAGCTAAAGTGCTTTAGAATGTCGAGTGAATGAAAGTAGCTCGGGAGTTCATGCCCAAACCATTCAAACTTTCAACGATTTTGGATGAGGAAGAATGTGACCCTTCGACCGCGAACACATAGCCTAGCGCCACCCCCTTTACAAAAACCCTCTTTGAGAGAAGACGCCCTAACTTACCAGTGTAGCACGTCGGGGCCACACACTTTTTTTTGCTATCAATAAAGTTTTTCTTTATGACTTTGCACTTAACATGCTTTTATTGCTTTTACTTTTAAATGTTTAATGGTGTGTGTTAAACGGATGCCAAGTCCAAGTATCATTTCAGGCACTTAGCATCCAGACGAAGGGTCCTACTCATATTTCCTATTTTAGGTCATATAAACTACTTATTTCTACTCATATTTCCTATTTTAGGTCGTATAAACTACTTATTTCGTTGCACACTTCTGAAATCCGCTAAGACTGATCTGGCTTAGTGCCGATCACGTTACGGTCGGTGAGGGCATGACATAAAGGTAATAAGATCTTGGTTGAAGAAAATCTTATTTGACGCAGCAAATAGGAAATGTTCAATGGATTCGAGCATTCCTTTTGCAGTTTGTTAGGTTTACAAATTTACACATCTATGCACCCGGAGCGTCAGCTCACCAGTAGGGTCGGCTTTCTAATGCCCACTCGCAGTTGGCGAGTTGGATTCCCTTAGCGCTGCACGCATGTGCGTGTATTAGGCTTCGGCCTCGATTCTAACAGAAAAAGAAAAAGGGAAGACTGCATATCTATCTTTCAATTTTCTATGCGTGTGTATATTTCGGATTAACCTTTGCCTCTCTCTACACCCGGTACAGTAGCCACTGAATTTGGGATTGAAGTTTGTGGCACCTGTAGGAGAGAGTTCAACCTTTCGTGGCCACTTGGTATCCGAAAGGGTGCGTCTCGTATCGTTTCTCGCCTGTCATCAGAGTAGCGTCTTAGTTTAATTTTATAGATCATGTTCATGGCTGCTGCTGGCCTACGATACCCACCCTTGGCCGGCATCTCATTGCAAGAGGAGAAGGTGACGAATCCCACCAACAAAATCGGTGTGGTGGATAATCGTCCAATCCTCTCGTTTCTAGACAAATGCAACCATCCCTCTCAAATCAACCAAGTTCACGCTCACATGATCAAAACGAGCCTCACTTCCGACGTCGACGCTCTCAGCAGGCTGCTCACTGTGTGCTCCCTTTCACGGCATGGAAGCCTCGATTATGCAGTCCAAGTGTTCGACCAAATTCCTATACCAAACGTATACATGTGGAACATCTTAATTCGTGGCCATGCTTGTAGCAGTGTCCCCGCAGAAAGCGTTCTTCTTTTCTCGGACATGTTGACCAGCAACATCCCGCCCAACAAATACACTTTTCCATTCGTCATCAAAGCATGTTCAGAGATGAAGTTTGCTCATGTAGGTAAGGCTGTGCATGGTTTGGTCTTCAAGAGTGGGCTCGACGAAGACGTTTTCATTAACAATGCACTCATCCACTTCTATTCAAGCTGTGGAGATGTGGAGCAAGCCTGCCAAGTGTTTCTGAAGAGTCCTCAGAGAGATGTCGTATCATGGAACACCATGATTACTGGATACTTGCAGAACCAAAGGCCTGATGAAGCGCTGGAGATTTTTAAGAGCATGGTGCAGGAGAAGGTTAGGGCAAACGATCTTACGATGGTGGGTGTCCTCTCTGCTTGCGCCCAGAAGGGTGATCTTGAGATGGGCAGGTGGGTGCACTCTTACATGGAAAGGAATGAGATTGGCATGAGCTTGGTGGTCTGCAATGCTATGCTTGACATGTATACTAAATGTGGAGATGTTGCTGCTGCCGAGCTATTGTTTAATGGAATGCCTAAAAGAGATGTAATCTCCTGGACTTCTATGATTTTGGGGTATGCGAAACTTGGTGATTTTGTAGCCTCAGAGCAATTGTTCGACCAGATGCCCAATCGAGACATCGCTGCATGGAATGCTTTGATAGCTGCTTATGAGCAGGGGGGTCGGCCCAAGGATGCTTTTGCCCGTTTCTATGAATTGCAGAAAACAAATCTGAAGCCAGATTGTGTCACATTTGTGGCCTTGCTTTCAGCCTGTGCACAGTTGGGCGCTCTGGATTTGGGTAGGTGGATTCATGCTTTCATGCGCAAGCAGGGGATTTCATTGAATTTTCATCTCACAACTGCACTCATAGACATGTATAGTAAATGCGGAGATCTTGAGAACGCAGTTGAGGTGTTCCGTTCAGCTAATAGAAAAGATGTCTATGTTTGGAGTGCCATGATCGCCGGTTATGCAATGTATGGGTGTGGGAATACAGCAGTTAATCTATTCAAACAAATGCAAGATACTGGAGTGAAGCCAAATGAAGTGACTATCACGAACTTACTCTGTGCTTGTAGCCACAGTGGGTTGGTTGATTTGGGCAGGCGTTACTTTGGTCTCATGCAATGCATGTATGGTATCGAACCGAAGGTTGAACACTATGGATGTATGGTTGACATCCTTGGTCGAGCTGGCCTCCTGAAAGAGGCCGTGGAATTGATAGAGGCTATGCCAATTGCTCCTCACGCTTCTGTTTGGGGAGCTCTATTGAGTGGGTGTGTTGTCCATGGCAACGTTGAGTACGGTGAGATAGCTTGCACTAGGATACTTGAACTAGAGCCTTCCAAAGATGCAGCTTATGTGATGCTGTCTAACATATACGCAAAGGCCGGAAAATGGGAGGAAGTTAGCCGGGTGAGAAGGATGATGAGGGATAAAGGACTCAAGAAAGAGCCTGGTTGTAGTTCGATGGAGGTGCATGGTATCATCCATGAGTTTTTGGTAGGGGATATATCCCACCCCCTCTCGGAGAAGATATATGCTAAACTAAACGAAATAACTTGCAGATTGAGGTTGTACGGCTATGTTCCGAACAGGTCTCAGTTGTTGCAGGACATAGAAGAGGATGAGGTGAAAGAACAAGCTCTGTATCTCCACAGCGAGAAATTGGCAATGGCTTTTGGGCTTATCTCAACTTCTGGTCCAATACCCATCCGGATCGTGAAAAACCTTCGCATCTGTGGTGACTGTCACTCGGCTGCCAAGATTATCTCCAGCATATATGAAAGAGAGATACTTCTTAGAGACCGATATCGGTTCCATCATTTCAAAGGGGGAAAATGCTCTTGCAACGATTATTGGTGAATGATGTTAATTTAACGGCACGAAATATGAGCTTCATCTTCACAAATACGGACTTCAAGATGTAATAGTATGAAAAGTTGGAGTGGCTACAAACAGCGAGCCTATGAAGCCAGTACCAGTCAAGAGAGTATCAATGGGTAACCACGCACGAAGAGAATCAGATTAAGGGCAACAATTTCGACCTTGGGGCACAATAATAGCTGGTTGAGGCTGTGAGTGCGGACGGCTCAGTCTCATCACAGTTGGTGAGCTTCTGCTAGATCCTATCCGCAAAGTGACAGTCTGCAGGGAATGAGGTGAACCTCATGGGCTACGGAAAAAAGCAAAGCGGTTGCCATCTAACTTTATACGACTTGCACCGCCAGTTTTGCCGGTTGAAGTTGATTACCTGCTCTAATAACTTTACTGCAGTGGAGATTTCTCGTCGATGTAGCCTGCAAACTAGACTAACTTGCTTGGGGTATTGAAGGGCCCTTTATGTAATTTCTAGCAGCGTACTAAATGCTATTTTTCGCTGGTGAACAATCTTGAGTTCCATCACTGGTATGGACAAAGGTTTCAGCCAAACTTTGTGTTTGTTTTTTATGCAACATCATTCAGACCGAATCGATTGATTTTAGCTCCACGATACAACAGGTCAAGACCACATACATGCTCAAAAGGCATCGGAGAACAGTATGGATATTTCTGTCGAAGATATTTTACCCTTGCTCCAGGAATACTATATCCAAGTCAATCTTAAGCAACATCCACGTATTTAAGCATTAGAGCATGCACAAAACTGCCATCACGGTATAAATCAATCTGATTTTGCAACTGAAAACTCATTAAGAAAAGGAAGGATCCTGTAGGAGCAGCGCGGTTGTATGCGCCTCACTGAAAGCAACTTGTGAAGTGTGATAACAGACACAAAAATGGCAAGCTGCTGTCGTGCTTAGCATGGAACTCCATCGAAGAGCGAGGAGTTCAATTTCGGTTGTTTGGTGCCCCTTCTCTCTCTCTCTCTCTCTCTCTCTCTCTCTCTCTCTCCACTGATACATGAACATTTACAAACACTTCCGACCAGCAGCAACATATTTAAGTAACGAAGAGGAGTCCCAGTGCGAATGTGAAGCTCAATGAAATACAAGCCAACAAGAGAAATCTACTAATCAGGATGATTGTCTTTTCTGTAAGAACAAGGAAATACAACAACAACAACTAAGCCTTTTCTCATACTAGACGGGGTCGGCTACATGGATTCTTTGTTTCCACATAGCCTTATCATGTGTCATGTTAGCAGTTAACTCAAAATAAGCTAGATCATTCTTTATTGTTTCCTTTCAACACTTTTGTGGTCGTCCTCTACCTCTTTTAATACTTTCTACATTTAATTTTTCATACCTTCTTAAAGATTCTTCTTTTTATCTTCTTTCTATATGTTCAAACCATCTTAAACGATATTCTCTCATTTTATCCTCTATTAGTGTCACTCCTAATTTGTTTATAATAACCTCATTATGTATACGGTCTTTTCTTATATGACCACTCATCCATCTCAACATCTTCATTTCTATCACAGACATCTTTTGTACATGTTGATGATTAACTGCCTAACACTCAGAACCATAAAACATGGCAGGCCTAATTGCTGCTCTATAATATTTACCTTTTAATTTGAGTGGTATCTTCTTATCACAAAGAATACCTGATGCTCCTCTCCATTTTAACCAACTAGAATTAATTCCATGCGTAACATCTCTATCAATTCTTTCATCACTCTAAAAAATTGATCCTAGGTATCTAAAACTTTCCTTTTGGAGAATCCAATGTATGCCAATTTTAATTTCTATGTCCTTTGAAGTAACAAAATGATCAAACTTCCATTCCATATATTCTGCCTTTGTTCTACTAAGTCGGAGGCCTCTACTTTCTAATGTTTCTCTCTATAGTTCCAATTTTCTATTAACTTTTTCCTTCGACTCTTTCACTAACACAATGTCATATGCAAATAACATACACTAAGGTACTTCATCTTGAATATGTTTTGTTAACTCATCAATCATCATTATAAATAAGTATGGACTTAAAGTTGATCCTTGATGTAACCCAATATTAACTTCAAAGAAGTTTGTCATTCCTTCATAAGTTCTCACACATGTTTTTTGCACAATCATGTCTCTTATAAGGTTAATGTATATGAATGGGATCCCTCTTTGTTCCAAGGTTTTTCAAAGAACCTCCCTTGATACCATATCATAAGCTTTTTTTAGATCAATAAATATCATGTGAAGGTCTTTCTTTTTCGCTCTAAAATGTTTCATAAGGCATCTCAAAAGGTGAATCACTTCAACAATAGATCTGCCTGACATGAATCTAAATTGGTTTTCTCTTGTACTTGATACTTGTCTTAACCTACGTTCGATAATTATTTCTCACAATTTCATAGTATGGCTCATTAACTTGATACCTCGATAATTCACACAATTCTGAATGTCTCCCTTGTTCTTATATATGGGTATAAGTGTACTCGCTCTTCATTTCTCAGTATCTTTTGGTTTCTCCATATTTCATTAAATAATCTTGTGAGCTAAGTGATTCCTAGTTCTCTTAGTATTTTATAAACTTCTATAGGAATATTTTCTGGTCCTACCGATTTACCACCTTTTATATGTTTAAGAGCCTCTTTGACTTTATTCTTTTGAATATGTCAGTAGAAATTATGGTTTATATACCTTTTTGATTTGGCTAACTCTCCTAAGCTAATACTAACATCTTTATTTTTATTAAAAAGCTTATAAAAATAGTTTTTCATCTATTTCTTATATCATCATTTGCCACTAAATTTTTTCATCCTCGTCTTTGGTGCATTTAACATAATTATGATCTTTAGTTTTCTTATCTCTAATCCTAGCTATCCTAAAAATATCTCTTTCACCCTCTTTTGAGTTTAGTTTTTTATATAAATCCTCTCAAATTTTAGCTTTTGCTTCACTAACGGCCTTTTTCGCTTCCTTCTTTACTTTCTTATAAGCCTCTAAAGTTTCATTAGTTTTCTTAGAATAATGTAATTTGTAACATACCCTCTTTGCCTTGATTTTATTTTACACTATTTCACTCTACCACTAAGCTTCTTTTTGTACCGGTACACCTCCCTTAGATACACCTAAGACATCTTTCGCCACTTTTCTAATATGTATAACCATATTGTTCCACATATCACAAGGTGTACCAACATATAGCAAGGATCAATAATCATGAGCAGACATGTGTGAGTTATTCATGTTTCCTCATAAACCCACAATTCTCAATAGTCATCCTGATTGAAGATAGAATTACAAATCCAAAAGGGCACCAAGATAGACATGGCGAATGAATTGGAAAGGAAGGAATTAACTGTGAGTGTTGTAGTTGAAGATACAATACCTTAAAAGCGTGGGAGGCCGCCACGTTCTAGAAAAAGGAAACCGGATACGTAAATCATCTTGATGTTGAAGGCTCTAGCTATACATGTTGCATAGAGGTGATGGACCTAGAGGCTACAACTGCCCGCTGACACCTCAAGACCACACAGGTAAGGAGCAATAATAAGTTTGTTGAGACCTTCGCGGCTCCGTGCAAGACAAGATTCCATAACAGGAACCATATATAAATACCAGATCAAGTATATAGTAGAGATTCTAAGATACCAAACCCACACCTCCGATAAAGGACCTAACAAAGAGAGAGAGTGTCACGTGCAAACAAACGTCAGGCACACCGACGGGCTTGACCATAACCAGCGTTTGGCCTCGGGGCCAAGCAAGCCTTAGCAGATTTCACCCAAGTATTGTAATCGGCCACCGTTTCCAAAAACGGAATGTGAGAGTCCCTCCCCCGAGTGCCAATCTTGCCGAAGTCTTTGGTACTCGAAGACTCACACACCCAAAAGGCAAAGGCAAGAGGCAAAGAGAGCAAGTGCACAAAAACTTAAAGGCAACATGATTCTTTTATAGCAGACAGGAGCGCGTGGTCCCAACACGTAATATTTACTTCGAGGCTCTTTCCTAAAAAAATGAGAGATTTTACAAAGGCTAAAAGGCTATTTACAATTTATGGTTTGAAGGGTCACATTCTGCCCCACTTGAATCATTGTCGCCCTCGACAATGTCTTGGTTATCTCCCGCGCCAATGGATGTTTGAAGATGACCTTCCCTTTGTCTTGATGTGGCCGACCTCCAACATGTCATTTTGGGGCAGCCTGCAATCATCTCCCCTCTTTGCACATTCTCCCTTTGCGCATAATTGAATGGTGTTGTGCTACCATTATTGTTCATAGGCTTCTTTGGACTCAAGGGTCGACGGGACTGGTCATCCTTTCGTAGTTCATCATGAGCTAGGCATTTAGCCACACTAATGACCGAGGTCAAATCTTTCACCCACATCTGCCGAAGCTCACGCTCTATCTCACGTTGTAATCCATTTATGAAGAAGAATAAATGATCTGCTTCTGTCATGCTCATGATGTTCAGCATGAGGGAGGTGAACCGGTTGATGTACTTATGGATGGATTGCTCGTGCTTCAGTTGCATGAGTTCTTTTCAAGCTAAGTACTCTGGGTCCTCAGGAAGGAATTGTCTCTAGAGTCATAACTACTATTTTCCATGATCAAATCCATGAGCTCTTGGAAGTATATGTGGATGATCTTTTGCTAAAATAAAAAACCCAATGCACACACATAGAATCTTTGCAAAAGTTTTTCGAAAGACTTAGGCTTTATAAAGTGAAGCTAAACTCTCAAAAATATGTTTTTAGAGTGGAATCGAAAAAACTCTTAGGGTTCATGGTAAGCCAAAGGGGCATAGAGGTCGATCCCTCTAAGTGTCGAGCCATCATATACATGCCTCCACCCTCTGACTTGACCCAAATCCGAAGCCTCTACGGTAGATTCCAAGCAATTAGGAGATTCATCTCCAACTTAGCAACAAGATGCAAACCTTTCAATAGGCTTTTGAGAAAAGGGGTTAAATTTGAATGAGATTCCGATTGCTAGAAAGATTTTCAAAAATTGAAAACTTATTTGGTAAATCCTCCGATTTTAAAACCTCTAAAGCAAGGGAAACCTTTATTGCTTTATATTTCTATTCATGCGAATGCATTGGGTGCTTTACTTGCTCAATATGAGGATGATAGTCTTAAGGAGTATGCTATTTATTACATTTCAAAAATTCTATTCACATATGAAAGAAATTATTGAGCCATGGATAAAATGTGTTTGGCTTTGGTGTGGGCTTGCCAAAAGTTTAGACATTATTTTCTAGATCATGAAATTTGGATAGTGTGTAAATTTGACCTAATCAAGCACCTCTTTGAAAAACCTATCCTAATGGGTAGACTAGGTAAATGGTAGCTCCTCTTAATGGAGTATGACCTCAAATTTATCATCAAAGCTCCATTAAGGGACAAGCCCTAGCCGATCATGTGGTCGAATTGCCTCTTGAAGTTACATATCTCATACTTGATGAAATGCCCGATGAAGGCATCTTTGCAAATGAATTTCAAAACCATGTTTTATCAAATTATTCGAATGAAGATTAAGTATGGAAAATGTACTTTTATGGGGCAAAGAATCAACAAGGGACAGGCGTGAGAATCATCCTCATATCCTCCGAGAAAGGAGAAATCCCAATTGTAATTCGACTAAATTTTTCATGCTCAAATAACATGGTTGAATATGAAGCACTCATACAAGGCCTAAAAATTTTGAAAAATCTAGGGGCATCTTGTATTGAAGTCTTTGGAGATTCTATGCTTGTCATAAACCAAGTTTCAAAATTTTGGCAAGTCAAAAATGAAAAACACATGCCATACCACGAATTAGCCACCCAGTTGGTTGATTCCTTCAAGTCATGCAAACTCACTCACATAGGTAGAGAGGACAACACCATGACGGATGCCCTCTCATCCCT
Organism: Brasenia schreberi; assembly: GCA_036023115.1. Lineage (NCBI taxonomy): Eukaryota > Viridiplantae > Streptophyta > Magnoliopsida > Nymphaeales > Cabombaceae > Brasenia > Brasenia schreberi. The sequence continues at coordinate 19,414,201 of JAYKKT010000060.1, read as the reverse complement.
AGGGTCATCTCTAAGAATCGATCCCACTATGGGAACTTGATCCTTAGAGATCCTACACTACCCACTCCATCCATCCATGATTTAGAGATTTGTAAAAATGACCAAAATTAAATTGAAAAACCTTGGTTTCAAGACATTAAAAACTTTTTGGAAGATGGAGGATTTTTCGAATTTGCTTCTTTTAAAGATAAAGCTTTTATTCGAAAGATTTCAACCCAATATGTGATTTTGGGAGGGGTTCTTTACAAAAAGAGTTTTAGCGGCATCTTGTTGAGATGTGTAAACCTTGATAAGGCTAGGATCATAATGCATGAATTCCACGATGGAGAATGTGGAGAACATGTCAATGCAAATATGATGGCCATGAAGATACTTAAAGTTGGTTATTTTTGGTCCACCCTAAAGCAAGATTGTCATGATCATGTCAAGTGCATGGAAATGCCATTCATATCCCATTGTCCACCTTGCATTCCATCATGAGTCCATGGCCCTTCACCATGTGGGCATTTTACATCATAGGACCAATCTCACCAACTGCATCAAATGGACATAGGTTCATCTTAGGAGCCATCGAATATTTTTCTAAATGGGTAGAAGCTACCTCCTTGGCTAATGTCCAAGGACAACATGTAGTGGCATTCATTAAAAAATATCTTGGCTCGATTTGGAGTTCCAAGAGACCTAGTGTCAGATAATGACACTCCTTTCAAGAATGAGAAGATGGAAAAGTTATATAATACCTATGGCATAACTCAACACTTCTTATCACTCTACTACCCTCAAGGCAATGGCAAAGCCAAAGCCACAAACAAAACTCTCATAAGCATAATTAAGAAAACTTTAGAGAAGGGTAGGACATGGCATGAGAAGCTAGATGAAGCCTTTGGTCTATGGTACAAATGTCATACTCCCCATTCATACTAAATTGCATTCATTTCATACATCAATTGCACTCAATTTACCCATAGAGACTCTACAGCAAGCTAGGATAACTAAGTTCAACCTACTAGATGAGAAGAGGCTCTTTACCATGGATCATGCACATGCATACTGGCAAAAGATAGCCCAACATTATGAAAAGCATATGAAGGCTCACCACTTCAAAGTGGGAGACCTTGTCTTGAAAATCATCCACCATCGTGGCTCACATTCACTTGGTAAGTGGCGGCCCAAGCGGGACGATCCCTACGTTGTGAGGGGAACGGCCACAAACAATGCATATTGGTTGATTGATGTTAAGAGCAGAAATTTAGTAGACCCTATAAATTCCCAATACTTGAAAAAATATTATGTATAGGGTCTATGTTAAGTTCTTTCGAAAAGGTTTTAAATGGGTCTCCTTTAAACTTTTTGAAGGAAGGATCAAGATGGATTGTATGGCCCTAAATGAGTGAATTGATACTTTATGAAAAGTAGAGTTTTCAAAATCATTTGGTAACATTTCAAAAATCTTTGGCTTACAAAATGAAGCTTAATTCAAAATAGCAAAATATTTTCAAAGAGATAAGTGTTCCCCCCATTTTACTTCTCAAAAAAGAAAATTGGCAAAAATCAAAAGAAGAAAGAAAACAAAAACCTCCAATATAGAGGTCTTCAAAAAGAAAAAGAGAATACAAAAACCTCTAGAAGAAAAAGAGGTTTTCCCCTTTACAAGAAAAAAAAAGTCAAAGCTAAAAAAAAGAGCAATTTTTTATCTTTTTACCTTAAACCACGAGACGCCTCAGAAGGGACCGTGGTAACTCTTTCTCAAGTCTCATACAACTTATCCCAATGAAGAAAGGTTTGTCCATTAAAATCTCAAAGTAGGAATAGGACCATACATAAGGCTCTTCCTCAAGCTTATGCATACCATGAGTGAGTCTCTCCACACACATCACACATCATGTCATTCATGCATTCATCCAAAGTCAGTCGTGCATGACCATGTTAGGACTAGTGGTTTGCCTAAGGCTAAGTCCCCTTTGGCTAAAATCCCCTACTCAATGAAAATTTGAAGAAAAGGATACTATGAAATGATGGAAAATTCATATTCTTAAGTCAAGTTTGGGAAGAAAATTCAAAAGAGTGTTGCTTCTTTACCATTATCCAAATAAATTTGAATTAATGTTAAAGAGGGGTATCTGTAAACACCCAAAATATTTTCGAAATTTTACCCAACTTGTTTCAGAATTTCTAAAATAATAAGCTTGTTTTTAAAAGTCTTGGTTCGTACCATAGCTTATAAAATAAAAAAGGAGATTTTAAATGTTTGAAAATTCAAAAGATTTTAAAGTTTTTAAATCAAGATTGAAAAAAGATCAGGTTGAGGGAATGCAACACGAGTTAAGAAGCAAAAGCAATGCCGAAGACTCAAGGCCAGATATAATAGAAGATCGAAGCAAGGAATAGAAAGAGACCAAGTCAAGAGCCCAAAAATCGAGCTGAGTCTCTTACACCAGAGGATGCACTGTGATCAGTCAGACTACACCAAAGGTTGGATGAACCAAGCCACGCTTGGTTGGGACAGCACCTAGCCTATTTGCATGGGAGGGCTAGGGATGATGGTCATTGCGGCTCCCTTTTATGGGTATGCAACGTCCTTCCAACCCGTGAGATACTACCTTTCACACTACGACAATGTTGGTCATTGCGGCTCCCTCCGATTTACGTACAACCGAACGTTTTCGTGATCAAACTGCTAAATCACGTCTTGATAACGATTAGAATCTATTCGACGATACCTCGCCTCACCGAAGGTACCGAGACACGACGATGGTTCAAACGCTCCTCACCTTTCTTTGAAGAAGCCGACACCAATGCTCATGCGCAGACTGTCTTTACCATTGTAGCTTGCGTAGTGTGATGACGCATGTATCTCCAATAAAGTGCCTATGTGCCTGCATAAGGTGCGCAATCCTAATGTAGCGATTGATACAAGTGTCTTAACACATCTCACCGTTCTACGCTACATTTCACGTGAGCGATATGTGTCACCTGCCCAACCTTATCACTCTAGTACAACTGCACATCCTCATTCATGCGTTACTTATCATGACTTACACTTAGTGACAATGCATAGAGTATGGTGGGGTTCAGTGGGCCCCCATCGCACAAACGTGTCCACCCACATGACCGATCTGTTTGCCCAAGCGCGACCATGATCTTAGGGTACCTTAAAGAACAACACCTCGTGTGTCGATCCTCCAACCCTCCTTTCTAATCTTCATAGTCGCAATGCACTCCTCGATGAGCAACATGAAGCTTACAGTGTTCGAGTCTCGATCTTTAAGTAGCACAAGGCATGTAGATATTATTGTCTCGATAAGTGGTGATGCGGCCCCGCTATCGATAGCCTGATCAAGGGTCACTTCGTATGCCTTGAGGCTTGCGACCTTCCGCAACCGTAGTTTTCCCTTCGGTTGGCGCACAAATAATGACAACCTTAACCCTATCATTGTTTCATCATGCGGGTCCATGAGCAATCATGCTTCCCCATGAGTTCTTTAGCTAACAAACGTTCAACGAAACTAAATATGCTCTTATACCAAATCTGTCACGCCCCAACCGTCGCAAGAGCCGACAGGCCTCGCAATTTGACCAATATCCGGCCCTCAAGCACGATCAGCCTTAGCGAATTTCACAAATGCAACATAATAAGTAGTTCAGACGGCCTTCGATAGGGAATGTGAGTTGGGCCCCTTGACCGGATGTTAAATGCATGGGATTGGCATGCATCCGTTTAACTCAAACCATGCAACACGATAAATGTTTAAGAGTAAAGGCAATAAAGAAGCAATCAATGCAAAGCCAAATAGCAATAGCTTTATTGATAACAGAAAGGAGAGTGTGGCCCCGACGCGCTATACTGGTATGTTAGGGGCGTCTTCTCTCAAAGAGGGTTTTTATACAAAGGGGTGGCGGTACGGCATGTGTTTGCAGTCAAAGGGTCACACTATAAGCTCTTATAACTCGTAATTTCTTATATGCTTAAGGTAAATATATATATCTATGTTTATTTTCTTTCATTCATTTGCTTTAATTTAGTTGTAGATGACTCTTAGATTTGGTTGGATGCATGCATTTATATTCTAAAACTAAAATTGTGTTTCTCTGCATCCTTTACACGTCTATTATTTTATTTTTCATTACTAAATGGCTGCTCTGAATGATACAAAATTTAAGACACTGAATCTACACATACAAGCCCACTACAAATAAAAATTTTAAGAATTTTAGGGTCGTATAAATTCATGAATAAAATAGGCAAAGATCAGTTAAAATGAGATTTAGTTTCTACATAGTGTGTTTTCTTGCAACAGGGGTTGGGTAAAATTTCTATAACTCTGTTTGTAGTAAACCAAAATTGATAAAATTAGTCTCATTAGAAAGCTCATATCCATAACTTTTCAACAAGATAAATCATATAATTTTAAGTTTTGTGCACCGACATACAGAGGGTTTTTTAAGCCTATGTATTTCTCTAACAGAATATCCTAAAATACCTGAGCAGTTGTCTGTTCTGGATTTAATTCTACAAATCTTCATCACCAAAGTATAAAATAAAAATAAGCTTAGAATCTCCACATTCTATTCTATGTTCTATACATTTTTTAATGAATTTTGGAGATATCCAAAGTCACCCAAAAAAAATCGGAAATAAGTTCTGAAAATAGAATCAGTTTCTGTTTTTGAGAACTTGAAAATCTTCAATCTCTAGAGTAAGTGCATGAGTTTGATTTGATTGAAAACCGTCTTTGAAAGTGAATTTTGGAAACATACACCAGCACAAATAAATCCTCAAAACATCTACGCTGACCCTTCAGGATCAGTTCAAAAAAGCCTAAGGCGAAAAGATCCCGCTTAGATACAATCGCCTTAGAAAGTAAGATTTACAACTTTGCTAGTTTAACAAACTAGTTGGTACGCTCGCGTAAGAACGAAGTAGATTGAAAAGTTTATTTTAAGTCTCTACATAGGCTTTGGAATAAAATGTTTACATCTACAATGGTCTTAATACTAAGCATCAAGGACTGATAGCCTTTTATATACTTACGAATTGAACTTGTTTGCTTCAGGTTGGAGAGTTTTCGCTTAGCTACCTCTTCAATATTCTGAGGCAGAAAGTAGTCCCTTAACTCATTCTTAAAAGTTTCGTACATTTTTAACTCGCACTCCTCGTTCTGAATCTCTTCAAGCTTCCGACGCCACCACAGGAAGATATCGTCATCCAGAAAAGTTGAGGTCATGACAATCTTCTGTTCCTCATCTTCAAGATTTTCATCCTTAATGTACATATCAAAGTGACAAAAGAAATTCTCAATCGCTTTTCCATCCCTTGTGTCTGTGTACGACCTCGAACCCTTTACATTCAATCTGGGGGTCCTCACTCCCCCCACTAAAATTCGGTTTTCGTTTAACCTCTGCCAAACGGGCCAAAAGAGAGTCTTGGACGGTCTCAAGACTATCTACACGATCTCGAAGGGATGTCCCACCATCGAATAACTCCGTATTCAAAACGTCATTGTCAGACGTAACTCGTGCCAATGACTGCCTTAAGGAGGCACACTCCTCCTCAAGCTTGTACAATCGGGTCTTCAGACTCATTACAATGTCTATGTCCGCATTAGACATGCCTTTCTTATCCTTTCCTTTCTCACGTCGGTTCTCCCCCTCAACCGGTGGTAAAGCATCCCCATGCACCTCTGAAGCCGATGTCATGCTAACGGCCCCAACGTTAGCAATCCGTCAATTCCAAGTCCCGACTTCCAGCTGAACCGTGCTCGGATACCAAAGTTGTCATGGCCAAAGGGTTTGGCGCGTGATCGACACTCAACCGAAACTAGTTAAGCTAGCCTTTACTCTAGTTCGAGCACAACGTGGAAGCAAAACAGCTAGTTCGAATGAATTCTCAAGTTCGCAAGGAGGCAAAGGCAATGAGTGCAACGGATAGTTTTTTTGAATAGGAAGTTTGTTGTATGTCCCCCTTCCACGCTACAACTTGGTTGGGCGTGACTTTACAAGTAAAAAGGGTTGTCTCCAAGAGGAGTCCCTAAAAGACTTCTAACAGAAGCTGTCGGGGGATCCCACAAGGAGGCCCGATTCTACCGTTATAGTCATGTTCTGGGTAGTTGGAGGGTCACAATATACTTAATAGAAGCACCTAACACGAGGAAAAACTAAGGTAAGGTATTCTAACATTAAGTATCTCACAAGACCCTCAGGAAGTCTGTAGCCACTTCAAACTTGAGGAAGCAAATAGAAAAGCATTAAAACCTCATCACGCATCAAAAACCCTACCAATTCTGGTGATTTTGTATTTTGAACATAAAGTAAAGCTTGACTACGATCAACAGTAAGCATGAAAACGCTAAAAGATGGGATCTCATCAGGCAAATGCTGACAATTTATCCTCGTCTGATCCAGCAATACTTGATCAACTTTCAGATGACCAAATCTTTAAGTTATAAGTTGATATCATCTAACTGAAGCTTGAAAATTCAAAGTCGTTTAAAGATTTAAAACATTCAAAATCGCATGGATAAACCGAGCCAATCAGGCCGAAATGCTAACCTCATGTCACAGTTTAACTAACCACATGAATTACTTGGTAGTGTAATCCTACTCAACTAGATAAAGGACAATCCTCCCTCAAACTATTGGGAAGCCAAGTCACTCCTTTTTTGAGGATAATTTCTCATCTTTCTTTTTTGCTTTCCAGAGGATTTTCCAATTCGAGATATAGCTCCTACTCCAACATGAATCCTAATAGCTTTTAGAAATGATCCAGATAAAGCACAATTCATAATAGCCTCTCTGCTAACAAATATTCCTGTTCAATTTGTCAGCAAAAGATGAGAGCTTGCATAGGAGACTTCTAGAGCAATGATAAACAAACTGGGAAACATTGCAGGAGTGGCAGTTTAAGAACTTAAAAAGATCGGCCTATAGAGGGAATACAGTTTTGACTTTTCGAAGTTATAAAATGACATAAATGATTTACATCGCCAGTAGAACACAAAGGAACCAAAGAATCAAATCATCTATCAAGCAACAAGCGCCAAGAAATGACTGATTCAGTGGTTTCACCACAGGAGAAAAGCAAAGGAACTTTCCCGTAACATCGATAGAAAGAAGCAGAGATGGACCGTGTTTCCCGAATCATGCTTAGGAAGCGAATCGTTCACCCTAACGACGCCCAGCGAAAGAATATGCAAGGGCAGAAAATTAATTTGGCCGAACTTGCATTATAGATCCAAGACGTTATATATATGGATGAAGAAAGTAAAAAATAAAGTCCGCCCCAAACGGCAAAGTGATTCCCAAGGAAAAAGAAAAGCAAGTGTACCAATAGACAGAACATCGATCCAAGAGGGATGATAACTACAGAAAACACCCACCGAAAAGGCGGTGACACCGATGAGCAATTGTACGTCTATACACGGGATGATCAGATAAGGAGAAGAAGAGAAAAGAATCTTTTTTCTTGCTTTGTGGTGTGATTCGTGGTGATTGACAGGTAGGGTTTTATTTATTCACGGCTGGAATTGTAGTCGACGACTTCAGAGTCAGTGAGGGATCGTGAGTGCTGGACGATGGATCGGCCAATGGAGTTGATCCACTCTTCTTTTTCTTTCTCGGAATCGGCGATGAAGTACATGGTGTCGGAAGAGGTGGAGATCTCGAAGGCAAAGGGCTTGTTGAGGAGGTCCTCGGCGCCTTTCATGGTCAGGCACGGGTCTTTTGAAGTCGACTGTCTATTCCACTCTCAGGTTGCCGGTGTTCGACTTCTTTCTGTCCTCATCTGATCTGCAGCGGAAATATTATTCTGATGATGTTCGAGGTTTCCTCACAACGGTCTTTATAAAGAGACAATGTATATTTTTTGTGTTTTTGGTATTTCTATGTATATTCACTTTTTATACGCACTGCTCTTATAAAACTACATCATCTTCATTTTCTCCTCTAAATCTATGTTCGACTGTAGGTAACCTTCGGCGATGAATCAAAGCATGCTTGACTGGAGACCGACATTAGTATCAAAGTCTGACTTTTCAGGAACTTACACACAAGTAAAATAGTTTAGATAAATAAAAAAAGAAAAAAAAGGATTGTCGGACATTCTTTCTCGCAAAAAGGAAAGAGAGGTCTCATAAGAACAAAGGCAAAGAAAAAAAGCAGAGAGAGACAACGCTCAACTAGAAGACAGAGCAAGAAACAACAGAAGCGAAGATCAACCAAAAGACAGAGCAAGAAAGCATAAAGGCAACGCTAAGTGAAGATAGAGCAAGAAAGAGCAAAAAGACAAGTGGCGAGGCTCAACCAAAAGGCAAGCAATGAGACTGAGCGAAAAAACTCAACCAGAAGGCGGAGTGATGAAGCCCAGGCAGAACGGCGGAAGAGGCAAAGCCCCCTCTCCTTCTCTCTCCCTCTCTCTCCCCTCGCTTTAACTCACGCTCCCCCTCTCTCCCCTCATCACCATCTTCCTCTCTTTCGTTGTTTGTCTCCTCTCTCTGCTCAAAACTTCTCTCTCCATGGTTTTCTGAATCTGTGGGCACCCGAAACCATGGGATTTTTGGAAAACTGTCAGTAGTTTTCCAAAAACTGGTTTTTTATTTTATAAAATTGTCACTAGAATAAATTACAAAAATGCCCAGATATTTTTAAGTAAAACACAATTTTGCCCTTAATGGATGAAAAGACAAAATTGTCCTCTAGTGGTTTTTAAAAATTATGAAATATCAAACTGTGAAAGTACAAAGTTACTCCTAGACAATTGAAATTTCACAATTTTGTCATTGTGAAAAAATAGTGTTGCCCTGTCTTTTTAAGAAAATTGAAAAACGGGATGAGCGGTATAATTATGATTCTACCCTCGATCAGTGAGAATTTTATAAAAAAATAAGTACCCTTTTACTATTATGCCTGAGTCCTTTTGAAATATTTCAAAACAGGACAAAAGGGTAAAATTCTTGGTTTTCCCTTGAGGTTTTTTGGAAAATTATAGTGTCACGAAATAAAAGAAAAAATTATTGTTTCATCCCTAGGCTGATTCTGAAATAGCAGAAGAAGCTAAGAGTTTTTTCAAAAATTGGTATCAAAGTATCAATTGAAATTACTCTTAGGTACTTGAGAAATTTCCACATAAGTACCTAAATATTTTGGGATGTGGTTTGGAAGAAAACCAAACATAGGTCATTTGAGGAGGTAGGAATCTATCACTGATGTAAAGATATTTGATCAGTTTAGAGATAAGTTACACAATAGGTCCTTAAGATGTATATTTGGATATCCGAAAGTATATAAGAGATATCAGTTTTATCACAAGGGCCATGGACTCACAAAGAGAAGGAATATTGAATTCCTAAAGGATACTAAGAATGACATCCTTGAAAATGAAAATAAGTAACTTAACGATCTATTAGATCTAGATCAATATCTTTTGAACTCATATATGATCTTCTTAAACAAACTAAAACTTTAAATGGACATAAAAAACCTAGGGTCACACCGCCCTACTTAAAAGATAATCATACTTACATTGCAGAGGAAGTGTGCAATTCAGTTGATTTAGATGAGTTGACCGATAACTTAACATATCGACAAACTATTGACTCAATTGAATCATCAAACTCGAAAATTTATTGATTTGCCTAAAGGAAGGAAACCTATAGGCTGTAAATGAGTTCTCAAAAAAACAATGAAATAATAGAAAAGTTCAAAGCGAGGATGGTTGCAAAGGGATTTTCACAAAAAGAGGGAATAGATTATGTTAAGACATATTCCCCTATTGTGAAATTTGCATCCATAAGAATAATCCTTGCGATATCAACATATTATGATTTGGATTTACATGAGTTAGATATAAAAACTACTTTTCTAAATGGTACCAACTATTATAGTGTCCTAAAGGGTGCAAATATGCTATAGCGGACGCTGTAGCACTATAACTACATAGCCTAAACTCATCTTAGCGATCTTAAGAGTTAAGGCCTATATTGTCCATAGTGGTTAGTGAGATGTCAGTGTTTTCCTAATATAATAGTAGGGGGATATAGCATGGCTATAAGGGATTTAGTGGTACACTCATTTAATATTTAAAACTAATATATATGAATCAATTTAAACAAACAAATAATAATTAAATCTACACAAAGAAATTCTATACAAACAAACAATAAATACCATGTGTTATATGCATATTGACTTGTTAAATTGAAAAACAAAGAGATAAATATAAGCAACTTATTCTAACAAGGCGAATTAAAAGAAAATAGTATATTATACTTATAAGCTCATGTATCGTCGAATCTAATTTGAACAACATAATATACTTACGTGACAAGAAATAGGAGAATGTTAGGATGAAGAAAATGCTACAGAAAAATGACATAAATCTTCAAGGTTTACCAAAAAATATAAAACTACTAAAAGATCATACTATAACAAGTCCAAACATCCAAAAAGAATATGTAGTATTTTAAAGCAACATCAAATCTAAGTCCAAAATATAACATCCGCCAAAAAAATCAGATGATATAGACTAAATAGTTTTAAATGAAGATTTAGAAGACAAATTATGCTCATTCTCATACCCTGGTTCTTCTAGTTCCTCTTGTTCTTCATTTGTTCTTTTAAAACCTCTTTCTCTTCTTTTATAGGCATCATATTTAGATGAAATCATATAGATGCAACAACCCAAAGGATACAGAGTTGAAGGCCAAGAAAATAAAGTATATAGGTTGAAAAAATCTCTACATGGCATTAAACAATCACTTCGTCAATGGTATTTGACTTTTCAAAATGTCATTATTGAACTTGGGTTTGTGACTAATGAACTTTACCATTGTGTATATGTTTGTAACAGTGGGAGCCACTTTGTCAAGTGTGCTTATAGTAGTCGTCAAGTGGTGGTGTAGAGAGATATATTGATTATATTCTCAAGAAATTTAAAATGAATGAATACAAGTATTTATCTACACACGTTGTGAAAGGGGTTAAATTGAGTAAGGTTGATTGTCCTAGTGAATGAGACAATAAGCCTAATGTTCTTTATGCACAAGTTGTGGGAAGCTGTATGTATACTATGTTATGTACAAGACATGATATCAACTTCACTATTGGTCTTGTGAGTATATATCAAAGTAATCCTGGATGGCATCATTGGATAGCTTTGAAAATGATTTTAAGATATCTTATTGGAACAAAAGACTAGAAATTATATTTTTAAGGAGATAAATTGAAAGTGGTAAGATAGTCAGATGTTGAATTTGTTGGGAGTAAAGATGACAGCAAATCAACCTAAGGTCAAATATTTTTATTTGGAGGTGGAGTTGTTTCATGGGCCTGTAAAAAACAAGGTTGTATAGCGTTGCATACACAGGAGACTGAATATGTAGTTTGTTGTATGGCTACAACTAGTGTTGTTTGGATAAGTCATTTCATACATGATTTGAAGTTGGATATAGCCAACGAGTTGGTTATCATTTACTGTGACAACAATGCAGCAATTACTCTGATTAAGAGTTGACCTGATAACTCCAAAAGCAAGCATATAATGGTTAAATATCACTATGTTCATAATATGGTTATGAGAAAGGAAATATCCATATCATATATGTGAACTGATGACATGTTTGCAGACCCCGTAACTAAAGGCATAACATAAGATCTTTTCTCAAAGCATATTACAAACATGGGTTTGAGATATGTTTGATCATTGTTTAGGTAATAAACCACACAATACGTAATGATTGCAATAACAATCATACGTAACATAACTTAGAAAATCTTTGAATATCATCTTTCCTATGTAAGCCATTTGAGGAAAATCGTATACAGGCAACTTCCAGCGACGAACCATAGCATGGCCCACTGCAGACCGATAATTTTATGAATAAAGTGACTTACAACACGTAGAATTGGAAAAACATTCATAGGTTGATCTCCAAATGCTTCATCTTTTTTAGTTAATGAACAAATTGTTTGTAGTGATAAAATAGGCAGTTGGCAAGCTCAAAATCTTGTTCTTTATTTTATTATCAAGCTAATGTTAGTAAGCAAACAACAATGTTCAAGGATTAGAAAGGTCATGTTTAACCATTTCACAAGGACTTCTAATGAACATTAGACTGTGTGCCAACCATCAACACCTAGCTAGGCTCAACAAGTTTCAATACAATATTTGCATCCCCATGAACCGGATCTCGGCAAGTCCCTGTATGATCTTGTTCTTCGTAACCTTTGATTTCTTTTGTCTTGGAAGCGCGTGCATCTACCGCTGCCAGATTCTGCCCCTGTCGGAGTATTCTTTTGAAGCTCAAACTTTTGGATCACATCCACCTCCTTTGTTCGGCTCTCCTTTGTATGCCTTTGCCAACTGTAACCTTTGAATTTCATGCACGGACACCTCTTCCATGGCAAACAAGCTCTGCAGGGGTGGATTTCTTCGTGTCATCAAGTTCGTATCCAACGACGAAGAACTTGAGATATGAGAAGAGGTAGCAGAAGAAAGTGACAAGGAAACAGACAACGATGATAAGGAAGAGAGGGATTTCCCATACACGATAATCTTCTTTCTCGCCTCCAACGTGTCTTTGTTGATCGTCGGCATGTATTTCTCCATGGACCGATGAATCCAATGGCGTGACAAGAGTGGGGGTGCAGACCTTAACTAGATCGCAAGCACGCAAGGATAAGATATTGTAATATATAAAAGAACAAGGAATGACGAAACGTAACGTGCGAGCCCACAGAGAAACCAAAAAGATATCTAAGTTGGCAGTAAAAGGCGCCGATAAACAAACTACTGACGGTACACGTCGACCGAGTTCATGGCTCAGGGAACATACAGGAACAACTAGTCATTTGAGTATGTAATGTTTGTTGTCATTTCATGCGTGCTTTGCCATTTCATTGGATTGAAATTAATATATTAACTATAGGAATCGCTGATTGATTACTGGAGAGAATATGATCGCTTCTCTTTTCAGTTTCTCCATAACTAGTTCTCTTTCTGAAGGTAGAGGCATGCTCATGCTAGCTCAGAGAGCACTAAGAAAACACTAGTTTTTAGTCTGCTTACGCAACACATACTCAGCATAACGTCGCATTGTAGCTCATAGCCATCCCTTCTTATATTTAGCTTTATTTAGGTGATAGGTAAGGAATCTAAAGCCTTGTATTTGCTTACGAAGCACACCTGGGCTGGGATCAACTTGCAATCGGTCGCCTACTAATCGGTTTGATAGAATCAGATCATTCTCACAATATCTACTTCCTTCTTTCTCCTTTTGTTCAGATAGAGAGCAGCACTTAAATCACGTTTTGGGCTTGACTTTGTTTTGCTGATGAACATATCAACTTCAGGGCATGAATTTGTTTTGCTATTACTACTATTTCTGCCTCCGCCGCCCATCCATGCTGCCGAACTGTACTTGCAAAATCACCCAGAGCGATGGTGTAACAGCAGTCGTGCTTTTAGAGACCATTGTGGCGGCAGGAGCTCAATTCTTGGTCGGCATGGCTGCGGTCTCCCGTTGTAACAAAAGAAAAAGATCAATGAACTTATTAAAACCAATTACATCTAAAGTGTCAAGCAGAATCAGTACAATAACAAAAGCCATAAGTTCTTCCGCAAATGTAAAACACGAAAACCTTCTCGATAACGAAATGTAAAAGCTCGTTTTCTCAACTGGAAGAAAGAACTTCCAAGAATGTATCCTCATTGTGTTGAAGGAAACTATTAAAGGCTTATAAATTTCCATAGATTTATGGGAGCCTTTCCAAAACCTTTAAACCATTAGAAAAGAATAGAGAAATAACGTGATCACAGATGACCATTAAAAATTATAAGAAAAGGTCACTTGATGTCTTATTTAAAAATAATTTAGTTTATGTTGAGTTAACGGTTATCATAACACAAGATTGAGCTTTGTAAAAACAAAGAATCCACATAGCCAACACATCTAAAAAAACGTAGTTGTTGAATTAATACTTGCATCGTGAAAAGATGGATAGTTTATTAAGGAAATGCTGATGCCCAAACAGTGAGACTGAAACCACCATACATGGATAGCTACATTCCGATACTTCTTTCACCGCGTCATTTATTCAACCATATGGACCAACTTTAACGAGGTTTCAGTTTATAGAGCATCTTTTTTATACACATTAACCTCCGGGAACGAATTGGAGTCCCTCGATATCTTACCGTTTTAAAATTCCTTTAGATGTTCTATTAAAAGCTATTATAGGGTGGAACATAGCTAAGCATCAATTAAGAAAAAACAAAGAAAGAAAGATCCACGAGTGAAAATTAGCTCTTCTTCCGCAGCGCGTACTTGACATAAGGATATAACTTCCGAAGGAAACATAATCCTGCCCGCAGCTGACAACTCTTGAAAGGAACAACGATTGACAATAGTGAAACACAAAGCAGAAAATCGAAGAAAGGCTCATCCAGTTATGCATCAAACAAGATTAGTTCCTTGAAGAGATATGCACAACACAGCGTGCTTATCATCAAACGGAGTGGATTTCTAGCTAGAGAACAAAGATTCGTCCAATTGAATTTTAACGATCTCCCCGTCATCGAACCGGTCCTTCTTCGGTGGGGAAGGTGGTGTGGGTGCCCTAGCAGGCCCTCTTCCTTTCTTCTTATTTCTGGGCCTCGCCTGATACATCATCACCATCAAACATCCGTTTTCATCTGAAGAACACACTAAAGACTACCGCTAACAAAGCCGGAGTACGATAAAGGGATCAAAGATTGAAATTCAGGTGGAGAGGGAACTCACATTGCCGTAAGAATGTCTGAAACGCTTCCCTTTAGCCGTCTTCTTATCACCACGACCACAATACACTAAAGAAAACGGGGAGCACCATCAATAGAAAAACGATGTCAATATGAGAGAGAGAGAGAGGTTAGCTTACCCAGATGCTGCGTTTGAGGAAGGGGGGCAGGGACCAAGGAAAGGGGATATGGAGAAGAGAAGGAGAGCAGAGGGAAAGCCAGAGTCTTCCTTGTTATAGACAGAGCAGATATATCTGAAGAATGGCGGCGGACGGGCAAGGGTAAAAGGTTTCCGACGAGCGTTAACGCCATTTCTCTTCTTCAGTTTTGGCCTCTCCAACCGGATAAGAGCGGTGCTCGCGTTATCGCCTCATAAACCGCAAGAGGAGAGCGGGTCGGTTCTTGGATCTAACTCGCATGGACCCGAATGTGTTCCCATATAAATACATAAAAATCCAAAGCTGCTGTATTGAACTCGACCCTATAAAACACCCAACTGAAATTTTTATTGCCAACGTAAGCCACTAAGGAGTCCTGCAGCCCACAAAAATCAGATATTACAAACTTCATAAAACATCAATGTGATTTTTATTGATAATGGATATGCACTGGAGTTGATTTTTATGTTCTTAAAAGTTGCTTGTCTACATTGAAAATTGTATGGTGAAATGACCTTTTATCTCCAGTTGATACATAATCTCTTTGGAATTAATTAATTGAAACCTCTTAGGGTCGACTTGAATAAGACTGAAACAGACAGCTGGCATCAGACCAAGAACTGAAAATGAATCACAGCCAGTTGGTTTGAACCCGACATTTATACCCAACACATAAACACATTTAGCAACGACCCAATCCTTACGTGACATGGCACAGAACCCAAACAATTCTGATTTTCCGTGTGTTGGGTTTCTTTCCAATTACATCTCTAGTTGTTGGCTTATACAAATATGCATGTACCCCTTACACGTCTCCTGAACCGCCTCATGTTCTTTCAGATTTTACTGAACTGAACACCCTTTTCATGAGTCCCTTTTAATAAGTATGAGACATGTATATAAGGAAAAATGACTAGAAAATCATTTTCTAAAGAAATAATAAATGTAACAACCCTACTAAAGATTATTCATACTAATTTATGTGAACCTTTTAGAGTAAGATCACATCGAGAAAAGGTTTATTTATAACATTTATTGATGATTATATATATATATATCCTAGTACATAAATATAAGGCACTTAAGGTATTCAAAGAATATAAGCAAGAAGCTTAGAACCAATTGGGGCATACAATAAAAGTTTTGAAATCAGATAGAGGTGGAGAGTACACCTCTGCAGAATTTTTAGAAATTTGTAAACTTTAGTATTGCAAAGCAAAATACAATATCCAAGACACCTTAACAGAATAGTGTAGTAGAGAGATTTGAATATAACAAGGTCTATGCTAATAGATGCCAGTGTTAGCCGATATGTACCATGATACGATACGGTAACCTTTATCGTAAGATACATGTTATCGTGTCGTATCGTGCGATACGGGCGATACGCTCAGAAACCCTTTACGGGTTTTTGAGGTCTGTTCACGACTGCTCAAGCCTTCCTCCGGTGGCTCTCCCCCTCCTTGGTGTTCAAGGCTCTTAAAAAAGTATTTTACGGTGTCCGTGTAAGCCTTCTAACTCGGATTGTGGTATATTTTGAGTGTTTTTAGGAATTTTTTTTCTTTATATTTATTGTTTTTTAGTGTTATTTGTGGGTTTTTTTAATGACAAAATATGAAGTTATTAAGTACATGAATATGATTTTTATTGCATTTATGAAGTGGGAGACTCTATTTGAGTGTTATGTGAAGATTAGAGATTTATGAAGTGCTTTTATTTTGAGGTTTTTACTTGAATTGAAGTGCTCAATTGAGATGACAAGAAGGGGTGTTAGGGACTCCCAATCTCGATATAATGATTCGACATGACAGTGGAGTACAACAGTTGAGGGTTTCATATTAAAGATCATATGTTTGTTTTGTAAGAATGTGGTTAGTGGTAAAATTTCATGATTGAAACATCACCTAACAGGGACTACAAAAGAAGTTCCTCCTTGCATGGGTAGAGTTACAAGTTTGTCAGAAGGCATTAAATAACAATGTATTTAGATGATTGAGAGCATACATAAGAGGAGACAACAAAATGATGATTTAGGTATATTTAAGGAAGATGATGATAATGTTATTGAATTGACTAATAGTATTCCCTCAGATGTTAGAACAAAGATTGGTAGTAGTAGTTCTTGTCTATCAAACAGGAGAAAGAGGGTTGTTAAAGATTTTGCAAGTGGAAGTAGTAGAAGAGGAAACTCATGAAGGAGTAGAAGAAGAACTTCTTATAACATACATTCAATTTTTCCTCCTAGCACTACACATAGTGTTCAACCTGAAATTTATGTTGCTATGGCTTCAGAACAACTATATGATCATGCAAACCTTGCAGTGGGCAGATGGTTTTATGATATGCATGCATTCCATTTAATGCAGCAAACAGTTTTCATTTTCAAGTAATGACAGATGCAATTGCTAATATTGGTCAATGATACAAGATACTCTCTTATAAGAAGTTGAGAGAAAAATTATTAGATAAGACCGTCATTGAAGTGCAAGAATATTATTTGATTTTGAGAGAGTCATAGAAGGAGACATGACGTAGTATCATGGCAGATGGATGGACAGATAGGCGAGAAATGACCTTGTTAAATTTTCTTGTTTACTGTACTAAATGACTTATGTTTTTTATATCTCTAGACATGTTAGAGCAGAGACACATTGCAGAGATCCTAAGGCAAGAGTTTGATAAGGTGATATGCGATGTTGGGCTAGAGAATATAGTCCAATTCATTACAGATAATGCAACTAACTATAAAGCAGTTGGAAAGGAGTTGACAGATACTTATGGGACTTTCTATTTGACATCATGCACAGCTCATAGTTTAGATTTCATCCTTGAGGATATTGGTGAGATGGATGAGATAAAGGCAACAACTTAGTGTTGCCAAGATATCACCAAATTTATCTACAACCATGCATTTGTATTGTGTATGATGAGGAGATATATAGATGGTGCAGAGCTTCTTCGTATAGCTGCAACTTGGTTTGCAACTAATTTCTTATCTATATAGAATATTGTGAGACAGAAGCAAGCCTTCAAGAGAATGTTCTCCTCATATGGGTTGTAACAATTTGCAGAGTTGCCTCAAAATAGAAGAAATAGAAAGTTTAATGAGATTTCAGAGACAATCTTCAGGAATATATTTTTTAATGCATGTGTTATACTGTTAAGAATTAATGTTCTTTAGTGAAGGTTTTGAGATTGGCTGATAGCGAGGAGAAATCATCTATGGGTTACCTTTATGAAGCCATGGATAGGACAAAAGAAGCCATTAAAAATAATTTTAATGGAAAAAAGAGATAATACCGTGTGGAAAATTATAGATAATAGATGAAACAAAGAATTGCATCAGCCTATTCATGCAGCAACGTATTATCTAAACCCAGCATTGAGGTACTCAACAAGCTTCAAAAGGGACAATGAGCTTAATCAAGGCATCATTGATTGTATAGACAAATTAGTCCGTGATGAGAGTAGAGCAGATGCTATACATCGAGAGATAGAGTATGATAATGCTCTTCACTTAATGGGTTTGCCTATAGCAATTCGCAACCGCACTAATATGTGCCCACGTAAATTGTTTATCTTTGTATTTAAGTTTCTTAAATCTTATATTATTGTGGATCAAGTCCCTAATGTTTGCCTTTTTTTACAGATGTTTGGTGGAATAGATTTGAAAGTGATTGCTCAAACCTTAAAGATTTTGCAATAAGAGTTTTAACCCAAACCTATAGTGCAATGGGTTGTAAAGGAATTGGAGTGTCTTTGAACACATCCATACAAAAAAGTGCAACAAGTTAGAACATAAGCGACTCAATGACTTAGTTTTCATCCGTTGTAATATGCGGCTTCGCGAAAGATAATCTTGTATTAATTAGTACTTAAATATTTAATTTAATATTTTGTTTGACTTCAATTGTTAATATTATTTACTAATTACTTATCTTTTTTCTTGTAGGCAATTAAAAAAGGTAAATAGAGAAGAAAGCCAATTTGATCCAATAAGTTTGGATAATTTTGATATATTAGAAAACTAGATTATGGAATATAACAAAGAAAATGCCCTCCTAACTGAAGAAAACATTGCATGGATTAATTTGAAAGGAGTGCAACAACATTATCAAGAGATGAAGATTTTGATTTTAAAGCAGAAAGTGGTGAGGATCTTCAGCAAGGAGAAGATGAAGATTATTTAGTTGATGATCCTGATTACAATATGTAAATGTAAATGTATTTCATTTTTTGCTTCAAAATATATAATTTATTTTTAATTATTCAATGGTGAATGATCAATATGTATTAAACTTTGCATTATATGAATTCTTTGTAATTATCATATTTTTTTCTAATTTTTTAATATTTTTTTTAGATTTTTACTATTTTTTTAATATTAAAGTGCGATACGATACGATACGCCCGTATCGTGGACCAAAACGATACATGATACGATACGCATCGAATAACACTGATAGATGCTACTCTGCCAAGGGTATTTTGGAGAGAAATGGTAAGTACAATTGCGTATATACTCAAAAGAGTATCGTGTAAAGTTGTATTCTTTACACCATATGAGATATGGTTTTAAAGAAAACCAAACCTAAGTCATTTCAGGAGGTGGGGATCTATCGCTCTTGTGAAGATCCTTGATCAGTCTAAAGACAAGCTAGATAGTAGGTCCTTGAGACATATTTATTGAATATAAAAGATATTGGTTTTATCATAAGGATCATGAACTCATAAAAAACAGGGATGTGAAATTCTTAGAATACACTAAGAATGACATTCTTGAAAATGGTGATAGTATGTTGACAATATAGTATATCTAGATCAATCAGCATTTGAACCCATAGATGATCTTCTTTATCAAATCGAAAATTTAAGTAGACACAAAAGACCTAGGGTCACACCATCCTAATTAAAGGATTATCACACTTACATTTTAAAAGAAGTGTTTAATTTAGTAGATTTAGATGAGTTGATTGATAACTTGATATATCAGCAAGCTATTAACTCATCTGAATCTTCATACTGAAAAAAGACTATAGATGAAGAAATTGAATCCATTGAGAAAAACCAATTATGGAAACTGGTTGATTTGTCAAGAGGAAGAAAAGTTATAGCTTATAGGTTGTAAATGAGTTCTCAAAAAGAAATATAAGGTCGATGGAACAATCGACAGGTTTAAAGTGAGGTTGGTTGTAAAGGGTTTTTCGCAAAAGGATGAAATAGATTTTATTGAGACATATTCCCGTATTACAAAATTTTCATGAGAATAATCTTGACGATATTAGAATATTATAATTTAGACTTATATCAGTTGTTTTTTTAAATGGAGATTTAGATGAAATCATAAATATGCAACAACCCGAAGGATACAAAGTTGAAGACTAAGAAGATAAAGTATATAGGTTGAAAAAATCCTTATATAGCCTTAAGCAATCAAACAATCAGCTCGTCAATGGTATTTGACTTTTCAAAGTACCATTATTGAACTTGGGTTTGTGGCTAATGAACTTGACCAATGTGTATTTGTCTGGAACAGTGGAAACCACTTTGTCATCTTACCATTATATGTAGATGACATATTGTTGATTGGGAATGACAATAAGATGATTGTTAAAACCAAGTCATGGTTAAACTCAAGGTTTGAAATGAAGGACATGGGGGAACCATTTTATATCCTAGGTATAAAGATTTTTCGAGATAGAAAATCTAAATTTCTATGCCTAAGTGAGGAGAGAGATATTGATTATATCTTCAAGAAGTTTAAAATGGTGAATGCAAGTATTCATCTATCCCAATTGTGAAGGGGATAAATTGAGTAAGGTTGATTATCTCGGTGAAGGAGACGATATGCCCAATGTTTCTTATGCACAAGTTGTGGGTAGATTGATATATGTTATATTGTGTACAAGCATGTACGGTGACACATGCTTGTGAACATATTGGCACAAGCTAGCTAACAAAAATGAAGTACCATACTTTTCTTCACATTGAATTGCATCTACCAACAAATTACTTGAGCTCCCAATTGAGCATTGTAATTCCCATTGTTGTTGTCAGGTGTGTCACTCATGCCGAGCATCGCCTTCTCTTCATATTGATTGTCATTCTATGAATGATACACAACAGTATTAGCCAATTTCAAGGTGCAAGAGAAGATTAAACTTTTCATACACGCCATATAGAAATGATTAGAATCTGAATGATACACAAGACTGGTGTTTGACTGGTTCCAACTCGACTAGTTTGGAATTAGAAGGCTCAATAATCACAAGTGGTTCAAACAACTCGACTTGCATGGAGCTTAGGTTCAAGTCTCCAAAGCTAAGGCCTAGCCTATTCTCATCATAGACTGTGATACAAGATCATTTTGTACTCGTGAATGTTCTTTATCCCTCGCAACTAATAGGGTGGGGACTGCCTTTTTCTGTGAGCATCACGAATAACTGAAGGCAGAATTGTTACAGAAACACTTTTTGACTTATCCCACTGCAGAATATTTGAATACCCAGGAAACATATGTATGCATGTATATGTACATGTGTGTGTGTGTTGCATACTTGATTTGTTCCCTATATCATGCCCACTCCTGTAAGTCTCCTAAGGAGTTGAAGAAAAGGCAAAGTATGAATAAAAGTTGTGGCTATGTCCTTTTTAAGATTTGCAATTCATGATGGTATCTTTCTGGTGGAAGAAACTATCATCCGTAAAGCTGTTAGCTGTCTCATGTTATTGATTTTTTCTCTTATGCAGCCAACAAAACAAAGAATCCATGTAGCCGACCCCGTCTAGTATGGGAAAAGGCTTTGTTGTTGTTGTTGTTGTTGTTGTTGTTGTTGTTGCACACTCCTAGAGTGACACCAAAACTTTGTTGCAGAAGATCTTCCCCTTTGTAAAAAGATGCAAAGCATTCAAAACCTCACAAGACTTGATCTCAAGTTACCTATGATGAAGCCAAAAGCCCTGAGTTTGCCTTTTCATCACACTAATAACAGAGTGTCTTTTGCAATAAGCTTTTCCATGTAGAAATCATTACCGCACTAAAGGTAGCCTACCCTTCAGCTCGATTAATGCAGATTTGGTATGCAACCTTTTCTTTGAAACGGAGATAGGAATATAGATCCATCATTCCCTCATGGACAACTTGATACTCAAGCATGTTGGTGGAACGAATCTGTTGCTTTTCTTCATGACGATGGAAAGAATTACAGAGCCAACTCCAACATGTACCCAAGCACGGACTAAATTGACCACAAAGATTTAAAATTTTGTTCAAACAAATAAAGTATGATTCAAAGGTATGAATGGCGACAACCACGGAATGATAAGAATTTGCACACAAACCCCACAGGAAAAACGATGGAATCAATGAAGCTGCACAAACGAAAAGGAAGAAGGATAAGGCATGCGAGAAAAAGAAAGGCCAAGCAAGTTCAAGTATATACCTGCTCGTCATTGCTCTCTGGTTCCGTCTCCGTGCCTGGAGAAGTTGCATGAGAAATCAAGTTCCTACCGCCTGAATAAGGTGTCCCGCACTCCCAAAATCAAACAAATCAACATAAACAGACTTTAATAACCGAATCAAGTGGATCTGATGGATTCCCTGGAACGAGAAACTTGACCTGATGGCGAGCCTCCTGTGCGGATAAGAAATTCTAACCCTCAATAGAGACGGTTTCCTTCTTGAGAAGCAAGAGAAGACGGACGAGGGAGCGATGGATGGAAGATGATAGCCTTAGCGGGCGGTGCTGTGAAAGAAGGTCGGGAGCTTCGCTCCTAACGCAGTATGAGGTTTCATCTCCGGTCGCCGGAAGATTAACTAAGCGCACGACCTGTCCATGGCGTCGCCAGAGAAGAGTGGGTTTGAGAAAGTAATTGGGGGAGGGCCACCGTCTGCGTTCCGAGGGGGAGGATTTGAAGGGGTATGGCGGGAATTGCCACACCCCGTCCCGCACCGCTCGACACCTGCCTTAGCGGCACAGCACGCAGCGCTCCGCGCACCCCGTCCACGCGCGCTACCCTGCCCCCTTGGGACACCAGCCCGCGCGCCTTGCTCACCCTGCCCCGCTTCGACACACGACCGAGAATCCCGCGCTCGTGCCTCCGCATGACAACACCCATGCGGCGCGTGAGACCATGCGATGCCCTACCACGATGAACCTGACACCCCACGTGTCATTAATCTAAGTCAAACCCCATTTAAAGTAAATTTGCTTACTTCTTAATAGCAGGCATAGACTTTATGCTTTCAACCCAACTCCAAACTGTGCACATAGACTCTTGCGTGTGGTTTTCCTCTCATTCTTGGTTTGATTTACCAAGGCGAAAGTTCGTCCTCCTCTCTTGACTTCAGTCTACACTACCTTAGGCTCTTGTTCACACATGCACAAAAGATCCACTTGGTTAGACAGTGAGTAAGAGGAAGAAGATTATCACTTATTCAACTCAAGCCAAAACCCAGAGCGATACACCTTCATGGCGCGTTACAAGGCACTCTCTCACAATATCCCTCATAAGTTGTTGTACAAGGCCCACGCCCTGCCCCTTTTATAGGCACAAGTTGGGTGGTTAAAGCCCAAGATATTACACTGAATATCTTGGTGCTAGCTGGCATTGTCTGGCACCAGTTAGCCTTCTAGCCCCTTGGTTGGTTACATTGAGTACCTTTCCTAGCCTAGACCCAACCCACTTAGTTAGGTTCACCTATTTACATGTTGGCTAGGGCTACTAGGTGAGGATGTACATTTCCATCAAGTCCAAACATGGGATGCACATATCGAGTACATGTGGCATTAGAGTGGCGCATTGTGTCACAAATCTAAGTCAAACTGCATCTAAAGCAAGTTTGCTTATTTGTGATGGCAAGCCGAAGCATTCTACTTTTAGCCCAACTCTAAAACCATGTGTGTGCACTCTTGCGCGTGGTTTCCCTCTCATTCTTCTATAGATTCACCAAGGCAGAGGCTAACCCTCCTTCCCTGACCTCTGTTTACACTACCTTAGGCTCTTGTATACACACAAAATCCACTTGTTAGACAACAAGTAAAAGGAAAGAGATTATCATTCATTCAACTCAAGCGAAAACCCATAGTAAAGCACCTTCACGAAGCGTTACAAGGCCTACTCCCTTTTCTCTCTACAGCATACTAACACTCTCACTACACTTTTCATAAGTTGTTGTACAACTGCACACACTCCCCCTTTATAAGCAAAGCCCTCGGGGGCTAGTGCCTTCCACGAAATATCCTGGCACTAGCTAGCGGTGGCTAACTTTCCAGCCCCTTTGCTCAGATCAGTTGCTCATACTACTATAATTGTGCATTGTGAACCTAAGTGTCATCATCGGGACCTTTCTCGGCCCACCTTACCAGGTATTGAAGTTGACATCTTGGTCTTGTGCATTCTGTTCGGTGTGCTAGCACTACGTCGATAGCTACAACTTCCTTATGTATTGGCGCTTTTCGATGATCTATTCTGAGTGGATCCTCAAAGTACCATTTCAGCTGGGATATGTGGAACACAACATGGATTTTTAGTCTATCCGAAAGCTTTAGCCTATAGGCTACCTGTTCCACTCTTTGTGTCACTCTGAATGGTTCGTCATATTTCGGAATGGCCCCCAAGTGGCTCCGTTTGTAATCCTATCAACAAACAAATATATTCTAGAATTCGAAGTAATACTTGTTCTCCTACTTCGAATTTTAATGGTCTACGATGTTTGTTTGGATACTTTACCATTCTGGCTCGAGCTCTCTCGAGTGATATCTTGGCCTCTGTATGTAGGGTTCTTCTCTCTCTTAACTCCCTCAATGCGACAGGGCAATTGGACTCCCCATCCCCTTGCACCAACTCTAATGGTCCCAAAGGTTGTTAGCCTAAGGTTAATTCGAATGGACTCTTCTATGTGGATGAACTCTTGTGATTGTTGTAGCTATATTGTATTACTTTTAGAAGTGTTACCCAATTCTTTTGGCTTGCATTTACATAATGGTGTAAGTACTCTTCGAGCATTGCATTCAACCTTTCGATTTAATCGTCCGTTTGTGTATGTTGGGATGATAAGAAAAGTAGCTTTGTGTAGACACTGGAAATTCTCACTTCTGGTTCTTAGGCCTGAAGTGAATCTTTTCGCAATCTACTTCGCTTTATGGGCATGCCAGCTAGTTTACTTTAACTAGTAAAATATGTTTTGAAATAATCTGACTTTTTGAAGGTAATTGTAGGCAAGCGGGATTTTTACGTCGCAGACCTTCTTGCACCGATGCGCAAGGGTCAGTCTGTACGCTTAGAGACTTCATTTTGAAACAAGTTTAACTTAAAATATATTCACTTACTTTAGCAGCCCCTAGAAGTAGAAAGCTTGAGGCTTGATCATTGCTTGTACTCGATTCTTCCGAGTTGTCTTTGGTAAGAAGGGCGACTAACTTTGCCTTCTCGAGACAAAATCGTATGAGTTGTGGTCCTTGGCATATGAAGTATGCACTAGACCCTTTTTCCTTTCTCTTAGTTTGATTTTGACTTTTATTCTCTCTCAAAGATTTCTCTTTAGTATCCTCACTTGGTTTGCCTTTTTTTCCTTCTTAGATTTCTCCTTTTTCAGTTTTTCTTTACCTCCTTTCTTCTTCTTAATGTCATCCTTACCCAATTTTGAAGCCCTAAGGTCTATGAAGGACTCCACAACTATCATAGCCTCGATCACCATAGATGGATTGTGTCTTCTTAGCTCAATTTGGGCCCACAATTGAAGCCCTTCCTCAAAGTAGAACATTTTGTCCACTTCACTCATATTATGGATGTCAAGCATAAAGGTACTAAATTTATGCACATATTCGTATAAAGACCCATATTGTTTGAGTTGCTTAAGTTGCTCCCTCGTTCGCCTTAGATGATTCGTAGGTGTGAATTGCATTTCGAGTTCATGTTTGAAATCATTCCAAGTTGAAGATAGGGGAGAACCACCACCAATGGCAGATGTTTGCCTCGTTCTCTACCGCAGCTTGGCGTTCTCTTTCAAGTAGAGGGTTGCCACCATCACCCTATCTGGTTCGGGAACTTGTGTCACTCCTAGATGCCAACCCATATCCTATAGAAAATTATCTTGGGCCTTCTTGTCTTAGGTACCATTGTAGTAGACGAGTTCAGGTATTTTGATACGGGTAGAGAATAGGGAATTACCTCTGTTGGTCGACTGATAAACTTGTTCGATAGTGCTAGGATTCGATTGGGTTGAGTTGGCCAAACCTGGACTGGCCCCACGACATCTGGTGGTGGAGGTTGTTGCTGCTGGAAAGTGTTGAATTGCTGTTTCAACGTGTCCAGGCACATCATTTGCACCAACACCTGCTCGAGCACCATCCTCACTAATGATCCCTCATATTCGATTGCTTCACGTCTACCTTTTCTCATTTCAGTTGATTACAATGGCACTTCACCAAAGTGTATTACAACCTCAACCTCTTATAGGAATACTATATATCACAATTACAACCCAAACATACCTGAATTTACAACTTCCCCAAAACAGAATTACAATAAACTGTCTCAAAAAACTGTTCAAACTTAAAACTTACAATCCAATCACTTCCGACCAAGTGTCGATTATATGAACAATTAAAATGTGTATGGAAATTTTTAAAACAAATTTCACAAAAAAACTCCAACGTTTGCCCAGAAAAAGTAATTATACAACAAAAAATTGTTTCTGTCGTTGGTAGTTCTGTCATACTTCATACCAAAATCACTTTCCAATATCAAATGACGTCCAATTTTCGTGATTCTTATTTCTCTGGACTTCTGACACACTAGAACAACTTTGTTGACATATTATAGCTTGTTACCATCGATCATTCAAAATTTTGAGTACAAACTAAATGAATTTTCTTGTCAGTCAATTTTTGTTTTGTTACACAAAGTTTATGCTCTTATTAGAGTTTCTTTCGAATTCAGGTGGATTTTCACCACTTATGAAGGAATCCTTGTTGAATTAAAGTGTGCACTATACGATAAACTTATATTGCATAGAGAATGGGCTCAAAGTACCTGAACTTGGCCAGAAATTTCATTCAAACAGAAGGCAGACCGTTGCGCTTGTCCCAGGTTGTTTCCACATTTTTTGACCATCGGATTTCACTCGTTCTTAAACCAATCAAATGATTAAGAGGCTCTAATACCAGATTGTCACTAATCTAAATTAAACCCCAACTAAAGTGAGTTTTCTTACCTCGTGATGGCAAGCAGAGGCTTTTTGCTTTCAGCCCAACTCCAAATCATGCACGTAGACTCTTGCGCATGGTTTCCCTCTCGTTCTTGATTTGATTCACCAAGGCGAAACGTCATCCTCCTCTCTTAACTTCTGTCTACACTACCTTAGGCTCTTATTCACACACCCACACAAGATCCACTTGGTTAGACATCGGGTAAGAGGAAGAAGATTACCATTCATTCAACTAAAGCCAAAACCAAGAGTGATACACCTTCACGGTGCATTACAAGGCCCACTCCCTTTTCTCTCTAGAACACTCTAGCACTCTCTCACAATATCCCTCATAAGTTGTCATACAAGGTCCACACCCTACCCCTTAAGCTTGGTGGTTAACGCCCAAAATATCTTGGCGTTGGCTGGCTGGCACCGACTAGCCTTCCATCCCCTTGGCTGGTTACATTGAGAACCTTCCCTAGCCTAGACCCAACACACTTAGTTAGGTTCACCTATTTATAGGTTGGTTAGGGCTACTAGGTGAGGTTGTACATTTCCATCAAGTCCAAACATGGGTTGCACCTGTCGAGTACACATGCTATTAAGGTGGCGTGTTGCATGCGACGTCTGGAGGGCGCGTTGGACACGGTACCTAGAAGTTGCCTGTCATGTCAGTGTTGTAGTACCAACATCGTCTTGCCATGTGTGGGGTGCATGCGTGCGCTCCTCTCAGGCTTGTAACACCACACACTCCTCTAGTGTTCTGACAGGCAACGCACATCTTTAAGTGTTTTGTCCAAGCATCAAAAGCATTTCACCCCACCTGCCTTATAGTGTTTCGACATGAACCAAGGGAGGTCTTCACTCCCGTGCCTGAATAAAGTCGGTGCACCGGGTGCGCCCAGCCTAGGGTCATGAGTGGGTCTTGAGGACCACTCTAGTTGAGTAGTGAGCATGTCCAACCTCATTTAGGAGTTGCTTGTGTCTAGCCCACATGTATATAAGGGAGTCAACTAGGAGAGAGAGGGAGGTTCATCATTTTGGGAGTTTAATCCTTGGGAGAGGGAGGGAGTTGAATCACGAAGGTGCATTTGGTGGTCATGTGGTTGGGTCAGGCTTGCTTGAGGATCTCTAACACTTGTGGTGCCTTTGGTGGTCGTGTGGTTTTCCTTAGAAGGTTTAGGGTCGGTCGGGTTTGAGTTGTAAAGTCCTCTTCTTCCTTCAATAAAGATTTGCTTTGACTAGTCATACATGTGTGTTTGGGTTAGATATATTTGCAGGTGTAAGGCTAGTTAGTCTTGGTGGCTAAGACTGGTTGCCTTCATCGATGCGGTGATAGGAATTAAGTGTGGCCCCATCCCATGCACCAAAAGTATTTTAAGGAGAAGCAATATCTATAATTATGTATATCCTAAACAAAATATCCTGTGAGATTGTATCAATTACACTGTATGAATTATGGCTTGGTATAAGCCAAACTTTAGTCATATATGGAGGTGGGACTCCATAGCATACAACAACAACAACAACAACTAAGCCTTTTCCCATACTAGACGGGGTCGGCTACATGGATTCTTTGTTTCCACATATCCCTATCGTGTGCCATGTTAGCAGATAACTCACAATAAGCTAGATCATTTTTTATTGTTTCTTTCTAACACTTTTGTGGTTGTCCTCTAGCTCTTTTAATACTTTCCAAATTTAGTTTTTCTAATCTTCTTATGGGTTCTTCTTTTGATCTTCTTTCTATATGTCCAAACCATCTTAAATGACATTCTCTCATTTTATCCTCTATCGGTGCCACTCCTAATTTGTTTCTAATAACCTCATTATGTATACGGTCTTTTCTTGTATGACTACTCATCCATCTCAACATCTAAAACATGGTAGGCCTAATTGTTGTTCTATAATATTTACCTTTTAAAGTATCTTCTTATCACAAAGAATACATGATGCTCCTCTCCATTTTAACCAACCAACATTAATTCTATGTGTAACATCTCCATCAATTCTTCTATCACTCTGAAAAATTGACCCTAGGTATTTAAAACTTTCCTTTTGGGGGATGCAATGTATGCCAATTTTAATTTTTATGTCCTCTGAGGTAACCAAATGATCAAACTTACATTCCATATATTCTGTCTTTGTTCTACTAAGTCGGAGGCCTTTGCTTTCTAATGTTTCTCTCCATAGTTCCAGTTTTCTATTAACTTTTTCCTTAGACTCCTCCACTAATACAATGTCATATGCAAATAACATACACCAAGGTACTTCGTCTTGAATATGTTTTGTTAACTCATCCATCACCATTATAAATAAGTATAGACTTAAAGTTGATCCTTGATGTAACCCAATATTAACTTCAAAGAAGTCTGTCATTCCTTCATGAGTCCTCACACATATTTTTGCACCATCATACATGTCTCATATAAGGTTAATATATGTCAATGGGATTCCATAACATATGTTAATATTTTAGACGAGTTTAGGGATAAGCTAGACAATAGATCTTTAAGGTGTATCTTTATACAATACCCACAGGGATCAAAAGGGTATCAGTTCTATCATAAAGACCTCAGGTTAATAGAGAATATGGATATTGAATCCTTATAAGACATTAAGAATGACATCCTCATGAATAATGATGATACTCAAATCAATCTTTTAGATCTAGATGAATCATCATTTGAACCCATTTAAATTGAACCAAATGACCTTCTCATGCAAAATGAAAAGTTAAGTAGTCATAAAAGACTATGTGCTCCTCTGTCCTACCTACATGACTATCATACTTATTTAGCTTAAGAGACATGTTATTCAATCAATTTAGATGAAGTAGCTGTTAACCTAAGTTATCAAAAAGCTATAAGTTAATCTAAATCACCACATTGAGTACAAGCAATAGATAAAAATTAAATCGATGGAGAAAAACCAAGTCTAGGAGTTGACTATTTTGCCAAAAGAAAGGAAGATAATTGGTTGTAAATGAGTATTGAAAAAGAAATATAAATTGATGGTTCAATCAAAAAATTTAAAGCGAGGTTGGAGTCATAAGGCTTTTCACAAAAGAAAGGAATTGATTATGTCAAAACATATTCTCCAGTTACAAAATTTGCATCCATAAGGATAATCTTAACAATTATTGTATTTTATGATTTGGATTTAAATAAGTTAGATGTAAAGGCTATCTTTTTAAAATGGTGGCCTTAATGAAACTATTTACATGAAACAACATGAAGGCTATGTAATTAAAGGTCACGAGGATATAATATATAGGTTAAAAAAAGTTCTATATGGCCTAAAACAATCACCTTGTCAATGATATTTAATCTTTCAAAATATCATTATAGAACTTAGGTTTGTAGCAAATGAGTTAGATCATTGTGTCTATGTTTGGAACTGTTAAAGATATGAGAGAGGCTTCCTATATATCGGGTATAAATATTACTCGTGATACATCTAGACTCTTATGTCTATGTTAAGAGATATATATTGATTATATCCTCAAAAGTTTAGAATGGGTGATTGGAAGGCTACTTGCACACCTATTACAAAAGGGATCAAGCTTAGTAAAGCTGACTATCCTAATGAAGGATAAAAGAAAACTTTCTTTATGCTCAAGTTGTTGATAGTTTGATGTATGCTATGTTATGTACGAGACCTGATATTTCTTTTGTTGTTGGTCTCATGAGTAGATACCAAAGTAATCTTAGTTTGTAACATTGGGTTGCTATAAAGAGAATTATGAGACATCTAAAGAAACAAAAGATTTGAAATTATGCTATCAAGCAAATGAATTAGAACTTATTGGATACTCAAATGTTGACTTTGCGGGATATAAAGATGACAATAAGTCAACCTTTAATTTAAGTTTTCCTACTTAGAGGTGTTGTTTCTTAGTTATGTAAGAAACAAGGTTGTATAACATTACATACACAAGATATTGAGTATATTGCTTGCAATATGACTACAACTAGTGTCGTTTGGATAAGTCACTTCATTTATAATTTGAAGCTGGATATATATAACGAGTCAGTTGTCATTTACTATGACAACATGATAGCCATAACTCTTATAAAGAGTGGAGGTGATAGCTAAGGAACAAGCATATAATGGTAAAATATCATTATGTACATGATATGGTACAAAAGAATGAAATATCTAACACTTACCTTCCTACAAAGGATATGATAGAAGATCCCTTGACAAGATTATATGTGAAAATCAATTTGCTAAATATGTTACCAACGTGAGATTAAGACATGTTTAAAGTTTTTATTTGTTGTGAAAATATTGACATGAGTTGTTATGTACAAAAAGTGTATTGACTATGAAAACCACATAACATGATAACCCATAGGAGTTGTACTTTAGTACAACTGAAAATAACACAATTGGAAAAAACACTAAATAGTAAGAGAAAACCATTGTATTATGAATTGACTTTTATGGCCAAGTGAGAAATGATAACTTCCATTTATAAGTGGTCATAAGGCATCCATCACAACCAACATGTAATAAGGAAGGAGGACCCCCTTTCATATTGAATGCATTGTCCTCTTTTAAGTAAAACAATTTCTTAATCAAAACCATTTTACAAAAGGAAACAAAAAGAGGCAATACAACACGGAACCGTTTTACTTAACTTAAACGTACATCTGAGAAAGGAAAAGATAAGCCAGGTTAAATAGAAATAAATCAGAGTTACAAAAGATGTAGAAACTATTTCTCTCTTTATGTATGAGCTCTTTGAGAATTTTCTTTCTTGCAAAACCTCCTCGAAAACAACATGCCACTTGATCTAAAGCTTAACGGCAACGCTCCACTGCACATAATTTATAACATATTGCTGAAAATAGTGACGGGACCCTTCCTCAGTCAAGGTTCCAAGGAAGACATTCTATAGAGAAGTTGGCCTCGAACCAAGTTTGTTTCTCGTGATTTGGTTCATGTACACTGTTTTCTTTTTTCAAGAGAACTGAATTGACAGGTGTGGTAATTCCTCCAGCCATGTCATGCACGGGCAGAAACCTTACAACCGTTGGGTAACTTTTCCATGTGTTTGGTTGAACGCGCATTTATTTCCTTTCCATCTCCTGTTGAAGTACGTCGTCTCGAGGAGTCTGCTCAACTTGTGTGTTGCTGAGGTACTTACCATGTATACATATGAATGTGTTTTCTTACAAACTCGTTACGTGCACTTTCAAAGGACTTCGTCCTGGTAATGGAAGTGGCCACGCATAAGGCCTATCATGCATTCACCAAGCGGTATGGGATGGCGGGCTAATCGACTTCCTACATTACCTCACCCTAGTTGCGAAAATGCTCTTTCACCTTGTCTTCTGTCGTCTCCAAACTCCCTTGATGAATACCTTCCCTTGATCGGGATCCATCGCTCTTCTTCTTCTCCTTCTGCAAAAATACAAGACCACTCGTAT
Source organism: Brasenia schreberi (assembly GCA_036023115.1). Taxonomy (NCBI): domain Eukaryota; kingdom Viridiplantae; phylum Streptophyta; class Magnoliopsida; order Nymphaeales; family Cabombaceae; genus Brasenia; species Brasenia schreberi. Next base: position 19,381,642 of record JAYKKT010000060.1, on the reverse strand, counting down.
TTTGCTCTCGTCTTCGCTTCCCTTCTTAAGAGGAAGAGAAAGGTGCCGAATTTGGGGGCTTGGGGGGAGAGAGAAGAACGGTTCATCTCGGCCTACTTTGCGTCTGTCCAGCAACTTTCACTCGCGTTGTCTCGCGTTCCTCTGTTATTCTTATAAGACATTTGGAGGCGATCCCCTTTCTTGGAAGGAAGATGTGGCGCCGCTGCATTTCTAGTGGTCTCCGTGCCGTCTCTTCGCATCATCGGCTTTCAGTGAATGGAATTTTCCGTTCGGATTTCTGCATATCTCTCTCATCCGCTGTAAGAGTTTTTTCCCTTTCACCTCCACACCCAATCCCCGAACCTCTTCCCATGTGTCTATGGATGATCTAAAAGTTTCTTAATAGTTCTAAAAGTTCCTTATTTGTTTCTGTTTCTTCTTCTTCTGTCCCTTTTTCGTGCCTGTGTGGGGTCGCTGGGTAGATGTGAAGACCGATTCTCATCATCTCCTTTTCTTTGCAGGGTGGGGATAAATCATCGTACACAATCGTGGATCACGCATATGACGCGGTGGTCGTCGGAGCAGGTGGTGCGGGCCTTAGGGCAGCTATCGGACTTTCCGAGCACGGATTTAACACCGCTTGCATAACAAAGCTCTTCCCCACTCGATCACATACTGTCGCTGCTCAAGTAACCCTTCCTTCTTCCTCAATGAGTCTCAATGGCGACTAAGAGTCCATGTAGCCGACCCACTTACTTGGGAAAATGCTTGAATTTACTTTTGGTTTTCGTATGTGACATTGGTCAGAAGCTTTTCCTTTTATCAATTTTGTGCAATCTGAATACTGCCTTTCTCCCGCTTAGGCGTGTCTTCAACAATCGTACGTGAACATATGTACTGATAAATAAGCTGAATGCTTTTCAATCGCCGTATCTTTCTTCTGGGTTTGTTTTTCTAAGTCAATGCAGATTTTCTAATGCCACAACTTTCTGCTTTGTAAGTAGTTTAGACGATGATATGAGTTTTTCCATGCAATGAATACACCACCAACGTTTTGAATTGGTCTATGAACCCTCACTATCATGAAGTATCAATTGTTAATTCCTTAGACAGCAAAGACATAAGCAACAACCATTTCTAAGTGCCTATTTCCATCTTTATGGAAATCGGACCTGTTTTCTGGTGAAATTTGAGAAGGGGTCGATTTATTGATGGGGACATAAAGAAGAAGCACTCTGAGTATCTACGTCCATCTCATATGGAAATCAGAGGCAAGGTAACATTCCATTTAGCCACATAGTATTTAACCCATGAGAGTTGAAGAAGAAACTGCAGAATGAGCCAATTGAAGCATTCCATAATGAAAAGAAAGGAAATCGAGGAAAGAGTGCTCCTTGTCGCAAGGGAGAAGGATGGAATTTAAGAATTACTTTTGCTCACAACATGCCAAATCTTCTTAATAGTTTCTTCAAGTGCTAGCGAATGTTTTGGATAATGTTTCTCCCAATTATATAAAATACTTGTTTAGTATTAGAGATTTTTTTGGCCAAATTTATTTTATCAACACAATAAATATCAATGTTGTAAAAACCGTATCGGTGCCCGTATCGCAGTGGGCAACGATATGGCTGTATCGTACCGTATTATATGGTATAGTACAATATGCTATTTTTTTATTAAAAAATTTAAAAAATAAAAAATGTACAAATTAAAATTAGTGAACAAAACATAGATAACACAATGAAGAAGCATCCATAGTTCCATACTGTAACAAAAACATCTCCTAATGAAGTTATGAACAATGCTACAAGCATCCATATTCCATAGAATCCATACCATTAGGCATTAACTATTAAGTAACGTGAACAAAACACTCAATAGTGAATACAGAAGGAGTTTAACTTAATAAACAATAAAGTTATAAGTACAACTTACAATCATCAAAGATGAGAATATTACAAAGTTACAAATAAAAGTTAAAACAAATTACAATCATCCACAACGTGGATCATAATCAACAAAAATCAACGTAGTCAGGATCACCACCATCACCATCATCATCATCATTATCTCTTCCCTCTTCTTCCTCTATAATATGATTTGCCCATCAACACCTTCATTTTCATTATCTCTAACTCCAAGTTCTACTTTGGCTTGGAGTGTCCTCCAGTTTTCATCATCTAAAATGATAGGAGACTCCTTCTCTTCAACCCAATCGTCAAGAATATCAACATTTTTGTAACTCAATGGTCATATGACACCTTTCTTGCCCTTCTTGCATCCTTTTGCATTTACGTGTAAAGAAAGAATATTCAAATTATAAAGAATATCAAATACAATGTAATCACATCGATCATTCATTATTAATAAGATTAAGAAAGAACTGAGCAACAACAAACAATATATATTTTATAATTATTACCTTTGCCTTAACTTCATGTTATAGGCAACATATACCAAATCATGTAGTAAGCATGCTCCAGTTTGTTTCGTTTTTTCATGTGAATGTATTAAAAAAACTCTAATTCCTCTCGCACCCACTCAAACTATATGTTTGGTTCAATATACGTTGAGCAAATCTTGCCAAATTTGGTGCATCTGCACCAAAACAAACCCACCATTCATCTGAAATAAAACATGATAATGATTAATAAGAAACACATGGAGTCAATAATAACTTAAATCAATATCAATAAAAATACAATACATGGTCGCATTTGGGAGCAGAGTTGGATTGCAATTGGCCATCCAAAATCTCCAACACTCTGTATATACTTGCTTAACAATAAATGGATATTACGAGTAGATATCTTCAACAAGGTTAATTGCATTTATGATATCCTTTTTCACTTCTTCATCCTCAACAAAGTTATGAGAAAATCGAATAGAAAGGTTAAGAAAATATATAGCAGCATGCAAATCATGATGCATTTTGGCGGTTCTAACGTGCATAAATTATCTTCCAAACCTTCTTTAGAAGTGACCACTTGCGGTTAAGGTTTGCTTGTATTTTCAATTTGGCCTTATCTATAGTATTAAGGCATAGCACGTTTATCTTCACTGTCCACCATCCTCATTACCTTAATTAAAGGTATAATCATCCTAAAAAATTTATTGCAACTTTCCTAAAAATTAGTATTAAAAACAATATCTACCACAACAATCCCCTCTCTTCCTAGACCAACTAATAGAGTCTCATTCATCAAATGCAAACAATTTTTTCAATGCATTTTTCTGTATGACAATACTTTGCACTGTAACGACATTTGTAGCAAATCTTATCAATGAAGGCCTAATCAATTTCCTTTCACCTATATGAATTTGCATCAAATGCAATACAGAAGAATGATTATAAATAAACTTTGTAACATTTTTGCATGCATCTATAGTCTCTCTTATTTCATCTATAGCACTCAAATCTTAGCATTAAGTCTATGCAATGTGCAACACATGGAGTCCATACTAAGGATGGATTGTTTGCCTCAAGTATCTTACCAGCTGCTCTAAAATTTGTAGCATTATAAGTAATGAATTGAACAACATTTGAAACACTTACTTCCTCTACAACTTTCTCGAAAATGGAGAGTAAATTATCTCCAATTTTATCAATATAGGACAAGTCATATGATTTCAAAAATAATGTGCCTTTGGGACAATAGACTAGAAAGTTTACCAAAAACCTACACTGACCATATGTCCAACAATGAGCCATAACAGAACTCCATATGCCCATTTATGCAATAATGTAATCGTCAAAGCATGATAAGTAGGGACTCTCTAACCCGATCCCACACTAGCAATAGCATCCGCCATACTTTGAAAAGAAAATAAGTTTGCAACATTGAAAGGGAGGCAATTTTCATAAAAAAAATTCAATACACTTCAAATCTACTTTCTCAATTACCTTCTTTGAAGTCATAGTTGATTTAATGCCTGACTAAGCTACAGGAGTCCTACGTGAAGGAAAAAATGAAGGCATCTCACTAGGGCTACTACTTCCTCTGGCTCCTCCTCTAGTACCCCTCGTAGGCATCAGGCAAGTAGGAGCTCTTGCAATGGAACAAAAGCCAACTCCATTGCTACTACCACCATAATCTACACTTTTTCTCTTCTCGCCTTCTCCTCCCCTCTTCAACTATCTCTTCTTCCATCTCAGCTATATCTAGAATTCATCGCCACCATGACCATATATCCCTTGAGCAGAAGCATCTTCAAATGGTTCAAACATATCCCAACCACCTATTTCTATCATCTCTCTCACCCTTAATATCTTCTTCTCCTTCGAAGCCTTCAATACCTGATCAATCTCGTACTTCATTACTTCGGAAACTGAATGACATGTTGAAGAATATATGTATTTGTTGCTTTTAGTGTTAGTTTTGTAATTTCTGATATTTGAGTATTATTGCAATTGCCAGTAGTATTTTGGTTATTTTGGTTATTTTTTGTTTTACAACCCATTATATAAGGGCTTAAAGTTTTGTATTTGGGTTAAGAGTTTGTTTAATAGAAAGAGCGAAAGAGAGGGGGGCAACCTCTATTGGAGGGCCTGCCCCTCCTCCGATCTCCTATTTCTCTTTATTTTTCTTATTATCGATTATCTACAGCACTTTTCTCACGATTTTCAACATGGTATCAGAGCCTATTTTGATCATAGGGAGCAATAGAAGGTGGCGGCAGATTGGAGAGAATGTGTGAAAGGTCCGACAACCACCAAAACAGGTGGTCTCAAGTGATAGTTATGGTGACTTGCATTTCGAGAGTGAGCATGGAAGTGAATCGAACCATGATGGGGATGCTTTGAACTCTGGTCGACCAATAATTAGGAAGAAAAGAAAGGTGTAATATACTGAGAAAGAAAGGTGTAAAAGAGATTGATCGGACCTTTGTCAATGAGAGACGAGAGAAGAGTCATGTCAATGATCTGTATGGTATCTAAATGTTTAAATGTTGCATACCATGGAGTGTATTTAAAGTCTTGAATTTTATACTTCTAGCCGAAGGCGAGACCATGTAAGGGATCACCCTTGCATTGTCGGTCTCAAGCCCAGATAAAGGAGGAGGGTTGTGTTAAGCTTCCGACAGCCAGCGTAAAACTTCGTCGGATTTTTATAACATGGATTACAAAAATTATGAGCATTGCTTTGGGGCGTCCCCGCTTAGCGACGTGCTGTAGAGCCCGAATGCAGTAACAAGTAAGCAAGGACCACTACATTTTCGCCTGAATGTAGTGAATCAATCGCAGAGAGGGTTCTCACATCATGGACGGGTGTGGGCTTAGTTATTAATAGCGGTTAGCGGGTTGATAGCGGTTGACCCTAATATAGCGGTAGCGGGGATATAGCGGATTTAGCGGTACACTTTTATTTATAATTAAAAAATTATATATATAATAAGTTTTCTAACTTCTAAGAAATATCAAGAAACATAACCAGTTCTTTAATAAATGAACGAGCAAAACACTCACTAATGAATAGGAAAAAGTAGTAAAGGAGGAATGTCACGTACCTTTTAGCCCATATTATTTATAGTATGGCCAAAGTGCATGAAAGTTCAGACATTAAAGCAAAAAAGAAAGGCAAAAGATCATAAACTCCTATCACCAACATGTTCAACAAGTAAAACTTCAAATAATGAGATATTAAGGCAATAACACTTGGATGGACATATCAAAGGCACACGAGATTCCCTAATGTTCCTGAATTTGCTGGATAGCATATGGAATGCACTGTATCGGTGTATCCAGCAAATTCAGGAACATTTGGAAATCTTGTGTGCCTTTGATATGTCCATCCAAGTGTTAATTGCCTTAATATCTCATTATTTGAGGTTTGAACTGTTGTACATGTTGGTGATAGGAGTTCATGATCTTCTTTTGCCTTTCTTTTTTTCTTTAATGTCCAAACTTTATATTAACCATGTCCACTCGATGATCACCTACATCACAAGATAACGAATGTGTCGTCAATTTATAAACAACACGATAACTATAGATAACATATTACGTTACTTTGATCATACTTACCCACTAATCAAAGACAATGACAATTTCATTGAACTACAATTTGCAATAAAGCAGGGAAGGTAGCCTTAGAAAGCATCTTTAAAGATTGAACATAATGTTATGCATCCATCAAAAGTACATAAATGTCAATAAGCTAATTCAAAAAGTACATAACATCCATCAAAATTCAATTACAAATTTACAATCACACTTAATTGTTTAGGTCATTTTCACTCATTTTCAGAAAAAGATCTGTATTCTTCTATTTCCTCTTCCTCTTCATATGTTTCTTCAAAATTAAATTATCTTTATCTTCCCTAGGCATCTTATTCTTCCCTTTGCTTTGCCTTCTTTGTCACTTTCGTGTCCTCGACCTTGTATAAACAGCAGTAGCATCCGTTCTTGATGCTTCGAATGCCATATCGACATTTCGCCAATAAGAGAATCATCGTCACCAACGAACTCATCATCAGTAGGATATTCATCGTGATCTTCAACCGATGCCAACATGATGGGGTCAAAATTTGCTCCATTAGATTTCCTCTCTTCGTACCTTCTTATGAGCTTTTCGTTATATTACACAAAAGCTAAATCGTTAAGCTTTTGATGCAATAATCTATTCCTTTTCTTCGTATGAATCTAAGATAAGAGAAAAAATTTAGGTAAGTTCTTAACTCAATAAAAAAACTTTCATTTATTTATAATGTAAATAAAAAGCATAATTCTTAATTTCTTGCCATTTCAAAGGTACTCCAGTTGCGCTAACATGGGGTAGCACTAAAAGTAAGGCTCAAAACCCGTATAGCAAAACTTTGCAATTCAGGGCATCCATCATTCAGCTATTACAAAAAAGTTAAAAATCATGTGTAAACAATAAGTTAATCATATTCAAAAACCTTAAATCATATCTTAATAATGAAATAATTAAAAAAGCAAAGTTGCTTGAATTAATTACCTGGTGCACATGTTTTCCTCAAACTTATAGCTAATTTTAGTCCAAAAAGTTGATGACTCACTTGTTGTTGTTCTTCCTTACTTCGTACAAGTATAGTTATAACCTGCAACAAACCACCTTTAATCTCAACATTAGATTCTATCCCGTTATAATCATAATACAACCCTGGATTCAGATACAATGCAACAGCATGTAATGGCTTATGCATTTGCCTGACCCATCTTTTGTCTATGATGTCCCAAATAAAAGCATACTGCTCTTCTTTGTTTTTCATATTAACCTATAAAACAAGAAGTGAAATGTTATTAATTTATAAGATTAATAAGTAAAGATTAACAAATAACACATAAAATTGAAATATTTACGCACCTTTATTTGTTCTTTTACACGATCCATCTTCTCATAGATGTAACCCATGGTTGGTTTCTCATCACTGTCGACCATACGTAAAACATCTACCAAAGGACCCATTGCTCTAAGTGAAAAACTAATGTCCTTCCAAAATCTAAGTTGCAAAATTATTGCCTTAGATTGCTTTCCTTCAATACTATCTGATAAAGGGCATTTCTCCCATTGTTCAGAAATAACCATTGATCTTAGAGCTTCTTTTGACTGCCACAAACTGTTCAGAGTTAAGAATCTAGTAGCAAAACGGGTCACAACCGGTATATGTATCTCTTTTCCTCCTGTAAAATGTCTCATCATATGCAATATCTGACCATGAGCATACATAAATGTCACTAGCTTCTTTGCCCTGCTGAAGATGCCTTTTAGTCTTTTTGTCTCTCCAATATCTTCAAGCATCAAATCTATACAGTGTGCAGCACATAGTGTTCAAAACAAATGATTAAATTCAGCCATCAACATTCTACCAGTTGCAACATAATTTGCTGCATTATCTGTAACCACCTGCACAACATTCTTCTCTCCAACCTCTAAGATTATTTCTTTTAACAATGTATACAATTTATTTGCATTCTTTACTTCATGGGATGCATCAATGGACTTAAGGAAAACTATACCTTGAAGACAATGTACTAAAAAATTTATTAGTGTTCTCTGTTTTCTATTTGTCCATCCATCTGACATAATAGAACATCCATAAGTAGCCCAATGCTTTCTAAATCCATTTGTAAACTCTCTTACTCTTCCTACTTTCTTCTCCAAGGATGTTTCCCTTACTTCATGGTATGATGAAACCTTCATTCTAGGTCCAAACTACCCTATATCATTTACCATCGCTTTAAAGCTAGGGGATCTCACATCATTAAAAGGGATTCTATTTTGATACATCCACCTGCTAATGGATATGCATACTCGTTCTCTTTCTTCTTTCTTATATCGATTTTCCAATGTAGCTTGTCGTAGTGAATATGGTGATGAACACACAAATGAATCCATGGGTCCCTTCAGAAGCGGTGGTCGTGAGCCAAATGACGATGAAGATGATGAACATTGGGTGCTAGTCACTATGTTACCTTCCATACTAAAAACTTCTCCTCGATATGAAAATGAAATCTTTTCGGCCTTCTTCTTAGATGTATTGTACACATAATCATAAATTGTTTTCTTTATTTCTTCGGTTGCATTCTTCCAAGCTGCCACATTTATGCTTCTTCCCATTAAATGGTCCTTGTATCTTGTTATTCTGCTGGTAGAAACATGACCACATAATGTACAAAATACTGACATATTATCTATCTTAGATTTTGTCAAACCTCAATTCCATCCTGGATCCTTAGAAGCTAGGGGTCTGTAGTTGTATGCTGGACTAGAAAACCGATTACAAATTGCATTACTAGTGCCGGTGCCATAACTGCCAATGCTACTTAGAGGACAAGCAGCTGCACTTGTTGATGATTCCATACTCACTACAAAAAATAAGAATAACTACTCCGCTTGAGTTTTCGAACCTTATACAAGAAATAGAACATTAAATAAGTAACACTAGGCCGAAGTGAATATATTCTTGGACTTTCTACATCATAAGATACAAAGAGCAAATTCTACACGTGAAACCCATAAAACAAATGGTGATGGATCTCTAAATCGTTATAAAGCTATAAAGCTAGATTAGTTGTAACCTGCACCATAATGGAGGTTATTGCCACTTGTAATGTTCCAAAACATTTGAAAAGGTCTTGGAAACAAAAAAGATATGGTCATTTAAAAGCTTAGTTTCCTGACTGTTCACACGACAGTGACACTCAATGCGGTTTGCACTTGTGAAATTTCATCCATCCATTTGATGTAATGTTGCTGTCTTTTATAGATAGGTTGTCTTGTCATTGTCCCTAGTAAGACCCCAGGGTGTCCAAACCAGCTTTTATCTAACGATTCTAACCAGCACCATAATGGAGGCATTACCTAAAATAAGGAACCAAACAGGATAATTCCTATTCAAGCATAAACTCCAGTAGAGGTGGCTGGTTTCGACCTGGCCTGACAGGTTGAAATAGATTGGAGCCACCTCTAGAACTGGAACCAAACCAGAGACCCCACAGTTCGGTTCCAATTCTAGTTCCACCAGTAAAAGGCTGAACTGGAACCAGTACCGGCTGCTTAAAACCAGCGGTCCAATGTCATATTTCGGTTCTGATTAAAAAATCCCAACCTTGATGCATGATTTTTTTTTTAATGAATTTGGAACCAAATAGGTTCAGAACCAGATTGGACCTGGAACCTATTGAACCGGAAGGGATAAGCAAACTTCAAAAATTCAAACAGCCGGCTATTAAAGTCCTCAAAGAAAATATGAAATGAAAGGCATGCTGAAATCAATCAAATGTTTCAAAGAACAATATCTGTGAATGTAAACCAAGTAAGCTTAGAAGCAAGCATGATGAATGGTGGCGGGAAAGGGAGGGGCGGGAAAGGGGGAGGCGCACGTGGGAGCAGCCCGGAGAGGGAGAGGGAGGGGCGTACTTGAAGGCGGTGGCGACGACATGTGGGAGCGGCCCGGTGAGGATGGAGAGGGGGAGGCGCACGCGGGAGCGGCCCAGAGAGCGAGTACACTTATACCCATATATAAGAACAAGGGAGACGTTCAAAATTGTGCGAATTATCGAGGTATCAAGTTAATGAGCCATACTATGAAATTGTGGGAAAGAATTATCGAACGTAGGTTAAGACAAGTATCAAGTACAACATAGAACCAATTTGGATTCATGCCAGGCAGATCTACTGTTGAAGCGATTCACCTTTTGAGACATCTTATGGAACATTTTAGAGCAAAAAAGAAAGGCCTTCACATGATATTTATTGATCTAGAAAAAGCTTATGATAGAGTACCGATGAGGTTCTTTGGAGAACTTTGGTGAAAAGAGGTATCCCATTGACATACAATAACCTTATTAGAGACATGTATGATAGTGCAAAAACATGTGTGAGGACTTATAAAGGAATGACATACTTCTTTGAAGTTAATATTGGGTTATATCAAAGATCAACTTTAAGTCCATACTTATTTATAATGGTGATTGATAGTTAACAAAACATATTCAAGATGAAGTACCTTGGTGTATGTTATTTGCAGATGACATTGTATTAGTAGAGGAGTCTAAGGAAAAAGTTAAGAAAATTGGAACAATGGAGAGAAACATTAGAAAGCAAAGGGCCTCCGACTTAGTAGAACAAAGACAGAATATATGGAATGTAAGTTTGATCATTTGGTTACCTCAGAGGACATAGAAATTAAAATTGACACACATTGCATCCCCCAAAAGGAAAGTTTAGATACTTAGGGTCAATTTTTCAGAGTGATGGAAGAATTGATGGAGATGTTACACATAGAATTAATGCTGGTTGGTTAAAATGGAGAGGAACATCAGATGTTCTTTGTAATAAGAAGATACCATTAAAGTTAAAAGGTAAATATTATAGAGCAGCAATTAGGCTTGCCATGTTTTATGGTTCTGAGTGTTGGGCAGTTAATCATTAACATGTACAAAAGATGTCTGTGACAAAAATGAAGATGTTGAGATGATGAGTGGTCATACAAGAAAAGACCGTATACATAATGAGGTTATTAGAAACAAATTAGGAGTGGCACCAATAGAGGATAAAATAAGAGAATATCGTTTAAGATGGTTTGAACATATAGAAAGAAGATCAAAAGAAGAACCTCTAAGAAGGTATGAAAAACTAAATTTGGAAAGTATTAAAAGAGCTAGAGGACCACCACAAAAGTGTTGGAAAGAAACAATAAAGAATGATCTAGCTTATTGTGAGTTAACTGCCAACATGGTGTAATGAAGGTGATGCTTCAATATAATTGCGGAAGATTGATGAATGAATAACTTCACAATATAACAATCACGAAGCCCTAGAAAAGGCTATAACTAAGAGCAACAAGTGCATACGAACAAGATAACGAACACAAAATAAACTTGAATAAATAATCTTTATTCACTAACCACGAAAGGCTTAAATTTATAATGATTTACAAGAGTATTTATAGAGAAAATGAGTGAAGAGGTAAGAGGAGGAAAGAGAGGGGGGCTGGCTGCAGCGAGCTCCCAACGGCTATAATACTAGTCGTTGGGGACCAGGGCCCCCAACGGCAGGGCCTACCCGGCCAGGCCAGAGGGGCCCATGCCCATTTTCCTAACACCTCCCTCAAATCTACCTAGCTTGTTTGAGACCATATAAAGCTCTTTTGAGCTTTAAAACTGGTTTCTAGGAAGATTGAGACCAGGAGGAGGCTCCATATATACTTCTTCCTTCAACCAACCATTCAAAAAAGCATTTTTAACATCTAACTAATAGATATTCCAACGATGAATGGCACATACAGCTATAAGTGTTCTAACAGTTTCATTCTAGCTACATGAGCAAAGGTCTCTTCATAATCAATTCCATATTCTTGAGAATAACCCTTGACAACCAATCTAGCTTTATAACGATCTAATGAGCCATCACCATTAGTCTTGATTTTATAAACCCACCTACAACCTATAGATTTTTTGTTTGATGGTCTAGAGACTATATCCCAAGTTTGGGCTCTAAATAAAGCATCCAACTCTTCATTCATTGCATGTGTCCATTCTTGTGATAATTGAGCTTCTTTGAAGGTTCTAGGCTCTTTTATAATTGAAATATTTGTTACTAAAGCTTTATGTCTCGGTGAAAAACTATCATATGAGACAAATCTTTTAGGAGGTCTAGAATCACGATTTGACCTTCTAGGAATAAGCATAGATCTCCTATTATAATGTTGATCAAAGGGAGTAATAGAATGTCTGGTAATCATAGGTTCATCAAGATCATTTTCTTCATGAATTACCTCTTCACCTAAAATATCATTCAAGAATGAGTAGGAGGAGTCATTAATAGAGCTATCATCATCCATGCTTTTAAAAACATATTCATTTTCAAAAAATCTAACATCTCGAGAGACATAAAGCTTATCATTTTTACAATCATAACACCTATATCCCTTTTTGGTTATTCCATATCCTAGAAAGACACATTCTATGGTCCGAGATCATAATTTATCATCTTTGTCAGTATAAACAAAGTATTTACATCCGAAAACACGCAATCTAGAATAATTAGGAGAAACTTTAAAAAGTTTTTCTATAGGAGACATATTTTGTAAAACCGAAGAGGGCATCCGATTAATTAAATAGACTGCAGTCATAATAGCTTCTGCCCAAAAATTTTTAGGAACACCACTTGACAAAAGCAAAGTTCTTGTGGTTTCCAAATTATGTCTATGCTTTCGTTCGGAAACACCATTTTGTTGAGGAGTCTTAGAACAAGAAGTTTGATGTATAATCCCAAACTTATTGAGATGGTTTTCAAAATCCTTTGACATAAACTCTCCCCCTGAATCCAATCTAAAAATTTTGATTTCGGAATCAAATTGATTCTTTACAATGTTATGAAAAATAACAAAATTTTGAAAGACATCGGATTTTGCTTTTAAAAGATATACCCACGTATACCTAGTAAAGTCATCTAACATAATAGGAAATACCTACTTTAGACAAACAGGTGCCGGACCCCATACATCCGAATGAATTATTTCGAAGGGTCTTGTTGTAACATGTGTTTTGTTTGGAAATGGGAGATATTGTATTTTACCAAGAACACAATCTTTGCAAGAAAAAGATTCCTTAAATTTCATTTCAAGAGGACATTGATACAATTTTTGAGCATTAAGATGTTAAGTCTCTTGTGCCATAAAAGGGCATCATTTGTCAAAACATTAATATATACTATGCAAATAGTCCATAATGTAAAGTCTGCCCTCTCTATGGCCACGCCCAATCACCTTCTTCGAAAGGCGGTCATGTACAATACATCCGGTGGATGAAAAGGTTATAACATAATTTTTATCAAAAATTTGGGATACGGAAAGTAAGTTCAAATTTAGTTTTGAAACAACACTAATTTTGGAAACTTCAAAATTATTGTTTTGTAAGTCACCAACTTTATGAACATTTAATTGTGTACCATCCGTCGTATAAACACATGATAAGGATTTTTGAACACATGATTTTAAGATATGTTCATTACTTGTCATATGAAATGAAGCACCCGAATCAAGAATCCAATTTCTTTTGTTGAAGAGGAGCAAGTCACACCAACTGTTGCTTTTTTCTTTATTTGGGCTTTAAATTGCTTCAATTTTTGTTCAAGTGCAATAATGGAAGATGAAGCATGTTCTTCTACTACGGCCACCTTCTTTTTCAATTTTGGGCAATTCGGCCTTATATGCCCGATTTCTCTACAATGATGGCAAATGATGACTTTTCTTCCTTCTTCACTTTTGAAATGAGGAGGTCGGTAAGTCTTCATATTTGCTCCGGGTTTTGATGCAGCCAAGGCGGTGTCTTTTTGAAGTCTTGCTTTATTCATTCTTGTTTCTGCCATTTAAAGATCGGTAAGAATCTCTTCTTTTATAGGAAAAAGTTTTCTATAAATGAGTGATGATCTTACCCCTTCAAATTCTTCTCGGAGACTTCTTAGAAATTGATATACAAAATCCTCATTATCTTCACATTGTCTCTCACTAAGACATTGTGGATATTTCTTTTTGTAACCATACAATTGATTCCAAACATTGGAAAATTCTCCAAAAAATTCGTTTACCCCTTTATCTCCTTGTTTAAGTGAGACCAATTTGTTTCTTAATGCCATCCTATGAGCTACATGTCCTTAGTGTGCTCGTTTACATTATTCATGAGCACCCATAGGATTGTTTTATGGCCTCATTCATATTCCTCTTTTTGTTCAAGTGTGGCATTGATAGAGGGTTCTACCTTTGAACCACTTAAATAGCCCCATAATTTTTTGAAATACAAGTAGTTTTCCATAGATTGGGCCCATGTTTTATAGTTCGAAGATATTAGACGAAAATTAAAACCCCCTTTATTGTCCATATTTCAAGGAGAAAGAAACTAAAGAGGTAAACTTACAAAATACGATCGGCACGCTTCTTGAGTGATGAACAATACTCCTACGATCGAAAAATGGCTCTGATACTATATAATGAAGGCGTTGCTTCAATATAATTGCGGAAGATTGATAAACGGATTGCTTCACAATGTAACAATTACGAAGCCTTAGAAAAGGCTATAACCGAGAACAACAAGTGCATACGAACAAGATAACGAACACAAAATAAACTTGAATAAATAATATTTATTTACTAGCCACGAAAGGCTTAAATTTACAATGATTTATAAGAGTATTTATAGAGAAAAGGAGTGAAAGAGAGTGAGAGAGAGGGGGGCTGGACCGGGCCAGAGGGGCCCATGCCCATTTTCCTAACACATGGCACACGATAGGGATATGTGGAAACAAAGAATCCAGGTAGCCGACCCAGTCTAGTATGGGAAAAGGCTTAGTTGTTATTGTTGTAGCTGAAGGCGAAACCTCATGGGCGGTCTGTGTAAGCTTTGATATCCTCTTTTATTTGTATTTGGAAGGCAAACTATGTGTTGGATACCTTGCTAGTCTATTTTCAGAAGTGAACAACGATGAACGTGTGCTCAAAATATCATAAGGATATGATGTTGAAACAGGAACAAGCCCAGTTGGCTGTGTCCTCCACTGACGAATGACAAATGTGGGTATCGTTTCTATATATCTCACTGCCATATCCTCTCCGGAAGTGAGGACTGTCACGATTTTCCTTCTTAGTTTGTTGTGCTTTATTGATTAGGATCACTATAGCACAAGGATTAAATGCAAGATCTATGTGTTGTTGATGCTACTCGTATGTGATCAAACAAGAGTAGGATATTGCTGCATAGCTGCCACAAATGAATCATGTTGCAGTGCTGCAGAGAAAGGCATTCAAGGACTTTAGAAGATCAGTGCCAAGAAATAGATGGCTGCATTATTCATATGCATAAAAACACAACTAACCTTGGTAATGTATGCAGATTCCAAAGATGCTGGTTGTGTCAATGGTGATGCACGTGGAGAACTGGTGGTGATCATGGATGACTATTCCAATTCGTTTGACATGCATGCTGTTAATATGTTCCAAAAGAATGGTGTGAATGCTAGTTAAAGACTACGCTCCACAATAATATGTAATGCAGCAAGACTCAAAATGATAAAGGTCATTGAAGATTGCAGTCATGAGGACTGCATAAATGTTTTTAGTTGTAGCCAGTGAGGTTGCAGGAATTTGGAGTTATGAAGGCTGCTAAAAAAACTAACCATTAAGGCTCATAAAGTTTGTTGCAGTCATGAAGCTGCTGAAAAAGGACAGCCATGAAGACTGAATTGAAGAGTTGTTGCAGCCAATAAGCTGCTCAAAATTGTTGCAGCAATGAAGTTGCTTAAGATAAACAATCATGAATGCTGAGTTGAAGAATATTGCAACCATGAAGGTTGCTCAAAAAGTGTTGTAGTGAAGAAAATTGCTTGAAAATGGACAACCAAGAGGGCTGGAAAATTCAGAAAAGATGCAGAAAATATAAAGTAGTATATAGTGAATGTTTTCTTATTTCGTCAAACAACATAAATGCAAATAGAAGAAAAAGATAGAGTGCAGAAAAATAGAATTTTGATACCACATACTGAAAATCAAATAATAGAAGAGGCAAATGCATTGTTTCTTATGGAATGTGGCAATATTACCAAGAAGCATGAAGATTAAGACCTTCATGGAGAAGAAAGAAGAGAGAGAGCAGCTGACACCCATAGAAGGGTCATGTGCTACCCATGTGTTCTTGATTGTTGAAGTTGATTTAAAAAAAGCTTCATAGAGATCCTTGGTGCATATGTGGTGAAGAAAGAACTTGGGAGGGGGTGTTGAAGAATATATGTATTTATTGTTTTTAGTGTTAGTTTTATAATTTCTGATATTTGAATATTATTGCAATTGCCCGTAATATTAAGGATATTTTGGTCCTTTTCTGTTTTATAACCCATTATATAAGAGCTTAAAGTTTTGTATTAGGGTTAAGATTTTGATTAATAGAAAGAGAGAAAGAGAGGGGGCGGTCTCCATTTGAGGGCCTGCCCCCCTCCTTCAATTTCCTATTTTATTCTTTATTTTTCTTATTGCTTGCATTATCGATTATCCGCTGTACTCTTCCCAAGATTTTCAATAGGACATGTACTAGTATCCTTCTTGGTTCCTGCAAGGTGATGTTTCATATGAGAAATACCATCATGTTTTACTGCATTGCAAAACATGCACTTGTTCACAAGCCTATTGCCTTCATCGACTCGATCGGAAGCCATTAATAGAAGAGTGGACAATGAATAAGAAGGAAAAGACTTTTTAGAGGTTAAGAATCACAGAATCTGCAAACCCCCAAATTTTTGAAGTAAAAAATCGAGTAGAACGACAAAGAAAAGAGGTATGACACGAATTTGACAAAAACCCTATAGATGGGGAGTTGGATTGGGTGAAATAATTGAGAATCTTGTTAATAAACCACAAAAGAACAAGGTAAGAGGAGGATCTGAAAGCAAGGGAATGCCGTGAAAAAGTGTTAGAGAAGAAGTAAAAAAGAAATCCACAAGTTTCGGATTTCCGAAATTTATAACATAAAAATAACATCGACTCATACGATACGGGGCGTATCATACGATACGGTGCGATACACCCCCGTATCATACGATACGATACAGCACGATAAATCGCGATAAGCGATACGTGCCCCTGTATACGATACGCAATAAAATCGTATCGTATCGTACTTTTATAACATTCATAAATATTTTCAAGCATCTTATTCTATCATCTGAGTCCTATTTTGAGGAAATATTTGTTAGTTTAGAAATTTTGTTTCACAAGGTCTATTCTACAGAATTGCTAGGAATTCCTTTTATCCTAATATCTTGTCTATCTTATATTGATGAATTCACAGTAATAAGATCAACTTTTATTCCTAGCCATAAGATAAGTTAAGTTAAATATAAGATGTTTATGCCTAATCAGTGGCTCTCACCATGAACTAAAGAAGCATCAATGAATTCTTGGTCTTGCTAGTTCAGTACTGTTCCCATTTCTTTCTGCAGAAGCTATAGCCCCATGTTGTTTATGCAAATCTGTCAATGATGTTTCTCTGATCAAAACATTACTCAATTCTAGCCAAACTTATATCTTGAGGTGCTGATTGATATTCATATCTTGAACTCTGACTGAACGTTTGATATTAGATTAATTTCTTCAGTCTATCACTTCATCCTCTTCTTAATGTTGAAGCCTGTGAGGATACTTCTTGAAATGTTCCAAACAACAAGAATTATGACGAGGATATGCTTAACTAAGTTTCAAGCTACTACTATGACTGAAGATGACTGGAGGTGGCACATGTATGACACTGTCAAAGGAAGCGATTGGTTAGGTACAAACTCAATCAATCTCAGAAATTTTACTTCGTTGATTATGTCCTATGAAATTTAATGATTGTAAGTTGAGTAGTTTGCCATTATGAATATCATGGCACATAGAGATTCTTTTATTATTTTTTTTTTTTGTTTCTTTTGTGGATCTGAAAATGCAAGCTCTGTGTTTTACAGGAGACCAGGATGCCATCCAATATATGTGTAGGGAGGCACCAAAAGCGGTCATTGAGCTTGAGAATTATGGATTGCCATTTTCACGAACCGAAGATGGAAGAATATACCAGCGTGCATTTGGCGGTCAGAGCTTGAACTTTGGAAAAGGTAAATGCAGATTTTGGAGTAAGGATGTTACCTTTTTTCTTCTGAGAAAAGTTCTGATATTGGCTTCCTTATGTTGCTATGCTATAGGTGGTCAGGCATATCGTTGTGCATGTGCTGCTGATAGGACAGGCCATGCGTTGCTTCACGCATTATATGGCCAAGCTATGAAGCACAATACACAATTTTTTGTGGAGTATTTTGCATTGGATCTTTTAATGAATAGTGATGGTAAGTTGCTGCAGAAAATGGTTTGTTTCGATATAAACAATTTGCAATCAATTAATTGAACAAGGTGTCAGCATTCATAGGGAAGGATTTAATAAGCTTATCATGACTAGAAAATTGCCTGCACAATGCTGCAGGAAAAATATATCCTTAAATAAGATGTTCATGCATCCTCATTTGTAATTTTGAGCCCAATTTTTTTTTTTTTCAATTGTTCAGATTCATGTATATAGTTCATCATCATTCATGTATATAGTTCATAAAAGGAAATTGAATCCCCACATTTTTTTTTTTGTAGATAGTAATGGTTCAAGTAACAAAACTAACATCAACAGAGAAATGATACCACAGTTTTGCCTAAGCTATAATACAAAGGTAGCAGACTAACAGTAGATGCATTTTTTAAATAGTTTTTCCTGCATAACAATTGTTGTTTTAATAAACAACGATAAGGAAAAGTAAGAATTTGTAGCAATAAAAGCCTCACTATGTCGGTATGTCCAAAATGGTGTGAAAGCAATTTCAAAAGTCAAGATTATATCCAGGGAATGTATGACATATGGTTTTCCTGCCACTCTGGAAAATAGATTTAACTAATACAATGTTATAGTAGAAAATTAAAACTGAAGCTATTTCATTTTTATGCAAATCTTGGCAATCTAAAAACTTAGGATTTCCTTCTCACCTATTCTGCTAGCTCCTTTGGTGATATTATGACCAAAACCAAGCAACAACATAGGTGAGAGAAAAACAAAATGTAATGAGTACAATTGTTCAAAATTCAATGTCAGATTTCATTATTACCAAAATAGTTCAATGTCAGATTTCATTATTACAGGCCTTCTTTATGAATAGTCAAAACCCTAACTTGTGTTCCATTTTATATACATTTAAGATGTAAGATTCAATTGGTTATGTTTATATATCACTTATTTTTCCCACATCTATCACATTACTTGTTCTCTACACATTGTAAATATGTTGTCGCTTGTTTGTGATGCTAATTGCTTTCTCAAACGTATACAGTGGTGAAAAAGAAAGGATGATATTGTTTGTGTTGGAGCTGATGGTAAAGTTAACTAATTTTCCATATTGAATATGCAGGCAGCTGCCAAGGAGTAATTGCCTTGAATATGGAGGATGGAACATTACATCGTTTCCAAGCTGCTTCAACAATTTTGGCCACAGGGGTACATGATTTTCTTTTGGATGTTTGACATTGAAGTTTTTAATTATACTTATTATGGACATATGAGTACCAATCTTCTGTTTTACATCAGGGTTATGGTAGAGCATACTTTTCTGCAACCTCAGCACAGATGGCAATGCCATGGTTGCACGTGCTGGACTAGATGGCAATACATACATACTGGAGATGGCAATGCCATGGTTGCACGTGCTGGGCTCCCACTTGAGGTTTCTTTTGTGCTTTGCAAATTTCAATATTAAGCTGATATCCTATGTAGTGTCTCTTTTATCATTCACGTTCTCTTGTCATAAATTCTGTAGGATTTAGAGTTTGTGCAATTTCACCCAACAGGTATATATGGAGCTGGTTGCCTTATCACTGAAGGTTGGTAATTTTCAGTTCATATTTACATGCTGGGCTTGCCTTTGGTTGCATTCTGTAATGTTCTTTGTCCAATTAAGTTGAAATATGTTGTGTTTCTCATTTTCTTTATTGGATCTTGTAGGTTCTCGTGGTGAAGGTGGTATCCTGCGGAACAGTGAGGGTGAGAGATTTATGGAAAGGTACGCCCCAACTGCTAAAGATCTTGCATCAAGAGATGTTGTTTCAAGGTCAATGACGATGGAGATTCGTGAAGGTCGTGGTGTAGGTAATGATAGAGCCCATGAAGTGATATAGCCACTGCCTTTCTGTTTAGTTGATAACTTGTTTCTTTTGTCTAATGTTGTCCTAAGCACTTTTTAGAACTGTGTTGCTAGGGTGTACAGATTAGTCTCATTCAAGTTTGCACCAATGTTTATTGCTATATGCACTTATTCATACATCTGTTCTTGATTTTGTTGCTTTCTAGATGATTATACTTTCATTTAACATATCCACATGCTTATACTATGAGAAGATTCAGAACGTCACCTGTATTTATGGTCTATCTATAAATGCACTTTAATCAACTTCTGTATTTCTTTTTCCAAAATCAAGTTGGCTCTTGTAAATTTGATTGAATGTTTGGCGTAGGGCCATTGAAGGACCACATATATCTCCACTTGAACCATCTTCCTCCAGATGTATTAAAGGAAAGACTTCCCGGTATTTCTGAAACTGCTGCAATTTTTGCGGGAGTTGATGTCACAAAGGAGCCAATCCCTGTTATACCAACTGTGCACTATAATATGGGGGGAATACCAACCAACTACCATGGTGAGGTATGAGCTATTATTCAACTTGATGTTACCTTCCATTCTGCACGAGCTTTTCAGCTGTTATTTATGCGCTCGACTGTTTCCCTCTGGTTACTTGCACTTCTAGGTGGTTCACATTAAAGGAGACGATCCTGATGCAGTTGTTCCTGGACTTATGGCTGCTGGTGAAGCTGCTTGTGCATCAGTGCATGGAGCAAATAGGCTTGGGGCAAATTCTCTTTTGGATATTGTCGTTTTTGGTCGTGCGTGTGCCAACCGGATTGCAGAAATTTGTAAGCCTGGTAAACCCCGTTGCGATATTCTGATTTAGCCATGAAATTTTGTCAGTCTGATGAATGAAAGTCACAGCATTATTTTCTACCGTTTAGGAGATAAGCAAAAACCATTACCAAAAGATGCGGGGGCAAAAACCATTGAATGGTTGGATAAGCTGCGGAACTCAAATGGTTCATTGCCTACCTCAACAATACGTCTAAATATGCAGCGGGTGATGCAAAGCAATGCCGCTGTCTTCCGCACACAGGAAACCTTGGGGGAAGGTAGTTTATTGTGAATGTACTTGTCATATTGTGTTTAATTTATTGTCAAAATTGAATGCTCAACAATGACATTACTTTTGGTTCCTGCTAATATTTAGTTTGATGAACAATAACTGTTTCTAGGCTGTAAGTTGATCGATAATACATGGGAGAGTTTCCATGATGTTAAAATACGTGACAGGTCCCTGATATGGTATGTTGGAGGACTGCCATTAGCAACATTTTTAGTTAAACATGTTAGGAGGTGTCTCACTTCAGTGGTATTGTCTCAGGAATTCGGATTTGATTGAGACGATAGAACTTGAAAACCTTTTGATAAATGCATGTATCACGATGCACTCTGCAGAAGCCAGAAAGGAGAGTAGAGGAGCGCATGCTCGTGAAGATTTTACTGTAAGCAACTTGTTTATCAGCTGTTTTTTCACAAGTTCAATGCTTCCTTTTCTTGACTGGCATTATCTTTGTTTTTCAGGCAAGAGATGACAAGAACTGGTTGAAACATACATTGGGGTCTCTCTCTCTCTGACA
Organism: Brasenia schreberi; assembly: GCA_036023115.1. Lineage (NCBI taxonomy): Eukaryota > Viridiplantae > Streptophyta > Magnoliopsida > Nymphaeales > Cabombaceae > Brasenia > Brasenia schreberi. Next base: position 19,359,879 of record JAYKKT010000060.1, on the reverse strand, counting down.
CACACACACACATGGACGTGCACTTGCACACCATCATATATACATGAAAAAGAATACATGAACTAATAGTGCTATGATAACATTTGTTACACAATTCTCTTTTTTTTATAAAGCCATACTTTGCAAAAAGTATCTGCCTGCTCTATTATTGTTTCACAGTCAATCTAGCATCAAGTATTTCCTTTCCTTTTCTGGACGGGTAATGCTTGGTTTTGCTTTACCAGTTGCATATCAGCCGTTCATTTAAGCATTTTTAATCAATGCTGCAGATACGCGTGTGGTGTTCCTAAAATCCCTCTAGATTTTATTCGATATAATTAGCCAATTGTCAGTATCTCACTTAGTTTAATGAGTTGAGGGACTTAATTTTCACAGAATTGTAAAGTTGCAAACGTGGTAGATATACCTTTGAAAATAAAAGTAACTATGAGATTGGATCATGGAACTAGGGCTGCAGTGAGTAGCCTGCTTTGCATCCTTCCATCACGCTTAAAACATGTTTATCACTTCCTATTAAGCATGTCAGCTGCCTCTCTGTTTGATGAATCCTGTCCTGAATGTATTTGAAACCTAATTATCTGATTCTGATCCATTTTAAAATGGACTAACCGTTCAATCATAGTCACAAATATCAGCTACAAATTGTATTTGTTACTAAAAATGTGAAGATAGTTGCCACCCAAAAATTTTACGTTGTTACTGTGTCGTGTTTTTATTATATATTTGCTGGAAAAAGAAAACAAATTAACTAGAAGAGCACTTCTGGGATCTTCTTTTACACATGAATGCATAAATAAAGTGAACAGAGATTGAGACCTAGGTTTCATCTTCATTCAACATATGTTCTGTAAAGTATTTCCGTTGATATCACTGACTTACCATTTGGCAGCCAACATGTTAGGAAGAGGCACGCTTTTTACTTTGCCAACTTACTTTCTTTTCTGCCCCAATTTATCTCTTCTTTTTCCGCCGGCATTTGAATCTCTCTCTCTCTCTCTCTCTCTCTCTCTCTCTCTATATATATATATATATATATATATATATATATATATATATATATATATATATATATATACTAGCTTATTGGGAGTTAACTGCTAACATGGCACACGATAGGGATCTGTGGAAACAAAGAATCCATGTAGCCGACCCCGTCTGGAAAAGGCTTAGTTGTTGTTGTTATATATATATATATTAAACCCATAGGTCTATCAATGTTGGCAAGTAGAAAGATCAGTTCTCAGAAGCAGATTTAAAATGACTTTCCTGTTTGATAGTTTTCAACTTCCTTCATTTTGGTGAAATTTTGCCTACAACAGACGGTTTCAAGTTCTCTTTTGTGAAAAGCGCAACGAGATTTAGCGTTGCAACAAATTTCTCAAGATCTAACTCACTTGGCCTAGGGTGGTTAATAATTCTGCACTGGTTGGATTTTTTTTCCCTGGTTGAAAATGACTGGTTCAATATGGATCGCAGGTATTGGGAGAAGGAAAAGGTTCGTTTGGCACACAGGCCCGTTCACATGAATACATTAGACGACGAGGTTGAAACATTTCCCCCAAAGGCACGTGTTTATTGATCTTCTTGAACCAACGCTGAAAGGACAATGACTCATAAATAAGGCCGGTTCAATGAAGTAATTGGTGATTCTGGTGGATGCCTATCACACTACTTTACTCCCTGGTTGATAATGTATGGACTGCCCTGTACTTTGTTTTACTAATTATTGCTTCCGGAACTTTTGTTATTCTGTACTTGATGCTGTTTGTGACTTTAATGGTATCTTCTTATCACAAAGAATACCTGATGCTCCTCTCCATTTTAACCAACCTACATTAATTCCTCCATCACTATGAAAAATTGACTCTAGGTATTTAAAACTTTCCTTTTGAGAGATGCAATGTGTGTCAATTTTAATTTTTATATCCTCTTAAGTAACCAAATGATCAAACTTACATTCCATATATTCTATCTTTGTTCTACTAAGTTGGAAGCCTTTATTTTCTAATGTTTCTATCTATAGTTCCAATTTTGTATTAACTTTTTCCTTAGACTCTTCCACTAACACAATGTCATATGCAAATAAGACACACCAAGATACTTCATCTTGAATATGTTTTGTTAGCTCATCAATCACCGTTATAAATAAGTATAGACTTAAAGTTGATCCTTGATGTAACCCAATATTAACTTGAAAGAAGTTTGTCATTCCTTCAACAATCCTCACACATATTTTTTCACCATCGTACCTATCTCTTATAAGGTTTATGTATGTCAATGGGATATCTCTTTTTTCAAAGGTTCTCTAAAGAACATCCATTGGTAACCTATTGTAAGCTTTTGCAGATCAATAAATATAATGTGAAGGTCTTTCTTTTTTGCTCTAAAATATTCCATAAGATGTTTCAAAAGGTGAATCGCTTCAATAGTAAATCTGCCTAACATGAATCCAAATTAATTATTTGTTGTATTCGATACTTGTCTTAACCTATGTTCAATAATTCTTTCCCATAATTTTATAGTATGTCTTGTTAACTTGATACCACGATATTAAAATTTAACCAAGAGAGCTTCGGCTCTTTGATGGTTATAAAAGGGAACTATTTAAATAGGTGCTTCACATACCGTTAAAGTTCTGCTCTGTTATGGTTATAAAGCGAAACGATTAAATGGAAGCTTCCTATAACTTTTGATGTTTTATGTATGTGCATCAAATTCAGTGCTCTTTTCTATGTGCAGCAATGTTCTTTTAGCTGCTTATTTCAGGTCAAGTGGTAAAGCGAAAATGTAGCACTATGTTGAAGAAAGTTGAGAACTCTAGAAATATATTCGTTCAATGATATCCACTACTAAAAATCCATTAAGAACGTGTTTTCCCACTTCCCTAGATTCCAACGTGTCACAGTGGAATAACTTTAAGATGACTTTCGATGGAAAATGTGAGTTGGTGTCTTTCCTCATATGCACAAAGGACAACATAACAAACACAAGAGGATAATAAAGGAGGCAAGGGTACAAAGAGGGGTTGGTGGATGCAGGCTGGAGGAATGGATTTTCATTCTCTCTTCATGTCCGACAGCAGGGTAGGGAAGGAAGGAGAGATCATCGTGCGTGTGATTGGTGTGGTTGTGTATCTCATTTTCTCTTCATTTTATAGATCCTCGCTATCAAATGGATCGGATCAACCGTTTGGATCTGATAGCTATAAGTTGTAAAAATGTCACCAAATCCACAAATTCAAACACAAACTATCCCGAAGGATCTTTAACAAGACAAATCGCCAAACACTTATACAAGTCAAACCAATTATCAAACAAGGAGTATAAAAAGCTCTAATTTTATTCATTAGGCCTCTCCTTTATTTATAGAGATATTTATAAGAGAGAGAGGAAGAGTTGCTCCCAACAACTAGCTGTTGGGAGTGTCCACAACGGCTAGTTGTTGTAGTCATTGGGAGGGGGATTGGCCCTTTAGGCCCAGTCTTCAAGTGACCTGTTGGGACTACTGGTTCAGTCTCACTATTACATTTTAACACCCTCTCAAACTTGCGGTGTATATATCGAAAGTTTATATGATAGAAACATAAATGTAGGAGATGTCAAGGATTTGGTAAAGAAATTTGCTAATTATAGCTATGAAGAAACATAACATAAAGTCAATCTTTTCTTCAAGCATTCATATTTAATATAGTGACAGTCCATTTCAATATGTTTAGTTCTTTGATGAAAAATATTATTTGAAGCAATATACATAACGCTTTTATTGTCATAAAGCAATTCTATTGAGTTTTCCAGGGTATTCTCTATGTCTGCTAGGAGTTTAGTGATCTAAGATATCTCAGCGACTGTGGTGGTCATGACTCTATATTATGCTTTTGTAGATGATAAAGACACTTTGTTGCTTTTTACACCTCTAAGAAATTAAAGAATCATCTAAAAATACACAAAATCAAGTGGTGAAATGTCTATCATTAACATCTCCACCCCAGATTAATTTAAAAGAAGATGGAGGTTAGAATGATTCCCTTTCAAGTGTATCATTTATGTATCTTACAATCTGCATTATTACACTCATGTGTACACTCGTGGGTGTTTGTTGAAACTGGCTTGTCACATGTATTGCGTGTGTTATGTTTGGTCGAGTTATAGTAAGATACATTAAGGCTCCTATTATCTGTTTGTAGGGAGTGAGATCCTCTAACTTTTCTCCATTTATAGTCTTCAACTTGGTCCCCATCACCTTGGGCGTGCTTACTTTCTTGTCATTTGTCAATTATAACCTATTAACAATATCACTAGCAAACTTTGTTTGCGACATAAAGTAGTCTCTATTGTTACGAGTTATTTTTATTCCCAAAAAATAATTAAAAAGTCTAAGATCTTTCATTTCAAATTATTTATGCAAATACCCTTTTATTTGTAATATCTCACTTTCATCACTTCCGGTGATAGATCATATCATCTACATATAGGAGTAGAATCATAATACATGCATGAGTTTTTCTCACAAATAAGGCAGTGTCGGTATAACAAGAACGAAAATTTCGTGCATGCATAAAGTACTCAAATATATCGAACCAAACCTTAGGAGGTTGTTTAAGTCCATATAAAGCCATTTTTTAGTTTAAAAACATAGTTCATTGGAATAATGAATCCTAATCCTACAGGGGGAGTCATATATTTTTTCACTAAGGTTTTCATTCAAAAAGCATTTTTAACATCCAATTGACATATATCCCATTCTTTAATTGCATAAATAGAAATTAAAATACGAACAATAGTCATACGTGCAATCAACACAAATGTTTCTTTATAATCAACCCCATATTCTTCAGAGTACCCCTTAGCCATAAGTCTTGCTTTGTACCTTTCAATAGAACTATCACTATAAATTTTGATCTTATGGACTCATCTACAACCAATAAATTTTTTTCTTTGGGTTTCAGAATAATATCCAAAGTATAATTTCTTTTTAGACCTTCTAATTCAACATTCATAGCTTTTCTCCATTCTAAGTTATTTTTTGCTTAATCATAATGATTAGGTTCACGAATGCTCGATATGATAGCTATGTGATTTCTATGTTTTAGTTGAAATGATTCATAAGACACAAATCTTTGAGTAGGTTTTATGATTCTTTTGTTAGGAGCATTATCATTTTCGTTATTTCTTCTTACGTAATGATGTTCAAAGGGTCTTAACACATGTTCTCTTGTTTCAAGGTTTTTAGATTCATCTTCTAGTTGAACCATGCTATCTACTTGTACTTTCGTATTCTCATCTAACCTTTCATACGATATTTTATCTAAAAATGTATAACTTTCTTGTGTGTTTTGAGATTCATTTCCATGATAACATTGATCTTTAATGAATTTGACATCTTTAGACACAAAGTTTATCTTCTTTGGATAATAATACCTATACCCTTTTTATCAATACAATACCCAAGAAACACACACTTAATGGCCTTGGAACTTAACTTATAATTTTTGTCAATATAAATATAGTATTTACACTCAAAAACTTTAAACCGATCATAACTAGGTTTATTAAAAAATATATTTTTTATAATAGAACAATTTTCAAGTTTGAATGACAACATTCTATTTATCAAATATATGGATGTTAAAGCGGCTTCGGCCCACAAATGTTTAGGAACTTTACTAACTAATAACAAAGTTCTAGTAGTTTCAATAATATGTTTATATTTTCTTTCGGTTAAATCATTTTGTTGTGGGTTTTCGTGTAAGATTTTTTATGCAAAATTCTATTTTCTTTAAGATAATTTTTGAAGTCATTTGAGATATATTCACCTCTGGAATCAATTCTTAAGATTTTAATATTAATTTCAAAATGGGTCTTGATCATATTGTGAAAAATCAAGAAATATTTAAAACTTCTGATTTATATTTCAAGAAATATATCAAAGTGTGTCGAGTAAAGCCATCTACAAAAATAACATAGCAAGCCACTCCTCCTTTTGAGGTTATGGGAGCAGGTCCCCAAACATTCGAGTGTACTAATTCAAATGCTTTATTTGTGATAAATGTTCTGTCATCAACTGATGCATGATGTGTTTTGCCAAAAGTAAAATCTTTACAAATGAAATCATTCTTTTCATTGATCTTTATATATGGATAATTGTTCATTTTGTTTACATCAATGTGCATCAATCTTTTGTGTCAAAACTCAAAATTATAAGTAATCCCACAAGTTCCAAAATTTGACATAACCAAATTATCCATGGCATAGAGACCTCCTTCTCTATGTCCTTGCCCAATCACCTTCTTCAACACATGGTTATGCACCATACATCATTTTGGTGAGAAGGTAACAATGCAACCATTATCACAAATTTGAGAAACTGAGAGAAGGTTAATATTTAATTTTGGTATAAAACGTATTTGGAGTATTTTAAAAGAATTACTTTCTAAATTTTCAATTTCTTTAACATCAAGTTTAGTTCCATTGACCGTAAATACTTGTGCTCTAGCTTGTGTGTATTTGTTTGATAATTTATATTCATTAGTTATATTAAAAGAAGTATTGAAATCTAAAAACTATGACATACCTTGACCTTTGGAAGAAGATGATAGTGTCGACCCGAAGATGCTTGCCTTTTCTTTATTCATTTCTTCAATGTAAGCCTTGATCTTCGATTGTAACACTTACTCCTTGTGATCAATGGCAACAACATGGGGTAACCTCCTCAATAAGAGAGGACATGAAGTCTTAAATACCCATTTTCCTTGCAATAACAACAAATTATGCTCTTATTGGGCCAAGACATTACATTATTCTTGATTTGCCTATTGCCTTCACTAGTTTTTACATGTGGAGGTTTGTAGGTTCTTAAATAATTTTTGAGTCTAGACGTAGCAAGAACTGCTTCTTTTTGGTATTTAATATTCTACAATCTAGTTTCCTCCATAACTAAATCGGTTTAAATCTCATAAATCAAGTTTGATCTAATGTTTTCAAACTCATCTCTCAATCCCCTTATAAAAAAAAAATATTGGTTATCAAGATACTCTTAAAACTCATCTATACATTGGAATTTTTTGACTTTGTCAAAGCTCCTAAGTTGGTTCTAAAGGTTGGAAAACTCATTATGATAATCCCTAATGCTTATGAAACCTTGTTTGAGCATTATTATTTTTTCTTGTAAGTTTATTTGAAAACAAAATCGTCCTCAGAATGAGTTTTTCTAAGATATTCTTAAGTTTCAAATGCATTGTCAAAGATATTAATCTAACTATGAAGCTTTTCATTCATATTTTGACCAATAATCAAAGTGATTTTGACATTGTACTTCTCTCATTTTTTCTATTCTTCTTTATGTCTTTTTTGTAATTTGAGAAAATTATCATCACATTTTTTCTCTATCCATTTGGGTTCTTTAATGGTACTATTAATATAATTCTAATAGTTATTGAAAATAAAATACTTTTTCATGGCTCGTGCCCAACTTGGATAAGAGTTGAGCACCACTAAGCAACGAAAACTCTCACTTTTCTCTTCCATTCTTCTCGATAATAATAGAAAAGATAAAAAGTACCTTAATTCAAATGATTTCCAAATTTTGATGATCGGCATGAATCCCAATGCAGCTTTAATCAAACTCTTTCAACTCTAATACAATATAAAAATGTCGCCAATATCTTGTTAAAGTCAAACGCAAACTATCTTGAAAGATCTTCAACAAGCCAAATCGCCAAACGAATTACCAAGCACTTGGTATACAAGCCAAACTAAATATCAAACAAAAAATCAAGGGAGCATGAAAATCTCTAATTTTATTCATTATACATCTCCTCTATTTATAGAGGCATTTACAAGAAAGAGAGGGAGACATTTTTACATTAAAGAGAGAGGGGAAGAGTTGCTCCCAACAATTACAACAACTAGTCGTTGGGAGTGGCTACTTGTTGTAGCCATTAGGAGGGGATTGGCCCTTGAGGTCCAATCCCCAAGTGACTTGTTGGGCCCTAGTGGCCCATCCTCACTATTACATTTCACTATCTTGTTAATTAATGTCCTCCCATCCTTTTGAGTGTGATAGTGTACCCATACTTTTCATGGGGAGGTGCACACATACAACCCGTTAGAGTGACTGACACGCTCACATATGGCAAGTGTTCCACCTTTCTATCGTGCTATTCATGTGTGTGACATGCCACTAGTGTCACACCTTGACCGTTAAAGGAGTTGATGGAGCTCGCAGGCTGAATTAGTTTTAGTGGATTTTTTAAGTGATGGGGTGGATAAGTAGTTCACACAGTATTTGATAGGGAATATGAGTTGAGCCTCTCTTCCGGATGCTAAAGTCTTGGAATGGGGTTTGGCATTCGTTTGACAGATACTACGATAAACGTTCAAGAGTAAAAACAAATAAAAATTTGTTAAAGGTAAAGCCATAAGGCAAGTGTTTTATTGATAACAAAAAAGAACGAGTGACCTTGGCACACTATAATGGCACGTTAAGAGTACTTTTATCAAAGAGGGTTTTGTACAAGGAGCCTCTTACGTGCAACCAGAGTTCCTCATTGATACACTATAGTTTACAACCTACACTCGGTGGCATTGCAAATGGTTTGTCAAGAAATGTTTTTAAGAAAGATATTAAAGTGACGATCTTCTCTTTTTGATTTTTGTATCGAAAATGCATTGAGAGTTCTTTTGGCTATAAACCTCTTAAGTAAGCCTTTTCAGGTTTTTCGTTTCGAAAGGAACGATTGATGGTCAGGTTAAGAGTCGCATGGCATGGCTTGGGGCTTTTAGCCTTAGCCTTTATCTGATGGTCGTGTAGTTCCTTTTGCGACTAGCCCTGTATGTGATAAGGTCCTTGACGTAATCTAGTTTTTGCTTGTTTCTCTTCTTTGTGTTTGGCTATACAGGGTCCTTAAGTAGCAATGTGCTTCTCCAAATTCCTTAAGTCTATTCTGATTAGCCAACTATGATGCAACAGACCTTAACACAATCTGGTACCAATTTTTTTGTCTTATCTGTCCGATTATCAAACATGAACAACAAAGGTAACCTACACGTAGCCATGCGGCCAGATTGACTTTAATGGATTTCACATAATGTTGGATGAAAAGATTGTTCAGACGAAATTCGATAGAAAATGTGAGCTGGTCCCTTCCACTCAATACTAGGATCGACATTAGTCCTTGGCATCCCACACAACAAACACAGGAGGGTAAATGCCATGAGCAAGCAAAATACTTTTAATAGTAGAAAGGAGTGCATGGCTTGAACTCGCAACAAGTCTCATTTTGAGACTTCCCTCCAAGAATATTTTGCATGGGGTGGACCATGGACCAATTATAAGTTCGTGATCGAAGTGTTACAAATGTATTCTTTTGTTGTATGACGTTCTTTTTTTTATAGTCCTTTCTCCTTTTTTCATTTAGAGGGACCCTTTCCGTCATCTTATAACAGTTAGCTTTATAAAGCCTTTTCTGTTATCTTCTATTTTTTTAACTCTTTGCTCATGGACTTATAAAGAGTTGATCGATAGATTAAGTGAAGAGATTTCAAGATTCTTGAATAAACGTCACAATGTATTGAAATTAGCTCGAAGAATCTTCTCAAAGTTCTATTGATCGTCGATAGTCTTACCCTTGGCCTTTATTTGTTTTAAAAGAATCAATTTATGTTAATAAAAAATCAATGCTCAAACTATCGATGAGGAGTCTCAAGGTAGAACCTTTGACTTTCCCTACTCCCTTATTTTATAAGCCTCATGAAAGTACACTTCTCCTTTGTCTTATTTGTATTTTTCACATTCTCAAAGATAGGTGCTCAAAAGACGTGAAAAAGATGTCTATGATCTTTTTTTTATGCTCTTTCAGTGTCAAATTAATTGTACTTACTTGTTTCACTAATAAATTTTTATGACTTTTAATAGCTCCTAAAACTCCAATAAGGCTTAAATTTGGATTATTTAATGCTTAAAATTTTTTCCATCAAACTTTTGAATTTGAGGTTGGACTATCCCAGTACTATTTAGAGATCATTTCAAGATTTTCAAAGAAACCAAGATATGGCATGTGGGCACCATCACATTCCAAAAGATGATGGCGTTCTTCACCCAAAAGAAAAACATAATAGATTTGCTGGAACGTGATTATTATTGTCTGTAATCGATCTCAGGTCACTAACATTGGTTCCTAATCGGCCACTGCCTGTGAGTTCCAGTCATGAATTGGTTCCTAATCGGCCATCTAACAATGGAGGCGATTATATCTAAATAATGAATTGCTACGAAGACATGCTGTGGTTGCTGAAATCGAATTTACACGAGTTGGGCAAAAATCAGTTCGGTCGCTGGTGGTGATGTATTGATTGTATCCAAATTCAGCGACACCACGTCCTAAAGTCAAGATGGTCCCTGCAAACTCCTGACCTTGATGCCACTCTAATCAAGTCAAATATGCGGCTTCACCAAAGACGTACGTGTACATATAGCTGGTAACAGGAATGAGAGTCAGTCTAACCCAAGTTTATGCGGTTTCGTTCCACATTTGAGAAGAATTTCCATTCAATAATGAGCACTGAAACCATTCATTCTGCTTAATTAGTCTGAACACAAAGAGAAGATGACATGGGAGCCATCTTAAAACTTGGACAGCTTAAGGGTACAAGCATTTGAATCGTGCTTTTCAAACTGACAGTTCAAAATCAACATATTCAATTGCCACACCCATATCTCTTCTGCGTTTCATCTATTATATGCAGGGAAGAAAGGAAAAACGCAAAATAAGTGTACGAAAACAAGCTCGGTTAGTGGATTATTTATAATATATCCATAAAGATTTAATACAACACGCAAATTTTCATTTTATAAATCATGTTTATAAGAAAAAATGGTCCTGATTGATTGGTTAAACGAATCAATTTAGCCTCCTTACATAAAAGGAGAAGTGACTGAGATGTGCTTTAGCTGATTTATAACAAGAAGAAATATATGATATTTTTACTACTCAGGCAGTCCTTCTTGAACAGTTGATTCATCAAGTGGATCTTCTCAAGTATCCAAGAAGCAAAACACTCTCTGCCTCCGTGTCTAAGAGTGTGCACATTCACACATTGCGTTTCTTGGTGCTGTCATCCCGTGTTCCCCTCACAAGGCAGTTTAACATTAAACAACCACGCAATTACAGACTTTCCTTCACTCCAAACTGACCAGAATCAGTCAGTGTAACGTCCATAACTCCAAACTGACCAGAATCAGTCAGTGTAACGTCCATAGGCTGAAGCCCAATGACAGACAGAACCATTTGTTTTCTCAATATGCTGATCGGTTTCTTAAGTTTTTATATATGTTTCGTGTAAGCAGGAATCTATGCATTAATTATAGATCGACTTTGATCTGCTGAATCTGTTTCCCAAGGACTGGTTGAACCACTACTGACTACCCTGGCGGGTTGGCCCAAGTCCACTTGGTCCTGCCGCAGCCAGCTACTTAGCCCATCCCAACAATTTCCGAAAGTTCTCAAACTCAGAATCGAGTTTCTTTATGTTTTTAATGTTTCAGGAAAATTGCCCCCAAAAATTGCAAGTGTGGCTCTTCATTAGTAGAGTTTTTTCGTTTTATAAAGCCTTCGTTTGCGGATGAGCTTCACCAAGTAGGAAGGAGAAACGCTATTAATCAGTTCCCACAAAATCCATGGGCAAACGGGTGATAGTTTCAATCATGGAGTTTGAGAATCAATAATGGTGTAGTAGGGGAGCTGAGAAAAGTGCAGTAGGAGCCTTCTCTGCACGGTTGGCTTCACAGTGTCAGCAGGCGCAGTAAATGGTCTTCTAAGTCACTACTGGCTGAGAATCTGAGATGAATTTTGAGCTAAATAGTCTACCCAGCCCACATGTTGGTTCAGGCTCTGCACTAACAACTCATCATATAATGAATTTGTTAAATGGAGGCAATTGGTCTTTTAATGAAATATTTCCTGGATCAATTAACAAGACATGAAGTGAGGAAGCAACTCCAAGGAAGGAAGAATGGCATCTTTGACATTGTTGGGAGGAGGGTTGTGTTGTGGAGCTTTTGTTTTAATTATCCATTGAAGGTGAAGTCGTAGTCGGCACGGTTCTAGAGATGGGCCCTGCGTCGAATATGTACACGCCCCCTGGGCCAGATCGAGCTAAGCTGACTCGACAAAGTCTCAGGGGAAGAAAAAAGCGAACACAAGAGGAAAAGAAAATATGTTGGTTGGCATGAAGAATTTGGCCGACCAATAATTCCCCTTTGTAGCTCTGACTCTCACTAAAAGTGAAACAAAAGGCAGCAGGCATGGAAAGAGAACGAACACATATTTACACATACAAGCACAACTAGAAAGCGAAACAATTACCCAACTCGAATCTCCTAAGAATCATAAAAGGAAAATCAAGATCCTCCACCAGAGAGAGAGAGTGCTTCGATTGCCAACTGTTTGTATGTGAAGTATCTATTGGCCTGGGACAAAGGCACACACGTGATGTGCTAACATGCTAATGAGTGATCCCACACAGAAAACACAAAAAGGGTATGCTGAGCAAGCCAAGACTATGAGCAAAAGCAGGTCAAATTAATTTTAGCACCCAGACGCAGGTCCCATTAATCAATGTGGAGGAAAGCCCACCTAGATTTGCTACTGGGATCTAATTGATCAAAAATGAAATAAGGGAATGCTTTCAGGCAAGAGGGTCCGGAAACAGCGACTTGAGGGCTAACACAGCTCAGCCAAAGGGATATCAGAGATCGAAAGCCAGCCCAGACCAGCATTAAAAACACGATCCGGGTGAACATCTCCATGCATTCCCCCCCCATCTCACACTCTCTCTCTTCATAAGGTAAAGTGAGGGGGCCCTTGTGATGGGAGCAGTGGCGCCAGAGTAAGCATGGAAGCCGCTGCCTGGTCCATTATGCCACGAACGGACTCTTTATATTTGACCACACAACCCTTTTGCACATCCTCCTGCACACTGCCAGCTGAAATCTACAGACACTCTCATCCACACAACTCTCTCTCACACACACTATAGGGGGAAAGCCTTGGTGCTAACCCGCACTATAGGGTAACAATGGGACCTCAGCCTGTTTTGTATGACTAGACCTCTCCTTCACTGCCAACCCGCACTATAGGGGGAAAGCCTTGGTGCTAAAGGCTCTTCCTGCTGGTGAAGGACAACGAGATATGGGTGATAAAGCTGGAAAATGGTGCCCATTCACTCTGGTGTAGCGGACTCGCGGAAGATAAATCATGCCTTCTAAAAACAAACTCAAGGAAGAGCTGTTGTGTGTGCGTGTTGTGGGACAGCGAGAAGGTGAAATGTTTATTAGGAGCTACTGAGTTATGTGGTTAAGGAGTGGCTTTCCAACGTTAGTGCCACGTAGGGACGACACAAGGACAATGAAAGAATGGAAAGCTTTAATGACGCTTTTTGACTAATGCATATCCACCTACAGATAAACAAGTCTATTGACCACCACCATCATCATCATCATTATCATCTTCGTACCATCTATCCAAAGAAGCATGCATTTCGTCTTCCCTTTATTAACATGCAACTTATGATTTAATCGCTACTGCGTTAGAAAGAGACCAGAGCGAAAAAGGTGATAGCTAATCAGTTCGTGACTAAGTAATCTTCTAACTATTCATTCATTCCTCTCTCTCTCTCTCTCTCTTCTCTTTTATATATATATATATATATATGAGAGATAGAGCCCTCGATTCATACGAAGATGTAAAATCACATTTAATGACCAACATGTTCTCGTATATATGCAGATAAATACAAAGAGCTATTGCGTCCACACTTTTCATCTGTCCTTTTACAGTTAGGCAAGGAGCATACAGGAAAAGGTGTAAATTTGTTGACCTACATGGATAATGGTGACTAAATAGATACGCAGTGATGTATTGTTCTAGTTGCAGCTCTTTCATAAAGCAATTAATGGTCAAAATATATGCAATCTTTTGGGACGTATTCCACTAGGCTATAAATTATTGTTGTTGGATTCTATCACTGTCATGAAAACATTGAATGCCCATGTAATTTTCCACCACCCAAGTTTGTGTTCGGTTCTCACCGAGGCCTTGGAGTACAGATCATCAACCATCTTCTTCCTGTAAATAAGCCAACCACGTCCAAACTTAACCACGGTGCTTAATTACAGAACCTGTCTCGAATCACCACATGGAACATCTGACACGTGCCTTTCATGTGATTGAACACATGCTTGTACAAATTAACTCGAAAAGTACTACCACAAGCCTTTCTTTAGCCCTAAGCAACATGCTTGGTAAGAGCAATCACATAATATATTTATATAACTAATTAAGATGATCGGTTTTCATGACGCCTTGCATATATATAAGGCCACTTTGGCTTTACGACTACCAAAAATAACAACCGATTATGGTGTATGTACACCTCAAACCAAAAGGAAAGAATGACATGGTTGCAGGACTTGAGACTTGACGATGCATGGGTTTTGGCAGATAGACACTGATTAGGGGCTATTTATGACGATTCATGTGGGTGAGGCGCGGGCCCGGTCCTGCTTTATGTGGCCACCCCATGTATACAAACAGACACTGATTCAATATGTCACGGTTTAATCATAATGATCGAGTCCCAACAACTGATGTATTACATGTCCACGATGGTTTGGTTTATGGTTGTGTTGTTAGTTCTGATTAAGTCGATGCATATAATAATTAAAGGAGGACCATTGCATGTATTTTTAGTCTAGGCATAGGCCAGATAGGTACTGTATGATTGTTGGAGATATTGTATAAAGTAGCTAGCAACATCTGTTTACAAGCTGGGAGTAGGCACGTCGTCTCTCTCTCTCTATATATATATATATACATATATATGTATATATATGTATATATACATGTATATATACATATATATGTATATATATAGAGAGAGAGAGAGAGAGAGAAAGAGAAACCACAAATAGCGTAGGCAAGCGGCGAAAGTGAGAAGGACCTGACCTAATAGGGAATAAACCTCTCATACAAACATAAGAAGTTTGGAGGTTGCCGGAATTTGCAATGCCGTGCTTGATCCTTGTCTCTACCATGCTCAAAATGGACAAAAAGATTACTATCACCGTCCTCACATGCTATGTATTCATAAAGCCAAGCATCTGACAGCACTGATATCATGTATTTTACTCATGGTTGCACGTCCACATGCACTTCTCCTCTCCTTATTTTGGATGAAAAAGGAGGTTTTGCAGATGTTTCGCGTTACTGTCAGAAGCCGATCGACGTGTTCATTCTCTCATTGCCGTGACTGCACGCAGCAAATCAATTGTTCGAAACTTTTTCGATGAAAAACAGATCGATCGATCTCATGAACAAGCTAATCGAGCCCTTACTATTCTTATTATTCATTTGTGCTGACACAGTTCACACATTTCCATTCTAGCTCATAGCCACTTGATTCAGAAAAGGATCGAACCAAACACCAAATATTCGGTCGCAGTCTGTAGATTCCGGTTCGGGCTTATTTTATTGTTCCCCACGCCATGCATCATGCTCTCTCTCTCTCTCTCTCATGGGGTGGTCTTATTAAAGTAAGCGAAGGAGTATGTGCGATACTGAGTGAATGACCATCCTAGGTAATTTTAATGAATCTGACTTGAGGAATTGTGTATGAGTAAAATCTCAAAATCTGAACCCCCATCATAATTGATAGCCGTTGAAAGGGAGAGGATGGGGAGCAGGGCTCGGGAGAAGAAGAGATGTATCGATATCGGGATCAACGGCTCGGATCCCCAGCTCTGTGAAGTGTAAAAAGAAGGGAAAGTTGAGAAGTCAGCTTTCACCATGCGCAGAATCCTGTGTTTGTGTTTTAATTTGGTTGAAATTCGTATAACAAAAAAGCCTCTCTCTCTCTCTCTCTCAAGCCTACATCTGCGAATTAATTGCCAGGGGAAAGGCATTTCTGAGTAAGTAATTAGCCGTCTTCTTCACACACGGAAAAGGCCATTAGCTCACCTCGAAGCGTTACGTCGCCTAGCATGGTTGCGTGGGTAGATGCTGACCGGGCAGGATCAATACGTAGGAATTATTTCAAAGATGTTTTTTCTTTTTATATTAATTTTTTTATTGGTTTTATATACACGATAAATGGAAAAATGAAACTGCTGCGAGTGAATTATTGGCAGAAATATTTTTCTCCATACACTTTCTTTAGATTTCCTTTTCTTTTTTATCAACGTGTGTAATGTGTGTCTCAACTCCTCGTAAGGATGCTACTGTCACGGACAAAGGGTTTGACCCATGACCGACGCTTAATTGAAACCGGTGTAATCCAACCTTTACTCAAATTCATGCGTAGTGTAGAAACAAAAACGTTAAGTTCGCATGAGTTTTTTTTTTTTTTTACAAGGGGCAAAGGCAAAGAGTGCAAAAGATCACTTTATTAAATAAGATGAGCATTGTGTGTCCCCCTTACACATACAACTTTATTGTGGGTATCTTTACAACATTACAAGCAAAAGGGGTTGTCTTCATGAGGAGGCCCCAAAACTTTCAACGGTAGTTATTGGGGGATCCCATGAGGGGCCCTAGATACACCCCCATAGTTAAGTTTACAGTGGTTAGAGAATCACATTATCTCCGATCGAAGTCGACATCCGCAACAACATTGAAGTACATCAATGGTACTCCGTAAGTGCCTTAGATTATGTTCCTTTTCCCAAGTGGTTTGGTCCGTATCAAGTCCTTTCCATTTGACAATGTAACAGGTCTGTCGTCCATCCATGGTTCTAGGTACATGGTGCATGATCAACTCCACCTCTTTGCTTCCCGGGCTCCTCAAGTAAGTTGGTGTCCGTATTGGATTGTTACACTGTTGATCTTCCATGTCCGTGTTGTAAACCTTCAGGTTGCTCACACAGAAGACCAGGTTTGCATGGTTCGGCATATCCACCTTGTATACCCAGTTTCTTATCCGTTTGAAGATTTTATAGGGTTCGCTATAGTTGCGAATCAACATCGCATGTTGCCTATGAAAAAAATTGAGTGTTTAGGATAAAATTTTACGAGAATGTGATCTCCTACATTAACTACGACAATGTGACATTTAATGTCGATTCATTTCTTCATCCGCTTAGCTGCCTTCATAAGGATCTCATGTGTGAGATCACACCTCTCTTGAATGTTTGTCATGAAAGAGTACTCCGATTGCACTCTTCTCGTGTATTTTGCCGCAAGTGAGTGAGGAGTCTCGGTTGTTGTCCCGTGGCCATTTCAAAGGAGCTCCTGCCGATAGACTTGCTAACCTCAAAGTTATACGAAAATTATGCAATATCTATACACTCGGTCCAATCTTTCTGGTTGCCACAAACATAGTGCCGAAGGTAACAATCTACTAAGGCATTAATTCTTTTCGTTTGACCATTCATCTGTGGGTGACAGTTTATTGAGAATAATAACTCCATTCCCAATAACGAAAAGACCTTCGCCAAAAGTTGCTTGTGAACCATGCATCACGATCTCTAACAACATTAGATGGGACTCCCCAATACTTCAGTACATGTTTGATAAAGAGCTTCACCATGTGCTTAGTTGTACACTTTAGTGGAGTTGCCACAAACACCCCATACTTTGAAAACCTGCCCATTACCACCAAGATAGATTGACAACAGTTGGACTTAGACAAATTCAAGATAAAGTCCATGGATATACTCTCCCATGGTTGGCTTGAAATCAGTAATGGTTCAAGAATCTTGTCGACCTTTGGTTCTCAACCTTACCTTGTTGGCAAATGAGGCAAGTCCGCACGTAGACAGTCACATCATCTCCCATGTTGGGCCAACAATAAACTTTGTCCAACAAATCTCGTGTTTGTTCCATACCCTAATGTCTTGTCCAAGGTGAATCATGACACTCTTTCATGATGTCTTTTCGCAGGTTCCCCATCCTTAACACATATAGCATATCCCCTCTTGTTAGCAGCAAATCATCTTCAACCCAAACTCATTTAATCTTACCGTTATCGACTAACGTTTTAAGTTGTTTTCTCAACCTTGAGCATGCATTGTTGAAGTTTCATCATTTTCTTGAAGAGTAGCTAACTCTGCCTATCTACTCAATGCATCTGCCACCGAGTTAGTCTTGCTCGACTTGTAAAGAACATAAAATCAAATTTGACCACGAATTATTGTCAGTGTGCCTGTTTCACCATCAACTTCTTTTCAATTTGAAAGTAGCTCGCAACCACGTTGTCTGTCCACACCATAAAGTGACTCCCTAAGAGATAGTGTCTACATAGTTACATAGTTAAATACAATGTACTACCTCTATCATCTTTTTCTTATGAACTAAATAATATCTTCCTACGTCTTTGAGTTTCTGACTCTCAAAGGCAATGAGACATACATTTTGCATCAACACTCGCCTAAGACAAAGTCTGAAGCATCCGTTTGTACTTTGAATAATTGGTTGTGATTCAAGAGCATCAACATAGGTTCCCTCGTCACCGCCTCTTCAACATGTCGAAGGCTTCTTGGCACAACTCTATCCACGCCCAAAATTAGCCCTTTTTCAGCATATCCGTCAAGGGGTTGCGAGAGCAACATATCTCTTGAAAAACCATCAGAAGTAGTTAGCCAAACTGAGAAAAGACCACAAGTCTATCAGGTTGGTTGGAGGTTCCCATTCATTAATAGCTTGGATCTTCCTCCCATCCATCTGCATTTTCTTGTTATCAATCACATGGCTCAGAAAGTCGATTTTTCGTTCATCCAATTAGGCATTTCTCCTGTTTGACATATAAATGGTTCTCTCGCAATAGCTTTAGGACAGTCTGCATGTGGTGAACGTATTGATCCATTAAAGCATTATACACCACTATGTCATCCAAGGAAACAATGACAAATTGGTTAAGAAATGGATAAAAGATCTTGTTCATCAAAGTTGAGAATGTATCCGAAGCATTCGTCGGTTCGAACAATATCACCAAGATATCATAGTTACTGTAACGAGTTACACACGTCATCTTCTCCTCATCTCCCTCAGCGATCTATACGTGCTAGTACCTCAAACGTAGATTTAATTTTGAGAAGATTCGTGCATGTCCAAGTTGGTCGAGCACGTCCACAATCAAAGGAGATACTTATTCTTTATCGTCAACTTGTTAAGGACATGATAGTACACACAAAACTGTTTTGATCGATTATGCTTGGTTTGGAAGAGAACGGGTGTGTCAAAGGGTGCTTTTGAGGGTTTTATGATATCGATCGTGAACATTTTGTCAAGTTGTTTCCTTAGTTCTTTTAGATCCACCGGTGTCATGCCGTAGGGTGTCATGGTTGACGGTCTCACTTTAGGTTGTAACTCAATTTGATAGTCAATTTTCCTCCATTGTAGAAGTTGTCTTGGGAGTTCGTTAGGCATAACATTGTTGAACTCCCTTAGCACACCGTCAAGTTCCAGGGGTTCCCCATGCTCCTATTTGGTCCGAATAGCTACGAGGTAGTTCTCATCACTCCTCTTCAAACCTATTTTAAGTTGAAGCACAGATATGAAATAGGTCGAGCCTTCCACCGATCCCACTAGAATTGTTTCCACATTAGCAACGTATGGCGAGTCTCCTTCAAGCAAAGCTACAAAGTCTCGTTTCAACCATGTATTCCCGTCACACTCCCACAAGAACTCTAACCCCAAAATCAATTAGTAATCGTCCATTGGAAAATAGAGAAGTTCGTCACACCTTTCAAACTCCCATTTTAGATTGACATTATCTCTGCCTCACCCACTATCTTCATAGAATACCGAATCTATGACCTTTATTAGACCCTCTTGTTCCATATATTTCACACCCAAACGGTTTGCCTTTGTTGGCATGATGAAGTTGTGCATTGCCCCGATGTCTACCATTGCTTTCACAACTATACCATTGACAAAAATGTTTAAGTACATTAAGTCTTTCTGTAAAGATGTTGTCGAAACTGGTGCCTTAGCATTATTCATAACATTCATTCGTTGGAGAGCTCCTATCCATGGCTTAACTAAGTCATGTTGTTGCATTGTGTTTACACGTCCAGTCTCATTTTTTATCAGGCACTCAATGGATTTGTGCAGGCCTCCGCATAGCCAACACTTAAGTTAGTAAGGACCCTTTGGCTTTGCCTTACATTCGGGCCTCCTTGCTGGTACATGATCCCGAGTATCCTAGTGATCTCCATCCTTTTTCTCAAAACCATTCTTCTTGTTAGAGTTCTTCTTGAAGGGCTTCTTTGTATCGGGTCTACTTCTCCACCAAACGTTTCGCAACCGTTATAGCTTTAAACATCGTCTGCCGATTCCCATGGCAAATCTCGTGTTTCGCCTAAGGTCGTAAGTTATTTAGGAAGTGAAAAATATGGTCTTCCATTGTCATTGTCTTAATACTTAGCATCAAGGACTGATAGTTTTTTATATAGTCACGAATTGAGTCTGTTTGCTAAAAGTTGGAGAGTTTTTGTTTAGCTACCTCCTCAACGTTGTAGGATAAAAAATGGTAACTTGGCTCTTTCAATGCCACCAAAGGAAAGCATCGTCATCAAGAAAAGTTGAGGTCGTTGCAATCTTATGTTCCTCATCGTCAAGATTTTTGGCCTTAATATACATATCGAGTTGACATAAAAAAATTCAATCACTTTCTCATCCCTTGTGCCTGTGTACGGTTTCAAACCTTTCACCTTCGACTTGGGGTCTTCTCTCCCCTACCAAAATTCTGCTTTCATTTGATCTCCATTAAACAAAACAAAAGAGAGTCTTGGACGGTTCCAAAACTATCTACATGATCCTTTAGAGACGTCTCATCATTAAGCAACTCTACATTCAGTCTATTGTTATCGGTCGCAGCTTGTGCCAATGATTGCCTTAAGGAGATACACTCCTCCTCAAGCATGTACAATCGGATTTCCAAAACCGTGATAGTGTCTAGGTCTGCATTAAACTTGCTTTTCTTTCTCTTTTCCTTTTCCTACCGTCTCTCCACTTGAACTAGTGGTAAAGCATCCACATATACCTCCAAAGTTGATGACATGCCAACGTCCCGCAATGTCAACATTTCGCCAATTCCAAGTCCTAGCTTCCAACCAAACCATGCTAGGATACCAAAGTTGTCACGGCCAAAGGGTTTGACCCGTGACTAGCATTTATTCGAAACCGGTATAAGCCAGCCTTCACTCAAATTCGTGCGTAGTGCGGAAGGAAGAACATTAAGTTTGTATGAGTTCTTTTGAGATCGCAAAAGAGCAAAGGCAAAGTGCAAAAGACTTTATTAAATAAGACTTGCTTGTCTCCTTGCAAACTACAACTTTGTTGGGGTTATCTTCCCCGAAATTTCAAACGGTAGCTGTTGGGGATCCCAGGAGAAGCTAAGGTACACAGTCATATTTGAGTTCACGGTGGTGGTTGAAAGGTCATACTAGTCACCAAATACGTTGCTCACCTTCCTGTCTCTCTCCCGCTCGATCATACTCGCTAATTGTCTTGCTTAGCTTTTCGTCATGGTAACACCATGTCGTAGCCAGGTCAGGGTGGAGCAAATGGTTCAGCCAGGCACTGGAAGAGCGGGGAGTCTATGCGACCCAGCTACGTCATATTTCCTGGCCAGCTTGTCATCCTAAACTTAGGGCCAACATATATCCAGCCTCTTATTAAAAGAAAAAGGTACTATCCTAAATTTAGGACCACTCCCAAAGGTTGTCAAGAATGTACATCCATCTCCAATTAAAAAAAATATGTGAATGTATTTATATATATGATTCTTGAGAATTATATAATTCATATACTGGGAATCATGCATTATCATTTCAGTTTTAAAGTATGTAGCCTGGTACGTACCCTCAAATCAATTATATATATCATTCACGAAATCCGTATCTACGAAAATGGATTTGCATGGTACCAATTGATTAAAGAAAATCAACAAAATCTCCCTGTGTGGGATGGATCGATCCAATCACGAAGTCCAGCATGATGGTCGCGATAGCGTTGGCATCCCGGAGTATAGCAAGTCCACTATTGAGGAGGACTGGCCTTGAAATGCGTTCGTCACTCTAGCTCCATCATGGCCCAGACCAACTTGCGCGGTCGATCATCTGGGTTAATGAGACTATATGTTGCTTTCTTCGGCATTCGTCAACAAATCTCTCCCTCTCTCTCTCTCTCTCTCTCTCCAGTCCAAAGATTTCATGATCAACTGTTCCCTTTAATAATTTATACGTTTTTACCAACTCTTTACTTAGATTTTGAGCCTCCAACCAATTAAATCTTCTCATGTGAAATGATATTTTGCACTTATGTATATCTTGAATAAATAACTTATCAGTATGTAGCCTATCCCTGTGATGGATACATGATGTTAGAATGACGGTGCATGACTCCTCCTGCCTGCGTACCACCCTTTGTATCTTTACAATCAAACTGGCATGCTACTGAAGCTAGACTGGTTCATGTATTTTTATACGTCGAGATGGTCAGCTCTGATTGAACTGACGGACCCCATCCAACCCACCACTCACGTCAGAGACTGAAGGGAAGCCGTGTCGTAGGTCACGTGAAGGGAGGCCCCAAATGCCGCGGGGTTCGCACTGGCGTTCGTTCATGCTCACTCGCTCGCATGGAATGGCAAAACGGCTAAAGGTTTAGCAAAAAAGAATAGTGGCCAGCCGAAGTTTTCTCTTTTTCTTTTTCCCTTGATGCCCTCGTTTCGGTCCCGGTTCCCTCTGCTACAGATATCATGTAGTATGTGTTTGAGACCACATAACTTTCATTTTTACAGTGCTCTACTTTCAAGTTCTCTTTCTCACTTTGCTCTTTTATATTTATTGTGTCGATGTCTGAATTGTTGACAATTCTAAGTCTTATTATCCGAAAGAGAAACACTTATTGTCTCTATTAGTGCCAGTTCACTAGCTACAATACTTGTAAAATCTGCTAAGGTTGGTTCGATCAAAGGGCTGAGTGGCTTCACCCTGCCTATTCTGTCTATTAGTTAGATGGATATGGTATCACAACTTTGGTTTAAGACCGGCTTTAGATCCTACCTCAATATTTTTCGGCTAAGCTAAGATGGATGCAAAGACCCTCAGAAATACAACACAGATCGCACATACGAACATGGAGAACAGATACAGGCAAGATCTTTCTACCGAAAAAGCCAAGATCAAAAGTTGACTAGTTAAAGTAGAAACGGATGTAGCTAATTCTCAATCTGGCTTAGAAACCTTACGGATAGACATTGCAAGTATCAAGTCTCTTATTGACCGGGAGTGTGTCTTAATGAGGCAATGCCTTGATTAATTTGGAAGATAAGGTAGAAGACTTCACAATCTAGGTTGCTAGTCTAGACATCTAATGTCCATGAAAGGCTATAAGACCTTGAGATACATTATACGGGTATATCAAAGCATGATCCATCCTTACTCGGAGCCTATAGTTGGAAGGACTTTGAGAATTTCTTTATGGTAAGTCCAAATGTATATTAGGTCTAAGGAGATTAAAAGGGAGAATTGAATGATCAACCATTTCATCGTTCCTCAAAGGTGGTGCATTGCTCTATAGGAGATGTCGGTGAACTGACACTCATCAAGGCCTTTGCAAGAGTGATATTCTTGATGACTTCGAAGAGTGGGACTTTGCATTCAAAAGCCGGTGCCTACATAAAGAATGTCTTTGGCAAGATTAATAAAGTAACTTGTCAAGGTATGTCATATGGTTGAAGATTGGAGAGACCCGCATGAGAGCCAACTTCTTTATGGCACCAATCACGCTTCATATTCTCGTTTGTCGTCGACGGATACACACACATGTTGTGGGTGTGTTCTTCAACAATCTATGGATCCGCATCGACCCATAAGCCAACTGCAAAATGCATCTCTTAAATCGATCATCTTTTTAGAAGGGGGAAGAATTGCATGGGACCCTCTAAATATGGCGATAGAAATAAAGATAATAAAAGAAATGGTAGATGCCATCACGCCGAACTCCATTAAGGATTCGTTTTCAATAATCCGGCGATCAATGATTAGCAGCCCACCGAGCACAGTAAGGAAAGAAGAGAAAGTGAAGAAAAGAAAAGGCAAAACAAATAAAGATTTGTGGAAAAGAAAATGAAAAGTGTTGGAGGCAGACAGAGAGAGTGCGTGGGTGGGCGCACACACCCGGCACGTCCCGTTGCGACGGGAAAACGTTTGTACAGGACCAAAATGACACACAGGCCAGTCTCAATACTCCCGTTTCCTCCTGCCCGTTGTTGGATAAGCTAATCCTTTCCAACTGATTAAACTTAGTCTTGATAACGAAGACGTACAACCATTCACGCTTCTCTCAGTTTGTCCTTTTCCTCTCAGTCCGCCCTTCACCATTGTGGGTGCTCCATGGCCGCCGGGTGGGGTGGCTTTTGTTGGCCGGATTTAAGGATCCCGCTTTCCTTTTAGTTTGAGGTACCGTTTTTAAGCGGCCAATCATGAGAAGATTACCTCCTTAATGGGAGATTATTAGCTATTAGTACCTTTCAAAAGCTGACACGCACACGAAAAGATTCGCCTTTTCCGGTTAATTATCGCGGATGATTTATATTTAGCTGGCCACCATTGGGGGCCAGGCAGGAGGTGGAGGCCGTCGGCAGAGCCTCTGGGCCGACGGTCTTTTGAGCCGAGTGGGCCCGGCAAGGGAGGGGGCCGAAACCGGAAGCGCCCAACAGAGGAAAAGGAAAACGAGGCGGATGCGCGAAAATGAGAAATACACGGAAATTCATGAGAGAGGAAGAAAAGTGGGGGGGACTGGACAGTGAATGAACAAAACTTAATAAAAAAAAAGACGAAATGATAGAAAAGCAAAGCGGAATTAAGTGAAGTGGACGGGTAAAAAAAGGATCCGAAAGTGGTCTTTCCCATTTATTTATAAAAGGCAGACGAAGAGAGCGAGGGAGAGGAGATCAATCGATCAGACAGAGAGAGAAAGGCAGACTCAGCCGTTCACTGGCAACTATACTGTTATATTTCCTTTGATCGGCTTCCGTGAGCTGAAGCGCTCCCCCTCTTTCCTCCTCTACCGCTTCTTCGCTCGCGCTACTCCTTCCTTCCTCTTCCTTTACAAAGAAAAGAAAGAAGGAAAGGAAAATCTTGTAATTTAAAATCTGCTGCTGCTGCTAGCTGTTTCCTTGGAGTCAGCATCAGATCTGGAGTGCAGCGCGCTCAGACCGACTTTTACAACCAGCTACAGGCTGTGTACTTGCCGGGTAGAGAGTGTTGAAGGAGGCTATCGGAGAGGTGATTGAGTGAATGAACCCACCAAGCCGGCGGCCGGGCGGCCTCGAGGAGGGATTCGCTTCTCTTTTTCTTTTTCCGGGGCTTGTGCATTAAAGAGGAGAGGAGCCGTGAGGAGGCAAAATCAAGTTCTTCCGCAACTCCCGCAGAGAGAGAGAGACGGTGTGGTGTGGGACTCGTGAGTGGAAACGGAAAACGTTAGAGAGCGAGACGGAGCAAGTCGGATCTCATTCGTTTTCATTCTTCGTCCTTGTCTAGAAACAGTGAGTTCGGTTAGGAGATTTCGCTTTCCTTCTCTCTCTCTCTCTCTCTGAAATTCATGGCTTGTCTTTTGTATCACTAGCAAGCTCTTTTGTTTTGACCATTTTCTCCTTTTCTCCTTTGGTTTTCAGTTCACGGCGGAAGAGTACTGGGAGACGGAGACATGGTGCCGCAGAAGCAGGCGGAGGAGGCGATCGTCGCAAACTACAACGAGACAGGTGGTGATGGGAATGAGGAACGAGAGAGGGAGGAGAGCTCCGGCTTTAGCGTCAAGAGCTTCCTTTGGCATGGTGGCTCCGTTTATGACGCTTGGTTCAGTTGCGCTTCCAACCAGGTTAATACGGAATTAGCACCCCACACCCACCTCTCCCTCTCAGGCCTTTCTCTGGTTTGAATAAGGCCGGCCGGTGGATCTTCCGTTAACTAATTGCGTTTTCTCCTTTTTCCGTCTTTTTAATTTCGGTGGAGCACAGGTAGCACAAGTGTTGCTGACGCTTCCATATTCCTTCTCCCAATTGGGGATGCTTTCCGGGATTCTCTTGCAGATCTTTTACGGCATAATGGGCAGCTGGACCGCCTACCTCATCAGTGTCCTCTATGTTGAGTATCGAACCCGCAAAGAGAAAGAAAACGTCAGCTTCAAGAACCATGTGATCCAGGTAATCCGCTCTCTTTTCCATTGGATTTCATAGAGGATTGCTTTCTGGATGAGAAAACAAACATCCAGACTGTTTCGTTCCTGATGAATTAAAATGTTGGGAATGTCCAGTGGTTCGAGGTTCTTGATGGATTGCTCGGACGCAAGTGGAAGGCAATCGGACTTGCTTTCAACTGCACCTTTCTTCTATTCGGATCGTATCTGGTCATTTCTGGGTCTTGGAATGACCACTTACACACGACCTGGTACCTAGCTATAGCAGCTATAATTCATGGCCAGGTAAATCAGTTATCTATGGCAACGGTATTTCAGTTTTTCTGATCCTTGAGTTTAAACTATTATTATGTGATACGATATTCATGTTACAGGCAGAAAATGTCGCACATTCAGCTCCAACAAAGCTAGTGCTATACTTCACCGGAGCCACTAACATACTGTACACGTTTGGTGGACATGCTGTGACTGTGTAAGCTTCCCTTTCCCTCAGCATCATCATCATCATATATCCTCCTTCATCTTCTTTCACTCGTTTCTATTCTACACGGCTTCTCTTTGCAGCTTTTGCCGGTCATCTCGGTTTTCGAGACGCAAAGGGCAAAAACAAAATCATGCAAAAATCGCTTTTGTTTTGCTTTAAAAGCATTACCCCATCTCGCCTTACCTCTATGAAAATTCCACAATTGAATGGTCTTTCCTTCTCTTTTCTTATGGTAGCTCCTTTTACAATTATTTAAACTTGGGATAATGAAAAAATTATTACAGTTTTATTGGATGGTTGGTTCCTATTGTATCAGTATCTTATGTCCCCAACCTGCACAAAGTTATGCTCATTAAAATGAATATAACACAAACATCATTAATGAATCACAAACGCACAATGAATCCAAAAGCTACCTATTTTAAGAAATTTCAATGTCCTTTTTATTATGATTATTCTTCCTAGATCTTAGAGTGTAAAGGGAATAATGGTGACAAATGTTGCAGAGAGATCATGCACGCCATGTGGAAACCTCAAAAGTTCAAGTACATTTACTTGCTGGCCACTTTGTACGTGTTCACACTAACGATTCCTTCCGCCGTCGCCGTTTACTGGGCTTTTGGTGATGAGCTGCTTAACCATTCCAACGCCTTCTCTCTCCTGAGAAGGTGATAGGGATGCACGACACGAAGAGCATGTGCCTGAGGGCTCTGGCCAGGCTTCCGGTGGTGATCCCCATCTGGTTCTTAGCCATTATTTTCCCCTTTTTTGGCCCCATCAACTCCGCCGTCGGTGCACTGCTGGTTAGCTTTACCGTCTACATCATTCCCTCCTTGGCCCACATTTTGACCTTTAGGAAGGCTGCTGCACGACAGGTATCCGTCCATTTCCGTTCCCTTCATCACCATTGCCTCCTTCAGATCACCACCTTACTTGACACAACCACCCATCCTCTCTAACTCTTTTTTCTTCCTACTTTTGTAATATATATATATATTACATAGTCACATTATGGCCTACCAAATTATATGGGGCCAGTGATAGAGACATGGACTAAATGCATGGATTGGTCACCAGCATGCAATAAGTGTCTCAGTTCTTGGAAAGTCTTCCCCATTTCTTTTACAACTTTTGGACTGGTCTCATTAAGAATAACTTCTTGCTGCTAAAATAATAATGCTTCGTAGTTCGGCGTTGATTTCTGTGTTGCATTTTCGTGTGCTGATATTTTGGTACAGCTTTTGTTTCTACTTCAGTTTAGTAGCGAAAGGCTGAATTGCTCATTCCGCAAATGAAACCCGCTCCTTTTTTATGCTTTTCTTTCTTTAATAGTTTCAATCTCAACTCACCATATATAGTTGCGTTGGACCCTGTTTGACTGGTCCTTTGCTTATCCTGTTTTCCTCTTCCTTCTCAGAATGCTGCAGAGAAACCACCTTTCTTCCTGCCGAGCTGGACGGCCATGTACATAATCAACATATTCGTGGTGGTCTGGGTCCTGATTGTGGGGTTTGGGTTCGGTGGGTGGGCTAGCATGAGGAACTTTATCAATCAGGTCGACACCTTCGGCCTGTTCGCCAAGTGCTACCAGTGCCCGCCCAAAGTCTACCCTTCTGCCATGGCTCCCTCCGCCTTCGCTCATAATTAGCCTGCCCAAAAGTTCCAGACTCCTCACCTAGCTCCTCTGATCGGTGTAAAAACGGAGAAGCTAAATCATCTCGTTAGGCCGAGCTCGCTACGACAGCAGTTGAACCGGTGGTGCTCCTTCTATCCTGTTTTGTTGTCAACGGCCATATATATAATGTCTAATCTATCCGTGCAGTCATTGGTGATGGTGATGGTGTTGTGAAAGCCTTCAAACATTATTAGATACGCGGTTTTGCTCTTCTGTTACTTCTTATCTTGGTCCTCCATTTTAGCATCTCATGCCTTCATGAGCAAGGTCGGAAATGCTTGTCATGATCTGGAAAGATTTAAGAGAGCTAGTTGAAGGTACCTGCGGATTATCTTTCTTTTTATTACTCCTTTTACTTGATCTCTAAGGCTGATTATTATCCCAAAATAAGGTTTCTCCTTTCTAACTTTTTTTTTATAAATGGTGGTTGTACTCGGTAACGGATGGATGCACATGCTAATGCATGTTGCAGCACCTGGTTTCATGTGCATGCCCTTTATGCCGCTTGCAATTTTTGGAGCGCCATGTTCCCATTAGATTAGCGCTCGTGATCAGACTTCTCACTTCCTTTTTTATTACTATAGCAGATTCTCTCTCTCTCTCTCTCTCTCTCTCTCTCTCTCTCTCTCTATATATATATATATATATATATATATATATATATATATATATATATAGGAGATATAACTTGTTTATAGTCAGATAGTCCATCGTGGAAATACCCTAGAAAGGTTAATAGGAGAAAATATCCACTTCTATTTTAGGTATTGTGCGAAACCACCAAAAGCGGACGCATTAGTGATCCTTGAACCCTCAATTTATGGGATTTGGTCTTTGATTTCTGCCGGCAAGATAAGTTGTTCAAACGAAGATCACTATCTTGGCTATTTGTGGCCATAAGCAGCTTCTTTGGTGATCAGTCTCTAAAATAATAGTATAAGGCCATTTCAAAATGTATGTTGTATGGCCATGATTTTGAAATGTAGCGTGCAATAAGTTTGGATCTAATTATGCGACACAAATTTAAAGGGCTGATTGCCGTTTGACCCTAAGATCGAAAAAGGAACTATAATACTAGAAAGGAAGGCTCAATTCAATAATTGAGAGGGTTGGATCATGTACTAGCTCGCATTATTCTGGATCAAGGAACCAAACAAAGATTCTTTTTAGGTCTTTATTTTATTTTAGACTTTTAGTTTTGTAGGCGCTGGCCCCTGATAAGCTAGTGACCTTTTAGTCAATCTGCACGAACGATGCCCCGCTCGGCTCCCTTTGATGATTAGTTTTCAATTTCTTTTTACAACTAGACCACACTGTTTCCAACTCTTTTCTGGTAGGCCAAAGCCCGTGGCACGCCCCAGTAATCAATCTTATCACCTTCAACTTGTGATTCAACCCCCTAGTAGGTGTCAGCTATTCATTTTTGTGTGTGTTCGACGTTCGATTCAACCTCAGATCCAAATCCAAATCCAAATTAGATTACAGAAGTTGAATCAGTCTTATCGACCTTTGATGATTAGTGTTTGTGCACGCAGACGCAGTTTGTTCCAACAAGCAAGATCGCTGTGGATTATGGATATCTTGACACGCATGCGTGCACAAACACGAGGCCAGAGGTCTGCTCAGTTTGAAGTCCACCAAAACTTGAGTTCGAAACTGATAAGAGCTAACAAAATTCCAATGAGGAACTATTTTCTGATGTGCGGAGGACCACACACAAACACTCTGCATAAATAGGCACTTCCACCTCCAGCTGTTGGCCGCAAAAAATCAAAAAGAAGAGGAAAAGACGGAGCAGCGAAATAACTAAAGGATGGAAGTTTGCAAACTTAAAAGGGATTATCCTGGTAATTATGATTATCAAGTGATTTATGAAGAGTAAAATTGTCTCAATCGTTTTATGATCCATCGTAATGAAAGTAGCTGCTACTTATTATTGTGAAGGCTACTTTGAGCCTGGTCCAAGCCCCCCTCCCTTTACTTATTATTGGACCAACCACTTGAAGAAAGGCATTCAAACCAGGAAGGATGGTACGCATATGGATGCTATCTGTGTGTTTATGCATGCACGCACGCATTTGTGTGTGTGTGTGTACTTGGTCCACCACCAACTCTTGGATAGAGAGAATTGTGCGCTCAACCAAAAGCGGGCACATGCACCCATTTCCCGTACTTGAACCTTCCCCTTTCCTACTTTTCTTTTTCTTTTGGGTTGGGTCGGGTCGGGTCGGTCTGGAGGACCTTGATACTGGGGGTAGGACCGGACTACTACTATCACTAAAGCTTATTGGCGTGTTTATGGTGGTGACAATGACGTACCTACACGAGCAACATTATTGGCATATTTATTCATCGCGTTTGAATCTAGCACTCTCGTAGTTTTACACATTCAAAGCTTTCTCACATCATTCGTCTCGGTCTGGTGCCTGATCGAGAGCGTATGTCCACATCAAATCCTACACCTCTGACAGCTTGACCAACAAGCTCTCTCTTATGGGTGTATTGGAGCCAAGTCGAGCTCGACTTGACTCATCAAGAAAAGGCCCAGCTCCAGGGCTAGTTCGAGTGTCAGTTAGCACGACTCAACTCATGAAGAAAATGCTCAGCTCAAGCTTGAGCTCGAACGAGTTTTGACCTTGAATTATGTTCCAACAACTGGATTTGGTCTTGCTAGACTCGTTTGACCTCGGCGCAACCAAGATTGACTCGATTGACCCAAATGAACGTAGCAGCTGGCAAAAGGGATTGCTAGACTCATAAAAGATCAGGAGTTCAATACTTAGGTGCACATCTAATAGGGGTTTGCCTAACGCACATTGCTTATAAAAAAAAAAGAAAGAAAGAAAGAAAGAAAAAGATTGTCTCGATTAAGTTCTACTCCGGGGTAAACTGAAAATAAGTGTTGTTCCTATGCACCTCCGTTCACTTGCGTCCCTACTCTCTCTCTCTCTAGAGAAGCGAGCAAAACTGCATATTTATAAAACTTATTTATATTTTCATAGTTTTATGTACTTGAGTTCACTACCATCTTTAATGTTAGAACTTCTCAAGTTATCTTTTCTTTTTTCAGAATGCACGTTTCACTTTTTACTTTTGTCATCTATACTATCAAATGAGATGATTGAGATTGGCACGAATGTAACCCGAATGAGAGCCTAGTAACTTTGTTTCTCTCTCACTCGCTCACTCTCTCTCTCTCTCTCTCTCTCTCTCTCTCTCTCTCTCTCTCTCTCTCTCTCTCTATATATATATATATATATATATATATATATATATATATATATGTGTGTGTGTGTGTGTGTGTGTGTGTGTGTGTGTGTGTGTTAACAATTTTCTTAATTTTTTCTTGTTTTAAGTATTTTTCTACTTATCCCTATGTCAAAACAAACTTTCTCCTAGCAACCCATTTGCCTTTGACTTTATAGGACACTTTGGATCGCCTTATCGAATTAATCAGGGAGATCTTTACTTTTTCTTCAATTTCTCCTTAAGTTTTTAAAGCATGATTAGCATTAAGAATATCTTATATCCTGTCACTAGGCTGTCTGAATTAGTTCATATATAGAGTTACCTTTAGCACATCAACTTCAAGCACAACTCCATTTTCGAAAATGTGTTTTACCTGAATAGCATAATTTAGAGGTCATTTTCCAAATCACTTTCCCTCTCTCTCTGGTCATTTTCTGATGATCATATCTTTCCTACCTCCATACTTTCACACGTTACCAGGTAGAGGCTTGGATATTACTTTTAAGGGTATATTTGGGTGCATTCTAATGTTTGGCTCTGGGCTGGACAATACATGAGACAAAGTATATGCAGCATTTCTAATGGATAACCTCGTTTTAGTGCTTCTGAAGAGTAATTAACACATGACGATAAGCCTGGTTGCTAAAAACGTCTAGTGATTACTGTGCTCTCTATTCAGAAGACCATAACCATGTTCATGGTGCTTTTACTCGATACGTCAAACTTGATCATGCCGTTTCCAAAGCTCAAAGAGTAGATATGTTCTCTGTAGACATGTTACGGATGGTGGGGCTTAAGAATGTAGAGTCTCTGTGTGTGTATGTGTGTTTAGTAGACCTAATGGCTCTCCAAGTGCTGATTGTTTCATTCACAAAACTCGAACTTCACCACCGAAACCAAAATAACAAATGCTTCCGGACTACCATGGTTTTGGAAGACGACTCCCATCATTGTGTGAACGGGTGCATCGCATTCACTCCCTTCATACTTTTGACGCGTGACTTTGTATAATGGTGTGAAGCTTCACCATTACATACCATGCATTTTGCAATGCAAAACCCATTCCCATGCACTATTTCTGTGATTTCCTAAACAGACACGCACACACACACACAGACATTGTGTTTGTGAGTATTGTTGCCTGCCCAGTTTGTAGAACTCCTGTCATCAAATCGCAACCGAGTTACCCAGATTCAACTCTTTTGATTCAGAAGTAGGGCAGGTCCTTACATCCCATATTTATCTTTTAATAGACCAAATCACTCACAAAGCAACGGTGGACCCTCATCCCTTTTGGGAAGACGTTCAAGGGCATGAATAAGGGAGACACACACACACATATGCGTGGATCCAAGAGCTAGAATTTCATGATTCCGATTGCTAAAGTAAGTTGATGAGTAGAGTGACAATATGAAAGGCTGAAAGCAAACAAACAAACATGCGTTGGTTGAGCGATCGCTCAACTGCACACAAGGATGACTGGATGAGGCATGATATTAATGAATTCGCGCTTGGAAAAAAGCAGCACTTGTTTTTGCTAGCTGTCCTGCATGTACCAGAACGACGCGCATACATTGAATATTCATCAAGAACACGATCCTGCCACTTTATCGCCTATGTTACATCAATCCTTTTTCTTGTATTGTGCTGCAGTTATATATGTCGAGTACACGCGGTTGGAAGAAGCAGGGCAGATCTTTACAGGTTCTTGCGGAAAACTATCAGAAATTGCATCAACACAGGCTCGTGGCTGGTTTCACCGGGACCAATATGTATTTATTGGTGGATAAAATCACTTGAAATACTTGCATTTGTAGATTCGTATCGGAATTATATCTTTGTTATCAATGAAATGCTTAATAATAGTTTCGATTTTGTTCTATAATTAATATCAACATGGAGTTTAAAATAAATTTATAGTGATAAATTTGTCAAACAAAAAAATATTGTCACTGCCTATAGTATCCTTATTGACACATATGTACTTACAATGACCAAAATATTGTCATACAAAAATAAACATTACTGACCACATTAATTTCCACCAAGAAAGTGACAAGATTTTGTAGGTAAATGGTTGATTTTTAGTGACGACCTATGTAATTTTTTTTTTATATGCTGTAGTAACACGTTCAAACTCCGCCCATGTAATTTTAGTGAATCAATTGCACAGAGGGCATGGACGGGTGTGGGTAAAGAAGTTAGTCCCGCTACATTGCCGCCCGAATGTAGTGAAAAATTTTCATAGAGGGTCTCCGCATTTTGATTATGGACGGATGCCGGGGGGGGGTAAGGAAGCTAGTCCTAGATAATAAGATTCGTATTGGTTCTTGGAATATCGGAACATTATCAAGTAAGCTAATGAAGGTGGTAGATACTATGATTCGGAGAAAGATTCATATTCGATGTTTACAAGAGACAAAATGGGTTGGAGAAAAAGCAAAGGAGATAGAGGATACAGGTTTTAAATTATGGTACTCAGGTAAAGAAAATGCTCGAAACGGAGTTGGTATTATCATAAATAAAGATTTAAAGGAGAGTATAGTAGACATACAATGATATGGTGACCGAATCATAACGTTGAAATTAGTGTTAGGAGCAGAGGTTTTGAATATAGTTTGTGCTTACGCACCCAAGTAGGACTAGAAGATAGTATAAAGACAGTTTTTTGGGAGGAGTTAGATAAGGTGTTTCAAAAGATTCCACAAAGGGAGATAATTTGTTTAGGAGGAGATTTAAATGGACATGTCGGAAAAGAGGCATTAGGATATCAAGGGATTCATGGAAATTTTGGTTTTGGGGATATAAATGAGGAAGGTAGGGAGATTTTAAATTTTGCTATAGCATTTGATCTCTTTATAGTCAATACGATCTTCAAAAAATGAGATGAACATTTAATTACTTATAAGATTGGCTTATCACAAACACAAATTGATTACTTTATTTGTAGAAAAAAAGATAGAGCGTGTTGTAAAGATTGTAAGGTAATTCCAGGAGAAAGCTTAACCACCCAACATCGACTTTAGTTATGGATTTACAAATAAAAAAATGGACAAAGAAGAAAAGAGTGCATCAAGCTATTCAGACTAAATGGTGGAACCTCAAAAGCGAGAAAGAAGATATATTTAAACACAAAGTCCTGCAAGGAGATGCTTGGAATTATGTTGGCACACCCTGTGATATGTGGAACAATATGGCTATACATATTAGGAAAGTTGCGAAAGATGTGTTAGGGGTATCTAAGGGAGGTGTACCGGCACAAAAAGAAGCTTGGTGGTGGAGTGAAGTAGTACAAAATAAAATCAAGGCAAAGAGAGTATGTTACAAATTACATTATGCTAAGAAAGCTAGTGAAACTTTAGGAGCTTATAAGAAAGCAAAAAAGGCCGTTAGTGAAGCAAAAGTTAAGATTTGGGAGGACTTATATAAAAAAACTCAACTCAAAAGAGGTTAAAAGAGATATTTTTAGGATAGCTAAGGCTAGAGATAAGAAAACTAAAGATCTTAATTATGTTAGATGCATAA
Source organism: Brasenia schreberi (assembly GCA_036023115.1). NCBI lineage: Eukaryota > Viridiplantae > Streptophyta > Magnoliopsida > Nymphaeales > Cabombaceae > Brasenia > Brasenia schreberi. Next base: position 19,324,749 of record JAYKKT010000060.1, on the reverse strand, counting down.
AAGACGAGGATGAAAAAATTCTAGTGGCAAATGATGATATAAGAAATAGATGGAAAAACTATTTTTATAATATTTTTAATGAAAATAAAGATGTTAGTATTAGTTTAGGAGATTTAGGCAACTCAAAAAAGTATATAAACCACAATTTCTACCGACATATTTAAAAGAATAAAGTCAAAGAGGCTCTTAAACATATGAAGGGTGGTAAATCGGTAGGACCAGATAATATTCCTATAGAAGTTTGAAAAATACTGGACAAATAGGAATCACTTGGCTCACAAGACTATTTAATGAAATATGGAAAAACCAAAAGATGCCCGAGGAATGGAGAGCAAGTACACTTATACCCATATATAAGAACAAGGGAGACATTCAAAATTGTGCGAATTATCGAGGTATCAAGTTAATGAGTCATACTATGAAATTATAGGAAAGAATTATCGAACGTAGGGTAAGACAATTATCAAGTACAACAGAGAACCAATTTTGGTTCATGCCAGGCAGATCTACTATTGAAACGATTCACCTTTTGAGACGTCTTATGCAATATTTTAGAGCAAAAAAGAAAGACCTTCACATGATATTTATTGATCTAGAAAAAGCTTATGATAGGGTACCGAGGGAGGTTCTTTGGAGGACTTTGGAAAAAAGAGGTATCCCATTGACATATATTAACCCTATAAGAGACATGTATGATGGTGCAAAAACATGTGTGAGGACTCATGAAGGAATGACAAACTTCTTTGAAGTTAATATTGGGTTACATCAAGGATCAACTTTAAGCCTATACTTATTTATAATGGTGATGGATGAGTTAACAAAACATATTCAAGATGAAGTACCTTGGTGTATGTTATTAGCAGATGACATTGTATTAGTGGAGGAGTCTAAGGAACTATGGAGAGAAGCATTAGAAAGCAAAGGCCTCCAACTTAGTAGAACAAAAACAGAATATATGGAATGTAAGTTTGATCATTTGGTTACTTTAGAGGACATAGAAATTAAAATAGGCACATATTGCATTCCTCAAAAGGAAAGTTTTAAATACCTAGGGTCAATTTTTCAAAGTGATGGAAGAATTGATGGAGATATTATGCATAGAATTAATGGTGGTTGGTTAAAATGGAGAGGAGCATCAGGTATTCTTTGTGATAAGAAGATACCATTAAAATTAAAAGGTAAATATTATAGAGCAACAATTAGGCCTGCCATGTTTTATGGTTCTGAGTGTTGGTCAGTTAATCATCAACATGTACAAAAGATGTCTGTGACAGAAATGAAGATGTTGAGATGGATGAGTAGTCATATAAGAAAAGACCGTATACAAATTGAGGTTATTATAAACAAAGTAGGAGTGACACTAATAGAGGATAAAATGAGAGAACATCGTTTAAGATGGTTTGAACATATTGAAAGAAGATCAAAGGAAGAACCTATAAGAAGGTTAGAAAAACTAAATTTGGAAAGTATTAAAAGAGGTAGAGGACGACCACAAAAGTGTTGGAAAGAAACAATAAAGAACGATCTAGCTTATTGGGAGTTAACTGCTAACATGGCACAAGATAGAGATTTGTGGAAACAAAGAATCCATGTAGCCGACCCCGTCTAGTATGGGAAAAGGCTTAGTTGTTGTTGTTGTTGTTTGTTGTTGTTGTACTGTAGTAACACGTTATTGTCACTAAACACTTAATAATGAGCGATTTTGTCACTATGGGATCAACTTGTAGTGACAAGTGACGAACTTTGTGACAACATTTTAATGACAGACACTTCTTGTAACTAATATTTCCAATGACAAGATTTTGTGACTATAGTGTCAATTTTTAAAGACATGAAGCTTAACTTTTTGACATTTTCATCACAATAATTGTTGTTGCTAATGGTATAAATTTTTGTTGACGATATACAACTTCTCGCTATTAATTTTAGTTGGGTTATATTTGTTGTCACTGAGGAGATTTAGAGACGGAGTTTTAATGACAAGGACTGTGAGGACAAATGTTGCCACTGATTTTTTTTGGTGACAACTGAAGCACATTTACCAACAAAAGTTGCTCACCCCTAATCTTTAATTTTCTTGTAGATTTTGGAAGTTTCAACATTGTTAGTGATAGGGATGAATGCCTTGTTTAAGGGTTATCTAAGATACTATGTGAGATCCAAACAAGAGGATTGGACTGAATAGCTTGATATCATTCAATTCTCGTATAATCTCCATCGTAACAAGTCTATTGAAAAAAGTTCCTTCAAGATAGCCATAATACAACAGTCGCAAATGCCACACATTGCTCACACTCTTCTTTTGAAGGCAATGAATATGAAGAGGTGTGTTGTCGAGTTTGGGGTTAGTGAGAAAGTCCTTGTGAAGTTGTATCTTAAGCAAGTAAAAATCTTTCGTGGGCAACAGGCCGAGTTGATCAGTAAACACGACGATCTATATACTATAACCAAAAGGGTGGACAACATATTGTTTTTCATATGGGCCTTAAGGCTTATCATGTTAATATAAAAGATATCAACCACAACCAACTAGTATAGCAACCAACTAGTATAGGCATGTGCACCACTAAGGACCTCACGAGAAAAGAAAGTAAAACACATCCTTTATCAAATGAACAACAAAAGAGGACTACATAGTTAAGTGAAAAGGATACGATGAAATTGATGTAACCTAGGAGAAGAAGTTTACCACACGCCAATTTTTGAAGCGCGACAATACCATTTACGTGTTGATTTGCCGTGGACGTTAATTGTTTATGAGAGGGAGAATATGATCCTTTGATCACGAACCCTTAATGATGGTTGTATAACGAGGCCCTGGGAACTACCTCACAACTCTAATGTGTTTGGACGGACGCTATCATAGTCAAGGGGTACCTGAATTATAAGGTAGTGTACTTTTCTTACTATTTGATTTTCTTAGTTACCCTTCATTTCTCTTGCTATTGCCTTAATCGACCTCTTTAGTCGTCTTTAAGATTCCGTTCAACCATTACAATCTTGGTGAAAGCTTGCCAGGTTGTAGAAAATCAAGGGCCGATGGCGACTTTCGTGTCGTAGGTGATTCTAACGTTGGAACGTGATAGTAGGGTTCCTCCTCTTCTCGGTCTGTGGGGGCATACCTGATGGTATAACTACGCTCTGTTCGTGCGTAATTTCCACGTAAAAACAAGGGCATTATGGTCGACAGCTTTCCATTTGCATCTAGGGTTTTGCCATGGTGCTAATATTTTAACTCTTCCAAAACGGACGCAGGCGGACTTCGCAGCCATTTTCGTTCTTAGAGAGAGAGAGAGAGAGATTGGGGTTAAAGAGACGGCGGTTCGCCTGTCCACCTTGACGGATATCCTCTATTCGTCTTGGTCCTCTCCGTTTTTGGTCCTTTTGTCCCCGTTGAAGGTTTCTCTTCGGCTTCGGTTTTCGTTTTTCCTTGGATAGAAGGACGAGATGGCGGTGAAGTACTCCAAGGCCGAGAAGAAGGTGATCTACGACAAGAAGCTCTGCCAGTTGCTGGACCAATACAGCCAGGTCCTTATCGCGGCTGCGGACAATGTTGGATCGAACCAACTTCAGAGCATCCGAAAGGGTCTCAGGGGAGATTCCGTGGTTCTCATGGGGAAAAACACCATGATGAAGCGAACGATCCGTCTCCACTCTGAGAAGACCGGGAACAAGGCTTTTCTCAACCTGATCCCTTTGCTCGTCGTGGGTTTCCGTTTGTTTCGTTATCCTCCCGTTGCATCGGTTGGGTTTTATGTATTTTGGAAGGTAGTGAGTATGATTATCTTATTGGATTGGTTCATTTTCTCTTTTAGGGAAACGTGGGGCTCATCTTCACGAAAGGTGATCTGAAGGAGGTTAGCGAGGAGGTCGCCAAGTACAAGGTGAGATTCAGCGTTTAGACATTCTTCTGTGGTTCTTCCTCTACTCTAGTTCTCATTGTTAGTGCTGAATTTTAGATGTGTATTTCTAAGTGCATATTCATATGGTGTCAACTGACAGTGTGAATCCTATCTGATATAAATCGGACGCCAAGTTTGATCTTTAAAATGTAATCCGGTTGCTGTTTGTGCTCTTATCTAGCAACTGTTGTTAAGGTTTTGGAGTTGTCGAAGCACAGAAGGTGCCTATATCCCAATAAATGTAATCGGATTGTTGTTGCTGTTAAGGGCCTTTAACAGCATAATTGGCTTCATTTAAAGATACTGATTACACGCCTTTCTTTTTCTTTCCAAATACGTAAGACTAATGGTGTTATGTCATCCTTTCACGATTCACTTATACACACTTCACACTTTGATGCCACACAAATTGCAGTTTAGTGCATAATCTAATGAATCACAGAACCTTACATTGAAACATAAATGGGCTATAAAGGAGAAACCCAAGACTGCTTCCTCTTGGGAGTGTTGAGGAAGCACATAGTGGACGTGATTCTCTGATTTTGTCAAATCTTGTTGAGAGGCATTTTAAACTTGTCCACTGAGCTACTGAAAAAAATTCTGTAGCTCAAGGTTGTCAACGTTGCATTTGGGTCTTTTGTAATAGTTCAAAATAGGCTGCAGGTTCCTTCTCCTGTGACTGTTAGTAACAATTGACATTATCCAAAGAGAGCGACACCCATACCTTATCCAACTTGGACAAATCGAGACCTTAGAAATCCAAGTTCTAAAATTTCATGTTCGATCTTGCTGCCTAAGATCTATCTTGATATAGTAAAGTACATTAGATCTATGGTTTTGCCTACCAACAGATGTATTGATTTACAACTCCATTATTTGTGAAGTCATTGCAAAGAAATTGTATACAATGTACCCGTGTAATCATCACTCATTTGTTATTTGTATCTTTTTTTTCGTATGCACATGTGATTGATGTGTTCCTTTCTATGTCACACGGCTGCGGGGACACGACTAAGGTATATAATATTATTTTATATATATATATATATACTATTCAAACTAGAGCAAGTGAAACATCAACTAACATAAGTATATTGCAATAGTAACTACACATCTTATATTAAAGCAAAACAAGTAAACAACTAATTTCATCATAATTGTATTTGTAATTTGTCAACAAGTAAACAACTACTATTATCTAGCTGCATAGAATAGCCTAACCATCATCAAGAAAGATTCTTACATGGTGGCCCATCCATATCATGTTGAATATGGATATCCCTTGAACTATTACAAAGAGTGACAAAAAATGGGTGACACCAACAAGGATCTAAAACCCAAAGTTAGCGTTTAATAGATTTTATTAGATACCATATGCAGAGGAAAATTATTTATTTACCTTAACCATAGTATGTTATATAAAACCATATTCAAATTTCAAATCACTTCAGTTGAAGCTGTTAAATCGTGGAAAAGTCAATGAAAAGAACTCCCTTCTTTGTTTCCTGGAATAACCACAAAATGGAAACCATCATTTTCTATGATATCATAAAAAGGGTAAGAATACACAACCACAGGAGACCTACATCACTTGATTTAAGAGCCCCCTAAAACTTGAAGTATATACATAGATTCCAAGTGTTCTTTCTTAGGAAAGATGAATTCCAGTATCGAATATCACCTATAAACCATATTGTTTTGCATGATATTTGTTATTGCCTTCAAGTAGCTCAACTTCCACGTACCTGTCATAAGAAAGCATAAACATCTCTACCAGTGTTGTTCGATGCGTAACATATCGTGTATTATTTTGCTCCACGATATGGGCATATCATATCGGATCATATTTTACTTTAATATTAAAAAAATAGGAAAATTAGTAAAAATCCAAAAAAATTAGAAAACATAGAAAAAATCTGGTAATTACAAAGAATTCATATAATGCAAAGCAGTGTTATCCATATCGTATGATACGGTGTGATACGTATCGTATCTTGGGAAGCCATGATACGATACGGTAACCTGTATAGTAAGATACAGGTTATCGTACGATACGGGCGATTCGCTCAAACTTTTTTTTTCAATTTTTTTTACAGGTTTCTGACCTCTTTTCGCCTCCCTTCACTTCCCTATGCTTGTAATTTGGGTTTATAATTTTATTTATTGAATAAGAATAATTTATAAACAAATAAAAATTGTGACAAAATCATTTTCCTTTTTGTTGCCAACTTTTAAGTATATTTCTGCTAGCTGTTTCTAATTTCATGAGATCGCAAACAATTAAAAACATTTGGTTGTCTCGGTTCATTGAGTGGGCATTTCATAACTTTACTATTTTAGGATTCACCTTACGTGACTTCCATTGAGTTGAACATGATCAACGTGTGTGAGGCTTAAAGTGAGAAATGAAGCTCAAGCATTAGTTAAAAAGCTAATCGTAAGAGAAAAAGGGATATCATCAAGTAATAATATCACATCACTGAGGTGTTCGTGTCATAGAGTCAATAATCAAAGAAATTGAGCTCATTGTTTTGCTCACATATGAAAATTAGCAAATATGACAACTACGTGTACAAAGATAGTAGTTTGTTAATTTTGTTATATTAGATGAGTGGATTATGGAAGATAACGAAGAAAATGTACTCCTAACTGAAGAAGACATTGCATGAATTAATTTGAAGTGCAACAACATCACGAAGGAGATGAAGATTTTCATTTTAAAGAAGAAGGTGATGAGAAACTTTGAATCTTTATCAAGTAGAAAATGAAGATTATTTAGTTAATAATCCTTATACAAATTTACAATATGTAAAATGTAAATGTATTTCATTTTTTGCTTCAAAATATGTAATTTTGGATCCAATTGTTCAATGTTGAATGTTCAATCTATGCTAAACTTTGCATTATATGAATTTAAAGCAATTATCAGATTTTTCTAGATTTTTTTCGGATATTTACTAATTTTTTTTATTTTTAAATAATTTTTATATTATTTTAATATTAAAATACTATAAGATACGATACGATACGCCTGTATCGTGGAGCCCAGCGATACGCGATACGATACGTGTCAGACAACACTGATGCAAAGTTTAGTACATATTGATCATTCACCATTGAACAATTGAAAAAAAATTACATATTTTGAAGCAAAAAATGAAATACATTTACATTTACATATTGTAAATTTGTAATCAGGATCATTAACTAAATAATCTTCATCTTTTCCTTGATGAAGATTCAAAGTTTCTAACCACCTTCTGCTTCAAAATCAAAATCTTCATCTCCTTGATGATGTTGCGCTCCTTCCAAGTTAATCCATGCAATATCTTCTTCGGTTAGGAGTGCATTTTCTTCGTTATCTTCCATAATCCACTCATCTAATATATCAAAATTAACAAACTGTCATCTTTGTACATGTAGTTGGCACATTTGCTAATTTTCATATGTGAGCAAAACGATGAGCTCCATTTCTTTGATTATTGAGTCTATGACACCCCAGTGATGTTATATTGTTACTTGATCATATCCTCTTTTTCTCTTATTGGAGACTAGCTTTTTAACTGATGCTTGAAGTGGTTTGAAACTGAAGGATGATAGATGGATGTTGTGGGTTAAAATCAGGTAATCTGATTACTTCTGATCTCACTTCACGGACTGAGTTAAGCCTCACACACGCTGATCATGTTCAACTCAATGGAAGTCATGTAATGTGAACCTTAAAATAGTGAAGTTGTGAAATGCCCACTCAATGAAGTGAGACAACCAAATTGTTCTTCATTGTTTGCGGTTTCATGAAATTAGAAACCGGTAGCAAAAATATACTTCATAAAGGAAAATGATTTTGTCACAATTTTTATTTGTTCATAAATTATTTTTGTTCAATAAATTTCTTATAAACTAACCCAAATTTACATGTTACTTACACGGCTTGCAATCCCAAACAATCATACCAGAGGATGCCTCGAGAAAAGTGAAGAGAGGCGAATAGAGGCCATAAACCTACAAAAAAAATTGGAAAAAAATAGTAAACATTTTTTTTTGGCCGTATCGTGGCTTCCCACAATACGATATGTATCGCATCGTATTGTACGATACGGTGCGGTATGGATAACACTGAGATTCATTATCTACATCATTTGACATTAAGTTGGAGGTTTGAAATTCATGCAAAATTGGCCAAGCATTCAAGAGTTTGTATAGAAATCCATGTTGGAAAACACCAACTTGACTATTGCACTCAGAAGTGAGTAGCATACCATAGAATGATTCCTTCCTTTCGGACTTATTGTCAACATTTATTATTAATTAATATTCAAATTTAAATGCAATTAAAATTTAAGTTGGAAAGAAAGCACCTGAACACTATCAATTAAAGATGGAACCCTTAGGAACCATAAAGTAAAAACAGCAAGCGGTTGGTGGCTCTTTGTAAATATCCACACATTGAGAGGCAAGGAGCAGAATTTCACATCTCGTTTCCCTCCTCTTCATATATGCATTCAAATCCATGCCAAATTCTCTGCATTTCTTCTTCCCTTCTTGTTGAATTTTCATCTCCGTATTGGAAACCACCTCAGGGGTTCAGATTCAGTTTTCTGAAAGAAATACCAAGGTTCTCTGGCGATGCATAGCTCTAGCCACTAGCTGTCGGCAGCCCGCCATGGCTTATTATTTTGTTTTCTTGAATTTGATCCCTAGAATCTTCGTTGGCGTACTGTGTTTCATAAGGAGTGCGATCACTTTTGTCTCCAGAGTCCTGTTTGTTTCCTTCTCCTTGACACCTTATCCTCTGCAGTATGAGCACATTGCCCCTCGTCCCGTCCATCCACACCCTTATTGCGTCGCTCTTCCATATCCAATGCATGAATGATACCATGAATTCTTCTTTTTGTCTAGAGTCTGTTGTGGGTCTGGAAGAGATGGACAAGTCAAAGAGGAAGTACTACCTCAAGCAGAGGAAGAGGATGTATGGCGACACTGATTCAGCCGATGATCAAGGCCTTAACAAGGATGAATTCATTGAGATGAGGCTCGAGGTCGTTGAGTTCCCGACTTTGCACACCAAGGAGGAGGAATTGTACTGTTATGATGTAGAGCATACCATTAGAATGGGTTAGAAATAAAAAGCGTTTTTGGGTGCGGTCAATGCAGTCCAACACGTTGAGTGTGTTGGAAGGTGACTGACACCATGATGTTGTTGTACTGACACGTTTTCGGTGTCACACCCCTGTTGGTACCGACACCTCGGCTCCCAGAGGTGTATGTGTGACATAGGTTCCTTTGTATATCGTTCTGGAATATGGATAGTCAATCTAACGTGGCTTAACTCTGATGGGTTTTGTCATGAATGTCTTCTTGTTGCCCTTTTGGTTTGATATCTGGCCTTGAATGTTGAGTCTGCATTGTTGTTTCATAAAAGTTGGTTGGGCATTCACTTGTCAACAATTTGCAGGTTTAGGCGACATAGAGCAATTTTCTTGGATCATGTAATCAATTGTCCCATGACTTTGGTACTTCTCAGTTTTTTATCTTGTTTGATGCTGTCATGCCTCCATTGAAAAGCTACAATTTTAGTTCTTCCCATGCTTCTTTAGCATTTTCCTCCTTTATATTGCACCTGCCTGGGCTGTCCCACATACATGGTTAGTTGAATGTTTATCCATCTTTGGTGTGGGCCAGAGTGGTTACCTGGTAAAAATCTTTTCTATCTGTTTGTGTTGCTGGCTTGTTTCGTGTAGGACTATTTGCATGAGATTGCTGCTATTGATAGTTGCTATTCCCATTCTACTGGAGAATGTTGTGTGCAACATTCCCACCAAGATCAACAAGGGTACTGTTGAAATTATTACACCTGTGGAACTCATTAGGAAGGGAGACAAGGTCGGCTCTTCTGAAGCTGCATTGCTTGCCAAGCTTGGCATAAGGCCCTTCTCATATGGGCTTGTGGTCCTTTCTGTTTATGATAATGGTTCTGTGTTCAGCCCTGAGGTTCTTGATCTTACTGAGGATGACCTCATTGAGAAGTTTGCTATTGGTGTCTCTATGGTTACTTCTCTTTCATTGGCCATCTCATACCCCACTCCTTGCAGCTGCACCGCATATGTTTGTCAATGCCTATAAGAACGTTCTGGCTGTTGCAGTTGAGACAGAATATTCTTTCCCCCAGGCAGACGAAGGTTAAGGAGTTCTTGAAGGTATTGTCTTCTACATTTTGATGATCTGATACTAAAATATTGAGCCATTATTTCCATCTTTCTTATTCACGAATTGTTATATTAAATGCAGGATCCAAGCAAATTTGCTGTAGCTGCTGTTGCCGCACCTGCTGCTGATTCTGGTGCTGCCCCAGCTGCTGCTGCCAAGGAAGAAGGTGGTCTTTGATTAATCGATCCGAATCTATTATCTGAATTCTGATGCCAACTTATTTTTGAGTATGTAGTTTTCAATCAACAACAGACGGGAGAGTTCGTCTTTCCTTCAAGGTTTCATGAAGTAGATGCTATTCTATGATATGTCTCATCCTCCAAGTCTAATTGTGGTTTCTTGCAGGGCCTTCGATGACTTAGATTGATATATTATTTGTCCGGTAATTCCTGATGCTGTGTGCTAATGACCCCCAATCGACTATTGCAACTTGCCAACTGGTTGGGGATCATACCTCCGAATTTGAATCTTTGATCGTTGGTTTTCCCCTCGTTTTTATTATTGAACAACCATTTCTGCCTGTTTTTTTTGGGTGGTAATGCCTCCTTTGTCACTCATTTTTTAATGCTCGTCTCAATTGATGGAGATAACTCAAAGCATCGTTATCATCTAGGGTTTGTTGCTTTGCGGTATTAGATGCATTCTTTCCGCTGCTTGTACCATTATCTCTTGTCGGTTGCTGCATGCTCCGTGGCATATGCGTGTTGGTGACGGAAGAACGTAGGTTCAATCTAATTTTTAAGTTTCATGTTGAATTAATTTGACAGATCTTCAGTATGTTTGAAAGCCGACCTCCCGGTAAAGTTTCTCTTGGGGAGATTGCGCTTCAACTCTTCGTTTCAGTCATTTAACGATCTTTTCGTGATAAAGGATATTTACGGGTAGCCGAACTCCTCACCACCCGAAAGGGCCGCTCTGGGTGCTTGGATATGTAGTGTTTGATGGAGGAATATTAGTGTGAAAGTAGTAACAGCGAACCTGATAAAGGCTTCATGGCGGTTCTTCAATGGGCCCAGGTAGGCATCTTTATGCCGTGGTTTAGTGGGTTATTTCGAACGAATGAAATAGAATACACGACAAGCACGTTTTGCATTCTTAAATGAAATATGGCTAAAGGCAGCAGGGGAGGTGGCTGGCTATGTATGATTGAGCATCGATGAATAGGGATTCAACGGCACGAACTCAATCTTGCCCCTTTATCTAGAAAATTCTTGAATGCCACACTGAAATGATTGTCACCTTCGTTCTTCTTTCAAAATTTGTTCAGATAAACGACTGACGCTATAACCACCAAGGCTTTGCTCACTCTTGTTCACCACAAAATCCCGTTCCTCTACGAAAGTTTGGGACCTTGTTGGAAACATGCGGTACCACCAAATAATTATCCCTTCGTCGTTGCTGAACGATTTCTTAGAGTGACATAATGCTTTGTTAATTTTGTTCCTACATCAGTGAGCAAACCCGACCCGACTAGAATTGTCATGACACATTTTTAGACCTTGTTCGATTCGACTGGGCGTGGCTCCAGTGGTAGACACCTGCTTTTAATTAGCGTGTTTCCCTGATTGATTACACTGGACGATGTTCGTTCAAGTCAAACGAGAAACCTACTTCCTTTATAGAGAAGATGCAAACACTCTTCTACTGGGGTGGGTCAGCCTAGAGAGCCAACCTTATCCTCATCATGGCACCCGGAGGGGCCATCAACTGCGGGACGTAGTTTCTGTTTTGGTGTTGGATAGTGGGATGGCATGGAGCTCCTTGTGTTGTTGTGCGTGGACTTCCTTTCCCTCTTAATTTATTGTTCCTGCTCGTTGAAAGTTAAAAATATATTGCGACCGACCATCATTATCCGAGAGAGAGAGAGAGAGAGACCGACAAAGAGTTGGTAAACGGATAAGCTCGATCTTAGAATACCAAATGCAAATTACGAGAACCTCCACAAGATCATACGGATTTCCTATCCTTGGTTTTCGTTGACTTGCACCGACGACGGCTTGTAGAACAAGTTGGGTAAATTCCGTCGGCGAAAAAGGATAGATGGCCTATCCTTGGGGTGCAAGAAAAATATCGACGCACCCATAATTAAATTAAGTCTGCAACACGCCCTGCCTGCATTGGTACCTGCTTTTCGGTATTTTCTAAGTGTTATCTGATGATGATGTGCAGAAAGATCAGATCAGCCAGCGTCTCCTCCACTTGTGTTTAGTTGGATTAGTTATCCTAATGAAACCCAAATAGGTCGTTTCTTCAATTGAGGGGAAAGGGAAAAGATTCAAAGAAAAGCATGTGATCGATCAGCAAGGCTCTATGTAACGATCTTGGCCGGCCCATTTACAGCTATGCAATGGCTGGAAATCACAAACTCTTCAATTAAAATGTTCAGCAGTCGGTCAATGTTACTGGGAGAGAGAGCTCAGTCAAAATGAGAGGGGGCATAACGGTAACACTCAGACCAGACGTATCTTACTACTCGCAAGGAAGCTTCTGAGCTAGCAAAGTTTGAAAAGGAAACGAAATCCTTTTCCCTTTCCCTCACCTCACCCCCTCGTTACATACGAAAACCCCAACAAGCTCTCTCTCTACGAACTGCCTTCAATTCCAACTATCGGAGTCGGACGGGCCCGGCAACAAAGTCTCTACCTCTGTCTGGGTGGTCGTCAAAAGCAGACTTTTCTCTGCGTCTGAAACTTGCTCCATACCATCCATCCATCATCTGCGGCAGGAAATTAAAGGAAAGGATCAAGATGGTGGATCTGGATTGGAAGACCAACGTCGTCGCCTCCGGCATCACCAACATGCCGGTAAACTTTGCCGGAAATTCGAGCAGCTGCACCGGTATCCGCCCGATTTCCGGAGAGCCTTCTCCATCGGACGCAGCCTCCTATGAGCACTACCTCCGCCTTCCGGAGCTCTCGAAGCTCTGGGCTACCAACGATTGGCCGGAGTGGAAGAACGAGGCGGTTCTCAAACCTTCCCTCCAGGCCCTTGAGATCACATTCCGTCTCGTCTCCGCCGTTCTCTCCGACTCTCGGCCATACACGAACAGGTTCGAGTGGCGTCGCCGATTGGAGGAGCTCATTGACCGCGAGGTCGAATTGATCGCGGCGCTCTGCGAGGAAGATGGAAGCGCACCGATACTCGATCTCTGCCAAGACCCCAACGGTGTTCTGCAGAGGGACGGAAGCTCTCCGGAGGTGTGGAAAGTCCCGGGATCTCTGGCTCCCGTTCTGGTGAGCAGAGTGAGCGAGCAGAGCCTCCTTCCTCGCCTCCGGACTTGGAAGAAGGCCGAAGGAATGGCGACGAAGATCGGTCTCTCGATCGAGTGCCATATGCACAGATCACCCTTCACTCTCGGGCTCGGCGAGCCCAACCTCTCCCGCAAACCGATCCTCCACTACGATCTCGTCTGTCGACCATCCGATCTCCACGCCCTGAAGAAGAACCCATTCGAGCGCCGGATAGACAACGCCGAGAACCAGACGCTTTACGCCGTGCACCAGATCCTCGAGTCGTGCACATTCGCCGGAAGGCAACTCATCCGTCGGATCGAGGAAAGGATCAACGGTCAGTATTGGGAGGGGGCTGCGAGGGATTGCTTCATCCTGGAGAGGGTATGGAAGGTCCTGGGAGAGGTGGAGGAGCTACACCTTCTGATGGACCCGGACGACTTCCTCCGCCTGAAGAACCAGCTGTCAATCGGGAGGTCTCCGGACTCTGGTGGGTTCGGCCTCCGGTCGCGGTCGCTCCACGCCGCAACGAAGGCGTGCAGGGAGCTGAAACAACGGGTCCCGGCGATCCTCGGTGTGGAGGTGGACCTCAAGGGCGGACCCAGGGTCCAGGAGGCGGCGATGAGACTCTTCCATCACCACGGAGGAGGTCGCGGGGCGGATCGGATTCACTTGCTCCAGGGGTTCCAGGCGGTGGAGGCGGCGGTGAAGCGGTTCTACTTCGGCTACCACCAGGTGGTGACGGTGGTCATGGGCAGCTTGGAAGCTAAAGGCAACCACTCTTCTGCTGCCTCCAGTCCCGACGCTCTCTCGCAGAATTTCCTGGAACCTCCTTATTTTCCCAGTTTGGATGCTGCGAAAACTTTTCTCGGGGATTTCTGGCGATACGAGCCCATCAGCAGCACGGGCCATAGGTTCCAATGACGGATTTCAGATGCGAACCATAACTAGTTGCAGGCTTACAGTGCTCGATATCTTTCGCTCCTTCTTTCCTTATTATATGTGTGTGCGCGGTGCGGTCCGGCAGTGAAAAATCTCATACATGATGTTTATAATACGAACAATGATTTATTTTTCTCATTCATTTGCGTATATTTTGCTTATCCAACCAAAAGTATGCCCTTATACCGCATGCCTGTTTTCCATTAACAATGGAGATGATTCATGAAGCTCAACCTGCTAATTAATTAATTAATTATTCGTAAGTGGGAAATTGTGGGTTGGATCTTGGAAATTGTCTTGTATGCTATTTGAGCGTCAGTAGGTATGTTTCATGATAAGTGTTTTAAGTAATTGCTTGTCCTGATGTGGAGAGTTCGATAAATTTATGCTCATAGATAAACAGGTGTAGATGATGATGGTAGGGAAGACGACTGACTACCTCCTCCTGATGCATGCCTGAAATTCTGATGACTTTTCTACTTGATAAGGCGCCTGAGTCGTGTTAATTTGGATTGAGTCGTTTTCTGCGTAGAATGTTCTTTCTTCCAAGCTTACAGTATGGGGGAAGGACGCCTGATGAATCCGGCTCAAATACGGAAGACCATGAAAATGACCGAGAAGGCTTTCACCATAAGAACACCTTTTTGTAAATAGACCAAGTGCTCCAGCTATTTGAAGAAGTAAAAGGGTTTGTATTGTTAGAACCCCAAATCATCTCCATTATATTATATATACGTATGATCTTTCATCAAGCCTGATTTTGACCAACTACGAGACTAGCCTCAAACCTGGTTGTGTTGTAAGAGTTATGAGACAACCGAGTTTTCAGCAAACCAGGTTTGTGGAAATCCTCGTTAATGGGAAGATACATTAGGCCAATCACAACACACATAAGGCACGATAGAATCTGTCACAAGCAAGAATCCCATGGCGCTCGTGCTCGCGCGTATCCTTCATCTGGCGACTTCAGAGGCACTGTACCGGGAGATGAAGAGGCCGGACCGTTACCTACAGGAAGTTGAGTAGGCACCCTAGCGTGCGAGCTGAGCGGACGCTGGCCGTTACAGGGGGCAGCCGAGGGGGCGTCAGGCGGGCGTTATCCCAGCGACTGGCGCGTGGAGCATGGAGGTGGCCAGTCCATCCCTTGGGATGCCAAGGGACAGCCAGGGGGCACTATAAGAGGGCGTGCTAGCCTTGTGTGGGGGTTGGTTCTCCAAGATCTTGTGGTCCTTTCACCGTGTAGCTAGGCGAGTGGGTGTGACTCTGCTTGGTTATTGAGGAGAACCTTAACTAGATAGGGTTGGTGAGAAGGGAGTCAAGGTCGAGTGAGTGGGTACAACCCTGTGCCAGTGTCTGTGGGTGTGTGTTCATGTGCAGTCTTGTAATCAAGAGTTGCTGAATAAGAGCGTGGCGATCTTGCTCCTCACTGTTTGCTTGCCTAAGTCTCGTGCTTTACTTGAGTGTGATCGAGTGAAGAGGGTGAGCAGTGTGTGGAGGCCTTTTGCAGGATTAGGGCATGCAACGAAGTTGTCCATAGAGGAGAATGCCGCGGCACTGTGCGTAGTGAAGTGGCTGAAAGGCGTCGAGGGCATCGAGCCTTCCCATCATAGGTAGGCTATTTTTTGGTTTGAAAAAGTGACCTATGACAATTGGTATCAGGGTCTAATCGCTCGATCCCATGCTCTTTGATTCGTTGAATCGATGAAACACACATTTAAAATCGAATCGCAAGTGAACAGAAAATTCTGTTATAAAATTTTTCTCCAAATTTTCTGATTCAATTTGGGGCTATAAAAGTTGATTGAAACAAAGGGAAAACTGTTTCAATTCAACGTGATTCTATCAGAGGGTGATAGAATACACTCACTTCGAGAAAATCACAAGAGGACCTGTCTGGAAATTGCAGCCGAAGTGGACCGAAAAATCAGATTTTGTAGAATATGAACGTCTACGAAAAATCCGTGAGAGACTGATCTGTTTTTGTGTATTTTGAGACTAACGGTGTGTTTCTCAGTGTGGAGACGTCAAGCACGATCAGGTGGACTCAAGACAGCACAGAGTGGCCAAAATTTTGGGAAGAATCCACTGAAAAATTTGTTTTTCACAGTTGCAGACAGACTGTTATACAAAACCAGAATATGGTTTCTAGCGATTTTGTATAATCAGTATGACAGGGCAAATGATGTTGGATGAGCCGAAATTTGGCCCAAGTGTTCTCTGTATAGCAGACTGGTTCGAAGTGTTTTTGGTTTTTCAATTCGGTGTCTATAAGTAGTCCGTTTTGAGTCTTAAAGTTGCTTAGAAATCAACTGCGATTCTACATAAAATATGCTAAGTGTAAAAACCGTTCGGTTTTGGGTCTGTAGCTCTAAACTTTGTATCAGTCCTGTACCAAAACTTGTATAAATAATGAGGAAGACAGGAATAGGAGCAGGGGGAGACGCTGGTCTTTCCCATCGACTGGAGACAGATGATTTGTTGCGGTAAATCTTACAGAGGTTGGAGTTGCTGCAGGTATCCCAAGTTGAATTTTAGCGGGACCAAGACTTGATGAAACGATGCTAGGCTCAGGTTGCCGTGCACGTGGCTCTGTTGGAGGAGCAGACGGTGCAGACATTCATGGAAACGGAGGTCCAACAATGGGAACCCAGTCCGGTTGCAATCCAATCCATTTATATACGTGAACAGGCACGCGGATTTTTGTCCTTTATTTATGCATTTCGTAATGCACAAGCGACAAATATGAGTGAGAGGAGTGTTATCCTTGCAAACGAAGCACAGAAACAGGCCATTCCAAAGGCCATAACATCGGCGGATGTGAGTTGTGTAGGTGGTGGTGAACGAGGAGTTAGTGTGAGTCAGGGAGTAGTAGGTGCGAGGTGCAGTAGTAATCGCACGCCGGTACATGTGAAGGATCGGAAGGGACCCTCCTTGACGCGAGGGTTTGCAAACTCACAATGGATGGATGAGGTGCCATCCCGGGGGTCGAGTAATAGGCCTAGGGCAACCATGTAGGTAGTCAGTAGGCGTATGCATGTGAGCAGAAAGTGGGCAGGAGGCCCAAAGGAGAGGAAAAGATGGGACTAGAGTCGACCTAGTGAGGGGTCGAAGAGGGGTTGCCGGTGGTGCTAGGGGCGCACGCATCGAAACACCTATGGCGGCTGTAGGGAGCAGAAGTGCTCGAGAATTCGGGCGAGGATGAGGTGTCCTCCAAGTGGCCGAAGGTCTCGAGGTGTCTCCCGAGTCATGAGGAGTTGTGCGAGGGGCTGTTTGGAATCTACGCACCGTAGGTACATCCCAAAGGGCGCGTGGAGGCGCATGGGTGTGGTACCGAGAGATAGGCGTGCGGATGATGCACGCGCTGAGTACCGCTCGCGTTTCAAGTAGGAGACATGAGGGGTCTTATCGTCGGGTTCTTCGGAGGGGCGGGGTTAGACGCCAGGACAAGATGACGTTCCAAGGTTGGGAGCATGGTGGAGATATGACACTTGATGCATGGAGACGCTGCCGATACCTAACAAGTGAAGAGGCCGGTGGTCGGGCCGAGAGTCACTAGTGAAGGGGGGTCGTCTAGCAGGATAGGGTCGGGCACCAAGTTGGGGCAAGGCAGGGAGGGAGGTTTTTAGTGGTAGTGGTGTGAGAACAGTGCGCCAGTGCTAGCACCAGCGCTAACAGGAGCCACGCTAGGGTCATGCCGCAGGAGGCGGGTGACCAGCACCACTTCAGGGCCGTGATGCAGAGGGCAAGTGATCAACACCAGGTTGGAGCGCCAGAGAGGTTATTTCTGGAGAGGCTTTCTAGGAGGAGTGCATAGGAAGCTAGGAGAGACGAAGGAGCTGATGGCCGGGGACGTGAGGAGTGCTTAGCCGGGGGAGTGCCTAGGGCGAGGCACACACTCACGAGACCTTGAGGGCGAGGTCCTGCTTGGCTGGGGAGAATTGTCACAAGCAAAAATCCCATGACGTGCGTGCTCACACGCATCCTTCATCTAACGGCTTCAGAGGGCACTGTACCGGGAGATGTTCGGGAGAAGGCACACTCACTATGCTCATGGGGTTGAGCATAAACCCCTCTTGGTTGTACTTGGTGGCATGTGTGGTGTATTGTACACGGGTGTGTGTGGCATGGTGTGTTGTACACGGGTGTCAGTGTCACTCATGTCAATAGGGAGTGAGTTTGGTCCCTTGTAAGCTCAAGCAAGTATCTGTACGCTTGGGCGAGTCGAGTCGTGAGTCTAGCCTAGGGTGCTTTGAGTGAATGGGGCATAGTGCTAGGGTAGAGTCGATCGGGTGCAAGCCAAGCACGAGCATAATGGAAGCTGTGGCTGGGACGGTTACAGTGGCAGGTGAGGACCATGTAGCTAGAGCCTGGTGCTGTAGAAGCCGAGGAGGAACCCTGGCGTGCGGCGCCCTGAGCGTGGCGCGTGGCACCCATGGAGACCAAGGCGCACGGCACATTGACTGGCAGCCGTTACCCAGGGAGACCAAGGGGCGTTGCGGTGACAGGCGCCCGTGGCTGACTATTACTCCTATGAAGACGGTGAGGTGCTGCAGTGGGCAGGCATGCTGGAACGGGAGCTGAAGAGGTCGGACCGTTACCTGCAGGAAGTTGAGGAGGCGCCCTGGCGTGGGAGCTGAGCGGACGGTGGTCGTTACAGGGGGCAGCCGAGGGGGTGCCAGGCGGGCGTTATCCCAGCGACTAGCGCGTGGAGCATGGAGGCAGTCAGTCAAGCCCTTGGGATGCCAAGGGACAACCAGGGGGCACTATAAGAGGGGCGTGCCAGCCTTGTGTGGGGGTTGGTTCTCCAAGGTCTTATGGTCCTTTCACCATGTAGCTAGGCGAGTGGGTGTGACTCTGCTTGGTTCTTGAGGAGAACCTTAACTAGTTAGGGTTGGTGAGAAGGGAGTCAAGTTCAAGTGAGTGGGTGCAGCCTTGTGCCTGTGTCTGTGAGTGTGTGTTCATGTGCAGTCTTGTAATCAAGAGTTGCTGAATAAGAGCATGGCGATCTTGCTCCTCACTGTTTGCTTGCTTAAGTCTCGTACTTTACTTGAGTGTGATCGAGTGAAGAGGGTGAGCAGTGTGTGGAGGCCTTCCACAGGATTAGGACGTGAAGCGAAGTTGTCCATAGAGGAGAACGCAGCGGCACCGTGCGTAGTGAAGTGATTGAAAGGCGTCGAGGGCATCGAGGCTTGCCATCACAGGTAGGCTATTTTTCGGTTTGAAAAAGTGACGTGTGACAGAATCCATGACTACGATACATAATTCGCCCTCCCCTAAATGATTGAAAGAGGTAGGTCACCCCACTCCACATAAAATTCTAGGTCCCCCACCGAGTGTAAGATAAGTCATCCTCTCCTGCAATGTTTGCAGAAACTTGTGTAGCATCATCTCCTTCAATACAGAGAGTGTACGGCTAGCTAGCATAGAATCTGTTCGACTCATTAAAGTAGGGGTGCAGACGAATTAAGACCTAGGGAAGTAAGCTGGCAGGGAAAGAGCAAGAAAGAAGGTTAGGTGACCGACTCATGCGCGAACAAGACCATCGAGAAGCCATTTCATTTTGTGACGGAACTTTTCTGGTGAAAGAAACTCCGAATGTCCATGCAATATTTTGTTGGGGGCGGAGGGGGTTCACTCTTTCTCATATTCATGGACTTTTCAGCCAATTAAAACCGCTGCCAATCTCCACATGGCAAACTTTGTCAGCTCACATTTATCAAATGGTAGACACTAAAACTAATGTCAGCAGGCAACTGGACCTGTTTGAATTTTCGCAGCAACTTACCATTATTTTCACGTGGTGATCTTTTTTTTAATGTTAAAGTCTCAAAGATGCTTACTTTGTGAATATCTTTCTTCTGTGATTTTTTACTATTGAGACTAGGGGTGTTTGGATCAAAAGAAATTTACTCGAACCTGGCCAATACCAACGCCATTAAGGTCAGGGTTTGGTTTTTATACAAGCAAAATAGATCCATTTGCTTGTTCTGGTCGTCCTTGAAAGTCTCTAACATATCGATACGAGTATGTTAAATGAAAATTTATACCATACCTAGATTCAACTTTAGTTTCATTTCAAATCCGCAAGTTTCTATTATAAAAGTATTTAAAGATATTCTCAGGGCACGGATAGTATTGAGACCAAGATTCAGTCTTAGGGAGTTGACACCTCTAATGAAGACCTTGCTACTGTCTGACGTTTCTTTGAGAGCTGCAACCTCATTTGCCGAAACTTGTTCTTGTTACCGTTAGGAAAGTCGCTTGAAGACGGTGTGGTGTTTGATAGGGTGAATGGGACCCTTCTTAGATTGGGCAATTTGAACTAAGCATATTCCAAGTTCTGTTTGGAAGGAGGCATTCAACGACTTCAACGTTTAATTTTCTGTTTAATATTCTTGTGTTAGTGAATTTCAACACAATGCATTACGATGTGAAGGAAATGCAAGGAATATATAACTCGAGATTGTTTCAGGATTTCATATTACGCACACACACACACAAGGAAGTAGTAACTAATTGATGTGATATGTTCTCAAACATGATACGACAAGGAATCGAAAAGGCAACCCAAATGATAGTGGGAACCATTTTAGCGAGCGGGTTCTGTAGCTTCTGCAAATACTTACACTCCTCAACTTGCAGGATCCTGTTACCAACGTAATAAGGCCAAACCGGGTAGATATAAATGTTTTGGTCAATTTTACTTACCAAGACTTTTCGAGTACACCAAGTGCTGAAACAGTATATTGGCATCCGAGATACACACAATCATATTCTCGAAAACCCATTTCATCACCTAAAGACTTGTTCATTCTTTATTCTTTTTTCCCTTAAGAACGAGAGTTAGAGTTCTCTAGCACACTCTTATATCATACTTGATTCTACAGAGTTTAACCTGTTCTGTCATTTGAGTTGAGTTATTACTTTTGGCCGAGAGTCAATTAAACGAGGCTTGAGTTGCATCTGGTATTGTATATCCATTTGAAAATCTGAAAGACGAACCTAAATTCAAATTCGAGATTTGGTTTTGGATCCCAAATCTGTATAGACGTCGCACACGATATTGGACGTACAGTTGGTATCCTCTTGCGAGGCCCATGCCCCTTTAAGCATCCTTCTCGGAAGGGTCAAAAGGCTATGATCCTTTTGTGTTTGTTACCTTAGAACCAACGCATTGTTCTGAATGGGTGCGCAGCTGGATTACGTTTAGGGCCGCGACACTGATATAGCTTTACGTGCATCGTCCGTCGTCAATGGGCGCGCCCACTTCCTTCCTGAATAAGCTGGCAAAGTTTGCCACGCAGCCCCCAATGCCTTACTTGCTAAAGCTCGCAGGTTTTGGGTCTTCACTGAATGAAAGGTGAGCCTATGAGGGTGCTTTCTTTTCTTAAGCAAGCCGGTGGATGTATAGGTCCTGCAGTTGAAGCAGTCTCTCCGAGTTCCCAATCTGAAAGAAAAAGTTAGCCTGCTGTCTGATCCAAACACAAACTCAAGGGAGCACAACTTTTAGCAGATCGGCTTGCCAAAGTCAGAACATTTAGTATTGCAAATTGTGGACAAATTGACAATTGGACTCGTCCCCTGTACAGACAGTGGCAAATGGTGGGCATGACCCAAAGATCCTCAGATTTGACAACGAATTTTAAATTTCTGATTCCATAAAATGTCAGCGGAATGAACACAACCTTCAAATGATCAAATGAGAAAGTCAAAGTATGGAACTTCGAATCCACTGAAGGAATGGACTCCTGGATCTGATCAAGAAATCGGTTATGGGTCATCGGACCTGGATTGATTTGATGAGAGTGCTCCGTTAACGTGGACAGAATCTTAATGAATAAACTTCAGAGCGAAGGCTCTTGAGAGAGAGAGCGACTTGCGGGTGGTTTGCTTCTCCATTCTGCTGCAACGACTATGGACAACAGCCAAGCTCCTTCTCTCATGGTATGTGCCTCTTCTGCAACCCCCCCGCCCCCTCTCTCTCTCTCCATCTTCTCTTTCGCTTTGAGTGATCTTGTAGTTAGCTTGCAACTTCTCTTTACGTATCCGTTGCTTTTAGCCTTTTCGATTCATATGATGGTTATCCTCGACTTGTAGAGATAACCAATTTTTTCTTAACGCGCGCTTCGACTCTAACGTCGTCTTCAAGTTTTTTCTTGGGTAGTTGCATTGGTGTTCTGAAAAGCAACGTGGATCAATGTAGAATTCCCATTTCTGACGTTGTCCCGCAGCGTCGGTCGGAGCTCCACTTATCCAACTAAGCGTTCCGTGCTGTTTCAATTACCAAGGCTTTGTTTCTGCAATCTTCATCTCTTCGTTGCTTCACTCTTTCCGGAAGCTGGTTGTATTTAATTTACCCAAACTCATTCTTGGATCTTTTTGTGTAAGCCGTGTTTCCAAGGATGTCTAAGACGAAGTTGCATCCTTGTTAGCCCCGACACTGCCAACTGGTTGTCGCCCATGAATGCATTGTTTTAATAACTTTCTAACGACTAATCATCCTTTTCATAATTTGATTTTAGCTGTGTTTCCGAACTCAAATATAATGTTATTATTGTCGTTTCAGCCTTAGTAAAAACACCTGATCTCCCCTCATTTGTAATTGTCGAAATTCTCCTCCTAACCTGTTTGTGCGGATTTACAATTTTCTGCTTTCGACTTTAATTTTGATTGTTAGTGTTCAGCTTAATGGCTAAATTATTGTTTCCAATTTCTATAGTAACTACCAGCTAATGTGCCTAAAAGTAGACCGTATATGCGGATTACAATATGTGTCTAGAAAATGTTACTCAGGCAGTAGCTTTTCTATGACATGGGCGAAGATATACTTTTCTTGCCTGGTTACCATCCTGGAAATGGTCGGGTATGCGATCAAGGGAAACCACTCAACAAGGCAACGGTAGCTGAAAGGATCTCCGGATTGTCTCGGTGGTGTCCTCTCATGTGAGCGTCACGAGCAACACATAAGTTACATTACCTCCAAAATCATTCATTTCACCATCCAGGATTTGTTTCATGTTCTGGTTTACTGATGGGAGGTTTGTCACTGAAATCTGAAAGATGACATCACTCACATTCAAAAGCACTCAATCTGATCAGGTACACTATAGTTGCTAAGTTGTTCCCTACGCTAGTTACTATTCTGCATGCAGTAGCTGGAGGTGTGATGGAAAGGGCTTATATTGCGTGCAATGTAGGGATACAACTCAATAATGAAATATGACACATTGTACCTCAAACGTTTCTTCACTAATTTTTGCGGAGACAATTATAGCCAAATTCATTGGATCAAAAACATGTGAGAAAGCAAACTCAGTTAAAATAACAAGGTAGTAGCTGAAATGGTCACAACTGTTCCATAGCTAGTCTGGAAAACTAAACATGGGATGAGACTAGTGAATTTGTAGTTAGTTGGTAATTTTGTGCATGCCTGAAAATAGGAGACAAGATTGGACTTCTGAGTTTTGGATACTGTATAAGCTGATAGTACCCATTGCCTGTATAGATTGGTATCCCAAGGATCTCTTTAAGTCCTTGCAAAAGCTTGCTGCGTCCCAAAATAATTTGTCTATGCAACTACAATTACAACAACAACAACAACAACTAAGCCTTTTCCCATACTAGACGGAGTCGGCTACATGGATTCTTTGTTTCCACATATCCCTATCGTGTGCCATGTTAGCAGTTCACTCACAGTAAGCTAGATCATTCTTTATTGTTTATTTCCAACACTTTTGTGGTCGTCCTCTACATCTTTTAATACTTTCCAAATTTAGTTTTTTATACCTTCTTAAAGGTTCTTCTTTTGATCTTCTTTCTCCATGTCCAAATCATCTTAAACAATATTCTCTCATTTTATCCTCTATTGGTGTCACTCCTAATTTGTTTCTAATAACCTCATTATGTATATGGTCTTTTCTTATATGATCACTCATCCATCTCAACATCTTCATTTCCGTCATAGACATCTTTTATACATGTTTATGATTAACTGCTCAACACTCCAAACCATAAAACATGGCAGGTCTAATTGCTGCTCTATAATATTTACCTTTTAACTTTAATGATATCTTCTTATCACAAAGAATACCTTATGCTCCTCTCCATTTTAACCATCCAGCATTAATTTTATGCGTAACATCTCCATCAATTCTTCCATCACTCTTAAAAATTGACCCTAGGTATTTAAAACTTTCCTTTAGGGGATGCAATGTGTGCCACTTTTAATTACTATGTCCTCTAAAGTAACCAAATGATCAAACTTACATTCCATATATTCTGTCTTTATTCTACTAAGTCGGAGGCCTTTACTTTCTAATGTTTCACTCCATAGTTCCAATTTTCTATTAACTTTTTCCTTAGACTCCTCCACTAATACAATGTCATGAACAAATAACATACACCAAGGTACTTCATCTTGAATATGTTTTGTTAACTCATCAATCACCATTATAAATAAGTATGGACTTAAAGTTGATCCTTGATGTAACCCAATATTAACTTAAAAGAAGTCTGTCATTCCTTCATGAGTCCTCACACATGAAACAGTGTGCTCCCAAGCAGTGGGAAGAGAATTTGATCTCCAACCACCCTGGGATATTGGGGCTGAATCCAGATGTTTCTGTCGCTATGCATCAAAGATGGCCTCCTTCCAGTAACCCATGAACTTTATATTAGTGAACTTTGCTTACATGATGTAACAATGATGCGTTCCCTCTCATTTAGTGAACTAATATACTTGTGTTCCATAAACTCGAGAGTTGATGTAGCTGAAGCCACTTAGGGTGGGAAAAGACTTGGTTTAGGTTTTAGAAGACTGACAGAGGCTGCTTTTACAAAATTTTGGCAGAAGAGCAACCTATTTGGATTCACCAATCTTTGTAAGGGGCTGGTTGTGGTGCTTGCTGCTGGATATGCAGTACAACAGTTTTTCCTGTCAGCAGTCACTTATCTTGCACTTATCCCTGGAAAGTATGGGGTTAAATTCACCAATCTTTGTAAGGGGCTGGTTGTGGTGCTTGCTGCTGGATATGCAGTACAACAGTTTTTCCCGTCAGCAGTCACTTATCTTGCACTTATCCCTGGAAAGTATGGGGTTAAATCTTCTGCATATAACCTTTGCTTAATAATGATCATATAAAGTTCCAGTGCATGTATACTTGCGATTTAGTTTTGTATGCATCACATGTTTGAAGCTGATAATTTCATTTAGGACACACTAATGTCAGAATTCTAGTGCATATGAATCTCTTATTAGGGACTTCCAGATCATTGAACTGGCAGAAATAGATAGCTGCAAGTTCCTCATATTGTCATTATTGTAGAAAAAGTACTTGTTTTATGATGTCTGTGTTTGTACTATATATGTGTATGTATCCAGTACGTATGTATGTATTTATGTACATATATATGTGTTTGTGTATGGGAAAAGGCTTAGTTGTTGTTGATATATATATATATATATATATAAGTATATATAAATATGTACGCATGTATGTATATATAATCTACATGCATGTGTATACACAGACATATAGAAGCTGGTACCACTATATTATGGTAGCATCAAATCGTCAATGATAGATTTCTCATACCCAATTCTGAAGAGTATTTTATTTATGCCTTCTACCATGGCGACTTTGTTATAGTATCGAACAAATCAGTCAAATCTCTGACCTATCAACTTAAGATTTTGATGCATCTGCTGCAGGTTTCACCATTATCATAGTTCTCCTATATCATGAACTGATATCATTGTATTTGATAATTTAATTTCGCAGGACAATACCTTTTCCTTGGAATCTTGTGACAGCTGGTTATGTGGAGCAATCAGTTGTAGGGGTATGGAGAGTTTGTTTAATACGCGACTACGACATGCACTAGTCTGTCTTCTTGCTTGAATAAGGAACTTAAAAAGGGTGAACTTGTGGAGATTGCGTAATGATTTTGTTACATTTTCCTTTTGCAGTCCTCAGTAATTATGATATTTTTTCACTTTGGCTTGGTTTTAAGGAATCTTTTTAAAATGTAATTGGATGCTTCCCAAATGTTGTAATATTGGTGAGAGAATGTGTATCTTCTTAAGCTAAGTAGCATCCTAAGAGTCTCTAAAAAAGAGAATATGCTAAGTAACATCCAAAGAATCTCTCCAAATTCAATTTCTTTTTGGGCTTAAAATCATGGGAAATGCAAAATGAAGCTGGTTTTTGCCTCTTATGGAGTTAGAACCAAACTCCGCCCATGTAAGGGATCACCCTTGCATTGCCGGTCCCAAGCCCAGATAAAGGAGGAGGGTTGTGTTAGGCTTCCGACAGCCAGCGTAAAACTTTATCGGATTTTTATACCATGGATTACACAAATTATGAGCATTGCTTTGGAGCGTTCCTGCCTAGTGACGTGCTGCAAAGCCCGAGTGCAGTGATAAGGAAGCAAGGGCCACTACATTTTCGCCCGAATGTAGTGAATCAATTGCGGAGAGGGTTCTCAGATCATCGACGGGTGTGGGTAAAGAAGTTAGTCCCGCTACATTGTTGCCCGAATGTAGTGAATAATTTTCAGAGAGGGTTTCCGCATTTTCAATATGGACGGATCTAGGGGGTACGGAAGCTAGTCCTAGATAATAAGATTCGTATTGGTTCTTCAAATATCGGAACATTATCCGGTAAGCTAATAGAGGTGGCAGATACTATGATTCAGAGAAAGATTCATATTCTATGTTTATAAGAGACAAAGTGGATTGGAGAAAAAGCAAAGGAGATAGTAGATACAAGTTTTAAATTATGGTACTCAGGTAAGAAAAAGGCTCGAAACAAAGTTGGTATTATCATAAATAAAGATTTAAAGGATAGTGTAGTAGACATACAATGATACGGTGACCGAATCATCACGTTGAAATTAGTGTTAGGAGCAGAGGTTTTGAATATAGTTTGTGCTTACGCACCTCAAGTAGGCCTAAAAGATAGTATAAAGACAACTTTTTGGGAAGAGTTAGATAAGGTGATTCAAAGGATTCCACAAAGGGAGATGATTTGTTTAGGAGGAGACTTAAATGGACATGTCGGTAAAGAGGCATTAGGATATCAAGACATTCATGAAAACTTTGGTTTTGATGATATAAATGAGGAAGGTAGGGAGATTTTAAATTTTGCTATAGCATTTGATCTCTTTATAGTCAATACAATATTCAAAAAACGAGATGAACATTTAATTACTTATAAGAGTGGCTTATCACAAACACAAATTGATTACTTTATTTGTAGAAAAAAAGATAGAGCGTGTTGTAAAGATTGCAAGGTAATTCCAGGAGAAAGTTTAATCACCCAACATCGACTTTTGGTTATGGATTTACAAATAAAAAAATGGACAAAGAAGAAAAGAGTGCATCGAGCTATTCAGACTAAATGGTGAAACGTCAAAAGCGAGAAAGAAGATATATTTAAACAGAAAGTCCTTCAAGGAGATGCTTGGAATTATGTTGGTACACCTTCTTATATGTGGAACAATATAGTTATACATATTAGGAAAGTGGCGAATGATGTGTTAGGTGAATCTAAGAGAGGTGTACCGGCACAGAAAGAAGCTTAGTGGTGGAGTGAAGTAGTGCAAAATAAAATCAAGCAAAGAAGGCATGTTACAAATTATATTATGCTAAGAAAAATAGTGAAACTTTAGAGGCTTATAAGAAAGTAAAGAAGGAAGCGAAAAAGGCTATCAGTGAAGCAAAAGCTAAAATTTGGGAGGATTTATATAAAAAACTCAACTCAAAAGAGGGTGAAAGAGATATTTTTAGGATAGCTAGGGCTAGAGATAAGAAAACTAAAGATCTTAATTATGTTAGATGCATCAAAGACGAGGATGAAAAAATTCTAGTGGCAAATAATGATATAAGAAATAGATGGAAAAACTATTTTTATAAGCTTTTTAAGGAAAATAAAGATGTTAGTATTAGCTTAAGAGAGTTAGCCAAATTATAAAAGTATATAAACCATAATTTTTATCAACGTATTCAAAAGAATGAAGTCAAAGAGGCTCTTAAACATATGAAGGGTGGTAAATCGGTAGGACCAGACAATATTCCTATAGAAGTTAGAAAAATACTAGGAGAAATAGGAATCACTTGGTTCATAAGACTATTTAATGAAATATAGAGAAACCAAAAGATACCCGAGGAATGGAGAGCGAGTACATTTATACCCATATATAAGAATAAGAGAGACATTCAAAATTATGCGAATTATCGAGGTATCAAGTTAATGAGTCATACTATGAAATTATAGGAAAGAATTATCGAACATAGGTTAAGACAAGTATCAAGTACAATAGAGAACCAATTTGGATTCATGCCAGGCAGATCTACTAATGAAGCGATTCACCTTTTGAGACTTCTCATGGAATATTTTAGAGCAAAAAAGAAATACCTTCACATGATATTTATGTTGGAAGATTCAAGTCATCCGATGTTGAAAGATTCAAGTAGAATATTATGAATGTTTTACTGTTTTTTTGTATTTAAGATAGTTACTTAGTTATATGTTAATAATTATTTTAAAGATAACTTTAAAATAAAGCCTCATTAATGGCATATTAGTAAATAAGAAGTTATAATCTTAGTATTTAAGGGGTGAAAACCCTTAATCGTGTAGACTGAAAATTACAGAAAGAAAGAAAGAGATTAGGGCGGCAATAGATGCAGGCCGACCCTCTCCATCTTCTCTGCTGATTTCTTTTTATGCCGATGTGTGAATGCATGGAAAACACGATCATGGTATCAGAGCCTCTCTTGAGATTATAGCAGCCCACAGTTCCTGAAAATAGACAGCAGTAAGTAAATTTCTTTTTCACCGTGCAAGTCTAGGGTAGACTGCATTTTTTTTAATCAAGACTGTTTCAACATAAGTCTAAGACAGACTACACATCATCATCTGTGAAAAACAACAGATTTTTTTTGGAGATTGGCAATTATTGATAGCCAACTGCACGTCAGGATTGGTATCACGACAATATCAAGGAAATTATAATCCCACACGATCAAGGCTTCTGGTAATCACTTAAAAGTTAAGGAAACTTACCAGTCAAACAAGCGTGAGTATACTGTTTTTGCTAAAGCATCCCTGCTAAGCATTGCGGTAGGAGGATCAAGGCTTCTGGTAATCACTTCTTCAGGTGTAACCATCACATGCTTCAATAGTGCATCTTCCAAGTGTTATCACACCTGACAAGGAATATCAGTCCAAGAGATTTAAGTGACAGAACTGGAGACAGAATACTCGGGAGTTATTTTCAAGAAGATAAGCTTACATAAGCATCTTTGCTGTCATTTGAAGGTGAAACCTAGTCTGATTAATAAGAACCGCAGATTGAGAGTCTGCACGTCATCATCTGTATTTCTTATTGATCCTGATGATTGTCTGCAGAGTACCACAGATTGTCTGATCAAACAAAGTCTGATCAGATTGTTTCAGATTGCCTATTGAAGAACCACAACAGATTTAGTTGATAGTTTCACACGGCAGCCAGACCTTGATCAATAAGATCCTGTATATCAGAAAATACAGTGGAAATTACTAATTACTGCAGAGTACATATCAATACAAAGAGAGTGTTATCATCAACACAAGTAATCAAACAACAATAAAACAATATGGAAGGAAGATTCAAAGAGGAATCACTATCTGCCGCCTATGGAAATGATAAAAAACTGGAACCATTCCAAATCATAAATATCCGATTAGATGGGAGAAATTATAGAGAATGGGCTCGATCTATTGAACTTGTTTTACGATCCAGAGGAAAAGCTTCTATCATCAGACAGAATCCACCCCGAAGCAGTGCAGATTTTGAAAGGTGGTCTAAAGATGATGCGCTTGTAAGCTCATGGTTAATTCAATGAATGAATCTGTCAATTAGCAAAACATTTATGTATATGGAATCAGCTGTTGAAATTTGGTCTGCAATGGAAGAAGCTTACTTTAGACAGAGGAATATAGCCAAAGAATATGAGATTATTGAAAGGATAAGAAAATATCGTCAAGGAACCAGATCAGTCAGTGAATATTATAGAGAACTACGAGAACTTTGGAATGAACAAAGACATCTTGTGTAAAATAAGTGCAGTCACTGTGTAAAAGAGAGAATTACTAAAGGAGAAATTAGGAAAGTGTTTGATTTACTCTAGGGAGTCTCATCAGAATACAAATCCATCAAACTAAATATCCTAAGCAAGGAAGAACTACCATCTCTTGGAACCAGTGTTATTCGTTACGATACAGTGCGATACGCACGATACGATACGGGGGCCCGTATCGTGAAACCCACAGTATCGTACCGTATCGTGCGATACAGTGCGTATCGCCCATATCATACGATACGGGCGATACGCCCTAGGACCCTTATAAAGGGTCCTGCGCCGACTGAAACCCGCGATTTTTTGTGGGTTTCCTCTCTCTTCTTGGGTTCCTCAAGCTCCCTAAGAGCTGATTTTTGCCTCCTTAGTGTTCAAAGCTCCAAAATCGTGCCCTACGGTGCCCGTGCAAGCCTTCAAACTCGGATTTTGGTATATTTTTAATGTTTTTTTATTTTTTCCTTTATATTTGTTGTTTTTTGTGTTATTTCGGTTTTTTTTTGAATGACAAAATATGAAGTTATTAAGTGTGTGTATACGATTTTTATTGCATTCATGAAGTGGGAGACACTCGATTTGAGTGTTATTTGAAGATTGGGGGATTTACGAAGTGCTTTTATTTTTAGGTTTTTGTTTGAATTAAAGTACTCCATTGAGATGGCAGGAAGGGGTGGTAGAGACTCTCATTCAAAGTTTGATGATCCGGCATGGCAGTGGGGTATACCAGTTGAGGGTTCAAGGTTAAAAATCAGATGATTATTTTGTGAAAAGGTGGTTAGTGGCAGAATTTCAAGGTTGAAACACCACCTAGCAGTAACCAGGGAAGAAGTTGCTCCATGCATAGGCAGAGTTAAAAGTTTGCCAGAAGGTATTAAATGGCAATGCCTGCAGATGATTGAGAACATAAAAGAATGGAGACAACAAAAGGATGATTTTCAGATGTATGAAGAAGCTGATGCTATTGCCACTGGATTTAGATTCACTGATAGTTTGGCTTCAGATGCTCGAACAGAGATTGGTAGTAGCAGTTCACGAGCACCTACTAGAGGAAAGAGGGTTGCAGCTGAAGACTTTGGAGGTGGCAGAATTCAGGAAGGAGTAGAGGAAGAGCTTCTTCTTCTAGCATACATTCGTTCTTTCCTCCTTCCACTATACCTGGTGCTCAACCAAGAATTCGTGCTGCTATGGCTTCAGAACAACTGCATGATCAGGCAGACCTTGCAGTGGGAAGATGGTTTTATGATGCATGCATTCCATTTAATACAGCAAACAATTTTCATTTTCAAGCAATGGCAGATGCAATTGCAAACATTGGTCCAAGATATAAGATGCCCTCTTATCAGAAGTTGAGAGGGAAGATATTAGATCAGACCGTAATTGAAGTGCAACAATACTGTTCGACTTTGAGACAGTCGTGGAAGGAAACAGGATGCACTATTATGGCAGATGGATGGACCGATAGGCGAGGAAGGACATTGCTAAACTTTCTTGTATATTATCCTAAAGGACTCATGTTTTTGAGATCTCTAGACATGTCAGAGGAGAGGCACACTGCAGAGATCCTACGAGAAGAATTTGATAAGATTATATAGGAGGTTGGGCTACAGAATGTGGTCCAATTGATTACAGATAATGCAGCTAACTACAAAGCAGCTGGGAAGGAGTTAGCTGATATTTATGAAACTTTCTACTGTACACCATGTGCAGCCCATTGTTTAGATCTCATCCTCGAGGACATTGGTGAGATGGATGAAATAAAGGCAGCAATTGAGTGTTGCCAAGATATTACAAAATTCATTTACAACCATGCATTTGTTTTGTGTATGATGAGGAGATATACAGAAGGTATAGAGCTTCTTCGCACAACTGTAACTCGGTTCGCAACAAAGTTCTTATCTGTACAAAGTATTGTGAGACAAAAGCAAGCTTTGAAGAGAATGTTCTCCTCAGATGAGTGGCAACAATTTGTAGAGTTGTCTCAAA
The DNA here is from genome assembly GCA_036023115.1 of Brasenia schreberi. Classification (NCBI taxonomy): domain Eukaryota; kingdom Viridiplantae; phylum Streptophyta; class Magnoliopsida; order Nymphaeales; family Cabombaceae; genus Brasenia; species Brasenia schreberi. The sequence goes on along the minus strand of JAYKKT010000060.1, from coordinate 19,292,365 downwards.
ACAGAAGAAATAGAAAGTTGAATGAGATTGCAGAAACAGTTTTTAGAAGTTCATTTTGGAATGCATGTGTCAGATTATTGAAAATTACTTGTCCTTTAGTGAAAGTTTTGAGATTGGCTGATAGCGAGGAGAAACCATCTATGGGCTACCTTTATGAAGCCATGGACAGGGCAAAAGAAGCCATTAGAAATAATTTTAATGGAAAAAAGAGAGATTATGTGCCCGTGTAGAAAATAATTGATAGTAGATGGAATAAACAATTGCATCAGCCTATTCATGCAGCATCATATTATCTAAACCCATCATTCAGGTACTCAGGAACCTTCAAAAGGGACGGTGAGGTTAATCGAGGAATCATTGATTGTATCGACAGATTAGTCCCTGATGAGAGCATAGCAGATGCGATACATCGAGAGATGGAGATATATGATAATACTCTTCACTTGATGGGTTTGCCTGTTGCAATTTGCAACCGCTCCACGATGCGTCTAGGTACATTGTTTATTTTCATATTTAAGTTGCATCTTAATTTACTGTGGATTATTATGTCTCTAATGTTTGTATTTTTTTTACAGATGTTTGGTGGAACAGGTTTGGAAGTGATTGTCCAAACCTTAGAGATTTTGCAGTCAGAGTCTTAAGTCAAACCTGTAGTGCAACAGGTTGTGAAAGAAATTGGAGTGTTTTTGAACACATCCATACAAAAAAAGCGCAACAGGTTGGAACACAAAAGGCTTAATGATTTGGTTTATATTCGTTGTAACATGCGCCTTCGTGAAAGGTAATGTTGTATTACTTTAAAATTTTCAATTCAATATTATTTAACTTCAGTTTTTAATTGTTAATATTACTTACTAATTGTTTATCTTTGTTTGTGTCGTAGGCAATTAAAAAAAGTAAATAGAGAAGAAAGTTAGTTCGATCCAATAAGTTTGGATAATTTTGATATATTAGAAGATTGGGTTATGGAAGACACTGAAGAAAATGCCCTCCTAACAGAAGAAGACGTTACCTGGATTAATTTGGAAGGAGCGCAACAACATTATGGAGATGAAGAATTTGATTTTGAAGAAGAAGGTGTGGGCGTGGTTGATGATGATGATGAGGATCTGCAACAAGGAGAAGATGAAGATTATTTAGTTGATGATCCTGATTACAATTTCTAAAATGTAACATTATATGTAACTGTAGTGTACTGTAAACTATGTTTGTATTTTATCTTTTGGATTCAAAATATGTAAATTTGGATGCAATTATTCAATATTGAATGCTCAATCTGTACTAAACTTACATTATATGAATTTAAAGCAATTATCAGATTTTTCCTGATTTTTTTCTGATTTTTTCGATTTTTTACTAGTTTTTATTGATTTTTAATTAATTTTTATATTAAAGTACGATACAATACGATACGATACGCCCGTATCGTGGAGCTCAGCGATACACGATATGATACGCGTCAGACAACACTGCTTGGAACAATATATTCACTTCTTCTAAGGGAAGAAGATCGAAAGAATTTAGAAAAAGGCGAACATATACAGGCTGAGAGATCTGCATTTATTGGTAGGGGATAGAGTAATTATCAGAGAGGAAGAGATTCGACCAGAGGTAGAGGAAGAAGTAGAAATCAAAATTATGATGATAAGAACAAGTTAAAGTGTACTCATTGCGGGAAGAAAAGACACACACGGAAATATTATTGGGAAATTATTGGAAAACCTCCAGAATATAAAGATTATGGCAGAAGAAACACAAAATATAAAGATTATGGCAGTCATGTGGCAACTGTATCTGACAAGAAAGCATAATTGAGTCCTGAAGATGAAATGGCGGAATTTAAGAAACAGATTTCTGAAATTGAAATATGTCTACGTGATCAACCGTCCACTTCTTCATCAAAGACAGATTCAAGTCCTCTTCCTGCATCTTACAGTATTAGTGGTAACTATTCTCTTACAGATTCTACATCTTCTTCTGATTGGATAATAGATTCAGGGGCTACTGATCATATGGTAGGGAACAAATCTAATCTTATGCAGTATGAAAAGACTCAAACTCAATAGTATGTGAAAGTAGCAAATGGTTCTTTAATTCCTATGGAAGGAAAAGGAGCAATTCAGAAGAATGATCTCTGACTTAATTCAGTGATATATATTTCAAAATTTTCAGTAAATCTACTTTCAGTAAGTTCCTTGGTTAGAGATATGAATTGTACAGTTACATTCTCTCCTTATGGTTGTGTTTTTCAAGATTTGAGGACGGGAAGAACCTTTGGACATGGTGAACTATGCAATGGATTATACATACTATCTGGAGATCAGATCTTAAAGCAGAAAAGAGCATTGGCAGCTATTACTACTGAAGAAGAAATACAAATTTGGCATAGTAGTTTTGTTACTTTTATTGATGAAGTTACTCGTGTTACTTGAGCTTTATTTAATAGAAAAATCGTTCGGAGGTGTTTAATATATTTCGTTCCTTTTGTCTTTGAATTCAAAACTCAATTTAATATTACTTATTCCTGCACTCTTCGTAGTGATAATGCTAAAGAATACTTGTACGCCGCTTTTTATCGCATCTTTTGCAAGAACATGATATTATTCATGAAACCTCATGCATTGTCACCTCAACAAAATGGGGTGGCGAAAGAAAGAATCGACATTTACTTGAAGTTGCTCGTGCTCTTTTATTATTTGAAATGAAAGTTTCTAAACACTTTTGGGCTGATCTTGTGTCTACTTGCATGTTATTTAATTAATCGTCTTCCTTAATACATTCTTAATGGTCAAATCCCTCATTCCTTGCTCTATCCCTCTCAATCTCTATTTGCTCTCCCTCCTAGAATTTTTTAGTTGCACTTGTTTTGTGCGGGATGTTCGCCTCTCGAGTCTCCAAGTTGGATCCTCGCTCTCTCAAATGTATCTTCCTTGGTTATTCTCGAAGTCAAAAAGAATGCAGGTGTTATTCTCCTAATTTACGTCGGTATCTTGTTTACGCCGATGTGACATTCTTTGAAACCATTGCCTTCTCTTCTGAGTCTACCCTCTCCTCTCCATGAGATAATGATGAGGACTTTCTTGGTATATTCTTTTCCTACTCACATGTACTTCCTCTTCTCCTTCTTCTTGGTCTCGTCCAACTTCCCTCGTCCTCCTGTGCTCCACCATTATGTTCGTTGCGAGAATCAGCAACCTCTATGTAGTTAGGTCTCTACTCCTCCGGCCTGCTGATTCATTGCACATTCAGGTTCCTACTTCCTCTCAGGATCCTGCTCCTCTGATTCGAGTCTTGATCTCTCGAATTGCTCTTCGAAAAGGTAAACGTAATTGTACTTATCTCAAGTTTCTTTCTTTTGTTTCTTATCTTTGGTTTATCTCGTTCTAGTCGGTCTTTTGTTGCTTCTCTTGATTCTCTTACCCTTCCTAATATTGTTTACGAGGCCTTGTCTAATGAGGGGGTGGCGTCGGGCTATGTTGGATGAGATGCATGCCACTTGAACACAATGATACTTGGGAATTAGTTTCTCTACTGTGGTAAACGAGAAATCAATTGGTTGTAAGTGGGTGTATGTTGTCAAAGTTAATCACATGGCTCTTGTGGCTCGTTTAAAGCTCGTCTTGTTGCTAAGGGTTATGCTCGGAGTTTATGGCATTGATTATTCGATACATTCTCTCACTTGTTGCTAAACTTGCCTCTGTTCGTATCTTTATCTCTCTTACTGACTAGTCATCATTGGCCTTTGCACCAACTTGATGTCAAAAATGCCTTTCTCCATGGCGACCTGCGGGAGGAGGTATATATGGAGCAACCTCCGGGTTTGTTGCTCAAGGGGAGAATGGTAAAGTTTGCGGACTAAAGAAGTCATTATATGGTCTCAAACAAGCTCCACGGGCATGGTTTGGGCGCTTTAGTCAAAAGTTGTTCTTCGGTTTGGGCTACGAGAGAAATACTTTTGATCATTCGGTATTCTTTCGATGCTCTCGGGGTGGCTGTCTTTTCTTGGTAGGTTATGTAGATGATATTATCATTCTTGGGAGCGATGAGATTGGGATCGAAAAACAAGGACTTTCTTCAAACACAATTTCAGACTAAGGACTTGGGTGCTTTGAAATACTTCTTAGGCATTATCCAAATGCACAATGTCAAACTACCAGATCATGTAGAACCTTTATGCGATCCACGAATGATATTGAGAGTTAGTTGGGAAGTTAAACCTACCTCACGATCATACTTGTCTACGATGTACATCTCTCCTTGCGCCGGGCAGGGTTAGCCAATTCCTGTCAACTCTCCTTGTGACCCTTTCACTGGATGCAGCGATACTTAATCCTCATTGGGGAGTACATTAAGGAGCTCCCCGAAAGAGGCCTCATTTTGTATGAAGATCAAGTGGACATACTCTACTTGATAGAGGTTCTCGATCTTGGATTAAAATTTGTGTTCTCTCACAATACCGACAGGAGATCCACCTTCGGGTATTGTGTACTCATTGGAGTGCAAGCTTGTTTCCTTAGAAAAGCATGAAGCATTGCTCGTAGTAGTGCGAAGATCTGAGTGCCGAAGGTAATATTGAGCTATGGCCCCGACCACTTGTGGTGGTGGTATTTGGATTGAAATCAACTTAGTGAGATTGGAGTTCAATTTGGTGAGTGTTATGCCTATGACACTCATGTGGTGTGACAATCAATTTCTTTATTCATATTGCTCTAATCCGGCTTTTTCCATGAAACGGACAAAAACATATAGAGGTCGATTGTCATTTCATCGGGGGGAAAAGATTCTATCGGGACATCACCACAAACTTTGTCAACTCGAACGATCACCAGCGCATGTCTTCACCAAGTCCTTAGAGTGTCCACAATATTATTTGTGTAACAAGCTTGGTGTATATGATTTATATGAAACGTACTTGAGGGGGAGTGTTGGAAGATTAAAGCCATCCGATGTTGGAAGATTCAAGTAGAATATTATGAATATTTTACTGTTTTTCTGTATTTAAGATAGTTACTTAGTTATATGTTAGTAATGATTTTAAAGGTAGCTTTAAAATAAAGCCTCATTAATGGCATATTAGTAAATAAGAAGTTGTAATCTCAGTATTTAAGGGGTGGAAACCCTTAATCGTGTAGACTGAAAATTACAGAAAGAAAGAAAGAGATTAGGGTGACAGCAGGTGCAAGCCGACCCTCTCCATGGAAAAAACTTATGATAGGGTACCGAGGGAGGTTCTTTGGAGAACCTTGGAAAAAAGAGATATCCCATTGACATACATTAACCTTATAAGAGACATGTACGATGGTGCAAAAACATGTGTGAGGATTCATTAAGGAATGACAAACTTTTTTGAAGTTAATATTGGGTTACATGAAGGATCAACTTTAAGTCCATACTTATTTATAATGGTGATTGATGAGTTAACAAAACATATTCAATATGAAGTGCCTTGGTGTATGTTATTTGCAGATGATATTGTGTTAGTGGAAGAGTCTAAGGAAAAAGTTAATAGAAAATTGGAACTATGGAGAGAAGCATTAGAAAGCAAGGCCTCCGACTTAGTAGAACAAAGACAAAATATATGGAATGTAAGTTTGATTATTTGGTTACTTTAGAGGACATAGAAATTAAATTTGGCACACATTGCATCCCCCAAAAGGTAAGTTTTAAATACTTAGGGTCAATTTTTCAGAGTGATGGAGGAATTGATGGAGATGTTATGCATAGAATTAATGCTGGTTGGTTAAAATGGAGAGGAGCATCTGGTATTCTTTGTGATAAGAAGATAACATTAAAGTTAAAAGGTAAATATTATAGAGCAGCAATTAGACCTGCCATGTTTTATGGTTCTAAGTGTTGGGAAGTTAACCATCAACATATACAAAAGATGTTTGTGACAGAAATGAAGATGTTGAGATGGATGAGTGGTCATACAAGAAAAGACAGAATACATAATGAGGTTATTAGAAACAAATTAGGAGTGGCACCAATAGAGGATAAAATGAGAGAATATCATTTAAGATGGTTTGGATATATAGAAAGAAGATCAAAAGAAGAACCTGTAAGAAGGTATGAAAAACTAAATTTAGAAAGTATTAAAAAAGATAGAGGACGACCACAAAAGTGTGGGAAAGAAACAATAAAGAATGATCTAGCTTATTGTGAGTGAACTGCTGACATGACACATGATAGAGCTTTGTGGAAACAAAGGATCCCTGTAGCCGACCCCGTCTAGTATGGGAAAAGGCTTAGCTTTTGTTGTTGTTGTTATTATGGAGTTAGAACCAAGAGCAAATTGCTCAATCAGTTGGGTATTTGGTCTAGGTCTAAAATGTTTGATTGGGTTTTGTTCTCTTCCATCCCATTCCAAATGTGTACCTAATGTCCAATTAAATCTAGTATTAATCCAATCGTTTTAGGTACCTACTCTTCCTGATATTCCTTGTTTACAAAGATATGGTACTATTAGTGGATTTGCAAAATTTTCTAGTAGTTTCTAGGACACGTCATATGAAATAGTTTGTCTCTGAAAATGATAGTCACCGTCATTGTTATCTGTATTGCTGAGAAAGTTTCTCTTTTTAGTCCTTTTGAGAGATTTTCAAAAGATCATTTTTTTTTTGAAAAGTTCTGGAAAATCTCGAACGTTTAAAAAATATATAAACTATAGAAACATGCCAAAAGTATGAAATAACAGATTTTATGATTGTTTTCCTTATGAAAGTGCAAGAAACTACTCTGCAAGGCATAATGAAAGAAACAAAAATTATGAAGAAACATAGTGACGAGAAATGAGGGAGTCCATCGTGATATAATCTAAGTCACATAGACACTTCTAAGAGGTGGAGTGTCGACCTCAACACGGGTGCGGCACCAACACCGACACCGACACCGTGTCGGTGCGGCATGGTAATTTTTTTTTTGTAACTCACGGTTTTGTCGTTTATTTATCCTGGAGAACCCGATCAAAGAGGAAGTAATCCGTGAAGACGATGAAACCGAAGCCTCTTAGTCGACTCGTGACCTTATCTCCCATGATGACCACTTGAGTTACCTTATCATAGTTTCCAAAATGCTCTTTCAGCTTGTCTTCCATCATCTCTCATGAAACTGCGCCGATGAACGTAGAAAAATATCTCAACGCGGACCTTCTTCACTTCCTTTTGTTTGGATATTCCACGCTTCAAAATCTGGTATCGATTTTGAAGTTCGGGTCTTTTTGGATAAATGGGTCGGGATAGTGAAGATTGATTTGTGTATTATGATGAAATTAATAGTTGTTTACTTTTTATGTGTTTTGGTATAACTTGCTTGACTGCCACCAGAAAACCTGAAATGATACCTTCGAACCCTGAAACAGGAACATAGCTGCCAAACAAGCAACAGATTAACAATGTGACTTGTAGCACGTCCATAACATAATAGTACCATATTTGGTACATTACTTACAACAAAATGAAACGTTCTGGAAGTCAGAGTTGTTCTATAATTTGTTAATTTAATATCATCAAGATGCTGTTTCTGTTTGATTGCATGTGAATTGGACAGAAAGGCATTGATCAACAAATATTGCAGGAGGCTCAAACATAATTGCCTCTTTTAGTTTCTTGTTAACCGTTGACAAATATTGAAGAAGGCTCAAACTTAATTTCCTCTTTAGTTTCTTGTTTTTCACCAGTGATGGTACTTCCGTACGATGTAGCACATTACTATTATAATATTTATTTAACTTCCCCAAGAAACAACCTTACTTTCTCATCAGGAAGAACCTCCAATAAAGTTGAAAGAAGATGGAGCATCACATTCAGGGCAGGCAACAGGATGAGTGGTCTCTTCATAAACAGACGTCAAAGGATTTCATACTCCCCTCCATTTGATAATTACAGGGAAAATTCCGGAAAGAAGGTGGCAAATGCAAACTCATAACTTGGGTCACCCTTTAGTTTTGTCTCTGGTTTCCTTTGAAGGTACCTCAAATATATCCAACTCATATATATGCCCACTTGTTGTAGCTTGAATATTATATATAACCCTAGCCGGGTCGCTGCACCAAAAATTTTTGAAATTTGCTGTATCCCGCACCCGTGTGACATAGGATATAATTCTAAGCATCTTTGTTATTCTCTTGCTGTCAAAGGAAGGTTGTTTCATAGTGGCTTGTTCTTGTGCAGTTGATTGTCAGCATAGTTGGTCTTCTTTTCATCGGGAAACTGCTAGAACCTATATGGGGTCCAAAGGAATTGTTCAAATTCATCTTCATAGTCAATATACTAACATCCATCTGTGTCTTCATCACGATGATTGCATTATACTACACGACAAGGCAGGAAAGCTTTCTGTAAGTAACAAGAATATCCTTTAGAGCCTGGATTTTTGTTTATATATCCCAAACATGTAACTCAATGTCTCAGTTTGGTGTTTCCCTTATGATGGATTTTGTCTTTGCCTAGGACCTTCATGGTTTCGGTTTACTTGTTGGCACCAGTTTTTGGTTGTTATGCATTGTCTGTGGGTAGATTAACATGTCAAAAACAATTTAGAAAAGATCAACAGATCTTCAGCTCTTCACGCATAAAGATTCTGCGAAACAGTTAGATTAAGATCCATTCTTTATTAATTTAACCTTTAAGGCCCACATCTCTTTAACGACTATGTTATGGTTCACTATGTTATGGTATTTTTCTATGATTACATCATACAGATGCACCTTGGAAGTCATCTATTGCATTTAGTACTGCTTTACGGAATTGAGAAAGCTGATTTTCTTGTTGTTGGTTTTCTTCCATGTTAAAAGAAGCTCTCACTTCTCTCCATTACTTAACCTTTCGTCTCACTTATACTTATAGAGGGAGTCTTAGCTACATAATGGTGTTTGGTGCATAATCTTCCATAAACATTTTTATCGTTCAATCTTTGAAATCGACAGTAAAAATTTGAATAAAATGTACCTTTGTACTTGCATTTAGTGAATATGAGTGTATTAAATGCAAAGTGATTTTAATCTTCACCGTCAATCTCAAAGATCAAATGGTGGAGATGTTTGTGCAAGATTATGCAGCTAAGACGCTCTCTCTCTATATATATATATATTTGTGTGTAAATATGTGGAGAGAGAGGCCATCTTCAGTGAAAGATATAATTCTAGATGAATTACTCCAAGTTCATTGATACAAATAACCTTCCCAGATTGAAAACTTATATGCATTGACTTTCAACCTCAGAAAGAAGAACTCTGAAGTTTTACCTCATGAAACTGATGGAAAACCGTGGAACTAAAATTCCTGTAAAGCAAGTCCCGTTCCTACTTTCTTCCTCAATTCTAATAGGATGTCCGTACAATCTTCATCTCCATTTCTCTTTTGGTGGTTACAATGGGAGGCCAAAGCCGGTATGCATGCCTCAGGAGTTGAACTTGGGAGAGCCACTCATGCGAGTTGAGAGGGCTAATGCCTTGAGTGCTTCATCTCCAATTATTTAAAACAATGCACTTAAGGGTATTAATTTTTATATATGAGCTGCATCTTGCAGACGACTGCAAAAGTTCTTCTATAATAGACTTAGCAAACTCATATTTTACAAAATTAGGCATCTAACTTTTGAAGAACAAAACCATTTATTGTCCTCAATTATATGGAGGACAACAAAGAATAATAGGCGCGCACGCACACACACACACAGAGATTCATCAGTTGAAATTTTAGATCTGTACTGTGATCCATCGTTTAAAATTTGCAAACTGTAGGCTGAAAATTGAGATTAATAATACAGATCCAGCTTTGAAAGTTGCCTTCCTACTTATAGCCCAGTCGGGGACTGTTCTTTCCTTCCTTTTGTGGCTTCTGACCATTAAGGATAGCTTGAAGTTCTGTTTTTTCACGGATTTTTCTGTACTCATGTTTTAGAGAAAGGGGTCCACTTGGTGGATCTGATAGTGAGCAAAAGTCTTTGGAATACTGTGTTTTTAATGCTATGGTTACTCTCTCGTTAGTTGCATTATGTAAAATCTCTCATGTGGCCATCTACTTGATCATGTTCACATGTATCTTGGTCCTTTGCCCTCTTACTGGTTTGAGACGGGAAGGTTCTATTTTAGGAAAAAACCAAAACTAGTACCGGTTCTAGTTTCCAAGCTTTGTATTCTTTTCATAGCCCACATGTCCTGTTTCAATTTTATATTACCACAACTCTCACGGTACAAATCTGTATGCAAACTTGTTGCCTTTTGAGGCATTATACTTCTTACTTGAACAAACAAACTTTACACAGTGATAACAAGAAATGGATTGTTGGTGTCCTCTTTTTGCCTTTTGAGTTCCTCCTGCTGTCTTTATTGCGTGTATACACCTTGTCGTTGCATACTCGCAGTCACATGATTTTTGGCCGGTATCTGATTATGTACTAATTAACGAAGTCTGGGGAGAGCATGTTGATTAAAATGCATTACAGGTTAAAGGTTACACGATTTTGAAAGCTCTAATGTCCTGAAAAACATTTAAAGCATGACTTGCTCCAGAAACTGCATGGCTTAGATAAATCATAGATGCATTTCAGACGTTGGAAGTTAACATTGACGGCACGGTTGTTTTAGGTATGTACTGTTTCACCAATATCCATGTGATTTTTTGGTTCATCTTGGAATCTCAAATTTCAAGGGTTCGGCAATCACAAGTGGCCTGAGGAATCAGACTACTTTGAGCTTTGTGGATGACAGCTTGAAGTAGCTGCATTAATGCCATACTTGAGCTAAGCAAATATTCCATTTGTAACCACCTATTGAGTCGTATCTCCATTTGCAACAGAAAGCCATACCTTTTGAGAATATCTGCCATAGCAATGTCTTCGAGTGTGTCTCGTTAATTTTCTTCTCACTCAAGTCTCGTTAAGATTGGTCATCGGGTTTTTCTTTGTGGCTTCCTTTATGAGTTGAGTGGAATTTGATCTTCTTAATGCGGAGGAAACACTTTACTTTTAAGGTGGTTTCCCCCAGTTGTCGATTATGAAAAAAAAAATCGAATGCTGTAATTTTTTGGGCATTCAATTCAAGATGGTAGTACACTACATATGAGAAAGCGAGCACACTTTGTCAGAGTTGATCAGCTCCCCAACTTGACATGGCTTAGTTTTTTGCGTTTTGCTTTTTTTCTTGGGTTTAATCACGCAAACTTGGTCAAGCATGTGGTTATGATGATGATCAGAAACCAAAAAGATGGCGAGGCCCACTTATGTGCAACCAATGTTGGTGTACGCGGGGCAACACCCACCAATGGGAATTGCCCACCCTGGGCGATGGCTCTTGCGCCAGTAATGCTTTAAGTTACGGTTCACTGCACCCTAGAAAGCTGGGTATCATCATCACTGCTTTCAAAATGAAGGAACACTTTGGGGTTGTAGGACTTAATTTCTTAGCCCTTAGGTGATGAACATCCATCCCCACGAAAGATGATTTGTACTTAGAATCGCTGGAGGAAGTTCCTTTATCTCCAAAATAATGACAAATGCCAAGAGAAACAAGTGTACTCAATCTGCAAGCTGATTTGTTCTTGTTGAGTAATTGAGAACTTCGGATTCTATGGGTGTATACGCGCAAAACCAAGTGGAGGGAGAAAAAGGAAATGAGCAGTCCAAAGTTCAAAGATAGAAGACTTTAAGAAGCATTGGGTTTCTTACTTGCATGTGCAAATGAATATGGTTTCGAGTGCGCGCTGCCTTCAACAGAAGCCTGTGATTAAGCTTCCCAAGCAACAAATTTAATTTCTTTATTGTGTTCAGTGTTCCATAGCGGACCCCATCTAGTATGAGAAAGGCATAATTGTTGTTGTAGTAGTATTGTGTTCAGTGTTCCAACGACGTACAACACGTACATATAGGCCAAGAATGGGCGGAACCTGCTTAGTTAGTCTACCGTGCACATCTTTGCTTCTTCTCAAAAGATTTTCTCTCACATATCTAAAGTAGGGTATATGCATCTAAACTCATCACTGGATGCCATTCTCCTTGTGCGCATGTGTATGTAGTTTCGACAAGAAACAAGTGAGTTGCAGACAATCAAAGGTGTTGGGGTTTGTCGAACCGAACTTAAGGTCAGAGTCAATAAAGTCTAGGTTCATGGTAAAGGAAATGATGAAGAAAGATGAGAGAGGTAGAGTGATTTGTGAAATATAAATTCAACAAGAGAGTGTGGGCGTAAAAGTAAGTGGTGAATTAGGAGAGAAAAATCTTTACACCTAACCAATCTAGTCAGGATGTGAACCTTGGTTAGCCAAATATAAGAGCAAGGAGTTGTTAGCCTATCTAAGGAGAACCCTCGCCCAACCTAAGAGCAAGGAGCTCCTAGCCTATCCATTAAGACCTTATTAATAACCAAAATTTCTCTAGATCCTTTTATGAGTTGCCATTTTATTTTGTTCATCAATCCTCCACCATGCAAAACTTTTCTAATTTGAAAACCTCGTGAAAGCCTTAAAACCCATCTTGGAATGACTTTTATAGATACAAATTAGTTTGTTGATTTGGCATGAGCCTAATACTTAGCTCAGGGGCATTTCCTTGACTTATGTGCTTGGCCAATGCTTGTAATCTGTCCTTGACAAAGTAATAACTTGTCCTAATTCTAAACAGAAGAAAGGTGCTCAATCTACATGCATAGACGCGCGCGCACACACACACACACACACACACACACACACACCTCTTCCAGATGTGATCAGTTTTGAAGCTCACTTATCTACATGCATGGATGGTGCATGCGGATTTTATGAGAGTCTCTTGCACCCAGTTATCCTGGATAATGCTAAGCATATCATCATAAAAGATGTGTAAATATATCATAAAAGGTGCCACATTTACTCTTGGTCCGGGCGCCACGCATCGGTTGTTGATGATGATGAACCAGAGCTTATCCTTTCCCACTATACAAAAGAAGTAAACAACAAACATGCTGACCGAGTATTTACTCCTGCTCTATGGGATCTCGATAAGAATTGTTATTCATGAGGATTTTTGTCCTTGGGCACACTCCAGAGTCCGCTGTATTTTCATGCAGATAAGAAGAAGAAAGGGTGAAGAGGAAGATGATATACGTAGATGAGGGGATAGGAACTTAGCGTTGGTTTGAGGGACAACACGTCCTTTCTCATCTCCCCAACCACGTGAAGCCCATCACCGTTCACGTCGCCTCCATTGGCCGCGACGCAAACATACAAACAATCGAATCCGGACGAAAGTCCCACTCTACCTCAGTTTCTGCATCACATTCTTTTTACAGAAGCAGCAAAAGCAAAACATTTTACCCCTTCGGCTGCATGGAAGATCGATCATTTTCCTCTCGGATCCTAGCAAAATTAACTGTGTTTTTGAATTTTCTTTTCTTTTTCCCCTGCCTTTGCATACATATGCATGAAAGAACAGACACGAACACGTACAAACGCGTGCACACTCACACAAAAGAAGAGGAAAAGAAAGTCACTGGTTGATAAGTATGCACCGCCTATTATTTGACATACTGTAATATTTTAAATTTGAGAATGAAGTTCACAAAATACTGATCCCATTTACCTGACTCCCACATCGCATTCAATCGAACAGTTGTTAATGTTGAGGAGATGATAATCACATTAATATATGGGCTAATAAACTAACAATGTTTTCCTAATAGCTATCGAGCAAGTTGATCACTTTGTCGTGTATGGAATTAACACATAATCACATATCAGTTAATTAAGCGGTCTTCCATCATTTTACTACCCGACAAAGCACCAACCAGAAAATTTTAGAAATAATATAGCACGTAATGACATCTGTGCAACGTCTGCTCCAATCTAATCTTTCGATTCTCTTACTTCTGTACAAAAGATGAGCGAGAAATAAAGTATTAAAACCCAGGCTACTGAAGTTAACACATGTTAGTGATGAACTAATTGCCACTCTGATTCAATTTAGCATGTACTGACTCGCTTCAATCAACCAAACAGCTGTAAATTTTGCAGTTCTGTGCTGCTACGAAACCTGATAAGCACCATCGTAGAGGATTAACTAGCTTATGCATGCAGAAGCCTCCTTATTCAGTACTGAAGCCAAACTAATTACAGTTTGATTAGACATCCCACTAATAGTAATACCCCGAGTAGTAGATAAAAAAATGTTTGGTACATGGCGACTTGTATCTGGGTCTTTAATTAGATGCAGACCTTAGCGATGAGGATGTCCGTATATTTGATTATTTAGTGATTTCGATGGCTAGCATTTTTGACATTGACTAGAGGCGAGAGCACCGTCCATCAAGACCGTCAATAAGATTCAGCTGGGCTCCATGTGGGCCGTTAGATGTTTTCGGGTCTTCTTTTGTCGTGTACTTGGTGGTGTCTACTTCTTAAACAAAAGCAAGTTGGGACCCGACCTTCTCATTCTATGATTTGGACCGTCCAATGGACTCCCCTGCCAGATATTTTAATATGCTAGAGGCCAACCAAACCAGAAGTCTTTCCAATTTCGAATCCAACGAGTCTATTTATGCTATTCGCAAACCGGTTCAGGAAATTTTCAATTTATGTTAGTGTTGTTTAATTTACTATGTTAGTTTTCCTATTTAAAAGGTTTTAGATACCAGGAAGAATCTCTGTTTTAGATATAAAATTGATTGAGGAGATACAGCAATTAAGCTTTTCTTTTTTTCATAGTAGATGAAGCCATCTCGGCTACTTGAATTCTTTGTTTTCATAGAACCTAATTAATCGTGTGTTGTATTAACAGTTAATTTAACATCTAGATCATTCTTTACCTTTGTGCAAATTAGTGAATGTGTGAGAATCTCCCTTTCCTTATGCATATCAGTAAAAAAAAAAAAATCAGAGTCAAGAGTGCTACAATGGCCGTGAGCGGGTTGAGCAAGGGGCAGGGTTCCCGCTGAAGTGATTTTGGTGCGAGTCCCACTAATTGACTTGTGTGCGGAATGTCCGTTGCTGCGTAATCCCAATGTCATTGTGGCCGTATAACCCTCTGCTTTTTTTGGTCAAAACCAGCAAAAGTGTTGTTTCTCATTTTAATTTCCTCAGCCAGCCTGTTTGCGTTATGGAATTTGGTGCAAGTGGAAAACTATTAACTCTTGATAAATGAATTCAGAATCACTAGTGGTATAGGGTTCTTCTAATAAGGCAGGGGTTGCTGGATTATCTCCATCTCGCGTTTCCTTATTGCGGGACTCTTTTCCAATCCAATTTGGTAGGTGGTGTCTCAACCCAACTCAAACTCTTCAAAGCTCAAAAGTCGAGAAGAGAAGTTAACTTGGTAGGTCAATTTGCTTATTAAAAGTATGAAAATGCAATTTCGTCTTTGAGGTTCCACCTCTAATGCTTACTTAATTTGCCTCAAAACTATCTTTTTTCTCGAATCAGCAGAGGGCGGTGGGTGAGGGTTGTTTTGTTTCCTTCCAACGGACGGCAGTTTCAACAACAAGCTTATTGAAGATATGGGATTGGACATCTGTGACAGACAATGTTGCATTGCATAAAACAGCCGAAAGAGTTCGAACTGAGAAAAAGAAAATGTAGAAGGATTCAATTTAATACATTGAGGATATTTTTGAACCCGGCCATGTAAATATTGGGAGTACTGTTTAGCCAAATTTAGGGAATAAATAGGCCAAAATCTAAGAGGAAAATAGCAACTTATACCTAACTAATGAAACTGGTTTTGCATCGAACAGGTAGGTAGGTTCCCTCCACGACTCCACGCATTGGATCTTAAGGCCTGGACTGGAAGAAATGGAGACGCGTTCATTTCCGTGACAGGCCTCCACCCAGTTGCCCTTTTTTCGGCGACCGGTAATCTCCCTCTGTTAAAATACATTCCCCCACATCGGATCAACTCTTTCATGAAGAAATAAAAGAAAAACGGAAGGCACTCGAAAGCAGCAGCGCTTGCGCTTGCAGATCGAGGACGCCGCCTACGTGGCAACGCCCGATATAAAAAAACGCTCGCCTTTGCGTTTTCGAAGAGAGAGAAAGAGAGAAAATATCTGACAGCATGGAGAATCCACCACACGAATCGGATCTTGAGACCCGGTCGCACCGGCCGTATAGCATAGTATAGCAGTTCTTCCAAGTCCTAGCCAACCATACAGAGCGAGAGGACGCTCATTAGTGTAGTGTTCGATAGTGAGAAGATATAAATGCAGGGGAGAGGTGATCATGCCACTCGCCAGCCGCCCACGACTGCTACCACGGAAGGTGGTGAGTCACAATACTCGCCGAATTCCGGTGAGTCACAATACTCGCCAAATTCCGGTGAGTCGTTCGGCCTCCCTTTATTTCTCCTTTTACGGTGATTCTTCGCCTGAACCAACGAGTAAACATTGAAAAATAGATCTCCTTTTCTTCTCCAGTGGGAGTGTGGTTTACTAACCGGGTCGTGTCCTTTTAGGAAAAGAGGAATGATCTCCTTTTCGAGAGATTTGTAAGCAAGGTTTAAAATTCCCGTTTTCTCTTTGTATATTCGTCCCCGAGAGATTCTCAGCAAAGCGAATAAAGGTACCGGAGCTTTAAGGGATGGAGGTGAAGATGGCAACGACGACGACGACCCACTTCCATTTTCGCCAATCTTGCTGCTCGCAGACGTTCGCATCGGCAATCGTCTTGTTCGAGCAGAGAGGGAGGACACCTTCTTCCTCGTCGAAGAGACTTGCAGGCGGGGAGACCGCCGGGTTGGTGTGCCGAGGGCTAGACCGCTCCTCTCTGTTCGGGACTCCATCAAGGCTCTCGAGGTCTCAGTCGTGCGATAAACTCAGCAGCCGGAGAAAACCCCTGCGAAGGGCGTACAGTGCGGGCCTAGACAGCTTTTCCGAAGAGGACTTCCTCAAGAATCTTGAGGAACTGGCCCTTGATTTCTACCTCTCCGACAATCGCAACGCCACCTTCGGTGCGAAAACCTGGAACTCTGATGAATCACGGAACCCCGCCCCGAACTCCGCTCCCCAACCCTCTCCAAACTCAGAGATCGATTCTGTGGTCACTCCACCTTGGGTAGAGGAGTTCCCGCCACCGGATTGGCCCCGTCCGGAGGAGATGACGATGCTGGCAAGCATCGAGAGGAAGGCTGGAATTGTGGAGATGCCATTATCAATTCGAATGATCAAGAATAAAGGGAAGAAGAAGAACATCGAGAATAGGGGATTAAGCGAATCGGTTTATAGCTCGATGAATGCTGCCTTCTCATCGATGGTGTTCATGATCAGGGAGCTACAGAGTTACACGTTGCAGATTAGGCAGCTACTCTTTTACGAAGATCTTCGACAGATCCTGGTGAACGTTCAGAGGGAGGTGCAGGCCTCCTTCGTCTGGCTCTTTCAGCAGGTCTTCTCCTGCACGCCCACCCTCATGGTCTACGTAATGATCCTCCTGGCCAACTTCACTGTCTACTCCATGATTCACAACACGGCCCTCGCGACCGTTCCACCCACTCTCCCGGCTGCCACAGTCTCTGTCGTCGATGCCGCGGAGAACAACTGCCCCAAATTCTCCTTCAAAGAGTTCTGGACGTCAGCCGGGAAGACGCTGTCCGTGGGCGGTGGTTCAGGTGGTGGAAGGGGGAGGTCACCGCCGGTGGCCGGTGGGACCGATGGAGGAGAAGGGCGGGTCCAGTGGGAGCTCCTCTTCGATGCGTCGTCCTTTTCATCAGTTACCGGCAATCCGACGACGTCAGGCCGACGAGCGGAAGTGTCGACGAAGGAGGACGAGTGGACCGTGTGGGGTTTGATCCTGGAGGAGGCGGCGAGTATGCAGGCCGCGTGCAGGGGGGACGCTTTGGACCACGAGACGATCAAAGCACTCGTGGCGCCGGTCGTTGCGAAGATCGAACCCGATGACCCGGCACCGTACTTCCGGACCCAGCTTGTCTACCAAACAGCCATAGAGAATGATCCCCACAACCCTCTGTTCCTTTCCAACTACGCGCAGTTTCTCTATCTCGTCGTTCATGATCACGATAGGTGAGCACTTCAACTGCCTCCGTATTGCATTGAAGTCTAATTGGTTTTTGTATTACTAGTAAAATCTTTTCCATTTTCGGTCTCTTTGATGGTATCAGTTTTATTTTCAGTTTTGGATCGCTTCGAGGCTCTGTTTTACTTCTTAGCTCCTAATTTTATCTTAGATTACTAAATTAAATTTCTTTGTCTTTCTGTTGTGGATGTGCAGGGCGGAGCAGTACTTTCAGAGAGCTGCAAGAATGGAACCCCCCGATGCGGAAGCTCTGAGTCGTTATGCGAATTTCTTATGGCTGGTTCGCAAGGATATCACGGCGGCAGAGGAAACTTTCTTGGAAGCCATAGCTGCAGAACCTGGTAACACCTTCTATGCTGGGAATTACGCTCATTTCTTGTGGAACACAGGCGGCGAAGATACGTGCTTCCCGCTCGACGAAGTGTGAGTCCCAAGCTGGTGAGGGAACAAAGTCGGAAAACTCAGAGGGCAGAGAGATGAATCCAATCAGATTATGAGAATCCCAAGTTAATGGCTTCTCTTTCGATCTTTTTCTTCTATTTGTGGAGGAGTAGATCCTGAGTTTGCCACGGGTTTGCGCTGTCATTTGCTTTTGTTCTCTTCCTTGATTAGCAGTGCTGACAGAGAGGATGGATGCACAGTTTCCGAGTCCTTAGTATGATAGGCAGCCTAGATTACTATTTTCTAACACCACCCAATTGTAATTACCCCTTGTAAATTCTAGATGGAGCTTCTTTTCCCAGTGAATTAAAGAAAGTTTTGACGCAACTCTTCTCATATTAATTTGAACGAATCAGAATCTTCAGCATGTTGGTGTGTGTGTGTGTATTATAGGATGTCAAGTTTCCTTCTGAAAGTGGGGCAGTTAGCGTGAACGTAACGCAGCTCGCGTACCATAATTTCCTACTTTGCGATGGTGAAGAGTTCAGTGATAGCATGCATTTTGGATTGATATACGGGTTTTAGAGATCACTCTTTCGTGTCTGTTCTGTTGATATTTTATTTGGGAATCGTGTCTCTGCTGCATATTGTGTTGAGCGTAGAAGTGGAAGCCGTCGTTCATGAAATTGGGAGTGGCGGAGGATGCAAGAAATAGACTGCCGTCCCCTTCAAAGGACCGGAGATATCTCAAGGATGTTGTGCAGGGTTGGACCTCCGTGGAAGAACGGAAGTGGAAGCCGTCGTTCATGAAATTGGGAGTGGCGGAGGATGCAAGAAATAGACTGCCGTCCCCTTCAAAGGACCGGAGATATCTCAAGGATGTTGTGCAGGGTTGGACCACCGTGGAAGAACGGAGTCAAGTTAGCGATGCTAAAAGTATTGATGTGCTGGAACTGGAATTGTGTGGTGATGCTGGTCACTGCCGGACATGGCTCATCTACCATCGGTCGAGACAAATAATGGAGTTGAATTTCTTGATGTATCCACCTTATAGCGATTGATCACAGATACTATGGCCAGTGTAGATTGGTTTGCTGCTTAGTGGAGGTTTACGTGAAACTGTACGCGGTTTGCTGCTTTCACTGCTCAGACGAAATCAGAGTTCATGCAAAACACGTTTTAGAACGCTTTTTCTATACATTAATCTAACGAGACGCGTTGTGTTTGCAAGTGAAAACACTGCTCTTGTGGGTGATTGAGAGCTCTTTTCAAGGCAAAGCAATAAAAATTTGGCATGGGAAGAGGTGGTTGTCCCACGTGATTTGTGATCATATGACGAAATCATCACGTTTCAAGTACGCGAATCTCGATTAAATTATCAGCCTTTGTACACAAGCTTGTCATCTAAAGGAGAATATTCTATGGCCTGGTATCTATTTTGTACTCTAGTAGGTTTCATTGTAGACTACTTTAGAATCTGGGTCACAGATGTCGCTCTAGATGCTTTTTGGCAAACACGTGCAAGGTTCAAGCGCAGGATCTGCAGGCACAATTGTCTGAGGCAGCGCAGCTGAGCTGTGCGTTTTGGCCCCTTTTGTGGTCTCTCCGAGTAGCAGTTTTCCTCCAAGTGCACGATTGAGCAGGATGTGCAGCCATTCTCGGACCCAGATGAGCGAAAAAGAAAATTGGTGTAGGAATTGCAGGTCCAAGGTGTATTTCAGTCTGGAAAACACGCACATGATTGTCCTCTTCTCCATCTTGCTGCAACTCGATACCCTCTGCTTGGTTTTCCATGCGCAGTGAAACCACACGACATCTTAAACTATTCCCCTCAACAAAATTTGTGGATGTTTACCATTTATCGAACAATTGTTGCATTCGGTAGCTTCGATTGACAAATGTGTGCATGCCAGCGTCAAACCACATCTTATGTTTTCTTTCCATCGAAGATTCTGTTATCATCATATCGCAATCAGTGCTATCGACATCAATGGGGGCTCTGCACTGGTTTTAGAAATACATCAAGACCAAGGAGTCGGGTCTTTATATAATCATCCATATCAACGTTTTACTGTGACCGTAGGGATTTTTATCGGATAAGTGTCAGGTTAGGAGTAAGGAAAGCTTATCCAAGTTCATAGATTTGTAATTCGAGTCATCTCGATTAAAATTATGTTGGTCATTCTTCAGATCGAGAATGATCCTTTGTAGGAGACTCAAAAACGGAGCCTTTCCCAACTCTAATAGTATGTGTTCGAGTTGCTTTTGATCAGCAAGGTTTACATAATGGAGAGACAAGTAGTAAAATAAAAAGGATGATCAAACAATTCTTCGTCCTTAACCCAGGGATGAAGAACATGAGCAGTTGGTCAGTAGTCGTCTTAGAGGGAAATCCTCTACTTGAATTGTTTGTCCAAGAATAGCCGAGTTGTGCATAACTGGCGGTTTTGTGGAGCTGCTTTGGCGTTTCCTGTCAAAATGCCCAAGAGCCGAATTGTTTGTCCTTATTTTTCTTTTCCTCGATTTCCTTCATAAAGTGAATGAATATGCTTAAAGATTGGTCGAAAGCTGCTGAAGATGGCTGCAATGGACAAAAATAGGTGAATGTGTATAGTGTATTATTATATAAACAATTTAATGCTTCAAGAAGACAGCTTGAAAAGTAATTTGGCTTCATCGCAGACTAATCTTTCACTTGATGTGGAATAATGCTTGAAATTAGAATCATAGGAGTAACTAGGTTGATTCAAGTAACCTTTGCCTACATCATCAGCGAGACCTCTTTTTCTTCCTCTGATGGCCATCAGACGTACCTCAGATGGCGCTGTGAATTCCGGGGAATAGGAAAGGCCCTCGTCTTATCGAGGTAGTAGGTGTGCTGCTGCTGCTCTCTCTCTCTCTCTCTCTCTCTCTCTCTCGTGCATCCGCTTGTGTGAGACTGAACAATTAATGAAAGCCCCTCCCACAACGCTAGGTGGAGTCACTGAACGTTAGCTTCAACGAAACTGAACTAAACAACAAGAAGCGCTAACGTCTTTAGTTCTATTAATGAAGCCTGGCTGATGCATTTCATAGATCCACATGGCACATAGTGTCAAGAAGAAGGGGAGAAGTTGAAAATGCGATAAGCACGTATCGTTTCGTTTGTGCTGCGTCAGGCGGGCGATCGTATTGGAAATCCAAGTGGGTCCTTAAGTTTGGAAAAAGCTGATGCCATGAAGCCATGACTATTAGAAAGCTTTATGTTGAATTGATGTTATTTTTCATATTCTATACATAAATGTTATATTTTTTCCTGTAGACAAATCGATCAAATTTCTCCATAAAATTAGCTGTAACTGCAGAAACAAGATTAGTCAAATGGAACTTGCACAAGAGACTGCAAATTCATAGGTGTTCATTTCCAACATTTAGTAGGCATACGTGGGTGTCAGTATTAGATACGGATATGAATTTCAAATGACAAGGCCCAAAAACAGGACGAATTTGAACCTTAACCACACATGCACACACACTGCTGTGTCATCAATAGCAGAGCAGTTAGCACCCTATCAGTGCGTGACCCTAATATAGCAGTAGCAGGATATAACAGATTTAGCCGCATGCTATTATTTTAAATTTAAAACTAATATATACAATGAATTCTCTAATTTCCACTGCATTCATAAATATGAATCAAACTAAACAAACAAATTCTATACAAACAACAAATACCACGTGGTTTATCTCAAGGATGCACATGTTTACAATAAAAGATAAAAAATTAAAATAATCTCAATGCATCCCAAGAATCCATACCAAATGGTTAAGCCTTATGTTAACCATGTTAGTAAAAAGATCAATTCATCAAACACTGACAGCAAGGTATACATGTGAAGTGCATGGATTTGTTATTGCAGTGACAGAAGAAAATACACGAGTATCAAGAGGATCTATGCAGAATTCATTTTCAACATGGGTTTATATACAAATAATCCAAAAAAGTGATGGGAGAGTGAGCCCTCATCATTTAAAACACTTGTGTGTGTGTGAGAGAGAGTGAGAGAACAGGAGGGCCCAACTCTCACGTGAATCTCATGCTCACCAAGGCGACCTAGTCCCCCTTCCTGTCTCCCTTTATCAACTCTTCCTCCCGATGATGTAAAAGAGGTCGTCAATGATAGTAAAGGGGTTGACGGACCCTTGGTGTTTTTCAGCAAGAGAGTATTGTGCGAGTTCACACCAATCAAGTGATGTTTACGAGGAGCAACACTAACAGTAATGGAGAAAGAGTAGGGTAGTGAGCTGATATTAGACTTATCTCCTAACATAGCTACCCTAGAATGGAAGATTGCTAGAACAAAATAAGCTAATCAATGCTTTGAGCATAGACAGGAAAATATATATATATATATATATATATATATATATATATATATATATATATATATATATATATATATATATATATATATATATATATATATATATATATATATATATATATATATATATATATATATATATTTGGTGCTGACGCAAGGAAGAAGAAGGCGATCGAGGAACCGTAAATGAGAAAGAAGAAGAAGGCGGATGCAGAATCAGACAAGGATATTGAGAGAGAGAGAGAGAGAGAGAGAGAGAGACTTACCCTCTCCGGTGGTCGTTGTTGCCGGTGGTGGAAGCCGTATGCAAGAGAAAGAGACATTAAACATGAAATAGGGTTTTAGGTTTAAGTTTTTATTAAAAATATGAATTGGATCGGGTCAACCCATATGGATTGACCTGCATTATGCAAAACACGCGGGGCCACCAGTCATCCATTAAATACTGAATGTGGAAATCAGGCCACTAATACGTTATAGAACGTTATAGTGTACTATTAAGTACATAATATGAGTGTGTGAGCATACTAGAACAACTAAGCCTTTTTCGATACTAGATTGGGTTGGCTACATGGATTCTTTGTTTCTACATAGCCTATCATAATTTGTAGAATCTATGATAAATAAGTCCAATAAATAAGCGAGACAAAGTTTTAGACTATCATAATTTGTAGAATCTATGATAAATAAGTCTGATAAATAAGCGAGACAAAGTTTTACGCAATCCTCTTCCTTTATCCGGGCTTGGGACCGGCCATGTAAGAGTGATCCCTTACATGAGCGGAGTTTAGTACATGAATCTCAAATATGAAAGCTAAAGAAACGTAACAACGTTGAAAGGTTTGAACCTTGCACCACATGTGAATGCACACACACAGTCATGTAATATGAACTAAAAGGCAACAAAATATTAGCAGTTTCAACTCATAATTGTTTCTTAGGATGTTCAATTAAAACCACAAAGATGAGGCTTCATATGACACGTGATTTCTGGCATAATTAACCTCAGAAGCTTTGAGTAATGAAAGAGATCCTTCCAACCCTCCTGTTTTCCCTTCCTTCCTCTCAGCAAGTTGTGAAGCAACCCTGAATCTATTTCCTAAAAGCAAAACTAAATTTGGAAGAAGAATTGACTACTTGATGTAACATGTCATTGTAAACCTTGCCCAATGTTCACACAGCCAGTTAAGCTTCCACGTTAATTCCATGATGTCACGTTTGGAAAGTTAGTAGAATTTTCCAGCTCTTGTAAGTATGCCAACATTAATAATGGAGCCCCCACTTAGTTAAGAATTGTAGTCCCCGTAAGTCTCCATGACTAGTGCTTGTAAACTGAAGGAACCAATTACTGACTAGAAAAAAGAGGTGCTACTAAGGTTTTGAAACAATAAACTTCAGACTCTAAAGGCAAGCACACTCACAGGCTATACACGTACTCCCATTAATCGAAAAGAATGATCAGGAACAAAGCAAAAGGCAAAGACAATGAGTTGAGCAACACCATGGATATTTCATTCAGCGAACCAGATCTTGTTGCCTGTTTTGCCAGATCCATAATCCGACGCAGGATTAGCTGCCAAAGGAGAAAGAGAAGGCATTAAGCAGGTCGTCAAGAAAGTTAACATAACAGAAAATGCATTGCTATCTTATACAATGTCCCAATGACCCAATGGGTGTCCGGTAATGACAAGAAATGTCCATATATACATGGAAAGTCTTTACAAAATCTCATCAGAGAACGGGTGGAACTTGGATGTGCTTAGAGAGTAGTAAACTATCAACGCATAGTAGCATACAGAATAAAGAGCGAGTCTCTTATTGAAAAAGGCCGTGATTACATGGGATACCCCACAGAGTGGGGGCGTTACCCTTAGCAGAATCCAGCTATCCATCTGAAAAAATGAGTCTTTGAAAGGGGATGACGGAAAGAATTTGGATCCATTGAATTCCCGGAGCCCTACCGCTCCGTGGGGGCTATAAATAGGTAATGAGAATTGGGGAGTGATGATGCAAGAAAAGCTATTTTAGAAAACCCGTGTTTTTTCAATGTGCTACTTAAAAAATGGCAATTTTTATCTTTTTTGCAGGGGGAGCTACGCCTATGAACGACTTGCTTAGTCAGATCCAAATGTGATTACGTTAACTTTTTGCATAATTACAGTAGATACTATGTATTGCACATTCAACTTATACAACCTTACATAATAAAACCCATAAAGGTAGTAGCCTTTTCTGTAAAACGTTGCACATACTAGTACATAATTAGAACACCGAACAATGTCATATGGCTTAAGCAATGAATAAAGAATGTGACTGTTTATCTTTAAAAAGGATAAAGCGTTGATATATACATATGGAAAGCTATGAAAAAAACTCACGGAGTAGCTTGCGGTCATAATGCAGTTTATTGCTTGCCAAGTATAACCCCTGGCATCAAACGAGAGGTCTGTATTGCCCCCACTTATGGCAGATATAATCTACAGGAATTTCAAGGAACATGTCAGGAACATGAAGAGCAAGCTGACTGTGGAAAGCGAAAGATCAGGGATGGCAGACTAGCCAGTTGCAACAAAGGAAACATGAAAATAGAAATGGTAGATAACAAACAAAATAGCTACACATAAGAAATGCAAATAATCATTATGCAAAGTATCAGGAAACATAATCAACTAGTTCTGAAAAGATGCATATACACTAACTTCCAAAAACAGCCAGCGATTTTGGTCAAGACTCAAGAGAACAAGAGGAAATATCTTTTTTCCAAAAGAAAGCTGCTGAGTAAATAAGTTCCTTCGCATAACAAATATAACCAATAATTGTGTAATGTCACAACTATCAATCAACTAATTTGAAGAAATCTTATGTGAAGGTATGCATGAAACATGGACATTGATTCGTTCCTATCCATGTTGTGGCCAACGAGATCAAGTGCCCAGATTCAGGATACTTGCAAAATTCAGGAGGGATGAAAGAATATATACCTATAAATACATACATTCACACACACGCACACACCTAGGTACATACATTAACACACACACATATATACCTTTTTATACCTGCACATCGATACACAGATTAGTAAAGTTACAGACAAGAAACACATTGATTAGTCAAAACGTTTTCAATCAAGCAAGCATGAATACGACAAAGTGACTCCCAAGATCAGGTTTGCTCTCTTGAGTAACGATTTTTGTGTCCAAGCCCACAGAAGCAAGTTTTTTGCTGGCATCCACAATCAAACATTCAAACATCATCTACAAGAAGTAAATACCAAAGTTATTAAAATCATATTGTATGCTATTATATGATTTTATTACTTATCAGTACCTGGATTGCAACGTACCATTTATTATACCATATCACACCGTATTGTCCGATACAATACAATATGGCCCCGTATTGTACACCCCTATATCATACAATAAGGTTTTAGATTCTTTGGTTGCTATATTTTTTATTTTAGAGGCCCAAGGTTGTCTTAGACCCCTTAAAGCCACCTTCTTCGGTCTCCCTGTCGCTTTTTCTTTCCAAAAGGACCCCTGCTCTATCCTCTAAAGCTTAAAGTCTCAAATTTCTTGCAATCAGTCAATGATTGATAATTGTGATTCTTGTTCGAGTGAGAACTACTAAAGCAAGGAAGTTTAGGAACAACAAAGAGAAACAATGGTGATGAGGTGCAATTTTTGTAGAGATATCATGCATAGTGGAGTTAGCGATATAGGACAACAACAACTAAGCCTTTTCCCATACTAGATGGGGTCGGCTACATGGATTCTTTGTTTCTATAGAGCTCTATCATGTGCCATGTTAGCCGTTAACTCACAATAAGCTAGATCATTTCATGCACCAGGACCACTCAGAACCACCAGGGCTCAACGGCTACTTTCAGCTGCCAACAGCTGAATGTTGTTGGCTGCCCATTACTACTCTCTCTCTCTCTTGTGTCTCTTTTCTACTCTATAAATACTTAACTTGTAAATAATAAATGTTAAGTCTTCTTCGCCAATTTATATACATTTTTTTTTGTGTATTTGCTATTGTTAGTACATTTGCTATTATTCTAATCTTTTCCAAGGCTCTTTATAGTCATCCTTTGGTGATTCACGATTATTGTATACATGTATTAGATATCCAATGCTCCATTCAATATGTTGAAGTGTCATGTTCGTTACACTTGCTTCATGGTGCCTAAGTCAATAGCAAATGCTAAAAGAATAGAAGATATACAAGTGAAAAGAGAAGAACATGGAGCACTAGGAGTAGCATCTTCATTACATTTGCTTCATGGTGCCTAAGTCAATAGCAAATGCTAAAAGAATAGAAGATATAAAAGTGAAAAGAGAAGAACATGGAGCACTAGGAGCAGGAGGAATACAAAAAAGAGCAAAAGGAGAAGAATAAAAGAAATACTAGTTTTTTATGTTTTATTTATTTTTAAGTTTCAGAAATGAAGATGTTGAGATGGATGAGCGGTCATAGAAGAAAAGACCGTATACATAATGAGGTTATTAGAAACAAATTTTAGGAGTGGCACCAATAGAGGATAAAATGAGAGAATATCGTTTAAGATGAAGAAGATCAAAAGAAGAACCTGTAAGAAGGTATGAAAAACTAAATTTGGAAAGTATTAAAAGAGCTAGAGGAAGACCACAAAACTGTTGGAAAGAAACAATAAAGAATGATCTAGCTTATTGTGAGTTAACTGCTAACATGGCACACGATAGGGATTTGTGGAAACAAAGAATCCATGTAGCCGACCCCGTCTAGTATGGGAAAAGGCTTAGTTGTTGTTGTTGTGTTTATTTTTAAGTTTGAAACTTTAATAATCTATGACTCAATCTATGATTCTATAGTAGTTTAAAACTTTAATGTAGTTTTTTTCAACTTTTTTATTAAGATAGTGTTCTCTTTTGTGCATGAGTGTGATGCATGACAATATGCATGTTACAAAATCATTAGAATTTTTTTTATACTTTTTATTTTGTAATGATTTTGTAAGAAATTTTTAAAAGTGCACATGTATACAGTACGATACACGCATATTGGTGCCCTTTGCAATATACACACCAATAAAATTCTTCTCACAATTTAAATCTCTTAAATAATTAAATAGAAGAACCAGGTGCCCAATACTAAAAGAATAAGGACATAACAATACCATTAAAGACAAAGCAGCCCAGACTTTTGCATTTTGATGACTCCTGAAAATATATGTTTCTCCGATTGCTGTGAGAATGTTTGTCCCAATTCTTTAAGATGGTAACCATCTTAACATTTATGTCCTTCAAACTGCAAAATCAAGTACAACTTAACCTTCACAAACAGGATAAACTGAGTTGGTGCAGAACATATTCATGTCTGAAACAATGTTGCCTAATGAACAGACGATTTCTCACCTTTGACAGAGAAGAAAATCGTGATTTAAATTATACATATAGAGAGAACGCCTATTAGAGGTCATCAATATTATTTCATGTCAAGCGTCTATAAAAACTATCCTGCCCATTAAAGAAACCATAAACTCAAAGTTCCTAAAAGAAGTAACGGAAACCAGGGATTTGGTGTTAGTCAGTCTCTCATGGAACCATAACCATCTGGTCTTTCAGCAAAATTTCTGTCAAGGTTAGGAACTTAAAAGCTTTTCACCAACCACAATAAAAAATGCATTCGCAAGCAACAAACGTTAAGTATTTCCTTCTACTGGACAAGATCCATCCAGCTATCTGTTTTTTCAACAGAATAACTCAACTGAGCAAAATTTTCCACAACAGTGAAAACATCAAACATGACCCCAGGAAACGCCTTGATAATCTATATCCATATTAGTATATCTTTGTCCTTAATTGAGATCATAAGAGAATTACTATCAAAATCATGAACCAGAACTTCTACAGGATAAGGCCTATGGTTTCACAAATAATATACAGCTGAAGGCAATAAAGGGATCTATATCAAGAATTAGCGATACAATAATAGTTCAACTAGCTGGTAAACAAACATGGACAGATCGTTAGAGACCACGAGTGCAAGATTTAGCACATTCAGATAAGCCTCAGACAGACATCCAGGATCAGCTTTCACTGCTGCTCCAAAAGAAAAACTGAAAAAAGTAAAACAACCCAATGCATGATTGGAAGCTTTCTAGTTACATGTGCAACTCTCTCAGAGATATAAACTTATGATCAGATGGAGGTTGACGACTGAATCTTTTATCGTATCATCATCTTAAACTTCAAACATTAATCGAGAATGCAAATTCTTTTTATAGATATTATGCATCTTAAGTTCCAACACGTTCACTAGTTCCACATATTTGTTAACAGCATTCCCAAATCCAACAAGCATCGGTTTATAGAGAAAGTCCAGAAGTGTTTTATTACAATTACATGTCTCTTGCAACTATAATTGTTTGCTTCTGGTTTTGGATGAATTCTCTCTGTGAAATAGCTCGTGATGTGCACATGTAACTACCAGAGATCAGTAGTAAAATTCTAATTACATATACATGTTTTTAAGGGGAAAACTAAATATCCTCGTACCTGTACATGCCTGTCACAAGCACGCCAACGAATATAATGTTCACTGGAACCCATACATGTACAAGCCTCCATGTCAGCTTATCTATGGTCACTATTCCAATTGCACTCAGTGCAAGAACGATTATGACAGCAATGAGATTCTATGACACAACAAAATGAGATCTTTGATCAGCACAAGAGGAGTTTTGTTTAATCTCTGTATCTAACTAAGATCACATATGGACCGTCTTAAAAGCTAAGAGCACCATAAATTAGCATCGTAAATTCTGAAGATTATTCTATCAAATTGTTCAAAAAATTTAAAACTGAGAACTCCAAATTAAGTGTGAATTAACATAGCATTCACAGCAAGAACATGTAACAACTTGCAGGGAAAAAGCACCTGAACCGGGTTAGGCTAACACTTCATGCAACATGTAACTCTGTTCTCAAGCCCGACATGCTTTTGAAATTGTCCCTCAGTATCATATATAGTCTGGTTTTCACTAGGGAGATTCATCGGTTGTTTGAACGGCTTTCTTGGTAAAATTTCCTTTGTAAGTGATTTTTCCTTGGTCTAACTAGTATACTCAAGTCAAATGCAAACTCTGACTGTTTAAGCAGAAGAAAGAGACCGCAAAATGGAAAATGGTAGGTCAGGCAGCTTCTTCATAAACCCTTGGTGTGGTCAATGATCAGTTACAAAACAGGTAAGTTTCTTGAATTCCTTTTATTGAATGATCAAATTGTCGATTTCATTCCATTCACTAAAGAAGATCGAAGAAAAAATGGCTTTCTTTCATTCACCTTTTTTTTGGCAGAATCGGCTCCTTCTTGGGTAGCCATCTGATTACACTTTCTTGATTGGTTACAGCCCTAATGAATCCCAGATTTTATACTAAACCTAATCTAACTTAAAAGACCTAATTACCCTTAAGTATGGACTATGATTCCCAATGGATCTTATTCAACCCTTACATTTACTTAGACACTAAACACACATTTATTTAGACCCATGACATGACATTAACACAACACTATACACATATTAACGACTCACTATGATACACATATTAACACTCCCCCTCAAGTTGGGTGAAAGATATATGTTACACCCAACTTGCTACACAATCTCTGAAGTAGATCTCTAGTAACTACTTTGGTCAGTATGTCTGCACATTGATGTCCTGATTGCACATGTTCTAACTGAAATTCCTTTGCGAGTACACTATCCCGGATAAAATGACAATCTATCTCAATATGTTTTGTCCTTTCATAGTATACCAGATTTAAGACTATCTGTATTGCTGCTTTACTGTCACAAAATATAGGAATAGGTTTTCCAGTAAATAAATTCATTTCCATCAGTAAAAATCTCAGCCATTTGCCTTCACACATTCCTGATGCTATTGCTCTGTATTCTGCCTCAGTTGTCGATCTAGCAATAACTGATTGTTTCTTACTTTTCCATGAAACTATGTTACCATCAATCAGAGTTATATATCTTGTGGTTGACTTCCTATCTTCTGTTGAACCTGCCCAGTTCGCATCTGTATAAATCTCAATATTAGTGTGACCATTAGCCTTGTAAGTGATTCCGTATCCTGGAGTTGTCTTCAGATATCTTAATATGTGAAACACAGTATCCATATGATGCTTAGATAGAGATTGCATAAATTTGCTTACTATACTCACTGCATATGCTATGTCCGGACGTGTGATAGTCAAGTATATTAATTTCCCAACCAATTGCTGATATTTGGTCACATCTATTCTTTAAGCTCCATCTTCCAGCTGTAACTTGTGATTTACTTCCATTGGAGTATATGTGGGTCTACAGTTTTCCATCTTCATATCTTGTAAAAGATCCAATGTATATTCTCTTTGATTCAGAAAAATATCATTTCCTAAATAGGCTACTTCAATGCCTAAAAAATAATATAATCTTCAAAGATCCTTAATATCAAATAATCGATGAAGATCCTTCTTTAATCTCTGGATTTCTTTAATATCATCACCTGTTACAATAATATCATCCACTAATAGTAAAGTTAATTTATCTCTCTTTTTAAAGAATAATGTATGATCACTAACACTCTTCTTATAACCCAAGTTTATAATACTTCTGCTGAATTTTTAAAACCAAGCTCTTGGAGATTGTTTTAACCCATAGATAGCCTTTCTTAATCTACATACTTGTTGCTTCGGATTCGGATATCCTGTGATAATTCTATATAAACTTCTTCTTTGAGTTCTCTCTATAGAAAAATATTTTTCACATCTAGTTGCCACATCACCCAGTTTCTTTGAGCTACAATACTGATAATAAGTCGTATAGATGTTAGTTTAGCTACTAGTGCAAATGTCTCCTCATAATCAATTCCATATGCTTGACTGTATCCACGTGCAACTAGCCTTGCCTTATACCTCTCTAATGAACCATGTGCTTTGTATTTGATTATATACACCCACTTGCATGAAACTGCTTTCCTGCCTTCTGGTAGGTCACTAAGTTCTCAAGTTTGATTCTTTTCTAAAGCTTCAATTTCAGACTTCATAGCTTCAACCCACTCCTTGTCTTTCGATGCTTCGAAGTAACTCTTTGGAATTTGATACATTTCAGCTTTTAGCACAAAATTATAGTAACCCTTTGATAAACGGTTATAAGATATGAATTGAGAAATTGGGTACTTACGACATGATCTCTTACCTTTTCTGAGTGCTATGGGAACATCTGAGTCATCCACATTTTGTAACTCTTCTATACTTAAATCAGATATTGTGTCTCTCGCTTGATTCATCGTCTTTGTTTGTCTGTTCATAAAAATATTCTCTCCCCCTTTCTCTATACTTGGATTTTGTTGTTTCCAGAGATTTGATCTGTTCCTGCAAGAGTATGTTCTTCTTCTGATTCTTTATTTCCACTAATTCTTGGCAAAACAACTGCTTCTCGGAGGGTAGATTCAGAAAGATCACTCGAATTTTTGTAATATGGAGTAGTTTTAAAGAAGGTTACATCCATAGAAATATATCTTTTATGAGAATTAGGATCATAACAGACATACCCTTTCTTCTCACATGAGTATCTAACAAATATACATTTTATAGCCCTTGGGTCAAGCTTATCTCTAAATTGCTGGTGCACATGCACGTAGCAGACACATCCAAATATTCTGGGAATAAGATGGAATGGATTATCTTCTGGTTTAATCATCTTGAATGGTGACTTTCCTTCTAAAATCACAGTCGGAATTCTATTCATGATATATACTACTGTAAGAATTGCTTCTGGCCAAAAATATTTTGAAACATTGTGTTCAAGAAATAAGGTTCTAGCAATCTCCAAGATGTGTCAATTCTTTCTTTTTGCTATATCTAATGCATAATACCATGAGATTGAAGATATGATTCCAACTGAGTATTTCAATATTCTCCACCATTATCAGATCTTAGTATTTTAACAGTATACCCAAATTGAGTCTTGATAAGGTGATGAACCAGAGGAAATATAGAAGAAATTTCTGATTTGGACTTCATTAAATAAATAAATGTAAGTCTAGAGAAATCATCAATAAAAGTAACAAAGTACTTAAAATTTCTAACAGAAGGTATCACACATGGTCCCCAACCATCAGAATGTATCAACTTAAAAGCAACAACCGATCTGGATTCACTACTAGGAAAAGTAGCTCTATGATGTTTTGCTCTTTGGCATACATCACATTGAATTATCACATCACTAGGAATTGAAAGGAAAATAAACTCTCTTAATTTTGAAATAGGCAAATGTCCTAATCTACTATGCCAAATTTTTATTTCTTCTTCAGTAGTATTGGCCACCAACGCTCTTTGATGTTTTGGAATATGATCCCCAAGAAGTATATATAGTCCATTGCGTAGTTCAC
Organism: Brasenia schreberi; assembly: GCA_036023115.1. Taxonomy (NCBI): domain Eukaryota; kingdom Viridiplantae; phylum Streptophyta; class Magnoliopsida; order Nymphaeales; family Cabombaceae; genus Brasenia; species Brasenia schreberi. The sequence continues at coordinate 19,259,204 of JAYKKT010000060.1, read as the reverse complement.
CATGACCAAAGATTCTTCCCGTCCTTAAATCCTGAAAAACATAGCCATATGGAGAGAATATAACTGTACAATTCATATCTCTAACCAATGAACTTACTGAAGTAGATTTACAAGAATTTCTGGAATATATATCACTGAATTAAGCCTGAGATTATTTCTCTGAATTATTCCCTTTCCTGCCATAGGAATCAATGAATCATTGGCTACTTTTACATACTGAGGAATTGAATTCACTTCATACTGTATGAGATTAGACTTGTTTCCTACCATATGATCGATAGCTCCTGAATCTATTATCCAATTAGAGAAAACTGAGGAATCTTTAAAGGAGTAATTACAACTGATGTTGTAGGAAGCAGGAGGACTTGATTCAGTCTTTGATGAAGATATTGAAGGTTGATCCTGTAGATAAGTTTCAATTTCTGCAATCTGCTTCTTCAATTCTGCCACTTCATCTACTGGATTCGTTTTAGCTTTCTTTTCAGATATGGTTGCCACATGACTACCATAATCCTTATATTCTGTAGATTTCCTCCCATAATCTCTGTATTCTGGAGGTTTACCAATAATTTTCCAACATTGTTCTTTTGTGTGCCATTTTTTTCTATAATGTGTGCACTGTAATTTGCTCTTCTCATCATAATATTGATTCCTGCCTCTTCTTCTGCCTCTGATTAAATCTCTTCCTCTCTAATAATTGCTCTGTCCTCTATTAATAAATGCACATCTTTCAACTTGTATATATTCACCTTTCTCTAAGTTCTTTCGATCTTCTTCCCTTAGTAGTAGTGAATATATTGTTCCAAGTAATGGAAGTTTTTCCTTGCTTAAAATATTTAATTTGATTGATTCATATTCTGATGAAATTCTCGAGAGTAAATCAAACACTTTTCGAATCTCTCCTTCAGCTGTTCTCTCTTTTACACAGTGGCTACACTTATTTTCCACAATATACCTTTGTTCATTTCATAGTTCTCGTAATTCCCCATAGTATTCACTTACTGATCTATTTCCTTGGCGTCACTTTCTTATTCTTTCAATAATTTCATATTCTTTTGCTATATTTTTCTGTCTGGAATATGCTTTTTCCACTACAGACCAAATTTCAGCTGCTGATTCCATATACATGAAAGTTTTACTAATAAAAGGATTCATCGATTGAATCAACCATGAACTCACTAGAGCATCATCTTTAGACCAACGTTCATAATCTGTACTGTTTCCTTCCAGAGGTGGTGGACTCTGTTTGATAATAGAAAATTTTCCTCTGGATCGTAGTACAAGTTCAATAGACTGAGCCCATTCTCTGTAATTTCTGTCATCCAGTCGAATATTCGTAATTTGGAATGGTTCTATTTTCTGATCATTTCCATACGCTGCTGACAATGATTCTTCTTTTAATTTACTACCCATGTTAATTCACACTTATGTAAAAAACTGATATTCCCTTTTTCTTCAAATATCTTCATTAATGTTGCACCACACGTAAATCTGTTTGCAGCAATACTTCTGAGTATATATATATATATATAATGATTTGATCTATGATATTTCCCTTGCAGGTGACGATTGACTTTGGAATGTAGAAATCAAAATTGGCCAACTAATACCATTTGGCTACAAGCAATCTATGCAGTTTGCGGCAACAACATTCACATTTTCTGTTTGATATTTTGTTGTTGTGGTCTAATAATGGATTTCTATTATCAACAACTTACACGTTGTTGATTTAATCGACCACTGTTGCCACTGATTCTGATTGACGCAGTCAACAATCTCTGCGTTCTTCCTTTTGATTTCCGCAGCAGCCACCACGCTTATTTTCTTATGTTCATAGCAGCAATTTACCATCTATTTATGTTGTGATTCTGATTTTCACAAAACGCCAATCCTCTTTCGTGATTATAATATTCACGGCAACAGTAAATAATCTGGTTTATGATTCAGACACAAAAAATCCACACAAAAAATGCACTTTCTTTTCTTCGATCTTCATAAAACAGACATATATACTTACTTGTATATTTTTCCAGGTATGAACGATGTTCGCTGATCACGTCGATTTCATTCCATTCACTGAAGAAGATCGAAGAAAAAATAGCTTTCTTTCATTCACCTTTTTTCTGGCAGAATCGGCTCTTTCTTGGGCAGCAGTCTGATTACACTTTCTTGATTGGTTACAGCCCTAATGAATCCCAGATTTTATACTAAACCTGATCTAACTTAAAAGACCTAATTACCCTTAAGTATGGACTACAATTCCCAATGGATCTGATCTAGATCCATTGGGTTCAACCCTTACATTTACTTAGACACTAAACACACATTTATTTAGACCCATGATATGACATTAACACAATACTATACACATATTAACGACTCACTATGACACACATATTAACACAAATCTATATACAATCAGCTACAATGTCATCCCCCAAGGATTATTTGAATTAGCCATTAGGGCCAGCAACTGGCCCCCAATGGCTAGTTGGGGCCACTAACTAGTATATCTAACTGACCCGGGTGGCCGGGTCATTTATTCAAACATCAACAGGCCCTAATGGCCCGGGTGGCCGAGTCATTTATTCAAACATCAACAGGCCCTAATGGCCCGTCTCCTATTACATTTATACTTTAACACTCTCCCACAAACTTACGGTGTGTATACTAAAAGTTTATCCAATAACAAAAACATGATTCTGAGAGTGTTGATTTTGTAGAACCATCTCGAAGGATTAAGACAAGGCATTAAGGCAACCAAGGAGAGCAAAGTAATTTATTTTGTAGAACCATCTCTAAACAACATGAATTCTACCACAACAATAATTGGAGTTATTGCAATCTTCGCATTATGATAGAACCCCACACTATTATACTTCAAGCTGACATTAGCAAGGTTGTTTGAGAGAGATGATTTGGTGAGCACCAATTTGTTCACCATAATAATCCCAACTTCTGATGTGTGAAGCTCACTAAAAAGTAAAGAACATAGTTCTTCAATAGGACGACCTCTTTCACGAGTATCATTGTCTTTACGCTTCAGTTTGTTTCTTACATCTTTTATGAAATTGATCTTCTTCCCACACTGAAAGTGAACAAGCAAGAGCCCAAAAATCATAAAAGAGCAACACCAAAACAAACCAATAGCCAACAAAATGAAGCACATTAATCATAAAGGTCTTCAACAAAAGGCCAACAAAAGTGACGGCCACACTACAAAGATCTTAATCGTACAAAGAGATGCAACTTATTATCTAACAAACAACAAACAATTTTTTCTTCTAAACGAGACACTAAACAATTGATCCAACAAATGTTAAAAATAAACAAGAAAGAGCACACTTGAATGGACTCAAATCTGAATATCAAGTAAGGTCAAATCAAATCAAATGATCGGGTTTGGATTTGGGTCCAACAAGTTGGAAAGAGTACACTTGGATGGACTCTCTCTCCTAAGTGCAGAGTATTGAAGCCCTCTCTCTCCTTCTCACGCTGTCTTTCTACCTCTCTCTTTATCTCTCACAGCCACTCTCCTTCACGCAGAGAGTCGAAACCCTCTCTCTCTCTCTCTCTATTTCTCGTAGAGGGCCAAAGCCCCCTTCCTCCTCCTCTCTCTCTCCGTCTTCCCTTTCTCTTCTCTACGTTCCATTACATTGCTTGCCATGGCGTTAAGGGTTTGCTTATGTTGTTAGTGTTCCTTATTTCAACCATCTCTGGTAAAGTTGTCGACATGTTGATTATCAGTTATAACCAGCGACATTCAAGAGGTGGGACCAACGGGGAGGTGAGGAAGATTTATGAGTCATGGATGGTGAAGCATGATAAGGTGTGCGACAAACTGGGAGAGAGGGAGAGGAGGTTCGAGATCTTCAAGGACAATCTACTCTTTGTCGACAAACATAATATCGGGAACCACTCGTACAACCTCGGGCTTAACAAGTTTGTGAATCTCAGTAACGAGGAGTACCCATCGATGTACCTGGGCACTAAGATCAATGAAATTGAAGGCTCTTGTCATTGGTGAACCAACGGTACATCATAAAGGGAGGAGAAGAGGTTCCTGATGAAGATTGATTCAAAGCTCGGATTCATAGTGATGCTCGCAATCGGGGTCGCCTCCAGCAGCGTTGTCCGAGAAATTGCTAGTGTTCCCCCTCATATGTCTATTAATATCTTGCCAAAGTAATCCATAAACTCAAACACAAACTATCTCAAAGGATCTTCAATAAGCCAAATCACCAAATGAATCACCAAACACTTTACAAGAAGCCAAACCAAATACATGAGATCTCCTCCCAACAACTACAACAACTAGCCGTTTGAAGTGTCCTCAATGCCTAGTTGTTGTAGCCGTTGGGAGGGGGATTAGGCCCAGTCCCCAAGTGACTTGCTGAAGCACGAGCAATTACCGCACTCATGTAGCTCCTAAGATCTCTATTAGGAGCCATTATAGTTGTTGCCTGAACAGCAAGTAAAACTCTTAGAACACGACAAAGCCACTGCTGAAGCACGAGCAATCTGTCGATCTCTTCGTGTTCTACTCGAGGAGTAAGTCTGGAAGCTAGAAAAAACTAATATGGCTCATCTGGGCTCGAGTCTCAGTTATTTGAAATCTGGAAGTCGTAAATTTAAGCAACGGCAGTAAGGGATAATTAATCTCATCAATCTCCAGCTAATTTTGAGCGGCCGATAACCTGGGGCTGCATACGAGCTGAAGGAGCCGAACTCTGGTTCCTTTTTCTGTATGAGCTAGCTCATGTTCTCTGCATGTTTACAGATAGTTTATCTTTGAACATGCTCACCAGTCAGCTGTTCACTATTTCATAAAGAGCCAGCTCTTAACAGAACAAGCCTATGAGCTGAACGAACCAAATGTAAGGGCATCTCCTGTTCGTCTCATTTCCTGTATGAGCTAGTAGCTAGCTTCGTGATGTCGTGTTTGAACATGCTCACCAGATAGCTGTTCATTATACTTCATAACGTGCCGAGTCTGAACGCAACAAGCCTATGAGCTCATCAGTTTGCAATCATTTTGATTGTGAACCAAAAGAATTCTTGAACGCAAGAAATCTGGTTTCACGAGGGCAGAAGCAAGATCTCTCTCCCATGTGAATGGAGAAAACAAGAGCTTTACCCCCAAATTGGGCAAACCCAATCCTTAGCGGACCAGGCCGGGTCCTTACGGGGTTTAATTTAGACCAAGAAAAAGAAGCAGGGATAGGTGGAGACAGGACTGGGTTCCAACACGCATTATTTAGTTTTTCAAACAGCAAAGCTCATGTTCGTATTAATCTCAATGAACCTGTTTTTTCACTTTATGCGTCGGGTCCTTTGGGGGACTGGCTGCGTCTGGATCCAAATCATAACTATGTCCTCATCTGCTAATTCTTCATTCCAACTTACAACTCATAGTTAGGTCATGTTCTAATGCAAACAAACCAAGACTGGCCCAATCTATCACACTCAGCTCCCACCAAACCTGATCGAGGCACTGACACACAGCTGGAGGTCACGGAAATATGGAAGCCGTCATTATTTGATATTTTAAAGGTTGTTTGTTAATACAAATACTAATCCTTACTAACAATAAACTGAGAGCATTAACTCACCTAGCAGAGACTCAACTCACAAGATACCGGTCATGAGTTCAATTCTGAGGCCGTGCATACCTGGTTTCGGCCTCTTCATTGCAACAGAAAGAAAAAGAAAAACTAAAACTTGATTCCCATAAAGCAACGATGTCAACCCTTAAGTCCGTGGTCTCACATCGATCAACCCTCGTGTTGACCCGTATGACATGACACCATGAACTGAAGTAGTGAGATGAATATGAATATAACTCTTTCAAAATTTCAATATCAATGAGGTCTAACAAAATATCTATAACTTATCAAAGAACATATTAACTACTAAAATTTATATTAGTACAAATTGTTATAACCTTTCTAAACATATCACTTCCTCTTTTTAATATATGATCTTCTCGCTAAGAAAACCTAAGAGATCCTTATAAAAGTAGCAATTTCTAAAATCTAACAGTAATAATAAAAAGGGAGTGAGCACACTAATGCTTATGCAATAGAACAATCCATATTTAAAATATCAGTGCATATCTATGAGTATCAAATACGGTAAATACCTCAAAACTTTATAGGATCGTAATAATACCACATGCGCATTCACATCCACGCACTCACATTTCAACATACATCTTATTATTTAGTTTTAACATTTATAGTTGATAGAGTGCTCGTAAACCAAGGTTGCACAAGTTGTTCGACACTTACCAAATGCTTCAAGTACACTGTGCTGTCCATGCACACAGTTAGTATATAATGCAATGCGCACACACGGCCGGGGTGCTTGAGAGCCCACCCTTCCCTTGGATGAATGTCAGAAGGTCACATCATATTACTATTGAATCTCTAGAGGCTCGAAATCCAGACATCTACACCAAAAACGTGTATTTCTCACACAATCATGTCCTAAACCCTTTGTGTTATTCTTGTTTACAAATAATACTTACATGGACAAAGATCAACATAATATCCACAAACGCCTCATAAATAGTAATCAAATTCACAAATCTCGATACCGTGCTACTATGAAAGAGTTGGACATAATGCGTTGCACAAAGATGAGGGAATGCATGGGAAAGAATGAAACCCTTCACTTGTACTGGGAACTACTTACTGTGCCCAGATGAAAAGTGGCATTCACTGCAATTCCGTATTGTTCTCTTCGAGATCGCAACCAGCCGGCCTTACATGACCCACTCCAAGAAAATGCTGCGAGTTTTTTTTCTTCTTTTAACTCTCACTCAACCCCTTCCTTACCTTTTGTAGGCCCAGTCTCATGGAAAAGTCGAACTGGCGACATCCAATAGCTTGCTTAAACTAAGAAGTACGCCGGACCCAGATGTCATGTGACACGCTATTATGAAAGACGGATACCCAACCTAATGAAGCGGTGCAACCGATTTTCTTTGCAAATTAACGCCATGTACCAAGCCCAACGTCCAAGGCAGCTTTTGAATTTTCAATTAAACATTCCGTAAATATTAATAGATCTTTTTCATCTGTTTTCCGGCACCTGAAAAGATAAATCTATTACCACCGATTGATTTAATGTTGATCAGATGATCATTTCATGAGCACGCATATACTTCATCAAATAGCAAAACTTTAGCTTTTCTTTTTTCTTTTGGTTCTCATAGAAAAAAAAACCATAATAACATGGTTTAGTTGATTCGCCCAACGCATCAGTGCATATTCTTCAAAATCTTCATTCAGGTTGGAATCTGTCCTCGATATCAAACTTGAACCACTTCGAACTGCAGCTGAATGTTATACATGCCGATGGGGAATGAGTAAGCAAACATTATTGGGTGATCTAGAGGAGGAGAGTAACTACACCGTCAGCCATTATTATAAACTGGGTCCGCTTTGATTCAAGCCACCGTGTGGTTAGGTGCAAAGTAGGTATGCCATGGCCATGTGATCGATCACTCTTAATATTATGAACATGGTCCTCTCCTATAAATTGTGATCGAGTACGATGGAGATGTAGTAATGTGCAGAGGCCGATACAATGGTGAATATTGAAACCAAACTGTTGAATGCATGGGAACTTTAAGGGACCACCATGAATCTCCCAAAAATCCAAAATAAATATGACAGTCGCCAAATGTAACCCTATCCAGGAGTAGAATCTGACGCCAAGAGGCATTTAAAAACTATCCTCCTCCAACGACAAGAAGCAATCTAAATCGACTAGCGGGCCGTCGGAGTTAGATTCCTGTAGGCGTCACTAATTCGTTCATCAGCCAAAGCCTTGCGGGTAATGTCCATATCCTCCAAGTTTTATGCCAGATGGGGACCTGCATAAAGTGATGTAATCTCCATATACTAGAAGGAAGAAGAAAGAAGGGCAGACTAGATTCAGAGAAACGTGACCAAGGCTTTGAAGTTTCATTAAAGGGTATGCACCGAGAGCGTGAGGGAGCACTCTGACGCCTTTTCTGCAGGTGGGAAGTTAATTGACTCCCAGGGGCTGCATGTGTGTGTTTTAGGCTTCGGACTCTCTTCGTAACAATCGAAAGAAAGGCGTAGTTGGTTCGACATTGCATCAAGGCGTAGTATGATCGATCTATATTGCTGTCGTTCTGAATTTTCTGGACCGATGCTTCTATATTTTTGCTCATTGATTTTGATGTGCTTTAGGCGATGTCGATATACATGGTTATGTTCATTTATGGATGGGAGCTACCTTAGGTCAAGGTACCCCACCAAGCTACGTAAAAGTTCTTCGCTTCAAAGAGGGGCCCCAAACTCTGTAGGTAACATGTACCGGAAGAGAAGAAAACTAAAGCTTAAGCCTAACACACTCACACCTTTTGAAAGGTTTGATGGTACCTATATGATATTAACTAAGCACATCGTATACGAGATGATCACGAAATCATGCTTGTAATATTACTCTTAAGCCATCCGTTGGCCATATAGTGAGTTCTCGCGGTATATATATGTCATCCGATCATTAATTTATTGTTCTCCTGATCCACTAACACATGAAATGTTTGCCCAATCATTCAATAATTCGATCGGTTTGCCGTGTGAAGACCTCTGGTCACTAGTAGTGATCCACATATCTGATCGGATTGCGTTTCGTTGACAGGTTTCAATAATTAATCTCAGTTTCTCTTTTTTGTCCGCCTATTGCACGCCCTGGATATCGAACTCATGACCTTCAACTTGTGAGTTGTACCTAATCAATTAGCTTATTTTTGTAGCTAAATAATGCAATCTAGTTCATCATACTATCTGACAGTTTTGGGTTCAGATTAGAATATCAAATGCTGAACACTAAAGTGGACTCTAATCGATAATTGAATCATGTTTCAATTTCAGATTGAACGCAACTGATTAGGTTCAGGTTAATGCATTTGCATGTCCCAAACCCAGAGCCGAAATTGAGATCCCTATTTTATAACGAAAGTTTCCTCAAACCATTGAAAGAAAAGAAACTTGGGGCAAGGAATGGTGACAGAGCCATTGAGAGGATGAAGGTTGAGCAGTAATTGTGAAAGTTGCAGCGCCCCTCCCAACACATGGTCGTATCAGGATCCTTCCACTAACATGTTGTTTCCCACATTTGGTTAATAGATTGTAAAAGGTAAGAAATGGGCAGTGGGACTCTCACCCAACCTGTTAATTTCACACGCACTGTTTTGTGCAATGGTCCTGTCTCTGGTGGAGAAAACCCCCTCAATCTCATGCCGTCCCTGCGGGACCCAAACTCAAACTGTCAACTTAGCTTCACACACACAACAGGTAGTAAAGTTCTTGTTATCTCGTAAAAGTCGGTACCCGTTCAACGATATTCAAGTTTTCCTCGAGTTTGAAGCTAGCAAATTCAGGTAAAACCCCGCGTCATTTAGATCGGAGTGGGTTGGTGTTGGTGGAAAGTGCCTTTTTTGTGTTGGTGGATGAAGAAAAACACAGAATCAAATCGATCAAATGCAACCATGATGGCTCACTTGCGATAGCCGGGAATTGGAGATGCATTTCCACCGAAAGAAAAAGCATGTTCCCCATTGCTCTCAACCTCACCGGAAAAAATTTCAAACAAGCCATCAACCTTTTTATCTTTAGAAATTGTCATTGGTTCTTGGAAGATACGCGTCAAGATGGAGTGCTGCTTATTTTGGAATTCAGGCGGCTTGATGGCGGAGTCAGTTGATAATTATCAAAAAATTCCTGTTTCTTTTCTTCTCGTTGGGTTGCGTTGATGCGACGCCTTTTCTATATTGTTTCTTATTTATCTAAATGAGTGTAGAGCAAAGTGAAGCTATTCAAGTTAGGTACCAAATTTTACTCGCCAATATCAATAGTAAGCCAAAACGCTCATTAATAATAATAATAATAATTAATAAGAGTACTATGGGATTTACGATAAGTGTTTCATTAGGCTCCCCGTAATGAATGGTAAATTTTCATGACATTAGAGCAGCGCACTTCACTGTCTCAGTATAGTATATACTCTGGCCTTGTTAATGAGGCCAAACACGCAAACAAGACATGCACCACGTCGCCACTTAAATTAATTTGGGTTGTTGATATCCGAATAAAGTTAACAGTCCAAGAAAACCAAGTCAAGCCCAGCCATACAAGCCACCAGCTGGCTGCCTAAGAGAGCAGGCACAAGGAATGAATTTAGAGTTTGGTTTCAACCACCCAAACCTTCCTGCAATAATTTATTTAAACCTTCACGCTCATAAAACCCCAACAAAACCCTTACAAATAAAAATAGGAAAAAGAAAAAGAAAAGGTGGCCCCTATCAGCATACGCAAAACCTCCATCTTAATTAATCACGCATTGCCACCTTCATCGTTATCACTTAAATACCCATCTCACCCCCTCTTCTCGCCATCTCCCCCTCTCGCACCTTTAGCCTCCATCATGGTTTTCCCAAAGCCAAGCCGCTTCCAACCCATCTCTCGGTGCAGCTCGAGGAACCGAGCAGACCAGACTGTTGCAGCAGACCTAGACGGAACCCTATTGATCTCGCGCAGTGCCTTCCCTTACTACATGCTGGTTGCCTTAGAGTGTGGTAGCCTTCTTAGAGGCCTTGTTCTCCTTTTGAGCGTCCCTTTTGCCTACTTCATCTACATCTTCGTGTCAGAAACTCTTTGCATCGAGATCTTCACCTTCATTGCCTTCGCTGGGCTCAGGATGCGAGACATAGAGATGGTAGCAAGGGCCGTGCTGCCTCGTTTCTACGCACAGGACGTCCATCCTGATTCGTGGACTGTCTTCAACTCCTTTGGCAAGCGTTGCATTGTCACGGCCAACCCCCGGGTCATGGTGGAACCTTTTATTAGGAATTATCTTGGCGCAGACAAGGTGCTGGGGACCGAGCTGGAGGTGACCAAGTCTGGCAAGGCTACCGGGTTTGTCAAGCATCCAGGTGTGCTTGTTAGTAAGCTCAAGCGTGATGCAGTCGAGAAAGAATTTGGCGACAACCTTCCAGACTTGGGGCTCGGAGATCGCGAAACCGATCATGATTTCATGGCCGTTTGCAAGGTTGTTTCTCCTCCTTAACTTCGTTGTTTTCACTTGTAGTATGATCTCGTATCGAGAAATTCTGTGATTCATGTTTCGTATGTGATGTGGGCGATCCTGAATTTCTTAGGTGAAATCACCTGTAGCTGGAAATCTTGATTCGTTGCTGACAGAAATCGTGAATTTTCCTTCGATTTCTCAAAGCATTGTTTCCTGCAGTAGAAAATTGGAAATTCAGAAAATCCTGAATCCTCAGGTGTATTGGGAGAAAAATAATCATTATTTTAGAATGAAAAGAAAGAAACTCTGGCCGACAACAGAAAAATACGGTGAACAGGGTTTACCTTAATATACTAATGAAGTTTTGCTTGGAGGTGCATAAACGGTGGGCTGCCTAATCCTGGCGGATCAGCCATGCCAATTAATGTCAATTACTCAATTAGATTATTGTGACACTTGCCCTTACATGCACTATATATATAGAGAGAGAGAGAGTGCGTGTGTGTGTGTGACCGGGTCAACCATCTCTTGTTTCACAACAGGGAGGATTCGACATGGTTTTTATGGCAGGTTCTGGCTCGAATTTGGGTGTTTTTTTTCTAGTTTAGTATAGTGTTTCTTAAGCCCTTTTCTCTTGGGAGAACATCGCTATCTCCTGTTGATCATTGTTTACATCACAAGTAGGTCTTTTGATGGACAGCCCAATACAGGTGCAAGTAGCATTACGAACTGCTCCGTATGATAATTAAGTTCGTCTCGATCATATTATAAATCCAATTTCCCTTTTATATGTAATGCTGCATTTCCTTTTCCTCTTCATGCACATCGGCCTAAAGCGTTGGCTAGTGAAGCATATGATTGTCATTTTAGCTGCTAATCGTTCTGACCTTCTGTTTCGGGCATCTTATTCATGACTCGGTTGCATTGACACACGCATGCATGCATGCAAACACACACAAAACACATACATGGACGACTAACATTGACATTATCTTTAATTTATGCAATTTTTAGTTCGATAGTCGCCTTTGTTATAGTTTGCCATCACTTTAAACGAGTAAGCTGCCTTGTATTCTCAACAGTAGAAAGGGACTAATTGTAGCAATCATTTTTACGGCAAAATAGTGAGAGAAGGAAAGGCTGTTACAGCGATTCCTATTGGCAGTTTTGTGTATTGCGAATCATGCAATAGTAGTTTTGTCCCTTTGGTCTTCCGTTTTCATTATTGACGTAGCCATCCATGTTAGAACTATTTATAGCAATCATACAACAATAATAACTAAGTCTTTTCCCATACTCTATCACTATCGGTGTCAAGCTACCATTTAACTTAATATAAATTAGATCATTTTTTATAGTCTTTTTCAATACTTTTGTAATAGTCTTTTTCTTTTAAATATTTTCACAATCTATTTAGTTTTTACATGTCCAAACTATCTTAAAATATTTTTTTCTTATTTTATTCTCTATGGATGCTACTTTCAATTTGTTTCTAATAACTTTATTATGTACATGCTCTTTTCTTCTATAACCACTCATTTATCTCAACATCTAACTACCTCAAGAAGGAAAAACTATTAAACCGATTCTTGTTGGCAGTTTTGTGTTTAACGAATCATGCAATGGGCCTCCGTTTTCATTATTGACGTAGCCATCCATGTTATAACTTCTCAATCCCCTCCTTCTACGTGAGAGGAGGAAAATGAAGTCATTCAAACACGTCCAACTCTTTCTTTCTCACCAAACACGAAATACAAGTTTCCCTTCCGCAAAACATGTTAAGCCTTTCCCTCACGCTTTTCTCACGCACTCTTCTCGTGACCTTTTTACGGTTTTCTCCGTCGTACCTCTGTCAGTTCTTGCGCCTCTCTTATTCTTCGTAACCTTTTTGCCCGATCTTTTGAGAGAAATACGGCGAATATTAATTTTACAGTCCATAAGCTATAAACTTGGCAAGAAAAATAGCATTGAATTTATTAATTAATTTTTGGTTAAACGATTGCAGTTTTCTGTCATAAGGTTGTAGTTTGGTAATTGGGTAGAGCATGACATGCAGACAGCTCAGCAAGATAAGGACTTGTAATTAATATCGGTTCCTATTTCCTGTGTTCTGTATGCACAAAGCATATAGAAGTTGAACGAGTTTTTTAACTTCCCTTTGCTAGGCAAGCTGGCCTCCTGCACACACCCATTAATGCCAAAAAAGCGCGTTCGAACGTATAGCTTCAAGTTCGAGTAGAAATTTATGTTTTCCAGACTTTGATACTGAGATATTCTTTTCCGTTTTCATTTGACTCACTTTAGCAATTATTACCACTCCCACTCGTTTCCATGGTAGATGGGCATCAACTGCAGAAATTAAATTGATGTTTCTTCCTAGATGAAAAAATACAATGTAATTAGAATGCATAATTTGTGGCGACTTCAGCTTTGAATAACTAGAAGATCTGGCAATATGCTGAACTTGGACATTCTGGAGCCCAAGAAGAATTTATTCATGTTTGCTGCTACGCTGTCATGGTTAGTCATCCATCACCAAGGTCATCTGAATGCATAATTAGAAAGCCCTTTTCTTTTTCAAACGGCAAGGCATAAGAATTGAACCAATTGATGTGAATATCTTACTGATCAGATTGCCATAGATTGTCACATTTATCTGGATAACCGTGTTATTTTGAATGAAATGCTGTTTTCACCAATTCTCGTGTCGTTGTCTGTGTTTTAGGAAGCCTACATGGTGCCTCCCACAAAGTGCGAGCCAGTGCCACGGAACAAGCTGATGAGACCGATTGTTTTGCACGATGGCCGCTTGGTTCAGAAACCAACTCCTTTAATGGCCCTTCTCACCTTCCTGTGGGTGCCAATTGGATTCATGCTTGCTCTCATGAGGATATATCTCAATCGACCATTGCCCGAAAGGATCGTTCGTCACATGTATACAATCCTTGGCATCAATCTCATAGTTAAAGGCAACCCTCCTCCCCCACAAAAGAATGGAGATAAGAACGGTGTCCTCCTTGTCTGCAATCACAGAACCGTCCTTGATCCCGTGGTTATAGCAGTTGCCTTAGGGAGAAAGGTCAGTTGCGTTCATTACAGCATCAGCAAATTCACCGAATTCATCTCACCGATTAAGGCCGTTCCTTTATCAAGAGATCGCATAAAGGATTTTCACAACTTAAAGAAGCTCCTTGACGAGGGTGATCAGATTGTGCTATGCCCAGAAGGAACCACTTGCAGGGAACCATTCCTTCTGAGGTTTAGTGCTATGTTTGCTGAGTTAACAGACAGAATTGTGCCTGTTGCCATTACTACAAAGCAAAGTATGTTCTACGGGACGGCTGTCCGCGGGTGGAAAGCTTTCGATCCCTACTTCTTCTTCATGAATCCAAGGCCGACGTATGAGATCACCTTCTTGAATCAGCTCCCGCCTGAGCTCACTTGTAAAGGTGGCAAGCCTTCCATTGAAGTGGCTAACTATATACAAAGGGTGATTGGTGGCACTCTGGGGTTTGAGTGTACTAGCTTCACTAGGAAAGACAAGTATGAGATGTTGTCTGGAACTGATGGCAGTGTGAAGAAGAGGCAGGAGGACGAATATAATAAGTAGAGTGGATATTGCACGCAAAAGAAAATGTTGGTCTGGTTAAAAATATGGTTTTTCATCATTTGTCAAATTGGAATCTAGTTGGGACATTCTCATCATTCATATATTAATATATGGCGTCTTTTTTCTGTCATTGTGGTTAGCGAGCTTGATGGCTTTCAAGTCAAATAAACACTGAAAATATTTCTCCCAAAATGTCAAAAGTAATTGAGTTGATAATATATTAATATATGTCATTTCTAATGCAAGGATTATGTGTATTACATATTGAGCGAGCGAGCGAGGCATGTGGGAAGCAGCAGATTTTCTTTGGTTTATATATATTCATTCACTAATCTCGTGATCTTTAAGAGGGGAATATTGAAAGTTGTTTGAATTTTATGGTAGCTGCAGTTAATTTCGTGCGAGAAAAAGTGTTTCAAGGTGGCCATGTGGTGTGCCGCTGGTGGCCTTCGGATTGGAAAAACCGATGGCTCATCGTGCTCGTGTGTAGTGCATCATCCCTATCGGATGCTCATCTGCCAGAATTCAATTCTGTGTGTAGTTCTGAGTTTTTTTTTGAACTGGACGTTAATTATTATTAACCACAGTGTTTTGAGATTGGCATCATTGTAGGCTCTTCAAACTGAATTGATCTCAAGAGAAATTTTTTTGGGTAAACTATGAGAGAGGAAAATGTTCATCATATCAAAACTGATCCCCTTTGAAAAAACAGTATAATAGCATTCCCATTTGTCTTCATACAGCTGTGTTGACTGGTGTGCTATATCAAATCTTAGTCGTTCGATTGAAGGACCAAGATCACGTCCATCCAAGTTAATGCAGCTACAGTATTGCTAGAATCTGATGTACGGTCTCTGCCATCATATGTGAGATGACAGCGTCCTCTGTTAATATCTAGATTGCTCGTTTTAGTCCAGGGTATGACTTGGAGAGGACTATAACACGGTTTTGATTTGGACCCCAGAAACAGTCGCAGTTGGACACAACTTCCGAACTTGTTTACCACATTTATCAGAAAAAAAGGCCATCAAAGTTGTCACTATGCAACTTTTAAGAAAATTATAAGGAATATAATTCCGGTAAGGTCAGGCATGAAACTGCTAAGGTTCATAATGAGCTGGATCAAAGGTATCCCCGGGAACAGAGTATTGGTCCATTACTGGGGTAAAGTTCCTTCTTTTTCTTTTTTTTAAACAGTTGTTAATTAGTTTCAAGAAACAAAACAAAAAAACATTTTGTTGTTTCTTCAACAATTTTTGATTTCTAGTGAACCTCTCAGCAACATTCTGGTTTAAAAGTTCTCTTCGTCTGTCAACCAAAAAAAAAAGAATTGATCTTATACAATTTTTAAAACATATTTTTTAAATCATATGATTATTCATATACCTTTTTTATGAATAGCTGAGGCATTGAGGAGTATTAAGAAAGGTATTTTCAAAATCAATCTGATTCTATTTTTGTTGGTTTTATTTGAAGAATAAAAGGATCACAAAGAATCAATCTTTCTTTTAATTGCTGAATCTAACGCACTGAGGCATCTTTATGTCTACTGAAACTAAAATTGATGTCTTATGAATGTCCATTATAGTCTTTGTCCGTTGGATAATTTTAATCTAAACAATTCGGTATCTTTATGCTGAAGATTAGCTTTCTAATGAGACGTTTATTTTCTTTACCAGTAGTACGACCTAAGTATATTTAAGCATAGTCATATTAACCACGGAAAGTTTTCTTTTGCATAGTAACTAAAGGCCCAACCCCAAATTACTAAGGGCACACCTTCTTTATCGTGATGCTCATATTTATCCAACGCCCACCACTTTTTTCTTTTCATGATAAACGATTAATTGGAACCCGCTTAATGTCAAAGCTCTCTCCTTCCTCTTGCTCCTCTCTCTCTCACACATAACCTGTCACTCCTTTCTCCCTCTCTCCTCTTGTTATTGGCATCCACCGGTCATCATTTCTCTCTCTCCTCCTATCTCTCCACTTTTTCGTACCACTAGAGCTAGTCACCGCCTTGCTTCCATCTCCTCATCTTTACCCCTTTCTCCTCCATTTTGAAAAAGAAAGAAAAAAGGACTCTGTTGCACCTCTTTTATATAGGAGACATGTGTGAAACGTATTTCCTTGAGTACAAGAAAAGGATACGTGTATGCATAGGAGAGATGTGTGCCATAGACATCCCTCTCACACCAAAAGTATCTTAATGTGAGGGAGACGCATGTATTTCCCACAAAAAGAGAAGGGATATGTATGCTTTACTATAGTGAGAGATGGGGTTAAGAGGAGAGAAGTTGGCTTCGATGATACAAAAGAGAAAGTATAGGCAAAAGTTGAGAGAGCCGGAGAGACAATGAAGAGAGAGAGAGGTGAGTAGAAAGGAGGATAAAATGGGGATGAGGTGTGTACTTAATAATTTAAGATTTGCCTTCAGTAACACCCTTCTTTTGAGAAGGGAATTGAAGATTTGAAGTCACTAATTTAGAATAATACTTGGGAATTCCAAGGAGTGATTCTTGCAATCTCCAAATATTTAATTACTGTAAATCCAGGGGCTATTGGCTTACGCATCGATTCAAACTGATAAACTAGCTTGGCTTTAACCCCAAAATAGGTCAAGCCTGGGCTCGATTCACGTGGAAATGATCAACCCCATACAGAAGACCTTTGTTGATTCTAAGTGGTTCGGCAATGTTCCCCTAAGCAAGGTCTCGAGTTCAAGTCTTGCAAACGGAGAAAACCAGTATCGATAGAGCTTTACACCATAGTAGGCGGATCTGCCTTGAACCGGATTAGGTGGTGTCCTTGTCAACTTCCAGATACGGTGGCTTAGACGGAAAAAAAAAAGGAGAGAAGGATGAACTCCGCGGATATGGACAGTTGGTGACGTCCTTATTGGCTAGACTCTACCAAAGGTACAATATGTTAATTTGGTATCAACACAAAGGTGTGTCCAAATGCATCATTAGTAAGTAAAGCTTGGCTCATTGAGACCACAAATACGGTATCATGATCTTAATAACCAACAAATTGTCAGACCACGGAACTTGAAAAGCCCAGAAAGGGAAACATTTCATCTGTTGGGCATGGTCAATTGGGAGTTCCCTTTGAGTCCGAATGCGCAGACCTATACTCCAGCTCTATGTGCATCATTTAACCCCAGTAGTGGATACATTTTCAGTTTGAATCACAATTTTTTTGCTCAACTCCGGCCCGTAAGAAGAATTTATTTTTGGATCTGCTTAAATCTGGAATCAGATTTCCGCATCCGATTCTCTCATGAATCCAGATCATAATATGCTATATTAACTGGGTACTGCTTGTGTCCGGCCTGACCCTTGAAACCCCTCGTTCCCAACCATGAAAGGCCTTGGCCGACGTCTCTTTTACTTGTGTCCAGTTAGATTTACGGGGCACGACATTAATTCTCGCCCACCCTCAACTCGTAAGATTACAAAACAGCTGAGAAATGATGATTTGGCTCGCAAGTGTTCAATCGAGCTTGCTAATCGGTATGAACTATAGGCATTCAGCTCAGCTCGACTCGTATAAGTTCGTATGTATGCTTTTGTATACGTAAGTGTTAATATTCATACACTCCTTTTTACTAAACACGTATCTTTTTTTATTTTCCAAAATTATCCTTTTTAATTTTTCTCATCTTTCAAACAGTGACACAACCAAGGCACGTCAACCTTTAAGCAATGATGCACCTCATACGCATCTATCATTTTAACATACGTATGTTTTATCATCAATTATAACATCATATGAAAGTTACAAGAAAGAGTTGATGAGGGTAAGATTTAAAAACAAACGATTGAGAAAGACAACAACGTTAAAAGAGTTTGTCGGAGAAATAAAGATTGAGAAGGGTCGTTGGGAAGAAAGGAGAAACCAATAAATGATTGGGAGGAGAAAAAACCGGTGGAGATGGAGGAGAAACTGGTGAGAGTAAAAAGAGTTGAGAGAATGTGAAGTAAATATAATTTTAGGCTTTTTGAAAAAAATGTATCTTTAGTAAAAAAAGTGTATGAATAGAAATTATAATAACTGAATGTAAGCTGAATAGTTGCAAGATTTAACTCCAGGTATATAGATCAAAGAGATACTCGAAAAATAATACATTCTCTCTAGAAAGCTGTACTTTCAAAACCAAAAAAAAAAACTAGAGTGAATCATATACTAGGTTTATAACATAAATGGCACATATTTTTATTACGGAGCTGCTCTTGTTTTGGCTCCCGTAGTCTTTATGAGCTTGACCTCGGTTGGGGTTTTTTAGAAAAAAATGTATGTTCAGTAAAAAAAGTGTATCAATAGCAATTATAATAACAGAATGTAAGCTGAATAGTTGCAAGATTTAACTCCAGGTATAGATCAAAGAGATACTCAAATAGGGTAATCTTTAAAAAATGATACATTCTCTCTAGAAAGCTGTACTTTCTAAACCAAAAAGAAAAACTAAAGTGAATCATATACTAGGTTTATAACATAAATGGCACATATTTTTATTACGGAGCTGCTCTTGTTTGGCTCTCGTAGTCTTTATGAGCTTGACCCTGGTCGGACTATCTTGAGCTCATGAGGTTAAGCTGCTATATATGCTATACAATCCCTAGATTTTAAGCTTGTTTGGCTCCTGTTAACACAACGGGAACGGGCAAGTGAGATGGTATAGTGTGATGAAGGGCGTCGTTCCCTCGGACAGTAGGAGAGGAGTTCTATTGCCAACGGATTTTTTCCATGAGGAATGGCCTATTTACATAAAACCATGAAGATCTATCAAACAGCATGATATATATATATATATATATATATATAGAGAGAGAGAGAGAGAGAGAGAAACTATTTATCACACAGCAGGAACATTTTAAAAAAGTATTGCTTATACATTATACATGATGGCAAAGCAAGGAAGAATGGCCCTTGGACTGAACACGTACAACTCCTCCAAACTTGGGTAATCGCCAGATTCCCCTGCTATAGAGTCATAACTTTCCTTCAAACCAAGTTCTTGGTCGTATGCAATTCGACCGGCAATGACCCTGCAAATGAGGATCGCCCTCTTGGCATTCATGAAGGAGAACTCTTCCTCTATGTCTTCGGCCATGGACTCATGTGCCTTGTCACTGCTTGAATATGTGCATATCCCATCAAGTTTTGAAGAGAACCCATATCTTATAATCCCACATATGCTACAGAATTGCTGGTTGCATAGGCTCGAGTTTCCTCCATGTCCAAGAGAGCAAGAAAACGTCGAACAATGAAACCTCAAGAGCTCATTTCCATCGACTAAGCATCTTTGATGCCGTCTACTCCCTGTTCTTGACGCTCTTGCCTTCACTATCTCTCTGTATTCTTCAAATTTGTTGAGGATTTTAGGGCTGTTGTGAATCTTGATGATTCTTAGGATTTGTGGGTGTCTTCTGATCTTCATCCAACCAGTTTGAAATATGATCTCTACAACGTTTTTTCCTGAATCTCCTCTAGTGAACTCTGAAACTGCATGCTTGATGGTTTGATGGTGATCTAGGAAATGGATTTTAGAGAAAACCTGACCACACATTGTGCATGGATAAGTATTGGTCCTGAGTGATGAAACAGAGGCTGATCTTTGGGCAATTGGTGAGCTACGGAATTCATTTGATGAACCAGAATTTCTTCTCTCCGGTGCCGTTGCGGGACTGAGATTGGTCGCTCGTGTTAAGGAAGAAAATATTTGGTGGTCGTCTTTTTTGAGAGATGGCTGTCTTTTCATACCGCAGGAGAGTATCCTCTTGAGGTATGTCCATGAGTTGATCAAGAATATTCTCTTTGATATCCCTTTCCTTGTCTTCGGGATGCGTGGTTCTGAACTTGGCTGGAAAGCTGAACTTTTCTTCATTGTGGCGCAGAAACAGGATCGCAGGAGTAGCACAACCAAGCAGTGTAAGGATCTGAATGAAGAACTTGATGCAACCATGATTAGAAGAAGTTCATGATCGCTCTCTCCCTCTCTCTTTCTCAACGGTGGGTGAGTGGAAGGATATAGAGCCTAAAAGGATGCAGCAGAAGTAGTCGGCGAGTCAAAGGCGTTCAAGGTCGAGAGAGAGAGACAGGAGGGGTTGGTGAGGGGTGCTCATCTGGTTGAGCTGGGAGAAAGCCTGGCCAGATTCGTGTCCAGGGTCACCACGGCCCAACCCAAAATTGTATTAGGTTCAGGTCGAGTTGGGCGGACCCTTTATGCCAATTTTGAATCGGGTTCAGCTAATTCATTTGTTCCCTAACCAGGTCCAAACTCAACCGTTGTTCTTTATCGGTGGGCTTAGCTGGAGTGTGATCGAAATCTGTTGGCTCCCTACTCGGGTCCAGGTTCATCCGGGCCAGGTACTCAGGTCGGTTCACCGCTTTGGTTATGAAGGTGGAGCATCGTACTGTTTTGCTTTGCTCTGGATGAGTGTCTCGGAAAGAGAATTACTGATTGGAATAAAAGAAGCCATTAAAACAAAGAATCGGAGGCTAGAAATCAGGATGTTGGATGCCGACGAATAAAGGACTTGTTAAAGTGTCAAATGGGTATGATTGGGACAACTTAGCTTCTTAAATAAAGTATCTTTAACCTTACCAGAAAAAATAATAAAGTATCTTTAGAATTAATAAACATGTTTACCATTTTTGTCTAAAAAGATAAAAACATTGCTTTTTTCTTAATGCTGATATAACTTGGGCTGCTAAACAAGTTCAATGAATAAGACAGGGGATGAATGTTCCCCAATTTAAATTACTGCCAATTTGCATTGAGTTTGTTTTCTTGTCTGTGTTCTAGCATTTCTAACTATGTTAGCATTATTTCCCTACATTTACATAGAAATATACTATAAAACACTAAAGCAAGCTAGTCTATATATATGAGCAGAGCTGAACTAACATGCAGTGCTAATGTTTGGCCCAATAACTTAACAAGCCAGCTCATGATCAAAAGCAGACTATGCAGGAGCTCAGAATGCGCCAAAGAGAGCTTAACAGACCTATATGTGAAAGCTCTGAGTTTAGACGGGCTGGCCGACGTGTTTGAACGTCTTTGATTCGTTAAGTCTGCGGCTTGTATCACAAAGAAAGAGTGCCTCTTTGTGAGATTGAAGGCTTAATTCTCTCTCCCTCTCTCGTATACTCACACACATACACACGCGCAGAGACCGGTTAAGAGAAATTTTTGGGACACCTACCATTCTTTAGAAAAAGTTGCAGACTTTTTGTGCCGTGTGTCGGTGACCAATTGACAAAATATGTTAAACCAAGTATAAAAGATTCTGCATTTTCTTTCATACATACTTTAGAAGGGACCAACTTTGCGGCTAAGCAAAGATTTCTTAATTTCATTTAATATCATAAAACATCTAAAAATTTATTGTTAGAGATATGATTTGTCTGTCGGTAAAAATTTATTGGAGTCCATGTCCAAGCTACACCAACCAAATTTTGACCACTAGTGAGGAATAAGGCTGATGCTCAATGCTTCCTTTCAACATCCTTTAAAATTCCAGCTACGAAATATATAAATTAATGTGTTCTGAACAAAATCTTATTGTATCCAACAAATTATAAAAAGATAAACAATGCAACAAGGAATAAACAACAGGTATTCTTTTATATATAAATCAGATGCACGCCAAGTTTCTCAATTATTGTGCCTAGTTTGTGTTCGTGATATTTTGACAGTGGAACATTCGGGCCTCTCCTAATTTGGTTCTCACAGTGCTTTCAGTCTATCCTTTTCGGATCGCCAACCTAATATACTAAAGACATAATGGTGACCCATTCATCTCTTGTACTGGATTAGCTGATCAGATCTTCCATGCCTGTAATGACCGGCCAGGTCTAAAACATAACTAACCGGCAAGAGGTCGGGCCTCTACTCAAGAAATACTAGGGTGACCACGTCTTGGTCGCCCTAGCTAGCTAGTAACGACCACCAACCAAAGTGTGCCTCCACAAGTAAAGCCAACCAATGCAGCTAACCATGATATTTGATTGTGGGTTACCGCAAGGGTGACCATCAGGTTTAACTAAATTGCAAGAAAAGAGGAAGACAGTAGTGGACAAAGTAAATGGAAGCAACCTTCCACTGTTTCATATTGTTTTCTGTTTTGCTTGTTCTTATCGCAGGAGACCCGAGCTGTCATCGAGCCTCCATTCTGAGCAAAATAGAATAACATATCTTCTTTTAGCAAACACTCGCCCGTGACAAGCAGAAGTTCAGTATCAGGAATGAAAGACCACAGTTTGCCTTTCGTAGAACACTGCACGGTTCGGACCAAATCCCGCAGGTCCAAGATTCCTTTATGCCTGGGGCAGCAGCTCCCGAAAGCAGAAAATGATCCTTGAAAATCAAGGGGAGGGGAGGTGTGTTTTTTGGAGCCGCCACCCTAAAAAATGAACCCATTTCGTCAAAACCAACACAAGATCTGATTAACTATCAGATTTGATTTCAGAATTTGATAATCCAAAGCCGGTTGCATTCTTTCATGTATAATGCACCCACAACCATTATTTCCTGTTAAATTCAGTATTGACATTGTCATCAAACTTAACTAGATTATGCAGAACCCAATCAAGTCGGATTCAGTTTGTCAGGACCCAACCAGGCTCCAACATCTTAGCATTCCTACTGAGGAGACGATGGGGGTTATGTGCTTAACACTCACCCTTGTGAGGGGGATTCAACAACCCTTGACGTACCTCTTCGATGAGAACAAACAAGACCTACAAAATCAGTATTTCAGATTTCAGAAAATTCGGAAGTTCGCTTGCAACAACTTGAAAATGCAGGGGCCGGGCATCTACCCTCCCAAATTAACAAGAACCACTCATCATGTATCCTACATCCTTTTAGTGTGTATGTGTTTGTGTGTGTATGCACCCTGAGAGCGAAGCTACCAGAACCTCCTCTTGTTTCTTATATGCAGATGTGTGTACCTAAAACAGGGGATGATCAAGAGACCTAAAACTAGGAAACTACGTCTCATATATGCTCCAAAAATATGCTCCATCAACCAGCAAGCAACCCTCCTCGTAGTTTATGATACTTGAATGCTTGTTGGATAATGGTATTACTCTGCAAGTTGGCTTTACCAACCGTATATTCCCAAAAAATGCTCAACTTGAAACTGGAGGCCCCAAACCGTTGTTCATCTTTGTTCACAATCTAAATTGATAAAAGAAACAATATGATTTTATCAAACGGTTTTCCATGTTCTCCCTTTCATTCATTTCAAGCCAAAAGCACATTACTATAAAGATTGGGCGGCACCTAAAATGCAACCCTGCTTTTGAGTCCATATGATTCTCAACTTTCCAATTCAAGCTGTAGATACCATCGATGAAAACATTCACATTTACCGACTTTTGCTGCCAGACATCTTGAAGATGTATAACGTCAAAGGTGGCATGAGCTATCTTTCCATGTAAAATGCAATACATTTTGCTCCCTAGCAAGATTCCTACGTAATCCCCTGCAGCAAGTGTGCGCATGCACAGGCATGATAAACAACTCGCAGGATGCTACACTCAGTTGTTTGTGCTTCGACCACGGCACCACTAAATCCAACCAGTCCAAAGGGGCATGAACTCAGATGAACATGGTAGGTGTGAAGGTATGATGCTGTACATTGAATACTTTGCCTTCTCAAATGTATTAAAAAGAAAATAGAACAGCGCTCGAGGCGTTACCCAACCTGACCACGCTCTTGACTTGTGTGATGGCTGGCCACGAGTTCAACTCCTTGGGCATGCATACAGGGGCTTTGGCTTCCCGTGTAACCAAGGAAAGGAAAAAGAAAAGAAGACAGAACAGCATACATAATGAAATTACCATAAACATTCAATGTTATATATAACATACAACAATTAACAAACAGTTTATTTGTTCTGCTCTTTTGACAGCTATCAGATATTGGACGTGTGAGGTGGAGAAGGAAAAACCGAGATTTGTCCCCCTAAACTTGATCATTGTTCCAGAGAGAGAGAGAGAGAGAGAGAGAGAGAGAGAGAGAGAGAGAGAGAGAGATCCTCTTTTGACATACTGGAATAAAGGATCTCTCTCATGCACACACGCGCACACATAATTATGACCCAAAACGTATAGCTTGTGAGTACCACTACCAACAGAACAAAGCCGTTAAAAGTTAAAACTGAAATGTCAAATTAAGAAGTCACTAAATCTGATGGTTGTCAGTCGTTAGCCGCCCCCATCATTTTCCATATCTTCATCCTCAGCTACACCACGAATATGCAGTACATTATTGCACCTGTAATTCACACGCCATTTTTAATATCATTAGGACATGCGTAACAAAAGATTTAAAGAAATGTGGAACTTCATAACCGCCCCCTCAATACAATTTAAGTGAACTCCCACGTGGCGGTTACACCTTATGAAACTTACTATGGAGTAACTGCTACATACAGGTATGCTAATATACTGACAGAAAAGCGATGGACGTAGAGACCAGCTGCAAAACACCTATAGAAGCTGGCATTATGCATGTGGAACCTCACCAGCACTCTCGCAGTTATTGTGCTGGTTTGGCCCTGGTGCGACCAATTCAAAACCGGTGCTCTGCATTCCACTAAGAGACTGGCTATTCACACACACACACTGCGCTAAGCCCACAAAGCGGCAGTAAAAAAGGTCCCAAGTAAGATGGCTTTCTTCGCAGCCATCCTCAGGCCAGCACAGCTGGTAGCTGCTACAACGATGCACAGGCAGCAAGCGTTGCTCAATGCCGTGCACATCAACAGTGAACCCCAGCGTGCTGAGGGATCATGCAAATCGTGGTCCCATTACTGTGCCACAGACAAACCAACTATTGGCTGCAGTGGTTGTGCTGTCCTAAGGGCAACAGGGTTGTCACCCAAGCAACCAAAATCCCTGGACCCGCTATTAAACCAAGCAGAAGACCGAGCATTTTCTTAAGCCCTCCGATAGGTGCCTATGGAGAGGTAAGTGTAACCTTAGGAAACAAGCCACGCGCTCCCACAGGGGTAGCGTATTTGACACAACCAATCAAACATGGTCTGGTTCCGTCCTTCCAGTAAGGCTCCACCGGGCCTCAAGCAGACAGGTCCATATCAAATTAGAGAAGGTTTGCCTCTATCTGGATCAAAGGGAGTAGGTTTAGGATCACCGGACACTAAACGGAGCCAATGGGACTAGTCAACAAATCATCCTTTTTGGATGAGGCCACACATAGCAGTGAAAGGTGTCCTTTAGAGGTAAGTTTTGCAAGGCATAAGGGCTACCACCCCGTGGGAGTAGTGGTAGCAGTATAGTCATGTAACACGACCCTTACTCCCATGGGACGGTAGTATGCCATGTTATGCGAGTGCTTTGAGAACAACTTCGCTAGCTTTTCAACGCTTTGTGAATACTTTACACTAGCTTAACAATTCTTTGCGAGCCTTTGCAAATTCATAAATACTGGGCATGAAAGACAGCAATGTCTGGGCAAACTTCCAGTGACATTTCATCCATAAAATTTTACAGTTAGCAAAGAGGAGGAACATCAGAACAAAATATAAGAATGACATCTCCCAACAAACTCAGCACACACCCATTCACAAAATAGTCCCACTGGCTTGGCTAGATATCCAATTAAGATCACTACTGGTTCTGCAGAGTGACAAGGCGTTCTGCAGACCCAAGAGGGTGAAGGACCACATTCATAGGTGAAGGGTTTTCCCTTCAGAAAAGGAGTAATAAATGGTTCCTAGCATTATGTTCCAGTTGAACGTATGGGCTAATCCAACAATTACCATCTAGAGAAGAATGTGTGCAACCACCTGAACCCAAGCCAAAATCCTTTTCTTGTTGATATAATATCATCAAGGTACCTCACTAAGAATATTATTATCACAGTACCTAACTATACAATGATCTTCCCCTTTTTCTACTGTTAGATAATCCTGACATCACAATATTTTCAAGTTATTGGGCATACATCTTAAAACACATGCATGTGCATTTTGGTGCTGGTGATACAGGATTCAAAATTTTGTTGCTAAAAAATCATACTGCTAAAGAAGTATCATACAACAACAACAACAACTAAGCCCTTTCCCATACCAGACGGGGTCGGGTACATAAGATTCTTTGTTTCCACATAGCCCTATCATGTACCATGTTAGCAGTTAACTCACAATAAGCTAGATCATTCTTTATTGTTTCTTTCCAACACTTTTGTGATCTTCCTCTACTTCTTTTAATACTTTCAAAATCTAGTTTTTCATACATTCTTATAGGTTATTCTTTTGATCTTCTTTCTATATGTCCAAACCACTTTAAACGATATTCTCTCCTTTTATCCTCTATTGGTACCACACATAATTTATTTCTAATAACCTCATTATGTATACGGTCTTTTCTTATATGACCACTCATCTATTTCAACATCTTCATTTTTGTCGCAGACAACTTTTGTACATGTTGATGATTAATTGCCCAACACACATAACCATAAAACATGGCAGGCCTAATTGTTGCTTTATAATATGTACCTTTTAACTTTAATGGTATCTTCTTATCACAAAGAATATTTGATGCTCCTCTCCATTTTAACCAACCAGCATTAATTCTATGCATAACATCTCCATCAATTCTTCCATCACTCTCAAAAATTGATCCTAAGTATTTAAAACTTTCTTTTTGAGGGATGCAATGTGTGCCAATTTTAATTTCTATGTCCTCTTAAGTAACCAAATGATCAAACTTACATTCCATATATTGTTTATTTGTTCTACTAAGTCAGAAGCCTTTGCTATCTAATGTTTTTCTCGATAGTTCTAATTTTCTATTAACTTTTTTCTTAGACTCCTCCACTAACACAATGTCATCTGCAAATAACATACACCAAGGTACTTCATCTTAAATATGTTTTGTTAACTCATCAATCACCATTATAAATAAGTAATGACTTAAAGTTGATCATTGATGTAACCCAATATTAACTTCAAAGAAGTATGTCATTCCTTCATGAGTCCTCACACATGTTTTTGCACTATCGTACATGTCTCTTATAAGGTTTATGTATATCAATGGATACCTCTTTTTTCCAAGGTTCTCCAAAGAACCTCCCTCGGTACCATATCGTAAGTTTTTTCTACATCAATAAATATCATGTGAAGGTCTTTCTTTTTTGCTCTAAAATGTTCCATAAGACGTCTCAAAAGGTGAATCGCTTCAACAATAGATCTGCCTGGCATGAATCTAAATTGATTCTCTATTATACTTGATAGTTATCTTAACCTACGTTCGATAATTCTTTCCCACAATTTCATAGTATGGCTCATTAACTTGATACCCTGATAATTCGCAAAATTATGAATGTCTCCCTTATTCTTATATATGGATATAAATGTACTCGCTCTCCATTCCTTGGGCATCTTTTGGTTTCTCCATATTTCATTAAATAATCTTGTGAGCCAAGTGATTCATGTTTCTCCTAGGATTTTCCAAACTTCTATAGAAATATTATATGGTCCTACCGATTTACCACCCTTTATATGTTTAAGAGACTCTTTGACTTCATTTTTTTAATACGTTAGTAGAAATTGTGGTTTATATACTTTTTTTATTTGGCTAACTATCCAAAGCTAATACTAACATCTTTATTTTTATTAAAAAGCTTATAAAAATAGTTTCTCCATCTATTTCTTATATCATCATTTGCCACTAGAATGTTTTCATCCTCGTCTTTGATGATCTAACACAATTAAGATCTTTAGTTTCTAGCTATCCTAAAAATATTTATTTCACTCTCTTTGAGTTGAGTTTTTATATAAATCCTCTCAAATTATAGCTTTTGCTTCACTGACTGCCTTTTTCACTTCCTTTTTTGCTTTCTCATGAGCCTCTAAAGTTTCACTAGTTTTTTTAACATAATGTAATTTGTAACATACCCCCTTTATCTTGATTTTTTTTTGCACAACTTCACTCCACCATCAAACTTCTTTTTGTGCCGGTACACCTCACATAGATTCACCTAACACATCCTTTGCCACTTTCCTAATATGTATAGCCACATTGTTCCACATATCACAAGGTGTACCAACATAATTCCAAGCATCTCCTTGAATGACTTTTTGTTTAAATATATTTTTTCTCGCTTTTGAGGTCCCACCATTTAGTCTGAATAGCTCGATGCACTCTTTTCTTCTTTGTCTATTTTTTTATTTATAAATCTATAACTAAAAGTCGATGTTGGGTGGTTAAGATTTCTCTTGGAATTACCTTGCAACCTTTACAACATGCTCTATCCTTTTTTTCTACAAATAAAGTAATTAATTTGTGTTTGTGATAAGCCACTCTTATAAATAATTAAATGTTAATCATGTTTTTTTAAGATTGTATTGACTATAAAGAGATCAAATGTCATAGTAAAATTTAAAATCTCCATACCTTCCTCATTTATATCCCCAAAATCAAAGTTTCCATGAATACCTTGATATCCTAATGCCTCTTTACTGACACGTCTATTTAAGTCTCCTCCTAAACAAATCATCTCCTTTTGTGGAATTCTTTGAATCATCTTATCTAACTCTTCCCAAAAAGCCATCTTTATACTATCTTCTAGTCCTACTTTGGATGCGTAAGTACAAACTATATTCAACACCTCTCCTCCTAACACTAATTTCAACATCATGATTCGATCACCATATCATTGTATGTCTACTACACTATCCTTTAAATCTTTATTTATGATAATACCAACTCCGTTTCGAGCATTTTCCTTATCTGAGTACCATAATTTAAAACTTGTATCATCAATCTCCTTTGCTTTTTCTTTAACCCACTTTGTCTCTTATAAACATAGAATATGAATCTTTCTCTGAATCATAGTATCTACCACCTCTATTAGCTTACTGGATAATGTTTCGATATTCTAAGAACCAATACGAATCTTATTATCTAGGACTAGCTTCCTTAACCCTGCATCCATCCATATTGAAAATGCGAAGACCCTCTCTGTGATTTATTCACTACATTCGGGCGGCAATGTAGCGGGACTAACTTCTTTACCCACACCCGTTCACGTTGTGGGAACCCTCTCTGTAATTGATTCACTACATTCGGGCAAAAATATAGTGGCCCTTGCTTACTTTTCACTGTATTCGGGCTTTGCAGCGAGTCGCTAGGCAATGACGCCCCAAAGCAATGCTCATAATTTGTGTAATCTATGGTATAAAAATTCGACAAAGTTTTACGTTGGTTGTCGAAAGCCTAACACAACCCTCCTCCTTTATCCGGACTTGGGACGGGCCATGCAAGGGTGATCCCTTACATGGGCGAAGCTAAAGAAGTATCATAATGCCATAAAATTATCAAAGAGAACCACTTTCCACTGACGATGCTCTAATAAGAATTTCCTGAGTAGGGCAAAATACAATGATTGGACATGCAAAAAGCAAAATAGAAGCAAGCACTCCTAATGAGTATCACCATTTAAAAAAAGAAACATTGTAAATATAAATCGAAAGATAATAACTTTAACGAGAACACATGTACCTGATGAGTATCTCACCCAACTGTCCTGCATTTTGTCCATCAATAATCTCCTCAGCATTAACCAGCTGCATTATCATGTCCAAATGCGAATCTTTAGAATGTGGAGTTCTCTAATCATGACAAACTAGTCTTTACTAAATAGATCAAACAAATGATTCTAGAGAAAGGGAAGTAGATAAGCTGAATGATACCTGTAAATTCATATAAGAGTCTACGGAAACAAGATAACCTAGAAAAGGGAAAACAGATCAGGCTAAGCAACTCAAGCACATTCAATCACCACATCTATTTGAGCCAATAACTACATGAAGAAAGACTAAGATCAAAGAGAAATCACCTTGGTATTCCATTCCCCACTTTAGCTTTACTATGACGGGCTTACCAGTTAGATTGTTCAGAAACGGCTTTGGATTAACTGGCACAGCCTGCATAAGCCACAGTCCTAGAAGCAATGAGGAATCAAATATGGTAACCACAACCAAAGATAAGATAACACGTCAACATAACTGAACAGTTTGTCCTGATTGGTCCACAAGCTCAGCGTGAAAATAAAAGAAATGGAATAGAAAAGGGTCAATTATGTAGACATATTACATTGATAATGAATGCAAGTTCTGCAAATCAGCTGGAAACATGAATCCATTGTATGTGTTTTGATGTTTGCGTGCGTTCATCATACCTGAACACATGCTAGTGGAAGATTATATATGATATGTAGCCACAAATCCACGCTTCTATGCTTTCCATAAAAAAATTTAGTCTATGTAAGCCCATAACCAAGAAGAGTTTCAACACTTCTCTAGAAAACTCTACTTCCATAAGTCGTGCAATGATTTATGAGACTGGACATGCGTTAAACAAAATGTCTCCAGAAATAAGAAACAATCAATATTAGAATATTCCATTACAGAAAGTACTCAAACTGTACTGAGAAACTTGTACTCTTACAACTTTGAAAAGAAAAGGCATGAAATAGTCTTTGTTTAGGAGCAAAGTTTTGAGGGAACGAAGAGTGCGTTGAAGAATCTAAAGATGCTCTCCACTAATTGGGAGTTGGGAGTGTTAGCGTTGAACTTAAAAATATAGTTGGTGATCTTCGTTGTATTGTCATGTCAGTAACTGTTTGTGAGCTACGGTCAACACTGTTTTCACAAAATGCTAGAAAAATGTTAAAGCCATGGAGGTTTGCAGACGAGAGTTGCCAAAATGATAAGGATCGATGTAGTGCCCGCCTGAAAAGGGGAACCGAGCGTTACTACACAGCCTTGCTGTGCAGACACAGCAATGGCAACCCCATTTCAGTCAATGCACAGCCGTTTTCTTTTGGATTTGGATGGCCTTCAAAAGGGCCTCCATGGTGGGCACCGTTGGGACGCACTGGGCAAGTAGCGAGAACACCGAGCATCGACAAAAAATCGGCCGGAATCCGGTGAGTTTACCTACTTTTCATATTTTTATTTTTTTTATTCTTGATGAAAAACTTGTTGATAATCATCGTTTTGTGCTTGAGTCCAAGCATTGAGGTAGAACAAAGTGTTTTGTCGGGTTTGGGTAAGTCAGGGGTATCGATTTGATCAGAAAACGGTTTAATTCGTCGGATTTTTCATTTTCTACAACTTATCCTTTTCATTTCTGTTTTCCGGTGAAACACCACCATCGGTGGTTGTTCTAGGGCTTGGTCGAAAGAGGACAGGTAGACGAAGAGTGGGCCACCTTTGGCGGCCTTAATCGTCACCGAAAACCAAAGAAATCAAAGCCGAAAAACCATGGGGACCGGCCTTTTTGGACGTGTCCCATTTTCGTGTCATGTCTGGAATACCACGAGCCGACACTGATTTGTGTTGTGTCTTCGTGTCGCATGTTAAAAACTAGTTATGTATCAAAACAGGTTATGTATCGAGTAACGTGTCAGAAATGGGTCAGGTTTGGGTCATGTTTTTAAATGTGTTTTTGGGTTAGAAACAAGACTTGTGTTAGTAGTTACAGGTTCTGTGTCAACACAGTGCACATAGGCTACCTACTGTGTCACTCAATTTGGATTGAATATAGATCTAGATATCAGTTCGAATCTCGGATAGCTTAAACGGATCCATATTATGTTTTGAGTGATTTTAGGGTCATTTGAGATCCAATTTGGATACAGTTTGTTGTGTTGGATTTGTAGTTAAATAAATTTTAATATTTTAATTATATGTAATTGTTTATAGATTAAAATTTGAGGATTTAGCAGTGATAAGAGTGGCCCAACAATTTGAGGACTGAATCTTAGCGTTCCTTCTGGTAGGGGTTACGCATTCTTTTACAGAATCATGTTAGAAGTGATTTTCTTGTTTTAGATAAATTTAAATATGCATAATTGATAAATATTTTATTGATGTCTATGAAATGATGTTCGCAATTATGGGTTATTTGATATACTTTTGAAATAGAACGTGTTTATGACGTTGGTTGATAAAGAGCATGTTTTGATATGTATGTGTTGTATGCATATGGTATTTAAATGTTGTATAGATATGAATTTGATTTTGGATATTCATGGATCTGGATATGACTTGTGAATGTGATAAACTATAATTTGTTTTAGAAATATAATGATGTGTGAATATACGAGTCGTACTTATGTGGGTTGTGTGGGGTCTCTATAGACTTGTAGGTCCCTCGGACGATTCGGCTTGGGACGAATACACGGTGTGTTGTCGGGCACTCTGTCGTGGGAGTTGGTATGGTTACCGTCGTGGACGGGTTTACCGAGGTCATGTTAGGAAGGGTCGGACGACTCTCGTGACCTTTGAGGCATACACAATATGGGTTGTAATTATCGTAACTAATGATGTGTGTATGCGTGTGTGTGAATGTGTGTGTATAAATTTGAGATAATGTTTTAAAGGTGAAATTGTGCTTTATTATGAAATGATTGTGAAATTATGCGTATGATTTCTGTTTAAAGATGTTTAACCTCCCTAAGTGGATTGGCATTTTTTGAAAAATTTAATGTAGATTGACATCACCCAAATCATCCCTAAGGGGATTGGCATTTTTTTTGACAAATTATTTTGGCTTTTTCGTTTTGATTTTTTTTTTTGTATTTTTGGTTTTTTATTTTTCAGTTTTTTTTGGATTTTGAGAATAACCTATACAATATATACAAAACCCGGAGTTAGCACTATGTCCAACAAGGATTTGGGGGTTCCGGTGCATCAATGATGCACACCCGAGGTATGTTTTGGTTGATGTCTTTTTGATGGATCCCAGGTTTAACCGAGTGTGTCCCTAGGGTTGACTATGTGTGTGGATGTGTATGTGTATGTGGATGCAAAGGGAGAGCATGTTTCATCCTTCATGCTTATGTGTGTGCAACACTTATTTTCCTTTGTGTGTGTTTCTTCGGGAGGGGAGACCTTCGAGGTATATCAAGTAGTACTCATGAGAATGGAACCCATCGAAACACATATTTTTGAAAAAATTGGAGTGATTTGTGTTAAGAAAACTTCATGCTCACTCTGTTTGTGTGCCTAGGAATGTAGACTTCATTTCCACTTTCAATTTTCATAATTTAATCATTTGCAATTTTTTTATTTTAAAATATTTTTTATTTTTGAAGATTTGCAGACAAATGAGTGTTTGGATGATTATCAAGGTTAGGAATATATGGTTCATTCCTAACATTTACTATTTTTGTGGCTTCACATCCTTCATCAGATTTTGGGGTTGGTTTAGTTTTCTGGTCATGGTTTGTCTTCCTATGGACCCAAGAGTGTTTCTCATGGAAACAATGTGCCTTGGCCTCTTGATTTAGGGCAACAATTTCACTTTTGATTTGTATGTCCTTAGTTCCTTCTTTAAAGAGGCGATTCTTTCTTCTCGAATTTGAGAATACTTCTTCATGGTTTTGTAAAACCAATTTGTGAAGTTTGATAAGGCCTTCATGGACATATTTTCAAAAGAATTATCTAAACTTGACATTATTGAGTTGTTGAAAATTAAACTTAAAGTAAGGGATTTGAAAAAGAGAGAAGTTTATAATCACGATTTGGAATTGGTTTTGCTTTTAAAAACAAGATCGGATCGAAAATGATTTTCCTAATAATCAAGTCACACCAGGCATGCCAAATCTATAGATATGAATTTTGTTCCAAAACCTATGTAGAGACTTGAAACTTAATTCGTATACTACGAGTGCACGAGCGTGCAAGTTAGTTTGATTTAACTAGCAAAGTTTGGTTTAAATTTCAAACTTCTTAGTGAATGTGGATAAGTAAATTCTTTTTATTGTATACCTTCTTGAACCGACACTCAAGGGTCAGTTTACGTACTTAAAAATTGTTTGAGATCTGATATATTTTGAAAATCATATTTTAATTATATTAAACTTACAAAAATTGTGAGCTCACTTCTTAACTCAAAAACAACTATAATTCTAAAAAAGAGAAACTAGTTCTCTTTTTACAGACTTATTTTCCTAATTGTTTTGATAGTCTTTGAATCTCTAAAAATTCTCAAAATTTTACACAAAGTAGATCAAGATGTGAAGATTCTCAAACTATTTATATTTTAATTTGATGTATTGTGGATGTGCGAAGTTAAATCTAAAAAGGTCCCTTACTCTAGTATTCGAAACAAATCTATGACTGAGGCTTAACAAAGTAATTATATCTCAACACTGAGATCTTAGATTTTTATAAAATTGGTATCATGAAAAGTTATAGAAAGCTTTTCAATGTAACCATTTTTAATAAAATTGGTTCAATGCAAACAAAGTTATGAGATTTTGACCCAACCTCTCTTGCGGGATATGAGGGTTTATAAACTATGTTCCATTTTTATTCGATTTTTTCTAATTTTATTTACGGCTTTAAATGATTTTAAAATTCTTACAAATTTTATAAATAGTGAGCCTGTGTGTAGAATGGGTGTACCAAATTTCATCACATTTAGATCATAGAGTAAAGAAAGAAAATTCAACAATCAGACGTATGAAAGATGTAGAAAAAAAGTTTTTAGTTTTTAGAAAATACATGAATGCATCCGACTGAGTTGAAATGTCATCAATAATAATTAAAGCATAAAGAAATGAAATAATTAAGAAAATTATTAGTATAATATAAGTATAAAGGCGATTAGGGGATACTTACAATGTATATTGGGATAAAAAGAACTATGAATCAAACACATAAAAGGCACTCATAAGCATAAAAGAAATTTGATAGCATAACCGCTCAAATATTACATCAAGAATAACATAAGCTCCTTAATTATAACCACTTTGAATTGAATCCAAACGAAAGAGAAAGTAATAGAAAATGAGAAGGGAAGAGTGGACCTCAAGGTCGAAAATAAGCCTTGAAAGCTTGATGGCCAGTGGTGTCTCTTGGTAGCTGGCTCTTTGGGAAGGGGAGACTCCCTTCTCTCTCATTATCTCCCTCTCTCTTTCTTTCTCTCTCTAGTTGCTAGAATTTTTCTTGATTTCCTCCTCCTCCAATCAATACCTCAAGCCCCCTATTTATAATTTTTCAAGGGGGACTCTAGGGCCTTCTTTGGATCGGTTTTGGGCTTTAAATAGGATGTCCAATTTGAATATGGATCCAACCAAAATTTTCAAATTTGTGGATGCACATGAGCCATATGGGACATGAGGAGTGGTCCCCAGTGAGCCTATGTGGGCTGGTATGAGCTTGAGTGTAGCCCATGTGGACTAGCCCACCCTTGGTCGAGCCCATTTGACTAGGTGCGATCTATGAAATGCTTTAGTCCGCACCATTGCTTGACTTGCCTTGAGTCTTTGTCACTTGATTTGGTTACGGTGTAGTTCATCATAGCACGACTAGACCACCACTTGCTTGGTTTCATTTGGGCTTGGATTTACTTGAACTTAAACCAAGTGCCTTTTGATATTGAATTATTTTTGTCAAACCATGTTGAGATATATTTTAAAACATCGAGTTATAATCTTCAAATACTTTTGGAGAACAACTTAGTTTCATCTCCAGTTTTTGTTTGCATGGAAATGAAGGATATCTAAGCTCACCCCCAGGTCACATGCCAATCTGAATTGCCTGATGATGATTACGATTTCATCAATGACCTGTGATTCCATACAGCACAAAATCATCTAAAGGCATACCAGTTGCAATACTTATATAGCTCAACTGAACAGAAAATCTTTTGACATCGTGATCACAACTCCCAAGTACTTCCTGAAGGTGTACCTGAAATCCCTCATAAAATCAGAATATGCTTGGATTGGGGATCGACCTCGTAAGACAGGAAGCATATCACAGCCTAAAGATAGACATTCTCTGTTCCTCCTTCCCATTCTGTTAGTATATGAGAGATCTGGCTCTTTCTCCATTTCTTCTAGCACCCATCTAGGTAGTGATACCCTTAAGATTTTGAAACCGTAAGGAAGGTCAAAGGTGCCTCAGTAACATTAGGATAAACAAGGTCTACATAAACATGAAATTTCTAATCCGCAAGTTGAAAATCTAAGAGAATTACAGCTCATTGGCACGCCACCGCCGCCCACAGGTCACACTAGAAAAGCCGATGACATATTAGTGATGGGTCTAAGGTCCAAGTCATCTGAACATATGATTAGAGGAGAAAAAGAAAAGTATAGAACATATGAAAGACCAACATGCTCCAGTACCTTTTATCTAAGATCCCTTCAATTTTTTAACAAGGAATTCCAATCCCTAGCTGGATCAGTCAGAGCTCGGACTCATATCCTTGAATACCCTACTAGATATGGAGCCTCATTAAACTGGGGTTCTCGAGTACAGTAGTCGAATTATCTGACCATGGCCTTTCTAACAAGTAGCTCCTAACAAACGACCTTCTTTGTTGCAATCCGTTTTTGAGGTCTTTGTTTCGATTTGATTTGTTTTTCAATTTCATAGATTTTGAAATTTTGTAAATTTGACATTTTACAAACATTTTGTTTGTTTGGTTCTCAATATCTTATTTTCATTTGTTTCTTTGAAAAAATTGTTTGAAACTATCTTTTTTTTAAAAAAATCATTTGAATTAGCAGAATTTCACCAATTGAGTCTTGGGCAGAATAGTCATTTTTTGAGTTTTTGTCAAAATTGGATTTTTTTGAAGAATGTGCAAAGTACCCTTATTTTGAGGTTGGTTAATGGCAAAAAATATAGTTTGATGAGTTCCCACACAAGCACGATCAAATCCGTTTATTTGGCTATTGGGTATAGCCCACGATACAACTAAGAGATATTCCCCCCCCCCCCCTTAGGTGGAGCGTGAAAGAATTTGAGAGCGGAGGAGTATATACACAAATCAGATTCTAAAAGAAGTATAGATGCAAATTCCTCTGGATCGTGAATTTTCCAAGAAAAGTGGACCGGATCCATTTCCCGTACCTGAGGTCAAATCGAGATATTTTGATTCCTCCAAAATATCACGAACACGACCAGGCGTTCGAAACACTGCCCCACCGCAACGAATGAACGAAAATCGGAATCGTCGTCAGGTCCATCAGCCTTCGTTAAGCCGACTGGCAGCCTTTCTCCTTAAACGTCCAGGCTTGGAAGCTCCATGTGAGAGAACTCGATATTGCCGGAGATGAACGGAGCTCTCTAAACTCTGATTAAGCCCTAATCCCCAGATAAGTAACCCAGACGAAGACGCGACAAATCCGCCACGTGTCGAGACATACACCAACAGTCTCGCCCAATCCCAGATTTCACGAAACAAAAGCTGAAAGCTTCTCCGTTCCCGCTCTTCGAACGCTCTCCATTCGTCCACAAAAAGTCCGCCAGGCTTTCACGCCACTACTTGTTTCCCCCTCCCCTCCCATATCCTGTGAATCTAACTTCCGGTCTTCTCGGGAGTTGAAAAGCAGAACAAAGAGAGAAACTGCGAAGAGGAACCTCGATGCTTTAATTTCGTTGCTGTATCTTTCTGAGGATTGAAGGATGCCGCTCGCTACCTCGATTCTCACTTGTCAATCCATTGGTCCCTTATCTCAGAAAGGTCTGGATCCCTTCTTCGATCCTTTTATCTCTTTCCGTTTCGAGAGAATCAATGGGTGATCTTATCGTGCCAGAATTTGAATCTCTGGCTCCTTTATTAGATGGGAATTTGTTCGTCATGTTCAGCGTGATTCCGGATTTTGGGTCCGTAATACGGCGACTATTTCAATTGCTATTGTCGTTTAATGTAAGAAGTGGCACGTTACACAGCTAGCGCAGTAGTCATGTAATTGAACTATCTTAGACGCGATCATGTGAAAGGAAAGCCTCACAGGTAAAAAAAAAACAGTTGAGAGGTTTGAGGTGTCATGCGTTCTTTTAGTCGTAATCATTGACGGGAATCCTCGTCTAACTTCAAATGTGTTTTGATGTCCATAATAATTATATGACTTGGTTCGTGTCACAATAAGCTATTTTTGCAATCTTCTTGCTGGACTGGAGCAAAAATCATGCTTCAACTGATATTTAAAGTTGATGAACCTTGCCTTTCTGCATATTTTTAGGAGCACTTCATGTCTTATCTTGAAAAAAATAGAACTTCAAATTATGCAATTTCTTTTTGGGTAAAGATCACGAACAACACATCAAGCTGAATCCACCAATACAATCTATGAAACAACTAGGTTGCACGAATAACGAGATCTCTTCAGATAAAAAAAATATGTCAATGGTTTTTGGTTATTCGATCCCGATCAAATATAATCCTTGCCGTGATGGCAAGCTGTTGGGTTTCAGAAGGGTTTCGTCAATTCGTGGCGAGTTTGATTCTCAGTGTTCTTTTAATGGACAAAGTAGCATCTTCGTCGTGGTTTAACAAGGTCCAATGGCCAATGCCTGGTGCTGGTAATTATGTACCCAAACAAGCTTCTTCTTAGATGGAAGCAGTTAGTAAGGTCTGCAAAATGGTCAGTCAACAGGAATGAGGTTGTCCTTGGTTTTTGCAGGACGAACGGAAGGGCGAGTACTAGCTTTCTCCTCAGTTGGGTTCAATTATGCTGTCACTAGAAGCGGGAGGCTGTGGCTTGCAACTTGTGTTACTGAATATAGTAATTGCTTGAAGACCTTATCAGACGAAGGACTTCAGGAACGTATGTGCTGCATTTCTTCCTCGTATCAAAATAGCAAACCGTCACATCCGAGAAAGCATCGGAAATTGAGATTCTCTGTTACCAACTTCGATCAGCCTCTTCAACCTGGAACATTTAAAGCTCGTGCTAAACTTCAATCAGAGGCTTATGATATTGCAGAGCCAAGAACTAATTTTGTCAAGTTCCCAAGTTCATCTACTAAGAACAATGTGGAAGAGGGAGTTTCGCCTACTACGGGTAGTGTTTCTTCATTTCTGGAGCAGTTTCCGAAGCGCTGGATGATAGTTATTCTCTGCTTCTCGGCTTTTCTTCTTTGCAATATGGATCGTGTATGCTTCTTTCCTCTTGTTTGCATCAATTTATGTTACAGCTTAGCAGTTGCACCTTATTATGTTGTGAATGCTGGTTCCCTCAGAAGATGACCAAGGAATTCTTATTGTCAGATGGATTCAGGCAAACGTATGATGGTTTCACTGTTAATGGTTTGAATACACGGTCTCATCTATAGTTGTGTGGTTTGACCTTGTACAGTTTGGAGGAATGAGACGAAGGCAAAGATTTGCTGGCTTTAAAATTCTCTCTGGATTGATCAGAAGTTGCTTTCAATTGGCTCGTTGGCGGCAGTAGTTCAATTAGGAGCAGAGTTTGTCCTTGGGATAGGAGCAGCGCCGAGATAGGTTCACAGTAGGGATAGTCTCCCAGCGTCCCTACCACAACCCGACGCCAAAAACCTTGAATAAGTACATGCCTATAATACGCCCCTCGTGGGTTTGGAATAAGCAGAGGAAGAATGCAAGCGCAAATCCTCCCAACCCCTAGGAAGTAGTTTCAATTTTGAGGAGCGTAATCAGTCAGGGCCGTACCCGAGGAAAAAAGAACTCCTCCTTCCATAAGCACAATCGGCCTAT
Source organism: Brasenia schreberi (assembly GCA_036023115.1). Taxonomy (NCBI): domain Eukaryota; kingdom Viridiplantae; phylum Streptophyta; class Magnoliopsida; order Nymphaeales; family Cabombaceae; genus Brasenia; species Brasenia schreberi. Next base: position 19,218,996 of record JAYKKT010000060.1, on the reverse strand, counting down.
TCATCTGAATGAGTGGGTATAGCTGCATATAATTGGCTCTCCTAACGCCCCTAGTCGGGGTTGAAATCGAGACTGGCTCTGTCGAGTTTTCCTCGAAAGCAGTGGAGACTGCAACTGCCGCCGGATGTGGGGTAAACCAGTCTCCTGATGCGTTCTATAAAGTAATAACATTAATTTGGTCAAGTTTTTACATCAAAATGTTTTAGCTTTATATAGATGACACTCCCATTGGTTGCCTGGGAGAAAAAGTTCAAGAATTTAGAGACGTCTTTAGGGTGGACAGAAGGAGGGTAAGTGGGTGGGAAGGGAGCCTAACCCCTGCGTCTCCCAAGCTCTGGCATTCAACGTCGTATAATTAAAAGCACTAAAAAGAAAGTTTCTGGTTATTCTGTCCTAGTAACACGGGCATGCTTTATTGACAGGTAAATATGAGCATCGCCATCCTACCTATGTCAGCAGAGTTTGGCTGGAACCCTGCCACTGTTGGATTAATCCAGTCATCATTTTTCTGGGGTTACCTTCTAACTCAGGTATGTTTACTATAAGGGTGTTCATTTTTCTTTTTCTTACTAAAGAGGAATACGGACATGTGGTCTCCCTGGGTCCTGCAAAAGACCCTGTTCTTAAAACCGGATTAATCAAACAAGCCTATGTTTCAAATCTATATATGAGCTGGTAGACTTCACGTTACATTGGTAATTAACTTGGGACTGAATGAGGCTGGAAATAGAGAGTATTTGCTGGTACTGCAGACAAACTTAATATTGGACATTTCATGCACCAAAGTTACTGATAGGAGCTCTTCTCAGGTTAAAGGTGTTGCTCAGAATAAAACTTCTTTCAGATCACATGAATTTCACTACAACAACAACTAAGCTTTTTCCCATAGTAGATGGGGTTGGCTACTTAGATTATTTGTTTCCAGAGAGCCCTATCATGTGTCATGCTAGCAGTTAACTCAATATAAACTAAATCATTTTTTATAGTTTCTTTCCAACACTTTTGTGGTTATACTCTTCCTCTTTTAATATTTTCACAATTTAATTTTTCATATTTTCTTATGGAGTGTCATTTGGTCATCTTTCTAAATGTCCAAACCATCTTAAACTATTTTTCCTCATTTTATTCTCTATTGGTGCTACTCCCAATTGATTTTTAATAACCTCATTATGTATATGGTCATTATGTAAAGTCGGAAGCCTTTACTTTCAAACGTTTTTCTCCATAGCTCCAATTTCCTATTAACTTTTTCCTTAGACTCCTCCACTAACATAATATCATCTGCAAATAACATACACCAAGGTACTTCGTCTTAAATATGTTTTGTTAACTCATCAATGACCAATATAAATAAATATAGACTTAAAGTTGATCCCTGATGTAACCCAATCTTAATTTGAAAGGAGTCCGTCATTCCTTCATGAGTCCTCACGCATGTTTTTACACCATCATACATGTCTCTTATAAGATTTATGTATGTCAATGGGATACCTATCTTTTTCAAGGTTCTCCAAAGAACATATTTTGACACCCTATCATAAGTTTTTTTAGATTAATAAATATCATGTAAAGTTTATTCTTTTTTACTCTAAAATGTTCTATAAGATGTCTCAATTGGTGAAACACTTCAATAGTAGTTCTACCGGACATGAATCCAAATTGGTTCTGTGTTGTACTCAATACTTGTCTTAATCTACGTTCGATAATTCTTTCTCATAATTTCATAGTATGATTCATTAATTTGATACCTCGATAATTCGCATAATTTTGAATATCTTCCTTGTTCTTGTATATGAGTATAAGTGTCCTCGCTCTCTATTCTTTGAGCATCTTTTGTATTCTCCATATTTCATTAAATAGTCTTTGTGAGCCAAGTGGGCCCCATCTCTCCTAGGATTTTTCATACTTTCATAAGAATATTGTCTCGTCCTCCAGATTTACCAACTTTCATATATTTAAGAGCCTCTTTAACTCCATTCTTTTAAATACACCGATAAAAATAAAATTTTCATCTATTTTTTCTATCATCATTCGCCACTAGAATCTTCTTATCCTCATCTTTGATGCAATCTAACAAAAGTAAAATCCTTAGTTTTCTTAACCCTATCCTTAGCTATCCTAAAAATATATATTTTACCTTCTTTTGAGTTAAATTTTTTATATAAATCCTCCCAAATTTTGGCTTTTGCTTCACTAACGGCCTTTTTTGCTTCGTTCTTTATTTTCTTATAAGCCTTCCAAGTTTCACTAGTCTTCTTAGCATAATGCAATACAAAAAAAAATTATTTGTATTTGTGACAAGCCACTCTTATAACTCTTATAAGTAACTAAATGTTCATATCGTTTTTTGAAAATTGTATTGGCTATAAAGAGACATGAATTTCACTGATAAAGAGAAATGTAACACAGTCTTTTTTGGTGATCCATATTAATCTCATGGTATCATTACATTGTCCGTGCAGGGAAAATATAACTTCAACTGCTGGTTCTTGCATTGAACTTGTTTGTGAGTTACTTGGTCCTCACCAAAATACAGCTGACATCTGCTTATCGTTCCTGTCTCAAAGTCCATGCTATTTGCATATAGGTCTTTCGCATATTATGCATTGCTTTTAGAGCAGTTCAATGTTTGTGGAATTTGGATATGCAAGCGATTAAAGGGGACTCTAAGCATGCTGTTTGTTTGCTGTCTCCACTAGAAATAGCATATAACCGGTGACAGTGAGACTAAGAATCTGTGTGTGTGCCCGTGCGCACATGTGCGACAAGAGGGATTACATCAGGGTTTCACTCCACCAGGTTGGTAAAAAAAGTTTCCCCTGGCCCAGGAGCAGTTTCCTATTGCAATAAAATGGAAAAGAAAAATACTGTACATAGTAAATATTGAATGCGGTCCACACTGTTTCCTCATTTTTGTTATTTTCAAATACTGTCCACAAGCTCCTGGTGAACAAGTTCATGACTTTCATTTCTATGTCAAATTATTTGATTAATTGGTTGAGGACTCTAGATTGCAGGAGGTATATGGGCGGATACACTTGGTGGCAAGCGTGTCTTGGGATTTGGTGTAGTTTGGTGGTCCATTGCTACAGTTCTCACACCTATTGCTGCAAAGATTGGATTGCCATTTTTACTTGTTGTACGTGCTTTTATGGGGGTTGGTGAGGTTGGTTTCCTCCTAGTAGTTTGTAATTGTATATATATTCTTATCATGTCGGTTCTATATTGGCTTTCATGTGACATTTTGGGTGTTGGATTATGAACCATATCCATGATGCACAAGGACATTGAAAATTGACTGAAGGATAGGGCTAGCCATTTTTTTATTTTAAAACTTTTAAAATTGTATAATATTAGAAAAACGAAGGGAGGATGCAAACCTTTTACACTTGTACAATATTGAAAAAAAGAATTAATGATGCATGGTATTAATCCTCATCAGGTCCCTGCCTGACCCAACCATAGAAATTCTGGGCTAACATAATTTTCACATGAATTGTTTTGTGAAAATTCAGACGGCATTTGCATTTTAATTGTATTTGACTCAATATCATCTGATCATTGTGATTTGTGAGAAAATGTTCCACTGTAGTTTGATAATATGCATCAGATGCAACTGGTATACATGCTTATGACACAAGGTCTGGGTGACATCATCTGTTGGATATTGATCTGGTCATACAAAAATAGAGCATGACTGGCGAAAAATGTAGACAACCTCTTGATGATTTTACGCCAAAAAATTATGCATTTCATTCATTGAAATAATCACTAAGCATGAGGTACAGAAGAAGATGCAGGTCGGCACCATTGGCTGCCGCCCAAAGCCTCACACGTTTTCTCTTATTCTCTAAACCCTAATGACAAGACTCCTTTTTATAATACTAATCTAACTTAAAGGACTAAATTACCCCTAATTAGTAATACCCATAATTTGGGTCTCAATGGATCAGAAAACTGATCCATTGGGATCCAAACTATAGACCTACATTACACTGAAACTAAATATCATAAAGTATAAACTTAAACTTAATCACACACGATCAACTTGTATTCTTCAACACGCCCCCTCAAGTTGATTCTCGAAGGCTGGTAATTCTCAGCTTTGCAAGTGCTTTCTGAAGGCTATTGAATGACACTAGTTTGGTGAAGATATCTGCCAATTGGTCTTCTGAGCGAACATGAATCAGATTGAAAATTCCTTTGAAAATCTTTTCCCGGATAAAATGGCAATCGATTTCAATATGCTTGGTTCTTTCATGGAAGACTGAATTTTATGCTATTTGCAAGGCCGCTCTACTGAAATGGGATTGGAGAGTCTTCTTTAAATCCGATTTCTTCTAGAAGTGATACAATCCATTGTCCTTCACACATACCTAGAGCAATGGCACGGTACTCAGTTTCTGCACTGGACCTGGCTACCACAGACTGTTTTTTGCTTTTCTAGGATACTATATTTTCTCCCAAACATACCACATAACCTGATGTTGACTTCCGATCAGTTTTTGAGCCTGCCCAATCAGCATCTAAGTAGATCTTTATATCCAAGGTTGGTTGTGGAGTATATAATAAGCCATAAGTTAGTGTGGATTTCAAGTACCTGATAATATGAAATACTGTATTCATATGGTGTTTAGAAGGATTATGCATCTACCTGCTTGCATATCCAATTGCAAAACTGATGTCTGGTCTTGTGATAGTTACATATATCAATTTTTCTACTAATCTCTGGTATTTACCAACATCTTCATATTGTTCAGCTGACTCATGATTATTGTCTCTAGGTATTTCCATAGGAATGGTGCATATTCGACAGTTCTCCAATTTTGTTTCTTACAGTAAGTCTTGGATATATTTCCTTTGACTTAAGAATAAACCATGATCTTTATGAACTACTTCTATGCCCAAGAAGTAATGTAATCTCCCCAGATCTTTTAGGTCAAATAATGTATGCAGTCTTTTCTTCAATTGAATTATGCCTTCAGTATCATCTCCTATAATAACAATATCATCCACATATACCAGTAACACAATGGTTTTTTGGTCTCGTTTGATGAAAAGTGAGTGATCACTAACACCTTGCTTAAAACCCAATTTCATGACTCCATAACTGAATTTTTCAAACCAGGCTCTTGGCGATTGCTTCAATCCATAGAGTAATTTTTTTAACTTACAAACCTTGTTCTGCATATTTTCCTTATTATACCCAGGAGGTAAGTCCATATAAATATCTTCCAGAAAGTCACCCTGAAGAAATGCATTCTTAACATCTAGCTGTCATAATTGCCATCCTTTATTAACTGCTAAGCTTAGAATAATTCTGATAGTGTTCATTTTTGCAACAGGGGCAAATGTTTCTGTATAGTCTATACCAAATGACTGGCTATACCCTTTAGCTACTAGTCTAGCTTTATATCTTTCTATATTACCGTCAGCCTTATATTTGATAGAAAATACCCATTTACATCCCACTGTTTTCCTTCCACTAGGCAGGTCTGTCAGTTCCCACGTATTGTTCCTTACAAGGGTTGCAATTTCTTCTTCCATTGTTGTTTGCCACTCTGAATGTTGTCTTGCTTCGTCATAGGTTCTTGGTACAAGAGTAGAGTCTGCATTCATAATGAACACCTAATATTCTCTGGGGTAATTGGAGAAAGATGCCATTTTTTCCAAAGAATATTTTGCTATTTTCCTTTTTCCTTTTCTAATAGCAATAGGTAAGCCATCAAACTCATTATCAGAAGGATGAGAGATTTCCTGAATTTGATGTGAAGCTGATTCTGGGAAGGAATTATGATCCTGAGTTATTAATATTTGAATGAAAAGTGACATCCTTAGAGATAGCATAGACACGACGACGTTCGGGATGATAACATTTGTACCCTTTTGTTTTTGAGGCACTACCTATGAAGATACATTTGATAGCTCGAGGATCTAACTTTCCCAGATGAGGACTATGAACATGGACAAAGACAGACACATCCAAAGACCACGACTCTGAAGGAATTTGTGGTCATAATGGGAATAGAAGGATAGAATCATGGTCATGGTACATGCAGGACTAACACCATCTAGACAGGAAGGTAACCTATTTATCAAGTAAGTGGCGATTAAGACGACTTCCTCAGTAAGACTTAGGAACAGACATTTGGAAGAGTAAACGGCTACGGTAACCTCAAGGAGATGACGATTTTCCTCTCAGCAACCCATTACGTTTGAGGGTGTCCACGTAGTTAACTTCATGAACAACACCATTATCTTTTGAGGAATTTGGAAAGGTTGTCATTCACATTACTCTCTCCCCGTTATCCGAGACGTAACGTCTTTTAGATTCGGGTTCCCAATTGTGTTTGAACCATATGGTAAAGTTTACAAGCAATCGGAAAAGCACAGACTTATCTTTCATGAGGAATATCCGGGTAACACGAGAATGCAGTCATCAATAAGTCCCAGTCTTTGATGCCAGCGAGATATATCCTCCTCCTGTTCCCTGGTGATCACAATCGATTGTAGGGCTGCTCCTTTATGATCCACGTAGAAATATAAGCCTCTTCTGACACTACCCTGTCCAAAGATCATCCCCGTCTTCATTTCCTGAAAGTAACACCCAGTTGAATCAAATATTATACTACATTTTTTATCTCTAGTCATAACAAAGACAGATAATAAATTGGCCGATATACGTGGAACATGGAGGACATTCTTTAAGATGCCAAATGAAGTAGTGATACTTCCTTTTCCAGCTATGGGAGTATAGGATCCATCTGCAAGTTTAATATTAATGTTGTCTTGACAATTTATAGTTATCAAAAAACTCTCTTCGACTGACCATATGATCTGTCGCTCCTGAATCAATAACCCAAACTCTTGAATAAAAAGAACTAGTATTACCCTGAGTCAGGAACGAAAAAGGATATGCCACCGTGGCCTCAGACTCAATGTGGGAGGATGTAGATGCAGATTGTGAATCAGTTAGCCTTGCTTTAAGAAGTTCAATTTCCTTCTTCATATCTGCTAATGAAGTCGTACTATCATCATTTCTGGTTTTTCTATCTGATCATTGCTGAAATAAGCCTTGTTTGATCGATTCTGATTTTGAAACTGAGTAGGTACTCCAACTAGTTTCCAACATGTTTCTTTAGTATGACGTGATTTTCCACAATGTGAACAGATCAACTTATCATTGTCTTCAGAAGTAAGCCCAGATGTGTCTCTGCCACGTCCATAACTTCCTCTCCCCCTAGAAAATGTGTGAGTAGATGTACCTCTTCCTACAAAAATCGAAGTTTCTGATATATTCAGTTTGGTTTCTTTTTCAAGCTGCTTTCTGTCTTCTTCACGAAGTAGGAGAGAATATACTATACTTAATGATGAGAGTTCTTCTCTACTGAAAATATTGTTCTTAACTGCTTCATATTTGGAAGAAATTCCCCATAGAAGATCAAATACTTTTCGTTCCTCAAATTCTTCCCACAAACCTCTGAGTTTTGCATAGTACTCACTGATGGATCGTCCTCCCTGTCTGCACTTTCTAATCTTTTCTATAAGATCATATTTCTTGGCAATGTTTTTCCTCTGGGCATAGGCCTCCTGTACTGCCAACCATATATCTCTGGCTGTTTTCAAGAACATGAATGTACTGCCAATTGAAGGTGTCATAGACTGGATTAACCAAGCACTCACTAGTGCATTTTCTTTTCTCCATCAAGGATAAAGAGGATCTGCACTTGAGGGTTGAGTTACTTCACCAGTTATGTAATCCCAACGACCCCTGGCCATAATTGCCAATTCAATTGAATGAGCCCACTGGAGATAATTTTTTCCATCTAATCTCAGATTGGTTATTTGAAACCCTTCATTTTTATCTATAGGAATCTGTTCTATTTGTATCACCCATCTTGATTCCTTCCATTTATGGGATGTAGAGTAGTCTCTTGATTTGTAATCGGCTATACCAATTACAAAAAAACAGGATGAAAAAATAAACGAGATCAAATGATATGATGATGATGATCACGTTTTGATTTCACTGTTCATATGTTCATATGACCACGTTTTGAATGAGCCAACTGCATGTATCGACTACCATCTTTTCAATGGCTGATCCCCTTTTTCCTGCACAAATAAATGGGCCGATTTTTTTTCTTCTTTTCTGCACAAATCTGATTTTTTTTTTCTGCACAAATAAATGGGCCGATTTTCAATCGGCAGATTCAAACTGACTGATTTCAAATGGCTGATTTCAATAATCCCAAATGACCGCTGACCTGCCACTGATTAGAAATAAGAGGAACTTACTTCTGACTTCTTCCCACAACTTTACTCACTGCTCCAAGCCACAAAGATTCCTTCGTTTCAAGGAATGAACCGCTGATTCACTGCCCTTTTATGCTCTGATACCATGATGATTTTATGCCTGATGATTTTATGTCAAAAAATTATACATTTCATTCATTGAAATAATCACTAAGCATGAGGTACAAAAGAAGGTGCAGGTCGGCACCATTGGCTGCCGCCCAAAGCCTCACACGTTTTCTCTTATTCTCTAAACCCTAATGATAAGACTCCTTTTTATAATACTAATCTAACAAAAGAAGGTGCAGGTCGGTACAAAATAAAGTTGATGCTTCTTGGTCTTAATCGAGAAATGAATAGTGGTCAGCAGTGGCCAGCAACAACTGATCACGTTGTGAAATAGACTGTCAAATCGGCCAGTAACAAAGCATATAATCACATCTTTAAACCGTGATTTTCACTAATCAAGTTGTGAAATATAATGTGTATTCCAACCAATGATAAAATCTTAACCAAATTCACTGAATACCGTAGTACATAACAAAAAAAAAATTCTGCACCTTGACAATTTCTGCAACTTCCAATAACGATTCTTGTGGAGTGATTTCCAAACAAAAAAGCTGCTGATTTTTTCACAATGGGCTCTGATACCATGTAGAAATTAAACACGAAACACTTCACTTTATTGATAAAAATGAGAACTTACATCATTTATCGAAGGTAGGGGCTGGTCGGCTCCCTGCTGCTGCCAGATCCCATTCACGATTTCCACTTCCCGCTAAACCCTAATGACTCATTAAGCTTTTATATTAATGTTCTAACTTGAAAGACCTAAATACCCTTACTTAATAACTAATAGGACTCAGTACCTAATGGATCAGATCCATTAGGACCCGCATTACACCTACCTAACTATAAATATAACGATGCTATAAAAACACACACCATGTACATATACAATGAAATTACTATGCTGGATAATCAAGATTCAACTTGATCTCCAACAGATAGGGCTATGTGAAAACAAAGAATCCATGTAGCCGACCCTATCTAGTATGAGAAAAGGCTTAGTTGTTGTTGTTGTTGTTTAGGCTTCCAAAAGAAAATGATTGCATAACAGGACTGGGAACAAAATGATGGCAGAACTGCATGAACATTTGGTATATACATGCATAAAGCTCTTGAATGACTCATAATAGTAATTACAGTACTAACTATACTGATATTGAGAATGATGAAATCTATATTATGATTATTGTGATAGCGTTACAAAAACATGATCTACTCTTGATTCTTATTTTCGTATCTTGTTAAATGTCAAATTTTGAGTTTAAAATATTGACACTATTGTTCTTTCAGGGGGTTGCAATGCCAGCAATGAACAATATATTGTCAAAGTGGATCCCTGTGTCAGAGAGAAGTAGATCTCTTGCACTGGTCTATAGTGGGATGTACCTTGGATCGGTCACTGGCTTAGCATTTTCTCCCCTATTGATACATAGTTTCGGCTGGCCATCAGTATTTTACTCCTTTGGTTCACTTGGAACTGTGTGGTTTGCTTTATGGGTAAACAAGGTGTGAGGATACTGTATTTATACTTCTAAGTAAATGTTTTTTCTTATTTCTGATTAATGGATTATGCTGAATCTACTTCTTACTATCACATAGATGCACTTTATTTCAATTTGTCACTTTATTACATGATGCTGCTAGATCTCGTTTAACCTTGTGATTTTCACATGGATTCTCATGTCATTGTTAAAAACTCATGAATTGCTACAAAATGAAGCTTCATTGGTAAATGAGGTGACGCACAGACATGACTGTTTGTAATCTAAAGGGATTTCATATAACTCGTTACTTATGGTTCACTAAGGGCTGAATTGGACTGGAAAAACTTTTTCATTAAGAAGCACGTGACTTATTTGAAGTATGTCCAATATTCCAGAAATCAAATATTTACAGTATTCGCTTCCTCTACTTAAATTCTTTGGATTTCAACTTCTTTTGCAGTGGATGCATCTCAGTTTGCAGGCTTTTACTGGTTTTGCCTGCTAGTATTTCTTAAGGTTGAGTTGGTTTTAGATAGACCTGTCACAAATTTAAAGTTGTATTCATCAGAATAATTTTACTTGAAATAATGCATTTCTTTTGTCGATGGATATGAAATAGGCACACAGTTCACCCTTGGAAGATCCCCAACTTAATCCTGAAGAGAAGCAGCTAATCATAAGTAACAATGTTTCCAAGGAACCTGTCACCGAAATCCCTTGGAGATTGATATTGTCAAAAGCACCTGTTTGGGCTTTGATTGTCTCTCACTTCTGTCACAATTGGGGAACATTCATTCTTTTGACATGGATGCCTACATATTACCACCAGGTAAAGTAATCAAACTGTCATGTCAAACCCGCGGCATTGCTTTATACATCAATACTTTATGATATAATGATAGGACCCTACCTGATCAAGACTTTGAATTCTTTGAAATCATATTATTTTTCATTCCTCCATTTTATGAATCTCAGCATGCAATTGGACATAATTTTGTATGATGATGGAAAGCAGAAAATTTGACAGGTAGGGCTTAATGATTGGTGGAACTATATATACGCAAACATAATATGCAAGTGCTTCATACATGAATTTCTGTTGACTTGTGCCTGAAGATATCAAAAGACAAGCTTCATCAAGCTGATATTCTAAATAGTGTTTTCAGTGACTACCTCAAACTTGATTCCATTATTTTCCACGACTCAATATGCATTTCATCTATTGCATGCCATTGATATACAGTGACTAAGCTTACATTAGTTTGTTCCATCTTGGTCTAACTTCTAAGTCATGGGGAGCTAGGTCAGACTAACTGATTTGCTATATGGGATTAAGTTTCTCCAGATCTTGCAAGCAGCATCAAGTTCCTCTGAATTAGGACGGTTCTAGATCTAATAGTTACACGGTTATGAACAATACGTTGTGAGGAAGTGACGATTTCCAATTTTATAACCTTAACTTGAGTTGGCTTTAAATATATTGATAAGTGGCATTTAAAAGCACTTCTTTCCTATCTATTTTTATGCAGGGATGCTGGTGACTGGAGAGAAAGGTAAGTTGATGCCAAGCCTGTCTTGTAACATAATAATTGGACCTGAAGTCTATTGTTAAAAGTGCTTAACTATGTGTATGCATGAATGGACAAGCATTTCTTTGTTGTATCCATCTCCATGAATTGGTTTTTCTTGTATGGAATAAATTGACTTGTGCATATCTAACATGTACTTTCCTGTAACCCCTATTGAACAGATTGGGAGTAGCATGTTTTCTAATGCTGTGTCATTTGATAATCTTGAAGTTCTTTGTCTATGACTTATGGATGATTTGACCATGTGCACATACTATATATTGATTAATGGGAAAAATCTTATTATTCCTATTACTTTTTCACTAGGTTTTGAAGTTCAACCTAACAGAATCAGGGCTACTTTGTGTTTTACCATGGCTTACAATGGCATTCTCAGCAAATTTAGGGGGGTGGATTGCAGACACACTTATCAGTAGGGGGTTCTCTATAACATCAGTTCGAAAGGTTCGTAGGCTCTGTTGATCGTTGGATGACAAAGGAATTTCTTTTTCAGTTTGGTTGGTTGTTCTTCTTGGAAAATTGATGCCATTGTATTGTATCTCTCTCTCTCTCTCATGTATGTATGTGTATGCATACTTACCCAACTCAGGTGAAATCTGTCACAAAGTTTTTGAGTATGTTAAATCCCTGTTTAGATTCCTTTCAGATCTGTTTGGCATCAGCCTGTCCCTGAAGTCCACACCTTGCTCATCTATAGTAGCAAAACATCTTTTGGTGGTTCTGTCTATTTTCAGTTCCCTTAATGCTTCTCTTCAGCAACTGGCTACCATGTTCATGTAGGCATACGAGCCACCATAACAAACAAGAGAAATGAGGACAATTATCAAAATTTTTAATCTGTATTAGATTATGCAATGCTTATAAACTATTTGACAATAAAGAAATTTGTTGAATACCTGTTTCTGACATAATTTTATTTGGTAAAAATTGAACTGAACAGATTATGCAGTCAATTGGGTTTCTTGGCCCAGCCTTCTTTCTCACTCAGTTGAGTCATGTACAGTCTCCCGAAATGGCAGTTCTATGCATGGCATGCAGCCAGGTTTGTTGTCGATGGGAAATAAGAATATGCAACTTAATTACTTGGATGTTTCCTGTATAATTTGTCTTCAAGTAACAGTGATGCTATCCAAAACTTTCAAGTTTGAATAACTCTTAGATTCAGGATACGATAAAGTCTATTTGACCAGTTTATTCACTCTTTGGGATTCAGGGAACTGATGCGTTCTCCCAATCTGGTCTCTATTCTAACCATCAAGACATTGGCCCTCGATATGCGGTAAGAGTCCCCTACTTCCTTCGTTTCCTTATTATGAAAATAATTAGTGCTGTTGGTTACAACAATTATTGCAAGTCATGAATTGTTTGTAATTCTATCGAGGAATTCATTCTATTCATATACTTTTAGGCTTTTAGTTCTTCCAGGGGCTTGTTTTCTATGAATTGCCCTTTAGAAACATTGAAATCCTTTCTATTGTTTAAACATCAAGGCCGGGTTAATCTGCTCAATGAGTCTTTGTCTCCCACTGCTTCCAAGATGGTATTCTATAGAAGCCCTATACAGGACGCTGCGAGTTGCACATTTGAAGCGTTTCTTATTCTTAACTGATTATCTTTTTCATCTTACAAATGCTTCTTCTGATTCAAGATGTCTATCCATGGACAGGGTATTCTTTTGGGCTTGTCCAACACCGCTGGTGTGCTGGCTGGTGTGTTTGGCACAGCAGCTACGGGTTACATTCTACAACATGGTTAGACGATCTCACTGAGAAACATCTTGAGAGCTGGTCACTTTTTTACTTTTTGCTCTTTCTTTTCTTTTCTTTTCTTTTTAACACTTTTGTTTTCAGGATCATGGGATGATGTCTTCAATGTCTCAGTTACTCTGTACCTTGCTGGGACGGTTGTCTGGAATCTCTTTTCAACTGGAGAAAAGATCCTAGAATGAAACATACATTGTAGGTGTTGCTGTACCTCTAACCTGGAATTATATTGATTGTCAACAGAAAGGAGTAAATGTGTAAGTTAGCTGATCTGAGTCTCTTCTCTTGAAGTTTTTTCTCATTTCTTATGCAAGAGCTACATAGATGTTAATCTTGATGTTATGCATACATGTGTCCCTAGCACTGCATTTTCTGTTACACGCAGAGATGCCCTAGTTGGAAGAACCAATTTCTTCTCATGGACGTTTGCACAATGTCTTGATAATATGCATACATGTGTCCCTGATCTTGATACTGGCATTATTGGACCTAGCACCATGTTGTCTAATACATGGTGGAAGTGCCTTAGTTGGGCTAACCACTCAGTATGCTGGAAGCCTTGGTTGTTATTGCAGCTAAGTCAAGCTTTAAAGTATTCCACCTATTTATATAAAAGATTTAAAAGTATTCTGCCTATTTGCAACTAGTCATGCAGATGCAGTTGCTCTAACAACAACAACTAAGACTTTTCCTATACTAGACGGGGTCGGCTACATGGATTCTTTGTTTCCACAGAGCCCTATCATGTGCCATGTTAGCACTTAACTCACAATAAGCTAGATCATTCTTTATAGTTTCTTTCCAACACTTTTGTGGTCGTCCTCTACCTCTTTTAATACTTTTAAAATCTTGTTTTTCGTACCTTCTTACAGGAGCTTCTTTTGATCTTCTTTCTATATGTCAAAACCATCTTAAATGATATTCTCTCATTTTATCCTCTATTATTGCCACTCCGAATCTGTTTCTAATAACCTCATTATGTATACAGTCTTTCCTTGTATGACTACTCATCCATTTCAACATCTTTATTTATGTTACAAACATTTATCTTCTAGTCCTACTTGGGGTGCGTAAGCACAAACTATATTCAAAACCTTTACTCCTAGCACTAATTTCAACATCATGATTCGGTCACCATATCGTTGTATGTCTACTACACTATCCTTTAAATCTTTATTTATGATAATACCAACTCCGTTTCGAGCCTTTTCCTTTCCTAAGTACTATAATTTAAAACTTGTATCCCCAATCTCCTTTACTTTTTCTCCAACCCACTTTATTTCTTGTAAACATAGGATATGAATCTTTCTCCGAATCATATTATCTACCACCTCCATTAGCTTACCAGATAATGTTCTCATATTCCAAGAACCAATACGAATCTTATTATCTAGGACTAGCTTCCTTACCCCTGCATCCGTCCATACTTAAAATGCGGAGACTGTAGAAATTATGAGGGATTGAAGGAAGGGATGCACCTCGAATGGAGGCCCCCCCCTCCCCCCTCTTCTCCACTCTTTCTTACACACAACCTACCAGCCCTTATATAAGGAGCTTTAAAACAAAAATTGACCAAAATACCCTTAGTATAGAAAATTACCAAAATGCCCCTAGTATTTCAGGGAAGTACAATAATACCTAAAAACACCAGAAATTTTAAAAGTAACACAAAGAACACTAAACACCCCCTCTCAAGTTGGGAGTGAGATACTTCGAACTCCAAACTTGCTAAAAATCTTCATATCTGTTTGCAATATTTTTCATCTGTTTTCATCATTAATCTGATCATCACCAGCTTCTTTGGCTGAAAATATCCTCAACTTAGCCTTCCTGGCTTATCATCACAAGCAGCATCTCTGGCTGCAACATCAACTCAGCCTTCCTGGTTGTACCCTAAGTCACACAAATACTTCTAAGGGGTGGAGTGTCGACCCCGACACTGGTGCGACACCGACATCGTGTCGGTGTGGCATGGCCAATTTTTTTTTTTGTAACTCACGGATAAATGTGTCTGAATAATGAAGATTGATTTGTGTATTATGATGAAATTAGTAGTTTACCATTTATATGTTTTGCTTTAATATAAAGTTGTGTACTTGCTATTGTAGCTATATACAATATAAAGTTGCTTGAATGATTTTGGGTGCGAACAATTGGTTTCTTATTACTCAATCTCATTGGATTCTTGACTCCATACTGTATGCCTTTGCACAGAATAATGTCTGTCACCAAACACATTTAAAGACCAGGAACATTGCTAGATCAGTAGAACAGAAGAGTATGACATCACTAGTGGATCCTAGCACAAATACTAGTATATGTTATATCCTACAAAAGATCTTGAAACTCTTTGAATCCATAACTTGGATATTTTGCAGCTCGTAAAATCACTGTAAGTTTGAGATCATTATGAGGGAACTTGCTAATTGATACCTACGTGCACCCAAAATTAGCAAATACTAGTTGTATTATGATTGATTTATGTAGCTTGAATATTATATATAATATATAATATTATATACCCTAGCCGTGTCGCCGCACCCAAAATTTTTGAAATTTGTCGTATCCTGCACCCGCATCCGCACCCATGTGACATAGATTGTACCAACATAAACTCAGCCTTCATGGCTGTAACAATAACAACTCAACCATCCTGGCTGTAACTGTTAAAAGGAATAAATCAAAGTGTGCATTTGTCATTAGTGTCTATTATCATAGTCCTTAGATTAGTGGGTCAATTAGTTTAATTAGTAGATCAGTTAGTTTGATCGTGTGGGACCAAATTGGATCAGATTTAGATCCAATTTGGATACTGTACTTAGTCAGTAATTAGTGAGTCTAGTTAAGGGTATTTCAGTCTTTCAAGTTATAAATTTGTATAAAGCCCTAATTGTAATTAGGTTTTATGAACTTAAGCAGGAAAAGAAAGAGGCAGAGGGCGGCAGCCATGAGGGCGCCGATTCCCAGTTTCTGTGTCTTGGTGTATTGCTTCACTTCGTGATTATTTTTGCTTAATTGGGTGATTAAATTCATCATGGTATCAGAGCTGATTGGTTGAAATTTACCGCAAGTTCTTCATATAATCTTGTGGAAAAGTTGATCATCGTTAAGAAGAAGCTGTCGCGGCCTGCAAAACAACAGAAATTATGAAGAAAGATAGAAGACAATAAAGGAAAGTTAGATCCCTGGCCCAAGGTTACTGCCTATTTTTTATTCAAGCAAACGTGACTTTTTTGAACATGCGCAGGCCCACATTTAAGGTAAATATCTCACAGCCATTAATCCTGAAATGTGCAGACTGCATATGGTCATTAAAGCATAAACTCGCAGGCACTAGGATCAAGTCACCCACGTGAAGCATCACTAAAGCACATAAATATTTCTCAACAAGGATCTCGTCTACCATTGTGTCTGACTACATATCAAGTATTCAGTTTCTTATGAACTTGTTAAGGAAAAATACCACCTGGGATTATTTCTTCTCAGTCTACATCAACATTGAAGTACAGTAGTGGCTAATTGGACATCAATACCCTATCCCGTGTGATCTATAGCAGGATAACAAGAAATCAGTCCCCAATACTCTGGTCGTGGGTCACCTGCACATCATTAAAAAAAAAGAAAAAAAGAGAGGATCATTAGTAACCTATAATCTTGATGGATAGAAACAAGATGGCAGAAGAAAGTGACAATAACACTTGAGACAAAGGAAAAGTCTTTCAAATTACCAATACAAGTTGGATGGAAAGAATTAGTAACCTATAATAGGATCATTAGTAACCTATAATCAGTCCCCAATACAATGGGTCAGATCCATTGAACTTGTTGTAATAGCCAGGGGGCATTGGGACTACCTTACGGGAGATATTCCTCAACCACCACCAACAGATTCGCTTTATGCAAAATGGCGTAAGGAAAATGCACTTGTTAGTGTTTGGCTCCTACAATCAATGATTCATTCTATTGGAAGTACATTCATGTTTTTGGAAACTACGAAAGATATTTGGTTTATTGCTGATGATGTATATGCTCAGAGGAAGAATATAGCCAAGAAATATGATCTCATCGAGAAAATCAAAAAATGTAGACAGGGTGGGCGATCAGTTAGTGAGTATTATGTCGAACTCTGAGGCTTATGGGAAGAACTGCAGCTTTATTCCAAAACAAAATGTCAACTGTGTACTCATGAAAGAAATGAGGAGTTTGAAGAAAGAAAAGTCTTCGACCTTTTGTGGGATATTTTTCCTGAATATGAGGCTGTTAAGAATAAAATACTCAGAAGAGAAGAACTTCCATCTCTCAGTACAGTATATTCTCTTCTACTCAGAGAAGAAAACAGGAAATGTCTGGAAAAAGAAATGAAGCCCAGTTCAGAGACAACTTTATTTGTAAGGAGGAATTCCTCTATCTTCTCGTGGTAGAGGAGGCTATGGACGAGGCAGAGGCAAGTCATCCGTAACCTCAGAAGAAAGAGATAAACTAACTTATACACATTGTGAAAAATTGAGACATACGAAGGAGTCATGGTGAGAACTTGTAGGTAACCTTCGTATTATCAGCATAGGCCCAACAGAGCTTACTTTAGCAGTGATTAGAGTGGAAAACAAACTACACAGAGCAGTGTAGATTTACTGATAGATATGAAAAAAGAGATTGAGATGTTGAAGGCTCGACTGGATGATTTTGCTTCCACTTCTACTTCTACTTCTACTTCCATACCTCAAGCAACTATGGCGTACCCCTTCTCATTTATGGCTCATGGTAATGTAAACTCTTCATATCTTAGAGTCTGGGTCATTGACTCTGGAGCTACTAATCATATGGTGGGTAAAAGAGAGTTTTTTTATAATTATAAGTTGACTTCAGATAAAATTAACATTAGACTAGCCGATGGATCCTATACACCCATTATTGAGAAAGGAAGCATTATTACACTACTTGGAGTATTGAAGAATGTTTTACATGTTTCCAATATTTCAGTTAATTTATTATCATTATTCGCTATTACCCAAGACTTTAAATGTAAAGTGATTTTTTATTCATCTGGGTGTTTCTTTTAGGACCTGAGGATGTGGAGGATCTTTGGTAAGGGTAGCATGACAAGAGGGCTCTATGTCTATGAGTAGGCAAGACTGACAGCATTTCAGACAATGATAGTTATAGAAAAGCAGAAAGAAGATCTATCTTTATGGCACCAAAGATTAGGGCATTTACCTCTTTCAAAAATTAGAATCCTTTTACCTCAATTTTTATTTATTGATGATTGCACTCGTACAACTTGGCTTTTCCTCATGAAAGACAAATTTGAAGTGCCAAAATTATTCATTCGGTTTATCGTGTGGTTCGGACCCAAATTTGGAAAACCCATTAAACACAGCTAGCGCTCTATAATGGTAGGGAGTATGTCAATCAAACACTTTCTAACTTTCTTAAAGAGCATGGTATTGTTCATGAGTTGATATGTGTTGATACTCCCTCGCAAAATGGGGTTGCTTGAGAGAAAAAAATCGTCACTTACTTGAAATAACTAGAGCCTTTGCTTTTCCAAATGTCTATTCCACATTCATATTGGGGGGAAGCGTTTTTAACTGCATGCTTATCACGATAAATCGATTACCATCTCGTGTCCTTGGTAATGAAAGTCCTATTCAACTCTATGACATCCTTTTTTCCTTACGTTTCCTATTATCTCTCGAGAGTCTCTAGCCTCGTGTTTTTGGTGTATATGGCCTTCGTGCATGTCCATTGGCAGCATCATGATAAACTTGATCCTCGTCTCATTGTCAAGTGTATCTTCTGAGTTATGCTCCACGACAAAAAGGAGTATAAATGTTATCATCCTTTAGTCATTGTTTCTTTGTCTCCATGGATGTCACTTTTCATGGTGAGTCTTATTTTTCTCGTCTTCGGCTTTTTCCGAGGAAGAGCTTTCGTTCCTTTCTTGCTTGAGATCCAAATCTATCCTAGACCATATCTCTCTTAGTCCCACGGGGAGTTTCGGGCATCCTCTTCAATATTCGGATACCCCTTCTCGACAAATTAGCTCCTAAGACTAAAGCAAATTGCTCAGCCACAAGCTGTATAAGAGGAGACATGAACCCGATCTAGCTCAATAACAACTCTCATTATCGAACCTATGGTAAGTACCGAAAGGGCATAGTTTTTTCATATTTCTAACCCCAATTGGTGTTTTCAATATTCCTTTGGATAATTGTTATCTTGACGAAATGACTTACTCCGTTGCCTTCGAGAAAAGGGAAAATGTTTCAGTGTACTCGATACCTTGTTTCTAAATTTGTTTCCCTTTTCAAAAATCAATTTCTTTAGATAGCACAGAAGGTTTGACCCGGATTTCATCCCTTGATTCTATTCAAATTCCAACATAAGTACAAAAGCATTGAAGGATAAGAAGCGGAGTTCAAGCATGAATGAGGAGATGAGTGCTCTAAATAAGAATGGAACATGGAAGATTGTTGAAAGACCTAGTAACAAAAGACCGGTAGAGGTGCTTTGCTAGATCTATACCTTGACCGAAATATCGGTCTAATGGTACCTAGATCGATATAAGGCAAGGTTAGTCACAAAAGGATACACTGCAGGACTTATGGAATTGGTTTATCGGGAGACATTTGCTCCCGAGTAGCAAAAATGAATCTTTGTAAAGAATCCTTTCTTTCTACTCTTCTTTTAACTCCTTGGTTAGGAATTGCATCGAGTTTGATGTTAAAAATGCATTCCTTCATAGAGACTTGAAGGAAGAAGTTTATATGGAGATTCCACTAGGTTTATGACTCCTTGATAATGGAAGAAATAAGGTATGTAAGTTAAAAAAGACTTTGTATGGGTTAAAGCGGTCTCCCCGAGCATGGTTTGGAGGAAGAGTTTACAAAGGCAATGGTGTCCCTTGGGATACGGGAAATGCCAAGTCAGGGTGATCATACCCTCTTCTTTAAACATTCATAAGAATGTAAACTCAGCATTCTACTTGTGTATGTGGATGATATAATTATTACAGAGATGAAACGTAGTTGAGAGACAATTGCTCAAGGAAAAATTATATTTTATGTGCACTCGAGATGAAAGAACTTAGGAAACCGAAGTATTTCTCGGGGATTGAAGGGCTTACTCAAAACAAGGCAGCATTTTCATCTCTCAAAAGGAAGTATGTGTCGATCTATTGAAGGAAACAAAATCAGAACCATATGAAGATATTGGAAGATATCAGAGATTAGTAGGCAAACTTATTTATCTCACTATTACTCGACCATATATCAGCTTCGTCGTCAGTTATGTTAGCAGGTGGATGCATTCTCCTTCTAAGCATCATATCAGTATGGTCTTTCATATTATCAGGTACTTGAAATCAACTATCTCTTATGGCTTATGGTATACTCCTCATTCATCCATGGAATTAGAGATCTATTCTGATGCTGATTGGGCTGGCTCTAAAAGTAATAAGAAGTCTACCTTAGGTTATATTGTATATCTAGGAGGAAATGTGGTATCCTGGCAGAGCAAGAAACAAACTGTAGTGGCTCGATCTAGTACAGAAGCAGAATATCGAGTGATTGCTCTTGGCATGTGTGAAGGAATATGAATTTTATCACTATTGGAGGAAATTGGCTTGAAGAAGTTGATACCAGTTAACTTTCTTACAGATAGTAAAGCAGTGCTACAGATAGCATCAAATCCAGTTTTCCATGAGAGAACCAAGCATATTGAAATCGATTGTCACTTTATTTGAGAAAAAATTACACAAGGAATTTTCAACATTATACGTGTTCAATCAGAAGCGCAGCTAGCAGATATTCTTACCAAGCCCGTGTCTACATGCAATCTAAAGAAGACTCTCAGCAAGTTGGGTAGTCTTCACGACCCAACTTAAGGGGACGTGTTAAAAGGAATAAATCAAAGTGTGCATTTGTCGTTAGTGTCTATTGTTATAGTCCTTAGATTAGTGGATCAATTAGTTTAATTAGTAGATCAGTTAGTTTGATCGTGTGGGACCGAATTGGATCAGATTTAGATTCAATTTGGATATTGTACTTAGTCAGTAATTAGTGAGTCTAGTTAAGGGCATTTCAGTCTTTGAAGTTATAAATTTGTATCAAGCCCTAATTATAATTAGGTTTTATGAACTTAAGCAGGAAAAGAAAGAGGCAGAGGGCGGCAGCCATGAGGGCGCCGATTCCCAGTTTCTATATCTTGGGTGTATTGCTTCACTTCATGATTATTTTTGCTTAATTGAGTGATTAAATTCATCAGTAACAACATAAAATCAGCCATCCTAGCTGTAACAACATCAAATCAGCCATCCTGATTGTAACAACATTAAAAAAACAACTACTTTGGCTGCAACACACATTTTAGCAGTCCTCATGACTGCAAACTTCATAAGAATTTTCCAGTTCTCTTAAACATTTCCTCAAACACTTCATGTTCATGTTAATCATCTCTTTCTTGAGCATTTCATCGAACATCTTCATATGCATCATTCATCTGCTCACACGCTTTTCAATACAAGTTACTCTTCTTCATTTTTAACATGCTTCCCACCATAAAAAAAAAACTCTTTTCTCATCACCAATCACACGATCTGGGACAAATCCGCCAACCTTGTCATTAAAGACCCTGAATTAGTATACTATAGCTAACTGCATTAGGAGAATAACCAATTGCCACCATTTCCTTCCATGTCCACATCTATCAAAGTCCCGACAAATGATACTATGTTCTCTAGCCCAGGACGAGGTACTCCAGGCAAAGCTTCTGTAGTTGGCAGAGAACCTGGAAAGATGTTGAGTAATCAAAGTGTAGGAGATTCGTCGGTAGCACAGAATGATATTACTGCGTTTCACATCCTTGGAAGATCTGCAGTTGCAGGCAATGAAAATGAGGAAGTTGTGGGACAACAGAGATAATTATGATATATGATATTGCTGCGTTTCACATCCTTAGATGTTTGCTTGCAGTTTCATCAGCTCTCTTCCTCACATAAGCTTTTTTAGATTTAGTCTTGTCACTGCTTTTAATTTCCATATCCAATTGGGCTGGATGTGAACCACCACAAACACCAGAGAGACCACTATCCACTGTTATCTCATTAGATCTTTGCATTACTTCACTCCAGGATTTGTTATCATCAGTACATCCCCTAAGTGAGGTCATTACTGAGCAAGAGCTCACATCCGGCGGCATAAAGGAATTGTTGTAAAGAACCGAGAAAGCAACACAATCCCTTTTCGATGCAAGTATATCATGCTCACCAAAAAACGCCTCTTTCAGCATTAAAATAGTTCATTAATGAGTGTGAAGCAATACAAATAGTCCATTAACTTCAGTCACAAGCTACTTAATGTGCAATAAATGCCTTGCTATGCAGCCACCAAGAATTAAAAAAAACTCGCAAGCAGTTAAAGCAGCCCTTCTTAAATGCCATAAAAGTTTACAGATCCAATGACTGTTCTCAATATTGAATTCTTTGCTCCACCATAATTGCCTCTTATATTCCCTGCCCAACGTAATATTACAACTACTAATATGCAATTAATTCATAATACCACAGCTAACTTTTCCCTAACACATTTACAGCTCAATAAATCCAGCCGCCATATGCAATAAATGCAATAATTCCAACCACCAAACTATACCTGTAACGTCTTCCTGCTACACTTTCCTGCACCACTTTCTTCGGAATTCAAATATGCAATAAATGTGCTGCCAAATCCAATAAAGACAGCCACCATAATCTTCTCAACATTAAATTCTCTGGTTGACACAATTTCAAAGGAACAAATCTGAGAGGAATTGATCTTTGTACGTTGTCTATCTTGATTAACCTTCACAATAGATCGGCATACTTGAATTGCACAAGGCAGAAGTCCCTTTAATTGCTAGCCCAAAAATGAAATTGGATTAACAATGGCAGATCATCATCAAGGCATCGTCCTCTTCGTGAAAGATCATTTTCCTCCTTGTTCAAACCTTTGACAACATCTCTGGGACATCTAAAAGCCAGATCCTTAGATATAAACCCAGTTCCATCCCATTTATGAGGGTTATGGCTTGCAAGCCTTCAATAAACACAATCAAAACTTGCACATATTCAGCATATACTCATAGTTAGCAGGAAGAGAAATGTTCAAGCAACGACTTTGCATCAAGTCCCATATATAGTTGGCAGTGGTATATCCTCCAGTCTTTTCTCCCGATGCGGATCATTCGACATCTTTGTGTTGAAGAAGAAATTCCTTGCATTCATCTTCACCAGAGTCTCTTGAGCTATCTCCATTCCTCGAGGTGTATATCCAACCATTGCTCCCTCGACCAGAGTTGTGTATAGTTCTATCATTGGTGGCTTCCCCAAGTTGAAGTAGTCATAAAAAAAAAAACTTTAACACCATGGTCTAGATCTCCACAGTAAAGATAGCACCTCATTGTTTGTATCACAATCAAAACATCAGGGGAATAGTTGTCTTGCTTCAGCATATCCAAAAGTGTTTCTAATGTCTCTACACTCTGGAGCTCAGCACAAGCATGAAGGGCAACATGATACACAGTCAATTGCCTGTTCAAAAAGGCACTCCTATAAACATAATCTGCAGTAGGAATGCTGTAACAATTCTTCTTCAGAAACTCCCATCATTTTTGACAATGTCACTTGATGATTCAAGGGAAGACCATCCCTTGCATTGCTTTACAAGCTCAACTATCTTCTTAGTTGTCTCCTCTGTCACAGGCTTCTTGTTCTTATAAGCAGATATTAGCCCAGCATAGCAAAACTTGTTCAATCCTAAACCTGCTACAATCATATCTCGAACAATTGCATAAACTCGATCAAGACGACCAGCGGCAGCACAGGCATTCAAAAGACAGATATATGTCTATGGACTTGGTTTCACTCCACATATTTTCATCTCTTCCAGAAGCTAATCAGCAGCCTCCACATTCTTGCATTTTCCATATGTTGAAATGAGGAGGTTATATAATGGAACATCAAGAACCAGTCCCATAGCCTTCATCTCATCCCTGAAAAAGAAGACCTCTTGAAGTCGCATCCTTTCTCCACGCTCACCACACCATCGCCGCCAATATTTCCATTAATATGATCTGATGCCATGTAGAAATTCAGAGATGCATTGCATAAGATTAAAACAAGAATATCACTAATATTAAGGAAGAAAACATGAGGGATTGAAGGAAGGGACGGACCTCCAATGGAGCCCCCCCGTCTTCTCCACTCTTTCTTACACACAACCTACCAACCCTTATATAAGGAGCTGTAAAACGAAAATTGATCAAAATGACCAAAATACCCTTAATACAAAAAATTACCAAAATGCCCCTAGTATTTTGGACAAGTACAATAATACCTAAAAACATCAGAAATTATAAAACTAACACAAAGAACACTATCTTCAACAGAGATCCTTTCTATAATTTATTCACTACATTCGAACGACAATGTAGCAAGACTAACTTCTTTACTCACACCCGTCCATGATGTGGGAACCCTCTCTGCAATTGATTCACTACATTCGGGCGAAAATGTAGAGGCTCTTGCATACTTTTCACTGCATTCGGACTCTATAATGCATCGTTAAGAGGGGACACCCCAACACAATGCTCATAATTTGTATAATTCATGGTATAAAAATCCAATAAAGTTTTACGTTGGCTGTTGAAAGTCTAAGGCAACCCTCCTCCTTTATCCGGGCTTGGGACCGGCCATGCAAGCGTTATCCCTTACATGGGTGGAGTTATGTAGTTGGTGTAAGAAACTGCAAAATTAAGTTTTTGTTGTTGTCCATATCTAAATTTGTAATAGAAATAAAAAAAAGCCTTGCAAGATCCTAGGGTTCAAAATTATTGCATTATTCAATTCAAGTTATTGAGACTCATTGAAACTTCAAGGCTCACATTATCCAGTATCTATACATATTCTCTTAGCTGGTTACTGTGAATACAAAAGCATATAACAACAACTAAGCTTTTTCCCATACTAGATGGGCCAGCTACATGGATTTGTTGTTTCCACAGAGTCCTATCAATGCTCATAATTTGTAGATCCATGATAGATAAGTCCGACATAGTTTTACGCTAGCTGTTGGAAGCCTAACGCAACCCTCCTCCTTTATCAGAGCTTGGGATCGATCATGCAAGGGTGATCCCATGAATACAAAAGCATATAAATGATATAATTTTACCATTATGATGAACACACCAATAAAGTTCTGGTAGCTGAGAAGATTCAGGACTACAACTGGAATGCTCAAAAGGTGGTAATCACTCAAGAGGGATGGAGGGAATCCTGAGTTCAACTGTCAAAAATGTGCCTTCTGACTGGTTATCATGCGAAGCTCACATAGGTAGCACCACCTTACCATGTGATTCAGTAGCATCAACCTTCATCATTTTAGGCTGGGAATATAAAGGAAACTAAAAGTTTGCCTCAAACTTTTTAAAATGGGTTTATCTACATAGCTAAAAGAAGGTTCTAATTAAGAAGTGGGATGACTCGTCGAACTGTCATGAAACATATGGTTAAAATTTAATCCTCTCTCACCTGATCAAGCGCCACCTTTACTGGATTGCTGGATCAGGCTAATCATTTGGTCCATATTCAATACTGTTGTAAGCAGGACCAAGTTGAATCAGTGCCCTAGATGGTAGGGTTGGAGTCAACCCGCTTTCTTTTTACTGATCATTCTTTTGTAGTTGTATATGACTTTGATTTACACCACGCAAGTTCAGAGCCTGGATTTCACAACTTGACTCTGGACCAGTATAAAACGTTCCTGGTTATTCTCTTTCATCAGCCATACTGATGAACATTTTACTGAGATTGCCGTAAGGAAAATAGTGATATTGATGGTGTTGAAAGAGAAAAGATATTAATATGTGATAATTGAGAAAATGCTAGAACAATGCCTTAGATGAAACATCTTAACATGATTTGTCACTGAATTCTTAGAGATGTAATTTTTCATGCGTAAGGGGCAAATTTATGTTTGTTTAATTTGGTAAGCATCACAAGATTGAAGCGCGTAGAGCGCCAAGGCTTATAAGCACTTTCAGCTACTCTGCCATGATGAAACCATGCTTCCGATTTGCTTGATAACCTTGGAAGAGATTCATGGGCCAACTAAAATAAGTAAAGCCATTATAAATTACCTTCATTTGATACATCATAGGACCGTAAACTAGTACTCAAACTCAAAAACATTGATGGACAAAGGTTCGCTATTGGGCTTAGAAAGTATCCTACGTTTACTATTTATTCCTGATGATTTACTGCTTGAAATGTTGCATACTAGATTGCAGCTTTTCTTTGAATAAATGTTTGTTAGTATCTAAATGAAATAATTTACTCTTTACGTTTTCTCATGGCTATTTCTGTTTATCTAGCTATCTGTTTTTATTTGCTGTTTCTGGGAAGATACATTGAAACGCTTAAGTGTGCATAATTTTTGGACTATTCTTAGTAACATCAGCAAATACTTGGAAAAATCATTTTCTGTGCCATATAGGATTTAGAAAAATATTTTAGTGGAAAAAATTTGCTCCTTTTTTTCTTGCAGTGCCTTCATTCTACTTTGGGATGAAACCTATATTAAGAGGCTCTGCATTTTGTTTAGCAAGATGCCATGTAATTAGCATATTACTTGGTGATGGTGAGTGGATGATGGTCTAAGGAGGTGAAATTATGCCTGTTATGTTATTGCAGAGAATGTGAAGATGGTTCTTGTTGACCTGCTAGCATGAAAGGCTCTTTCCTGTCATTGTCCCTTGACACACACCAGAGGAAAATGTGCGGAGTATTTGGAGGAAGAGCATCACGGGTTTCTTTTATCATGTGAAAGCTCCTGGATGAGATTAATCAGCACCTAAAAGTCCTCCACTGTGAAATAATATGTAAAATATGAGGTGTACATCTAGCTCACTCACTGTGTCATATATGAAGAGAATTTGATTCTAGAAACTACAGAAGAGATGGTTGCTATGAAAGAAATACTGAACTTTCAGGACCAGGTCTTTATGTCGGTCCTCATGTGATGCCCTGTAAATTTATTTGGTTACTTCTCTATATTGTTGTACATCAATTTTATATTATCATATTGCACAAAGAGCTAGTAGTTAGATGAAAGTGAGTAGCTTGGATGTGTAAATTTGGGTTCCAGGAAACAGTCTGTTCCTGGTGCTCATGCGATGCTATAATGTTTAATTTTGTTAGTTGGTGTTGCACATCTATTGTATTACTCATCACAGAAGAGAACTGGTTGGATGAACAGAGCAGCATCTCTGTAAAACTGAGCTTGTTTTTCAGAGTCGAGCCTTTATCTTCTTGGTGCTCATTTACACTATAGTCTCAGCTCGCCAGAAGTTGGATGAATGCCACCAGTGTGAATGTTAGTTTCGTGTATGTACGTCAATTTATTTCTCATTCGAATGAGTTTGTTGGACGAAAGAGTAACTTAGCTGTGAAACTAATTATGGCTTTTCAAAATGAGGCTTTTACCTCTTGTAATGCTATAGAAAATATATTTCTGATTTGTATTTTCGAATCAGTTTCACTGTTCTCTTATCATGCAAAGAGATATCAGGTTAATGCTTTTCCAGATAACCTCTTTCTATTCTAGTCAATTTAAAACTGTACGTTATTGCTATACATTCTTGTTGTTAGGTTTAATCCTTAAGAAGTTTGGGCTTATCGAACAAGTTGCTGTCTTCTCGATTTAAAACTCTCTAGGTCAGTGCGTGGATTTTCATAATAAGGATCAATCGTGTGGCTTCACCCCATTGTTTGCTTACCTTCCATGATGATTCTCTTTGCTCGTTCACTTCAAGAGTATATCCCTCCTCTTTTGGTTTCAAACTGAACAGACTGGTGGTGAACGTGGACGTTCTAAGGTTTTATGGCTGCCACCATAGTTTGGGATTCCAGTTGCTCTTCTGATTGTCGCGATTACGCTGCCACCTGCAGATCCTTGAATCTTTAAAGACTTTGTCTTCATAAGGCTTCAGAGAAACAGTGGGGAGAGAGAGAGAAGTGCAAGTGGTCTCTTATGCCTTAATTGAGGAAAGAAAGTTACACCCATGGGTAAAATACCATTTTACCCCTTCCTTAATGTGCGAATTATGAATCAAGCTGTGATCTTATGCCTTAATTGAAAAGAACGCATAAAATCAAATTAAATTATTAAATGACAATGTTTCTAACATGAAATCATATTAAATAAGCTACACACAGAGCCTCTCTCTCTCTCTCATGACCACATAATCTTGTGATTGCAGATCTCTTATATGTGTTGGTTTATGCATTGGCACCAGCAGGATCAGTTTCTATAGCTCGAACACGCATCATAATTCCTAACCTGCAATTCCTTATCTCACTATCCAGGCCCCAAAGTAGAACTCGAATGAGATTTCTGCATCTTTAGGGGCTCTTCTCCCAATCTGAACTCTAACATGCCTTGACCTGTAAGTCGTGCCTAATATAACGTCATCGCATTGCGTTGTGTTAAGCAACTTATAAACCCTGCTTTCAAGATCTTTGACATCCAAAGGGCTCATGGTCCAAATCTTATTGCACTTTGTAAGAAAGACTTGTGTACTCTTTTTCGTAAACGAACTGATCCCATATACAGGACGCACACATTCCATCGTTTCTCGACCATCTTTCTCTATAATGTTCCAATTCACGAGCAGGCCCCCTTAAAACATATGGTTTATTTAATAGACTTTGTCATCGATTTGATTTTTGACAAAGGAAAACGAGGCCGACTTTCAACTCTTTTTTTTTCTTTTTCCAATCCATCAATGGATGTTGTAACTTTTAAAGTCAATATTACCATATTTGATTTGGCAACTCACAACCTTTAGTTTTATGAGCTTTGATATCCCAAACAAACCCATGGGCCAAAGTCCTAATACCCGCGGAAGAATGATCATGTACTATCTTGTTCATGAACCAACTAAATCCAATATCCATTACACTGTATTCCACCATTAATCTAACTATCTTGATCATGTAAGCAATTAGGTTCGAACACTCGAAGAGAAAAAATATTTAGATTTATAGACTCCACATACAAGTACAATTTCAGCAAAGGAAAAGTAGGATCAGTGACTAATCTACATTCGCCACCCTACTTGAAATTTGAAACTACTACTATAACTAAGCCTTTTCCCATACTAAATGGGTCTGTTACATGGATTCTTTGTTTTTACAAAGTCATGTCATAATTTGTAGAATCCATGATACATAATTTCGACAAAGTTTTATGGTGGCTGTCGAAAGCCTAACACAACTCTCCTCTTTTATCCGGGCTTGAGACTAATTGAAATTTAGAAAACCAATCAAAAAATTAAAGGGCATGATTCAATCCATGACTGCTACTGTATGTAGTTTGCCTTACTTTAAAATGGTCGAGCAGGCAGTTTGCCTCGCTCCACAAAAAATTATGGTTTGCCCCACTCCACACAAAAAATTCTAGATCCGCCATGGAGTTAGACGTGCTTCTTTGCTAGTAGAATGAAAGGTGTGGATCCAACCCCGACATGCACGATGCAAGGTTTCATCCATACTCGCGTTTCCTCCAAGAAAAAACTCAAGTTCATCTCATCTATCGAGGGCCAATCTTTACCAATAACAATCTACTGTTTATTACCTGTACATTATGGTCTGGCTAAATTTCATTGCTTTTGTTTATGAGCTCGTTTTACTTTGGACGTCGATCTCTCGCTCAACGAATGCTTGGATTTAGTCCCAGCCCTGACCGGATTCGGCCACAACGGGCTCTCCATATACATAACGGGCGTGCAGCGGCAGCGGACCCCTCTCGCTCGCTCGCAGAAACCCTACGCTCTTTTTCCTCGCTTGTTTCGTCGTCGACGTCGTTTTCGCTGTGGGAGTTGCTGAAAGAAGCATGGCCGTCGGGCAGACAGTTTTGCAGTTCTTCCCGTCTCCGGCGAGCCTGACGGCGAGGGTCCACCCCGTCGTCATCTTCAACGTCTGCGATTGTTTCGTCCGCCGGTCCGACCAGGCAGAGCGCGTCATCGGGGCTCTCCTCGGATCCGTCCTACCCGACGGAACCGTCGATATCCGCAACTCCTACGCCGTCCCTCACAACGAATCTTCAGATCAGGTCAGTTCTCCCTTTCTCCTCAGCCTCTCTTTTTGGGTTTCGTCTCGCTATTGATGCGCAATGAACCCGGTCTCGTGGTTCGTTCAGGGGAACTAGTTTTTTCTTTTTCTCGGAAAGACAGAAAAAGGAGGAGGTAGCGCTATCCCGTTTGGCATGGGATGGCCCTTGTAGGAGACTCTTTTGTTCCTGTTTATTTTCTATTCGTTCTTCTTTTCCTCTCTTTGATGCCGATCTCGCTTTACTACGATCCGACGATCCTTTCTGTATGTATGTATGGGTAGGTTTTATTTCCCTCATTGAAAAGCCCGTGTTTGATTTAGTTTGACATCCTTTCAGTGGGTCGAGAGAGATTTCATGTATCTGTGTGTTTTAAGCTTATAATCGAGTGTCGATTCTAAGAGTTTCAGATTACGCGTTTTTTTTGCAGTATATTTGTTGCTAAACTCGCTTGGAACTGGCAATAAGGCACCTTTGGATCAATATAATGAAAAATTTCGTTACAGTGCCATGTCCCTTTATACTGCTTTACTCTCCTCCTTGCACCCTGGTTTCCGGTCTGTCTCATGAGTGCGTTCAAATTTTTAGCAATATTTGGTTCAGTATTTGATTATTACTTTCTTATCTTCTTACCTTTATGGCACGTTTGATTGCACGAAAAATACTCAGACAGACTATCTGCAGGCTTTTTCTTCGCATCCTTCTCTTCACGCGGAGTTACTGATTGGGTGATTGTTTTAAGAAGAAAAATTATCCGATAAATTTGTTCGGTTGTTCTTTAAGGAAGAGTATCTGTCACTGGAGTCACACCCTATTTGTGGCTGTTTGATTCAAATTTCAAACATTTGTTGGTGTTGTCTACTGTGAAATGGGTGTGACTTGTGAGTGCTTCCTTTCAAACATGAAAAAACCCTTAAGTAACAGAGCTCATACGTGATGGAGGAGGTCATGACTTAGTTTAGGAAGTATGTGAAGGTTGCTAATTTTTGTTCAGCATATCTCTTCAGCTGGCTCTTGCAATTTGCCCTTCTTGTCACTGTGTTTGCATCACAGTGCAAGTTTCTTATCGTCATTACCTGTAAGATACTTGTGGGCCAAACCATGACATGCATGTCTTTGTCTGAGAGGCAGTTAGGGAGCTCCGAGCACTGTCAAACTCCAGTGTTCAGCTAGGGGATGGAGGGAGGAAGGGGGGTTTCTTGGTGAGCGAAGAGTACATTCAATGTTCTCTATCTTTCTTTCTCTGCACAATTCGATGATGCATATGTCCCTGACCAAGTAGGTATAACTTAGTAAGGGAAAAAGTTTCCCGTCATGATGAAATGTGCCTTTAGGTGTGTTGCCCAATACGAACATGTGTTTTTCCAAGAATAATTACTACCTCCTGTATTTTTTCGAGTCACATGCATTCACATTCACTTAGTTACTTGAGTAATCTTTTCATTCTTGATGGCTTGGTCGTGACTCCTGAGTGGCCATATTTTACCCGACTTCTTGCTGCATAGTCTTTCTCCATTTCCCTTACCAATTTCCTATAGACTGTTGTTACAATGTGTTGTTCTATTTTGTTGTTTCAGGTTGCATTGGATATCGATTACCATCATAATATGTTCTTATCACACCAGAAAGTGAATCCAAAGGAAGTCATCGTTGGCTGGTAGTTTCTCTGGCAGCCACAATTTTTCTTCTCTTGCTATATTTACTAGAATAACATGCTTTTGATGGTTAAGGTTTCTTTTAGTCTACTAATTCCATCAAGTACCTATTCTTTGGTTGACCACTATGTTATCAATAGCGGTTAGCGGGTTGTTAGCAGTCGACCCTGATATAGCGGTAGCGGGGATATAGCGGATTTAGCGGTACACTTTTATTACAACAAACAACTAAGCCTTTTCCCATACTAGACGGGGTCGGCTACATGGATTCTTTGTTTCCACAGATCCCTATCATGTGCCATGTTAGCAGTTAACTCCCAATAAGCTAGATCATTCTTTATTGTTTCTTTCCAACACTTTTGTGGTCGTCCTCTACCTCTTTTAATACTTTCCAAATTTAGTTTTTCTAACCTTCTTACAGGTTCTTCTTTTGATCTTCTTTCTATATGTCCATACCATCTTAAATGATGTTCTCTCATTTTATCCTCTATTGGTGCCACTCCTAATTTGCTTCTAATAACCTCATTATGTGTACGGTCTTTTCTTGTATGACCACTCATCCATCTCAACATCTTCATTTCTGTCACAGACATCTTTTGTACATGTTGAAGATTAACTGCCCAACACTCAGAACTATAAAACATAGCAGGCCTAATTGCTGCTCTATAATATTTACCTTTTAATTTTAATTGTATCTTCTTATCACAAAGAATGCCTGATGCTCCTCTCCATTTTAACCAACCGCGTAACATCTCCATCAATTCTTCCATCACTTTGAAAAATTGACCCTAGGTATTTAAAACTTTCCTTTTGGGGAATGCAATGTGTGCCAATTTTAATTTTTATGTCCTCTGAAGTAACCAAATGATCAAACTTACATTCCATATATTTTGTCTTTGTTCTACTAAGTCGGAGGCCTTTGCTTTCTAATGTTTCTCTCCATAGTTCCAATTTTCTATTAACTTTTTCCTTAGACTCCTCCACTAATACAATGTCATCAGCAAATAACATACACCAAAATACTTCATCTTGAATATGTTTTGTTAACTCATCCATCACCATTATAAATAAGTATGGACTTAAAGTTGATCCTTGATGTAACCCAATATTAACTTCAAAGAAGTTTGTTGTTCCTTCATGAGTCCTCACTTTTGTTATGATTAAAAAATTATATATATAATGGGTTCTCTAATTTCTAAAAAATATCAAGATCTTAAATAGATTATTACCATGAATAGATAATAACACATCAGTTGCAACAACTAATCAAGCACGGTAACACTAGCACCTACTAACAGTCTCAAGAACACATGATACTTGCACAAGTACAAGAATCCAACGAATGTTAAACTACAAAATTACATGCCATATGCATTAAAAATTTGAGTAATAGGACAACCATGAACAAAGAACGAATTAAAGAGAAGAGAGCATACTTGGTCATTATCTACTCGAGTAATATCTTTGTTGATGAAGAGAGTCACTAGAGAAAGAGAGACCTATGGCAAATTCCAGTTCAAAGCACAAGAAAACTATTCCAGTTCAAATAATGAGTGATTAAGGCAATTGATAGCACCTGGACATATCAAACCTATAGGTTCCTGAATTTGTTGGATAGCATATGGATTATGGAATACACCGTTCCATGCCAATGAGCGGCATTACAAGCAACAACATCCATAGCAACCCTCTTAGTTGATCACCCTTATATGTCAATAAGGGTGATACTTAGAGGGTTGCTATATGCTTGCTTTGCCCGTAATGCCGCTCATTGACCACCTACAACAAAAGATAACAAATGTGCCATCAAACAACATGAGATTCCCATATATGTTCAATAGGAACAAAAACATACACAAATGCCAATAAGCTAATTCAAAAGTACATAACATCCATCAAAATTCTATTACAAATTTACAATCAGTATCACACTTAATTGTTTAGGTATCTTCACTCATTTTCAGAAAAAGATCCGTATTCTTCTATTTCCTCTTCCTCTTCATCAGTTTCTTCAAAATTAAATTCTTCATCTTCCATAAGCATCTTATCCTTCCCTTTGCTTTGCTTTCTTTGTCGCCTTCGTGTCCTCGACCTTGTATAAACAGCAGTACCACCCGCTCTTGATGCTTCGGATGCTATATCGATATTTCGTCAAGGGAATCATCGTCACCAACGAACTCATCATCAGTAGGATATTCATCGTGATCTTCAACCGATGCTAACATGATGGGGTCAAAATTTGCTCAATTAGATTTTCTCTCTTCGTACCTTCTTCTGAGCTTTTCGTTATATTGCACAAAAGCTAAATCGTTAAGCTTTTGATACAATAATCTATTCCTTTTCTTCGTATGAATCTAAGATAAGAGAAAGAATTTAGGTAAGTTGTTAACTCAATAAAAAAACTTTCATTTATTTATAATGTAAATAAAAAGCATAATTCTTAATTTCTTACCATTTCAAAGGTACTCCAATTGCGCTCACATGGGGTAGCACTATAAGTAAGGCTCAAAACCCGTATAGCAAAACTTTGCAATTCAGGGCATCCATAACCAAAGGTCATCCAGCATTTAGCTATTACAAAAAGTTAAATTCATGTGTAAACAATAAGTTAATCATATTCAAAAACCTTAAATCATATCTTAATAATAAAATAATTAAGAAAGCAAAGTTGCTTGAATTAATTACTTGGTGCACATGTTTTCCTCGAACTTATAGCTAATTCTAGTCCAAAACAACTTGTTGCACTTCGATAACTTATAAGTTGATGACTCACTTGTTGTTCTTCCTTACTTCGTACAAGTATAGCTATAACTTGCAACAAACCACCTTTAATCTCAACATTAGATTATATCCCATCATAATCATAATACAACCCTGGATTCAGATACAATGCAGCAGCATGTAATGGCTTATGCATTTGCCTGTCCCATCTTTTGTCTATGATCTCCCAAATAAAAGCATACTACTCTTCTTTGTTTTTCATATTAACCTATAAAACAAGAAGTTAAATGTTATTAATTTATAAGATTAATAAGTAAAGATTAACAAATAACACTTAAAATTGAAATCTTTACACACCTTTATTTGTTCCTTTACACGATCCATCTTCTCATAGATGTAGCCCATGGTTGGTTTCTCATCATCGTCGACCATACTTAAAACATCTACCAAAGGATTCATTGCTCTAAGTGAAAAACTAATGCCCTTCCAAAATCTAAGTTGCAAAATTATTGCCTTAGATTGCTTTCCTTCAATACTATCTGATAAAGGGCATTTCTCCCATTGTTCAGAAATAACCATCGATCTTAGAGCTTCTTTTGACTACCACAAGCTATCCAGAGTTAAGAATCTAGTAGCAAAACGGGTCACAACCGGTCGATGTATGTCTTTTCCTCCTATAAAATGTCTCATCATATGCAATATCTGACCATGAGCATACATAAATGTCACTAGCTTCTTTGCCCTGAAGACGCCTTTTAGTCTTTTTGTCTCTCCAATATCTTAAGTATCAAATCTATACAGTGCGCAAAACATGATGTCCAAAACAAATGATTAAATTCAGCCATCAACATTCTATCAGCTGCAACATAATTTGCTGCATTATCTGTAACCACCTGCACAACATTCTTCTCTCCAACCTCTAAGATTACTTCTTTTAACAATGTATACAATTTATTTGCATCCTTTACTTCATGGGATGCATCAATGGACTTAAGAAAAACTGTACCTTGAGGACAATGCACTAAAAAATTTATTAGTGTTCTCTGTTTTCTATCTGTCCATCCATCTGACATAATAGAATATCCATAAGTAGCCCAATGCTTTTTAAATTCATTTGTAAACTCTCTTACTCTTCCCACTTCCTTCTCCAAGAATGTTTCCTTTACTTCATGGTATGATGGAGCCTTCATTCCAGGTCCAAACTGCCCTATATCATTTACCATCGCTTGAAAGCTAGGGGATTTCACAGTATTAAAAGGGATTCCATTTTGATACATCCACCTGCTAATGGATATGCATACTCATTCTCTTTCTTCTTTCTTATATCGATTTTCCAATGTAGCTTGTCGTAGTGAGTCTGGCGATGAACGCATAAATGAATCCATGGGTTCCTTCGAAAGCGGTGGTCGTGAGCCAAATAACGATGAAGATGATGAACATTGGGTGCTTGTCACTATGTTACCTTCCATACTAGAAAGTTCTCCTTGATATGGAAATGAAATCTTTTCGGCCTTTTTCTTAGATGTACTGTGCACATAATCATAAATTGTTTTCTTTATTTCTTCAGTTGCATTCTTGCAAGCTACCATCTTCTCATTAAATGGTACTTGTACCTTGTTATTTCACTGGTAGAAATATGACCACATAATGTACAAAATACTGATATATTATCCGTCTTACATTTTGTCAAACTCCAATTTCATCCTGGATCCTTCGAACCTGGGGGTATATAGTTGTATGCTGGATTAGAAAACCTAATACCAGTTGGTTTACTAGTGCGTGTGCCACAACTGCCACTGCCACTTTGAAAACAAGCAGCTGCACTTGTTGATGATTCTATACTCACTACAAAAAATAAGAATAACGACTTAGCTTGAGTTTTCCAACCTATTATAAGAAATAGAACATTAAATAATTAACATTCATTAGTATCATTAGACAATCCTAAACTACAAATTGTAAAGGCAGCAACCATTCCTATTCAAACCATAGACAACACTGCATAGCCCATACACATAATGAGGTTATTAGAAGAGAAAGAAGAAGACACACATAGGAATTAGGATGCTTAAGCACTCGGGATCTACCATGAGTAGGTGAAAGTGAGAATAGATGCGAGGTATGAACAATATGGATGCAGAGCATAAAAGAAGAATCAAAGGAATGAGCACTAAAGGTGAAGTATAGGAAAGAAAAGCTAGCGTGGTGTGTATAAGGAAGCAACGATGCCACGACATAACTTTCTGTTGGGTGGGCAAAGTCCATTTGAATGAAATTCAGCCAGTATAGAAAATGTTTGGAAACTATGTGGATATATAAATTGTCATGAAGCATACTATACTGGGCTCGACATATTCTCATTTGTGCTGTGTTTGTTTAACCATATGAAATGTTCATGTTCATGTTTGGCTTACAAGAGCTCGTATCACATTTTTAAAATTTTCATTAAAACACATCCCATGATAGTTGCATTAGGGTATTTGTGTTGTATTTTCACTATGTTCATGTTCTTTTTTTTTCTTTTGTGTTTAAATGGGGAAGCCTAAGCTAGATTCACACCCCAGGCATCGAACTCACGGCTTGTAAGTCGAATGAAAATCCCTTGCCTGCTCTTTCCACGAGCTATTTTTCTTTGTGCAAATGAAAGCCCATTTTATTTATGGTACTTGAGGAAATCTCTCTCTCTCTCAACTCACTTCAGCTTAGCCTGCAATCCATAAGCGTTTGGAGTAGCAAACTTCAGCTCAGTAGTGAGAGACATACCTGGAGATGGTGGCGACGAGAGGCGGGAGCGGCTGGAGATGGTGGTGACGAGAGGCGGGAGCGGCGGGAGATGGTGGCGGCGAGAGGCGGGAGCGGCCCGGACGACAGGATGAAGAGGGAGAGGCGAGAGACGCAGGGATTACAGCGTCTGATTAGGGCATCCCTTTATATAATTTGGGTCGGGTCGATATGGATCGACCCGACCTAATTGGATCCGAAGTTGTCCGCTTACAGCGTTATAGCGAACCGCTATAGCGCTGTAAGCGGCGCTAACTTGGCCTTGGCGGGTCGCCCGCTAAGGACTACCCGCTATAGCGGTTTTTGTTCCGCTAAATCGATATAGCGTGCTATAGCAGCCGCTATAGCACACTATTGATAACATAGGTTGACCATGACTCTGCCTCGTAATTTATGAGATACTGTTTATTTGACTGAAAGCATGATTCATGAATGTTTCACATTAATTTGCATGGGAAAAGGTTTTTCACATTAATTTGCATGTGAAAAGGTTTTTTCTTGATAATTTGAATATTTGAAACTAATAGTTGGATATGCTGCTTCCTTTTAAAATCGTTTGTTCTGATTGTTTACCATTTTGGAAATACTATTGACTTTGATATGGTTAAATGCAAGTTTATTTTTTATATTCATGTTTTTGGCACACACATTATACATTAACAAGTTAATTTCTAGAAGAACAACAAAATATTTGAATGATGAAAAGAATATAGGGATTGAATAATTATATGTTCCGTTATTATAGTTATCTCTGAAACCCTTGGACATGTGGTGTTTTTTATTCATAGAACGATATGGAAGAAGCCCCTTGGTTCATATTGTTTGCCTCTTCGCGTGCCATTTACTTTCTTCTTTGATATTCCTATGCATCTTTGGACTCTTTCAACAACATCTTTAACTGTTCCCATCTTTGTTAATGCAATTCACAAATTTAGATACCCTATGTATGGGAGAATATCATTTACGGTTCTCATAATCTAGTGTTGGAAAACAGCGACATTGTTGGATG
Organism: Brasenia schreberi; assembly: GCA_036023115.1. Lineage (NCBI taxonomy): Eukaryota > Viridiplantae > Streptophyta > Magnoliopsida > Nymphaeales > Cabombaceae > Brasenia > Brasenia schreberi. The sequence goes on along the minus strand of JAYKKT010000060.1, from coordinate 19,180,486 downwards.
CAGCGGGTAGTTTCCCTTCCCTTAGTCATGGGCTACGTGAAAAATTTGTTGTGTTTCTGTTGTCTCACCATTTGCCAGTACTAACCCATTCAGTAATAGTGAATTACCAAATTCCACAAACATACAAGCTGTTCAATGCTATGCGTGGACATAGCCCTGTTTTTGAATACTTGGTGTAATGAAATGTTCTGAAACTGTTTTCACCTTATGGTTAAGTATTGTTTTTTACATTTCCTGTCTTTTAATTTTTTTCATGCACGGATACTCTATTTATGGCAAGAGTGCTTGTACTGGGTACATACCCAGTACCTATGCACGTATCCATATGCCTAGGTATGCTTGAACACTTTTTTTTTAAATTTGGTTTTTGGTACGTGTACCCAGACGTACCAATACGTGTGCCTGTAAATTTCTTAAAGTTTTGTTTTGAATGCTCATGTCAATGCATACCTATATGGGTCAACTTGTTCTCATTACCCAAAAAGTGTTATAATTTTATATGTATGTTTTAGAGTTATATGTTATGGAATTGAGACGGCTATGAGACATGAGTTTCTTGCTTAAGATGTTTTGTTTTTTCTTGGAGTTATATGCTATGTTAAAACTATATATTTAAATTTAATCTGTTATGTTATGTTGTCAGATTTAATTTTGTGAATGTTTATTATATATATAATTTTTTATTTTATATATTTGTGCACCCATACCTTAAAATTTTCAAAATTATCGTACCACTTACTTGTCATGTACTAGGTACCGGGTTACCTATCCCCATGCAACTTAGGTTGTTGCAATCCTCCCATCAATATGTTATTGCATAGGATAGCTTGGGAGATAGGTTTGGGGGGGTTGAGAAATGTTAAGACTTGACTGTTCATGCAAAAGCAGACCCAGCTAGCGTGTATGGTCGAGACTCCAAACAGTTGAAGATTCACTTGAAACTATAATGTTTAATATAAATGTAACTTTGAAATTATTTTAAAGGGTCCATGAGATCCTGGTTCTTTTGGATAGCATGGCTTAGTGTAGCTATTAGAGATCAGTATGAAGTTTGCAGTTTCCTGGTTGATTATCCTTTTGGTGACGTTGCTTTGATATACTTCCTTTTGAATTTTGTTATTTTCCAAAGCACAAATGCATCACTTGACTTTGTTATCTTTCTTCAATTGTCTGCAATTGAGCTTATAGACTATGAACTCTTAATTGTTTGATCAGTTGTGATACTGATACCTTTTTGCCTCCTTTAAAAGATGTGGCAGAAATGGTTTGCTTTGTTTACGATGGTATTCTTTTTGTGATGAGTTGTCTGTGAAATGATAGCATCACTAAATGGTTGTTCATCGTCTAACAGGTACTCAACAGGGTTTGGAGTTTCTGGTGGAAGTGCTTTAATTCACGAATTTTACTCTAGAGAAGTAGCAAATCCTGTTCATTTGACTGTTGACACAGGTTTTAAGAATGGTGAGGCATCCATCAAGGCTTATGTCTCAAGCAACCTTTCTCTTGGAGATCGCCAACTTGCTGCACAATTCCACGAAATTCCCTTGGATTTGCGCATGGTTGAAGCAGAACGAGTGGGATGTATGTATTCTGGAAGCTTATGGAATTAGGATTTTTCATGCATACGTTAATTTCTTGTTGTTCTTTATTACTTGTTTCACAGTGTTACCGCCCTTTGATTGCTGATTGATATTGGGCCATGCATACGTTATTTTCTTCTGATCCGTGTAACTTCTTGGTAGTGTTACCAGGCTGATTTATTTGGTTGCTCTGTTATTGGCCTTCTTTATTCTGCTTCAGACTGCATTCCACTATTTTTCCTTACAAGGCATTCAGGTTCTCTTAGTTGGCATTTTTTCCTTTCTTATGGTGGACTAGGATTCACTTAGTGGGCGTTTGTTTCAAGAGTCCTAGTTAGCGTCTATTTCATCCTAAAACGAGGGACCAAACATGTTTTAATATGCAACAGTTCCTTTCTCTATCTTCCCGTTGAATACGAACCCATGAGATGAACTCATGATGGGGCCTCACTGAGTGCACATAAAATCTCATGTTCTTACATGAAAACCGAGTTACACATTGTACCTTGGGATCTCATCCTCTCCTCGCTTGGATTACCAGGTGCTTTCAAGAGCATACTTGCTGACTATATAGGAAATCTTGTGCATGGGTGCGATGCACACAGGCTCTAGAATTATATTGTCATGTTTTTCTGGGAGAAACAAACCATACGATCTGGTGTTGATCCCCCAAAAGCATGGAAGTCAACTACATACACATCTTTGCCATCTATGAAAAGTTATAACACCGTTAATGCTCAAATCTTTATACATAAGAAGAAAGATAATTAGTTGATTTCTAGGGTTTTGGGCTCTGATGTTACATATGCAGGGTTATGTTTGGACAGAAGCCAACTCTATAATCCTCTTTATTACTGATGTGCATTTTGTTCAAGAGAAAATCTAATAGTGTTTCCGAACTGTGAAACGATATAGTTTCAGTCTTTTTGCATTCTTCTTACCAAAGACCTTAAAGGTGTGTTTTCTATTGTTTATTTATTATGTCAATTGTCAAAAAGTTCTATCAAGTTTCAACAAAAATAAGTTATAGCAAGCTTAGCGCAATATACAATTCTTAAAATGATGAAAGATCAACTCCTCACATTTCATGCCCAAAACGATGCATGAAAGAGGAGCCAAGCTGCCAAAATAAATATTTTTTAAACAACTTGACACGTGCGGACACGGAGAAATTGTCCAACAGACATTAGCCAAATAACAAGAAAAAGTGGATATGTATTCTTATGACAAGGTGAGATGCCTGAGTAAGCAAAGAGTTGCTAGAGCGAGCATAATGTCATGAAAAGCGGAAGATGATCTGAAAAAGTTGAAATGCTAGAGTTCCGGTCATCAGGTAATAGGAGGGTGCAGGTCATGTGGTCAAGACGTCTGATGCATGTGGACTTCACCACATTCGTTAACCCAAGTCACACAGACACTTCTAAGGGGTGGAGTGTCGACCCCGACACTGGTACGACACCGATACCGACAACGACACCATGTCGGTGCGGCATGTCCAAAAAAAAAATTGCATTTTTTTTTTGTAACTCACGGATAAATGGGTCTGGATAATGAAGATTGATTTGTGTATTATGATGAAATTAGTAGTTTTTTACCATTTATATGTTTTGCTTTAATATAAAGTTGTGTACTTACTATTATAGCTTTATACAATATAAAGCTGCTTGAATGATTTTGGGTGCGAACAATTGGACTCCATACTGTATGCCTTTGCACAGAATAATGTCTGTCACCAAACACATTTAAAGACCAAGAACATTGCCAGATCAGTAGAACAGAAGAGTATGACATCACTAGTGGATCCTAGCACAAATACTAGTATATGTTATATCCTACAAAAGATCTTGAAACTCTTTGAATCCATAACTTAGATATTTTGCAGCTCGTAAAATCACTGTAAGTTTGAGATCATTATGAGGGAACTTGCTAATTGATACCTACGTGCACCCAAAATTAGCAAATACTAGTTGTATTATGATTGATTTATGTAGCTTGAATATTATATATAATATATAATATTATATACCCTAGCCGTGTTGCCGCACCCAAAATTTTTGAAATTTGTCGTATCCTGCACGGTTTTAAATTATGGTACTCAGGTAAAGAAAAGGCCCGAAACGGAGTTGGTATTATCATAAATAAAGATTTAAAGGAGAGTGTAGTAGACATACAACGATATGGTGACCGAATCATGACATTGAAATTAGTGTTAAGAGTAGAGGTTTTGAATATAGTTTGTGCTTACGCACCCCAAGTAGGACTAGAAGATAGTATAAAGACAGTTTTTTGGGAAGAGTTAGATAAGGTGTTTCAAAAGATTCCACAAAGGGAGAAAACACAAATTGATTACTTTATTTGTAGAAAAAAAGATAGAGCGTGTTGTAAAGATTGTAAGGTAATTCCAGGAGAAAGCTTAACCACCCAACATCGACTTTTAGTTATGGATTTACAAATAAAAAAATGGACAAAGAAGAAAAGAGTGCATCGAGCTATTCGGACTAAATGGTGGAACCTCAAAAGCGAGAAAGAAGATATATTTAAACAGAAAGTCCTTCAAGGAGATGTTTGGAATTATGTTGGCACACCCTGTGATATGTGGAACAATATGGCTATACATATTAGGAAAGTGGCGAAAGATGTGTTAGGGGTATCTAAGGGAGGTGTACCGGCACAAAAAGAAGCTTGGTGGTGGAGTGAAGTAGTACAAAATAAAATCAAGGCAAAGAGGGCATGTTACAAATTACATTATGCTAAGAAAACTAGTGAAACTTTAGAAGCTTATAAGAAAGCAAAGAAGGAAGCAAAAAAGGCCGTTAGTGAAGCAAAAGCTAAGATTTGGGAGGACTTATATAAAAAAACTCAACTCAAAAGAGGGTGAATGAGATATTTTTAGGATAGCTAGGGCTAGAGATAAGAAAACTAAAGATCTTAATTATGTTAGATGCATAAAAGACGATGATGAAAAAATTCTAGTGGCAAATGATGATATAAGAAATAGATGGAAAAACTATTTTTATAATCTTTTTAATGAAAATAAAGATGTTAGTATTAGTTTAGGAGATTTAGCCAAGTCAGAAAAGTATATAAACCACAATTTCTACCGACGTATTCAAAAGAATGAAGTCAAAGAGGCTCTTAAACACATGAAGAGTGGTAAATCGGTAGGACCAGATAATATTCCTATAGAAGTTTGGAAAATACTAGGAGAAATAGGAATCACTTGGCTCACAAGACTATTTAATGAAATATGGAAAAACCAAAAGATGCCTGAGGAATGGAGAGCAAGTACACTTATACCCGTATATAAGAACAAGGGAGACATTCAAAATTGTGCGAATTATCGAGGTATCAAGTTAATGAGTCATACTATGAAATTATGGGAAAGAATTATCGAACGTAGGTTAAGACAAGTATCAAGTACAACAGAGAATCAATTTGGATTTATGCCAGGTAGATCTACTATTGAAGCGATTCACCTTTTGAGACGTCTTATGGAACATTTTAGAGCAAAAAAGAAAGACCTTCACATGATATTTATTGATCTAGAAAAAGCTTATGATAGGGTACCGAGGGAGGTTCTTTGGAGAACTTTGGAAAAAAGAGGTATCCCATTGACATATATTAACCTTATAAGAGACATGTATGATGGTGCAAAAATATGTGTGAGGACTCATGAAGGAACGACAGACTTCTTTGAAGTTAATATTGGATTACATCAAGGATCAACTTTAAGTCCATACTTATTTATAATGGTGATGGATGAGTTAACAAAACATATTCAAGATGAAGTACCTTGGTGTATGTTATTTGCAGATGACATTGTATTAGTGGAGGAGTCCAAGGAAAAAGTTAATAGAAAATTGGAACTATGGAGAGAAACATTAGAAAACAAAGGCCTCCGACTTAGTAGAACAAAGACAGAATATATGAAATGTAAGTTTGATCATTTGGCTACTTCAGAGGACATAGAAATTAAAATTGGCACACATTGCATTCCCCAAAAGGAAAGTTTTAAATACCTAGGGTCAATTTTTCAAAGTGATGGAAGAATTGATGGAGATGTTACACATAGAATTAATGCTTGTTGGTTAAAATGGAGAGGAGCATCAGGTATTCTTTGTGATAAGAAGATACCATTAAAATTAAAAGGTAAATATTATAGAGCAGCAATTAGGCCTGCCATGTTTTATGGTTCTGAGTGTTGGGCAGTTAATCATCAACATGTGCAAAAGATGTCCGTGACAGAAATGAAGATGTTAAGATGGATGAGTGGTCATACAAGAAAAGACCGTATACATAATGAGGTTATTAGAAACAAATTAAGAGTGGCACCAATAGAGGATAAAATGAGAGAACATCGTTTAAGATGGTTTGGACATATAAAAAGAAGATCAAAAGAAGAACATGTAAGAAGGTTAGAAAAACTAAATTTGGAAAGTATTAAAAGAGGTAGAGGACGACCACAAAAGTGTTGGAAAGAAACAATAAAGAATGATCTAGCTTATTGGGAGTTAACTGCTAACATGGCACACGATAGGGATCTGTGGAAACAAAGAATCCATGTAGCCGACCCCGTCTAGTATGGGAAAAGGCTTAGTTGTTGTTGTTGTTGTTGTTGTCGTATCCTGCACCCGCACCCGCACCCATGTGACATAGTTGTAAACATGGCAAGATTCATGATTAACATGCAAACATTATGTAAGAATTGTTCTGAACTTTATTGAGGCGTTGTTCCTTATAAGATTGTGATACAAGCATACACACACTTGGGGTTTGCTGCTTAGTATAGTGAATATTTTTCCTATGTTAAAATGGATTGTGTATGTTCATCGTAACCAATGACGCAAGATGCATAAATTGATTTACTCTCTGGCAGTTGACATGCTGAAGAAGAGCATTGTAGACAAGCTGCCCAATGACTTGGAGGGAATGGAAGCCTCAATAGAGCGACTCCTTGTTTTGATTGAGGACATCTACAGATATGTTGATGATGTTGTTGTAAGATGCGCTCTTTCATGTTTTTTTTTCTTTCCTTTTCCTTTCTAAAACAATAAGATTGGTGTTTTGAGGCAATACGTTCCAAACCTCCTTTTCTTTTGTTTTGAACGAGTTTTCAACTTGGTTACCGACTTCCTGTCAAAATTCGATGTACTATTTGGAACGCTTGCCTGGATTACTCAAAAACTACCCCATCTATGTCTGTACTTTTTCCAAAAGTTAACCTTTACCAGAAGTCGGTAAACGATACAGGATATCGTCTTTGGAGTCCTTTACTGGTCTTCTAACTTCTTATCATTTTGGCTATTTCCCTTCAGGAAGAGCGAGTAGAACCTGACAGTAACATCGGAAGATATCTTGCTGAAGCCTTAGCGCACGTTCCAAGAATGTCACCTGCAGCATTCGATAAGCTTTTTAATAATAGTTTACAGGTAACAATGGTTTTGCATGGACCGTTCTTGTTACTGTTAAGTTACCAGGCTAACAACTTCATTTCTCCTTTGTTTGTCAGGATTGTCTTTTATTGGTTTACTTGTCTAGCCTCACGAAGACGCAGCTTAGCTTAGCGGAGAAATTGAACACCGCTGCTCAGATTTTGTAATGGATAGAACATGCTGTTCGACAGTTTTAAGTAGTTCTGACTGGCTTTTTGCTACTCTTGTTTTCTCAATGGAGTGTGGAGAAACGTATTTGAACATCAGAGGCTGCTTATGAAGCTGCTGCATCATCATGGACTCAGATGTCATGCGTCTTCGAAGAAGGGTAGCATCTGAGGGCGTGATGAAGACGAGAGCATGCCCTAGAACAGCGTTTAACCTCACTACTTTCATGCCCATGCATCAGAGATTTTACTCTACTTTTTATATCGACCTGGATCAGTATTTGCAAAAAATACTCCATGGACTGAAGCTCCAGTTTGGCTTTCAGTTCAAAAGTTCTGAGCTGTTTATCCTTTTTTATTTTTCAGTTACAAGTTTTTTAGTATTTCTGTATCTTATCTTGATATTTAACGTGATCTGAGGCTTTTGTGGTTGGTTCTTCATTGTTTCTTGTCCGCGAAACCTGAGAGCTTAGTTAAAACTGCCGAGGTGTTGTAATTTCTTTTATTAGAAAGCTGAAGACCATCTGCAAATTTTGACAGTTCCATTCACCGATCTATATTGTGCAATGGGGGTTCTGGGCTACGGAAATTACCATGCGTTTCAGTGCAACAAAGCTATCCGGACTCTCTATTATGTTGGTCATCGGAGTTGGCTGTAATGGATCTTTTCGAAGTTCAACTTGTCTTGGTTTCTGTGAGATTAACTTGATAGACGGCTGATGTCGTTGTGGGAACACACCTTTTGATACCAAGGAGGTTGGTTTGACCCATATGCGATGGATGGCAAGTGATGGGTGCGTGGCTTGTTTTTCCTGCCTTGCACCAACCTGATTTAGGCGCGGGTTAAGTTTCAATCAAACCAACTGGGAGATGGATTTAACTAGGGGCTTTTGTGGTGGTCTAGTTTTTTGAAATATTTGTTTTTTCTTCGAAATTAATGTTTTCCTTTTTGTTTATTAGGTGTTCCAGTGCATGTTTGACCAGACTTTTTATGATGTTATGCCTCACACACACACACAATATATATATATATATATATATATATATATATATATATATATATATATATATATATATATATATATATATATATATATATATATATATATATATATATATAGAGAGAGAGAGAGAGAGAGAGAGAGAGAGAGAGGGGGGGGGGGGGAAGGGTTAATTGTTCCGTTTAAACATTCTAACCGTGAATTAATTTTTTTAAACCTAACCAAACCAAAATGTCAGTTTGGATAGGTTTAAACTACTCGTTGAACCCCTTATATTTAACCTGCTTAGGTCAGTGTAGAAAGATTTGCAAGTATTGAAAACCAACATCTTTAGGCTGTTTTTCACAGTATCAATTGAATTTCTCTCTTAATTCACGTTCTTCTTTTTAAAGATTGATTTCTACCAAATTGTAGATATCAAATCCATCCACGCCGTCACATTTGCTGAAAATAGCTTGCAACATGATAAACCGAAAGGGATTTGATAAAAGGGTCTCTGTGACTACAACCCTACCACTATTTGGTTGGGCTGTGGATATGCTCGGCACAAAACGAAGTTAAGTGGGTTTGAAAAATTTTTGGTAGTACAATAACTGGAAATGCTTATCATTAAATATTATTGTGATACAATGTGTAATCGCCCACTTTTGAACCGTACTCGAAAACACCAATGTAATTAATGTACAGAACTTGGCAATATTTCATGTATCACAATGCTTTCCAGACAAGGTTATAAAAAACCCTCTTGCATCCATGAAATGCAACTTCAATATCATGGTGCACATGGATCCATGACTGTTGATAAACAAACTTGATTTATTTAAATAATTTTTACTTTTAGAGGGTCAATGATGTTTTATTTTGTGAGATTTAGTATGTAAGGAAGCTAATAAATCGGGTCTTAATTGTAGATAAATGAATGTCATTGCATATTATCTTAGGGAGGTTGTTTATTTTATTATTGAAAGTTTGTTATGTAAGTTATGAAACTTTTCAAGGTTTTTTTCCTCTATAAATGTAATACAAAATATTATGATTCTATGAGATTATGATAATTTATTATTGTCTTCTCCTCTCTTGTTTTTAAGATTTGGTTATTTGATATTTATAGATCTTAAAACTTACTCTAGCAAAGTAGTATCAGAGCCTTATCTAAATATTGATAAACATAAAGAAAAATGAATGTTTCATTTCTTATGAAAAGAGCTATATGAGAGTTGGTGCATCCACATAAATGTGCTATTTGTAGCCTAAGATGTTTAAAAATCAGTCGAGAACTCGGTCATTCTGTAGGAGCATGAGAGATTTTGAATGCCTCATTTGAAGAAGTATATAAAGTGAAAAAGTTTGTACACAAACTTTAGGGATGGATCCATATCTCTACACATGAAGAAACGAGAATCCTTTTTCAATTATATCTTAAAGAGTCTCAATTGTCATTAATCAAACGAAGAGATTTAGAGATGATATGAAAGATGATCGTATTGTTGAGGGGAATGCATCCAAGTAGTTAGCCTCATACGATTTGAGCAAATTCACCATGTTTCAAGAGCTTGCCAATTGTTTCATACAAATATTCTCACACAACATAGAGATTACCCTAACTCTTACTACATTGAGAGATGTTAAGCAAGCTCACAATGAAGACGCCATGCCTTTATTATGAGATGGAGATCTTTGCTTGGACTAGTTTAGGAGCCCATATCTCAAGGTTGTATGGTAATGTTGATTTTGAAAAAATTTAAAATCGATTTAAAAGCCCTCCTCCCTCATTATGAAATCAACACTTTCGAAAAGTTTATTAAAAAGTCATATTTTTTCGAAGCAAACCTAAAAAAGAGAGTGTATGAGGACCTTTGAAAAGCTAAGGGCTTTTCTTGAATGCCAAAGCTAGCGGTTTATGGGTCATCTACCTCAAATGGAGGAGAAAAATCTCAAAAAGTAGCAAGTGTTAGAGTATTACAGATTTAATTATATAGTTGTTGTTAAAGAGTCGAAAGACTTAGACACCATGATCATTGAAGAGCTTATTGGATACTAAGAACTCAAAACATTAAAACAAGCAATTGTGGAATAAGCATTGCAAGCAAATCTTTATTTGAGAAAAGAAAAACATGGTTCCTTCAAAAGACTAAGGACATGAAGGAGGTCATAGTAGAGGTGAAAGAGGCGACAACCATTTGCAAATAAATTAAAAGGAAAACACAACTTTTAATTAAGGAAGAGGACAATAACAAGGTAGAGGAAGACATTGAAGGCTGAATCAAAGAGGTTATGATAAATCAAATGTTAAAATTGTACTTGTCATGAATATGGACATTTTTCTTGACAATGCAAAAGTAGTGTTACAAAATTAAATTTTATGGAGAGTAAAAAGAATAAGAAACCTTACTTTGCTTCTTGCCAGAATATTGTTTTAAAGATTCTTGTTAGCTTGAAGAATGAAAGCTTTTGTGAGTTGTATGATACATATAATACATAATTTGAGTGAATTTATTAACTTTTATATCTTTGTGTATAGTAAACATAGATTTTGAAGGAGTTTGTACTTATTAAAAATGAAAATGTATCATGGATGAAGAAATTGAAGCAACTAATAGGCATGATCTTGGGAGTTGACTACACTTCTAAGAGACAAAAGCACTGTTAGAGTCAAATGGATCTACAAGGTGAAGAAGAAACAAAAAGGCAAAATTGAAAGGTACTAAGCAAGGTAGATGGCCAAGAGATACAAGCAAATTCAAGAAAGTCATTATGTTGAGGCATTTGGTTAACTTACTTGTTTGAAAACTATTTGCATAATCATTTCTTTGGTGGCTCAAAAATCAATCGAAGACTCACCAAATGGATGCGAGGTCAGTCTTCTTGAATGGAGTTCTTGAACAAAAGTTTATAGTGATCAACCATTAGGCTGTGGTTGAAGGAAATAATGATAAAGTCTTAAAACTCAAGAATGTTGTATCTGATTTGAAACAAGCACACGTGCATGAAATAATATGATTAATAGATATTTTCAATAAAATGGTTTCATCAAATGTCTACACGAGCGTGTACTCAATCGAAAGTCAATAAAGATCAAAATGTTTTATTTGTTTGCTTTTATGTGGATGATCTAATCTTTGTCAAAAGTAGTCTTAAAATATTTGAAGATTTTAAGATTAGTTATAGCAGAATAATTTGAGATGACATATATTGGTCTAATGTTACTTTATCTTGGCATTGAAGTGAATAAAGGAAAAGTTCTCAAGAAGTTTGAAATGAAATATTCCAATCCAGTTAGCAAACTAGTCTAATGTGGCATGAAGTTATCTAAGCATTAAGATTGACACAAGGTTGATCCTACTCTCTTTAAGAGTCTTGTTGAAAGCTTCACGTATTTGACGTATACTACACTAGATATTCTTTTTGGTGTTGGTCCAATCAGTCAATCTATGAAAGATCCTAATACTTCTTGCATGAGGATAGCCAAGAGAATACTTCAATATATAAAAGGTATCTTTATACCATTTCTCAAGATTTTAAGCTTGTCCGTTATTGTGATAGTAATTGGGTCGGTGGTATTGATGACTGGTAGAGTATTACCATGTTTGTCTTCTTGAAAGGTAATTTGGCATTTACTTGGAGCTTTGAGAAACAACACATTGTTACTTTATCTACATGTGAAACAGAATATGTAGCAGCAACTTATAATTGTTTTTGCAAATGGGCTTTGAAGCGTGTTGAATGAACTCCACTAATCATACAAAAATATCATAGGAAGAGTTGTGTCGATAACAAATTTACAATTACACTGACCAAAAATTTGGTTTTTATGAAAGAAATAAGCATATTGATATGGAGTACCATTTTATTAGGGAATGCATTTCTGATATTGAGCTTGAATATATGAAGTCTAAAGATCAAATCAGAGTTATATTCACTAAGCCCTTGAAGGTTGAAGTTTTTTGAAAATTGTGGTTACTACTTGGCCTGATGGAATCAAGTTTAAATACTATTCTTGAAACTTGATTTATTTAGATATTTTTAGATTTTAGAGAGTTGGCCATTTTATTATTTTATGAGATTTAGGATGTAAGAAGCTTATTAATAGGGTGTTTATTGTATGGAAACGATTGTTATAAAATATTCTCACAAAGTCACTTATTTTATTAACGCAAGTTATAAAGCTTCTCTATAGTCTTCTTATAATAAAAAGTTAATATAGTTCCAAAATAAAATTTTATTATTGTCTTTTTCCTCCTCCCTTTCTTCCTATGATATTTTGTTATTTGATTGTTATTGAACCTGGACATCGATTCTAATATAGGCTATCCAAGAACCAAAAATACCTTTGGCTAAAGGTCACGAGTTGGGTTCATATCTGAGTCTAGAGTTTTCCTAAGCCCAGATTGCCTATCAAAAAGGAAATCGTTGGCAACTTATTTTCCGGCCGGTATCTCCAGAAATCACTTCGAGTAAGGATCAGGAGCTCATGTGGTGGTGTGCATGAAAGTGAGGACAAAGGTTGGACCCAGCCCCACATATTTGTAGTACAAGTGCAGCTAAAGCTCGTGATCCTTGTGCTTCATGCGAACTCCTATTTTCCCCTACAGTAAGTTCTGCATAATTCACCAATGATAAAACCGGAAAAGGGCTCAGTGAGAAAGAATAGAAAGAGGAAGAAGTGACGACATGAAAATAACCCATATATATTCGTCTTCCCTTCAAATTTCCTCCTTGGTTTCACAAACAAATAGTGGGTCAGGCTCATGTGTTCAACTATACAGAACAGTGTTTCTGGTCATCGTTGGTGGTGATGACAAATTGGGGTGTGCGATCTCAACACGAGGAGAAAGGGAAGAGGACAAAAGAGAACGACGGAATCTGAGAGCCCTTGAATTCACGCGTTGCAAAACCAGAACGTCGATTCTGCTGGTGTCTAAAGTTTTGAGGGGTGATTGGAGTTTGGGGACGCCCTATAAAAATATAAGGAGGACTTGACTTCGAGAAGGAGCAGCAGGGCACCAAGAGAATCCATAGCCAATGAGCCAAGCAGCCAAGGGCCAAAACAAACGACAATCCACTTGTTATTTCTTAATACCCTTTGGTCAACCTGGTGCAATCTTTTATCCGTTTTGATCTTGTTTCTAGAAAAATGAACTGCTTTCTGCTCGTCTGTTTCCCTTACCTTTTCAGGCAGATTGATGGAGTGTATGATCTGAAAAACCAGTGTGACCGACTTTATTCTTGTCGTAGATGGCAGTTTTGTCTGCTTGGGATTTCACTGTTTCGGCCCTTGGCATCTGTTCTAAAGTCAATTTGACCCATCTTTCCAGCGTGAATGGGAAAACTTTCAGCAATACGCACCCGACAAAGAAGTTTGAAGAACTAGGAATCATGGACGTAATTAAGCTATTCTCAGAAAATAAAACGTTACATGAGTATTAAATTAGAGTGACATGCATGGTAGTTTATTGTTGTTTGTGTGTGTGAGAGAGAGTGAGTTTCTTATGTATAGGTAATTAATCACATTTTGGCTCTCTGTTCTTTTCAACTGCAAGCTTGTGCAGTTTTCATTGACACACACACTCTCTCTCTCACGCACGCACACATGCTGCAGTTTAAATGGTTATTGGTTTCTCACTTCTATCGATGGCCTTTTCCTTTCGGCTATGGTGTCTGCACTTCAGAATAAAGAATCACATACATCAATTTCAACTTGAAAAGTGGGCAACCTTTCTGCATATGGAAGGTCAAAATGTCATGACTTTTAGTCACCATCAGCTACATTTTATCTTTCCGGTAAACAGTTACGTTTTGGTAGGCCTCCACAAATCAAATGAACATAACGCACCTTAAACAAATTAATTTAGGCAACATAAGGGGTTCTTAGGCCTTAATTAATGCGACTTGATACTGTTTTTCTATTCTATTTCAAATGGGCACTGCTCTTAAATTGGTCACGAGATTTGAGAAGGCATAAACAAATACCACTGTAAAACATGCAGACATGCAGATTGCACGCTTAGAGATGAGAACAGGATGTTATTTTTTTGTTGGTCGTGTGAGGACAAATAGAAGGAACTCGGAAACTAGAATACAAATGGAAGGAACTCAGAAACTAGAATACAAACAATTGAAGTTTAAGCGTCGGGAATTGAAGAGGCCCTTTGCCGTGCATGAAGATTAAAGTTAGAAAATTGTTGTCAGTTCAAAAGGAATTGAAGCGAACTTATTGGAAAATAATTTGCTCTCCGACAAGATTTCAAAGTGTGTCAGAAACAAAAGTAGACCATAAATTTAAATTGTCAGTGCCTGGGTACCAGACGGCTCGGGATGCAGGAGGCGGCTCCGTGTCATGGTGTGTTGGAAGCATCAAGTCGAGGTCAGGGCCCTACTGAGCATGGCACATATAGAGCTAGCCAACTGTGGACATGAACTGTTCACCGAGTTCATGCTTGTCGAAGAATAAAAGCTTGCACTTAGCCTCACCAGGTTGTAAAAAGTTAGGACAAATTGTCTTCTTTTACCTATTTGAGAGGCCATATAGCAACTTAAGTGGTCTTCGTCAATTCACCTTCATCACCCGGCATTTGACATCAGACAGGAAGAATTAATTATTTCATTTATTCATTCTTACCTAACGTAAATTTTCTGTCATGCAATTCACTTTAGTGATGCCAGAAAACTCCACGTTAATTTGATATGAAGACCTTCCATCCGTGAAAGTATTCACAAGTTGTAGTCAAGCCAAAGATTCGCATACAATTGAAGAAGACTTGGCTAGCTGCACTACAAGCAATTCGAACTGAGTTGGTGAATGATGACGATCCATTTTAATGTGGAGCTCCTTTCTTTTTCTATTAGAGTATAGTTCTCTTCTTCGTCCATGTAACATAAAAAACACATAAGGCGGGTCCCCACACACAAAAAAACACGGAGGGCCAACAAACCTTCTCATGAGAGAGAGAGAGGTGGTACGTTCAGATATAAATATAGATTCACAGATTCGTACGCTCCCACAGTCGCATACAGTGGAGAGAATGGAAGAAGGTCTATCAGAGGTTTGTACGAAGGGAGGAGTCAAGTGTGGGAGATGGAACCCTACGGCAGAGCAGGTAAAGGTCCTCACAGACCTGTTCAAAGCTGGGGTCCGGACGCCGAGCGCCGAGCAGATACAGAGAATTTCCTCTCAACTCAGCTGTTATGGCAAGATTGAGAGCAAGAACGTGTTTTACTGGTTCCAGAATCACAAGGCCAGGGAGAGGCAAAAGCGTCGAAAGATTTCCAACAAGGATGATCAGAAAAAGTTTACTGCAGGTTTTAATTTTGCCAAAACTACATAAACACGGCCATTTTGTTCATATATAGTACTAGAAGGTCCCTTTATTTTGTAGAGGAAAACAATATAGTAAAAAATGATGGCAAAATATAAATCAGGAAACCAAAGAAAGGTTTAGATGCAGCTCTATCCCAAAATTTCGTGATATAGGTATGCGCACCTTAATGTCGGAGCGAAGCACAATATTGCATGTTATCCCTTTTTTCTGGATAAGTGGGTGTGTCCAGGCACTGCGCTTCCACTTATGCGGAAAAATGGGATTGACTATCCCTGCTTATCTCACTTTTCTCTCGTTGTGGTTACGTAGGAAATCTATTCACACACTCAGCTATGTCAGCTTATCATACTTTACCCCATGAAACCAAAAGTTACGAGGAGAGAGAGAGAGATAGTGTTTCTAGTTCTTGAATCAGTATCCCTGCGTCCTTTTCTCTCCCTCTCTAGACAATCATGGGAGAGGAATTTTCTTTGGTGGTACTTTATATAAGATCTCTGTGTATTATTGCCGTCCTCTTCCTTACTTCATCTTGTTTCTTCGGGAAACGATGAGTAACCCGTGCATAGATATAGAAAGCAAGATGGTGTTTTCAAGATT
The DNA here is from genome assembly GCA_036023115.1 of Brasenia schreberi. Taxonomy (NCBI): domain Eukaryota; kingdom Viridiplantae; phylum Streptophyta; class Magnoliopsida; order Nymphaeales; family Cabombaceae; genus Brasenia; species Brasenia schreberi. Next base: position 19,164,390 of record JAYKKT010000060.1, on the reverse strand, counting down.
GATCAAGAAAAATTGAATGAAAAGTCACTATATAGTAGGACATAGTGATTCTTCTCTCTCCAGGTGCCTTGCACCATGTTTGATATTATGGGTAGCACGAAGCTCTAGTCATCTTTGTATCCCTTTTCATCTATATGAGATTTTCTTCATCTTTCACATATATGGATCGTTAGATGTTGTGAATGAAATGTCATGTACAGTGCTAGCTGGTGAGCTGACACCTATACTTTTCATCTCTGTTGTTCTCGTGATGAGTTTGAAGTTCCTTATGTGGTTGATTGCTTGTTCAAATTAATTTCCTCTCATTTGCATTATTGTTATTTGGTAAAGTTTTCAGAGAAGCAGAACATGGGTCGACCATCGATTTTCTGGGGCAAGAATCGACCGTGAAGACTCTTCAACTCTTTCCCTTGAAATCGTACGATAAGTCAGACGATCAGGATATGAGGCAGTCTGGGTTGATCACAAACGGCACAAAAGATACCGCCTATTCTCTCTTCATAGATGCCTCCATCTTCTCTACCACCACCAATGATACCACAAGAGACCCACTTGATCTGTGCTTGTGTTCTTTGTAAACCTTAGATTTTTAATCAATGAAATCCATGATTCAACTCAATCATTGAGACTATGTATATATAGAGAGATAGAGAGAGAGTTCATAAGTTCACAATAGTTTTCTCCTTTTCTTTTTGCTTTCTTTCTTATGCTTCTTGGTGATTTTATATAGATCAGTGAAGAAGGGAGGCTTCTACTGTAATGCCCTGCAGACTACTGAGTTTACATGTGCGTGCACGAAGGTCTATGCGTAGAATGTGTATTTGCGCATTTGCCTTTCATATGCTTCGACGTTCTCTCGGGCACTAAGCATGACTCTTGAGTTGCTGTTTTTCTTTATCCCTCCCCTATTGCTAACGCATGAGTCCAAGGAGATAAAGACATCCCTATACTGTTCTTGAATGGATTAAACAACTTGTTTTTGCGTACGTTTTGTCGACTGTCACCAAACGCCACTGGAGAGTCAAAGTTGTGAAGTCACTGCGTAAAGGTGGATTTTAGAGCCCAGTGGTTGTCTTTGCGGATGTACTAATTTTATATTTCTCCAATGCAAAACTTTTTGACCCTCAATAACTCTCATTCCTACGGTTTTGATCACCGTTCAGTAGTAATTAAAGTAAGCCATACACACATGCGCGTACATACACATACGTGTGTGTGTACGCATGCAGACACATTGGCACACACACACATGGTGAAAGGGAACTGTTTAGGTTGGTGGTAAGTGGGCAGTCTTTTATATTAATCGGGTCGGAGAGTTGAAGCTATAACTGAGCCGTTTAATTAGGACCTAGATTCACCTCTAGGTATGTCTATACTTGCAGTGGACTTGGGTTAATTGGTTGGTACAGATCTGTTTCCTACCTGGTTGGATCTGAAATGGACCTATACACGAACCGATATCTTTTTCGGCTCAGCCTTGGCTTGAAACCATAAGACTGTAAATGATAATGGGTTGTGAATAAGATGAACCTAGTCTGGATCATGTATTGACAAAATTTTGCCATAAGCGCTTGTGGAGTCCAAAAGTATGCAAAAATTACTCTCTTTGACCGTACCTCTAATTTTGAACAAGAGAATTATTAGTTTGAGCAATAACTATGCTCAGATCATCTGTGCCGGTTGTGTTTATGGGCCAGTTTTCATCAGGTTAAGGCCAGAACCGGATCCATCAGCAAAAGGATTTGGGCCACTGGAAAGCTGGAAACCTTATGTTCCACTTGTACAAACGATCAGGATGAGGTGAAGCTCACCTTCATGAAACTAAGAACAATGGTCTTTTTCTTTAAATTCTTCGTGCAACTTTAAATAGGGAAGAAATGAAAGAAAACAATTTTTCATCACTCTTTCTTTCTGGAAATTTCATTTACCTGAATTTCTTATAATCAACAGCTTAAACATCAAGGAAATCTAACGCTTGTCCAGGGCTGGCAAACGAGCCGAATGAACTGAACATAGGCTTCTCTTGTTTGGCTTGTTTTTTATACGAGCTAACTTATGTTCGTAGAATAATTTACATTTAAGGATATTCATGAGTTACTTCATAACGAGCCAAGTTCGAGGGCAATAAGCCGAATTTTGACTTGTTTGAACTCATGCTTGCGGTCATACCGGCTCTTGTTTGAGTTCTTTTTCGGTCATTCTCAGAACAATACCCTGATATTAGATGCATATTTCCATGCTCCGAATACCATTGAAGAACCAAGAATTACAGAGAAGGTTTCGCGAGTTCACATTTTGTGATAAATCCAGTTCTTTTGTTTTCTGTGGTGGCGAAGATGGAGAGGATAAGAAGATCGTGGCTTACTCGTGGTGCAAAAAGGACTCGTGGCTTACTCGGTTAAAGGACTCGTGACCCCATGAGTCCATTAACCGTCAGGTGATGCACCGATATAGTTCGTATGGTCCTGATCAACCTGAAGGAAGACCACCCACATACACAAAGTGTTCTAATTAAGGTGCAGCTGGTCGCCTCTGCTTCTGCATCCTCGTCTTCATTCTTTCATTGAAGATTCAGTTCAAATAAGCTAAAGAAGAGTATGGCTTCACTCACCATCGGGTTTGGGGCAGCTGCCAGTGCTGGCCGGGTATTCGCGGCGGCGAAGGAGGATAAGGGGCTGCTGGATTGGATACTTGGTGGGTTGCAGAAAGAGGACCAGTTCTACGAGACGGATCCTATCCTGAAGAAGGTGGAAGAGAAGAATGGCACTGTCGGAAAGAAGCGCACCGTCTCCGTCCCCGCCCCTAGGAAGAAGTCTGGCGGCTTCGGTGGTCTCTTCACCAAGAATTTTGGAGACTTCTTCTCTACTTCTGCTTCTTCAGTTTGATTCATATGATCTGCTTTGCTTTGAATGGCTCTGTTGTCTCGTGCTTGCACGCATACATGAACATCACGATACATATAACAGTTTCTATGCTTCTTTGGTTATGAATTTGCTCACATTGTTGAACTCTGCTACCTCAGACTTTATAGACCTTTTCTGCGGTGGTGTTTCTTTCTTTCTTTTGGGAATCTGGGATTAAGCGGACACTCTACCAGATGTGCAGGGTCGAGCTCGTGACCTTTAAATGTTGTTTTGAGTCGATCGACCCCCAAACCAAGAGAGCTGTGATTCTTTCTGCTAATCTTGATAAATAAACACACATCTTCAAGATTGGCCATCATATTCCATTCAGATGGCAGGCTTCTTCCGATTAGTTTTTTCTTGTGTCGTTACGATATTATGAGGGGTGAGTTGAGACATCTCAACATAAAGATTAGGAACTTTCCCTCATGTATGAGCCTACGTTAGGCGTTGTTTCTTATAGGATCAAAAGCTTTGAAGAGACACTTTAAATTATGCATTAGCATGTAATTTCCCCCGTTTAAAAACTTTAACACAAGAAAAAAATTCATTATTGGGAGTGTGGTTCGATTTTGAAATATGGACTTGTGTTTGGCGTTGATCTTGTAAGTGCGGAGTTGTTTATTCTTTGGTGCAATCGTCATTTGACATTGTCTACTTTTCTTAGTTGGGCCATCCAAACCTCTCTCTCTCTCTCTAAATTTATGACGGTGTTCAATCGACTACATGAATCTAACCACCAAAGTTCACTTTTCTTTTTTAATAAAGTATGAGAATTGTCTGAAAATAATATTTGATGGATTACATTTTATAGAAGAATGATATCATGAAAATACCGAAAGTTGATGCTTCATCTGAACTTAACACATGATGCATCAAGGTAAATGAGAAGCAACTATGTATGTAAGTAAATGCATGTGTAAAATAGACAACGTTCAGTAGCTTATTCAAAGTCCATATCTTGGCGGAGTTGTGCAACACCGTGACTGCCATTTCAGCTTCATGGTCATGACCCCACCGTTTGAGGTTCCTCAGCTGATGGTTTCCAATGAATGTTCAGCTTCTATATAATTACTGGCCTTGTGTGACACCCACATCCAAATGAGAGGATACGGCACGAGTAAGAGGAATGAACTTGCTCGCCAGCCATTTCATTACTTCATAATGAGCCAAGTTCGAGCATAACAAGCTGATTTCAAACTTGTTTGAACTAGTATGTCATGTTTGAGTTCATCTAGACTCGTGCGTGTGATCGTTTTAGCCCATATCCAAATCGATATCCTGGCATTGTTTGAAGGGAAATGTTTTCTTTACCTATAAATGATCCATCTGACCATCGAAGAGTTAAGTAATAAAGAAGAAAATAAACTAGCTCAAGATTAGGTCATCTTGTGTTACAGGGAAATAATACAAACAGTTCACAGGCCGAGTAGAGCCCAAACACTCTGTTCATGTTCAGCTTATTAACCAAACATGAATGAGCTGGTAACGAGGTGAACCACACAAGTAGCTGGGAATGCCTAATTGGCTTGAGCTTACATGCATGTCAAATGTAAAGAATGATACTTTGGGCTCAGACCCCTCTTAATCAAGTTAGACCCTCGGTGGGGACTGAATCGAACCCAACCCCATCTACCCTTTAGGTGGATATTGGTAGAACTAATCTTGACCTTATCTAGGTGGTTGGTCCAGGTTGAGCTATGCTTTTCTGGCTATCCTCGTGGGTTTAATTTATGTGGTGCGTTTAGCTCCACATTAAAATCTTCAATATATGTATATATATACATAAAAATCTTCAATACATACATATGTGTGTGTGTGTGTGTCTGCGTGCATGAAAATTTTAATTGGATCTGGATCAAAATCCAACCACTGACATCCTTACCTAGACAGGATGTGAGCCGTCCAACTACATTCACGGCCGAATGCAGTTCATTGTAGGATCGCGTGGAAGTCAACCGAGTTGTGTGACTCGACCAATTTTGATTAAACCAATGGGCTTTTGATTTGATCCAGGCCCATTCAGGAGAAGCGCGGATACACATTTTGCCTAGGTGGGCAACCTGCCCAACCAGAGATTCAGAACTAGCATTTTCAGGATTAACTGAACTATAATATATCATCCGGATTCAAATCATTAAACAATAAGTTACAAGAATATCATGCACATGGCCTTATTTGTATAACAGTATGCATTGCTACTCGTTAATGCACACCACATACTTTGTTTTGGGTACAAGTGGAGGCCGAAGCAGCGAAAACTTATATAAACTTTATATATATATTCACAATTTATATGTATATAATATTATAAAACTCACATACATAAACTTATAAAGGTGTGTATATGTAATGGTTCGATTCCAACACTAGAACCAGTAACCAAACCGTAAAGATTTCACCTACTAAAACCGAACCACCATACATCTAGAATCAAACCCGATTCGGTTCGATTCTGGCCAACGGCTCTAGATTTAGGTGCACTGTACATCGATTGATAGAACCTTAAGTTCATTTGTTGCGTATGGTGCTACGGATTTGGTCCCGAAATTTGGCAAACACCATTTAAGTACAGAGCCTAGACTCGGGTTGCAACAGGAGCCTAAGCTCGACTTGCAGGAGGCTTAGGCGCCGAAAGATTTAAGGTGGCGTGCCCAAATTTGGTACCTTTCGTGCGGGACAGGTTTTCACTGTACGCGCTTAAAAGGCCGCCGGGAGGCCGGCGTATCAAGAACCCGGAAGCTCTTCGTCTCTTTCTTTCTTCGTTCCTTGCTCCCCTCTCTCTCTGTAGCTTTGGTATTCTAGGGTTTTCCTTGAGATTTCGGAGACACAGCTTAGGGACGTCATTGGCGAAGCGTCGGGATGGATGTGATAAAAACGCAGCAGATATCGTGTCGTCCAGTGGAGAAGGTCGTCGTTCACCCTCTCGTTCTACTCAGCATTGTCGATCACTACAACAGGGTCGCGAGGGACACGAGGAAGAGGGTCATTGGCGTCCTTCTTGGCAGCTCCTTCCGGGGCGTCGTTGATGTTACCAATAGCTACGCCGGTTAGCCTTCCTGATCTCCCCATTTCTTTTCCTTTTATTTTCTCCCTTTTATTTTCTCCTTCGTGGTTTATATATTCTTTTCCCTCGTCTTTGCTATTGGGGAGTTGGTTGACGATTCGTTTGTGCGTTCTTGTTATTGTTGCTATGGGATCGGAAAAGGTATTTTTTCTTTTTCTGTGAGAAGTTTCATCTGCCGACCATTCAACAATGAGATCCACTGTTCGTAGTTTTTACGTCTTTCTGTAGAACGCTGTGTGTTTTTTGTCATGCTCACGGTACATTGTATGACATTTGGAGAACGAATTCGTGATATTCGATTTGCTTTGGAGAATTTCGTTATGCTTATAGAGACTTTACTTCTTGTGCTGGGTCCATCTTTTAATTGAATTATGTATTTAGATATCGTAAGATTGTGGTTTCGTCAGTTATTTGAAAGGGAACTATTGGTTTTTACTTTTTGGGCTCGATGTAAATCGGAATTTAGAGTATTGGGCATTATTAGACTCCTGCGCAATGGTTTACTATGCTAACTGTGAGCTAGGAGGTCCAGGGCTTCCAATTGCGCATCCTTCCCTGCAAACATGTTCAGTGACGGATTATGGCTTTTAACGCATTAAGAACATCGCTTCTGTAAATTAATCAGATCATTTGGTGGACATAAATTTTCTTTTGTTGATGAGAAGCTTTGTTTGGCATATGCAGTACCTTTTGAGGAGGATGAAAAGGATCCTAGCATCTGCTTTCTTGACCACAACTACCATGAATCTATGTTCGGAATGTTCAAGAGGATAAATGGTATCAAATTTTCTTCTGAACTTTGTGTTGGTCAAGTTGTTAGCATCTCTTGGGAACTTCACTGTTATCTTGGTTTAGCAGAAATGAGGGTGCAAAGCTGGGGTGTATATTGATGCTTTCTGTTGCGTGGTTCTGAATCTTTTGATTGTGCTGATATCTTGTTTGTGTGTCTCATAGCCAAGGAACATGTGGTGGGTTGGTACAGCACAGGACCGAGGCTGCGGGAAAATGACTTAGATGTGCATGGGCTATTTCATGAGTAAGATAATGTCCTTATGTTTGTCTTGACAAACAAGATCAACTTGAAACCAAATATTTTTGGAGCTTGTTATCACAATTTCATGCTTTATTAGTTGAAAAATTTGAGTTTTAAATTGAATTTGCTAAAGCTCTACCTTTTTGTCTGACTAGCATGTCACTGACTCACTGAGACTTGAAACTGTAGTATTATAAGTTTCACTGGGCTGATACTTTGTTTGGTTGCTGAATTGACATGGTTGAAGTTGTTTCAACTTTCAACTTTCAACTTTCAACGCTTGCATTGTCTTCATGGAGTTTGGTGTCTATGATCTACCTTTAATGTAGGCAGTGCACTGTTGCCATGAGAGCTGGGTATGGTAGCAGTGGTACTCTATGAGGTTTCAAGGAAATGTGTCTTCTTTGAATTAAGGTAGCTAAGGTTTTCACTAGACAGTTTGCCTATGTGACTTTCACTAGACAGTTTGCTGCTTGACTGTGATGGAAAGCTGTCTAGATGGAAGGGTTGGCGTTCCTTCCATTAGTGTGAGAATCCCTGATTTTCGGAAATATTCACTGCAGGCATCATTATAAATTGTTGAATTCTCCATTATTTAAGAGAACCGTTCAATTTGGTAAGGATCAATCACTGTTGCAGGGCGTCAATGGGGCTTATTTAAGAAAAAGAATGCAGGGCTAGTAGGTAGGCTACTTTAGGATGATAAAGTTGTGAGAGTCCATTAAGGTGTTGTGCTGCAAGCCTGCAAATGTTAGACATCTTCCAAGAAGGTAAAAATTGCTGTGGTCACTTGGTATATGATGTTCGTCTCTTTAGGTGACGTGCCCTTTGGAAGCTAAAGTCCAAAGAGGAGATTTACAAGTTGATTGATCTATATTTTGTCAAATGCACCTACGATTTACTTGTGTTGCTTTCCAAATTTTTGTTTAACCTAAGTGGTTGACTTGCTAGTCTAATAGAAGGCATTCACATGGTGTGTCATCTATCTTCACCTTAGTAGTGATAGATTTAGCCTCCTGGGGGTGTATCTTTTCCTGCTCACTTGGTTCAAAATCAGTGGTTTTTAGGGTTTGAAGTTCACCTACATCATCCATATAGTTTTTGATAAAGGAAGCTGGTTCCTATCGGTGCTTTTGTTTATCATACAGAACAGAAGCATTAATTTTGTAGTATGGTAGGCCCTGTCTGTTTCTTGCTCACATTTCTAAAGTTTCTTTGGGAAAAGGGCTCTGCACTTCCTCTTTGTTTTGGGTGCTCCTCTTACTCTTACTAATAGAGCTCAACTTTGGGTTTCCTAATTTTTAGCATTTCTGCTTTTTATATTGATTTTACTTGAATTCATGGGTCAGCGTAAGTTTGTTACAATAGCTTCATTTAGGTTCCATTTGGTGCTTCGTGAGTCACATTCTTTCTACTGCAAGGTAATAATACTGAGTGATACTCCAACTGAGTGATCTTTTTTTACCCTGTCCAGTTACGTTCCAAACCCTGTTTTGGTCATAATTGATGTGCAACCAAAAGAGTTGGGAATACCTACTAAAGCTTATTGTGCAGTTGAAGAGGTGAAAGAGGTTAGAACCAACTGCCTTACTTTTCTTTGAAATTATTTGTAGTATTTTCTAGTTGTTTACAGATATTTGCTTTTGGTGACAGAATGCCACACAAAAAAGCCAGAAGGTCTTTGTGCACGTTCCATCAGAAATAGCTGCACATGAGGTTGAGGAAATAGGTGAGAGAGTTCCTTATCTATTCCGCAAGTTTGTTGTTCTTTGAGTCAAATCAGCCTACAACCTGATCACAAAAAAATAAAAAGATTTCAAGAAAAAAATCCTACAACCTGATCACAGCATAAGTGATAATTTTTTGGTGGCATTACTGCGGCTTATTAAAGAATTAAGCTCATCTGAAGAATGAGGAAATTATCTTGTGACCTTGACAATGCATATGCACAATCATGGTGCTATGTTCAACATTCACATGCACCAACTCATCCAGCTTGTTGTTGTTTAGTCTGCTTGTGTCTGATGCTAATTTGTATAAGTTTTTCTATTAAATCTTTTGAAGAGGCATGTTAAGAAAGACGGCTTGGTAATTTATCTGCATTCAAGTGAGTGCTTCCATTTGGAACAGATCTGATTCTGAATATGTGTTCCTTTCTTTTCTTGTTAAATATAAATAACTGACACATCTGTCCTTGTTTATTATCTCCTTTAGATCCTAATTCACTAGTCTTCGAAGCAGCCATAGAGAATATGTAATTGACTATTCAAAATCAGATTCCTTTGAGGCGAGCAGCTTTATTTTTTCAGAAAATTTCAAAATGTGGCCCCACATAGGATTCAAGATTAATGAGTCAACTATACTGGTACCTGGTTTATCTTGCTTGGTCTCTCAATCAACTAACCACTGCCACCCACAGCTTTTGGTGCAACTATGAGCAAATTTCTTCATATAATGGGTTGAAATTCTCAAGCGGCTTGACGATTTTGCTTGTGCTTCTATTAAATGGCTAGATTTAGATATCTCTCGCTTGGAGGTTCTTAGGTCCAGCATGTTCCTAATTCAACATATTTTATGTGTGCCCCTCTTTGTGACTTTTTCTTTTCTTGCATCTATAACATTCTTTTTTTTTGCTTCTCCATAAAATGAAAAATCTTTGTAGTCTTGGCTTTATTTTCGGGGTCCACATTTGTGGATGGTCAATTGCACGTTTACCCTTTAAAACTTAAAGCTGTTGTTTGAAGCTTTGTACATTACTGATATCCTGTATCTTCAAGTTTGTTGTGGTTCTGTCATGCTACTTGCTAGTAGGGGGATCTGCCCTGGCGGCAATATGATACCACAGTTTTTCACAAGTTCCATGCTTTATGATAGATAGGTACATAGTAGAGTTTAAGATTTTTTTCATAACTAGAGTGTACATCTTTTTTATCCCACTGCAAGATTTTTTTCAAATAAAATTCATGTTTTGGGCCCATGCCTTTCTTGGGTGATATGATGTAACATTTATACTCAATTCCATGCATTTGTTGATGCAGTGTCAACCTTTGTGATGTTAGGTCATCATTGTAGTTGTCCTTTTCTTTGTTTGACCATTTAACTAGTAATTACGACTAAGGTTGTAAAATCGTATCCTATCCTTTGATAGGATACAAGTTTATGGTTTATGGGTACCTGAAACAATATGATTCAAATATATGTATCGAATTTGCACTTTTATCAAACCATATTAGACTATATTGTACGATATGGTGTTGTATTGCATATCACATGAGTTGATGCTATTCTTTTTATCGTAAAAACCCAAAAATCGTGGGTTTAATGGGTGCTTTTTACAACCATGTTTTCTCTCGTACCCTTTTCTTATCCATCCTTTTCTTGATTTCACAGAAAAGTCATAAGATTTTCTCTCAAGCTCGTGAAAATCTATAGGGCTTTTGTGAAATCTGTGACATACTCTCTTCCTTTCATTCATAATCTTTTTTTATCTGATTTTTCACTAGAAAAATTTGGGTTTTCATAGATTTCCAGCTCTCACTTTTGTGAAGCCTTTTCTTGTTGTAGTTCATCTCTATCTGACTTGATGATGTTCAATCAATTCAATCCAGTGTGGAAGTACTACATGTTAAATTGTAATAGGAGCACTGAGCCAATAGGGCCTAGCAGGCCCACTTGGGCCTATTGGGACTGGACTTCAAGGGCCAGTCCCAGGCTCCCCAACAACTACATCAACTTGCGGTTGGGAACTTTAGTGAGATTGAGTTATTGTAACCCCATCTATCAGAAATAAAACAAGTTTCATTTATGGAGCGAGTTACTGTAAGTTTCTTCTTTATGAGCTAACTTAATTTTTCCCTGTCTCTGTTTAAAGTTTTGAATGACGATTAGTATCATGTTTAGGACCGAATGAGCATGTATCATATATACTAGATTAGTCATACCATTTAGCATGAGGAGTTGCGACTCCTGTTGTGATTAGTACCATGTTAAGACCTTGGGCAAGGCGTGAGTAAAACTATGCCTAAGCATGACTACGTATATCTGATAGACAAGTAGCCAACTGTGGAAATCCGGCTCAGGCGGTGAACAACCATCAAGGGAAAGTACTGATGACGACATGTTATGAGGAGAAAACATGGTTATGAATAGACATAGGTTTGAAAGGTCTCCTAGAGTCAACTAGATTTGGGAAAGCATGCAGGATGTTCAGATAGATACCAAAGTGTTAAAAGGTAGGAGTAAGCTAGTATACTGCGAACATGAACATAAGGTATTAGGCAGAAAACTAATTATCAGTCAAAGCAATAAATAGGGAAAACCAGGGAAAAACATCTCATAAAAATGAATTTCAGTATAAAGCCAACCATAGATATGAAAACAATCCAGACTAACTTCCGCAAACAAAAGAATAAAAATAAGAAAGTAGAAAGACCCCCAAAAGTGGTATCAGAGCAAGGTAGAAACAAATTGAAAACACAAAATAATTACAGATATATATATTAATAACAGTAAATATGATAAATCTACTAAAAATCATGCTGATATTGTTAATCGAAAAAAATAGACAATATAATATATGGTTCGGAAGATATATTATGTTACTATCGAAAACTGAGATAGAAAGATATATACAAGATTTAGAGACTTTAACATATGAAGATGAAATTATTACAGAACTAATACAATGAAAAACCCAACAGGAGATATAAAACTTGACTTAGAAATAATTATGCAAAACCAGTCAGAAATGTATGAATTATTGTTAAAAACATTAGATAAAATTATACCCCGGACAATCAAAACTGATATATTACAGATCGATGACAGCATACCGGATTTTATATTTAATCTGAATGTTACTTTATATAAAGTAAGTACAGAATATATTACTTCGATATTTAATGATAAGCAAGTAGTAGGAAAAATAACAAAGGAATTATATAAAGAATGAATTCAAGAGAATACACTGTCAAAGTTACTAAAAAACCAGGTTATTATGGACAAACTATGGAAATACATACTAAAAATTTACACAGAAAATTTGCTAAGATAGGAATAGACAGTTACCGTCTAAAACTGGATGAAAACGAATGTCAGTTAGAAACAGCTAGTGAACAGCTAATCAGACTAAGTAAAGAAAACAATGTACAAATAAGACATAGGATAAGACAATCTGATTCTGAGTCAGAAACAGAAAAGTCAGAAAGATCAGATAAATTCGATAAGACAAAGAAACTTATTTCACCTAAAAAAGAAAAGAATAACTAAAGTAATATAGAAATAAAAATAACCAGTTTAGAGCATATGACGGTTACGAACCAAATGCATAACTCCACCAGTTCCAACATATGTTGAAACTGCAAAACAAGGGGAAAAGAAGGAAAAGTTGGAATTGAAATTAGTTGAAAATCCTGAACATAAATCACAGATTCTAAACACCAACTTAGAACCTGAAGTACAGATACAATTAGAAACACAGAAAGATTTCCAGGTAGAAACACAAGAACAACAAATAGTTAAGATAGAATTAAACACTATAACCCAAAACTCAGATAATGAGTTAACAGATGATGAAAATAGTATAACGTATACAGACTTAATTAGTAAAACACAAAAAATACATTTAGCAGAACCTATAGAATGCCAAATGAATACCTTAAAAGAACAAATAAGAGATGAAGCCTCATCAAGCACAGCACATTCAACTATTACACGTAGACAATCTAACAAAAATAATGACAAAGGAAAAATTATATATCAGGAGTATGGAGCAAGCGAGATAGATAAACCAGTCTTGTTCGACGTGTATCGTATCGTGTATCGTTTTGGTCCATGATACGATATGTGTATTGTATCGTAGTGTATCGTAATTTAATATTAAAAAATTAGTAAAAATTCAAAAAAATCAGAAAAAATCTGATAATGGTAAAGAATTCATATAATGCAAAGTTTAATACATATTCATCATTCACCATTTAACAATTGAAAAAGAATTACATATTTTGAAGCAAAAAATGAAATACATTTACATTTACATATTCTAATTAGGATCATCAACTAAATAATCTTATCTTCTCTTTGCTGAAGATCCTCACCACCATCTGCTTCAAAATCAAAATCTTCATCTCCTTGATGATGTTGCGCTCCTTTCAAATTAATCCATGCAATGTCTTCTTCGGTTAGGTGTGCATTTTCTTCGTTATCTTCCATAATCCACTCCTCTAATATATCAAAATTATCCAAACTTATTGGATCAAATTGGCTTTGTTCTTTATTTTGAACTTTTTTAATTGCCTACAAGAAAGAAGAAAAAAGCAATTAGTAAATAACATTAACAATTGAAGTCAAACAAAATATTGAATTGAATCTTTAAGTAGTAACTAATACAAGATTACCTTTGTCTAAGCCTCATGTTACAATAGATGAAAACTAAGCGACTGAGAAGCTTATGTTCTAACTTGTTGCGCTTTTTTGTGTGGATGTGTTCAAAGGCACTCATTTCCTTTCATAACCCATTGCACTAAAGGTTTGACTGAGACCTTTTATTTCAAAATCTCTAAAGTTTGGGCAATCACTTTCAAACCTATTTCACCTAACATTCGTAGAAAAAGACAAACATCAGGGACTTAATTCACAATAAATATAAGATTTAAGAAACTTAAATACGAAGATAAACAATTTACCTAGGCGTATATTAGTACGGTTGCGGATTGCTACAGGCAAACCCATCAAGTGAAGAGCATTATCATAGATCTCCATCTCTCGATATATAGCATATATTCTACACTCATCAGGGACTAATTTGTCTATACAATCAACGAGGGGGAGAGCCATCGGAGGATGCCTTGGGAAGAAGTGAAGAGAGGCGAACAAAGGCCAAAAACCTGCAAAAAAATTTGAAAAAAATTCTTTTTTTTGGCCATATCGCATGATACGGCACGATAAGTGCGGTTGGGTGATACAGGGGCCTGCACGATATGATACGTATTGCACTGTATCGTACGACACAATGCGATATAGATAACACTGAGATAAACAATTATGGAAATCCATATTGCAGAAAAATACGTTAAAAAATTGACTCATGAAGTAGGCTGTAGGCATACTAGACCTAGATTGTATCGAAGATAAGTTAAAAGCTATTGAATGTTGGATGGCAGAATTAAGCAAACACTTAATAGAAGCAAAAATAGATGTAACTAATACACCACCATATATCGAAACATCCTTTATAGGAAATGTGGCACTATGGTTTGAACAACTAGACACAGAATTTAAAGAGGCACTTAGAAAAGCTACAGATAAATTAGGACAAGCAACAAGTAAAATCTTGATATACTTGAAAAATATGAATATTTAATTAAAGGAGAATTCTTAAATACAAACACAGATGCAAATTATGTAGAACAACAAAAAATCCAAGCAAGAAAAACATTAATGGATATAACAATATGTGATATGTGTTACTTTGAAGATTACATATGTGCATTTAGCAAGTATTATTATAAGGCTATATTAACAAAAGATGAAAAAACTAGTATACACGATATCTTTTATGAAAAACTACTGAGAAAAATTAAAGATGAAAGAAAAAATATAGAAACACCCGAAAGAAAAAACTCTTATACATGAAAAAACTAGTATACACGAAAAAAGTAAAGACAGATACACTAGGAACACGTATTGAATATCTTAAACAATGGTATATAGATACATGTAGAAAAATTAAAGATGAAAGAAAAATGAAATATATGTTTAAAGACCAATTTAAGTGTTGTACAAATTACGAAGCACCTAGATTAGGATGTAGTAAGAAATATCCTAGAAAAACTCTTACTAGAAAAAAGAGAAAATATGGCAAAACTAGATTTAAGAAAAGCAAATATAAATTTAGATTTTAGACAACCTAGAAAAAAGTATTTTGTTAAAAAGAACAATTATGTAAAAAATTATACTAAAAATCCTAAAGCATGTAAATGCTATAATTGTGGTAAACTAGAACACATAGCCAGAGAATGTAAACAACCGAAAACTAAACAAGTACAGATGATAGAAGAACATGAATATATTGAGTTAAGTATAGCACAAATAGAGCAAATACAGTTTTCAGATGATGATACAATTTACTATACAAGTGAAGAAGAATCTAGTTCAGAAATAGAAGAATCTGACTTAACTGATACAACAGAATGAGTAACAAGCAAGTAGAGAAACTTGAAGATATCACCTTTGAAGAGGAGATAACTGAAAGTAGTTCAAATCAAAGGATCATATTCGACAGCAAGTTATTCAAAAAGATAGAACAACAAGAGTTAAATATCAATAAAGAAAAAATATTTTCCATTCCAAGATTAAAAAACCTATTAAAAAAAGATTTAGAAGAACATTATATTTTAAATAAAAGAGAACACAATATTGATATTAAAGAAGCAACTGGACAAATCAGAGTACCTTTAATCAGTAAGCAAGGTATTAAACAAGAACCAAGTAAAATAAAAAATAAAGAACCACTAAGATTTATATATTTTGGAGGTATAAAAATTATGATTAAAGCATGTTTCAAAGAAGGTATAGATACACCTATAGAACTTTATTTAGCAGATGACAGAATAATCTATCCAGCAGAAAAGGCTATTATAGCAAAAATGAAGGGTAATTTGATATACCAAAAATTAAAATTCACAGTAGCACCAAATTATACTATAGCTATAACAGATGCAAACATAGACAAATCACTTGTCTTATATTAGAAATTAAGTGAAATCAAGTTAAAACCAGGCAGTAAAGTAATGACCATAAAAGGAAAAAGCTTATATGTAGTAAGTAATAAACATTACATAACATGATCACGTAAGATAGATACAATACAAATAGACAATCCATTCAAAGAACTTATAACAATAGCTGACTCAGAAGAGAAAAGCTATACTTTAGACAATAATAATGAGTTAGAAATTATAACAAAAAGATTGAGTATAAGCGGATCAACCACAAGTCTTGAACTAAGAATAGAAATACCAATTGATACACCATCACCTAAACAATTTTTTTTATCAAAGGTACAATTAATCAACAAGAGTATCAAATATTAGTAGACACCGGAGCAGGTGATAACTATATAACACTAGATTTGATAACACCATATGATCTAATAATACCAAGTACACATAGATATAAAGATTTACAAGAAAACTTATATGAAAGTAACAGAATTATAAATAAAGAAATAATATTAGAAAACCATGTATTCATAGTAACATTTCAAATACAAAAAGAATGTAGAGATCATAGATTAGATATACTCTTAGGAAATAAATGGTTAGATAGTATGACAAATTATAAAATTGAAAAACACATACTAGAACTAAGATACCAAGATAAAACATTAATCATACCAAGAATGAATGAATACTAACCAATTTATGTACATTTTAGCCAAGATAAGAGAAGGATTCCAAAGTAGATATTATACACCATATATAGATACAGGAGCACAAAGTAATATATGTAAACGAAATTGTTTACCAGAAGTAAAATGGGAAAAGTTAAGAACTGAACTTATAGTTACAGGATTCAATGGTGAAGGTAATATGATAAGTTATAAAGCAAAAAATATAGCAATTCAAATATGGGATAAAATCCTAAAAATAGAAGAAATTTATGCTTTTGAAAAGGCAAAGGTATGATCCTAGGAAGATCATTCTTAATTTCATACTTACCTATTACCATTACAGCAAAATACTTGTACTTAACAACACCACGTAAACATAAAATCTCAGCAATGATAACAAATAATTCATAGAAAAAGGAAACCTCATGGATTACAGGAGATGAGAAAATCACCCAGAAACTTGAAACACAGGAAAATAAATTTGGTAAACCTACACATTTACAGTTTTGACAGGTTAACTACAATCACCAAAGTATTAGAACAACTTTACTCAGAAAATCCATTACAGTTTTGGTACAAACATAAAAGCTAGGTAAAGATTGAATTAATCAATCCAGAAAGTATTATTCAACAACCACCGTTGAAATAGAGTGATTTAGCAGAATTTGAGATGCATATCAAAGAATTATTAGACAATAACTATATTCAAAGTTCAAACTCAAAACATAGTAGTCCTGCATTTATTGTAAATAAACATAGTAAAAAAAGAGAGGTAAAACTAGAATGGTAATTGATTATAGAAATCTCAATGCAAAAACAAAGACTTATAGCTATCCTCTACCAAATAAAGTACTTAAGTTAAAACAAATTTCTGGATATAATTATTTTAGCAAATTTGATTGCAAAAGTGGGTTTTATCACTTAAAACTAAATGATGAAAGCAAACATCTTATTGCATTTACAGTTCCTAATGGATATTATGAATGGAACGTATTACCCTTTGGATATAAGAATGCACCTAGAAGATTTCAACAATTTATGGACCATCAATTCCAAGGATTACAAAATTGTGTTATTTATATTGATGATATATTATTATACTCTAGAACAGAGGAAGAACATTACC
This sequence comes from Brasenia schreberi, assembly GCA_036023115.1. Lineage (NCBI taxonomy): Eukaryota > Viridiplantae > Streptophyta > Magnoliopsida > Nymphaeales > Cabombaceae > Brasenia > Brasenia schreberi. Next base: position 19,146,870 of record JAYKKT010000060.1, on the reverse strand, counting down.
ACTTGAACAATTTAGCTATTATGCTGAAAAAGCAGGAATAAGCTTAAGTAGAAAAAAGGCAGAAATCTGTAAAAATCAGATAGAATTCTTATTTATTGAAATAGATAAAGGAGGTATCAAAATGCAAACACATATTATACAAAAAATAACATAATGTAATGAACTTCTTGGTACTAAGAAAAATTTACAAGCATTTTTAGGTTTAATAAACCAAGTAAGAGAATATATACCGAAATTAGCAGATTTTGATAACGGAGGTATCAACATCTTTTCTAGAATTGTGGTGATGGTGGTGACAATCATGATGCTAGCAACCTTGAATATTCTGCCCATGATGCCTTTCTTGAATACCATTCATGTTTTCTAGAATGAAATTTAACTTTGAACTTTGTTTGCAAATTAATTTGTTTCTATTTATATTTGTAAATTGTAACCTTTTAGTTTTTCACAATTAAGAAGTTGGAGTCTTGAACCATTACTCACGTATTAGTTTAAGTTTCTTAATCTTGTAGTTATTATTAATTGTAAAATGTCAACACTTATTACTTATTAGCTAATTATTATTAATTGGATTCTATTTAATGTTAATTGTGTTTTTAACATGTTATCTTTTGTTGATTAAATTTAACTTTATTAATTTTGTGATTTTTTACATTTTTTTTCATTAAACGGGATGATTTATACCATACTGTACCATATGAAATAGTGTATATGTCTATTGGTGCCTTGTGCGGATTGGGCACTGATATACTATTTACAACATTGATTATGACATCTTTTTGGTTTTATATGATTCATCATTTTATTGGTAACCATTATTCTGTTTGAGGATTTTAATGCTGAAGAGTTTGTTTTATTCTTTTTAAGAATATGGTGTGTGTTGTGCCTCAAATGCCATCTGGTGCCTGATTTGCTTGTTCATGTGTTGATTTCAGGTGTGGAACACTTGCTCAGGGATGTAAAGGACACAACCATTAGCACCCTTGCCACAGAGGTTCATAGATCTTTAATCAGCTCAAATTCACGAGTTTATCCTTGAGATGGAGCTTGGTTTATGACGTGCTTGTGTTCATTCTTGCGTAGGTTACTAGCAAACTGACAGCATTGAAGGGGCTTGATGCTCGGCTTCGTGAAATACGTGGTTACTTGGATCTAGTAATTGATGGGAAGCTTCCTCTAAATCATGAGATTCTGTACCATTTGCAGGTGCTTTTTTTCTTGTGGTTTCACAGATAATGCAAACTTATCCTTGTTGAAAAGTAGTATCTGATACGTAGTGCACAGGGTCCCACTCATCTGGTAGGGATAATCCGTGATTGCAAACAAGTTGGTAGGGATATCACAGGTTTGAATTCCATAGGAGTAGGAATGCAGTCCTGCTGCAAGGCGGAAGCTGGTCAGGTTTTTGTCAATGGGCTTATGGAGCCAGGCAGATTTCTCCCTGTCCCAGTTATCTAACCAAAAAGTGCATGAGACCTGATGAACCCTGAGTTTCTTATTTTATCTTGGGATTTTCCTTTTGTGATTGCTTGAGCCATTACAAACTTGCTCTTCATGCTTCATTCATATCTTTGCAGCTTTACGCCCGAATTCAACCTGGGTACAAGACATGTTATAGTCAATTATACCCCAAATGGTCCAACTGCAAGGTTATCTTTGTGGTCACTTCTATTTGGACAGCGAATTTTCATGATTGACTGGTTTATTGTGACTATAGGACACATTGCTCACTCGGGAGCATCACCGCATATTGTACTATGCAGTTCTGCACTAGGGAATGCCATGGCTAGTTTGGGGAATCCGTAGGCTGTCACACAAACACACATGCACATGGAATCAAATACTGGGTCACTCTAGTGTCATGAAGCAGCTTGACAATGAGCCGGGGAGAGCCCCACACTTTTCTTGCACAGCTGGCCTGATTTCTATTTATTGTATTCTCCTGGGTGTTGGCGATGTTTTTATTTCCAACGAGGCTCACATACTTTTACCTACCTAAATGAATCGTCATGTGAAGTGCCTTCACTTGTACAAACTTTATGATGCATGTTTGTGTTAAGCATCTGCTTTAGACGTAATGCTAGTTATCTTGGTGAATTTCTCCTCTGTTGATAGAGTTGAATCCTTGCAGGATGTCTTCAATCTACTTCCAAATCTGAATGTTAATGAGTTGATCAAGTCATTCTGTGTAAAAACAAATGACATGATGCTAGCTATCTACCTCTCTTCTCTCATCCGGAATGTCATCGCTCTACACAACTTGATAAACAACAAGGTACTTCTGTCCTCATCCATATCTACTAGTTTGTAAATTGTGTCTGGTGTTGGCTTACCTTTTGAATGGGTTTGTTTTGGCAGATTCTCAACAAAGAGCACGAGAAAGCTGAAGATGCCAAGCCTATGCAGATCCCTCCTGCAGCAGGAAGCTAGAGTTCCTCCTGGGTGTGATCGTGTCGTGCTTTTACTCAGCAGCAGAGGGCAACTAGTTTTGAGACGAGTACTGCTGGTCTTGCTTCTAGTGAGAATCTTGTATGATCCTTATTTCGGGAACTGCATATAGCACGCCCTTTGGCGCCGGAAATCAACGTTTTATGTCTCAATGGCTGGTTGATTCCAGTAGAACCGCGTAACATGATTCGCTGGGATTGATAAACCATAAATGTTTTTCGTGGAATTGATATGAATCGTCTCTGTGACTTCCTTGAAAGCTGCTGATTTGGGGAGTAGGAGAATGCACATTTTAATGGGAGATATCTGGTGTGGTCTTATTGTCATTTCACCATCTTCCAAGTCGTTTGGGTCAAATCTGGTCGCACTCTGCCAGGATGCACTAACACTCTTATATGAATGGTGAATATATATTTTAAAATGTCAAGATTCAACTCATCTGTTGCTTTCTTCACAATGCAGAAACATCAAATGTTGAGAAAAATCTACTATTTAAATCCATGTAACTTTTGTTGAACTGATCATGGTATGCCGGTATTAGTCTTTCTCCAAAACTTGGGCCATACTTTAGTCCCAATGCAGTCTCTGATTTAGACCAATGGCAATAGTGATCCTTGCACCGATCACCCTTGTATGGCCTGTCTCAAGCCTAAAGAAAGGAGGAAGATTGTGTTTGGTAGCTGGCAGTCATTGGATTTTAGCACTGGATTTCATCCGAACTTTGAAGCTAAGCATGTATAGGCGAGAATAGTATGTCACCTCAAACTGTTGAATGCCAATAAAAAGATTGATATTTAGCCTGGGCAAGAATATTCAATCTTCAGGTTAATTGTCGTAAGAGTTAAGTATTTAAATGCTAGACTTCTTATTCTAAAGCTACAAAGTAGTTCCTTCACAAAAAAAAGAATCTACAAAGTAGTAATTAGAATAAGTTATATCCGACTACATTTGGACGGGTTGTTTGCTGACTAGGTTATAATGAGATCTCTGTGACTGAAGAAGAGAAACAACTGAATTATTATTACTAAAATACTTGGCTAATCATGTTGCTAACATAAGATCATTAAAAGGTGGAATGCACACCAAAATAGTTCGGTCAGTCCTGTTTTCATTTATAACCGATTTTCTCCAAAACACTTGTCAAGGTTGAATTGTATGTAGGTCATGTAATACATGTTATTCCAAATAGATAAATACAACAATGTTCTTTGCTTATTTAATAATGTGAAAACTAGTTTGAAACGTATACGGTGTGATTTAAGATTCACAAAGACTGAACTGAAAATCTAACCAGACAGAATTGACACATGTTGATATGCATTCTTTTTAAATTGCACATATAGATAGTTCGGCCCGCTCTGTTATTTTCCAGTTTTGAGCCTTGAGAACCGAACTGAAAAAATTTGATCGGTTCCTTCTGTTCTCCGGTTATAACCGATTTTCGCCCATTCCTACAGGGGATGGTTGGTACCTGCATGAGTCAGATCTAGATGTATATCGTGGATTTGAAGGCTCACGATCGGTTAGACATGGTGGGACCTGGCGGTTTCGACCAGAACCAAACCGTGTTAGCCGACTGGAACCAGAATCGATGAAACGGAACTCATAAATGAGAACCACCAGGCTTGATTTCAGTTCCACCTTTCCTCACAATAAAATTGGGTGAAACTAAAACCTACATTCTTTCAGATTTTTCTAATTTTTAAATTTTAATGGTTCTTTCCAATGTCAGATCCTATACATAATGAGGTTATTAGAAACAAATTAGGGGTGACATCAATAGTGGATAAAATGAGAGAATATAGTTTAAGATGGTTTGGACTTATAAAAAGAAGATAGATAAGAAGAACCTTTAAGAAGGATTGAAAACTAAATTTGGAAAGTATTAAAAGATATAGAGAATGACCACAAAAGTGTTGGAAGGAAACAATAAAGAATGATCTAGTTTATTGTGAGTTAAGTGCTGATATGGCACGTGATAGAGGTATGTGGAAACAAAGAATGCACGTAGCTGACCCATCTAGTATGGGAAAAGGCTTAGTTGTTGTTCTTGTTGTTTTCCGATGTCATGTAAACCTTAAAACCATAACCAAAACCGAAACTGATGTTCCAAACCAACTGAAACCGGATTGGTGACGGTCAACAAGAACTGACGGACTACGATCAGGTTTTGTTTACGATTACCTACCAAATTGATTTTGGTGCGTATTCAAATCCGATCTAGTTGAGACCAATCCGACAGGCTTCTTCTACTCCTTGACAATCTAGGCCTTTTTCTTTTAAATTATAAAATTCACCTTTCACCCACAAATTATTTTTTGGACGTTGTTAGGAAGTGACCCCTTTTTTCTTTTGAGGAACCCGTAACATGTTCAAGGGGTCATTCCTATTTTCTAGAATGAGCAGCACTTGGAGCAAAAGAAAAAAGAATTCCTATCAAGATTTTCTGGAGCAAAGGTGGAGAGGTTCATGTTTTGTCATGTGTCATCAACATCTGGTAAGCATATTGGGTGATACAATGGGAGGCTTATATAGGGTCCTGTAGAATATTAATGTCTTGCATTTGGAATTTTGAAAAAATTATATGATGCTGGATTAAATGAGAAAGAACTAATATTGCATACTCGTTGGTTGTTGAACGTCCTGAAACGAGTATTCTTTGTGATTACCATATTATTCTGATTTAATAGCTACCTGTTCTTCTATTCACAGGGATGATGTTGAACTCCCCCTTATTGTTGCCATTGATCTTCAACAAATGGCCCCTATAGATGGTGTTATTCAGGTGCAGGGTGATATCACCAATGCTCGAACAGCTGAAGCGGTAAGCATTTGTCTTGTGTTACCTTTAGGTGCATGATTGGCCAGAATTTCAAGAGTGTTATCTCATCCGCCCTTGAATAACCTGTAACGAGTGTTAGAAAAGGTCTTAGATACCATTATTCAACCACTATAGGGTGAATGCCTTCTTTCCATTCAATAAGCATGATGTTCTTGTCAGGTGATTAGGCACTTTGATGGATGCAAAGCCGATTTGGTAGTATGTGATGGTGCTCCAGATGGTGAGTTATCTTGTCTTTGTGTGACATTTATCACTATTTTCAAAATACTAGTATAGTTACATCTCCAGAATACTGGTGCCGTTAAATATTGTTCTGGTTGCAGTTACTGGACTTCATGACATGGATGAGTATGTCCAGTCCCAGCTTATCTTAGCGGTGAGCGCTATTTCATATGATTCACAATTTTCATTTGGTAGGACCTTAAATATTTTGAATGCCATTCATTTTGTATCGATGTTCCTCCTACATAACCTTAGCAACTGTATTGAGTCCGTTTAGATTAATGGCCTTACATGCCATTTTCCCCTTATACATTGCGAAATACATCTTCTGCAAGTTTCTGATGAATGAGTTATTGGTGAAGATGAACTCTTGAACTTGTGAGGAGTACCCTTGAAAAGTATTATCAAAGGAATCAGGCTTCCAACTGCACTTGATTTCCTTTCTGGACTGCATCGTGCTCATCTGGCTAAGTTTATTGAACGTTCTTGTATTTGCATACTTGTAGTTCTGGAGTGCTTTTATTATTTTCTTGATGAACTTTAGGCATTGTCTTTTTCTTATCTCCTCTATTGGGTACGAGTGTAGAATGTAAAATAGACATTCATTATTAGTTTTAATCATCTAACTAGGATTTGTATTCAAGACCTTTTCCTTCCCTAAGGTCTGCATTCTTCCACTTTTGCTGTTTCTCTGTTAAGATGTGCTTCTGTTACAATGCATTTATATATATAGTCTGTTGCATAAACAACTGACAAGGACTTCTAATCACCGGTTTGACTTGTTCGAGGACTGCAAGATGGAAAGCTGCTTGGAACTTATCAAGGGCAGCTCCCTTTTGTGAAAAGTTTTATGAAGCATCTGATCGGAGTTTGAAAATTGTTTTAACACAAACCTGAAATTACCTCTTTTGCCCTCGATTAATGGCATATCATTTCTAATGAGATCTAGAAATCAGTTAATGAATTTCATTATTTCAAAAAAATCTGGCTCATGTTTGTGGTACTTGTCTGAAATTAATTTCAAATTTTGTTATGTTCGCAGGCTCTTACTATTGTTACTCATGTACTGCGTGTTGGTGGAAGATTTATTGCGAAGATGTTTCGGGGTAAAGATACAAGCCTACTCTATTGCCAAGTATGCCATATTTTGAATTCCTTATGCATCTCTTTGTATCTATTGATATTTCATTTATTTCTTTGCTTTTTTATTTTCTCTATCTGTTTTTTTATGTAAAGGTTAGGTAGGCATTGGTAATACCTTGCCAGGCTCCTTGCTGGGGTTGAACCCCTGTCTGTATAACCTTACAATGTCTATCTTGCACTATTGGAGGTAAGGCATGTGTCTATATCACTGGACACTCTCTGTGGACGGTGGAGAATCATCAGCTTAACCCCTTTCCGGGGATGCTTACTGGACGAACCTTTGCCAGAAAGTAAGGTCCTGTGTTTTGTACGCTCTGTTAATTAGTCTTCAGAGAACTTGTGAGAGAATAACTGCCCAATCAACTCTAAAATTAGTTAGAATGACCACAAATCAACTGTAAAATCAGTTAAAAAGATACCTCAAACCAGTTGCTGGATCATGTTATTCATCTCTGTGCCTGATATTTACCATATTTTGAGTGTGTTCATTTTATACCTTCTTCCCTGCCAGTTTCTACTCTAGGTTACCAGTTCTAATTTATCGTTGCAATATTTATGATAGGTTCATGTTCAAGCATACAATAACATGTATGTGGGTAGCTTCTTCATATGCATGCGTTTTTTTGCGCTTTTGGGAGCAAAATGTCTGAAGCTGCTAATTTCTCTGCCTGCATCACCAGTCCCATGTCCGCTCTTTGTTCTCAAAAACTTTAACATCCACTCTTCTTGCTTCAAAACATTATGCCATTGTTTTCCTTATTTTTCTATCTTTTGTGCTGTTGTCATATGTAAACAGGCTACTTGTATGGATGGTTTGGTGCCTTCTGTACTTTGAGGCCATTATGCTGATTCCTGTAATGATTTTGTAACCTGCATTTGAACTTTAAAAGATGAGAATTTGCACGTGCCTGGTTTATAGACCTATTTGTGATGGAAGAATTGATGGAGATGTTACACATAGAATTAATGCTGGTTGGTTAAAATGGAGAGGAGCATCAGGTATTCTTTGTGATAAGAAGATACCATTAAAATTAAAAGGTAAATATTATAGAGCAGCAATTAGGCCTGCCATGTTTTATGGTTCTGAGTGTTGGGCAGTTAATCATCAACATGAACAAAAGATGTCTGTAACAGAAATGAAGATGTTGAGATGGATGAGTGGTCATACAAGAAAAGACCGTATACATAATGAGGTTATTAGAAACAAATTAGGAGTGGCACCAATAGAGGATAAAATGAGAGAACATCGTTTAAGATAGTTTGGACATATAGAACGAAGATCAGAAGAAGAAGAACCTGTAAGAAGGGTAGAAAAACTAAATTTGGAAAGTATTAAAAGAGGTAGAGGACAACCACAAAAGTGTTGGAAAGAAACAATAAAGAATGATCTAGCTTATTGTGAGTTAACTGCTAACATGGCACACGAGAGGGATCTGTGGAAACAAAGAATCCATGTAGCCGACCCCGTCTAGTATGGGAAAAGGCTTAGTTGTTGTTGTTGTATATAACTTTCTGTTGACATTCGACCTGATGATCTGATTAAGTAAAATGGTTAACTCTAGTTATCCGAATAGAGTGTTAATTGTCCTGATTAAGCAACTTAATGAACCAAACTTGAGAGAAGGGCACACAGGCAAAGGATTTGTTACATGGGGGGATGTATATGCAACATGAGCAAAACATTTTCCAAGAAGGGATGGAGCTGAACTTTCCCTGCTGCCTTGTATCTGATAGTCAGATGGGTTTCCGATTCCAAAATATCTTCGCAGAACTTGGACAAGTATGAAAGTCAGCTTAAAACATGACTCATACCAGGGCTTGCAATAAGTATGAAAAACGTAATTTAGACTCAAGATATTGTTGTTTGGGATCTTAGGACTTGCACGTTTATTTCACCACTGTATCAGATAAATACGGTCCATGACGGCATCACATAATCATGTGTCCTTGTCCATGCTGAATATGGGTGGCCGATGACATATCCTGTGAGTTTCTTCTCTTTTTCTTTGGGATCCTCCAATTCTTTTGTTTAGTAGCGGAATGCTGCATACAGAATGGGCCAGCTCTTTGAAATGAAGACGGCCAATTTGTTGTTTGCATTTCATGCTTGACCTGATGATCCTGCATCTTTTGCAGCTGAAGCTGTTTTTCCCTGTTGTCACTTTCGCAAAGCCTAGGAGCAGCCACAATTCTAGCATAGGTTTGCTAACCAAGTTTCATCTCCTTGTACTTTTAGACAAATGTGTTAGATGCATCGTAATTGTGCCTTCTGTTATCTGCCTTCATTGTTTATTGTGACATTGCACCATCTTCTGTCTTTCAGAGGCTTTTGCCGTTTGTGAGAATTACAGCACTCCCGAGGGTTTTAATCCAAAAGCTTTATACAAACTTCTTGAGAAAGTTGGCACCCCTTGTGGCCCTGCGGATGCGTCAGGTTCTCTCTCTCTCTCTCTCACACACACACACACACATGCCTGATGAAACTGTGTTTAAGTGAATCATGGTAAGTTTATGAACTCAAATTTCATGGTATTTAGTTGTTGAGATATAGATATTGAACTCTTTTCCTGAATGAGACAAATACAAAAACGGGAACCTCAGTTCTCCCGGGTAAAAGTACTATTCTTTGACAACAAACAACAACTACAACAACAACTAAGCCTTTTCCATACAAAAGTACTATTATTTGACATATATGGTTTTTAAACTTATTAAGATTCAAGGGGTTAAGAACAACGTTTGTTATACTCTGAGGCTACAATCCTTGCACACCTCTATTATGCATTCATTCATGAAGCATCATGTTTGCAGACTGCAGCAGTGGATGGTTGGAAGGACCAAACAAAGTTTACATCCCGTTCTTGGCATGTGGTGATCTATCGGGCTATGATTCCGATCGCTCCTATCCCCTTCCAGCAGGCCCTTAACGGAGTCTTGACCCTGTTCAGCCACCAATTGCTCCACCTTACAAGACTGCACTCGAGATGAAGAAGGCTGCTAGCCATGCACCTAGAGATTTGTAAAAGCTCTCTTCATGGCTGCTTGTATTGATAGCTCTCTTTATTTTCAGCATGACGGAAATCTTTTTTCTTCAGATTATGAAGGAAACAACGGTGGGAATTGATGGAGTGTGACAAACTCCTTTATCATGTGAAAGTTGGGAAGGCTTATAGGGTTCTCACGCTTCATCATTTTCATGAATGCTTTGATCTAGGTGCATTCCATACAGTGATGATTAAGAGGGATGATGCTGATAGCGCGTTAGCGTGAAAGATTCCATGCATCTGCCTTTAATTCGAGAAATCTAACAAGTGCCCTTCCTTTGCCCTTTAAGGCTAATATACAATTCAGCTGTATGATGAACATGAAATCTGGCATGTTTGATATGATACTGTCATCATCTTTATTGCAGATAAGTAGAAGTTAGATTATAATTAGTTATGCCCGCCATTTTATTGGTTCTCATGAAACTTTATGGTTCATCCATGTTTCCCTGGACATCCAAATTTAATAATCCCTGAAACTGATCACGGTAGAAGCATCAATGTTGAGAATTTTATATTGTCGTTGTTTCTCCTAAAAGATCCGTACTTCTACTGTTTGCTTTGTTTACTTTCTCGATCTTTTTCATGAGAGTACGTCAAACTTTCTTGGGGGCCATGATCCCTTTGCTATTTAAAAGTTTCTTTATCCACCTAGCTACTCCGAAGAGGGACCATGGGTGACGACCTCTTGATCTAGAAATGATGGTTCCTGATCTCATTAAGATTTCAAATACGAAATCATGAACCAACTGTCCAAAATGGGGAAAAGAATTTCTTGGTCATGGGATCTGTGGTTGCTATCGGCCTGCAGCTGGGAGCATGCCTGCCAGTTGAATCAAAACTCTGTTCTCCCTCCGTTGATGCTCTCTCCTCTTTGCCTTCTGACACAGAGAACCAATTGTTATCCTCTTAAAAAGTAAAACACGATGTTTTGATTCTTTGTGCTTAAAATTCTTTTTTCGAAATTCCTATCGTCATGTAGCTATATGCAATAAGGTTCTGTAACTCCGAAAAACTAGAAAGCAGCAAAGAAGATCCAATGGATCACTTTAGTTTTTTCTTTAGGGAGGAGGGATGGGGTTGTCCTTTTCTCCTTTGAGAAGATACCAGCCAAGCTTCTCTCTCTCTCTCTCTCTCTATACATATATGTGTGGGTGTGTCCACCGATGCAAGAACTAGTGTTGTTAGGTCGAGTTTACTTGGGTAATGTTCTGAGTCTTTTTCTTTACGAATTGGTAAGCTGTTGATTGTTTCATTATCTTAAAGATCAAATCTCATAGTGGCAAAACTTTATGGGATACTGAAGTAAGCACGTATGAACATGGCTATCTCCGACTGCTATCCATTTTTAATGCGGGGCTCCCTTGAATTACTTTGTCATGTGCGTGTTATGCTGAACCACACTGGAGCCGTATGACCATATATTCTTTTGATAGTGTCAAAACTTTCTTTTGACAGTATGTATTTCTCTTGTACATCTTCCCTCAAGGATAAGATAACAGAGGTTGCAACAGATGCGGTCATTCAATATGGTGCACGTTGCATTGCAGTCAGTATGAGTCGCACAAACGCCCTGTGGAGACACACGCACCAAAATACACAATCCGACCTTTCTCAACTGACATGAATGGTTGGAGGACCTAATATAACGGTTTATATTAGGTCTTTTGGTGTTTATTGGGCATTTCGAACACGATGAAAATGCTGCTATTTTGCTGAAGATTTGGCCGTGTCACGTGCCCAGACGTGTTTTTCTAATCCAATTGCCACATATATAAGACAGAGAATTACGTGATATATTTAAAGGTACATCATAGCTTTTCCAATGTGCTAGGCGGTTCATTAATTATGATAATACCATAACTTTAAATAATCATATTTAAAACATTAGAAAGAGGTAGGAAGCAAACGACTAAGAATTGAAAAGAAACCAAGATATATAGGAAATCCTAGCGGCGGCGATCTTACACTACGTTGATTTGTTGGACAGTTGGAGAGATGTGGTGGATACGTGACAGCTCTGCTCTTCCTGCTTTCTTTCAGGAGCCGTTTTGCTGTCTTTATTAGCGGAAGCTTTCTCTGAGACGGAATTCGATCTTGAGAAGGAGGAGTTGATGAACTCTATACAGTCCTGAATGGCTTCCTTGTGATGAGACTCGCCTCGAGAACTCGACGGCCTTGGCGTCACTGCCGGAGCTTTTGCTGCTGCCCGCTTTCTGAAGAGGGAATGGATCGCTCTGGAGGTCCCCTCTCCCACTCGCCGGAACAATTTTAGAGGGGAAAATATTGGGTTCTTGAAAGAGCAAAAGTTGGTGCTTGATCTTCTTGTCCTCCTGATATTTTGCCCAGATCCACCATGGTTCTGCTTCATGACGGCCAGTTTCCGTGTGTTCTCCGGACTAAAACTGTCAAGCTTGTTTGATTTTCGCAGCATTCGCAGGAAAAACGGAAGCTCTCAACACAACAGATTTCTGTTCATAAGAACTCCAATATCTTCGGTGGGTAGAGATGTATTATCGAAGAAAAAAAATGACAATAATCTAACGTAACACTAAGGCCAAGTAGACGAAGAAGATGAAGGAGAAAGAAGTGTGTGTGTGTGTGTGTGTGAGTGAATGAGAGAGGGAGGGTTTTGCTACTTATGGCAAATGATGGATCACATTAAACAGTCAAGTCTAAAGTATGCATCGTTACGAAAAGCTACTACCTTATGCATGATGTGGTCCACTTTCACGTTGCATATATGGAAGTAACTTCAAAAATTCACTGCAATTGAAAGTAAAAGCTTGTTGAATAATTGGAGCGAGCCTCGCTAGTGTGCGATGATATGTTTATTTCGCATTGAATCGGATTGAGACCTTACGGTGAAGCCCTGTTGCATCAACCAACGAATCTGTTCTTACTTACAAATCAAACGTTCTATTTGGAGCTTACTTAAGAATGCTACATCAAAATTTATGGTGAGCTTGGTAACGCGTCCCAAAGGTTCTATTTGGAGGTGAACATGTAAGGTTGGTTGCGTCAAATAAGCTATTTCTGAAGGAAAATTAAGACAGGGAACTTATCAACTTTTGGTGCAAATAACTAAGACGAATTTAGCTCTTTTGTTTACCAATAGTTCTTTCTTACCAAAATTAACAAGATTTGTCAGTTGAGGCATGGAAGAAATTGCGCATTGTCAGTATGTTGGTTGAAAGTGTCATTCTGTCGAGCCCACGAAAAGGCTAATATTTTGCTTGTAATCTGTAATCTGTGAGGGGCAACATTGATGACTTTTCGTTACTTTCGGTCACGAGAGAGAGAGAGAGAGAGAGAGAGAGAGAGAGAGAGAGAGAGAGAGAGAGAGAGAGAGAGAGAGAGAGAGAGAGAGAGAGAGAGAGAGAGAGAGAGAGAGAGACCCAACACAATGAAGCAAAAGAAGTGGAAATTAATTTTGTCATGTTAGCAGTCCACTTCAACTGTCTTCAACTTTCTAGTGATGATCACTTGCTGAAAGGTTCTCTCTGCTTAAAGACCTTACTACTTGTTATAAAAGTATCTTTAAGAACTAATTGAGATTTAAATAGAAAATTAGATACCCAACTACGATTAGCTAAGTTGAAACGCAATTGTTTTTAGAAAAGCATCTAACACAAAACGGATGTGATACAAAATACAATGAGAGTAAATCTAAGGGAACAGAGTTTGAAACAGCCATTATTACAAATAGGAACTTTGCGGCTCTAATTTGGTTTCAGTTTGCCAATCCATTTCGCCATTTACATCATTGGAATCTGTTGGTTTCTTAATTTATACGATACCTTATTGTCTTTTTAGTGGAATGCTGATCGTGTATGATGAACTGACACAGTTTGGTAACATTAGATCTCCAATATATAGGAATTTCATAACTTGATGAGCACGTCATGTGGTGCAGACTGCTCAGTTTGGTAAATCCAATGCATGCTGTTTGACATTCTTTTATGTCTCATTTCTCACATCAACAGGGAATATTCCTCAAAAATAATAGGAGCTTGTCAACGGTCATAGATCCATATTGTCGGTTTCAAATATGTAGAGCATCTGAAAAGAGAGCTGCGTTCGAATCTCATCAGGAGCATGTCCCACAATCGATAGTGAAAGGTCGCAAGCAGATTTGCTGAAATTAAAATAGATTTTTCTGCAAAAGGAATAGATTTTTCTGCAAAAGGAATATGACCAATATTTCCTCACAAACTCCATACACAAGCCATCTAGATACCCCATCCTACAGTACAAGCCTTGTTTTTTCCTTCTTTTGCACGTAGTTAGTTTAACTTGGGAGGTACTGATGGTGAAGCTCCATCAAAGCAATCGACTAATTCAGAAGATCTTTGCGATACGAGACCTTACTTGATTAAGATGACCGCATTGAAAACATGTTACAACTAAAAAGTCGTGATGTACCTATATTGATCATTGTTTCTTTTGTCAGCTTACAAGTTTTCAAAAGAAAAATATATAGAAAAGAGCATACAACAACATCAACCAAGACTTTTCTCACGTTTGGTAGTGTTGGTTGCGTGGATTCTTTGCTATCATAACTTTTGTCTCATCACAATATAGTTATTTCAAAGAGATGTATATAATATTTAATAGTTTCCTTCCAAAGAGAAGAAAGGAGCATGCATACAAATAATGGTGCCCTTCCTTTCTTATTTTTGTTGGAGAGAGACAGAGAGGTCTGGATCTCTAGCTAGGCGTGCATTCTGTGTGCGTGCGAGCTTGGAAGAGGACACCGTTGTGCCGCTTTTTTCTCGTGCGTAGTTTTTCAAAGGATTGATTCTTCATGTCGATGAGTTGGGTGAGTATCTTTTCCGACTTCCCAGCCAAGGCTGTGTTTAGGAACAATGAAAACAAAAAACAGCGCCATAGTGGGATTTACACACAGTAACGTAGTGGATGAGGATGCAGGTTTTAGTCACCAACCATGGTAGTCCCAATACCAGAGTTTTTACCGTCGTTGTCTGTATTGATGCACGTGGTACCATAGTGGGAGCACTGATTCGCTGAATCGCCCTTGTCAAGCGAGCTGCTCATCTCGCTTTGCAGACCCACTGAAGCATTTAAATCTCATCCAAAGGAAATTGTGGCCTTCTGCTCTAGCCAAAGTCATGCTCGATCTACATCTGTTTAATATGAAGAGATGAGAGTTCTGGATAAAGAGAAAGAACTTCTGTCGACGGTAATAGTGTAGGCTCTGTGTCTGAACTTTTGAGTCCACGGATTCAATCGATTGTAACTTTTACGGTGCGGGAGTACACGGCGGGCTCTCTATTCAAGGGGGAGAAGGTTTAAAATGTTATTCACTTAATAATCTACGATGAGAATATATATAAACTACGCCATCATATTATTAGATTATAAAAATAATATGAAGTGCTAAACTTGCATGAATCTTTTGTGTCAACTCCTGCAGATCTTCTGCCTATACTGCTCGGTTTATTGCAGTAGATCAGTTATAGACAAATCCACTTCAAGATACTGGTTTTACCATGAGCTACAAGAAACACAATCACGAGTCCAAACCACCTCGAACAAGAGTTCAAACAAGCACAAAATGAGGGAGTTCAAACTCAGCTCCGTGCATTTGAATTTGGCTCATTATGAAATAATGAACAGCTCGCAAACATGTTGGAACTTAAATTGTTGTTTATATACAAAATCGATCTACTTTGTATAGGAAAAGAACTATGTTCGCTCCGTTTGACTTGGTACATCCTTATACTGCAAATGTAAACGAATCTTACATGAAATATGGAACATCTCAATGAAAAAGAAATAATTTAAACCTTTTTCCCTGACCAATGGATCTTAATGGTGTTTGGAGCATATCTCGGTTTAGAACAAACTTTCCTGAATCATACTAAACATATAGTAGCCTAGCCGACCCCAATTAGTGTGGGAGAATGCTTGGTTTTGGTATATTAAGCTTACATTGCATGAATATTTCTGATTTGAGAAGTATTAATACTGGATCTATTATTTGTTACCTAAACTTGGCTCTAATGGGTCAAGTTAACTTTACTTGCAAAAACAACATCAATGGCATAGAGAGTATAAGCAGCAAGCAAGGAGACTTGACTAAACTGTGGCCACATGGTGAAAGGCTTGTACTTTTCTGGCTCAACGAATGGGTGGAAGGAATACCGAGACTGGACCAACATCTAAAGAGGAATACAGTTCTACCCTGCAAGACTGTATTTTTTTGGTCTATGTGCGTTGGCGAGAAACTTATGGCAATCCTTTTTTGCATATCTATGTGAAATACCAAAGTAGCTTGTGTCAACAAAACACGCACTGTTCTTTTTCTTCTGTTCCACTTCAGAACATTCATGATAAATTGCGTTTGTCCTTTATTGTTACCCAGCACCAAATTTGAGGAAACAAGAATGACTATTTCCTGCTTGAAATTCTTGGTAGGTCCTTTTCTCACAAGTTATTGCCTTTGATTCTGCAGCTATTTATCTTAATTTCTTTGATAGTTGCAACCATGTTTCAGATCATATGCTTAAAGGTACTCTTTTCCCTCACTGTAGTTCAGCAGTCATATAGGCTAAAGCAGTTACGCAGAACGAGAAAACGCTCCTGCTATCTACAAAGCTCAAAGGATAAGTAGTTCTCTACCTTCAAGATGTATATTCTTCACCGTTGATGTGTCAGTAAATATATCTGGTGGGGTGTGTGCTCTCGCATGTGCACATGATTTTGTAATATGTCAAATACATGAGAGTTTGGAATTATCTTTAATGAAAATTGCCCCCTTTTAAACATGGAAAGTAAACTGAACTAATTGGCTTGTAGTGTAGTTTTTGTTTTCATGTTTGAGTGTTAAAAAGGTTGCAGACGGCCTTATCTAGATAAGGTTCATTGATTATGGATAATTTTCAGTAGTTCTCATGCATACAACTCTTTTAGATGGCTTCAATAGATAATGATACTGATTTCACAGGATCAACTTAAGAAGTTAACGAGCAAATTTTCAGCTAATATTTTGGAAGTATCCAACCCTGAAATCTTAAGACGGCTACACTGCATGGGCGAATCCTGTATTCATTAGAAATAGAAGTTTTCAGGGTTTCAGTTTGATTTGACGATATAGGTCGTTGTTTTTGGTGACATGAGAAAGGCTTACCAACAAAGGAAGAGAATTGTCATGTGGATGCTCAGGTTCATCTTCCTAACTAGTCTGACATTAATTCTTTATGTAAAAGAAAATGATGATTTCTTCTACAACAACAACAACAACTAAGCCTTTTCCCATACTAGACGGGGTCGGCTACATGGATTCTTTGTTTCCACATATCCCTATCGTGTGCCATGTTAGCAGTTAACTCACAATAAGCTAGATCATTCTTTATTGTTTCTTTCCAACACTTTTGTGATCGTCCTCTAGCTCTTTTAATACTTTCCAAATTTATTTTTTCATACCTTCTTAGAGGTTCTTCTTTTGATCTTCTTTTTATATGTTCAAACCATCTTAAACAATATTCTCTCATTTTATCCTCTATTGGTGCCACTCCTAATTTGTTTCTAATAACCTCATTTTGTATATGGACTTTTCTTGTATGATCACTCATCCATATAAAAATCTTCATTTATGTCACAAACATATTTTGTACATGTTGATGATTAACTGCCCAACACTCAGAACCAGTGTTGTCCGACGCGTATCGTATCGCGTATCGCTGGGCTCCACGATACGGGCATATCGTATCGTATCGTACTTTAATATTAAAAAACTATAAAAATTATTTTAAAAAATCAATAAAATTAGTAAAAATCCGAAAAAAAATTAAGAAAATTCTGGTAATTGCTTTAAATTCATATAATGCAAAGTTTAGCACAAATTGAACATTTAATATTGAATAATTGCATCCAAAATTATATATTTTGAATCAAAAAATGAAATACATTTATATTTTACATATTGTAAATTTGTATCAGGATCATTAACTAAATAATCTTCATCTTCTCTTTGATGATGTTGTTGCACTTCAAATTAATTCATGCAATGTCTTCTTCAGTTAGGACTTAGGAGTGTATTTTCTTCGTTATCTTCCATAATTCACTCATGTAATATATCAAAATTAACAAACTGCTATCTTTGTACATGTAGTTGTCATATTTGCTAATTTTCATATGTGAGCAAAACAAAGAGCTCCATTTCTTTGATTATTGAGTCTATGACACCTCAATGATGTGATATTATTACTTGATGATGTCCCTTTTTTCTCTTATTGGAGACTAGCTTTTTAACTAATGCTTGAGCTTCATTTCTCACTTCACAGACTGAGTTAAGCCTCACACACATTGATCATGTTCAACTCAATGGAAGTCATGTAACGTGAACCCTAAAATAGTGAAGTTGTGAAATCCCTACTCAATGAACCGAGAGAACTAAATATTTTTAATTGTTTACGATCTTATGAAATTAGAAATTGTTAGCAAAAATATACCTAAAAGTTGTAACAGAAAGGGAAATGATTTTGTCATAATTTTTTTTTATACATTATTCTTATTAAATAAATGAAATTATAAACCCAAATTATAAGCATATTGGAGGATGCCTTTAAGGGAAGTGAAGAGAGGGGAAGAGAGGGCAGAAACATGCAAAAAAAAATTGAAAAAAAAAACTTTTTGAAAAAAAAATTTTGAAAAAAAAAATTTGAAAATTTTTTTTTGGGCGTATCGCCCGTATCGTACGATACGACACGATAACCTATTTCTTACGATACAGGTTACCGTATCGTATCGTGAGACGTATCGCACCGTATCGTATTGTACAGATAACACTGCTCATAACCATAAAACATGGCAGGCCTAATTGCTGCTCTATAATATTTACCTTTTACCTTTAATGGTATCTTCTAATCACAAAGAATACCTGATGCTCCTCTCTATTTTAACCAATCAACATTAATTATATGTCTAACATCTCCATCAATTCTTCCATCACTGTGAAAAATTGACCCTTGGTATTTAAAACTTTCCTTTTGGGGGATGCAATATGTGCCAATTTTAATTTCTATGTCCTATAAGGTAACCAAATGATCAAACTTACATTCAATATATTTTGTCTTTGTTCTACTAAGTAGGAGGCCTTTGCTTTCTATATTAACGAATATTTGAACAGGTTATGAACAGAGAAATACAGTAGGAAAGAACCTCTGATTTGCTCCATACCAGTATTAACCCAATCGCTCAATGCCAGAAATGCACTACAAGGCACCCAGTTGACCAAAACCTCAACAGATTAGAAAGGCAATCAATCAAAACTGGCTGGCAAAATAAAAGACCCAATCAATCAAAAATAGCTCACGGATTAAAAACAACTTCAAATACCACAAAATTAAGAAACGAATGGTAAAATAACGCGATCTAAGAAAACAATTGCAACAGAGAAACGATTGAAAGATGCAGATTCCGATCTAATAGATACACAAATAGCGCAAAAAAGATCCATAGAGGAAAGACGGAAACAAACGTGACACAGTACATCGGCTTCTTGTCTACAAATGGTTGAACAACAACAGGAAAGGAAGACAGAGAGAATGGAGCGTATGTGTTGTTTGTGCGAGTCCACACTGCGAAACACCCAAACCTGCAGGTTAATGAGGAATCCAGCTAGAGAAAATAAAAAATATGAACACTAGAAGTTAGGGAATCGCCTGTGACTCCGGCGACGGGAAGGGTTCCGGAATCGAAACGGGAATATCATGGGTTCGACGGTGCAACAACGAGCTTTGTGATAGCGGACCCGAGATTGCGGGTGAGGGAGACCGAGAAGGTTGAGTGAGCCGCCAGAGGGGAGACGGAAGCGGAGAGAGGCTTGAATGAGATGATAGAGAGGAGACGGTACCGGCGCGATGCGTTGAGAGAGGGAACGACGGGGAGACGGGAGTGGGAGCCAAAGGGAAGCCCCGGTTGACAGCTCCAGGGTTTAAGAGCCCCTCACTGGAGCCGTTCGATTTCATCTGAGATCGATGAAATCAAACGGCTAAACGAAGTGCAATAAGCGTTCCTTATCCATCGTTAGCAGGAACAGACACATCTCTCTCTCTCTCTCTCTCTCTCTCTCTCTATATATATATATATATATATATATATATATATATATATATCAATATCATATGTGTGTGTGGTGGCGTTTTGATTTCTCTTACTTGGCATGGTCAGCGGCGATTATATGATATGACTGCCCCGCTTGGAATATGCAGATGGGTAGAGGCATATCCCTTCCCATAATTCCATCCATGAGAACAGGGCCACTGGTTCTTGAGAATCTGTTTCGCTTCTCTCCCCGTCTCTGTCTTTCTCATGGGAATCTCGACCACCATGGCTGCTTCTCTATGTGTAAATCCACCGCAGCATGTCTTTCAGACATACTCCCTCCAGAAACGGCCGGTGAGTCTTCCGCTTTCTGGTTGCACAACGACCACCTTGCGAAACATTGTGGTGAGGAGTGGGAGATGTACAGTAAGAATAAGAGGAGGAGGAGGAGAAAACTCGAGTTCGAGTGAAATGGCGGTGGTGGATGGAGTCAAAGAGGATGTTTCGCCCGTTGGGGAGGCTATGACTCAGACCAAGTCCAAACCGAGAAGGATTGCTTTGTTCATAGAGCCTTCGCCTTTCGCGTGCGTCTCTTCTTTCTGCTTTTCTTGTTTGCTTTTGGCTCAGTCTCTTCAAATTGTGGTGCTATGTTCCGTTGCCTGTGCACGAATATCTTGTTTTGCTGATTTTTCTAATTCGTTTTGTGCATAGTTTTGTTTTCTGAGTTTCAGTTTGGAGAAAATAATTGGGTCTTACAATATCGTGTGTTGTTCGCAATGGAGTTTCGGATGTCATGGTTTTGTTGGATTATTGGTTTTGATGGATGAATTCATTTCGGAGTTTGTTTCATTTGTTTATTCTTCCGAAGCGGCACTTAGACATTGTATGGGAGACCGCTTGTTCGGAGAAATGCCACAGAGAGGTTATCTGGATGCATGTTGTGTCCGGTCATCATAAACTGGTTTCTCTTTTGTCTGTGAATTCACATGTTGATTCCTCTATGCCTATTTTTGTTTCATTCAGATAAGATGCCTACACTATAAAATCTCGACGCTTGGGAAAACATTAGGCAGGCATTCAGGCATCGTGTTCATTTTGAAAAGCGCTGTTTGCGCTTTGAGCAAGTGCATTTGAAGTCCATAACTTAATAACCCAACGCTCACCATTCGAGTGCGCCTGCCCGAGAAGGCTGATCTCTACTTCGGAAAAGTAAGCGCAACCATGTAATAAGCTGACGGCTTGTTCATGTTTAATGCTGCAGTTACATCTCAGGGTACAAGAATCGCTTTCAGAATTTCATCAAGTGTCTGCGCGAGATGGGGGATGAGGTAATTCCTGATCCACTTTACATGATAGTTTGTATTGTCCCTCTGCATGAGATATTAACTGGGTTTTACGGCATCAGCATCGGATAAATAAAGTGCTATATCTTTCACATTGATTAGTGTTGATGCCCTTTTGTGTCCTGTAGGTCATCGTTGTCACTACCCATGAAGGTGTTCCACAAGAGTTCTATGGTGCAAAATTGATTGGCTCATGGAGGTATTGTCCGTGTCATGTTTGCATAACAATCTTTTTATCATATTTTTGTGTGTATAGTATGCCCTTGGAAGGAGCATCATTAGCTTGCATGAGACACTGTCCAGCCAACATTGTGTAATTCTTGTCCTCAAATTCACACTCATTGACTTGGCATATTGCTAAAGTGATCCTTTAGGAAATTAGAGATTTAGAAACCCTCTTGATTATGTTTGGAACTCATGGTACTACTGATGGCATCGATGTTTCTCATTTTCTGAATTTCCATCTGCGAATTTCATTTTCATCTATGCTGCACTGGTTCTATGAATTTTATCTGCTTCTATTGGCTGTGAATCCCTAAACATTTTGGCTGAAAAAATGGGATCAGCTACTAAAACACTGAAAGCTTCTTATTGAACATCTTTCACTCCTTAACTCTCTATAGTCTAGAACAACAATGAACTATTTAGCATAGAATTGTGAAGTGTGTGATCAACCTAACAATCATGTAAGGGATCACTCTTGCATGGCCGGTATCAAGCTCGGATAAAGACGAGGGTTGCATTAGGCTTTCGACAGCCAACGTAAAACTTTGTTGGACTTATGTATCATGGATTCTACATAGGGAATCCATATAGCCGACCCCATCTAGGATGAGAAAAGGCTTAGTTGTTGTAGTTGTTGTTATTGTATTTTAGGATATCTAAACAGTTTTACTTTTGTTTGCAGCTTCCCCTGCCCATGGTACCGAAAAGTGCCACTTTCTCTGGCCCTGAGTCCAAGAATTATTTCAGAAGTTGCAAAGTTTAAGCCTGACATAATTCATGCATCATCCCCTGGGATTATGGTACGGATCAAACTAGAGCAACATCTTTACTTAGTGCTTCATTACTAATTTTAACTAAACCAACATCTTAACTTACTGCTTCATTACTAATTTTAGTTTTAAACTTTCAGGTATTCGGTGCACTAGTTATTGCCAAACTATTATCCGTTCCCTTGGTGATGTCCTATCACACTCATGTTCCAATGTAAGTGGATTGCTTGTTTTAGATGTAGATTATGCAGATAGGATCACAAGTTTTGGAAGGAGGTGAACTGTACTAGCCAGTGATATTCCCTCTTGATGACCTTAATCATTTGTCTCAGTTGACCACCATTAATGTGTCCCATAAGTTCTTGCTTAATTTCCTTTTGCATGCTCACATAGTTTTTCTCACACTTGACTTCAATACTCTTCTTTGTACTATTGCAGATACATTCCAAGGTATACATTCAGCTGGCTTGTGAAACCTATGTGGTTAATTTTAAGTATGCGAACTCGTCACTTTTATGTTGTATTTGGTCATCTTTTATGATTTTGATTGCTAAAATCTACATTTACTTTATGAAGAATTTCTTCACAGAGCTGCTGACCTCACTCTGGTTCCTTCTGTTGCTATCTGTCGAGACCTACTGGATGCTCGGGTAACTGCCGGTAAGCTTCATTCATATCTTTGGCATCAACAAATTGGGCTTCTTGTGTTTAAGACATTCTAACCATTGGCTGTTCCGGTTTAGCTCACAAAATACGACTTTGGAACAAGGGAGTTGACGCAAAGAGCTTCCATCCATGTTTCCGGAATGAGGCGATGAGGGCAAGGCTCACGTGAGGAAGATAGACCTACCTACTGTTTCTTTTGTGCCTCCAGACTAAACTCTTCCTCTTTTAACTAGTTACTGAGTTCATGGCTTTTCTGCTGAACAGCAATGGTGAACCCGAAAAGCCTCTTATAATTCACGTGGGGCGGCTAGGAGTTGAAAAGAGCTTGGATTTTCTTAAAGGGTATGCTCTTTGTTTGAACTTGAATTTTTCAACTGTTTAGTGTGGTTAAGATTCGTGGCTGAAATCATGACAAAAATGTAGGGTGATGGACCGACTTCGGGGGGTGCGGATCGCATTTGTAGGGGATGGGCCATATCGGTGAGTACAATAATTTCCCATTAGCATCTCGATTCATGCAGAAGAAAGTTTACTGCTAATATAATCTGGTAATACCTGAAGGCTGGAGCTAGAGGAAATCTTCTCTGGTATGCCGGTCGTCTTCACAGGGATGCTACAGGGAGAGGAACTCTCACAGGCATATGCAAGTGGCGATGTGTTTGTGATGCCATCGGAATCCGAAACTCTTGGGTTTGTTGTGCTAGAAGCCATGTCATCAGGTGTTCCAGTAGTGGCTGCCCGCGCCGGAGGAATACCGGAAATAATTCCTGAAGATCAGGACGGAAAGATCGGCTACCTTTACACTCCTGGTGATTTAGATGATTGCGTCCAGAAAGTTCGATCCTTGCTGTCTTGCGAAGAGTTGAGAACAGCGATGGGAAGGGCTGCTAGGGAGGAGATGGAGAAGTATGACTGGAGAGCAGCGACGCGGAAGATACGCAATCAGCAGTACAATGCTGCTATATGGTTCTGGAGGAAGAGGCGGGCACACCTATTGAGACCTTTGCGGTGGTTGGCCCGCTTAATATCTCGGTCGCGGCAGTTAGGTACTGTTAAGTTTCTGGTTGGAGGAATCTTGTGCTTAGTAATGGATTCCTGCAATTCAAACCTTTTGGTGCCTGTAAATTAGTCTGTTATGTTGGAACAAGCAGAATCCTTATCTTGTAGCAAAAGAGGCAAATTTTCAGCATTTTTTTCTTTCGTTTCTGATTCTTCAAAAGGTACCGGGTTAGTTTGTGACTGTAGGACCTGGACCAAGTCGTACCCAGAAAAGGTTCTATCTCGGAGAAACGGGTTCGTTAGGGACCAGGTCTGGGGTACTACTTTGGACAAATTCCAGGTTCAGATGCAGAGCAAAGTCGCATCCCTCTCGTTGAAAATACTTACCGTACTCGATTTCAATGGAGATTGCACAACTTAAGTCGCATCGCATGAATAGTCGAAAGATTTACAAACAAAAATGCCAGCGACCAGTGTCTATGGTGAGAGCGAGATGCAAGTGGAGATAGAAAGAGAAAGGTATATGTGATGGCTGAAGTTGAGGAGGTAGAGAGAGCACAAGGTATATGGAGAAAGCTCTTTCATCCCCTCTAGACCTCCTTGTGCTCTCTCCTATCACGTCGGAAATGAAAGAGCTTCTCTCTTTCTTTCCTTTACCCACACCCACACACATGCACCTTATGGAAGTCGAACTCCCCACCAGGGGCAGGCTAAAGAAAAGAATGAACCGATTATCCTTTTATGTTTAGATATGCAAGGTCAAATCTTGGATGTTTGGACGCCTAAGAAAAGATTAGACTCGGCGCAGGCTAAAGAATTTGTTCACCTATATAATTCGCAAACATGCACAAGTTCTTTGGTGTGTCATTCAGATATTTGATCCATATACACATGCACACAGGGAAATCGAATTCACAACCTGCAACTTGTGAGTCGAGTCCCCTTGCCAGGTGCACTTTCACTCTGCGTGCTCCCAAAAACATATTTTGTAATTGTTGGTCTTTGTCACAAGACAAATGCTGATAGCACTTGCACATGATTTATATGGCACATGGACTCAAACTTGAAAACTGAGTTTGAATCTATCTAGAGTCATTGGGATCATAATTTAGGTAGTGAATTTGGATTTGAATTCAAATTACCCAAGATCCACATTAGTGTCTTGGTGTTACATTTTGTATACTCATGTCAAGTATCTCTTTTTTTCATTAGTGTCATGTCACTATGTCCATGTGATTAGGTTTTAGTAACAATTTTGGCTCGTGGACTATATAAAGATGTTGGTCTTTATTATAAAGGGGATTATGCTTCCATAATATGTATTTGATTTTTTTATGCTTTATATTGAGTTGAGAGATCAGTCTTGGGGGAGATGAGTGCAATTGTTTTCAGGCTGGTTGTTCGACACATAGAATGAGCAGCAGTTGCATTGTATATCAGGCAAAGGATGTCACGATGTAACTCCCTCTCCTGTAATCATACCACACACGGTTAAATGAAAACTAGCTAGATCAAAGAAAAATCATTTGAGGATGCTGAAGTCTGAATTGTTGAGACGCACCAGCTCTCCCACGGAGCAATCCAATATACCCCGTGGAAGAAAAGGTTTGGTTCTACATCACAAACGGTGGTGGACCTAGACGTATCCAGTTCCAGCCCAGCCCGACAGATTGAACTACACCCACGGAACTGGAACAGGAAACCCCAATGGCTCGGTCCTATTTTCACCTATTGGAGAACCGGTGGTTCGACTTTTCATTTCTGATTTAAAATTTCATCTTGTTCTTCAAATAAAAATAAAAGCAAACTGGAACTAGACCAGAAACATGCCCTAAAGAGGCCAGGCCGGTTTTGGTTTCAGGTTTTGATGGAACCAAGACCGTTGGTTTGGAACCGACTGTCTCTACCTGGAAAAGGGTCGGGAGAGGCTGCCATTCACCAGAAACCAAACAATCAAAATTTCATCAAATTCAAGTTGAATATTGATGGTGGATCATCTATTACATGATTGGTTCCTTCTTAATCACTCCTACGAGAAGCAACTGCAATTTTTTAAATCGAACTACGCGTCCAACTGGACTTGGAGGACCAAATTGCTCCCTCCGTACGTCAAGAAGAACGTTTAGATGCCTTTTTAAATTAATAAATATTACTTGCTGCGATCATCTATTACATGATTGGTTCTTTGGAGAACTTTGGAAAAAAGAGGTATCCCATTGACATATATTAACCTTATAAGAGACATGTATGATGGTGCAAAAACATGTGTGAGGACTCATGAAGGAACGACAGACTTCTTTGAAGTTAATATTGGGTTACATCAAGGATCAACTTTGAGTCCATACTTATTTATAATGGTGATGGATGAGTTAACAAAACATATTCAAGATGAAGTACCTTGGTGTATGTTATTTGCAGATGACATTGTATTAGTGGAGGAGTCTAAGGAAAAAGTTAATAGAAAATTGGAACTATGGAGAGAAATATTAGAAAACAAAGGCCTCTGACTTAGTAGAACAAAGACAGAATATATGGAATGTAAGTTTGATCATTTGGCTACTTCAGAGGACATAGAAATTAAAATTGGCACACATTGCATTCCCCAAAAGGAAAGTTTTAAATACCTAGGGTCAATTTTTCAAAGTGATGGAAGAATTGATGGAGATGTTACACATAGAATTAATGCTGGTTGGTTAAAATGAAGAGGAGAATCAGGTATTCTTTGTGACAAGAAGATACCATTAAAATTAAAAGGTAAATATTATAGAGCAGCAGATAGGCCTGCCATGTTTTATGGTTCTGAGTGTTGGGCAGTTAATCATCAACATGTACAAAAGATGTCTGTGACAGAAATGAAGATGTTGAGATGGATGAGTGGTCATACAAGAAAAGACCGTATACATAATGAGGTTATTAGAAACAAATTAGGAGTGGCACCAATAGAGGATAAAATGAGAGAACATCGTTTAAGATGGTTTGGACATATAGAAAGAAGATCAAAAGAAGAACCTGTAAGAAGGTTAGAAAACCTAAATTTGAAAAGTATTAAAAGAGGTAGAGGACGACCACAAAAGTGTTGGAAAGAAACAATAAAGAATGATCTAGCTTATTGGGAGTTAACTGCTAACATGGCACACGATAGAGATCTGTGGAAACAAAGAATCCATGTAGCCGACCCCGTCTAGTATGGGAAAAGGCTTAGTTGTTGTTGTTGTTGTTACTTGCTGCGATCATTTATCTACTTGTTGTGCTACTTGATGGCAGAGTATTCTTTTTCACTCCTTTACCCTTTCTGTTAATATATTCCTAACCCTCAATATAATAAGAAACACGTGAAAATTATTATTATATTAATAATCCTTCGTAAGAAAAGGCTGTTAAAGCCAAGGAAGAGGGAGGCTACATGAAAATTATAATTTTTAACCTAGCAAGAATGAGTCTAACAACTCTTGTTATATATATATATATAAAGAGAAAGAATAATGATGTTGTTTTAATGTCCAATTAAAAAAGTTGAAATTTAAATTTTAAAAATAACCATAACCTACAATAGAATATTTTTCTTTGTTGATTCGTGACACCTTCCTCGAGCTTGAAAAATTGAATGATCAACCATTTCATGCCACCACATCCGTACCATGAGGATCGTAAGAGTCATGAAATCTAATAAAATAATTCTCAGTGGAAGGTAAGATCGTCTGCGGTTGCAAGAGCCTAAGAGATCCCAAGGTGAAGATGAAGACCTACGCAATCAGGTCCCTCACTCATGACGCGGGGATCTTCTGTCATCGACGCCGCATCTTCATAAGCATCTTTAGTACGGTTACCAATGGTCAGTTCATGTAGTTTTGTTTTCTTCTAAGCTGCAGATCGTGAAAAAAATATGCACGAAATTGGAGAAAGCACAGCTGCATTTCATTAATTACCTAAGTTTAACACATCCTCAAGACACCGAAATCCAGAACACCATCTTCCGGAACGTACTAATTAGGACAAAGAAAAAGACGGAAAAGCGAAGCACCGGTAGGAGACACGAGCAACGTCAATATTCACATTTCTCTCGCGCGCGCCCGCGGAAGGCAGAAAATGACTGGGAAACTAGGATGTCACGTAGTGCATGAACTCGTTGTCGCGCTCGAGAAGCGCCATCGTTTCCGGGGAGAGGCAAATCTCGATGTCGACGCTTCCGGCGCCGTCCCGGCCGGGAAACGCGGACATCTTCCCGTCGAACTTGTTCGCCCTGCCACTGCGGACGGCCAACGGCCGCCCCCAGCCGAAGTCGTTCTCGTACATGGGAAACCACGCAGAGCTCCCCATCGTGATAGACGCCCCGTCCGCATTCCCCAACGGGAAGACACGTGGCTCCTTCTCCCACTCCTCCACTCGACCCCTGATGGTGGCGTCGACGTGCCCCGCCACCTCGCGGTGGAGGATCTTCGCGGCCCACGCGATTTCCTTCTGGAGGAGCTCCGCCACCTCCACCGTCGTGGGAACGCTTTGGATGGCGTTGCCGAAGTACTCGCCATGCATCGGCGGAATAAGACGACGCCGGCAGTTGACGGCCATCCGCAAGGTCGTAGTCTTCGTTGCTGCTGGGAGCTTCCTGGCGCGAGTCACCGATTTCCATATTAGCGCACACAACGATTGGAATGACGACACCTCCTTCCCTCGGCCGCCGCCATTTGCTAGCTTCGACCATCGGTCGTTGCTTTCCTTTCCGAGAACCTCCATCGTCATCATGTCATCATCGCCATTGACGATCTTGCGTTCGTTTCCGCGAGCCTTCAGCTCGAGCAATGCGCGCCGGCTGAAATGGAATATTTGCTCCCGCAACGAGGCTTTCGGCAGCGTATGAAGCGATCCGTTCTCGAAGTTGAGAACGGCAGCCGAGTCCTTCACGAAGAACCGGTACGTCTCGGGCGGGCGGGTTATCTTTGTACATCCTCGAGCAATCTCCGCCCACGTGTTGAAGAAGTTCCAAAAGGACGTGCCGTCGCACACGGCGTGATTGACGGTCGCACCAACGAAGACACCATCCTCCAGTTCCGTCACCTGGACGGCCGCCAACGGCCGGAAATGGCCGTCGTAGCTGACGGCACCGTCGAGAGCAAAGAACCCGCGAACGAATTCAGGCACGTCGCCCGACACGAGAACGTCGTCGAGGCTGAGGCCCGGAGCAACGGCGTGGACAAGCGGCACGCCAGAGTCGTTGTTGTCAACGTACACAAAGCCGTCTGCATCAGTCCAGAGTCGGCCGGCGAGCATTGGGAAATGCACAAGGGTGCGAGATAGCGCGTCCTCCAGTAGCACCAACAGTGCTTCGCCGGAGATATCATCTGGCAGTGGGAGAAGAACCCCCTTCTGGATATATTGACAGGAGAGCATGGGGAGGTCAGACACAGTGAGTTTAGAGAGTGTAGGAGTTGAGGGACGTTCAGGATAAATGTTGTATTGCGAAAGCAGAGTCATCAATAACGAAGGAGAAACAGATCTGGTTATCGCCATAACGGGATTTGCCTTAAAATATCACACCTCTCAGCCTTCTGATCTCTCTATGCGCTTTGGGGGTGGGAGTAAGAGTGAGAGGAGGGTGAGATTTATAGTGAAAGATGGTGGGGATGGGTTCATGCATCTGCAGGAGTTGCTGTAGGTTTATCTATTGATTCGATGGTAGCACAGCTCGATTGTGATCGCTCTCTTGCAATAGGACAATATAATATTGGTAAGAGCATATTATGAAAAAAGAAGGCGTAGAAAGCATTGTTATTCTACATGGGAAAGCGGGATAAGGGTATTTTAGAGACTAGCCAACGAAGCAATAGGCTAATGATGATTGGGGCCCATGAGAGATACATATAGGCAAAAAAATCCTTCCGTGAGGACGGTTTGTAGTGATATCAACCAATTACAGAGTAACACGTCAGGTAGTTCACGTGCAGAGATCTTTTTGTCTTTGGTGGATGTATTGGGATTGGGTGGGTTCCCGTGTTGCGACGTAGCCTCTAGGCCAAAATTACGCTTCCTTGGTGAAGCTGCACTTCTAGGTTACTCAGGGATTCGATTTGGTTTTGCATCACGTTTTCGTATTCAAGTCTCCAACTTTCTGATAATCGAGATCATCTGTTTCTTTTACTTCATGGATTTGACGATATCTTCATGAGGATTTGCTTTGATATTTTGATCGATTTTAAGGGGAATGGAAGAAAGGTTCAAGATGTATAGGCTGCTGCCATAAGCATATGATTCTCTTGTAGGACGCAAACTTAGGCAGTGAAAAGATCACGATGCACTCACAAACGATCAAAAGCTAACGAGTGGTCGCCACATGCATTTCGTCACCCTATACGTACCCCATGCATGTCCCCACAGAGAATGTTCAATGCACTCGCCCGGGATGCCCAAGATCATGACTGATCCCATGCCTGTGTACGTGTCTATCTTTGCTTGGAGCTGGGTGACCTTTTCTGCCAGGACAACCACTCTTGAATGATAAACCTCCTCCTCCTCCTCCTTTTTTGGATGGTATGATGACGATAATGTTAGGATAAATAAATTAGATGGGATAATGAAGATCATTAGTTGCGTATGGTTCTTAATTGCACGCAAAACACAAAAGTACACATTCACTAATCCATGCACTTGCATTCTTTAAATGCATGCCCCTAAGCCAAAGAAGCGAGTGCAGATAACTGTACTGTATATATCTGACACATTTGTGCGTCATCTAAACTCTCCACACCCTACATCTTTCCTCGTAGCACTTGACGGTGACCAGTCACCGTCTTTATGGGTCCCAATTTATCACCATCTTATCTGCCCTTAGTTTGTTGATCCCAAAGAATGAGGGATCCAGTGCAAAATAGTCACATGAGAGTAAATGGTTGAAGAGAAACAGCATTTTAATTTGTACCTGAAAAAGAAATGTGTGACTTAGCGAAGTTCCTCATATAGCCGATGATGTGCTTTGTAATGTAGTTTAACTATCAACGAGTTAGATCTAATTGAATCAATCAGCCACATGAAGTTGCTGGACTGGTAAGGAGCAGCATCTTTAATACCAGAGTTAACTCCTTCTAACCAAGAAAAGGAACAACTAAATCCAAGATGTATCCCACACGAAGTAGAAGAGAAAGGTCAGCTCACAAAAGAGAGTGAGTGAGACAAGTTACTTTCTCTCCTGATGGGTGGTTTAACAACAGTGACATCCATATAATTCGCATATGCTGCTTCTCGACTGAAAAAACAATACAAGATATATACAACATAATTGAATAGGTACGCGGTCGGCCACCATAATTCCACTTTTTTGTTCACTATATGAGCTGTGCGGCCAAAAGCTTCAACTGCAGGCCGATTGATCGGTGGGCCACATGCCTTTGTGGGTCCCAAAAGCATGATGTGGGACCATTCGAGTCTTTTCCTTGTCCTTGATATATATATATATATATATATATATATAGAGAGAGAGAGAGAGAGAGAACGGCCCATAAACTGCGCAGAATCTGTCCGAGAGAGAGAGAGAGAGAACGGCCCATAAACTGCGCAGAATCTGTCCAAGAGAGAGAGATAACAGCGCAAAATCTGTCCAAGATGAATAACGCATATGCTAATCTTCTTCTATGATTAATTTATATCCTTTCGGGATGAATAAACAATTCCAAGTCTTCGAGTTCGCTGCACTGCTTATGATCTCCGCTATAGATTTACAATTAAAAAAGCCACGAACTCCAACCTCGGAGAAGATACAGATCTCCAAAATGAGATTCAACGTAAAAAGAGGATGCTCTATTTTAAAATATCGCCTGTCACTAAGCTGTAATACGCCATCCATCATTTGATCATGACAGTGCAGGAACAGAGCGACTCAGTAGATAAAAAATACGCTGCCCACGAGATGCACGCATTCATCTGAAGATGGACGGCTGAGGACAGCTAGGCGATGCATAACTATAATCTAAGTTCATGAAATCAATCACGTTTCCACTGATGATTCGATGATAAGGGTAAGCTGTTGCTTTGAAAGCATCTTAGGAAATCGGAGATAATTTAGGATCACTTAATCATGGAAGATCCATGCATGTGTAGCAAGATGCCGATTCGGTGTGGCGACCAATCCAATGTAAAACCGAATGCATATCATATGCATGGTCATAATATATATCTTGAAATTCACGAACCTCCGTAGTTCATGCAGACGATTCTATACATAAAAATGGGCTAAATGTTCTTTCCTCCCCTTGTTTACTGAATTTGGACTCTACCATTTAATCAGACCCAGATGCCTTCTATCTAAAACTGTCTGCGCATTAGATGTGCTGATTCTCAGCGTTTACATCCTTATTTGCCACGATATATTTATATATATCAAGTTTAATATGTGATAGCAACATTATATCTAAACATATCCAAACAAATCTTAATCATTTAATTCAAAAGATATGATTTAAATAGCCTTCCTTCTCATGACCATTCTTTGTAAACAAGGACTTGAGGAAAGCTGGTGTGTGCCTTTGAGCAATCGGACTTGTACAGTTTCACTGCCCACCTCTCTTTCTCTTTTAAGGGGCTTATCTATTGATTCATTCTCATGACCATTCTCTGTAAATACTTTCCACCACCAAACGTCCTTACACATTAACATGAGGGTGAGAAAGGCTTGCTGGGCAATTTCAACCTCGTTGACGAAGAGTGAAACATAATTGAGAGAGAGGGGTCAACTCAAAGACTAATAACTGGAGACACTTGCCACCACATGGACCAACATCCTTACATTGATAGAGAGTCAAAGACGCGTAGAGGTTAACTGCAGAAACCTTCAACCGTTGACCAAGATTAGAACGTAATTGAGAGACAGAGAAGTCAACTCGAAGGGGGCTTAGCTGTTAACTGGAGATACCTCCCAGCTCATGACAGAACATGCAATGAATACGCTATTCATTAAACTAATATGGAAGAAATTAAACTAGATTCTTTGCTTATATATTTAAAATGCGTCGATTCTCTGTGGTACGTTAGAAAATCATCAAATAATAAATGGGTTTCGTTGTCGGCCATTGTTTCCTGATCTTTCCTATTAGAGTGCCGGGCTAACCAGCTCCTGAGTCCCGCAGGCCCTCTCCTCAGAGTCCCGAAACCCTAGCTAGTGCGCGGTGTCACAGCCCGTCGTGGTACTGCATAGCAGCGTTTTCCAAGTGCAGGGCGCGCCGCGCGGGTGCAAACCCGCCCCACCTTGCTCCATTGCCATCCTTACAAAGCACATGAAGCTGTACATTCACAGTTACGTGATCATATTATGAGAATGAATACATGTACGCGAAGAGTCTAAGTTCAGCGGGGTAAATTAGGTGCATGAAGTAAATTACAAAGTTTGATATACATGTTCATCTAATATTTAGCATATATATACATGTCCAAGTTTTGCTACAGATGCGACCTGCATGTGGACATCACGCAGGCTAGATGGGTTGGATTAATCCGAGCCTGACTCCCACCTAATGCAGCTTTTCTCGTATCTTCCAAGATATTTTTTCTGATTATTCCAAATAAATAGCATTTAATGTTTTAATTTTCTTTTGTTATAGAATCTGAATAAGAAAGTGCGTGCACATTCTCTGTGCATTCTTCATATGGGAAATTCGTTAGATCGTCTGTGTCTTGTGGGGGTTAGAGAGGACATTTCCTGTGCTTTGGGTTGGGGAGGAACCGGAAGGATCACGGTTGAGTCTGGTACCCTGGGCAGTTGGAATTAACTCGTGCAGCTCCTGTGTGACTTATGACCTTGAAACCCAGGAACATGATGTGCACCTGATAGAGATCATCCTGACCAAGCTTCTAAATTCAAATGTTGAATCTACAAATCCGTCTCTAAAGTTTGTTGAAAGATAAAAAATAATTCATTGATCACTTTAAGTGTCTGATAACCTATTAGAATATTCAACAAGATGACCATTGACGGTGCTAACATGATTGCTGACCAGCTTAGGTACTGAATCCAGAAATCAAAGTCGCTGACATCAAAACATAAGTATCATGAGATAATTTGCCAACCTACCTTCCCATTTGTAAATATCAGTGAGACTGCATGGCCTCAATACCTAAACTTTCCTTGGGTTATCATGTCTCTTAATTTTTTGCAACAGCTGTAGAAATCGTCAAAGTCTTTCACATCATGGACCTCCCTGTACCGATTGTCTACACCGTCTTTAATTGAATACCTTGTCATAAAATTCCATATACATGCAACAGTAAAACTTTGTTTAGGTGTATGACAAGATTTGCCCTTCTAAGAAATCGTGAAAGTGCATTTTGGATTCAAGAGATCTAAATTTCTTAAGTGCCATAAGAAGTTGGAACCAAGTAATTCCTGTTTTCATGAGAGAAACAGGAATTGAGACATCAACAGCTAAAGATTGACTGAAACCAGCTTTCCAATTCCCGTTTTCTGGACGCTTTTTGACGGATATGAGAGAGAGTAGATTCTGTGATCTTGGTAACAAGATGTATTGCGTTATATTGGCTCAGGAGAGTGACGACAAGGAGCAAGTTTGGACATTTGGCCTAGCGGTGTCTTTCCTTTTAGTAGCATCCTTCTTCTAGCACCGGAAATAAATTGTGTCCGAATGGCCAAAGGACGGTTGATTTGATCTATTTCCTGTTCGAGTCGAGTTGGGAATCTCCCTTGTATGAATTTTTATACCTAATTTTCAGAGTTTATCAAGAGAGCACCTTCAATTGTTCAACCAACAGGACACTTTTATCAAGGGATCTTATCTTTAAATTTCTGAACTTGCAGTACTTATGGGAAGAAAGTAGCACACGTCTCAGCCATGCAGACCATCAGTTAGCCGCTTGTGTTACTCGTGAGAAAATAACGAACAGGACAGGACCCATCTCTCTCTCTCATGAAGAAAGAAAAAGGTCATCGGCGTCCTTTGCATTAACTGCCGCGGGTAAGATTTCCTTTGAAAGTTTCGTAGTCACATTTATTCGTTTCTGGTTCTTGCATTGTACCTTCAACTTTTTTCATATGCGTGAACCAGTGTGGGGTCGAACATGTGGTTTGTCTTCGTCGATCCGGTGTTCCTCGAACAATAAGGCAAATTCAATGGACGCTTCTGTGCTTTTTAGTCAGTGTTTTGAGTGAGGAACAGAGAGAACATGAACGGCAAATGTTGTTCCGTTTCCACGACAAGCAATATAACTGGTGACAAGAAGCGGAGACGCTATTAAGGTTCCTCCGTTGTGCCTCACAATGTAAAAGAGCAGAGATGTAAGAACCGGGTGTCAACGTCGTAATGATTACGTTCCTATTACATTTTAATTCAGACACTGGTAATATCTGCCAGAGAAATCAACTATTCGTTTCTTCCCTTCCGTGCAGGCAATCAAACCCACCAAAGGAGGCACTTTGGAGGGTTCTCTAATTGAAGGATGCACCATCTACCACATCCTTGATTTACTTGATTTTTCCTGTACTCTCTGTGGGAACGCGTAGAAGATCTTGATGCATCCAGAAAAGAAATAGGCAGACCTCGTAGTACCACATGCACATCCTGGTGGAGAGAATTGAGCTCCTTCCTAAAATCAACACAGAACTGTTGAAAGCGCATGTACAAAGTTGTGGGAAATGACACCTGTGAACTTCACTGCTAATAGGGTAGAGAAAACTTTTTAAACCGATCGATCCGTTCAGTTTATCAATAGCATAAACCATGATCTTTCCTTTTTCCTTTTATGCGTCAAAGACAACCCTAATAATATTTTAAGGATCATCAATTATTAATTCCATCATATTCATGCAAGTGAGGGAGCATGATTCCACTAGATATACTAGGTTTTGACTACGTACTTTACTGGTAGTAATTACGTTTTCGCATTGGAAAATCACCATTGGCATTCACAGAGTTTGAAGAAACAAAGGGTCATATACTTTGAGATAGGAGCATGATTGATTAACATGGACACAGCAAGACTTATTTAGATTTCTTTAGCGGTAGCTTTTTGTCTTTCCTTTCGTTCGGAGTGGGCCTGCAGTGCGACCCACAGTGGACATGAACCCTGCAGCATCGAAACCTAGTTTGAGAAGGAGTTTAGGGATGATATAGATGACTACATATGCTTGTGAACTCGAGAATCGTCTTCGGTCTTTATTATTTTTTTATAAAAAAATTTGATATAGTGGTCAAACGAGTTATTTTCATGAAAAGATATTATCACACTGCTCGGGCCGCGACCACGACATGGCCACAGTCGATGCCAAGTGGCCGCTTCTCCCGCGGGCGTGATAGTGAGCATTAACCGAATACAATACTAGTTTAATTCAAACTCAATGAAATATCTAACTGAAATAAATATTGACATCGAAGTTCTAAACAACACGCCCAAAATGGTGTGGGGCTCACCTAACAATAACTCCGAATAAAAAGATTTTATAAATCGTCTAACACTTATCATACCATCTAAAATAAAAATGCAACTTTATCAAACTCCTACTCTGCTCCGTGTGCATTCGAAGTTTTAGCTTCGGGATGAGCTGTAAAATAATGGGGTGAGCTCCTATACATAACTCAGTATGGAGGTTAAACATCTTTAAACAGAAATCATACTAAAAGCATGCATAATTTCACTATCATTTCATAACAAACCACAGTTTCATCTTTAAATCATGATATCAAATTTATACGCACACACTCACGCACACGCATACACATATCATTAGTTACGATAATTACAACTCATATTGTTTCTGTCCCAAAGGCCACGGGAGTCATCCGACTCTCCCTAACGTGACTTCGGTAACTCCGTCTACGATGATAACCACGCCGACTCTCACATTAGAGTGCTAGGGAACACACCCTATATTCGCCCCAAGTCAGATTGTCCGAGGGATCTGCAAGTCTCTAAAGACCCCACACAACCCACACAAGTACGACTCGTATATTAACACATCATTACATTTTTAAAACCAATTACAGTTCATCACATTCACAAATGATATTCAAATTTACGAATATTCAAAGTCAAATCCATATCCATACAACATTTAAACAACATTTAAGTACCATGTTCTTACAACATATGCATATCAAAACATTCTCTTATCAATCAATGTCATAAACATGTTCTATTTAAAAAACATATAAAAAAACCCATAATTACGAATAACATTTAATAAATATCAATAAAACATTTATCAGTCATACATATTTAAATCTATCTAAAACAAGAAAATCACTTCTAACATGGTTTTCTAAAAGAATGCATAACCCGCTACCTAAAGGAGCGATAAGATGCAGTCCCCAAGTCGTTGGGTCACTCTTATCATCACCAAATCCTTCAATTTTAATATCTAAATAATTATAAATATTTAAAATAATAAAATTTATTTAACTACGAATCTAACACAACAAACGGTATCCAAATCGGATATCAAATGACCCTAAAATTACCCAAAACCCAATCTGGATCCGTTTAAGCTATCTAGAATCCAAACTTATACCTAGATCTATATCCGATCAAAATTGAGTGTAACAGTAGGTAGCCTATGTCACTGTGTCAACACAGAACCTCTAACTACTGACACGGGTCCGATTTCTAACCTAGAAACCCATTTCAAGATACGAACCAAACCTGATACAAAACCCGTTTTGACACATAACTAGTTCTTAACATGTGACACGGGGACACGACATGAATCAGTGTCGGTTCATGACATGAAAATAGGGATACGCCCAAAAGGGTCGGTTCTCATAGTTTTTCGGCATTGATTTCGTCGGTTTTTCACAAAGATCGACAATAGTCTCCAACCGATCGCTTACCCCTCCTCTTCTAATCCAACCCATGATTGGTCACTGGCGGTATCGTTTTGGTCGTAAAACTCATGAAAAACAGTAACTCGGATTTGAAAAAAATTTCACGAATCTACGCTTGTTTTGAACCAATTTTCGCGTATTAAGACTTGTTTTCGATGGTTTAGCATGAACCAAACAAAAACCCTATAATCTAACTCAGTTTTAACAACTAAAAACTAAAAATTTTACAGAAACAAAAATTAGAATTTTCTTACCGAATTCCGGCCGACTCTTTCGCGTTTTCTGGCTCGTGTGGCTGCTCCCGAGGATTTTCCACAATAGACCACCCCTCCCCTGCCCTCTTATACGTGGCTTAGCCTGTTGGTAACCGGCCTTAATGGCTGTTACTTGCCTTGGCCAACCAAGGTTAGCAAAGGGTTGCCCCTTTGCATACCCTGCACAGAGTAATAAGTGTTACTCTGTTCTTTTTCATGTGGGTCTGGATCTCAGATCCAAACTGCCTGACCGCTACAGATATGGAGTAGTTACACAACATACCTAAAGAGTCGTAATTGTTGGTGTGACCACTTGATTAGGCGATTGAACTGTGATCAAATGTGACGGTGATTGTTTTATCCTAAGAGAAGAGCATTGGTACATATCAAAGTACTCATTTCTCTAAGACAAGTGTATGATAATGATTCGATCATATAAGTATATTACTGATTTTCATTTTGCTTTGCCTAGTTCTTTCACTATTTTTATTGACATCAGCATATTACTTTTTGTTTGTTGTAAATTACTTGTTTATGCATTTGACCTTCTAGTTTCTTTCAACACATTAACTAGCTATGATCTCATGGGAAATGGGTGTGCCAATAGCTTTTGTTTTTTATGGTTGGAAGAGGAGGTTAAAGCCTAACACACATACACCCCTTGGGAGAAACTCTCCACCAGTAGCAAGGCCTGCGGTTGAGCTAACGCTCTTGGTGCAGTGTGCCAGCAGTTTTGACAACGATTCTGTACAGCGCCCAGATAACATGGTAAAAGCCCAACAATGTCTTCTGAACCATAGCTGAGTTAAAAAAACGATTCCAGACTTCCGCAGGGATATGTCAGCCAGCAACTGGAAAAGATTACACTTGAAAACATCCCAGAACAATAACAATGTCCCAATGCAAAGTAATCTTCCCATGCAGACCTACGTAACTGCAGCTGAACCTCATGCCGTGTTCTTTATTAAACAGGTTAATCTGCGCTTGATCACCATAGCCCACATCAATGACCAGGTTGTCTTCGACGGGGCTTCAATTGCTGTGGTAGGCCAAACAACCTGATCTGAGAATCACACTTCACATACAGTTTGATTCCACAATGCCCCGGCAGAGATCTCACAACTATTAAAGCTTTCTCTCTCTCTCTGGCCCCTATTTCATCCGTTTTTCTTCTCGAGTAGGTTTCACTTAGGATTTTCAAGGAATTCTGAGTGTAAGGCACTGATGCACGGGTACGCCAACTAGGGCTACGTACCCATATCCGGTATATGCTGGGTATGGGTATACGTATCAATACATTGTGTATGTATCGACATGTCTGCACACATATTCATACACATGAGCACATACCGGTACACATACTCCCATTTGGGTACGCAAAGTACCCATACCCGATGGATGGATCAAGTCAACCCATATAGATATGGGTTGACCTGATCCAAATAATAAAACAAAATCCTTATTTCCTCAATTCCATTCGGTTGGTATTCTCTCTCTGCTTTGGGCCTCTGCATTACAATGGTGGTGAGATCATCTACGGTTGATGGATGGCGACAAGGTAACAATCACTGGCGGTTTGCCTTCTCTCATTCTCTCGATCTTAGTTTTGATAGAATCCATATAATCAAAGGAAAAATATTGTTTCGGTAATGGAACCTAGTTTGTTTCTTGTGGATAGTCTAGACAATAAGCTCTTCAACTTGCAGCAAGATCAAAGGATTGATTGTTTATGTTTGGCAACCAAAATCGTAAAACCAAATCAGCACAAACTTTCTGTGATTGATTGTTTATGTTTGGCAACCAAATCCAAACAAAACTAATCTACCTAACGCTATTTATTTGTGTAAATTTATCCTTTTATTATATTTTTTAATAATAGCATACCTGTACCTTAGTTTTTGAAAATATGTTTAACCATATGGATGCATAGGTGTAAGGACAACTTTTTTTCTCTCCTTTTATTAGATTTTTCATTTATTGCTTTCTTCTTCCTTTTGATGGTCTATGAATCCTAGTAGTTTTCTTTTCACGATTGATATGCGCACACTTCTTTTACTATACATACATTCATTTTTTGCTAACTTCTCCAAAATACCTCACCATTCTCTCTCCTCCTGCATGAGCCTCCTTTTTCCCAACTGTTCTTCAGTCCATTATTCGCTCTTTGGCTCATTCCAACAGCGTAGTACTCTATCAATAACCATTTTCAATAAAAGAATGGATTGAAATCCATCAAAAAAGAAAAAAAATTGACCGATTTAAGAGAGGATTCGTCGATTTATCGATTTATGTTATTGATTTGGTTTTAATTTTTTAATTTTTAATTTTTTAATTGATTTTTAGCTGATATCTTAATTAAAATTGAAAACAAAGAGGATTTGTACATCTTTGGCTAAGTTATTTTAGTAGTTGTTGTCAGTGGTGACGGTGTTGCCATTCGTGTTGGTATATACTATGGAAAAATGTGGTTTTTCTGACTTGGACACATAAGAAACTGCCAAATTTCGCAGGATTCCTTTGTTTTATGTGACTTTTCAAAAAGCCTGATGAAAATGGTGAGCTCGAACTATGATCTTGTGGACACAATGAACCTTCTCCGACTGCAAGCAAATCTATTCACGATGATGAACAACTAGATACTCCAAGGGCAGAGAAGCTAGTGCTAGATTCAAGCGGTGATGAGAATACTGCAGCTGGCAACCATGGAATCGGAACAAGAAGGCCAAGTTAATGTTGTTGAGATGCTGGAGCGGATACTGGATGTGCCATCAGATTCTTCTCCAAAAATG
This sequence comes from Brasenia schreberi, assembly GCA_036023115.1. Classification (NCBI taxonomy): domain Eukaryota; kingdom Viridiplantae; phylum Streptophyta; class Magnoliopsida; order Nymphaeales; family Cabombaceae; genus Brasenia; species Brasenia schreberi. Next base: position 19,106,243 of record JAYKKT010000060.1, on the reverse strand, counting down.
GTTCCAGACAGTAATCATATGATTTGTTTCTACCTTCTCCCAAAAATGGTTTTTGATGCTGATCTATAAATGCAAATCATGCTTCTCCAACTAGTAAGCTGTCATTCGGTTTTCAGGCTAAGTTAAATTTGTATTGCGTACTTCCATCTTCACTTTTCTCAATTGTAATATGTTGAATGAATGACTGATGGATGAATGAACGATGGATGGCTGATAAATTGATAATCTCGTTGTATAATATCTGAGTGTTGGAAAATCCAATTCTCTTACAGCTTTGATTGTTCAAAATGCTTACAGTTCAAAACCCAATCCTGAGAAAAATTTTGAAATAAAATGAGAGAAAATAGTATTTATATGAAAAGTAATTTTAATATTTATAAAATTTGGGTAAAAGTGACGTGCTCTTTTCTTTTTTAAGAGTTACAATGAGAGGGAGAAGCCTAACATACACACAAACGCATGCACCCCCTGGTAATTGACCTCACCACCTGCAAGTGGGGTGCGAGCAAGAGCCATCGTGGTGAGCTAACGCTCTGGGTGCTGACCAGTAGGGGTTTGAGCTGTGAATGCGTTTCCTGCATTTGATGTTGTTTAACAATCAGTCCGTCTTCTTGAGCTCATAAACATACTATGTGCCCGTCAAGTTGGGATGGAAAAACTAATCCTACTTAAAAGACTAATCTCATAAAGCAAGCCCAGCGAAAGTGCCAAAATTTTGTGCATTCTATTTGAGAATGGATGTGAGGAATAGCTGATGACAGAGAAATCAAAATCAAAACACAAAGGAAATGTCCACCCTAATATATTGGAATTCAGAGAATGGACGTCTCTATTAGATCAATCAGGATGAAAAACCAGCCATTCACGGGACATGCAAAAGACTTAAAGTAGGATAAATCAATGGAAGAAACAGAGAGCAGAACAGAACAATTTCAATGGCTTGGATTTGTGAAGGAATTCCAGCAGTCGTCTAGAGCACAATCTTTCAAGCAGCTTAGCCCAAAACAAGAACCTATTACTTGTTTCTTCATCAGATTTTCTTTTTCAAATGATCGCAGGCAAGAACTTCAATTCAACCTGTCAAATGGAGATCTTTAGGGAAAAGAAGAAAACTATGATTTTTATTTTTCCTTTCAATTTAGCCCTTTCCATGAACACACGGTAGTTCATTGGTATCTTCTGAATTTAGTAAAAGCTTCAAAGGATGGCTGCCACATGCAAGGGATCACCATGAATTTCCTATGACCTAGTTATCTGTGAAAAAGGAACATAACGAACGAGTAAGAATAGCTGCAGTTATGCAGTTGCAGATATCTAGAGCTGTCTATCTCCACACTCATGCAAATCCAACAGGCCTATTTTCTTCAGAAACTTCCCTAACCATGAGAACTATTTGACCACATTATCATGAATCCATGATGAAAGCTGCAAAAGAACAAGAAAGTACAAACATTCAATTGAACAGTCAAGGCAATGATCTCGAGTGTCGCCTGAATGGATTGGGCGGATTGAGTTTCATTTGGCAAAAGTAAGATAGAAAAAGAGAGTAAATGACACCTAAATGACAGATCACTTTTGATGCCTGTCCACAAGGACATTTTCAAACTCCTACTGGCTCAAGCTAACTCAGTCCAACTCTTTTATGTCTCAACAACTTTTGCAAGTCTCCAAAGGTGGGCACGAGAAATAAGCTAAATCCATTACTTGTACCTATCCTTCAATGGCCTTTAAATCAAGACGAATAATATAAGACTATCAAAATATTAAAAAAGGGAAAACATGGACGTGATGCAGCCAATTTGCTTTTGTTTCAAGTTCATTAGACGACTACAGGACCTTTTCGTTCCTTGTTCCTGCCGCTGAATATATATAGCTGAGCAGGTTGTTCATACAAATGGAAAGCTCACGATCTATCATTGCTATGACTACAAGCACGCATTCCAAAATCAAAGCGGACCCGGAACCATATCAAACCTGAATTCCCAAATTCTGCAATCCAGCATTAGCTTGAAACTAAGGAATATGCTCCTCATTCTCTCTGGAAACGTTGTACTGAAATAAGCATTTTGAAGCTGTGCATGCCTCGTTTGGCAGGTCACCACTAACATCAACAGTTTCATGAGAGCGTTGTTCAGAAAGGTATCTGTAACTTAGACATAAGACCAGAAAAGAACTGTTATTGAGGAGATACAGAAGTAAAAAGCTTTCTCAATTGAAAGAACCTACGAACCTTCAAGTACAACCAACCTTAGCCCTTTGATTGGCACTTGGATCATCAGAACAAAGAAAAAGGATAAGCTACCATAATGAAATAGCAAGAGAACTTCGGCGTGAAATTTCACAATATGACAATGAAATAACAACCAGGTTGGTAGGTACAAAAAGAAGGCGTCAATACTCTAGACGTTGCTTACGATAAACTGATAAAGTATCAAAAAGGTGGATAAATTCAAATGATTCCATCAAGCACCTTCACATTTAACAACAGCAATAACCACAACTAAGCGTTTTCCCACACTAGATCGGGTCGACTACATGGATTCTTTGTTTCCATAGCTTGATCATGTGCCATGCTAACATTTAAATCTTCACATTCAACAAGCATGGGAATTTTCTATTCTGAATGTGCGTTTCCAAATAGGCATAATTGTACTGGTTAAACAATTTCAAACACTTCTATGAGACTAAAATAACACAAAAAGTGAGCTTTAGAAAGAAAAAGTAAAACACAAAATATACATGTAGTCCGCCTAACTCTGCTGCATACATTCTACGCTACCATTTGGAACCAATCTTCTTCCACAGCTCAGCCAACAGTGAAACAAATAAAAGTACCCTTGAGAACTTTTGGAAACCACCTTTCAGACCCAAGGATACAGCCACAGGAAAAGCCAACAATTTGCTAAGATATGCCGGATAAGCCAACAACAGAAATAGAAGCTAAGTAGGACAACAAGATAAGTCACAAATACAAGCTACTATGGCGCACATCGTGGAGAATAAAGCTGCAAAATCTTTCAAGGAATAGCAAAAACAGGAAATTTGCAAAGGGTAGTATATTATTTACCATGATATTAACATGGAATATGATTAAAAATATAGACATCCTCCTAAAAATAAAGCAGCTGTTTATACCTCTAACAAGGAGAGACGAGAAATTTAACCAATGACAGACTATATGGATACACAGATTAAACCGTAACCCTTATCTGCTAGGAGAACACCTGATCTTCTCCGTGGTCCAACTTCATGATTTACCAACAACTGACCTTGCAATAGCCACATGAAAATTCAATAAAGCCGCAGGACACTCCGCGCAAAGGAGTGCGCATTCTTCACCTTTCCGTTCCCCATGCTTCCATTCTTCCTGCTGCTTCTAAGTGGTGTCAAGTAGAACCTGAGAAGGCCGTTATCGAAATGGCTTGGGGAGTAGCGAGCGCTCCGGTTTCGATCCAAGACGGACTCATCCCTCTTTTTCTTCTTCTTTTTCTTGTGGGCACTGGACTTCAAGAATGCAAAGCTTCCATTCATCTCCATCCCATTGCTCAGATGGTCTCCGAGTAAACTCCGGCTTCGGGAGCTCCTCGAACTCATGCTGCTGTTACACCGGAAGTCCCTTCGACCAAGGCCACCCATGTGACCCCCATTGGTCTCCCTATGGAGTTCCTGCCAGGATTGTGAAAAGGAGCGGTTAATGCCGCTGTTTCTGTAATCTCGATCTTCTTCCTTCGCCCTCCGGTGGATGAATCCCCATATGCTGCTCCACCTCCTAGACTTCCTCAGACGTTTGGAACCGCCGGCTATCTCTCCCAAGCTTCCGGAGAAATCATCCCTCAGAGAGTAGTCGCAGAAGCTGGCGCTACCCTGAAAATCGTCGGAAATGGAGACCGAGACCTTAGAAGGCTCATTGCAGTTCAGAGTCGGCATTTCCTCCCCGGCCAATTTATGGCTATTAGAAAGGCTCTTCCGACGACTCGGTGAAGAAGACGAGTCAGAGTAATAGTCTCTGGTCTGCGTAGACCCGACGAGAATGACAGCATCCTCCTGCACGGGAATGAGGTTGTCGTCTCGGCCGACGGTGCCGTCGACGCCCGACAATGACGGCCGCGAGAAGGCCTTACCTATCAGGTAACCGTCCCAAGAAGCTCTAGGTTCGTCCAAGGAGAATCTTGGTAAATCCCACGAGTTCCGACCGGCGTCGATCGAGAACCTTGGCTCCGTGTCGCACGAGCGCCTCGCCGTCTCTGTGATCTCCGAAGGAACCTGTGTCGTCGCTGCAGCCTTCTTGCTCCTCTGGTTCCTGCGCCACTTCTGGATCCTCTTCGTGAAGACGGACGCGAGCCAGAACCCGCCAGCAGAATCCTTACCTGTCTCCAACGTTTGCTTCTTGGCCGCGGATGAAACCCTAGAGTCGAGATCCATGTGCGCCTTCATAGTCCTCTCCTCGGAGCATTCATCGACGCAATCTCGCTCCATGGAAAGCCCAATCTCCTCCTCCTCGGCGCGAATCTCCTTCTCCTGAACGCTGGCTTCCTCCTTTCCATTCTTCTCGTCTTCCTCCTCGAGCTCCTCTTCCTCCCGAGACTCGAAGACCGTACGGACCAGCCCGGCGCCACTGGCCGTAGTGGCGGAGCTCCGGCCGAGCTCGATCTCGCCCCAGGTTTCTCTCCCGGCGATGGCTTTCTCGTCGTCGTCGTGGAAGAGCGACCGGAGAGTGTTCCGAACCCTAACATCGCAAGATTTCCTCTGCGGCTCGAACTGACCAGACGTCGAGCACTCCGACCGCCCCCTGGTGGAGAAGGACCTCGTTCGGCGGAGCTCCGGCGCGATCCCGGAGACGGCAGTTCGTATCCCGGTCTTGAGGCCGGCTGTAGCGGAGGAAGCTGAGGACTTCATCCGGCGGGTCTCCGGATCGAAGATGGCGAGACGCTCCCGGAGACATGAGGCGCATACGCCGGTGACGGCCTCGTCGGGGTGGTCGGGGCAGCCGGTACGTCGGGGAAGCTCTGGAAGACGGAAATGGTCCACGTTCATCTCAGACGTCCGTTGGCCTCTCCCCGCCTTACTCTCCCCACTCACTCGCTTCTCCTCGTTTCACGCGAAGAAAGAGTCGAGCAAACGAGCCAAGAGTGCGTGCGTTTGAGTGAAAATCAGCGCATGCTTAGAGTTAAGGCCCAAGCGAGAGAGAGAAAATCATAAAATAACTAAAAAACAAAAGGGAAGGAAATTCACCCTCTCCCGCTTCGTTTTCAACTATTCGTGTAAAGCAAAAAGCAAAAAAACAACCACGACCTTCTCTCTCTTTTTCTTTCTCTTTCTCTTTTATTTCTATTTTATCATACTCTTTTTAATCTTTTTAAGAAATAAGATTTTTATTTGTTTTCAAGAAAAATTACAAAATTTAATAAAATGTCCTTGGTCTCCTTGAAAGTCATTTAATTTTGTCCCAATTAAATGAAACAAGTGCAGGTCCACCCCATCTCTCTTTATTCAGTGCCTTTTCTTTTATTATTGAACTCTTCAATCCTTGTTTTCACAAAGATTTGTCCCCTCTCCTTTTTTGCAGCTTGCAAAATGACTTCGAGCATGTGTCCGCCGGTGTGAGTCCGTACTATAGTTAGGGCAACGAGTGTCATCGTGTGGGTAGGAGGAGGATCATAATGGAGATGAGAAGTAAGATAAAACACACATATATATATATACTCAAATTTTTAATACGACAACATACTCACACAATATTATTGATTCATGTTCAACAATTATTTTTATCACTGACCTTATTAATTCATGTTTAACAGTTATTTTTGTTAGGTCTGAATGTAAGCATATATATATATATATATATAAAGAGAGAGAAAATCTAACTTATCTAAGCACAAGCAAGCATAAGAGACAAAAAGACAAGGCCCAAACCGTGCCTCTTTATTTTGAAAAATTACTGCTTAAGCACGTGCTCCGAATCAAAATACCTTGCATGTACGCACTTGTGCCGCAGCCGATCTACCAGCTGGCTTTGCTTTTCAATGATTCCAACATAGTCGTAAAGTCTGCACCTTGTATAACCACATTCACATTATGTTATGCACCGAACCAACTATAATTCACCGTATCCAAGCATCATAAATTCCACGCACACACATACTCTCTTTCATATATATATTCAGATTCTCGTAGATGGTGTATGTGAGATGAGGTCATTCGGGAGAGGTTATTTATAAGAATCATGAGAAGTACGGATTTAAGCGATTATTAAAACACAAAGTGTGGAGTTTAGGTGATTGATTTGATGTTAAAGGTGAAGTAGGTGTTAATAAATGAATGAAAGGGGACGAGGGATGCTCACGAGGCGGTGGGTCATCACAGGGCACATGCATGGATTGGAAGGCAACTCATGTGAGTGGCTCCACGGATTTCTTTCTCCTTTCACTTTCAAGAGAGAATGAGGTTTTGTTTTGTTTCGAATCCCTCCTCTTCTCCTTTCACACTCCCTAACAAAAAGCAACTCCTCTCTCTCTCTCTCTCTCTCTCTCTCTCTCTCTCTATATATATATATATATATATATATATATATATATATATATATATATATATATATATATATCTTTGTGAAATATTTGTTTGGTTTCGTTTTGGTTTATTTTGATGAAAAAAAGAGAGCAAAAGCTAGGAGAGAGTGACATAGTAGGGAGGCTCATGGCATTTGGCTTCTTCTGCGTTTTGTGGAAGGAGCCAAGGCGCAATGCTTCTTCTCCTTCTCCTCCTCACTTGCTCATTGCTCAGGGTGGATATGCCAATTTTAGAAACACAAATGGAAAAGAAAATCTCTTAGAAACCCTTTGACTGAAAGCCTTTTACAATTTGCACCTTTCAATCTTTCCGGAACCTTGCTTGGCCGTTATGTATATCGTGGTTGAATTCTCTTTTTCTTGCCAAAAAAGAAAAAGATTTAATGATTGTATTTCATATGATAAGAAACAAATTAACATATAAAACCTAAACCGGAACCGACCTTGTCTAACACGCAATATCGGATAGGCCACGCTATTGGAACCATGATTTCCAATAAAAGCGTGTGGATCCCGAGACTTCCAAACACAAAAGCTCCATTATTGTTTTTTGAAAAAAATATTTATAATGGCCATCATTATTGTTTACAATTTAATTTTGTTTTATTAAACATGCATATGTAAAGGAGATCTCACTGTTGGGGGCATGCAGAATACGCGGTAAATAAATTTTGTTGATTTTTTAATCCCTGAGGCAAGATTCGTTTGCTCAGTGTTTGGTCTCCTTGGAAGATTTATGCCGGTGCCCTACATTCTTCTTTTTATTAATTACACCCCTTTCCTTTTCAAGCCCGCACGCATGAAGGAAAGAACCCTACATGTATGCATGCACATACGTGCACGCGCACACACATACATACATAATGTGTGTGTCTATGTTGCTGGTCTACATCCCTATGGTTTCTTTTCGAGCCCTCCCACATGACTCGGCAAAAGTTGTATTATATATACAATCAAACTTAACGTCTCCCATGCACCAATTAACTTTGGTATGTCGAGCACCTTCGTTAGTTCTTTGTATAATGACCCCCCAAATAATAGTCTGGGGATCGATGTCATGATCTCTTCCAACACAAGAAATAACTAATTTGATCGTCTTTGTACAGTATAAATCCATGAACATATCTAAGTATAAGTGAACAAAAGATAACGTAATTTGATATTTCTTTTCTTGTTTCTTTGGGAAAAGAGAAATATGATTCAAATTAATAAAAGAAGCTGAATGAAGAGAATATATAGGAGGATAGATGGATGAGACCCAAGGGTTTATCACGTAGTCCAGGACGGTGCCTTGCCAATTACATGAACAGCCAGGGGTTCGAATCCCATGGATTCTATGCCCCTGCTCAAACCAAATAACAACAACAACAATAATTCGATGTGTACAGCTTTAAAAAAACACCATTCACATCTAATTGCATCTTTCCTTTATCTTTTAAGAAAAATGAGAATAAGATTAGAAAATAGGGATACAAGACCTAAAACTAGGTCTTCCACCTCCATATATACTCCCAGTGGCAATCTACATGTTGCAGAAATCATTGTCGAAGCTTTTGAGTCAATGGGTACACCCAAGAATTCTTTGACTGATCCACTACACAGTCTTCTGAAATTTCCCGACAAGAATACATTTGCCTATGATATTGGCCAGAAAAGAGGAAGCTTCAAGCACCTTTTACGATCCAATCATATATAAATATATATATATATATATATATATATATATATATATATATATATATATATATATATATATATATATATATATATATGTGTGTGTGTGTGTTCGTGAATGCATGCTTGTGCGTATGAATCCTGATGAAAACCACATCAATAATTTCATTTATGGGTTTCTTGGTGTTCCAATATTTCATATAGTTTCTTACCAACCTCTCTTTCAATCTCTGGTTCAAGTGTCAGAGCAGATCGCAGAAGGCATAAATCTACAATGTCTTGGGAGAAAAGGAAAAGAGAAAGAAACGTCATGATCGTAAAAGTGACTAGATATAATGATTATGTTTATCCATACCCATGTGGTCCATCTACCTCTAACTTACCACAGCAGCTCTAACTTACCACAGCAGCAGTTGGAATACCCCCTCCTCTCTCTCTCTCTCTCTCTCTCTCTCTCTCTCTCTCTCTCTCTCTCTATATATATATATATATATATATATATATATATATATATATATATATATATATATATAGAGAGAGAGAGAGAGAGAGAGAGAGAGAGAGAGAGAGAGAGAGAGAGAGAGTAGGATTCATGCTAAAACAAAAAGAATGGAGGGAATGCGGATCGATTTCTAGGCATAGCTTCTTGGATTCACAATAGTCTCGATAGATAGGGGTTAGATCTCTATATATTTTTCAAAAGGATTACTGAAGGAAGTATCGAAGAGTTTTCAAGTGGGATGTACAGTTCAATAATTGTACAACAAAGTTAAGCAAAGGTTACTTGGAAATCATGATGACTCCATCTAATCGTAAGGATCAAAAGTTGGTGTTATTTCAGATATGGGCAAGTGTAGAAAGGTGAGGTGCTCTCCCTTTTGTCTGCTTTTATATTTATATAAAACTCAAAAGCGGCACAAGTAATGAGGAAAGGATGGTGTTCTGGTAGAAAGAGGCCTGTTTCTCCCTTTCCTCTACTTTATTTAATTAAGATCATAGCTTATTTAAATCCATTTTATCTACTGTTGCATGTTCCGCAATATGACCAAGAATCCTTGATCACTCTTTGCCTTCAATTCCTTATATATATATATATATATATATATATATATATATATATGGAGTTAGTGGATCCTGCCACTTTTGGCATTGCTCGTGGCATGAGTGTAATAAGTCTGTTCATTATTTTTTAAATATTTTATATAACCTTTAAAATTATACTCTTGAACATAAGGTGAGCATGATCCGATTTTCTTGTATAAAGATGTATATGTATTTATTAGAGAGGGGGGTGGAGACTGGATGCTGCTGCTTACATCTGGCACCAGATGCTTCACTGCAACCATATCGCTTTTTTGAGAAACGAGTTAATAATATTTTTTTTATACTTTTCAAATGTTTTTATAACTTTTAGATAATATTGATCTCTCCAAAAAACAATATCTGAGCATGAATATGCATTGTTGGAGACGGACAGTGTGTGTTACTTATTAATTTAATATTTATGTGCACATGTATGTACAATAATTACTAATGTTGTTTGCAAAGAGAGAAAATGGAATAGAACCAATCGTTGAGTACATATGGAACACATGAAAAGAAGAGGATGCACTATCGAAAGGCCTGAATATTTCCCCTTGAAGAAGAAGACAAGTACATTCACAAAAAGAAAACATTTAAATTCTCAAAAAGATGAAGAAAGGCAAATATATAAAAATAATGAAATTTGTTCACCACCAATATATGATCATTGCATCTCCATGAAAGGAGGAGAGATCTTCCTTCCCAGTTGGAGTTTTACGCCAGGTTATTTCTCAAAGGGTGGTTTACCCAAGTTACGCATTTTAACACAAAATTCTCATGGATTCTTTGATCACCCTAAAGTAAAGGTTGCTGCAAAAGATTCCCCAGTTACGACATGGACATGACCCTACAGAAACTTTAATTTACAAATTCCATTCAAAGCAATTTGTGGTAATTGCTGTATTATATATGTGTAGACGTATGTGTGTATAACTGCGAATGGATGATTCTGATGTACATTGTGAACGAGTCATCATTCATAAATTGTTAATTTCAAATTAAAAGGTTCCCGCAAAGGTTTGTTTCGAAGTTACTGGCGACCACACTGTCAAATAATTTACCAGCAGCGTAGGTAAATTTACTTCCAGATTTGCTGTACTGTTTAAAATTACTCCATTTGATAACATCACTTAGGATAGATGAGGCTGTGGTGGTGTTGATGCTGCGAACACTAAATTTCCATGTTTGAGTGAAATCAAAGTGCCTATTTAACTTGGAATTGGAAAAAGAAAACGAAATCATGAAGATTAAATAGTGTGTTGATATGACATTTTCAATCTTCAAAGAGACCTATCAGGTGATTTGATCCCAATACCACATTTTCAAGATCGTTTTCTCCCATTAGGATACGATGTTAGTAATTTTGATGATTAACGTTGGATCTCACAAACTACCAATGCTAGGTGGGAATGACGGGAACGACCAGAAGTCTCCTGGATGCTCAAGTAATGTGCTGTCGAAGCTCACGGGGTTAAACAGGTTAGATATAGCACACAAGGAAATTACTGTGGATAAAACCTCAACAAACTGAAAAGCTCACAGTTAAACTATTCAATATATCGTACTAATTTATCATAAATGTAATGTCATGGCAAGGGACCTCGATATCCTTATCCTCTGTATTCTATTTCTTCCAGTAAACTAAATGATATATCTGGTTGCAGATAAATTCTGTTTTGCAGTAAGAACGAACTTGAGACCATCATCAAAGAGCAATCAATTTTGGAGTGGTTAAATCACATTCATGTTATCCAGACGAAACAACAAAATGATGTAAAATCAAATTCTTGCAACCAGATACTTAGCCATATATACACAGAAGAAATAATCAAGGCAAAACTATAATTTAGATTGTCAGGTAACCATCCAGGACTGCCCATTCCTAGTAGTGACTTTTGTCACAATGGTTACAAGCAGAGAGCTCAAGTATTGTCCAAGTGCAACAGTGAGGAGTGAGAGAGCAGAACACAGGCTCCTCATGGCATCAGGGGCTTGCTCATAGAAGAACTCCAACTGACCAATGAATGTGAAGACTTCAGCACAACCTATAATAAAATACTGTGGAACCTGCCAAAAAAATTGATATGGGGACCTTCTTCAGATCATAGTAGTTGTACTTCTTCACTCGATCAAGCCTAACAATCTCAACAATGGCAGCAACAACCATGGAGAAGATTGAGATAACTAGGCCAATTCCCATCCGCTGGAGCTGTGTGAAGCCTCTCTCATGGCCTGTTTGCTTCCTAACAATCGGTACAATTATACGATCATAGATTGGAACCCAGGCAATCACACTTAGTGTGTCAAATATGGAGAGTGATGCAGCTGGAATGTTGAAATGTGGACCAATGCTAGGATCCATTTTGTCACCTTGTTCGACAAATAGAGTGGACATCTGACTGTAGACTGTGGAGAAGATGATGCCACTGGCCCAGATGGGAAGAATCCTGATTACAGATTTCAGCTCTTCGACTTGTGTTACTGTGCACAGCTTCCATGGGTTAGAAACACCTTTGATTTTATCATGTTCAGTCCGCACAGCTGCTTTGTCAAAAAAGCTACATGAAGATGGTGTAAGGTTGTCAAATTCTGGACCAAAGAGAGAAATTTGCATGGATCACAGTATACATAGCAATGGCCTAATCATTTACTAAAAGGGGATATGCTTTCTCCAGAACATATTTCCTTAGAAAATGTAAAAAATTGCCTCATTCTGTCATGTCCTCATATGAATTTGTTCAACTTTGGTGTATCCACAGTTGTCAAATCAAAATGAAAATACAAAGCATGCTTAAAACATGACTAACAGAAAAGTTGCAAAGGAAAAATCAGCTAGGGTTGTAGAAGATGGCGAACCCCATGCTCGGGCTCCCCAACTCAGCTCAGTAGAAGAATGATGCTTGTCGATTATTACAGTGGTTCTGTTGTAAATATCCAAGAGGTGTGCTCAATCTTTGACCACGCACACCGCAAGGTGACACGTGATGTGAGGAATGGATGCAACAGATGAGTCAAACTAATATATGACATGGTTCAATCCTCTGTCCTTGAGATCAGATTGGCCATGAATGAGCCAACTTAAACAAAGCAGGGTCCAACTGGCTTGCGCTTGGAACTTATCACTTGAACAAATGTGAGGAATATATAGGAGAACAGCCTCACCCTTATACCGGATGATGCTTGCTGCAATAGGAACTAAACACAACCTTACATGCATCTGTCTCAGAATTCACGCTCAAATGAACTGCACTCGGTTCATCTTTTACAAAGCAAGATCTACCCATGCTTTTAATCAATTTGAGTATCTTGCCTACTACCAAGGATCTATAAAAGAGCAAAACTCCAAAGGGAATGAGATCATTGTTGTACTTACGGCAGTCCTTTTGAATGATCAAGCTTTCTACTTCCTTGGATTCCAGATTCGCCATCTTCTGTTTCATACAGCAGGGACTTGTCAGCAGGTATCTTCACATTGCACTTGCTAAAGGATGCAACTAAAACCTGCACAATCCTTGTCAACGGGCTACCTCCAGGCTTTTGATTCCGATACAACTTTGAGCCAGAGAAGAAAAATATGATTGCAAGTGCCATCATAACTGCTGGAATCCCAAACCCCCAACCCCAGCCTACGTTTTCTTGGATGTAGACCAAAATAGAGGAGGCAATAAGGGCACCAATGTTAATGGAAAAGTAGAACCAATTAAAGAAGGAACTCTTTCTTTTCTTCTCTTCTTCATCGGTTTCATCAAACTGATCTGCTCCAAAGGATGACACACATGGCTTAATTCCACCAGTCCCCAAAGCAACTAGATAAAGAGACACAAATAAAACAGCCACATTTCCACTAGTTGCATGGCATTCACCACCATGGCATGATGGTTTAAGTCCATTCACTGAAGCAGACAGAGTCAACAAAGTCATTCCCTGGAACCAAACCACATTATCATGATTTTCTCAAGAAAATAAACTATCAAGATTAAGAGGTGTACTCCGATTTCTTGAATGAAAGACTTAATTCTTCATATATACACAAATCTTACCAAAACATAGATGGAAGAAAAAATAGCAATAACCCAAAATCTTCCCAAGTAGGCATCAGCAAGAAAGGCCCCAATCAGTGGAGCAATGTAGCACGTTCCTGACCAATTTGTGACATTATTCGCAGCTTGAGCACTCCCCTGGTTAAGACGATCAATCAAATAGTTCACAAGGTTCGTGCTCATTCCGTAGTATGCCAACCTTTCACAGCATTCGTTTCCTATAAAACACACTCACAAATCATAATGCATAACAGAAAGATAACAACAGAGACTAGCACAGGGAATGCACCCAGAATGTTAGCTCACTGCTAGTCCGGCCTCCCACTGTAAGCAAAAAAAGGAAAGAAAAAGTCTAGCACAGCGAATGCTTCAAAATTTGTACCTAATATAAAGGGGCAAGTTTTCCAATTTCCAGTTTTATTCCTGATGGCAGGTTTCCCTTTCATATCCACAGTGCCATTTCCCGTGTATATATCAGTGTCTGCCATAAGTGCTTAACAGGATGGAGCACCAACCGAATGTAGCAAAGGTCTTCTTAATGGTCTACATATAAGGGTTACAATTAACCACAGTTAACAATCAATAGCAAGATGATATCTATTAGCCCCACAAAACCACACACATCATATGTATCATTCTTTCAATAGGGAAAGATCATGTGTAATTGGAGTAGAAAATGAAATTTAACAGGCAGCTGCTACTTGTTCATACATAACTCAGGCTTGCCTCAAGTAAAGTATACAGTCAAAACTGAAGCAGTTAAAGGAGAACACTTTTAAGTAAGTCACGTGCAAGAATAATAAAATTGGTAGAGTCGCACAGGTCCAAATTTAGTTGGACTCCGAGATTGATTGTGAGAAAATCTTCGATTAAAGAAAATCAGATACACAAAATGGTCCCAAATAGACATAAACCAAAAGAATCTGCCAAGTATTCACCAAGAGAGACCAGAGCTTTTATGCATCCCTGGTTAAAGAGACAAGCTGTCATACTTTATGAATTTGAAAGAAACTTATAGATGCAGATTCATCAATCTGGAATATCTACTATAAATGAATAGTTGGTTAGGTTATCAAATGAGAATTTATCGTTGAAAAATGAATAAATATATTTTCCATGACTACGGAGTCATCTCAACGAATAAGAACTAAAGATGCAAGAGTGCGAGAAGCTGATAGTTATTGGAAGCGAATAGAGCATCACTAAACCGTCTTTAAAATTCTATCCTTCATATCAGGAGAGATTAGACTAACTATGCACTTTCAAGAATCCAATCTATCTGATTCAATGAACAACAGCATTCCTTACAACCAAATTCTGGTAAAGATTACAGCACGATTGTGCTGGAACCGTAGCCAAGTCTAAACTAACCCGTCAGAGTGACTTTTTCCACCCAATACAGCAACTATATGGTATCCTGCCGTGCCTTTTCCACTTACGGAAGCATGAGACGTCACTCAATCACCTCTAAAATTGCTTATGTTGTAACATCTACGTCAAACTCAAACCAGAGACTTCAGCTAATAAAGTTCCAACTAATATCAATATCTATATATCTCTCTCTATATATATAGCTTTGGTTGTGGAGGTGAAAAGACAACTTCCCAAAGATGTTTCAAATACATGCATCGAGAAGATGATGATAAATAGAATATAAATCTCAGTGCTTGATGAAATTAGTGTAATCCGAAAGTGAATAAAAAAGAGAAGACTGTGTAACCTTAAATTTTGAGAAGATCCCAGAATTTGAGCCAGGCAAAAGTGACTACCCAGCTTTCAAAAAACCAATCCGTCCGATCCATTGGCGAGGCCTAGCAAACTGCCAGAGAAGAATCAGCCCCTTTTTTCGGCCTTTTCATATACCAAGGGCACCGTCACAATTTCCGATGGCACAAAGCCTTCTTTCTTTTTTAAAAAAAGGCAGATAAAGACACAGATCATAATCAGAGAGAGAGAGAGAGAGAGACCGATAACACAAGAGGAACCTACGGAAAAACAGTCGAGTGTTTTGGACCCAAAAGAAATAGTTTGACGATTTGGAAACGTCGAAACGTAGCCAACAGAAGCATAAGAACGCCTAAGTGTGCTGATAACTTAAAAGCAGATGATCTTTCCCCACCAGGCAGATCATGCATGCTCATCTTTTTCACCTATCCGCATCAGAAACAAGCAGCAGCACAACACCAACTCTTGTTTTGAGTGTTAGTAGAACCATACCAACTTCAAGTTTCATGCTGAAAACCCCCACCGGAGTGAAGCCAGCCAGCACCAACATTGTCGAAAGGAGCATACCCTGACTGAAGAGGCTGAGGCTTCACAGGGTGTTCATGCCTAGGAATCAATGGAATCTGGAGGGTCGGAAAGTACCATAAGAAAATAAAGACTAGTCGGGATTTCCTTTCCCAGGAGAAGTGGGAAAACAGCTGTTTCATCACAGTTTGAACGGAAGAAGAGCCGTTACAAATGGCTGAGTTGGATTTCCCACCATAGTCGCGTCTGTTCGTCTACAATGGACGATTGACGGGGACGGTGGAAATTCCCACTTACCGGTCAGATTATGCCAAATATCGTATCACTGCCTCGAAGCCAAAGTTTTCCCTAATAAACAGCTGCATAACTTTCCAATGTATGGCTCGCTTCTGATTATTAATTCTTCAAGACGACAATTATTGTATTTGCTAAAAAGTATAGGTTGACATTCATGATACGAAGAAAGCAACCGGTTATTGTGTCACTTTTTTTTATGCTGAGACAAATCTGTGTAATATCTTGAAAGCGAGACAGCTAAACGGAAATTTCGCTATCGTAGGCCTGCCATTCACAGACTCGACACAAGCCACGGTCAAGAAGGCTGAACACTTTTCACCTAAGGGAGGAAAATATGCTCATATGCAAGCGTTGATATCAGCGTGATATTTTTATAAATAGCAGCTCATACGTAAATGCTGTTTGTCAATCCTGTACCATTTATTCAAACAACACTATTTATACGGCATCTAGATACATGACTGTATTTTAAGGTTTTAAGATCAGCTTGAAGACAACTAGTATCAAAAGCTTCATATTGCTGCTTTCCAAAAGATTAAAAAATAAAATTATGAAGAAATCATCGATGCCATTTGTTGATTAAAGATAACAGAACATTCTTATCAGCTTCTCATGTTATGTTTGCACTGGGGTGAATCTGAGGGAAAGTGAATTCAAGTTACCTTTTAACTCAAATACTCTGTTCAGATTTCCCATCTCACTCGGGAACTCCCGAGGAAGAACACAATTGCAGAAACTCGGCCTCAATTACATACATTGGTATCTACTGACAAAACAGTGTATATACAGCAGGATTTTAAATCCATCCGCTTCCAGCCCCCTCCCCCGTATCTCATATACATACATGCGCACACACAAAGTATGTATATATGTACGTATAAACACGTCCTTCTTCCCCACGTCCATGGCAGAAATCAAAGAGTTCAACCAGAATCAATCCTAACAGGGACTGAGAACTCGTCATGATCAACAGGCAGACAGACTAAAAGAGAATAAAAATTTAGCGCACTGTCAAGCAAGCTTTCGGAGAATCCAAACGCGGCCAAAAAAGGCGAAGATGAAAGCACCAAGAACCAAAAACTTGATATATTTCACGAAGTTGAGATGTATCATTGTAATGAACAAGAGAGGTACAGATAAGTTACCTGCTGTTTGTCCTTGGATCAAGGCCCTTTCTTCCTTCCCAAAGAAGAGAGAGTGAGAGAGAAGCAGCTTGATCGCATAGAGTTGAGGCTCAACCGTTTATATATACAACATATTGGAGGCCAATGGTGGGATTTAGATAAAAGAGATTTCCGAATATCTATGCACTCATCTGCAAAACCTTTCTCTTATTACGCCTATTTCCTATTTATAGATGCACCCAGCCATTAATTTAGAGAGAGAGAGAGAGAGAGAAAGAGTCTTGTCCTATTTGCAACCAGAGAAAACTAAGTTACTAAGGAGCCACAGATGGTGGGCATACATGTCAGTCGGATATATCTGATATCTGGCCCAAATACGATCGGGCTAGTCGGACCCGATTAGGAATTAAGACAGATGGGACATCACCGGGAAAAATCAGATATATTTGACTGATATCCGAAATCCAGTGAGTAACTGGTTGTGTCGAATACCAATGAATTGTGAAGCTCTCTACCTGAGATCCCATTAGTCCGGTTCTGTATAACTGATCCTAAACGCTTACAAACCAAAGACCGTGTTGTAGTTTGAACCTTCTTTGTTTCTCTTTCTAAATGGAATTTGGTCATGGTGGGTCAAAACTTGAGCAAGCCCAATCCAGAATACACGGGCAAAAGCAAACTTGGTTCCGCCATTTATATGGTAAAAATGCTTCAAACCCAATTACATTCGCACACACATACGCATGTGCGTGCACACACACACAGACACAACCTTTGTGTGAGTGTACTCATGCAGTGCACATGCTCGAGAGGTGGTGAACTTATAAATTCTTTTAGGCAAAAATACAGGTCAGGCAGTCCATATAAATCTTAAAAGAGGAAGAAAAAGGCCTTAAAAGTGTTGGAAGAGAACAACAAAGCTTAAATTTTTTTGGAAATAAATGTTAATCTGACACATGATCAAGCACAATGACGATGAAGAATTTATATGTTTGGAAAATGTTTCATTTTGGTTACCGATAAGTGACACACACATATATATATTATACATGATTAAAACTTTTTGCCCATGGAGTGAGGATTTTAAAAGAAAAGCCTGATACCTATTAGTGGTTCAAGCTAATCTTGGCTTCTCCGTGTTTAAACCATTCAAGCTAAACACGAACATGAGATTCAGCTCGGTTCGAAGCTCTTCAAATTGCATATTCAAAACTTTTAACTAAACCAATATATTGAAGGTCATTATATTTAGATAATTCAGCTAGATGAAGGGCCATGTTTCTTTTAACTTTTAAAAAGAAATCTGTAATTTAGATAAATAAAAGGCCATTTATTTAGAGAATTTAATAAACCTTTTCTCTGAGATTGGTTCACCGTGTCTCACAAAAGGATGGTTAGCCGTTCGCAAACACGTTTTGTACAAAGATTGATCGGGTAGCGGTTAGCTCGACTCGTTCATGGAAAAAGTTGTGTGCAGCCAAGCATCAAACTCCCGTTTCTGCAGCCGGTATACAAAATCCATATCCGGAAAGCATACGTTCCAGTGAGATTCACAAGTGATGCATTGGATTTATCCAATAAGCAAGATCGGAATCCAAGGTCGAACATGGTTTTAGTTATTGACTCAGGCAAATAGGATACGGGATCACACTTGGCACACGTTGCAAGGCCATCATCTTTTTCGCTAAAGAAGGCCTTCAAGCCCTCAGCATTATCTCAATCACACGCAGCTCCTTTTTTGCCCACCTATAATTATTTTTCAGTAGTACAAATATAATTTAAAATTTTAAAAAATATACAAAAGATAATATTATTATATTCATGTTTCTAAAAACAATAATCAAATATGAATGAGCAGTAGTAGGCAGGATTAATCTCTCTCTCTCTCTCTCTCTCTCTCTCTCTCTCTATATATATATATATATATATATATATATATATATATATATATATATCTGTGTACGCAAAAGCCCTACGTTTTTGGGTGTCACAAACTCCTTCATTCCATTACATCATTAATTATGTCATTGATTTGGCATCTTCGTCACAATGATCATCGTTTCCCTAAAAGGATGTTGACATTTCACCTCATCAGCTATCACCATCGAAAACTCATCCCAAGTATATGTATGTGAGGTCCCCAACATCATCACAATGTTATAAGCGTGCGCACCCACGCAGAGACTCTCATAATGCAAATGCCCTACGTTTTTGGACATCATAGACAATCTTTATTCCATTACATCAACAAAATATCATTAACTAGTAGTCATCATCGTCATAATGATTATCATTTCCCTAAAATAAAGCCATTTCCCCTCATTAACCTTTATATGTGTGTGTGCGTGCGCACAAGCAAGCATGGGTCATAAAAAATTTGTTAGCATTACAATCACCATTTCACTAATCGCACTGTCATCGCCATCAAGCTCATCTTCTCTAAGGAAGTCATTGTCTTCCCTCAGCATATATCAGCATAAAAGGATTACCTGAAACACTGAAACCCCGCCACCTTCCTCCCCCTGCCCTGTAAAGAAAGAAAGAAATGACGTCGTGACAATTTCCTTATCATTGTGAAGAACCAAATAGAATAACATGCTAATATGGAGATAAATCAAACTTTGCAAAATATCTTAGTTCGTTATTATTTTCTCCTCAATATGGTTAAGTTGGTTATTCTTAAAAGCTATCAACTATTTAAAGCAATTTAATTTGCTGGGTGATATACGGGAAATTTTCAATGGAGGCCTTTGATGCAGTTTAGTGGTCACAATTTTCTATGTTATTCCAAATAAGGCTATTACTTTGTTGAAGTATCTCATATTAGACGTTAGAGCAGTGTTAATGGCATTTTAGTATAGCAATGCATAAGAGCAGTGAAAAATATATTGTAAGCTATGGAGCACATAACTTGAAATGTGTAAACAAATAAAGATTATGTCAAATTTACCATAAATATGCTAATAATATGTATTCCTTTATTTTTGGGAGATATGAGTGACACTTACTAAATGACAAATAAAATATAAGGGTGTTAGAAAGAATATAAAAGACATTGTTATTATACTTATGTCATAAAAAAAGAATGTGAAATGACTAAGTATGAATGTATTAGAAGTTACAGTATCTGTATATACATATACCCACACACATATATATATACCTACACATATATACATATACATATAAACATATATATATATATATATATATATATATATATATATATATATATATATATATATATATATATATATATATACACACACACATTATGTATATATGTGTGTGTGTTGCTTTTCGGTTTGGCTTCAGGAATCGGAATCTCATTACAAATTAAATTTATGTTGAGATTCGGATTCACGATCTCTTGTACAATACGTCCATGGCTCCAATTGTTGAAATGAAAGGATTTATTTTTCCTCATGTGCTTTGTCAAGTGATGTTAGTCTCTGAGCGCAATTTTCATTTTATCATTTCTAAAATCGCGTGAAAAAGAAAAGGATAATTTGCGTTCGCGGACGTAAAGAATGAGCCTTGTAGGCAGAAGAGCCCATTAAACCATGTCCGCTCTGATACAGAGCTAAGCTAAAGCTTGCGATAGGCTGGTTTGGTTTTCGAGAGTGTTCCTTTAAAATCCAAAGATACTGGAGAAATTGATTCAAATTAACCCGAAACACGTGTCTGTACAATCCACATGCACACACACACATAAAATTCTGATGAGAGAGAAAGAGAGAGAGAGAGAGAGAGAGAGAGAGAGAGAGAGAGAGAGAGAGAGAGAGAGAGAGAGAGAGAGAGAGAGAGAGAGAGAGTTGTCCATGAATATACATGGAGAAGCTTAAAAATGAGGATCAGCCGAGTTTAGATGGTAACTTCGAGGATGTCGATGGATCAGACACATCTGGATCCAAATAGTTGCGTTGGTAACCAATATTATATAGGATTTGGGTTCATTACTTTAGATATAACATGACGGATATCCAAATCCAATTGAGTAGAAATTTTCCGCACCAGTTGTCCTCTCTCAGTTCCGAGCTCATCTTATCTAAACCGAAATCCAATCCATTTACCAACGGCGGGGCAGACTATTGAAGGATTTGCAAAATGGGTTGATGATCAGCAAGCCATGGAGCATAAGAATGAAGGTAGAAGGCACAATGATGATGAAGTTCAGCGGTCAGAAAGGTTGGTTTAAACTCAATCGTGATGGTACTAGTAAAGGAAACCCAAGAGAAGCCGGCCGGTTGTGGTAGTGCCCTACCAAATTCGCAAGGCAACTGGATAGCAGGGTGTGCACGGAGCTTCGGGTGGTCACAGGTTCAAATTTGGCAGGAGCCTCCTTCCTTCATTCAGATGCTAACTACTAGAGATATTGGATAGAATGAACTCAACGCTGAGTTCTGTTTTGTAATCTCTCTCGGCCCTTGGCCCGAACAGAAACTTGCTTTTGATTAACTGAGTAAAAGATTAGTTTTTTTCCTTGGGCTTACAACGGGGAGGCCTAAGCCAAGTGCACACACCCTGGGAATCGAACTCACACACTGCATCTGGTGGAATCAGGAGCCCTATCAGGTGGGCTAATGAAAAAGGCTCCGGCTGCTAGATGGGCAGTGGTTCGATTCCAGTAAGTCGTTACTCATTCTCGGCAAATAATTCTAGCTTGCACAGCGTAGAGACTGGAAGCAAGGATCCGATTTTTGGAACTCCTGATTCAAAGGTCGCTCTTCTAACTCACAAGTTATACAATACAGGATGTGCCATGATCTCTCTCCTTACTATTGGTTCGTATATTGTAAGACCATCGGCCTAAATCGCCAGAACATGTCACACACACTTACGGTTTCAACCATAGAAAACAACTATTTCGTTTGCTAAGCAAGCAAGCTAGGTTGAAATGCCGTTCTTCATATGGTCTTGTACGATTTAATCAAGAAGAGATGAATGAAAGATCCTGAGAGAAGTCCTTGTTTATGAATCGATCTTTAACTCAAATTCTAAACTGAGAGTTTGTATTGATCCAAAACATGAATCAATCTCAGTAAGTATATTTATCCAAATCCAAATCCAGCCCAAATCAAAACCAATCCTTCTATCATAGTCAATGGTGTCCCTTACGTGGATTCATAGTCGCCAACTTAATTTATTTGAGCCCTATCTACTAAATTTCCATGAATACTAAATCCAAATTCCAAAATGTTCATTTTTTTGTAGAAGCAATTTCAGATTGTTGACCTCATATCGATATATCTGGTGCACCTACTCCCGGTTAACACCAATCATCCTTCGAAGTTGCACATCCCCAGATAAGTTAGCTAGGTTTTCTGAATCGTATATAACAGGAGGAAAACTGGGTACAACGTAAACTACTAAATTATGCAGCCCCAGAAAGCTTGAATACAAGTGCAGCGGCACAACCTAAAACTCATTCCCAGAACCTCTTGGTTTGAGAAAAACCGTGCGCGCATGTTTTTTTTGTGTATATATTATATTATATTATAATATATATATATATATATATATATATATATATATATATAGAGAGAGAGAGAGAGAGAGAGAGAGAGAGAGAGAGAGAACAAATGGTAGCTTGATGCGTTAGTTGATTCACCTTTCATGGTCTGTGTTGTATCTTCTATATAGATACAAATATTAGCAAACGCTAATAACTATGTCCTGACTCGGTCTTGAGGACACAGATCAGTCCGTCAAGTGCATGTGTCCCCGTCAAGAATAACTTATTTATATTCTTCATTGTATTAAGTTAATGATGCTTATGCTGCTCCTAGTGATCATGATTAAATGTCTTGATCCTTGAGATAGGTAGGTCATACAATATGTAGGACCTCGTTATGTCCTATGTACCCCACAAACTGTGCATGACGTGAGCAGCATCTCATGAAAGACACTATTGATGAAACCGAAATTGGTTCTGAAGCAGACCTGCTGTCCGTTTCTCGAAATGCTTCATGCTTATCTTCACCATCGACAGCCTGCACAGAGTTAAAGTTAATGCAGATAGATTAAGATGGAGAATCCAGTATTCCATTCCTTGTCAGTGATAAGATATTACTCAAATACAAAGATGGGAGTAACATAAACTAAACAATAATAAGACCAGCAGTACTTTCTGGCTTTGATTGTTAGGTTATCAGTCATCAATATACAGACGATATCTGCAGCGAAAATGGCGATGGTGACTAATCTCTCTCTCTTCTGTTAACCCCCTTAATGATTGCCTCTTTTTGTGAAAAAACTGTTCATGGATGCAGTAATGACTAACGTTTTGCAGGTGCTTTAGCACCAAGTTGACAATTATTGGCTTGTCCAAACATACTTCTGTTTCTTAATGAACGAAAAAGAAGGCGAAAGCTACTGGTAAATCGGCGGGTTTATGTTTGGTTCATGACGCTAAATCAAATCAACTGAACATGATTAGTATGCCCTTTTCTTTTGACTTGGCTAAGAAAGACAAGTTACTGAATCGTTAAATGACTCTTCATAAACTCATGTAAACCTTCTCTATATTGCTTGGTTATTCAATGGTTACAGTAAGTCACTTACAAGAGAAATGCACATGTTCCTGTAGGCAATACCAGGGTATTATTTTACTGTTGCACCTGAGTTGAAACAAACAAAAATACAAGTTCAGACGAGTCCAAAGATGATTACAGTTGAGTTTGTCATGAAATTAATAACAACTACTGTACATGTTAAAAAATAAATTGTTCATAAATATACAAACTTGAGCTAGCTGACATAGTAAAGGATCTAAACACAAGCATCTCTGCCGAGGTAGAAACAAGTTTGTGGAGAAGGATGCATGATCCCATCAGTGGCGGATCTAGAAAATAGTTTTGGAGGAGCGATGCACATATTTCACCGTGTAAGGGGGTGAAGCATGAATCTCAACTTAAAATGTAGGTTTTAGTGTAAAATTTTAAATTTTAAGGAGGAGCGGCCGCCCCATCTCTCCATGTAGATCCGCCGTTGATCCTGTTCGAATAATCATCCATATTATTGCTTCTTTCAATTTCCATCAAGCAATTATTATTATTTAAGTGATCAATGAGAGAAACCAATTGGATGCAAAAGGACCCTCTGAATCGTTCCTGGGCAAGAAAACACCGAATGGTGGCTCAGTGGCTTCGAATGTGCAGGAGACACCAGAGCGCATATATCGGTGAGTGCATCCAAGTCAAACCACGATAAGTATTTCTCCGAAACTCGAGTCATTAACCAGGCCCACTTAGATCTCTCCTTCCAATTCGACTGTCATTCAATTCAGCAATTATTTTCTTCAAAAAATAATGTTATTCTTTTAAGAAATGCTTTTCAGGGTTTAAAAGTTGGTGCGATCTAAATTGAAATTTTGAAATTTTACTTTTTGAAAACATTTTCACTTTTTCTTTCCACTTGACCAAAAAAAGGGTGCCAAGGCATAGTTGGTCAAGTGGTTTGGCACTTGTTCCCCTTAAGCAAAGTTCTCCAGTCTTCGCATTGCGAGGAGAGCTTTAAACCAAAGTGGGTCAACCCACTCCAATATTAACCGGTGCTTATATTAAAAAGGTACTTTAAAAATATATTTTCTTTAGAAGATATTAGAAACATTAGTAAGTTTAACTCGTTTATTGTTAAACTCACAAGTTTGGCATATTAGCTGTGGAGCTCATTCTTTTTGTATGATACGCGGCACTAAGTGTTGGATCACACCATAAGTGTCGGATCCAACTGTGTAAATGTGTTTTTTATTATTTATTTAGAAACTTAAAAAGTTTTATCTCCCAAATCCGATTTGCAATAAGTTTTCATTTATAAAAAAAATGAATGATCAATGAATCAAATTCAGGATGCCCAAGATTCCAAATTTAAACCAAACTTTATGCATAAAGATATTAAATGAGTGATGCTAGATATGTGTCAATGGCTAGGATTGCATTTCTATGTACGATTGATGGTAATCAAATGGATACCCCCATGTATTACCACCACAATAATCCAATGGTTAAGATAAATCAATCAAAGTTTAGTTACTGTAAATTCATGAATAGATTTAAGGAAAAGTTTCTAAAAGCTTTCTTTTTGCCTATTTGAGAACAAACGCTCGATTGTTTTATCTCAACCAATGGGTCAAATCTCATTCATATGAGAGGAGGAACCACTTGAGTTCTCTATCATTATTACGAGAAAAACTTTTATTTATAAAATTTTCTCCTTTTACATGTGTAATCAGTTGTTGTATGACAATAAAGCCTTTTTCAGCTGAATGGCGTGAACAGTTGGATGAGATTTCCACACACACACACTCAGACGTATGGTCTCTCTCTCTCTCACACACACACACACACACACAGACTAAGTCCGCCCATTTCGATGGTTCTTGCACTCAAACGGGAACCTTTGTTTCTGGGCCTTTGACCAGAGGGTGGGCTTTGGTCAAAGCACATATAAACCTTACCTGCCCACAGTTTCCAAATGCAATTGGATAGTTTATATGAAGTTTGCTGCTTTGGACCAAATACACATCCGTAGATGCCAAATGCAATTGAATAGTTTATATGAAGTTTGCTGCTTTGGACCAAATACACATCCGTAGATGCTTACTAAAGATTCCAAGAAATCAATTATCGGTCTTCATCCTATTCTATATTCCATTATTCCTTCATATAGGAGGGAAAATCAAAGGCAGAAAGGAGCTATGAAGATTCATTGCAATAAAAAATTGTGGCCACAATATCACCTAAAAACAAAAAGTTATGGCCACAATTACATTAGCCCACCGCAGGTAGGTCTCAGGTCATGTATGTTTCTGAAGGGACAAGTATAGGGTTCCTATAGAAAAATTGGATCGTGCCTATCCATTGCCTTTGGCATGAGTATAATTTAAATAGTTTTAAAAGTTTTTTTTGAAGAAGTATATTGACAATGTTATTACACTCATGCTCTTGAAAAGTAATGGTCAAGTAAGAGTGAGTATCATCAATAGTGAACAGGATCCAATCATTATCACTCTCTCTATATATAGGGATGTATGTGTGTTTATATGTATATATGAATTTTGTGTATGTATGTACATTTCTATGTAATGTCTTATACTTAATTTATCTTATCATTTGTCTTATGGCATCTATGGACACTATACCTTTCCCTCATTAGGGCCTTGATTGACATCTATACATCCTACATCTAAATACAAAGCTACCCAATGGATGTTGTTTAACATCGTTAACCCGCTACACCATGCTACAAAATTTGTTTGAAAACAGTAACTTAGGATGATTTAGTGCATTCTTTTCTTGATGAATTACGAGCTAGTCCATCAAAAAAATTATAAGCTGTTAATGGGTCATTAACATAACTATCAAATTTTGAGGTTAATTTGCATCTGTATGCAAGTGTCACTACATGAACATGCACACACGCACAGGCGTCTCTCTCTCTCTCTCTCTCTCTCTCTCTCTCTCTCTCTCTCTCTCTCTGTCTCTGTCTCTCTTCTGGATTGTTGATTCAAGTACCAATGCAAGGATACGACGATGAAACCTAGCAATAACTGATTGATAACTACAAAACTTATGAGCCATAACTCAAAATGACCTAGGAAGTACAAATGTGTGTCTAGACTAAACTAGGATTGGTCTCAAGCCAGCTATAATAAATGGCCGGCCATATATGCTGGTCCCTGAAACATTATTCAGGTCTAAACACATGCCAAAAGCTTACGATTGCACATGCATACCGCGTCGCCCCTGGTCAATTTTCGTGTTGTATTGCAATTCAGGGTGTTCATTGTCTAGGGCCCAAACTCAGAACCAGTAATAATTATTCGAGAAAATAGAACAATCCAAACACAAAAAAGACTTGAAACATAAATCTTAAATAATCGTATTATCTTTGCAATATTCTTGTTTTTTTACCATGTCACGCATCATGCACATACAGTAAAGGTGCCGATGAATTCAACAGTCTTGGATCCTGTCAAGCCCAGGTCCGATCCAGTATACTGGGTAGCACACTATGATTTGGGACTGATCGGGTCTAATAAGAGAAAAATCGTATCCGGATCGGAAATCACCTTGAACTATATGAAAGATAATGCATTTCAATCCGGAGTTCATGATAGAAGCAGTATGACATAGATTATGAAAACCATACCCAGCTCTATGTATTATTAACCACGTCTTTTGTAGGCTTGGCCCACCCAACCAAGTCGGTCTAACTTTTGTCGGTAAACCCTGATACTTACGTGCTGAGCACACGCCAAGCTCGGGTTGAACTTGAGCTCATTGACATATCCTTAATAGTGCCTAACAGTATGACCTTCATAATGCAAAAACAGTCCCTACTGGCACTAAAATGCGCCGCTAAAATTTGTTCACTTGTCACAGGCCACATTTGTCAGTGCCACAAAATCCACGACGTTCACAACACTTTTGAAACCAACTGGTACGTTCTTTCAACTGCAATCAAGCATACTTTATATAACAAACAACCACCTCGAAATGAAGTACTAATATATATATATATATATATATATATATATATATATATATATATATATATATATATATATATATATAGGGGAGAGAGAGAGAGAGAGAAAGTCTCATTTATATTAGACTCTTCTTGACAATTTGAACCACTCATCTCTTTAATTGAACATGTAAAAGAATATAAAATATACTTTGTACCTTTTGTTTTTTTGAAAAATATACTTCTATTTATATATATATATATATATGGACACACACACATCCCATCTACGTTGGTGCCGACACCCCACCCCCTTCTCTCTCTTGATCAATGGTTGGGCATTGGTTGCCTCTCTCATACATCAGAGTGGATTAATACTCCAATTATGTTCTACCCTAAATTAAGTCTTTCTAAATCCACATATTGAATCCTTTTTCCCATGTAAATAGGATTAGCCTAAGGCAAAACAGTGGAAATAAATATGCATTTTAATTTACAGACATTGAACCTTGATGTGTCCTTTTCTGTTGTACCATAATAGTTTTTTGCCTTGTGCATGTCACGTTTTGAAAAGTGTTCACGAAAGCTAATAGAAAATGCATTGACTTCTACAATCAAGTTGTTAAAGCAAGTGTTTTTAATTCTATGCATTGAAAATCACATTGAACAAAGTTATGATATCAAATTATAAAGTGAATGCAATTAACTAAGGAGAGAATTAAGCTTCCTGCCATTTCGAAAAAGAGGACAAAGTTGTGTATAGAATTCAATGTTCTTGCAGTTACTGTACTTCTTTTTCTTTTATATAAAGCAAGGGAATGAGTGATGCCTTCGTGACCACTTTTGTTTTACCATGGAAGGCTGTGAGGTTGGTATTATCATTCATGAACTGATAACATTGTAACGTTGATAATAGCAAGTCAGTATGAAGATTTAAGTGATAATGTGAAGAGAAAAAGTTGTATTGAAACATGAACCAAGCTTTGCTATACAAAGCTTTCAGGATCCAATAGGGATAGATTCTGGTTGGACTTAGCCTTGGTTTCTTACGAGTCACATTTCAAGGAGGTTCTGTTTGACATGAAACCATTCAGTCTTAACGTGAGGGGATCTACTCTTGAGTTTCAACTCACATTTACACATTTTCCCCAAAGTAAAATGTAAGCACGAATATGCATTAGTATAAGTGGGCAGCATTCAAGCTTTTATATATAGAGAGAGAAAGAAAGAGAAAAATTAGTATATGCGCACAACAGTTTATGCTCAAAAAATTGATTGCTTAGGAAGCATTTTCTTGAGGGCACCAGTACAATCATTCATTTTTTCGAAAACCCTTAAATTTTTTAAATTATACTCATGTTACCCAAAAGAAATCAGTCTACCTGAGTGAACATGTTTAAAAAAAAATTAATTATATAAATGGACACGAGTGGGCATGTTAGGTGCGTGGAAGATCGGGTTTTCATATATATATATATATATATATATATATATATATATATCCTTTGTCTTATCCTATGAGAGAGAGTCCTGTGAGAGAGAGACTTATTGCGGTTCCCATGGACATTACATCACTTTCGTATATATATATATATTAGACACTATACAGTGCAATGTCTTGGTCAACAGATTCCAAATATTGATCCTAAAATTGACAGGTCGCATGGTGTACGTACACAAATCATACCATAAAATAATTGGTTTCCCTTTATGAGCAAGTAGGCCCCTTTAAACATTCTAGGGATTTGGGCACTGGACCGAAGTACTGCTCTGAACCCTAAGATGCAATATCCAAATTACATGTGGTTGAGATTGCAATTAGCTCCACAGATTGACGGACGGTAGACACTGCGCGCGAGTTTTTAATCAATTCTGATTTTGAATCAAGGACCGGAAGCAGGAACCGGATCCTGCATCCTTAAGAAGAGCGATAGATACCCCTTCAATGTTGACTCCGGGACCCGATTTTCATTTGGAGCTGTGATCGTAAGACAAAAGACGACACATTCTTCTAGATCTGTATTGATCCTTGGATTTGCTTTTGATATGGACCTATTCGTAGATGAGTTGTATCATAGCTTTTGGGTCAGAACCCATGTTTCCAAGTCTATCTGAATCAGCAGATTCATCCCAATCCAGGCCTGATTTTCTGTCGTAAAAAAAATCGCTTTATTTGTTTACGTACAATTTTTAAGTAATTAATCCTATTTAGCTGATTATTCGAATCCTTTCAGGAAATGGTTCGATTCAACATATATGTAGTTGATGATACGTATAATTTCCATAGTTGAGTAGAAACAAGTTTTGGAAACATATACAATTATGCATTAGGGCAATAATTTCTTAGACCATTTATGTTGCTCGCAGAGTTAACCCATAATATTAACATAAATCCCATGATACTATTGTAAAATGGTGCAAATAAATCCGCAATATTATGATTTTTTTAAAATATTGCGACGGGTCGGACTGGACCAGCATGACAGTAGGGGTGATATGATCTGCCCAACAGGCTGGACAGAGCTTTTATTGGATCCCAGTCAGACCCGGGGACCAGCAGTTAATGGGTCTGGACAAGTACTAATGGATCCTGGGACCAGATTCTCGCCAATTGAACCTTGGGAATTTCAACTCTTTTGGACTATTTTAACGAAATCCAAGTTGTCTGCCAAATGGGCCAAATCCGTCATTTTCAGGATCTACAAAAGAGACCCATTTTTTCCTACTTTGGAAATTTGAGAGGGTTGTGGGTGGGGGGGACCCACCTTTAGCAATTGGGTCTAGATCGCATTGATTCAGTGCCGCAGGTGGGTCCACATCCAAATGGATCTCTTAGATTCACGCCTCCTATTTCAGAATTTCATATTTAGAAAGTTTATGTGGGACTGGAGCTGCCTTCATGCGCGCATGCGTGAGTGCACGCACGTTACACATGCAACCCCAAAGCATGCATGCACCAGCAGCCAATATAATAGGTAGGGGTTGACGATTTCGTGTCGAAACATGTCAACCCACCTGATCCTTTCTTTACTATCATTCTGGGACATGTTTAATAAAGTTGGGTTTTCGTGCTTTGTCTGAAATCACGTACCGCAATTTGACCTTCACTTGTTCAAATTCACATCCCGGTGCAGATACTCTATCTTCCAACATAAAATAGCTCAAAGCATATAGTTTTGTCCATATAATAATTTGCTTTCCTGTGGACGCCAACCATGCATATTTTTCTTAAACATAACGTCAATGAAACCAATCCAAAATTAAGAGAGAAAAACTAATTAACTATAACAAATCTATCATTATTAAAATTGTTAATATCAATACCTACCAATTTCTTTCCGACTGTCGGAATTGGGTTCTATTGTACAGGTGCATTATGATTTTCAGTCTCCATATTGATTGAGAGAGACATAGAGAGATGCACATTTAACTTAACTCTTTATCTGGGTATCGAATTACAAAAAATTTGCTGCATGTATTTCGAAAATAAGCTGATCTACCAGCTTCTAATTCAATTTGCATTGCCTTGAGAGGACGCAGCCATAGGTGAGCCTTTCTCTTGTAATATATTATAGTGGCCAAGGATGAGTTCGGTCCTCAGTGTTGCCAGAATTAGCCTCTGGATTCAATTGGCTTGGTTGATCATAATATTTAAGTAAAAATAACTAAAAAACATGAAACATTGCAGATGGCAACCATGATAAAGTAATCTACCAAAACATATTTAATGTTGGTTCGATTTGAATTGAACTGTTTAGGGTAACGGGGTTCGAACAACGACTAATTAGATGGCGATCATTGGCGTCGGACAAGCTTTTGTCTGGACTCCAAAAATTGACAGGACATTACCAATGCCTATTGTTGCATTCATGGCCAATTGGCATTTATATACAGTATTTTTCAGACCTAATTTGGAGGCATCAGGTTTGATCAGTAAGTGTGGACAAGGCAGATGCTTTTCCATAAATAGAAAGCAACCACCCTCTTGAATAACAACAATACAAAGCACACCTAATATTTTTGTCTCCTCCTTTCTCTCTCTCTCTCTCTCTCCCCAGCCCTTTGTCATTGACAAAACTGGAGATTCACCATTTGAACTTGATTAACCTCTGGTTCCAAGAGGTCGGAGGGCACACGAACGAGCCAGACGGATCGAACATGAACATGGGTTGTTCGTGGCTTCTTTGTCAACTCAAGATCTTGTTTGTGACCGAGCCATTAGTTTATTTGACCTTAGCCTAACATGAACTGAACATGAGCTGACAGCTGAGTTGTATAAGTTGAACTCGAATAACACATCACGTTATAGTTTTGTAGAAAATCTAATTCCTTGATTAATATTTAAGTCATAAGTTTGTTTCATATATATAACTACCTTGTGAATTTGAAAGATAGGATCTTCTAGTTGCATTAGAAGCCTCCAATTTATCGGGTTAAAATGATTTTCTAGCATATATGTACATAAAAGTTTTAAATATTACATGCACATGAACGTTCAGATGTTCATGTTCAGGTTTTATAACTTAGATAGGAAGCTAAGGGCTCAGACATGAAGAAAATCAAAGCAAAGTATGAGCAACTCGGTTTAATTTATTTACCAGCCAGTAATAGCAAGATATTCCTTGGAGTATTATTGTAATGGAGAACCCTCAGAGGTCGCCTTCTTGGCGACCCTCAATCAGCGGCCATCGTTGCTAGTATTGATTGGATGTACACCTTCCCCCAAGTTGTTAATCCTGTGGGGTGGGGTCCATACCACCGCAGCGGCATCCAATCAATGCAAGTCTTCCTGCTACTTGACACCTTTGATTGGTGGTAGCCAAGAGGGCGACACGAGGGGATCTCCGTTGCATTCAAGGAGGTTCAAGTAAATCTGAGCATCTCGGAAAAGGAGGTTTACAGTTCCAAGATCCAAACTTGAAACCACAACGAATCCAGTGGAGTCATCACAGAAGATCCTACATAAAGAGTAAGAACAGGAGTCCCCCTGCCTCGGCCGCGGTAAACGGATGCACTAACGATGATTTTTTCTTTCAACGTCATTTCAAGGTTACCGTAAGGTGGTTCTGTGTGTGCCCCAGTGTGTACCCCTTTTCTAAAGCCTCTTTCATAATTCAGTAGACAATTACGGACTGGTGATGCATTAAATGGTATTCATCAAGAGCCTCTTCAATCGATTCTTGAGTTATAATTCAAATCTAGTAACCTTTGACGTGTTCTCAAAGTCGAAAGAAAAAGAAAGAGTTAAATTGAATCTCTACCAATAATCTCACTGAAGATGAATGGTAGGGATTGAGTACCTGCAACGTAGAGTATGTGACCTTTGCAGTCTTTCTCTGCGTATGTATACACGCCTCTGTCAATCGGTCTCAAGTCTTAACCAACATGCATTCATGTGATAAGGTAAAAGCACAAAGATATGCATCTTTATAAATATGAATAAAACCATTCTTCCTTTTCTTAATGGCATAAGGAACCAAAGGAGAAAATCCTCCAAACGAAATATTTAGATAAAACTATTCTTCATTTTCTCCAATCTTTAGAGAATGGCCCTTCTGCCCATGCACTGTAGGGTCACCCTTCGACCTTTTCACCAACAAACGATGAATTACTGATTTGATGGTCCAAGATTATTGGTAATAATCAAATGATTAGCCTGCTATATCATGATCACATGTGACACCTGATACTTGATTAAAACTGAAAAAGAAAAGCCAGCCGCTTTGTCAATGATCAATCGTGGGGATTCAGAGGGATAGACGAACAACCACCACTGACTTCTCCAGAGTGGTGCTTGTTCAACGGCTGAGCGCTGAGTTGCATTTTCCATCAAACAGGACGGTTACGGTTAGTAGAGTAAGTGATTGCGTGCAACTTTCCACCAAAAAAAGAGCAAGTTCCTGTGAAACGAAAGTATCTAATTGCTATGGGACCATCCATGAAGAAATGTGATTCCCAATAACACAAACAAAAGGACTCCACCAACTATACAGTCTCCCTTGTACTTTCTTGAGAGACGTTTCTTTCCGATACGTTCATTCGTTCTCTTCTACGCTGTTGTGGGGGATAGCTTGGTCATAATTTTGTAACCTTTTTGAACAATCAGTCAAGCCCATCCCTACTCACCCTACTCATTGCATTGTTTTGAACAGCACATAAAAGTTACAACGAAGAGAGAGAGAGAGAGAGAGAGAGAGAGAGAGAGAGAGAGAGAGAGAGAGAGAGAGAGATGGTTGGCTTAGAGAAGATATTGGTGTTATAGGATATTATTTAATGTTAATGGATCTGCACACTCTTATAAAAGGATGGAAGGAGAGTACTGTTCACAAATTTTTTGAAGAGGCGAGCTGCAATTTTAACGTATCCAATCGGAAGCCACCACCTTTCCTCTTCAACCCTTCCCTTGCTGGCCGCTCTCTGTGCAGCTAGCCTTCTGGTTGGCGCCAAATATTTCTTAGTACCTTCCGTGAGTTCAGTTCCCTTTTGCAAACATTAAACAAAGCAGCGAACAAAGGCTCAATCTTTTTGAATCATTTGGCCTCTCATCTGTTGTCTTCCCTCTGATACCCGAGTCTTTCCTTCTTGCGTCTCCTTTCTGGATATCCACAATTTGGGTGGCTCTTTTCATCAACCTTAGCGTTTAATTTTGTGGGAATCTTCATATCAGAAAGCTTGTTTCCTTGGAAATTGGTGGGAAATATCTTATTCCAAGTTTACCACAGCAGGGAAAGTTGTTTCCTTCCCTTGTTTGCTTGGAAAAAGGAAAAGAAGGAAAGATTCTTCAAGTGATTTTGTAAAAGCAGTTATTCTCCCTCTGAATTGCCACTTGCTTTTGGACCCCTTACAGCTCCCTTCTGCTTCATTGCAGATTGCTTGATCTTCATCCTGTTATCGAGAATACTGAAAATTGTGTTGGTTCTCAGCAGATGGCTGAAGTTTTATCTAACCAGAAGAAACACATAATGGGTGGAAACATGGTGCTGTATGATCAGATGAAGAGCTACGGAAAAGAGCTTGGATCCGCCACCATATATGGCCGCAGTTCATTCTGGACTTTGACGGAGAACAAGACCTTCGAGAAGGCGCTCGCCATGTATGACAGCAGAACTCCTGATAGATGGCAAAAGATAGTTGACATGATCCCTGGTAAGACAGCTTCTGATGCATACAAACATTACCAAGATCTTGAAGCGGATGTGGATCGCATCGAAGCTGGGTTAGTTGACATCCCCAGCTATAACACTTCTTCATTCACACTAGAGTTGGGAGACGACCACAGCTTCGACGGATTCAAACAGTTCGGTAATTGTTCAAAGAGGGGAGTGAAGGGCTGTGAACAGGAGAGGAAGAAAGGCATCCCTTGGACTGAAGAGGAACACAGGTAATTCCCTACAAACCTCTCTTCATTGAACATAGATACTATACTTTTGTAATTATGCTCAAGAGATCAAGCTGTTGTATGGACTTGACTGCCAAAGTGTATTCTAACATAGGATGTTAGTACTCATCTAGGAATTTATAGCTTTACATCATATCTGACATTTAAACATGATAATTTGCTTACTTTAGTTCACAATTCAAATCATTTCTGATCTTAGTGAAGCTCAAGAAAACTCTCAAACAACCCGTCAGAATGGATTTATGTAATAAGAACGGTGTCTGTCTGAGATACAGGTGATGAAAGAGAACATATTGGTCTTCTATAGGAGGCTTGACATATGTTGGTTATATCCAATTCATTAGATTACTGAATTCTTAAAAGAACAGCGTTTTTTTTCCTCAATAATATTAAAATCTAACCCCTTTGGTGTTATCCAGTTAAGGATAATTCGCAAATCGGTTTCAATTGAATATGCAACATCATCTTGAGTTCGGTGTAATTGATGACTTCTCTTTCTTCTGTTGATTCCAGATTGTTTCTTTTGGGCCTTGAGAAATATGGAAAAGGGGACTGGAGAAATATCTCAAGGAACTTAGTTGTCACAAAAACTCCTACACAGGTAGCCAGCCATGCGCAGAAATATTTCATCCGGCTAAGTTCAGGGAGCAAAGATAAAAGGAGATCCAGCATACATGATATCACCACTGCCAATGTGACAGATAAAAGGATACCTTCACTGACCCGATCTACTGCTCTATCTACTCAGTCCAGATCGAGCAGCGTTTCTAATGAACCTAACAGATTCTCACTGCTGTTCAATCCAAGCCAAACTAGTGAAGGAGCAATCAGTGCAAACTCCACAGCGTGCATATCACAGGGAAACTTTTCCATTCCATCTTATGCAATTAGCACATATGCAAACAACTTCAGCACACAACATTTTCACAGGAACATGCTTCATGAATCTCTTGTGGAAGTTCAAAATTCCGGGTTTCAGATGCAGCCCTCAGTCCACAGTTATCAAGGGTAGTGTCAAGGGAATTCTTATAGTAAATATTCATCTAGTGGAGCAAAGCTTGCATTTGTGTCAAGAACTCTGCTTCTTGTCAATGATAATGTTGATGAGAACTCTGCCAGAAATTTCAAATATTTCAAACTCATGAGTATGTTGACATTGTTGTGTAGTTCAAAGAATCACGTTCCACATTGTTTATCTACATTGATTTTAAGGAAGGAAGGTGCTATAATCATGAAATGAGTGTTTGGCCGATAAGTTTGGAACTATAGTTGTCTTGCTTGATATCGGCATACATTAAGGCGAAAACTTACATAGATGAGGATATGACAGAGGAGCTTCAGGCCTTTTATTTTTAGATGTGATTCTAGGCATCGGCTATGAGTATCTAGCAACTTAAAACATTGAGGATAAGAAAACCTGCAAAAACAAGCATGATGAGAAGACAGCAGCTAGGTTATAATTCATGTTGTATTGTTCCCTGTGAAATCTTGCTTAATTTAAGGCCGATGATGCTGGGAGTCTACAGAAATGTTCAAAAGCAGGCCCCGTTGATTCTTTTTCAT
Organism: Brasenia schreberi; assembly: GCA_036023115.1. Classification (NCBI taxonomy): domain Eukaryota; kingdom Viridiplantae; phylum Streptophyta; class Magnoliopsida; order Nymphaeales; family Cabombaceae; genus Brasenia; species Brasenia schreberi. Next base: position 19,069,777 of record JAYKKT010000060.1, on the reverse strand, counting down.
TTTAACGTGCAGAAGTGAAGTATTCACGCAGATTACCATCAGCTGATACTCTTCTAAAGTTACACGAATATCTTCACGTGAAAGTATGTTCTAATATAAGATTAGCCTTTTATTATTTTAGGTTTTACTTGTTCTATCATTTAAATTTTCATTTGGTATCTGGACCATAAACCTTATAGCTGCACGAGGGACAGAGAACCTTGTCATTGAGAAGAATCAGATGTTATTCCTTTCTTCTTCATGATACTTGCACTATGATTCTTTGTGCTTAGTTTTACAACTTCATGGATCTACCTTGTTTAAAGGCATCAGTTCTTTCTTATTGTTTGCTAGTTAATTTGAGTCTAGAACTCACCTGTCATGTGAACACTTCTATTCTCTCGTTTCTGACACGATACCAATTATTATAGATATTCTTTTCATCAATACTACTAACTTAAGGATAAGTTTAATGCCATGTCAAGGGGATGTTGTTGAACGAATGACCAGTTAATGGATTGAAGCGAACCATTGACTGTCGAAAACTGAGTTTTTCTTCTAATTTAATGAGATATTCGATTTTCTGGTATAACCATCTGTGCCCAAAAGCCCACAAGGACCCCGTCTAATCCGGTTTGAGCTGGATCAGCCCACTATGGGGGAGATACCAATTTTGCTTTCTTTTCATCCACATTATAAAGTTTCTACAATGATAAAGCAACTTGATTTAGCATTATGGTTCCTTCACCCATTGAAGCCTTTTTGTAGCTTTATTTGGCCGGTCTATATAGTCTTGTCCCCCCACATGATGTAGACAACATTTGTGACCCCTTATTTTTCATGCACTACAAGCCGATCATACGTTCTCAGACCTAGCTAATAATGTACATAAACATCAATATATTCATCCACAACAAACTTTTAATAAGCGATTACTGGGCCCAATGTGAAGCTCTACCTCTTCTTCTTTTTGACCCCACAAGAATGCAACAAAACCACTTGATTTTATAATGGTGATCTGGAGTACAATAACTCGGGTACCATCTTGCAACCTGCCTGTACTTAAGGGTGTGAATGGGTCAAAGTCGAACCCGATTCAGATGCAAACTCGAACCCAATTTGTCAGGTTTAAAGTAAAAGGTAGCATTGAATTAGCCAACTGAGTCAGGTCCAGATTCATAAATTTGGATCTACTCCGATCCGAGCCCTGATCACATAAAGAATCTGATAAGATCCTCAGTTACACAATAGGTGAAGCAATGGGTGCCAAACATGAGAGCTCCAGAGACCCTAGTTCTATTCTATGAAAACTCACTTTCCTAAAATTTCTGTTTTCTTATTTGTTAATCAGATTCAGATTTCAGATTCTATGTGAAAATTTCCATTCGAACAAAGATCCAAGTAAGCTTGATCCAGTGATCCGACGATCTGACTGCTGTCAAACTCATTGGCATCCCTTATGTATGATATCCACCAACAGAAAACGAAAATCATCACTCAGAGCGTTTGCTTACCTCGCAGGGGACTTGACTCACAAGATGAAGGTCGTGAGTTCGATACCCGGAGCATTCATTCCTAGCTTTGGCCTCTCCAATGTGGGAACAAAAAAAAAAAACAAAAAGAATGTTCTATCCCATACTTGAGGGGATCTTGCATGCTTCCCCACACCCCGAAAAAGAATCGACTGCGCCCTTAATTTTCACCATTGTCACTATCAGTGCAGTTGCTATACAGATGGGCCTATTGTTGTCTGTGGGGGTGATGTTGCACCCACTGGTGTTGCAATAGCAACGAATGTGACTGCTAAGCATGTGATGTGCCCCCACCGAAGCCAAATGAATGGCATTGAGAGTAAACCGTGAGGAAGAAAATGATTGTTCCTCCCCAAAGCTTTTCCATGATAAATGACAAAACTTGCCGACCCTTGTTTTTAAAAACAGCCAACCTTTATTTGCAAGTTGTATAGGAAAATCATTCGGGGACCCTCCCCTTTATTCTAAATATCATTTCCTCTGCAAGGAATAAAGGCGCCAGGCACGTAAGGTTCAGCAATATCAGCAACAGCGCCATTTTTAACCCCATCCCATCCTGTTTATTGCTTCACCACTTTCACACGGCATGGCCTGTACTCTGTGTGTGTGTGTGTGTGTGTGGTTTAAGACAAGAGGATGCTATCAAAGGAATCAAGAGAATAAAAGGGGCAAGAAAATTGATGCAGTGAATATGTAGATTTCATGTATAGAATCCTACTTTTTCAAGGCGAGATTCTTACTGGAGACGCTAGTGGCTCAACTAGCCCCACAGCTTTAGCACTTTCTGTACAGGGTTTTGGCGGAAAGCCTGATTCCTTTACTTTATTCACTTGTTCTTTGAAATTCAGCAAAGGGCTAATGGCTCTTCGAGATTTTATAAATATAACACCAACTTTCAAGGGAGAATTAATGCAACCCTATTCATTTGTGACCAATAAGAAAACTAAATAAAAAGAAAAGGAAGTATCTATTATAGAAGAAATAGTGACTTCAGCAGAGAACCAATCTAGTTTAAGATATGTAGATCATGGTAATGACATCCATGTAAGAAGTGGTATGTGTAGATGTGGATCCCGAGCGGGTGCATGGACCCTCCAAGGAGCACCGGTCAAAGTCCGAAGCCGAATTCATGTCATATCCAACTCACATTTGCGCGTGTGCGTCCAAGCGTGCGTTTGTGACCCCAAACTGTTGGATATGAACCTATTTGGATTGGATATGAATTGTGTAAGATGGATGCATCGGACCTGATTGATATTAGGTCTTGTCCAAACCAACCGTGGGGTTACATGAATTCTTACTCATCATTATGATCTATCTTGTGTCCTGTTAGCATTTAACACCATACGTGATAGCTCGTTTCTAGATCTGATTATCAGGCTAGGTTGGACCGGAGACTTAAAGGCCAAGCCATGACCATGACCCAACCTATACAGGTTCTCATAGGGTCAGGTTCTAGCGATGAAAGAAAACCGTTAAATTTTCCAAGTCAACCTCCAGGACCGCTTATTAAACAACAGCAATAGGCTCACCATAGTTCCAAAATTTAATCCACGAACTCTCAGAAGACCCCAATTGTTCTTACCATATTCTTGTTTAATATTTTATTTTTAATGTAAACTGTTAATTTCCTAATAGAAACCAAATCTGGACCTGGTATATATCATAACTCAGCCAGATTCGTGTTGGGAATTTATAATGGGCACACTCACCATGGCGCTCAACAACAGACCTCTATACACACACAAACACGCACGCACTCACACAAGTGTGCCAAGTCGAGTGACCGGTATCACGAGCAATGCAGAAAGACCAGTTTCTCTTTCTTTCAGATTGTTCACGGAGATCACATCCATTAGTCGTAGTGCGAACAATCAAAGCAAACAACTAAGTTTTTTCCCATACTAAATGGGATTGGCTTGATGAATTCTTTGTTTTCATATAGCCCGATCGTGTATGCCTGTGCGGAGAATGAAAGCAATGAAGGTAAAACTTATGGCCAGTTATTTCCGTTGCTGAAGAACGATGATGGTAATCTGAAAACATGTGTTCTCTCCAAAGTTGGCCCACGTTACCTGAAGAACTACTGTAGAAAAAGTCATCACTTACAAAATTAATACTAATAAAAGAAAAATTACATAGAAATATAACTCTGAAGACTTGTAAGGTGGATGTCGATGGTGACAGAATTGATGCATGAGTAGATCACTACAAATGAGGATAATGATAACAAGCAACAGCTTTCATTAGTCTCAGCTGACTAACTATTATACTAATGAAACAGTAGTAACAGCAATTAGGATGACCACAAAACAATGGTCTTTTGTAGGAGAACCGGGAAATAGTGGCAATGATGGCGCGGCCACCATCATGAACATGCCATTCATACTTGTGTTTCAAACTCTTTCCAAACAGAAACCAATAAGATGACAACCCAATCAGCAAACATAAAAGGAAGCTTAAGTGTTGATTCATCAAAAAGGACAAACTTCAAAAGCAACATCACCAAAAAGCTACAAGCACAAAACAAACAATGGAAATTATGATATGCTTTGCAAAATTCTGAACGCTTCCTTTCCGTACAACCTCCGACAGTTATCTGTCACTATAAAGGCACAAACTTGGGAGAGAGTCACTAATGTTTTCCATGGATTGTAACTTATTATATCCTTGCTCTTGCAGAATCCGGTATAGTATTGGGTAGTCTAGTATTCCATATCGACAAAAGCATAATATACAAAATCTTGCCGCATGATAAGATGCAGAGTAGGAACAATCTAATATTTCATATGATGACAATCATTAACTCAACAAAAGTTAGATCATTTTTTATTATTATTTTCCACACTTTTGTGGTCTTTCTCTTCAAAGAAAGATCATACATAAATAATGAGATGAAATTATCTGCAATGATTCATTCTTATTCTAGTAGCGGTTTCCTTAGTTTAGCTTCTCTTTGTTTCTTTCTAAGTAGGTTTGCGATTGTTTATAGTTTCTTGTAATGGATCGTTTTCAATAGATTGGTTTTCCCTTTCTTTGAATAGCTATTTCCACTATTTTCTAGTTTTCATATCTTGAATGGAACCCGCACCCCTCATGATATGCCTCATTCACACTACCTTTTCCTTCCTGTGCTTTCCAAGGACTGTACTGGTATGCTTAGGTGATGATTCACAGTGACTCATGATAGCATAAACCCAATAAAATCCATTTGAGGATGGAACTCAATATCCTTTGTCACGTCTAAAACTATGTATCTCATCTCTAATAGACCCAAGTTACCTGTGCGGGTTTCGTGTCAAATCATAGTGTGCTTGTCATTTTTTAAGTAGACACCTTTACAAAGTGAAGCAATTAGGAAGGACCTCATGGTGAAGTTGATGACATTGATTAGTTTTGTTATTTCTAAGAATAGAGTCCACTTACCTCATGCAGATAAGCTTGAAATCGCCAAATCTCCATGAACGATGCAGAATTTTTCGCTGAAACTCGCCTGAAATTTTCTGCAACTTCTAGATCTGAATTGTGCATCATCCAGCTGCTCTTCTTGTCGTTAATTTGTCTCAACAAAAGCCTTAACACACTCTAATACTAAAATTTGTGTGTGTCCTACAAAAAAGTGTACTTATTCGTGATTATTGAGAATTGGTTGTAACTATTTTGTAATCGGGTTAAACAATTGTCCGTTGTTGATTGAGTCGTCGCTATGGACAGAACATTCGAGCTTTGTAATAAGTTGTAAGTCAAGTAGTTGAGTCATATAAGTCCATATCCGGTCCTGTAAGTGTGTCTAGCTGATCAAGAGGATCACCAAGAGTTGTAAGAAGTCTTGTAACTCACTGAAATCAGCATGAGCAAAAGACGGAAGGAAGCAGTTGAAGACGAGGGGTCTTTAGGCAAACCTACATCAGTGGCTAGCCTCAAGCAATTGAGGTATGACTTCAAGAGAGCCAAGACAAGCTCTCACAAAGGCTTGATTCATGGCAAGAATAGTGGCAGGAGACCTGGCCAAAAACTGAGGGAAGAGAGGCTCAGTAGGTGAGTCATTCTCCAGTTGCAAATGAGCGTGATACGGCACGCATTCGTACTCTCATCCCTTTTGCGAATTAAAATTCTGGAACCCACGCCTTATGGAGGTGTATGTGATAAGAAGACGATAAATAACTTCCTATGGGACTTGGTATAGAGGTTTCTAAGTTGCCGGGGAAAACAAAGTACTTATACCTACTTTGTATTTACAAGAGGAAGTGAAACAAGAGTGGAGAATTAGGGAGTTAGCTATTATGGAAGGAGGTGCAACTTTACCTTCCACTTGGGAGAGTTTCAAAAGAGAGTTAAGGTTACAATTCATGCCCACTAATTGCAATCAAAGAACCCGTGAATTGCTTAAGCAACTCAAACAAATGGGATCTCTTCATAAATATGTGAAGAAGTTCAACACTTTGTTGCTTGATGTCCAAAACATGAGCGAAAAAGATAAATTATTCTACTTTAAAGAGTGTCTTCAACCTTGATCTCAAATGGAGCTAAGGAGGAGGGAACCCATGACCATGATGGAGGCTATAGCAGCCATAGAAGCCTTTGTGGACCTCCGAGCCTCAAAGCATAGGATATAAATCGACAAAAAAGAAAGAAAAATGAAATGGCAAAAATAAAAAGGACAAACTATCAAAAAGGAAGAGAGTGCACTGGTTGGCCCCAAAGCCAAAATGGTAGCCAAACTATCAAAAAGGACAAGAGGTTGGGTACTTGTTTCATTTGACAAGGCATGCATCTCATGAGATTTGCCCAAAGAAAGCGAAGATGCCCGCCATTCTAGTTGAAGATTATGCAACTGGGGCTAGCACAAGTGATCCTTAGGCCACAAGCTTCTAGCTCTTGAGCATTGCACGCATGAGTGAAGAGCCACAAATAAGTTTGATCTTTGTGGAAATGCACGTCGGGACAACCATGGTACATGCACTCGCAAACAAATGCACCTGTCATTTGATCATTTCCATATCTATGGCTAAGTCACTAGATCTTAAGCTTTCACCTTCAGAGCAAAAGCTCAAAACAGTCAGTGCCCAAACAAATATAGTGACTGGAGTTGTGAAAGTATGCCGAGTCCAAGCCAGGTATTGGACCGGTAGCATGGACTTCATAGTTAGTACTATCGATGATTTTAGAGTAGTGTTATGCTAACTTCTTTTGTGCACCCAAGATATTGGTTACACCACATCTTGGGGGTTTGGTGTGTATGGATCTGTAACAATGGGAGTTCATACCTCATGTGATCCTAGTAAAGTGCCAACTAACATGACTTGTGGAACAATAATTCTCTTAGTAAGGCTTACGCAAGGGTCATCCCACCCTTTTGACCATTTTTAGAGAGTCGGAAACTAATTTCAAAGGAGAGAACATTTCGTGTGAGATACAATATGTCTTACACACATTCCAAGACACAATGTTACCCAAACTCCCCAAGAGTTTGCAACCTAGGTGAGCTGCCGACCATGAGATTCTATTGAAACTGAGACCATGGATAAGTATGAGATACACGATGGCTTAGTATGGACCAAGAATCGACAACTTCTTATCCCAAATGCTAGGGGCATGAACTAATGCGTGAGGTACACAACGCCGAATATGCATGACACCTGGGGGTAGAGTGCATAGTCGCCCTCTTTTCACGTTCATATTGTTGGCCCCGCATGGTGTGCAATGTAGCCGAGTACATACATTCATGTCCCATATGTGAGCAAGATAAAGTGGAGCATCAACAACTAACAGGATTGCTCCAACCTCTTCCAATAGTTGACAATCCTTTAAAATTAGTATCTATGGACTTTATTTAAGTGTTGCCTAGGGTGGACGACCTTGAAGCTATCCTAGTAGTAGTAGACCGGTTTCCAAAGTACGAAGTCTTCATCTTGTCACCATGAGAGTGTAGTGCTAGAGAGATAACATGCATATTCCTAAGAAATGTAGTCAAACACTTTAGTATCCTTAAAGAAATCATTAGTGACCATGATGCATGCTCCTCTTCTCTTCAACCTAATATCCACAAACCAACAAACCGACTAAGGCTTAAAGCAATGCTTGAAAATTATTTATACCACTATGTGATATCTAGTAAGAAGAAGTGTGTATCCCTCTTAGAAGTGGCACACTACCATTACAATTTCCACAAGAGTTCATCTAGGGGAATGAGTCCCTTCGAACTAACATTGGGATGACAACGATTAGGGTTCTTAGATCTAGTACAAGAAGATGGGAGCGGGAGCTACCCAACCGCTTTACGTGAGATACGGGAGAAGTGAACCTTTTACTAGGAGGCAAGAACCTCCTTAGAGCGCGTGGGACAAGATAGTGAAGCATGCCAACTAGCGTCACCAAGCAGTTGAGTTTGAGGTAGGAGATCAATTATGGTTCTCAATACCTGAGTACATCCGAAAGCAAGTATATAAGGGGAGCCACATGAGACTCAAACTGAAGTTCGATGGATCGTTAAAAATGATGCAACGAGTGAGCTTGATAGCGTATAGGCTAAAGCTACCTAATCGACTGAAGCTACATCATGTTTTACATGTGTTGCAACTAAAGAGATACTTTGAGGATCCAAAGGGGTTAGAGCACAGGCCACCATCATTAATACGTCAAGACATTCCTGTTGTTTAAGTAGTGATGGCACACAAGATAGAGGGCGCGAGACCATGATGATAGACACAACACCTGGTAAGGTGGACAGGTAGGAGCACAAACTATGATTCATGGGTTCCCAATATTTTTCAACTTCTATATGATTGAATTTTAATTTGACTCCCTTGATTGCATTATACTTACTAAAGTTCAAAATTATTGGAAAAACCAATACAAGTTTATTGTTATTTGTGGTATCAAATTAAAGATAGTACATCGAAAGAACATTGATGGTGCTTGGACTATGTAATTTTTCTATGGCTTTAACCAATCACCTTCTTCGATTGGTCAAGGCCATAGTATATGCCTCCTAACGACTTTGACATTTGAATATTCATAAACCATGTAATTTTTCTTTATTGAAGAAAAATGAGATTCATAATTTTGATTATAAAGAATGTATCCTTAGGAAAATTCATCATCTACCTTTTGGTGAAAAAAAATTGTAATAAGAAAATCTTTTGAATTAATATATTCCAATATTTGGGGATCGTCCCCTTTTGTTGCTAAAAGAGTACACTATTATGTAACCTTTATAGATGGTTTTACTCACTTTACTTAAATATATCTATTGAAACATAAATCAAAAGTATTTGAAAAATATTTGATCTTTAACAATATGATAAAGAATCAATTTAGTTCTATTATTAAGGTTTTTAGATCCGACTCGAGAGGAGAATACCTATCAAAGGAATTTCAATTTTTTTTTTAAACAAATGGGATTGTACAACAAAAGTATTGCACCAAAATCCCACAACAAAATGGGTTAACTAAAAGAAAACACATGTACATTATAGAAACTTATAGAATATTTTTAATTGATAGTAATGTTCATAAGTTCTTATGGGCAAAAGCTACTCTTACCGCCGTATATCTCAATAATAGAATACCTTTAACCCGTCTTGAAAATATTTCTTCTTTTTAAAAATTGTATAATCTCTCTCCTTATTATGAAAGATGAAGGGTTTTTAGTTATAAATATTTTTTTATATTGATAAAAATGATAAGTTGTCTCCTAGAGCTATTGAATGTATTTTTCTTTGATATGCAATCGACAAACGAGGATATATATATATATATATATATATATATATATATATATATATATATATATATATATATATATATATATATATATTGACCCTATCAATGATAAACTATATGTATCTAAGGATGTAAAATTTCTTGAAGATAACTATTATTATAAATTTAGTTCTATTGAAAATAATAAAAAATCTTCTTGATATGATTTTTTTAATTTATAAGATAGTGAAACTAATATTAGTGATCTTGAAGATAATCTTAATGTTATCCAACATGATGAGAATGATCTTGAAGGCACACAACATATTATTGACCCTTTTTTGCTGCACTATACTAGAAAACCTAAGGAACACAACACCTCAAGATTAAAACTTAGAATTTTAAAGCCTCCTCAAAGTTTTGAATTTATGAATCTTTTAGACCTCAATGAAAAACTTGATTGCTACCATTTCACAAGTAAAAGAGCCTAGGTTCTACCATCAAGCCAAGGGCATTTCGGAATGGGAGGATGTCATGTAAGAAAAGATGATTGCATTTGATAAAGCTAAAACTTCATCAATTTTTCCCAAACCTAAAGATAAGAAAATTATTAGATGTAGATGAGTTTATAAAATTAAAATTCATAATAATGATAATATAGAAAGATATAAAGCTAGATTGATAGTCAAGGGTTATGCTAAAGAACATGAAATTGATTATGATGAAACGTTTGCTCATGTTGCTAGAATTACAACTATAAGGATTCTCATAACTCTTAGTGTCATCAAAAATTGAAATATTTTTCAATATGATGTTAAAAATGTTTTTTTGAATAGAAAATTACATGAAGATATTTATATGACTTCTTCTCTTGGATTTTGTATTCCCCAAGATCATGTTCTTAATCTTCAGAAAACTTTGTATGGTCTTATCCTTTTGATTTGATTGATCATTTTGAAGACTTTACTCCCAAGACTTGGTTTGATCATTTTGAAGACTTTATGCATATATATAATTTTGTCTCTTGCTATAGTGACACTACATTATTTCTAAGGAAATCATATATAGGTATAGTAATTCTACTCTTCTATGTAGATGATATGATCGTTACTGAAAGTGATAAAGTTGGCATCTTGCAAGTTAAAAGTAATCTTTATAAAGAATTTAAAATGAAAGACCTTGGTTTGCTCAGTTATTTTTGGAAATTGAAATTGTACATAATGATAGATGATACTTTATGTCTTAAACAAAATTTGTGAGTGAAATTGTTGACAAGTTAGGTCTAATCGATGAGAAGAAGGTGGATATACCAAAGATTCTTGAAACAAAATTGAGAGCAATAGATGGAGAGAAACTGAATGATCCTACCCTATACAGACAACTTATAGGAGCATTGACCTATCTCACTATCACTCATCCAAACATATCATATGCTGTACACACTACAAGCCAGTTTCAACAAGCTTCTACTAGTACTCACATGAGTGCGGTTATTAGAATCATCATATACATCAAGCACTCTGTGGATAAGGGGGTACGTCTGACTTCTTCCTCTTCACTTGATTTGACTACATATAGTGATGCAGATTGAGGTGGAGGTGTAAATAATCGACATTCTACCACAGATTTTTGTATATTTTTAGGTGAATCATTAATCTCTTGGAGATGCAAAAAGCAAGAGAAGGTATCGCTTTCATCCATAAAAGAGGAATACCGAGCCTTGACGACCATTGCTACGGAGATCTCATGGATTACAGAGGTGTTGAGAGACATGGGGGTCATCCTTGAACAACTATCCACTCTATTTTATGACAACAAAAGTGTTATGTACATCATATCTAACAACACTTCTTAAGAAAAAATGAAGTATATTGAGATGGATTGTCACTTTGTTTGAGAGGAATGCTTGAAGAAAAAACCCACTTTATGTTATGTACTATCTGAAATGCAATTAACATACTTCTTCACCAAGTCATTATTGTCTCCTAAATTTAACTTTTTGTTAGAAAAACTTTCGATATACATACCGTAAGTTTGAGGAAGAGTGTTAATATATAATAGGGCATGCCACTAGGTAGGCCCATGTTTAGGTATTGGATAGCTAGGGCCATCATGGCCCTCTCCTCTCTCCTTACTACTCTCTTCTCTCTCACTTATTTTACATATTACTCTATAAATAGAGCATCACTCCATCAATAAATCAAGTTGTATTACACAACCTTTTGTTGACTGTGGATTTGTCTCCTTCTTGACTCAAGTTGTATGTTTTTGACTTGGAACATTCATATTTGGATGTGTTGGTATCTTGACCATTCGATCGACACATTGATGATCTGTGACTTGTGCTTCAACATTCATACATCAACAAATATTTCCAGAGTGATCTTCCATCGCAATGAAACTAGCACGGGTAAATCAAGGTGGAATGCACCATAATTAGTGAGTGAGTTGCAAGGGATGGGTGACAGAATAAGCGATTGGCCCAATGAGGGATTTGTTCTGTCATTAGACAACGCCATTGAATTGTTCCGCCGATTTCTTGTTTTGAAATTAAAGCCACCACACTAAATAGTTCGACGCAAAACTAATTCAAGTTTTTCAGAGAGAGCAAGCACTAGCATTCGCAAGGCTTGCAAATGTCTGTGCCAGTGATGAAAATTATGTGCACCAAGCATATTCATAAATGACATGCATGACAACGCAATAGACTAACTCGTATGCAATGCTTCTCTTTTATGCAAGGATTGTCTTCTAATTTTGAACTGAGGAATTTCCATCTCATGAGCTAGACCAGTACTTGTGACTGCAAATAATATAATAAGAAAGGTTAAGTTCCACGGCAGATTTATCATGTACTCTCCTAAACCACATACCTTAATATGTTCAAACTATTTGAAGATTGTGGTTTTCTTCCCGTAAAGATGAAAACTCACAGAAAAGTATTAAGCTTGGAGACTGGAGGTTCTTGAGTTCCTTGCACAAGAAAAATCCATACTGAAGTGTGGAGGTCATGAATGATTGGAATGTGTTATTTATTTGTTGTTTCCATAGCAAGTTCAAACATGATTTTCCACATCATAAACCTAAAAACTGCCACTCTGCATTGCCTTCACCTTCCACTGATTCGAGCAACCACCAAACCTCATATAGCAACCAATTTCTGCAGTGCCTTTGATGGCTAGTCTGAGACTCATATTAATTAATAACCATCGACTCTCCAACAAGAATAATTGCATGAAAATACATTTAGAAATAGTGGAAACAGCTGACGCTCTCTTTTAAATAAGTAAATGCTGGTAGAAAGCCCAACCTCCACAGTGGTGCCAAGATCATCACTATTTTTCTTCACAATTAAGAAATGACCTTACCAGAGCCTAAGATATTCCTCAAATGCAGCAAGGATTTGCATATAGTTTCATATACAAATTACATGCATGAGAAGATAAAATGCTGCAAGTAACTGCAAAACCATGACAAAAGGAAGAAAGGAAGCTCCAACACTTCTCAATAGTCGAATGATGATGAGCATGCAATGGTCTTCAGTCTATTTAGTCTCTCGGTGCATCGTGTATGTATGCTGGAGTGAGGGTAAAGCTAAAATTAGATACTTCATGTGACTTAAGAATTTGGGACCCAAGTCTAAAGGCCTTTTGGGGCGTATAAAATTGATACCATTACAAGTTTAACTTTTGGGGCCTAAAGGGTTTGCCTTAATAGCCAGAAAAAGGAGCATCTCGTGGAAACCTCGAGGGGTCCTAACAAACACGACAAGAAACTCGGACCCATAATGTCGATGAATCTTGAAGTACAAATGAATAGTGTAGAGGCTAGTTAGCATGTTTCCACCGTAGAAAGGAAACACAAACATCAAAATGGAAGTTATTGAGAGTTGTGTTTATAAAACTTAGAGATCAAAGACAACCACAATTCTTATTTTTATATTAGTTTCGTTGCTTTTTAGAAGTAGTTGTAACTTAGTATTCTCAACATATATTAAATATACCAATACTCTCTCTTATACATGTTCTCCCAACGACAACCAAGATATGTACAATCGGGTTCTTGAAGATCTATCCATCACTTAAAGTCTTATTCATTTTTCTCATGAGGATTAATGTTCTCTAACACACCCCGTATCAAATACGTCCCATATCGTGGGCTTATGAAATTGTCATTCAAATTGAGTCCTTACTTTCGATGATAACAAACTAACATGAATCGGACGAGATGAGAGGAGTGAAGCTTGCCTTCTTCCAGCCGGTCGCATCTGACTCAGAGCCAGGAACAAGCCCACCAATGAGCAAACAAGAAGCAGCTGAACTTGTTTTAAAGCCCCACACAGAACTCTTCTGCGTTGAGCTCGACATGCATGGCCAGTTAGATCTTGACTCGGCCTGCATGATTTTACAACATATTTAAAAACCAAACTAAATTTTGTGAAGAAAAAATTAAACTCAACCAAATTCAAAAGATATTTGCAAATGAAAGATATTAAAAGAAAAGGCAGTTCTATGCTCCGATTCAGTTTTTCAAGGGTTGGTTTTGGTTCCGGTCCAACTATTCCATACTGGAAGGTCCCTCACACAGTTCGGCTCCGTCATTCTCTTTCAAGATGGCAATGCCTATTTTGAGTACATTTTGAAAAAACAAACAATAGCTCACATCACATTAAAATTGAACGATTAGGGAAAACATTTTTGTTGCTTAGTAGCTTGCTCAATCAAATCATGGGATCCAGTGAATAAGTATAATCAAGCACGCCTATACATAGGGGTGAACATCGGTCGGTTTGGTTCAATAACCGAACCAAAATAACCGAATACCAAAATATTGAACACTATTGGTCCCAAAATCGAACCGAACTTGACCAAATTAGTTTGGTTCAATTCAATTATTCGGTTTGGTACACAATTGGAAATGAAAGAAATAGCAGAGCAGACTCCGTCCTTCAATCCATAAATCCCATAACGAAAATTAAACATTTTCACTACTTGCATAAAGAGTATGTACACAATAAAGCATCTAACAAAACTCATTTGCATGATACTAAACGATCAGTGAAACTCGATGAAACGACCATCACTCGATCAAGATGCATCTAAATTTGATTCGCAATACCAAAAACTTTTAGATGATAGAGAAAAGAAGAATGAATTACCAAACTGAATCATCAATAAGCACTATAGATATCATTTACATATGTAACATCATCCAAAACCTGGAAAATTTGACAGTAACATCCTCGGAAATTTCACGAGAGAACCCTTCAATGCCTCAGAAGTATCACACTAGTATAAGGAGACAATTCACCAAAAACATCTCTCTATCTCTATATATTATATTAGTTTCATCCCAAATGAAAATACACTATCTGAGATCAGGAAAAATGTATGATTACATAGTTTTTAGGAGGGTATTGGGCACAAAAGTATAAATTACAATATCATCTAATATTTAAGAATTTGATGTTGACTCAGTTGAAACATACAATATACTGCTAAGAGTTGGACTTTATTATAGCAGGGAAGTTTCTGAGATTAGTCGGATTACATCGGTCAGATGGTTGCTTGTACAAATGTATCAATAACTATATTCAATTTTTGGTCCCTTAACTCACCACTTCTTCTGGTTTTCGCAGACTTAAACATGTATAAAACAAATAAACAAACATTTTGGTTCAACATATTGGCCATATTTTTATATGATTTTTGCATCATTTCAACTTCTTCTTGAAATTACCAAAAAATTGAGATACACGTTAAGCAATAACAGAAGATGATTTAGGTCTTGCTCAGACTATCGTGGATGGTGTTGGATTCATTGTTTCAAGTGCAAAACACTATGCTATGATGAGAGAGGTAAAACACAACTTGATATTTGACATGAGACAAACATGAACAAAAGGAATTTAATTTGATATACACAAAAAAATGGTTACCCTTACATAAATGAAAATCTGAAAAACACTTCCGAAACACCCATAAAAGACAAACTTCACGAAATAAGGAGCTTATGAACATTGATTATTATTCAGATTCAGTTTGGACAACGGAAAGTCACAAAACTAGCTCTCCTGACAGCATACTTCTGAGCCTTCAGATACATCAGAGTTCATTATTCACATAAACTTGTCTTCAACAAAAGGTGATTCACCAAACAGTCTTTTACATGCCTCCTACATCATGACGGATGCCCCTGCACCTAGAGAGAACTGAATGAATGAATGGAAGGGCCAGCATTGAAGCATAAGGTGTATTAGGAAATTGCATCTTCATTGGGAGATTCTGTAACAATTCGTGAGCATGTTTAAGTTTGACCTGACATAGGTCTCACCACAGTATACATCGAGAATGTAACACCACATGATGTACCATCCCATTTTGTGTTCCTTGGACGGGCAGAAGAGAGTATCAGAATCAACAAGTAGTTAAAACCTCTGATTTTTAGCTTATTAACTCTGATCATGGAACACCACAAGATCCGCCTCTCAAAACTTGAATACAACGGACCAGAAATTATCAGAATCCAGAAAGAATTTGCTACAACCTTCCACTGCTGCAAATCCTTGGTGCTTATAGAGCCCCATGCCTGATCTGGATCATTTTGACTAACAAAAGCAGATGAAAGAACAGAAAACGGGAACCTTTTCACAGATTGGTATCATGACATTCAAAACCTGAAATGCAACAAAGTACGGAAACCCAATTGATCAGCATTCAAACCTAATAACATATTGAGTTATGTTGTTTGTAGTGAATATACAGCTTACAATAATAGTTAAATTATAAGGAAGCTCAATGAAACCAGCATTTATGCAAATGGATCCAAGAAATGGCAATAACGAATCAAGAAGTATGGAGCATGAAAATCAACAAATAAATTCCAGAGAAAACAGAAAAAAGTTAACCCTATTGGAAGAAAAGGGGAAAATTAGATGAAAGGGCAGAAAGAAATGCATCACCTTCAGAATCCACACTACCAGATCATTGGAAGGCATTTACCATGTTAAAGACAATAACCCAGAAAGATCGCGAAATGCCAGGAACATTGAAGTGCCATCATATTTGATCTGAATAATTGTTTTTACTAGTTTCCGCTGAAAGAATGATTGCTTTCTCAAACTCAGATACCTCGATTCATGGTTCAAGTCCATCAGACACAAAATATGACAGAAAAGACAGACGAGGAAAAGAAAAGAGAATAAAAAAGGAGATGATGGAAGAAAAAGTGGGAGAAGAAGAAGAGGAGGAGGAAGAAGAGGGAAACAAAAGAAAAGTGACTTTAATGGTAAAGGGGGTTGAGGATCTTGTTGTTATTGGATATTGGATACCATAAAATGGTGACTGCCAGCAGGATTAATCAGCCACTTTAAATGTCTTTTAGTGCAATTTTCAGTAATTGAGATGGTTCGAAGTGGATTAAGTGCAACCAACTATGATAGCTGACACTGAAAACACTCACTGAATGCACCTTCACCTGTGTGATAAGCAAATTCAAAACCGTCCTAACATTCGAGAAAAGATCCATTGGAGAAATTCCACAGAACGTGCAACATAACCTGGTACCGAAAACCATCATAGGTACCGAAAACCTGCATACTGAAATGTCAAAAGCAATTCCAGTAGGGAGATCCTTTATATGCTTAACTTTTCAATTGCAACGTCACTTTTTGTTTAAATGTCCATCAGTACCCTGGTACATTTCCTAAGTGGACTACTCCAGTAAACCCTACAAATTTTATATAAATAACTGGAATGGAGATAACTTCTGGATCTCTCCTATATCTCATAATATTGGTCAAGATAATGTCGACAACCATGGTTGATTGGCTATCAATTTTTCATCTTCTCATTATTAAAAGACAGTGAATCTTTCAGCGCATGACACAAGGCCACATGTAGAATAAGTTGTTGACTTCATCTTGAAACCAGAACAAAAGAAGGATTTTGATAAGTTGATTGGAAATCTTATTCTTTGCCACGAAGAACAAGGGTTAGAAGAGAAAATGTCAAATGATGACCAACATGTATTCGCCTCAGTTTCTGTGGCAATTAACGGGAGACAAAGTGAAGCTCCTTTCCTTCCATCATTGTGGCACTACAAAGGTTCTGGCCAGCTCAAGTGTAAAGAGAGAATTTGGTGGGTCGGAATATTCTACTTTAGGATTTAATGATTTGTAACAATAACTTTCCAAATACAAATTAACCATTTGCTTGGAAAATCAATTGATTGTGTTGTAAGGACTATTAAGGTCATCATAGGAGAGTTTAACTACCCGACAATGACTATTAGTAATGGACTGAATCACAAAAACTGGAAAAGGAGGGAAATGGTTATACTCAGACAAAGAATCCATTGAGCTGACTGCATTTCATGTAGGAGAACGCTTGGAGCAAAAGGTTAACTATTACTTGAAAGAAAAGGGATTGATTGTATCAGAAGGATCAGAAGAGTTTGTCTACCCAATGATGATTATCGATTATGGATTTTCATATACAAGAAGGAACAGTTTCAGTTTTGGTTTTGGTTTTGGTTTTGGTTGGGATGTTCCATTCCAATACATATTCACTCAGCTGATGACATTTCTCTCAGCATTTTTCCTGCAGATATTGAGAAATGGTTATGCAAATTTTATGCAGACAAATGGACATGGAGAGGATGCAAAAGCATGTTTTCTGTGAACTTGGGGGATTACCCGAGAAACTTGATTATGTTGCACGAAACTTAAAACTGGCATCTCAAAGACTTATGCATCCGTCAGCTTTAGAAGATCAAAATGAAGAAGGATCCAAACATGGTCAACTTGGCATCACCAGTAGGGATTCTACTTTTATGTGGATCCACTTAAGATGTTATATCATTCTTTGTTAAATAAAGTGCTTTTATCACCTCAACCTGATCCAAGGATCTGATGATGCAACACTGTGAGGGACTGTTGTTGTGAGGGCCAACACCTATACAACAACAACTAAGCCTTTTCCCATACTAGACAGGGTCAGCAGCTACATGGATTCTTTGTTTCCACGGAGCCCTATATCATGTTCCATCATTCCATGATGGCAGTTAACTAAACATGAGCTAAATCATTCTTTATTGTTTCTTTCCGTACATGGTTCTCACTTCTCAGGCCAACTTTGGGGGGAAATCAAATCTGATTACTCATATCTGAGAATCAGAGCATTCAATTCAAACATGGCCTTAGTAACAATTTTAAGCATTAGGTGATCATTGTACTTTAGAAAGTGAATGCACCCAACTGAACAATTACAGGCTGCCAAATAAATCATGTATTCTGGATGTATATGAACAAAACTTTGAGTAGGTTGCCCTTCAGTGTTGAAAGTGTCATGTGAAATCTTCTACACGTAGCATATCATTGCAAAACGTCTCAAAGAAGTCTCAGATAATTCCCCTAAAATCTGGAAGTTTTGTTGCTGTTTTGTACCACCAGAAACACAGAAGGTATATGTGCAACCAAAATTGTCTTTCTGCAATGAAAGAATCGTACTAAATCTACCAATCTAAGCACACATCAACTCGAGCAAGAAAGCAAGAATTCACAAGCTATGCAAACAATTATAAGTTGTTAACTAAAGATAATGATACCACGCTAAGGATGTGTACCTCTGCTGTATGCCAACTCAAAAGCAACATCAGATGTTACTACGGAGATCTGAATAATGAAGGAGATAGTGGAACAACTGTATCACAATAGTCTGTTCTTCTCCCAGCCAATGAATAATAAGCCAGCATCTGACCATACAGCTCAGATCCATCTTCTGCGACCCTCCCATACTGATCTATTTGTTCAGTTGGAGGTATAATTTCAATGTTCCAGAAAGGACGACTCATGAGCAGCAGATCTCTTCCTCCTGTTGTTGCTCTGTATCCCTGAACCCAGATATACCTCAAAGATGCCAACTGCATTAGGCCAACAGCCAATGCCCGCTCACTAAACAAGCAGCCCCTCATTTCAAGCTTCTCAAGGCTCGGACAACCCCTAGAGAATTCAAGGAACCCTGAATCTGTTTCACCCACAAAACCCAATAACATCCACCTAACATTATTGCTATACCTACCAATGTAACCAAGACCAACATCAGTTAGCCCTCCTTGTCGCAGGTACAAGGCAAACCTCCTAAGCTTCTGGCAACTTCTTAATAAGGCTCGAACACCATTGTCTAGTGGGAGGTCCGTTATTTGTTCCTCTTTATCAAGTAAAACTAGACGAAAATCATATAGCTTTTTGCAATATGCCCCAATGCATTCCAATGCCGCGTTACTTATGTCAGATACATATACTGCCATATATTCTAATTCTAAGCAACCTTGAGCAAGTGCAGATATACCATTCTGAGAAACCATTCCTTGTTCATCATCGCCATGCTCAACTCTAAGCCGACGTAGTTTTTTACAATGCTGAGCAACAACTTCTAAACCTCTGTCCCCAATCACATTCCGCACCTATAAAGAGTAAGAAAAAGAAAAACCTGATGGATAGCACACGTAAAGGGAGGAAAAGGTAATTCTGGAATCCATACCTCAAGAACTTCAAGATTCGGACAGCGTTGAATCAATTGGCAGTGGCCCTCAGCATCAAGCATTGCGAACTGCAGATCCAACACTTTGAGTGATGGAGCACAAGGGAATACAACAGGCATCTCATTGTTGCTCATGAACATGAGGCTCAAAACAGAAAGCCTAGGAGGAAAATGCACATTCTCATAGTTATTGACTTCTCCTGCTTGGTTACTAAAAGAACCACCCAACTCTTGTAACGCTGCAGCTGCCCGAAAGAAGCCACTAAGATCCAAAATTTCACAATCGCTAATCTTCAAAGAGATTAATGATGAGTTGTTCCTAGCCAACAGCTCTAGATCATGGGCGTTGACAACAAGATATGTTAAGTAAAAGTTCAAAACTTCCAAAACTGAGTTGTTCTGTGCAAGCTCGTGGAGCCAAGCGCTACCTTTATCAGAAATGATGCTCTCTTCCAAGACTAATATTCTTAGTGAACTGAAAGCCACAGCATGAATATTATGAACTGTGGGAAAGCATTCACCTTAGTTCCACACATAAAAGAAGATATACATCGCTCATAATATACACATACAACATGAGAACAGTTCAATATGCAAAACATTTTTACGGATTTAGACTACAATATGGAAGTAAAACGAAACCAAAATTAAGTCTTGAAAATAAATTATAAAGAATAATCTAGTTTATATTAAGTTAACTGCTAGCATGATACATGATAGGGCTATGGAAACAAAGAATCCACGTAACTGCCCATGTAGTATGGGAAAAGGCTTAGTTGTTGTTGTTAGTTGTTGTACCATTCTAGGTTGAAATGGCAATACGTATTTATCTCAGAAAGGCAGCTGAGCAACAAGGCAAGACTGCTCTTTTAACCGTTTGAAATGTTCGGACGCCTTCAATTAAAACTAGTCTGACACACTCACCAGCTTTATCTCGGAAAAACACAAAACGCGAAAAGATTAGCAACGAAACTCGGGAACTTCTTAGCTCTTTAAGAAAAAGTGGAAGCAAAAGTGAATCAAGAGATAGGTTCAAATAAACCCTTTACCAGAAAAAGCAACAACGACACGAGCTTTCCTCCTATGGAAAACGAAAAGATAATGAGTGTTATAGTATTAGATATTCGGAGATAAGGTAAGATGAATAATCACAGTAAACGTATAGAAATTAACAAACGCTTCATAATAATATCACTATATCATTTTGAGGTGTGAGTTCAGAATGTAGCTAGGTTTGAAACTATTAGCGGATTTAGTGATGTTTTATTTCAATAGAGTTGAATAAGTCTCGAAACGTGGGCGAAATCACAACAGCTAGAAATAGAATTTTATCTACGGCATTCGAATACATTCCATGACTTTAATGTGCTTCAAATCCACAAACCCAAAAACCATTTTATGTACGACAAAGAGCCAACGGGTAAGATGAAATGACCTGCAAGAACGAGCAACTTGCGACAGCCCATCCGTCGAAAACCCCGAGCATTTGTCCAGCTTGAGCGACTGAAGCATATGCCCCCGACCTTGAACGAGCACTTTGATATCCTCATCCGTCACAATCATACGTCTAAAGTGAACAAATTTTAAGCAGTGAAAAGAGTCTGCGATCTCTCTAATCCAAGGTCGTGCGTATCCGCCCCATTTTTCAGGTATCAGGTTGAACATCGCAGCTCGAGGCTTTCCCTTCAGTTTCAGGGATTCTAGATTCCGGAACCGGCTCCGTAGGCGGGCCGGAGTCGTTGAGTAACAAAGAGCAATAGTTACCTGCTTCCTCGTCCAGCCATCGATGTCATGCCACTTCTTGCATACGAGAGAAATCGCGCTCCGATCAAAAGGATCGTCTATGTAGGACATCACCGAATGCAAAGCCGCATCTGATATGCCGAAGCTCTGCGCCGGGCTTAAATTCCTGTTGTTCATCGGAAGTTTCTTTTCTGCTGTAATTCAAATACCACAGAGCTTCAAATTTATTAAGCGAAAGGAACACGGATGCTTAGATGAGAAATCAACCTAAAGATACCTCAAGGGCCAGAAATCAAACCACTTTCAAGCCTTCGAGCTATTCGACCCCAGAAGAAGCACAGAGGAAGACAAATACAGTTCAAGCTGTCCTACTAGGTGTAATGAACCTTGCATCCAAGCTCCATTTCACTGTAGCAATCCTGGAGGGAAAGAAACGATTACAGGATTTATCAGAAAGAGTAGCCAAAGCTAAAATCTCTCACGACCGGGAGACTTCACCGCCCAAACGAATTTGCGAAAGAACACACAGAACTTACCAAATCTGTCACCAGCAGCATCTCTATGTCTCCCGGAGTACCAAATCCGCCCGCTTAGATCTTCTGTGTTCCCTCTCAAACTTCAGGCACCGCGAGATAGCCACGATCCTAGAGTAGCAAACTTGCCGGTTACAGAAGCAAAAAGAGTAACCAAACCGCCAAAGCCCGCTTGAAAACTCTTTCTCCCCGTCTTAGCAAGCGACGACGAGAGTTCCGTCCTAATCCGCCTCCCTGGCGTCAAAACAACAACAACAATGGCCGAGCTCAAGCTGGAGCCTATCTCAGAATCGACTGATCGCCGCTACTGTCCACAAGAAATCCCGCTGCTTCCCCGTCTTCGATACTCAGAGTGTATAGAGCTCATCATCTGCAGCTGTCCCTCGGCCTACCGATCGCCCTTCAATCCCTAGATCCAACAGCCATCTTTAAGCACACCATCCAAATTAGGAAAAGGTATATTAAAAAAATATCATCATCCACAGAGAAGATTGTACCTTCGTTGCTCCTCCACAAGAGAGAGCGAGCAAACAAACGTCGCCACATCGTGTCCACTAGGCAACTGCCTTCCTTATTAAAACGCCGATTGGGATCATCTTCGCTTATCCCCCCATTCCCATTGGCCCCTGATTGATCGCAAATGTATTTATAACACCACGGCGTCTTTCAGTTATGCCCTCCTTATTTCTTCCACTTTCTTCCAAGTGCCCATTCCTCTTCCGGTGATAACCCGCTATTTAAAGAAAAACAGTTCAGCGGCAGTTTCCTTCTCTTTATGGATGGGCTTCCCTGCCCGAGTCTACAAGATACCCAGCATTAATTGGAAACTATAAAGTTACTCAACTTGCTACTTTTACCTGTTACTCACCATCATTATCCGGTTCTCTTTTTGGTTGGGTGAATAAAAAAAATAGAAATATATATATATATATATATATATATATATATATATATATATATATATATATATATATATATATATATATATATATATATATATATATATATATATATATATATATATATATATATATATATGTAGTTTCCCTTCTAATCAAACGTGGGCCTCGGATAGGAGCGGGCTGCTCCAACTGGAATTGTCCCGGCCTTGTAATCAGACATCCCCTGAAAACCTGATGAACGAACACAATTGGAACTAAATCCGTCCAGTTTCTCATGAGAATGCGGTGAATCGAACTATCCGAAGAATATCTCAATTCGTTTTTCAAGAAAAGATTATAAACAAAGTATCACTAGATTGGATCAATGCTCAAGCTTTGAAGAATCTTTTATGCAAAAGGAATATAGAGTACAAACAATCAAAATGAACTTGTGAAATCAAGTTCCTTACGCGAGAGAGAGATCCTTTCTTGTTAAACCGTCGTAGACTTCTTCAAATCACCAACCACTTACTTACGTTGTTCAAAATCGCAACTAAAATGTGATTTTCCCTTGTCACAAATTCCGCGAACCTTCGCCAATGCTTGAATAGAGAAAAACAGTTCTAGGAGTGAAAACGGGTCGACCCGTCTCAATCCGGATAAGTGGGTTTTGTCTTGGAGGGCTGCCCGATACCCATGGTTTAGACCCGGCATAGTCCTGCGGAGGACCGGGAAGAAAACTTAGTTACACTTTGAGGTGGTTTCTGTAAATTCGGAAAACGGTGAAGGAATATATGGAGGTGTTGATGAAAGGCTTTCATCCGCTTGGGAAAGAGATGTGGGCCCGCGGGATTGCCTATCTCGGGGTGATGAGGGCCCAGCGTTCAAGCGACTGCAGGACCCCACTTAAGATTCGAGCGAGCGAGATGAAGGTGCGGGTACGGTTTTGACGGCGGCGTGGTATCCGGGCCTTAACGACTGAACGCCGACACCTCAGAGAAAATTACCAGACTACTCCGTCAACCTTGTATCGGAGTCGTAACGAGTCGATCGGAAATACCAGAACCGTCTTGCGTTTCGGAACGAGTCGGTCAGTCAATTCGGGTACGGAGACCCGGATCCATTGAGAGTAGAAACCTTCTGTCCAGGTCCTTCTATTCCGCCAAGACACGTCTAGACTCGTGTCTGAGCAGACACGCTGCTGCATGCTAAGGGCAACGCAGTGTTTCAATCGTATACTTTGAGCAAGGTGGTGGAACAGACCCACGTGCCCAACTTTGCACTTGCTTGCGTTACTGGAAGCCAACGCACAGATCATTAGCCAATAACAATTCTACGCGTGAATGACCCGTTAGATGCAAAACCAACAAAAATCGTTAGCCAATAACAATTCTATGCACACATGACCGTTTAGTTGCAAAACTAACAAAAATCATTAGCTAATAACAATTCTAACTGAATTGAAACGTATCTTTTTTACTATTCGCAAGCTTTTTTCCTATTTTGCTCTTACTAAAATCCAGAAATTACTTGAATATCTTTGATGTTTGAAACTCTCTTTTCTTTCTTGGTCAGTTATCTTCTTGCCTTCTCGATCATCTCATATCAATTTTCTGGTGATCCGCTACTTTAAGCTCGATGCAATATACAATAGTAAACCATAATACTTCGAATTCGATCGAAAAAAGGAAAAAGAAAGAATGAATGATTTGAAGAGAATGTCAATGATTTGGTGGAATTTTTTGTTTTTATTTGATGTATTGATTTTATTTTTAGCTGGAATTAAAACACAAAAACGTGATCAAAGTTTTTGACGAGAAAGACATGTCTCTCTTAATATCCATTATTGTACCCGTTAAGAGTTTCCAATCTTTGGCGCATGCCTTAACCTAATTTTTTTGTTTTTTTACATTTTTCTTAATCTAGAAATGTTTGCTACTAAGTTGAATCAAAATGCTAACCTCCTCCTTCTTATTGACTAAGACGGGTAGCTCTCGGTGTGGGATAATGATAGGTGATACAACCTAATTCGACCAAATCTACTTTCAAATAGTTCAAGAATCAATGAAATCCAGGAACAAAGCTTGAAAAACTCATGATCTCAAGATAACTACACCGCCGCCGGTCAAGATCGGCCATGTCGAAGTGGCTGCCCCAAAGGTAACCTTTTCCCTTGTGCTACTTCCCTACAAAACCAATGCAAAACTCGATTTCTTAGACATAATTTTGATCCACTTACTAGAATAAAATCAGTTATCCGAATGGTTTGCTTTACATAGTCAATGAATTCGTATTAATGGCGGACCAGCTGTGTACAACGTGAAGTCGGCCGGATTACGTGGTGATTCCGTTGACCGGCAGCGGCAGGAAGTGGTGCAGCTGGTGACATATCTTTATGGGCCAACAACATTGTACCGGCGTGTTAGTCAACTTCACCGTAATAATATTCAAGCTGCATCATAATGCGACAGAGAGACAGTGTGATGGCATCAATACCGTCATTATGCATAAAGCTTGTGCTATTCAAGCGTTAATTAACTCGTTTTCAAAAGCTTCGTCACAGTAATAAGAAGAGATCCGTGGTGACCGACAAAAAATGCAGATTTAGTGGGTCAAAAATCACTTGTTTTCTTGAAGCACAAGCAGCAAATTGCATTAATAATAGAAATCGTACTGCATTATTGATGGGGTTATCGTAATTTTTTTAGTTGTTCACCAAAGTACACCTAACATTTTCCATTATTACATTCAACTGCCTGCATTTTCTTGCATGTTCAAGTTCCCCTAGTAAGCTGCAAAATCAATTGATTTTGTCTCTCTACTGCTGAAAAGAAGCTTATTTTTGTGTACTTGCTAAAATTAAAATAATGTGGATCATTCAATCATGTTTTTCGGGTTAAACCATGGTCGACTCACTTGTTTAAACCATCAACACACACACATATATATAATGCTCATTTATACCTTCGCATTACTTTAACTTTATATTTTCTCAACATCCTTGCAACTTTCTAAATTACACTCGAACTAATGAAAAATAAAGTGTGGACAGGATTAAACAATATCAGAAGTGGGCAATATATATATATGTGTGTGTGTGTGTGTGTGAGAGAGAGAGAGAGAGAGAGTACCTTGAAATATTGCCATTATTGTAAAACTAAAATAATGTGGATGATTCAAGCATGCTATTTTGGCTAAACAATGGTCAACTAACAGACCTTTAAGGAAAAAAATGTCATTGTAGTGAAGAAAACAAATGGTTGAAAGGCTGGAATCACAAATGGTGGTGGTGTGGCTTTATTTGAACTGTAGGTTTGTTCATTTAGCTCTAGGAACAAAACAGCCCGAGAACATGGGTCACGTCATATTGAAAAGGAAGGGTGTGTGTGATGCACCCGGTCCGGATCTCAATCATGGATTTAATCTTAGTCTGTACCGTCGTTGCGGATCCCTTTAGAGGGTCCTTGTTCATGAAGAAATCTTTCATGGAACGGGAGATGCGCCGGATCCGTGTAAACCTTCAAAACCCACTGTTTTACATGAACACGAGCACGTGCGTGTATGTAGACAGTGGTCTGTTATCGTGCACAGTATTCAATTCCTCGTTTCACATTATTCTACCAATTCAACTACTTACCTTTCACTATGATTTCATTGTTATCATGTGAAACAAAGGGTTAAGCACCTCTCATCTAAGTCCTATATATATATATGGTGGTCCGTGATGAATTTTCATCAATGCTTAAATCCTTTTAAACAAACATTTTCACTATCTGGTGTATAATGATAGAGATTTGAATCTAAAAAGTAATTTGTATTATTGTGGTTCTTAACGATTGATGATCAAATAGTAAAAATATCTGAGTAAGTTTAAACATGAATTTAATTGATCATGTATCACTCTCTCTCTCTCTCTCTCTCTATATATATATATATATATATAGAGAGAGAGAGAGAGGGAGATCATCATAGAAATAGAACCCTAAACGCAAGCTGCATTACCACCTCTGATGGTAATTGATGCGACAAAATCAAGAACTGTGAGACAATTAGGGTAACCAAATGACAGCGTGCGTGTGTACAGGAGGGGGAGAGAATAATTGATGTGGAAGGGATTGCTGTGAAAGGATGACAATGGGGTGTCAGGGTCGGGAATATCTGAACCCGGCCCCACAAGGCGGACCTCAATTTTGTGCCGCACCCACCCCCAATCTCATTACCTGTTTGGACGGGTGTGGGTTTCGCCTCTCTCCCCCCAGGTAATAATAGAACCCAGCCTCCCAGTTCAAGTAGGACCCTGGATCGGGTCTCCAGAGGTGAACCCGGTCAGCTTTATGATGGGTGACCTTTAATTTGATGCCTAGAATTCTAAATGTAAATGGGGTATCAAAAACTGGTGGGTGGGGTTCGCAAACAATTGTCCCTCATGTGCGTGGCCTCTGGCACCTCCTTAACTCAAAGTGTGTCGTGTACTCAACCTGAGTGAGCCAGCGTTTGCCGGAGATGCTGCCAATATGAGCAGACCTTTAAAAAAAGGGCTTCGTTATTTGCTTGTCTGATACCGCCATAAATGAAAGGAGATATATTTAAACAACCAAAAAAAGAGAGCCTAAAGTCTACCGGTCCTCTGTCAGCGTAAACCTCCTTGTCCGATACCACCATCTGTAATTGCTTTGCGCCCCAGCTTAAATCGACACCATAGCAAGGATACCTGAAGTCATACATCACACATGTAAATTAATAACAATAATCTGTCTGAGAAATAATTAATCTCAATCGATGGTACAAAAACGATAAATCCTCTTAATATTTTGTTTTATAAAACTTCAATCTTATGATTAGCTGGAATTAAACATGCATTGTACTTAAACAATTAGGTAGAATATTCTCTGCGGTCGAATGAGAAGCTACATGTAAATTGATTGTAGAATTCAAGTGTATATATATATATACATATATATATATACATATATATATATATATACATATATATATATAGAGAGAGAGAGAGAGAGAATTGATACACATATACTCTTGTTTTACTATTCACACACCTGCTTTTTACCATCATTTTACTCACTTTAAAATTTAAAATTATCACGATACGCCTCGATCATATGAATACTCTCTCTCTTCGGTTTTCATTTTGCCGTTGATTATTCCATATCATTTTTTTTCAACCCATGACTTGAAACCAATGAACGATATTGAACTATCCACCATCGCTTAGTGCTTTGAATCCTATTGAAAAGAAAGAATGAAGAAGATGAAGAGAAAAAGAGAGGAGTTGATTCAAAAAGGGTTTCATTGATTTTTAGAAGTATGCCGTTGATTTAATGTATTTTATATCGCTCATGTCATATATTGATGTTGTTTTCAATCCGAATCAAAACAAAAAAATGATGCCCAGTTCTAAGTTCAAGATGTTGCATATGCATGTCTCCCTAATGAGAGAAATGTGCATGTACTATGTCTCTATTGGTAGGGAATGCGAATGAGTTGTGGGTCTCTAAATATATATATTCTCATGTGTCTTTTATTTTTCTTCTTCATCCTTTTGTTCTTGCTTTTATTGTTCTTCTACATCTTCTTTTTCTTTTTATTGGTTTGTTTTCTGGTTTTTTCTTTCTTTCTTTCTTCTTTCTCTTTTTTATGAGATTCATAAAAATATGTATTGTCCATATGCAAAGAAGGAAACTATGAAAAAAGAATATTTGTCACTAAAATAAAGAGAAGAAAATTCTCAATAAAGAGAAGAAAATGCTAAAATTTGAGGTGGAGATGAGAGAAAGTGTTGAGGGGTAATTTTGGTATTTTTGAAGAGAGAGAAAAAGGAAGTGTTAAATGCATAATCTGTTTGGTTGGATAATCTTGTCAAATTTTAATATCAAGAGCTCAAGTGATAAAACACCTTGTGGTTACACAAAATACAAAAGCGCAAATATTATCCTTTATACGCAAATAAAAACGAAAACCATTCCTAATCCACAGGCTTCTGCACAGGCAAAGTTTTGCCTCATTGCTGTGATTCTGCGTGTGTGTGGACAATGACAGTTTTAAATGGAATTAAGAGAAGAGTCCTTCCTTCCTTCAGTACAGTACAGCACAGCACTCACGAGGTATTCTTGTTTCTCACGTGGTAAATTAGAGGGGAGAAGGAGGGACTCGTGTCCTTGATGACAGTACAGTGCTCCATGTGTCTCAAGTGATGTGCAGAAAGCAATTTATTGGATCTGAACGCCCAACAGACTCTTCACATGCACTGATTAACTAAGGAAGAGAAACAACGTTGGTCTTACGTTTCTACAACCTACCATAGTGCCACAGAGACACGGATACGGACACGAATGCATGGATGCAATAAACATAGGTAAATAGGCGGGATATTTGTTTGTTTGTGCAGAACGAAAAGGAAGATAGGCATATGATATGAAGAACAAATCCCAATTAGACAAAGATGAAGAGAATCCTAATCTTTAAAATGATGCTTATGCTCCATGACATCTTGCCCTCCATAATAACGCATCTTCTATTCACCTGATGTAGATATCCAAGATGCTTTTCTGAGGTTTGACATTGATGAATATTTCTCAACCACTGATATTAAAACATATAATAAAATCATGTACGTGACAATCAAATTGTAGAGTTTGACGAAAACTAAGCTACAGATCTCATCCATTTGGTCATAAAAAACATTACTGGTTTTTCATTTTATATACATAAATTCTTCTTAACCCACACATATACATATATATATATATATATATATATATATATATATATATATATATATATATATATATGAGAGAGAGAGAGAGAGAGGAAATGTATTCTATACTCGATACTCAATCGCTCGTTTTCCATGGTTTCACTGTTTCAGCCACAGTGACTACCTTTCATCGCGTTTCACTCTTCCACTGCTTAAAATCGCCTTTCATCGGTCAAAACAGTTGTGGTTACCACCAAAACTAACTAAAAAAACTTAAATATCTATATGTGATTTTGTGGTTTTATTTAGGTTTTTTAGATGGACTTAGTGGTAATTTTGACTTGTAGAAAACAATTTTAAAAAGTAGAAGAGCAGTAGAAGATGGTGGAAGACTATGGCTATTGGTTGAAACAATGAAATGATGCGAAACTAGTTATTGGGTATGATTGAGCATTGAGTATAGACTACTCTCCCTTATATGTTAAGTTCTTTGTTAAAGACCAACCGTGGGGTTTCAGTTTCCTTGCAGTCTCCCACTTTCCTACGGATAGATGCAAATGTTACAAAGAAGGATTTGGGAGCTATGGGGATATAATATATCACCTTTCATCTATGCTCATAAGAACCTACGAAAAGCTTGATATTCTTCATATATATAATGAACAGCGTCATTAGATCCGAGCATAAATGGCTTTTTCATGTGCCTGTGCATGTTATTAGACCCCTTTTTCTTCAAGAGCATAATCCTTCTTCCAGAGAGAGAGCTGCAGGTAGAGCTTATAAATGAACTTGTAAGGCCATGGTCATTCTCGGCAACCCAGCATAGAAACGGTTGGACGGGTCATCTAAGCATTATCTGTGGTTAGAGTTACAAAAAGGATGACCATAATGGCCAAAAAGGATGAAACCGTCGGACCGTTACCAAAAGACATGGTAACAATCCAGATATATAGGCTCCTAAAGAGGAAAGCCTAGTGGGATCAACTTAGAAGGGAGGAGCATGCGTTCTCTATAAATACAGAGCAATGCAGGCAAGAAAGATATAGAAATAGATCATCGGAATACCGAAAACCTTCCCAGGCAAACCCCGCTGAGAGAAAACCTCAAACAAATAAATCACATACCTTTATTCTTCCACTGCAGGCGTACCTAAGAAGCTACACAGCAAGGAATTGGAGGTCGACGGCAAAGAACCAATGGTCGATAAAAGCCGAAATCCGACAAGAAGACAACCTGAACGCCACATCTGGTATCAGGGCCTCGTTTTTTACCCTGCAAACAGGTAAGTGTTAGTCTACATAAAAAAATGGGAAGAAGAGCAGAGTTTTCATTTTTTTTTAAATTGTAGAGAACTCTATCTGAGTTATGACATGGCATAGGGCCAATCCTACCTGAGTCAAGAAAGGACAGATATCGACTAGGAAAAAAAATGGTGGCTAAAGGCAAAAGGACACCCGTAGCACAACAGCCGCAAGAGTCGTGGTGGCCAAAAGACACCTGCAGCAGAACATCGGTAAGGGCCGCGGGTGGCCAAAGATCACCTGCATTAGAACAATGACAAGGGTCGCTGGTGGTCAAAGATCACCCGCAAGAGAACAACGACAAGGGTCATGGGTGATCAAAAGGACAACCGTAGTAGAACAATCGCGAGGGTCGCCCGAAACTAGTGGCACAATGCTGCGAGCCAGGAGGCAGAACAACTACAACCAGTGACAGTGTCGCGGGCTAGGAGGCGGAACAACCGTAATCAATGGCACAGGGTTGCGGGTTTAGAGGCGGAATGCCGACCGCCCCCCCTCTCCCTCGCTACATCTTTTCCCTCTCTCTCTCTTTTAGGCTTTTAAAGCGCTTAGAAAACCGTTAGGCAGTTTTATAAAATAGTGAGTTGAAACCAACGGTTTCTTAAACCGCCTCGGGCAGCGAACTAAAAAGTTTGTTATGCTTTAATCGGTTTTTAAATTTTACAACACTGCTATCAAACAAAATTACGAAAATATCCAGATATTTTTGGGTAAGAAGAATGTTTTGCCTTTATTAAGGTAAAAAGTCGGTTTTACCCCTGGTAGTTTATGAAAATTACGAAATACCGAGCTATTGATTTACATTACTACCCTTCTCGGTTCAGGTTATTACAATATTGCCACTATGTTAAAAGATAATTTTTCCTTATCCTTTTAAGAAAATTCCAGATTCGGACTGAGGAGAAAAATTACGAATTTACCCCCGATTAGTTACGAATTTTACAAAAGTACTAAAAGCTAATTTTATTATAAAATTACAAAAGCGGACATATAGTTAAAATTACAATTTTACCCCTGATATTTTTGAAAAATTATTAAAGGCAGTTGTTTTCTGGGGGGAAATTACAAATTTATCGCAGGTTGTTTATATTTTAGAAATGAGTTATTTTGAGCTCATTTTTGCGATATTCTGCATTGTTCTAATCAGATTCATGCTATGTGCATTTTGTTGCTTATTTAATGTTTCCTTTTTAGACCGTCTAATTGTTATAATTGCCAAACACATAAAAATAAACTCAATAATATGTGTGTCTAAACTGGCAAAAACCAAAAAGTTAAATAGTTTGAACTTCCAAAAATAAAAGAAAAGAATTTCGCTTGCTCTACACTAGAAGTTGTTGAGTATGTCATAAAGAAAACTGTGCGTCTACCACCACCAAACGCAACTAAGCAACAAATAGAAATATATAAAATATTTCTAAAGGACGACACAATAGCATAAACTGTTATATTAACATACATAGAGGACGACTTGATAAGGGTCTTCAAAGAGTACGAGACTGCAAAATAGTTGTGTGACTCCATAACAGTCAAATATGACACAACTGTCCAACTGCATGTTCAGTTGCTACTACAAAAATATAATTCCTTCAAAATAAAAGGAGACAACGTAGTAGAACATGTAAACCATATGTTGGTAATGGCTAGGGATCTAGCTATGGTAAAGTCAGTCATCCCGAAACCGATGTAGATATCGACAATCATGAATAGTCTTCTCTCGTCATAGAACATGGTCGCCACTGCCCTTAGATGAGTGACAAAAATTAACCTTTCTGAATTGCTTCTAAAACTAGCAATAGAGCAAGAACACATGAGTAAAAACAAGAAAGAAAAATTGCTAGTGGTATAAGATGAGATAGGGTCTAGCTCCAAACCCAACCAAAAGAGAAATAAACCAAACAAAAAGTTTGGCAAGAATAACAAATAGGACAATCAATTTTTTAAGAAAATGTAGGAAACCACTTCTCGGGTCAAGTGTTTCAACTATAGAAAAATGAAATACTACAAGAGGGATTGCTGCAATAAGAAAGGTGGAAGAAACAACCCATAACACGGACAATCAGAGAAGCATGACATAATCTGCGTAATATCAAAATGTATCTATATGGACCGCTCGGTAACTGGTTGGTTGGTCAACTCTGGAGCTACTAGACATATCTCGAAAACTAAGGAAAGGGCAATGAATCTAAAGGAATACAAATCAGGAGAACATCGGGTGTATATGAGAAATAACACTTTCTCATATGTTTTGAGTACTGGGTCTTTTAGAATCTTTGAATAAGACAAACCGGTTGTACTGACTGATGTATTGATTGTGTCATTAATAAGGCGCAATCTGGTTTCGGTCTCTGCCTTAGTAAAGAAAGTTTTTGAGGTAAGGTTTATTCCTAGCAAGGTGACTATGGAGAAACATGGGAGAATTTTATTCTGTGAAAAATTTGATGTAGAACATGGGTTGTTCAAACTAAATGATAATGAAAATGAAAATCTTTTTGCTTATATTGAATGTGCCTTTAATGTTGATGTGAATGTATGGTATAAACGCCTGAGGCATATAAGTCTAGAAAAATTGAGAAAATTATCCAACTTTAACTTACTGCCTATATTTAAGAAAAATACTTTCAACAAGTGTGAAACTTATATACAAGAAAAAATAACAAGAAAAGTTTTTTCCAAAGAGTCAATAAGGGCAACAACCATTTTGGAAGACATTAACACGGATTTATGTGGATCATTTAGAGTAAGGTCACACCATAGAAAGGTTTATTTTATAATATTTATCAATGATTACTTGAGATATACATATTTGTATCTCTTAGCACATAAATTTGAGGCACTAGAAGCTTTTAAAGAATATAAGCAAGAAGTTAAAAATCAACTGAGGCATTCAATCAAAGTCTTAAGATCAGATAGAGGTTGTGAATATTGCTCTGTAGAATTTCTTGAATTCTGTAAAGACTTTGGTATTGAAAAGCAAAATACAATACATATGACACCTCAACAAAATAGCGTAGCTGAAAGATATAATAGGACCTTCCTGAATATGACAAGGTCAATGTTGATTGATGTCTCTCTAACAAGGATATTTTGGTGAGAAACAATAAGTAAAACGATATACATACTCAATAGATTATCATGTAAGGTTGTATTTACTATATCATATGAGATGTAGTTTGGAAGAAAACCAAATAGGAGGTAGGGATCTATTGCACATATAAAGATCCTTGATAAGTCTAGAGACAAGTTAGACAGTAGGTCATTGAGATATATATCAGATATCCTAAAGGTTCAAAGAGATATCGGTTTTATCATAAGTACCACACACTGATAGAAAGCAGAGATGTTGAATTCTTAGAAGATACTAAGAATGACATCCTAGAAAATAATGATGAATATACTAATGATCTAGTAGACCTAGATCAATCATGATATGAACTCACAGAAAATCTTCCTAAAACAATCAAAACTTTAAGTGGATATGAAAGACTTAGGGCCGCACCGTCGTACTTAAAAGATTATCACATTTATCTTCCAAAAGAAGTGTGTAATTCAGTGGATTTAGATGAGTTGACTTATAACTTGACTTATCAGTAAGTTATGAACTCATCGGGAGCAATAAACTAGAGGAAAGCCATGGATTAGAAAATTAAATCTATTGAGAAAAACCAAGTTTGGAAATTGGCTGATTTGCTAAAAGGAAGGAAAACTATAGGCTGTAAATATGTTCTGAAAAAGAAATATAAGGTCGATGGTTCAATCAACAAGTTTAAAGCGAGGTTGGTTGCAAAGTCTTTTTCACAAAGAGAGGGGATAGATTATGTTGAGACATATTATTTAATTACAAAATTTTCATCCATAAGGATAATCCTGACAATATCTACATATTATGATTTGGACTTATATCAGTTAGGTGTAAAGACAGTTTTTCTAAATGGAGATTTAGATGAAATCATATACATACATCAGCCAAAACGATTTATAGTTGACGGCCAAGAGGATAAAGTATATAGGTTGAGAAAATCCCTATATGGCCTCAAACTGTCACCTCACAATGGTATTTGACTTTTCAAAATGCCACTGTAGAACTTGGGTTTATGGCTAATGAACTTGATCACTATGTATATGTTTGGAATAATGGGCGCCACTTTGTCATCTTATCATTATATGTAGATGACATATTGATGACTAGGAATGATAATAAGATGATTGTCAAAACCAAGTCATGGTTAAACTCAATGTTCGAAATGAAGGATATGGGGAAAGCATCCTATATCCTAGGCATAAAGATCTCTCGAGATAGAGAATCTAAACTCTTATGCCTAAGTTAGGAGAGAGATATTGACTATATCATAAATAAGTTCAAAATAGGCGAATGCAAGTTTGTGTTACACCAGTTGCAAAAGGGGTTAAAATAAGTAAGGCTGATTATCTCGGTGAACGAGACGATAAGCCTAACGTTCCTTATGCATAAGTTGTGGGTAGCTTGATGTATGCTATGTTGTTTACAAGACCTGATATCAACTTTGTTGTTGGTCTTGTGAGTAGATATCAAAGTAATCTTGGATGACAACATTGAATAGCTGTAAAAAGGATTATAAGATATCTGAAAGGAATAAGAGATTTGATATTGTGTTTTCAAGCAGATGAACTGAATGTGGTAGGATACTCAGATGCTGACTTTGTTGGGAGCAAGGATGATAGCAAATCTACCTCGGGGCAAATATTCTTATTTAGAGATGATGTTTTTTGGGCATGTAAGAAACAAGGTTGTGTAACATTGCACACACAGAAAACTGAGTATGTGGCTTGTTGTATGGTTGCAACGAGTGTTGTCTAGATAAGCCGCTTCATACATGATTTGAAGCTGAAAATAACCGATGAGCATATTGTCATTTACTGTGACAACAACGCAGCAATTACTCTTATCAAGAGTGGAGCTGATAGTTCTAAAAGCAAGCATATAATGGTTAAATACCACTATGTTCATGATATGGTTATGAGAAAGGAAATATCAATCTCATACAAGCCAACAAATGATATGTTGGCAGACCCCTTGACTAAAGGCATAACAGAGAATTTTTCTCAAAACAAGTTGCAAACATGGGTTTGAGATATGTTTGATAGTTGTGTAGGTAAATAACTACACAACGGATAGTGATTACAATAGCAATTATGAAATGACATTACTAGCACTTGGCTCGAATGGCCAAGTGGGAGATGTAAGGCAGTGGCCATTCTCGACAACCCAGCACAGAAACGACTGCACTGATCATCCAGCTGTTATCTGTGGTTAAGGTTACGGAAAGGATGGTCGTAACGGCCAAAAAGGATGAAACCGCTGGACCATTACCAAAAGACACGGTAACAATTCGAATGTAGGGGCTCCTGAAGAGGAAAGTCCAGTGGAATAAATCGGGGAGGGAGGATCATGTGCTGCTCTATAAATACAGAGCAGCGCAGACAAGAAAGATATATAAACATATCATCGGAATACCGGAAACCTTCCCAAGCAAACCCCACTGAGAGGAAACCTCAAACACATAAATCACATACCTTTGTTCTTTCGTTGCAAGCATACCCGAGAAGCTACATAGCAAGGAACCGGAGGTCGATGGCAAAGAACTAGAGGTTGACAGAAGCCGAAATCCGGCAAGAAGACAACTGGAAACACCACAGAACCAACGTTCGTAGTTCAGCACGTCCCCAACTGCTTCATGTTCGACTCAATTCTCTCTCTCTCTCTCTCACACACACCGTTGGAACGTCTGAAGCTGCATTGAGGTGCTTGTTTGTAGCACCCCTTGCATTGAAATGCATCTTCATGGCTTTAGACTGTTTGTATCGTATCTCAAGTTGCATCCAATGGTGATAGGCGAGGATAAGACAAGAAAAAGAATATTCGTATAATATTCATTGTCGTCATCAGATATCTAA
This sequence comes from Brasenia schreberi, assembly GCA_036023115.1. Classification (NCBI taxonomy): domain Eukaryota; kingdom Viridiplantae; phylum Streptophyta; class Magnoliopsida; order Nymphaeales; family Cabombaceae; genus Brasenia; species Brasenia schreberi. The sequence continues at coordinate 19,032,917 of JAYKKT010000060.1, read as the reverse complement.
TTGGAAAATAAATATAGTAACGTGATCATCGTTATCTTCTTCATCCTGATTGGCCTCATTCAACATAGACTTACCTGGTCACTTGTCACGATTCCTGGAAACTTTGTCTTCTTCCTTCATGCATGAGCTTGCGTGGACATTTTTTATCATCTTTCTTATTAATTAGAAGGAAAACTCCTGCACCAAAACGGGCACAATATGTAAACCTAGTGCCATGACCGGATCGGTTTGTACCTTGTTATTCTGCAAGTGGATTCAAGTAAAGGAAACACCATGCTAGCTTCACCCAAGCTTATACAATGGCGGATCTACATGGAGGGGTGGGGGGGCAGCCGCCCCCCTTGGAAATTTACAGTAAACCTACCTTTTACAGTGAATATTTGGTTGAGTTTCATGCTTAGCCCCACTTAACACTATGAAATATGTATGTCACCCCCTCCAACACTATTTTCTAGATCCACCACTGAGCTTATATATATATATGTTACAAAAAATTGTCTTAGGTCCACCAGATCAACTTCAAACTGAAACCAAGTTGCAAGAGGAAACCAAAATGCAACCTTTTATTGACCCGACAAGGAGGACTTAATGAGCAACAAAATTGAACTTCAAACTAGCATTGATTAATATTATCCTATTCTCGAAAAGAATTCCCTCACTCCGAGCGCTAGCTCACCTGGTAGGGGGCTCAACTCGCAAGATGACGGTCATGAGTTTGACACCCGGGGCATACATACCTGGCTTCAGCCTTCCATTGTAACCAAAACAAAGAATTAGTTAGGTGGGTTCATCTTCATGCTTTGCTACCCAATACATAAAGAGTAGGAGAAGGATCCAAGAAGAAGGAAGAGTTAAAGGACGCATTAGCATCGCCCTCTAATTAAATAGCAGGTAATTACAAAATAATTGGTGGAGAAGGTCATGAGTTCGGTGCTCAGGGTGCTGGTCTAGTCAAGGTCTACCCAATCGTATCCCCCATTCGAATAAACAATTACTAATTACTTAATTACTGAAAAGGAGTCCTTTTAAACTGGACCAAGATCAGGATTTTGAAAGAAAGTAAGCAAACTTATGGACTTCACCATGTGATAACAACTGATCATCCCCCCACATGACATGTCTGGCTTGAAGAAGGACCACCCTGTTAATTCAATGCAGCTTGTAAAGGGAAAGCTGGATCCAAATCAGTCCTACAGTTTTAGGTCCCACGAGCAACCCTGGGCTAGCAGCATTAATGTCATCAGCGTTTGGTTCCATTTGAAGACACAAGAGTAGCCTCATGTAGCCCTGGCCCCTGAGTTTCCTTTCTTTGGATAATTTTACTTTTACTGTTTGTCAACTTTCGTGTCCCCTCTCTCTCTCTCTCTTGTGTGTGTGTGTCGTACGCATGCATGTGTGAGCATACACACATGCACAAGAGGGAGTGATTTGGGAGGACATCAATGAATCAGATCCCATTCTGATGGAATTGGGGCCCGTTTTTTGGATTCGCCTCCATTGTTAAAGCTGTCAGATCCAGACGCAATGGATGGTGGAGAAAAGGGAGTGTTTGAAGTACGGACTGACCCGACTTTGGCTGAAATGGGCCCGTATATTGGATATTGGGTCCATCGTTAAACCATGACAAAGCAGAAAAGGGTGTGTCTACAACAAGGGCCTTGTTAGAGACAGGCAGGCAGCGCATAGGACGGGATATTGGATCATTTGAGATAGGTTTAGGATCCGGCCCAGTGAATACCTCAGGTTATTCCCAAGATTAATCCCATCCATATATATCATGTTAGTTATTGTCCAACAATGTACACTGTACAATTCTTATTCGCTTAATTATGATATAAGAACCAACTTTCAATTATAAAAATCATCAGCTCTTCAGTTTAGACATAAGATGAGTTTTAAGGGATATAAATACGAATCGGATTCCAACCGGTTAAACGTGCTTGTAATCGACAAACAACATTATGAAAAACTAAAAATATCAGGAAAAGGGAGAAGGAAACAGGGCTGAGTTAGCCTACCAAGTTATTTTTTTCACCAATTCCATTTTCAGCAACTTGAGTTTGTACTCTGACTTAAGATCCAGGCATGAAAACCTATTCATGGTTTCGAGAAACCATTCGGCATGATCATAATCAACCAGCCATGTTGGAGAACAAGGCTATACCGAGAGTAATTCAGCGTAGATTCAGTGTCGGTTATTAGTGCGATCGATCGAGCTTTAATGTTCTGGCCCAACCCATGTTTTAGACCACACGAGTAGGCTTGAAACAAATCACAAGGATGCACTTCTAGTCAAGTGAGTTGAACCATAATTGTATTGTCAAGCGAGTCACACTCAACCGGACTGAGTTTGCAGCTCTAAACTAAATGCAAGATCACAGGGTGACACTGCTACTCTATAGTCCGGTCCCTACACCACATTGAATAACACAATACTTGAAATCAGCTTGACTTCAGTTGATTAAGAGAGTGGCCTATCAATGTTTCATAATCAGTTCTAAATTATGCATATCCCTGTGATGAATTCAACACCCTGCAGGAATTTAAATTTCTGATAAATTCGGAGAGTTCACTCGAAAACGGAAATGAGGTTATTTGTGTTCATTCCCGTGCAACCCAACACGATCTTGGACGGGAAATTGGAGAAAAGGATGACTAGGAGTTTCATACGGCATGAAATGGAACTCCAATTTGGGTTGCCTTCTCTATTCATTTGCTCCCATGTTAGAACTTGGCAATTCAGGAATTGCCATAAACCAAACACTAAATGGTTGTTGAAGTTCTCTGAAATTCTGAAACCTTTCAATAGTTCTTGTCGAAGCCCTGAATCTGCATACCCGCTTCTGTCGTTCTCAACCTCTGCCATCTTGACGTTGGTTCTTAAAGTATACTCAAATGTATAGTATAGAAGTATATTTCAGGAAGTGGTTATGGAGTTGGTCGCTGCTTGTTTTGGCCTCTTGAAGATTGTTCGCTGTTTGGATAGTTTGTTCCATCTTCTTTCTTGGTGCCATTCTTTGACAATCTTTATACAACAAACAACAACAACTAAGCCTTTTCCCAACGGGGTCGGCTACATGGATTCTTTGTTTCCACAGATCCCTATCGTGTGCCATGTTAGCAGTTAACTCCCAATAAGCTAGATCATTCTTTATTGTTTCTCTCCAACACTTTTGTGGTCGTCCTCTACCTCTTTTAATACTTTCCAAATTTAGTTTTTCTAACTTCTTACAGGTTCTTCTTTTGATCTTCCTTCTATATGTCCAAACCATCTTAAATGATGTTCTCTCATTTAATCCTCTATTGGTGCCACTCCTAATTTGTTTCTAATAACCTCATTATGTATACGGTCTTTTCTTGTGTGACCACTCATCCATCTCAACATCTTCATTTCTGTCACAGACATCTTTTGTACATGTTGATGATTAACTGTCCAACACTCATAACCATAAAACATGGCAGGCCTAATTGCTGCTTTATAATATTTACCTTTTAATTTTAATGGTATCTTCTTATCATAAAGAATACCAGATGCTCCTCTCCATTTTAACCAACCAGCATTAATTCTATGTGTAACATCTCCATCAATTCTTCCATCACTTTGAAAAATTGACCCTAGGTATTTAAAACTTTCCTTTTGGGGAATACAATGTGTGCCAATTTTAATTTCTATGTCCTCTGAAGTAGTCAAATGATCAAATTTACATTCCATATATTTTGTCTTTGTTCTACTAAGTCGGAGGCCTTTGCTTTCTAATGTTTCTCTCCATAGTTCCAATTTTCTATTAACTTTTTCCTTAGACTCCTCCACTAATACAATGTCATCTGCAAATAACATACACCAAGGTACTTCATCTTGAATATGTTTTGTTAACTCATCCATCACCATTGTAAATAAGTATGGACTTAAAGTTGATCCTTGATGTAACCCAATATTAACTTCAAAGAAGTATGCCGTTCCTTCATGAGTCCTCACACATGTTTTTGTACTATCATACATGTCTCTTATAAGGTTAATATATGTCAATGGGATACCTCTTTTTTCCAAAGTTCTCCAAAGAACCTCCCTCGGTACCCTATCATAAGCTTTTTCTAGATCAATAAATATCATGTGAAGGTCTTTCTTTTTTGCTCTAAAATGTTCCATAAGACGTCTCAAAAGGTGAATCGCTTCAATAGTAGATCTGCCTGGTATAAATCCATATTGGTTCTCTGTTATACTTGATACTTGTCTTAACCTACGTTCGATAATTCTTTCCCATAATTTCATAGTATGACTCATTAACTTGATACCTCGATAATTCGCATAATTTTGAATGTCTCCCTTGTTCTTATATATGGGTATAAGTGTACTTGCTCTCCATTCCTCGGGCATCTTTTGGTTTTTCCATATTTCATTAATTAGTCTTGTGAGCCAAGTGATTCCTATTTCTCCTAGTATTTTCTAAACTTCTATAGGAATAGTATCTCGTCCTACCGATTTACGACTCTTCATATGTTTAAGAGCCTCATTGACTTCATTCTTTTGAATATGTCGGTAGAAATTGTGGTTTATATACTTTTCTGACTTGACTAAATCTCCTAAACTAATACTAACATCTTTATTTTCATTAAAAAGATTATAAAAATAGTTTTTCCATCTATTTCTTATATCATCATTTGCCACTAGAATTTTTTCATCCTCATCTTTTATGCATCTAACATAATTAAGATCTTTAGTTTTCTTATCTCTAACCCTAGCTACCCTAAAAATATCTCTTTCACCCTCTTTTGAGTTGAGTTTTTTATATAAGTCATCCCAAATCTTAGCTTTTGCTTCACTAACGGCCTTTTTCGCTTCCTTCTTTGCTTTCTTATAAGCTTCTAAAGTTTCATTAGTTTTCTTAGCATAATGTAATTTGTAACATGCCCTCTTTTGACAATCTTTATATTTCATAAAATATTATTCACAATCATAGAGCTAGTTGCTTGTTATATATATATAAACAAATATGTATGTACATGTGCGCATGTGTGTTGTGTGTTTTAGTTCTGAAATTAAGTCTTTTAGTTTTGGTTTATAGATACATATTAACAAGCTATTCTATTGGTTGATGTTACTTGTATACATTTTCTTCAATGGACATTTGTGTATCCTTTTCTGACAACCAACACACAGATCTTGATTAGCTGTGGACACTCTTTTACCTCTCGATCAGATGCACTTGAACCAGTCCTAATTAATCCCCTATCCTGAAGAGATTCTAATCAAATCAGATTTTGATCTTAAAACCTTAGTTTCCCCATTGTATCTGAACTGAAATTTGAATCAAGCCTAAAACTCAACCTTACGTCAACTTATAGATGTTTGTTTGATGCTTGATAGAACAAGTGGTGCAAGATTTCATTCCAAAACATGGCAGGTGGACTTCTGCTAAGTTTTCTTGATTGAATCAAGTTTTCTTTTTAATATATCTATGCATGCATATATATACACATAAACATATTACAAACATGTATATATGTAAATTTTCATGCATCTAACATATGCTATATGTGTTTTTGTTTGTTAATCCTTACGATATATTGGACATTGATTACTTGGATGAATGTATTCTTTAAATATTGCCTTTTAGATGATGAATTCTCACATAATGCTACAACTTGCTTTTAATTTTTATTAGCCTCCAATTGTTATATAAAATGCTTTATTTTGTTGATTTTTAAAAACATGGGATCGAGACGAGGCTACACCAAGACAATGGAGGCTAATATTGATAGTGAACATTTAGTTTTGGTGTTTGATGATTTTGAATATGTAAACATGATATCAATTTAGTTACTCACTAAATGTGTATTCTTTTTCATTTTGTTAGTGTGCATGTGTTGTTTTTCTATGTTCGGTTTTAAAAATGCTATTATGTATATGCCAAGGATTGAATTGAATCTTTTGCAATGATATGAAAGAAATATTCTCTTTATATGTGAAAAGATTTGTTAGATACACGTATGAAATCTTTTACATGCTCTAAAGCGTGAATAGGAAGGAAGCCAAAGTTGTCACGCTTTAAAAAACCGGAGCAAATTTTTCTCAAAGAGTCCTTTAAATGACGGTTGTGGCGTCTGCATTGTCCTTTGAAGAAAGACACCTGCTCTTCCCCTCTCACCAATCCTTACGTTGCCATCATTTAAAATTATTGAAGAATGAAAACCATATTTCCTATAATTTTTGAAAGCTATCGAAATACTATTCTCTATTATGGAAAATACCTTTTTTTTGTCGTTTCTCGTTTTTTCTTTTGGGTTGCAAGAGGAGGCCGAAGCCTAACACCCAGCACCCACACATGCACCCTACCAGCAGCAAACGCTCATTGGAAGGGCGAAGCTAATTGCGCTGCAGGGGTATCGGACTCATGACCTTGAACTTGTGCGTCGACTGCCTAGCCAAGTGAGCCATTGCTTCGTGGGATCTTTTAAAAGTGCGAGTTCCTCAGGAGATTTTGCTGCCGCATGTTTACCTCCGCGGTTTAGGGCTTCTCCTGGAAGTGGTCGTGTAAATGTGGATAGGTGGTATTTATTTGCATTAGACGGTGTTTGTCCTCATCTTTTCTCTTTCTTCGCGTCTCCTTTTATGGAACTTGATTTACATTTTGGTCGAGACTTCATCAACTTAGCGTCATAGTTGTATCGATGGCGATCTTATGTTGTAATACGGTATTATCAAATGAAATGAGAGTGCACCTGTCGTCGTCTATGAATCTCGAACAAGTGGAAGCCTTGCATGATATTATGTGGAATGTAGTTTCATACTCTGGTATCCTTTAGGCATCGGCCTTCTTAGGTTGAAGGAGAGCGTGCTTCATTTCGTTGTGATTTGTTTCCTGCACGTAAGATTTTGCGTCTTCATCTTTCTAGTAGGACTACTCTCAAGGATATATATCATTGATCTGTGTACAGCCCCTGCATTTCGTATTATATCTTTTTAGATGGGTGCATGGTGTAAGTTATATTATTTTAAAATTCTGAAGTATGGTGAAAGCCCCGAAAAAGTTACCGAACTTACAATCCAAATAATGTTCTTGTGATCGATTTGGTGGATCAGCACTTGAGTTTAGAGCGTGTCTATCTTAATGCTGTAAAAACCAGACATAAAGAATTCTCAATATTGGTGCTGTCAATTTTTTGATGATTTTGGAATTGGCCGTGAAACATAGGAACAGGAGGTAAGGATACGGAGACCAAAAGATCTCCATTTCCCTGCTCGGGGGGTGTCACACCCTCTGTGTCAATGTTTTAAAATCATGTTATGAACCGTATTGGAAGAACTTCTAGATATATGTATCCTATACCATACTGTGTCATGTCTATCCAACAAATCAACGAATACTTTTTCGCTCACTGTGGGTTCGGCTAGAGAGGTTCATGGTTTCAACACAGGAACTTCCTAGGACAACTTTTATAGTGCTCATCTGATGGAAACATAACACCAGATCCAACGAAGTCTGCTGCAGTCTGTCATTTCTTTATCCAGATTTAATTCTGCCTATGTAAGGGTGAACCTTCACCCTCACCAGAGTTGGAGTTTGCTCATATTTATTAATCACAGTGCAATCGGCATCATGAGAATTTCAGATAGGATGCTTGTGTCATTGTAAAATTGAAATATTTAAAATGGAAGCAATTAAGCAAAGTCATAAACTGTAAAAAATGAAACCCAAACAAAAAATATAATCATATATAAGCATCAAACCGATTGAACATATTTGTGGCCTTTATTTGTGAGTCATGTAGAACATATTTGTAAAACCATTGTAACCACTAATCAACTGAAATGAAATTTGAGAAAGTAGATTTGGTCATTCAACTATAAGAAACCTAATTCATATTACTAACTACAAGTTTGTGAGGTTAAATTGCTTATTTAATCTTTTTCATATATGATACATAAAAATATTTAGACGTCTTATGGAACATTTTAGAGAAAAAAAAAACCTTCACATGGTATTTATTGATATAGAAAAAACTTATGAATGATGTCAAGATATGTTCTTTGGAGAACCTTGGAAAAGAAAAAGAAAGGTATCTCATTAATGTATATAAATCTTATAGGAGATTATGATGGTGCAAAAAACATGTGTGAGGACTCACGAAGAAATGACAAACTTCTTTAAAGTTAATATTGGATTATTTATTTATATTGGTTCTTGATGAGTTAACAAAATATATTTAAGATGAAGTACCTTGGTGTATGTTATTTGGAGATGACAGTTTATTAGTGGATGGATCTAAAGAAAAAGCTAACACTAAATTGAAACTATAGAGAGAAACACTAGAAAGTAAAGGGTTTCAACTTAGTTGAATAAAGATAGAATATATGAAATGTAAGTTTGATCATTTGTTACTTCATAAGATATACAAAATTAAGATTGACATACATTGCTTTTCTCCTAAAGAAAGTTTTAAATATTGAGAATCAATTTTTAAGAGTGAGAAAAATTGATGGAGATGTTTCACATAGAATTAATGCAAGCTTATTAAAATAAATAGGGACATCATGTATTGTATGTGATAAGAAGATACCATTAGTCAATATTATAGAGCAACAATTAGACTTGTTACGTTTTATGGTTCTGAATGTTGGGAAGTTAATCATGAACATATACAAAAGATGTTCATGGCAGAAATGAAGATGTTGAGATAGATGAGTGGTCATATAAGAAAAGACTGTATACATAATGAGGTTAGAACAACAACAACTAAGCCTTTTCCCAAGCTAGATGGGGTCGGCTACATGAATTCTTTGTTTTCATGGAGTCCTATCATAATTTATAGAATCCATGACAAATAAGTCCGACAAAGTTTTATGTTAGCTGTCGTAAGCCTAATACAACCCTCTTCCTTTATCCAAGCTTGGAATTGGCCATGAAAGGGTGATCTCTTGCATGGGCAAAGTTGTATACATAATGAGATTATTAGAAACAAATTGAGAGTGACACCAATAGAGGATAAAATGAGGAAAAGTCATTTAAGATTGTTTGAACATGTAGAAAGACGGTTAAAGGAAGCTCCAATAAGAATGTATGGAAAATTAGATTGTGAAAATGTTAAAATAAGAAGAGGAAGACCACAAAAATTTAGGAAAGAAAGAATTATCTCGCTCATGTTCCGTTCACTGCTAGCATGACACATGATAGGTCTATATGGAAACAAAGAATCTATGTAATTGACCCCATCTAGTATGGGAAAAAGCTTTGTTGTTGTTGTATACATAAAAATATTTAATGTCAAATATGTGGCTTCTTTGTTCGTAGTAGAGCCTAAAATTGATAAATGATAAGTGTGGGGATGGAGTAGATTTTCTTGATTTCTTAGATTTAGCTTGTGGTAGCTTGAACGTTTAGTTCTAGCAAAGGTTTCTACTTCTGAATATCCACAGTGAAGTGCCAACTTAATGACAAATCTTGTGACTGATGGTTCTTGGTCCATATAGGGAAGAAATCAGGAAGGATGCTGATAGTGGGAAACTAGCATAAAGTTTATCCGTCTCAGTACATGATCTTTTCTGATATAATTATATTTATCTTGTTGCTCAGTAATAGTTAATATCTTCTTCAGCTGATGTAGCTCTTAACCTGACATATGTGTGAGAATTCCACTACAGGGGATGAAGCGGAAAGTAATCCTGATGAATCAAGTTAGTCAGCCGGTTGGGATTGGTGATTTTTCTGTGGGACTTTGGGACTTGCATCGACGAGATAAACTTCAATGGCCTTTCTGGTTGAATACAGTAGATGGCCTTCAGCTTGTGTGACATGAAGACCAATCTGTTAAGTTGCTGGGCTGTACCTCTTTCACGTCTTTTTCTTTGTCCAGATTGGAGATGTCTTTTGACAAATTGAGGCCATCTTTTGGTGGAAGATGTATTTCTATGTACGATCTTGTTGTGTCACGGTCTGAGTGCTGCTGGATTTCTTCTCACAAGATTACTTGTAATCACCACTATCAGGAAAATCTCGTTCGGAGTTATGTTTTGAAGGTTGGAAGTATGTTTTGGAGGTTGGATCCTCTTGTTACACTAGGAAATATTTGGGGCACATAAACATGCCACCCATCATGTTGGTTAGTCCACCATCAGTTCATTCTCAAATATGGGGTTCATCCATACATAAAACCAGTCATGGATGAATCGTGGATGGATTTATATTAAGGTGGGGTGGGGTTGGAATATTCTGAAGTTTAAACTATTGTCTAGCTTCTAAGCCCAGGGTCATTCACTTCACAGAAAGGAAGTATAAAGATAAATAAGGTCACGGTTTTAACCTTGAAATTTACATAAAAGCTACAATAAGCTGTCAGCTAAATACAAACCCCACTTCCCCACCTTGAATAGTGCATGGTGGGTCGTGTCAAGGGACGTTCCTTGAGATAGATTTGCTTGCACTCAAACCCTCAAGTTTAAATATTTCCAATACGCTTTGCACTACATGAAAGAAGAGAGCTTTATAAGACTATAGCAGCGTCTAGATCATAAAATAGTAAGAATCATTAGTTGCATTGCAACATGGCTTCGTCTAATTAATCAACATTAAGTTCATTACGAAATATTTTTAGTGCTAGGAAGCAACTGTTTTATTTGAAGATCACAAGTTCCAATATGGGGCATTCATCTATATCTACCTATGGGGTTAGATATAGATGCTTTATTTTATTATATAATAAAATAATAACAGTGATTAGTTGTAGGCTTCAGAGGAGTTTTATGCATCCCTTTAGAGAGCTGCGTGTGGGCATATGTTATATATTATATGCTGCTCTCTCTCTCCTTTTGTCAGTAAATTTTACTCTTACTTTCTTGTTCCTCCCTTTACTCTTTCTGTTGGTTTCACAACCCAGTATTCTACGTAACCCGGCTGTGCTTACAGAAAAGCACAGAGAAAGAGAAAATCCCAGTTAACTTCACGTTCGAGGGAAACTAAGCCATGTTCCTGAGCCGTTAGACTGCAGACACACACACACACAGAGAAGTCAATCGTCAAGAAGTGACACGGCCTTATAAACAACTCAAATGGGTGGGACGTCGTTCGTCGAGGAGTGGTAACACGGCTTTATAAACAACGCAAGTGGGCCGGACGTTAATCGTCAAGAAGAGAGACGGCCTTATAAACAACTCGAAAGGATTGGGACAAGAGGCCCACTTTCTTTGTGAGAATGGCGTTAACTGTAGACAGATTTTTGGTTATTTTATCACGATAACATTGTTTTTAACGTGACTTTGAGGTATTACATCGTCTCGGTAACACGCGAAAATCCACAAGAGACTTACTTGCTCGCGTTCATTGCTCGTACAAAGTTTATATATCTTTATCTTAACGACGGGTTTCCAATACTTTGATTCACAAAAGTTTTCGAATTGCATTATTTTTTACGTTAAAAATTCATAGAACAAAATCTTGACTTTCCATTCTCCCCTCCTCCCTCGGGCTTTTTCAGCATAATTAAAGCTGATTTCCCTTTGTTGATTTTGTAGTCTTCCGTCCCTTCTTCAAAGCCTTCCCCACCGCCATGGCCACGACTTTCAGAGAAATCCCATGCCCGTCCCCTTCGCCGTCGCCGGCGAAGCTCCTGGACGTCGACCTGACGATCGTCTCCGGTAAGCATCTCAAGAACGTCAATTGGCGCCATGGCGACCTTGTCGCTTACGCCGTCGCCTGGATCGATCCCGACCACAAGCTCCCCACCGCCGTCGATTCCTCCGGCGGCACCAAGCCCGTATGGAACGAGCGCCACTCCCTCGCCCTTCCCCTCACGAATCTCGACCGTTCGTTCCTCACCATCGACGTCCTCCACTCCTCCGACCCTTCCTCCCCTCTTTCCAAAACCCTCGTCGGCTCCGCCCGCCTTTCCCTCTCCAACGCCGGGGCCGGCCACGACTCTCCCCGCCTATTATCGCTCGAGCTCCGCCGCCCCTCCGGCCGCCCACACGGCAAAATCAAGGTGAAGATCGCCGTAAAAGAGCGTTTCCTCCCTCCCGCGTCAGCCCCGGCTTCCTATTTCCCTCTTCCGTCCCAATCGAGGGATTTCCGCAGCTATTCTTCCTATCAGTACGTCGACCCCTCGTATCCTAGACCACCCAATTACTACCCTGGTTTATATACGCATCCTAGCGCTTTCCCTCCTCCACCACCGCCCCCACAGGCCGTAGCGGTCGACTATTACAACCGCCCCGGGTATCTCTGCGGCCCCTCAGCGCCTTTTGATTCCTCTCCGGCATCTTCTTCGTTGTATACTGCGGATTACCGAAAGGGGAAGGGGCCGAAGGTGGGGTTCGGGACCGGGGTGGCCGTCGGAGCGGTCACCGGTGCTGTCAGCAGGCTTGCTCTAGAAGAAGGAATCAAGTATGAGGAGGAGAAGGCTGCGGAGAGGGCAGAGAAGGATATGTCAGTCAGGGAGAGGCTTCCCGATTATCGTGGCGACTACTAAAAATTGCTCCTTCGGAGGGATGCCAGAAGGTAAGGTATCGGTCGTCGACGTCGTTGTGAATTATGATGTATGTATTTGTTGTGGGATTCGAGTTGGTGACTACGCTTGTATTTATGCGGTTTCTTTCGTCGCTAAGGTTGATATTTTGCTTTCTCGGTCGATAATGGTGAGTTCTAAACGATCAAAATTGTGGAACCTATTTTAGTTATGCAAATGTTGGTTGATGCTCTTTCCTCTTTTCCTTGTCATTGCATTCCATGATTGTTTTGCAACGAAAGCATAGAATCATCTACACAAAGCACTTACAAATATGAGATCAAACAAACACAAATGGCTACTCCATGGGTACCTTCTACTCATCGTCACTTAAGAGACACAGATACAACTGGGGTCGACCTTGCAAGCTCCAAACTCGACTAATATATACTCAAAGATGCTAAACAAGTGCCAAATCCTTCTCTCATGGAGATTAAAAGGCCTAAAACTCTCAAACTCTTACTTCTCGTTCTCAACCTTTTAAAAGTAACCAAAGATCAAACTTCCAAAGCCCCATCATGTATGCTCTCATAAACCAAAACCTATACATTGTTTTAGACTTCAATGGCTACGTTGAAAAATCAATACAACTTATCACAGGAAGGACTTACTAGCCCATGAAAAATACAATATGTGGGCAACAATGAAGTATATCAAACTGTGGTTTCAAGTTCGAGCCACAGACTCAATAGTTACTCCTTTCATTTCTTATCACTCACGGCGAGTGCGAAGCATGGTTTTGTTGGTGAACAGATGTGAGGAATTAGTTGGTGGACAGTTCAAAAGAGGCAAAGGAGGGCCTGCAGAAGTGTTGGAGACAACAAAACACAGTATTGCTTTTTCTATATCGAACGTTCATGTGACATAAGATAGAGCACAATGATGACTATGAAACCATGTAGCCGACCCATTTAGTATGAGAGAAGATTGATTTTGGTTCTCGTATGTCAAATTTCAAAGTTCTATATTATCTATGATGGAAATAAAGATGTTTCTATGGATGTACAGTCATGTAAAGCAAGACAAGTCATATCGAAAAGGTTGGCTGAAACTGATAAAAAATGGAAGGATGCTTTTGTTGAGAAATGACCACATGCCGCTCTAGTGTTGGATGAGAAGTTGGTTACAAAGAGGCCAAGAATGGCCGAAAAGTGTGGAAAGAAAATGATAAACACATGATTTTGGTTCTTGAAACGAAATTTTGGTTATATGTCAAGTATAAATCACAAAGGCGGCTATGGGTATGTATAATTAAGTGCTGATTGATATTTTTAATGTATTTGGACATTGTCTATAGGTCATTGAGCGCAAATACTTGCATTTGTAGTTGTTAGAAACCTATATTAGCTGTACTTGCAAACTTTGATTTGCTTCTTGGAGTTCTATTGGATAGGATACATAATCTTTTATGAGAAAATACGAATCTTTTGCCCATTGCATGGGATATCTTCCACCCTCATGGGTAACTGATTTTAGGACTTGGTTTGGCTCATAGGATGAGACATTGGCAATTTTCTTCCCCAAATCACTTACAGGCTGTACAAGTCTTTTTATTTCTTTGCTCTCTTTATCATTTGTTGATTAATGAGACATTTTCCTCCTTTCTGCAACGAGTGCCAAGACAATGTTTGAAGGTTAAAAATGGTGAATCCTGTTACAGTGTAGCCCATTGACCATCTGCAACCTTTGATTTAAGGTCTGTCTATCTGTTAAGGTCCCTTCTGCTTGGGTTTATGGTTCTTGAATTGCTTCTAGAACTCGTGAGTTTAAAGTTCCAGGCAAGGAAAGTGTTTCCTGTGATTCCTTCACACTTGAAAATGCACATATGTTAGACTTGAGAAAGAATCCGACTTTTTCCTCAAAAGGCATACTGTGTTTGCGCTGAACACCTACAAGTTATGACGACATCCTGATATTGCCTAACTGGGTGACTGAATTACCTGATATCAAGCGAATTCCAACCACTGTCATCTGTAACATTAGTTGGTACCTCAGCACCTGATTCTAGGGCCTTCTCTCTGGTTTCATGCATTATTGGTTGATATTTTAGATGCCAGAGTTCCGTCTGTTTGCCACTGACCTGCAGTTCAAGACGTGCACTAGGAACACTGTAGTTGTCAATTACGTTTAGGTGTATTATTAGCTAACCTAGTTAGTTATCAAGAAGTTCCTTGATTTGATGGGGCTAGGTTTATGTATTAGTTAGGAGCAAATTTTGGAGAAGATGGTGTATTCCGTGTGAGCATGCTTGCGGATCCACTTTGAGAATAAGGTTTCTTAATTCTTTTGGTTTTTCCTGACGTTCTTGTGGAAACTGAACAATGGAACTAGTATTTTATATGAGGTAGGTATCTGATTGAAGTAGGTATGGTGCTGTTCATGGGTATGCACTTTCCGAGCAATAAAAGTTCATGTAACAAAAAAAAAAGTGATACTATTCAAACGCCTTTCAGTAAACAGATAACAACAATACATGTAAAAGGTTTATATTAAGCAAAGTACAGAAAGCTATTCTTTCTCTTGAGATTAGAGGAAATTATGAAGTTACTGTAACGTCTACATGAAAGTCCTCTGATGTGTGATTCCTACACATGAATTTTGGTCGTGGTTCCTCAACAAGGTTTGCATACCATGGATTCCATCACAGAGAACCAAGGCCTCTACCATGGTCTGCGTGATATCGCCCATTGGCCACCATGGTGAATAAGCTTTTCCGAAAGTCAATTTACACGATTAACCGAGAATACCACAATCACGCTTCTAAAAGGTTGGGAAACCTACATTGTGGCGCATTACGTTCGTGCTCGTAATCCGGTGTGTCTAATCACACGATTTTCATCGGCAACAGTTCTTTTGGTAATTAAAATTGTATTATATATAATTAAAGTCTTTCAGTATAGAGTTACTGCCTGTCACAGTCATTTCTTAAGCCTTATTATGGTCTTAAACATGAAGATGCACGTCTTATAAACTTGCACATTGCTCTGGATATTTTAATTAGTGGAAAGTACTTTTGGTGAGATACTTCTTATTGCAATGATGATTTATCGTTAATTTCTTCATGCTCGTTCCCAGTTCATCTTTCTGTCATATTAAGTGCAAATAAAGGCCAGGGGCATGTGATACGCTAGGGGCGTCATGGAAGAGTCTAATGAGAGCGAAGATAATGGCATCAGTTCCTGAAATTGGGTTCAAGGAATGAACAACCTCAAAACAGATAACAAAGAAATTGGCTTTGTTATTTGTAACTTTGCTGAAATAGCTGCAGCTGCATGTCTAAAGACCAACTTTCTTCACGTGTTGTTTTCATTGTGATATGTTTTATCCAAACCAAGCACAAAGTTTTGGATTTTTCATGATCATGTATAAGACAAGTGATTCTCTTATGATTGCTCGCATTGCTGCCCACCTGAGTCCGATCTTCCTGATTCTACAAAGACAGATACTGCAAAGAGATTAGAAGCAAGAAAATGTTATTGGAAAGGCAGTAGCATTTATCATCCTTTTCATTTCAGCAATCTCCTAGGGTCAGGCTCGTCGATGATTGTTAGTACATGCTTGATGCGACACATGGACTTCCTCACCTGAAAACCCACAACCCAAAACGATCTTGTTTAAGATGGAAAATCTCAATCAATACTTCGTACATTCAAAGGCCATGTATTCAAGATATGCCTAAAGATATCAAGTGAGTTGGTACCATAAACAACAAGTTTTTCATCCTCTGGGCTTCGATCTGCTTCAAAGAACTCTTCAAGTGGACTGTGTAACATTTTAGCTGAAGCAGCGGGTGCAGCGAAAAGGACCCTTCCGAATGCAATAACTTCGTTTGGGAAGAACTCGGCATGAAAAGATACTTTAAAATTACAAAAAGAAAGTCTGTTTCCCCTACTGAGGGTCGTCAGCTACACAGGTTCTTGGTTGCCATTGTAAAGTATGTTGACATCATTCCCACACGCAACTCCAAAAGAGATAGCAACATTTAAAATGTAAGTGAAAAACTGAACTCTAAGAAGCTTATCTTGGCCGTTACCCACACCAAGTAAAGAAGATTGTAAGATCTACAGTGAACATACTTGGTACATTCTTTGAATGTTCTAAAGCAAGCAGCGAATGAAAGGGATTCATCAAAATTATTATGAAGGCAACATCTTAATTCAATCTGCAACCCTTTGCTTCTCAGTTGGTAAGTAGTTGCAAAACATTTTCTCAAATTCTCCAAATGAAGATTTCACTTCAGGGGGGCGATTTTAGCTGCCATAAACTAGTCCACCATTTCCTCTCATCTGCAAGTACCTGCGAAAAATTGTAACCCATCTAGTCATAAAACTCGACATGTATCATACTAACAATTAATTCAACATAAATTAGATCATTCTCTACTCATTTTCAACACAAAAGTCTTTCTTTTTTAATATTTTCATAATTTCTTATCCCAATCTTAAAAAATCTTCCTTTGTTAGATTTATCTACTATGATCAAACTCCAAGAATACCATAATAATATGAATGACTAAAAAGCGAGATAGAAAGAATCCGTTCTTGATTGGTAATCCCAACAATCTACAGTACTCAGAACCGGCTCCACCTGAAAACTGAGCTTCGATTATAATCTATGAATTTAAATCTCACGCCAATTAAGAAAAACAATTCTTTTCCCCAAATTAAATCCCCGGCTTAGAGATTCCTGGATCTAAACCGGGTCCCATCTCCCTCGCTCGCTCGCTCGTGGGGGCATTTTTGGTTGCTGCTTTGCGAAGTGAACTGAAGATAAGGATGAGATGCAGCAACACGTGGTGGTGAAGTGGGGGCGGTGGCTGGGCCATGGCCACGTAATTCTGGACTGGATCCGGACAAGCCCAAGACTTGAATTCAACAACTCCAGCGTGGACTCCCACAAAAAACCAAATCTAATGCATCGCGTGTCTCATCCTCCTTGGTTTACTATTGACCTTCGACCGGACTGACTGTAACTTTTCTTCCTTTTTAAAAAAATTAAGAAAATTCTGCTTCTGAATTCAGACCAGGCTTCGGATTTCCACCGGTAAAACCCTTTAGGTCGTCGAGAGTTCGAGCTCCGGTTGGTAATAAGGTGGCTCGCCTTTGGGACAAGAGGTCAGGAGTTCAATACCCAGGTGCAGGTGTGCATCTGGTAGGGTCACCTAAATTCCACATTCTTGTCCGAAAATAATACAACATACTCTAAAAGTACACTGAATCAAGACTAACAAGCTCGCACTTTCTTTTCTTATGGATAAGTGCGAGTTTATCAAGTCTTGTGGATTTTATTCTCTTTTAGCTTGTTCAATAGGTTGCTTTGAGCTAATTTATGTGGGAGTTGGATTAGAAGCCAATATTTTCTTTACTCATTTAATTGTTTTGGAAATATGCAGTGTTCACAAACAAAAAAATGATTATTTGACTTTAATTTGCAGGGGTATTTCGTGCTCTTGTCGTGGATGCCAGTCTACTTCAAAACAGTAAGTGCAACGACGATATTAATGTCTAAAAATTTATTGGATTATTTCAGCTAAGTACATGTAAGTACATATATGCAGCGCATTTAGATTGAAGGCTAGTCCATAAGCTATATTTCCCTTAATTTAGTAAATGGCGGAGGGTCAAAAGGTATCTTCCACATGATAACGTTATATATATATATATATATATATATATATATATATATATATATATATATATATATATATATATATATATATATATATATATATATATATATATATATATATATATATATATATATATATATATATATATATATATATATCTTTGTTTTGGCGTGAAAAAGCAGGTCTTTGAAATTAACCTCAATCAGGCAGCACAGCATGGTTCAGTGCAATTCCTTGGGGAATGATGGCTGTTTCGGGTTACATTGCCGGCTCCATCTCAGACTTCTTGATCAGCTCTCTCTACTCAGTGCGGAAGATCATGCAGGTCATGTGTGTGTGCATCTGTGTGTGTGTGGAATTAGAATCACGGTAGGTGACACACATGGTGGTGGTGTTCTTTGTTTGGTTACAGTCAATCGGATTTATAGAGCCAGGGGCGTCGCTTCTCTGCTTGAAGTACGCAAAGACGCCAACCACAGCTGCAATTCTCTTGACAATAGCTCTCAGCCTAAGCTGATTCAGCCAAGCTGCTTCCTCCTCAACATGCAAGTAATGCTTCTTCACCCTTCTTTCATAGAGATCTACAGGGCACTCTTACCACGACTTGAAGACATTGGTTTACGATTACTTTTTTAATATATTCACATAAATTCAATAAAAAGGCTTTATAATTTAGTTATAAATAATAAATATATGAACATGCATGGTATATCCTAATTTCTATATGGTATATTCTATATACTATATACATTCATATATTTATTATTTATAACTAAATTATAAAACCATTGTTATTGAATTTATGTGAATATATTAAACAAGTAATTCTATAATCTAGAGAAATATTACAAACTCTGGTGCCGAAAATCTCAACTTTCAAATAGTTTGTGCGTCATCAAGATCAAATTTAACAGTTCATCTGATCAATTCAAGCTCTGACGTTGGGTTTCTATTTGTCATAACATCGCCCCACAATATGCAGGTTTTCTCCATGGTAAGCCCGATCACCTTAATTTTCTATGACTAACCTAATTACCGCATCAATATTTTCAAATAATGTTTTTCTAAAGAACTTCGTCGTGCATTTCTTTCCAATTTTTAGAAGTCTTTTTTGCCAATTTTCTGGTTGACCTGATACCCAAGCAAGCCATGATATTTGAATGTATACAATTTGGCAGGGATCACAAATTCATTGGGAACACTTGCAGCGATCGCGAGCACCTATGAACTGACTATTTTGTTTAGTGGCTGGGTTCCTTCCAGGCGTTTTTGACCGTGACAGCCGCCCTCTATTTTGCGACTACGATCTTTTGGAACCTCTTCGCAACTGCAGAGCGAGTCTTCTAAATCTTCTCTGTGCAACATTTGCATTTGGCATCATAATAAACGTGACCCAGTTCGCGAACTTCACCACGCTTTATCTGATATCCAAACATGACTTCACATGGAATTACCACTTTGATTTAGCTATATAAATTGTGCCCGTGTAAAAGCCAATGACACATTATTCGAGTGATGCACATCCATAATTACGGAAACCATACCAAGCTTTTGTCATGACATGCGGGGTCCGTTACATAAACATTTAATCGCCATTGTGCTTGATCTTGTGATACACATCCATGACAAAGGAAAAAAAAGGCTAGAATATGTTAAGAGTATATATATATATATATATATATATATATATATATATATATATATATATATATATATATGCTCTAGCTTTTCATGTAAACCAGTTCAAGTTTTGTAAATATAATCTAATAAAATCCCACTTTTCCCTCTGATTTTGTTATGTGATCCTTGCATGGTTGCACATAACTGGGGAAAATCATGAGAGAGTAGTCTTTAGAGTTTTTGAGCCTATTTCAGTTAGTTCTAAAGCTTTTCTAATTAAATTCTCTCGAAATAGCCTTCAAATTTGCCGTCATTTATCCATCAAACGGACCAAAATAACTGAATCCAAGTCCAAATCCAGTTGGTGGCCAGATAAGGTGTGGACATGAAACCTGACTAAATCAAATACGTGAACAGAATCGAGTCCAAATAACTCGAGTATTCCCATACGCTTTTGGTACCAAATCTGACTAATCAAACTTGGAGTTGGATCAGATGTCAATATATCCCAATCAATTAACAGCACTGGATGGTTATCTGAATGCACTTATCCCCCTCTATGTATGGTGTCCTAAATGTCTTAAATGTCAAAGGCTATCTCTCACACAATCTAATCATGGTTTGTCTTACAATCAGGATAGACCTGGTTCAGTTCCAGTCGATCTTTGATGGGTCTGGTTGGTTGGCACCAGTTACAGTTGATCTTCGACCTGGTTCAGTTCCGCTTCAACTGGACATATGGTTTTTGGTTAACATAGCTTATTTTGCATTGTGATTAGTTGAACTATGTTCACCCGGTTTGATTGTGATTAGTTGAACTATGTTTCCGAACTGGCCATTGTAATTATGTTCGCCCGGTTTGAACCGTGAAGTCTTATTTCATTGCATTGTGATCAATATCGCCTGGTTCGGATTTTGGTTTATGTTGAATCTTGCTCTTTCAAATAGATCATAGGACTTCTGAACGACGAAATTTGGATGCAAAGTGATTAGTTGAATTCTTATAACGCTAGTGGGTGCGTTTAGTTTGACCTATTTCTTATATATGGGATCGCGAGAGGACATGAACACGACCCATACCACAACTAAATTGCAATACAACCATGCCTACAAATTTGGTAAGAAGACTGGGTCCGTCTTAGAAGAACGTCCTGAGACCAACTGAAGATCGTTCATGGAAATTGGATAAAACCTTAATACTCTTTCTCAACTCAATGTTTTATCCAATTTAATTAAGCAGTTGACTTCATCGACTTGCTTTTAATTTGCTGAAGGTCGTTCATGGAATTTGGATAAAACCTTAATACTCTTTCTCAACTCAATGTTTTATCCAATTTAATTAAGCAGCTGACTTCATCGACTTGTTTTTAATTTATCATTCCAATCGATTGAATCTAGTATGGGAAAAGGCTTAGTTGTTGTTGTATTCCAATCGATTGAAACACTCTATCGGCCAAGGACAAGCTGCCTTCGTTGAGACAGACCCGAAGATTTATAGTAATTATTTAATGTACCTTAGTTTGAAGGAAATTTAAGTATGTTTCTGTTAAAGTTCAGGGTCTCCGTGTCATGTTCGTGTTAGCACGACGTTCATTGGGTATTGAGATGTTCTTCCTACCATCTCTTATTTTATACTCTAAGAATTAAAAAATGGATGGCTCGATCGTTCATACAGAGACCTGCCTGAGAAGAGCCTAGAATTCCGACGTCGGAGAGAAATTTCCTCCCAGTGGTGTACTCTTTATCGAGGAGGGGCTCTCTATCACCGCGGGGAGAGAGCGGATGGGGATCAACTCCTTTGAGTTTCGCCGATCCGGGATGGTCTCGTGAGGCCTTGCTGACAGAGTATAACTTCGCTGAGGGATCGAGCTACACCGACCGCAAAAAGCTTCAGTCGTCGAGATCCATGGAGCTCGTTGCGCGGTCGTTCATGGCTTTCTTCTTCCCTCGCTTCCGCAAAGTCCGTCGTCGTCCCCCTCGGCTTGGTTATCCCGGCATGCAATACAACCACCACCAGAGAGTCGACGATATCTCTTGTAAGTAATTTAAGCTCCTCTCTCTCATGTATATATATATATATATATATATATATATATATATATATATATATATATATATATATATATATATATATATATATATATATATATATATATATATATATAGAGAGAGAGAGAGAGAGATATAGAAAGCTTGTATGTGCCAGTAACACGTTACTAGACACAAACATATTCAAACAAATATCAACTATTCAATTAGGAAGATGAATGATTTATTTTAAAATTTTAAAGCAAAAAGTATACTTATATTCTTGAAATTTCAGTTAATTCAAAATGATAATACTTTACTTTTTGAATTCAAATCTAAACCATTTATCTTTGAAAATTTAATGTTTTGATATTTATTTGGATATATATACACGCTTTATACACATATTTCTGTGTGTACACTTGTATATATGTTTCAGTCTCTTAATATTTATATTATACACATATACATATATAGATAGATGTAAAAGTGTAGAATAATATGTTAAATGAAATGAGAATAGTGAAGTTATGCTCAAACCATGTCGTATGTAATTTGAGGTATGAGTCCTATATTGGATGCCAAATTAGCCATGAGGCAGTCAACATCTAATGCACTCAGGTGAACGACTTCTCTCTCTCTCTCTCTCTCTCTCTCTCTCTCTCTCTCTCTCTCTCTCTCTCTCTCTCTCTACTTTCCTAAAAATGCAGGAATACAGATTAAGCCTTCTTGGCCAATTTATATAACTTCTTTTTAGTGTATTTGCTATTATTCTAGCTTTTTCTAAGGATTCTCATAGTCATTATCTTATGACTCGTGATTGTTGCATACGTGTGTTGGATATCTACAGCTCCATTCAACACATGAAGAATCTTCATTACAGTTCCATGACGAGGTACTTCTTTCTAGAGATGTGTTTCTATGTGATGTTTTGCAAGTCTTAGTTGCCAAGGACTCTTAAGGTGTTTCTCTCATTACTTTAGTGCATGGACCATGTGCTGTTGTGCATGTCTTTTAGTTGCTTATATAAATTTTCTGCGGTTCTTTTTTGATTGATGATGACGATGACATACTTATCGGTCCTCCTCCCCCACAATTGTTGCTGAAGCAGAATCAGCCAACCAAGCACAGCGTTTTCATGAGGTAGTATTGAAAGGCCTTTCGTGCTCATTCGGTAGCCTGTACTAGTTTTGATCACTCGTATTTTGCATAAGATGCAAAATCTTCATGTATGCATGAGCCAACTTTGCAGAGCACTTTGACGAGGTAGACTGCTTGAACAGCCTTCCATTCTCATGTATTAGCATACAAAGCCTTCTATTAGCAGCGGTTGAGTCTTTTTTACCAATCACTCTTTCATTTCTTCATATGTCGATCAATTTTCACGTATGCATCTGTTAGACTATTATTGTTAGGCTTCATTTAGGATGGCAATTCCTTTTACAGTTACATTCATAATGGTGTAGTGTGTGAGGTTTCTTAACCTAGTATTAGGAATGGATCTATTGTTCCTTTTTCTAAGTTGGAATATGATTACAACTATTATTTTTCTCAGTTCAACTTTTCTTTTAGTGCTCAAATGCAACAATGAGGACGTTTGCAAATGCACAAGATGACCATGTTGTCATGTTACAGCGAATGGGTATTACCACAATTACATGGCAAATCAATCAACTCCACCCATGTAAGGGATCACTCTTGTATGACTGGTCCCAAGTCCTCGTAAAGGAAGAGGGTTACGTTAGGCTTCGATAACCTGCATAAACTTTGTCCGACTTATTTACCATACATTCTACAAATTATGATAGGGCTATATGGAAACAAAGAATCCATGTAGACGACTCCATCTACTATGGGAAAATGCTTAGTTGTTATTGTACATGGCAAATCCATAGTTTCCCCTATATTTTGTAAAGAAAAAAATGCTATGGTTTATCTTCCTTTGGGGTCACATGGAAGTAGGACCAATGATTATTTCCATAACTTTTCCTCCTTTTCTAACCATTAGTAAAAAAACTTCTTCTCTATTTGCAAGGAAGGAACTTTTTTAGAGCAAGTAAAGTTTCCCAAAGGATTATGGGAAAGTAAGTGATGGAAGTATTGAAAGTAGAGAAAGTAAGATCCCTGAAGAACCCTTGTGTTGAAATGGGATAAGAACTGTTGCACAGTGTAAATGCAAATCCATGTATTCTACCAAGTCAAACTGACCCAACCTATGGACATGCACATGAACATCAGCCTTTTGACGAGACCTTAAGTTCTACAGCCAGAACTATGTCTATAGGGAAAATAATTCAGTGGAAGAACCGGAAATTTGATGACATGGAATGATACACATGTTCAACCTGTCCGAAAAGAAGTTATCAGTTTTAGTTGAAGTGCATAAAGATTATGTGCTGTCGATAGTTGTTAGTTTATTATTTGAAACTCACTTCCCATCGCTAGTGAGACGACCTAACTGCCAGATACTTTTGAGGAGATTCCTTTTGCCTCTCGTAATTGCGTCTTCAATGTCTATTACTCAATTCTTTCTGTGAAATGGAACATGTACCAAATAAAAAAGAAAGAACAACCACGTGCATGGATCTCTTGACTGGGAGTCAGGTTGCTAAAAGAACAACATGCAGGTTTTGGAGTATAGAAGACATACGTAGGCCATGATTTTCCATTGGAAAAGGAGGTGCATGGGACACATTTCACTAGCTGTATTGGCAATCTCTTGTGATTTGGCAACAAGGCAGATGCATTGTCCGGACACATGGATATATGCACAACATGCGTATGAAATATGCGCCATTACATGCATATTTGAAAAATGTGTGCTTGCATACAGAACAATGAGTTGCTCATGCATGTTAGAGTATTAACTTATAAGCATCGATCTGTCTACTGTGATGCAAATGCCAACTGTTGCACCCTAACATATAACCAATCATGTGATTATACAATTTGTTCAGGTTTCACGCATTTCCACTGTGTCTGCTGACAACCCATATGAGGTGCTTGGTTTGAACAGGAACGCAACATCTGAGGCTATCAAGAAAAGGTAAATCAGTGGCTTTATAGATATGGTATTGTTCACAAAGCTTGAGATAGTAAAAGTATTATTGTGCTATATATGCGATTGAAATATCTCCGTTATTTTGCCTATTGAAGAGAAAGTATCTTCTATCTTCTTGGGGCTATTTGCCACACTGGTTTCTCCAGCTGGTTAACTATAGTTGTTTCACTTTTTTTCCCAAATTGTGTCTCTTTCTATGACTTCTTAGGAGAGAGTTTCTGATGAAACTTAACATTACGCAACTAATACAATTCTATATCCATCAAGAATTTATGGACCAGTTCATATATGAATGATTCTTTGTGTCAACTTGGCTTGCAGGATTTGTTAGTCCTAACGTTTCAAGATTGCTTTATGGTGTAGAGGAGATTTTTGTTCATAGTTTAGTCCACTCTGTTGACGAGAATCAGTAGGGTGTCGGTGACGGGGTAGATGGTGGCAAATCTAGAGGGACCCTGTTTGAATTCAAACAAGGGGCCGAACTCTTTAAATTAAGATCATTTGTGCTAGGGAGGACAGGGGAGATGCATCGGGCTTGATAGAGTTTATTCATCCAAGGGTGGGTTGAGTGACTTGAGAGTTCAGGTGGGATCAAGAGTGATCTTCCTTTGGGGTTGGAATTGCTTGTAACAACTGTGAGTGGCTTGACTCTTCTATGGTTGTATTGGTTACTTTGTACTTTCTTTTGGGTTAGAAGAAGGAAAGCCTCTTTGTTGACTTATTGTTTTAAGCTGAGTGGGTCACGGTTTTAGGCTGGTTGCTGTGGGTTATGCTGCATACTGTTGGCAGAAAAAATTGAGTATTTTCAACCCGATCATGTGACATTATTTGTTTTCACATTGGACATGGTGAATAAAAAAGCTAGCCCTAGTTTATGTTGCAGGTTGTAGCTCTGAGTCCCAACTTCACACAAGGATTCTTACAAGTGCTTACCTTCGTGCTCAATCAAAGACTGGAACCCCTCGAAGTATGTTAGAGTTCGTGTCTCTTCGTCCTTGGAGATGGGGAACCAATCTACCTTTTCTTAAATGTCGGTGTTGTGAGTGTAGAACTTTAGCGCTCCCAATTTCGTATGCTGGTTTCTTTCACTTTGGATATTATATTTTGTTGTGAAGTGGAAACACCCTTTACCTCTCTGATGGATCATTTCAGACCTCAAGAAATGAAACCACTTTATTTCCAAGTATGTTGGATTGTTTGAGGTGTGACCTAATCAGGGTTAACTTTTTTCCTTTGGCATCCCGTTTATCGTGACCAACACTGACTGGAGGCGTTTCAAAGGTATAGATAAAAAGATGTATTATGGCTATCACTTATTTTATTTTCAAGCTGGAGATGGTGTGTATCTAAACTGTGGCTGTTCTTCTTACTAAACTAGGTTGTCTTGGGTGTTTAATTTCAATTGGAAGTGCAAATGACGTTTCCAGCCCCTGATATGCAAGCTCTGTTTGGGAACTAGCAGATGGAAGAGTTTCTGCATCTGTTAAAATTTTGGACAGACTACCTTGCTGTTGGTTGTGTTTAAAAGAATAACATAAAGGAGATTTTTATATTTTCAGAAGGGGGTTTGATGATCACCCCTTTGTAAGCTGGGTCTGGTGGATAGGTGGAAGACGAGGTATTTATAGCTGCCATTCTTCAAAAATCGTTCACTTTCCTCATGGCTAGTTCCCAAATAGAGCGGCAGGGTATTTAACCATTCTGAACACAGATATCTAGCTACTTCTCAAGGCATTTATCATGCTATCTACCCTAAAAATGTCAGGATTTGTACTTCTGTTGTAAAACAAGCTATCACAATGAAACTCTCGGGCACTGATTATGCTTAATGATTGTGAGGTTCTTCCATGTTCACAACTTTCTCTTTGGACCCACCAATTTCACAATTATCATTAGAGACAAATTTAATCTATTCAAGACTATAAGACAGAAAGTTGGATTCATATAGTTGGGATTCATCTGATTACTTGTTTTTCTATGCCCAGAATCCAATTTCTGCACCCAGATAAATGTGCAATGTTTGATATTATTCACTAAACTAATGTCAACCTGTTGCCGGTTCAGGATTTCTAGAAAACGTGTTCAATATTAATCAATCCATGTTATAAAGGACTTTCTCAGTGAATACTCGTGGGATCTGAAATGCTGTGCGTGCTGTGTATGAGAACAGAAGGAGAGGTTTTGGTGTTTAAAACATTCGATGTAACCTGTAAGAGTACCATGACTAAGTGTGAAATAGTTGTGCCGCTTAGTTACATGGTATACCCGACTTTTTGTTATATTTGCTTTGATCAACTGTATTTTTGTTAATGAAGAGTAAAATATTCGTTGTCGGGAACTTCCGTTTTCGTGGTATGCCAGTTCTTATTTGAAGTCTTTATCAAAATTTCATTTTATAGGCATATTATAGTATTACACATGCAGACTTCGTGGACACCTCGACCCTCATGCAACTTTTATTTTGAAACCTTCGAGCAAACTGTTCACTTACTTTTTGCATGACACTTAAATCATTATAGTGTTCAAAACCATATCTATGTCTTCTATCAGAAAAAGAAAATCTAGGCCTTTCTGGTTACTACTTTGTTCTGCAATATGTTTGTTGACTCTTTCCCTCTCCCCTCTTTTTGCAGCGAAAAGCTATTGATGAGAAAATCTTACAGAAGGAAGAGTTTGAGGAGTTTAAGGTGAATTAGGTTACTCTCGCTCTTGCGTTACCCTTTTTAGCCTTTTTATGTTTAACGTCACTAAGAATCAGTTCACGTCAAATTGTGTTGCTTCACATGCATTGACCTTGGATTTGCTTTTCATTCTTCTTGTAAATGTAGGCTGAATTGCAAGCTCAAAGGGAAGCTGCACAATGGCGAAAAATACGAGGTTGACCTATTCTTTTTGTTCTTTTCTATATAGAGAAAAGATTGAGAAGCAAGAAACTGAACCAGTCAAGTATTACCTAAAACTTTTCTACAACCTCCTACGAACAATAAAGAAAGAACTAGACATATCATATAAAGAAATGATAATGGAACTATGGTTTTTTGCAGAACATCGTTAGTGGAACTGGTTCTAGATGGTACAGACTGTAGAGGCATTATACGTGTTAGTGAAATTCAAAGATCACACTTAACAAAAGCGACTGGATGGGCATATACTTTGGGCTGGTAAATGAACTGATTTAGTCTCCATGAATGTAGGCTGAATCTGCTAGCTCAAAGGCAAGCTGCCTACATTTAATTAACTAATAATAACATCATTAGTTTGATTAATGCTCGTTATAATTAATGAGCGAAAAATGAGCAGCTTATTAAAGTTAAATGAACTGAGTATGAACTAGCGGTGTCCTACATAGGCTCATTTAACTGAGTGCATGTAATATTCTTGTATATTTGTTATAGGAAAACAAGAAAATATTATGAAGTGGATGGGCATACATTTAGGGCTGGTAAATGAACTGAATCAGTCATAGTTAGGCTATGTTTGGCTCATCCCTGGCCTATTCATATTCTATTAGATACCCAACCATGCATCATCTTGGGTGTATTTTTGCAGAGGTGAGTAGTATGGAGACT
The DNA here is from genome assembly GCA_036023115.1 of Brasenia schreberi. Classification (NCBI taxonomy): domain Eukaryota; kingdom Viridiplantae; phylum Streptophyta; class Magnoliopsida; order Nymphaeales; family Cabombaceae; genus Brasenia; species Brasenia schreberi. The sequence goes on along the minus strand of JAYKKT010000060.1, from coordinate 19,004,515 downwards.
CCTAAGTAGTTGTAAAGGTTCTTCTTTCTTTGGTATCTTCCACTTGTTGTCTAACAATTTCCATTTACTTTTCATCCATTTGTCAAAGACAATCTACAGAGTCGGACTTCTGATGGCATAAGAAGAAATATCCCATGGTGCTTTTGTTTGCTAGGCATACTTGAGTAATATGATTTGCACTTTGAGACTCGCATGATTCTCAGTCCTTGGGAAAAATTTTCCAAGAATGGGCAAAAGAATTCTCTTCCTTATGTATAGTAAGAATGTATGTGAAAGTAGCAGGCCTTAGTTTGTCTGCTTCCATTGCCATGCAGGTGAGTCTTTGCCTGGAGATGATGAATTTCTAAATGGCACAAAGCGACCACCTGGACGAGATGAATGGATCACAAAGTTGCCACCTGAGAGGACGGTAAGATATGTTTACCACTTACTTTCTCTGAGACTACCTTGTAATCTCCTGATCTCATATTAAAGTTCTTCCTCAGGCTGGTCTAAGTATTCATTCAGTAAAATCATTCAGTAAAAGCGAGAAAGAAGGCCGTGGCGATACTAGCATTTGGACAGACACTCCTGATGAAATGTCCCGAAAAGCAGGAATGAGGTTTGTTCTTTCCAAACCATAGTGACACACAGTTGAGGACCTATAATTTCTTTTTTCTTTTCTTATGAGATGTGAAGTTCAGCTGGATGAAATTAGTTGAGGCGGTCCACGTGATCTTTCAAAAGGTTCATACCGCCTGTATAGATTTTTTTCAGATTTTTCTGGATTTCAATGAGGCGGCTATCTCATGTCGCCTATGAATATGCCCGCTGCTGGTCACACCGCCTGTTTCTTCCTTTTAATTACCAGTACTCTGAGCAGAAATTCAGTGGCATACAACACAACTAACACACTTGGTGATGGTGAAACAGCACCAGGGATTCTAGCTCTGATGTAGAGTTGGTTGATGCTTATGCCAGTTGTAAACGGTCGAAATCATTGTTGCAGTAGCATCAAGAAGACGCAGCTAGTGGTTCCCCGAAAAAGCATAAGAAAGAGACTGTTAAGGAGGATTGGGTTGGTCAACATCCATGGAAGCCATGGAGTCGGGAAACTGATTTGGCTGCTGGACGGCAGAAAGTAGAGCTGGTCCCCAAGAGCATGGCGCAGGGGCTCACGGCCAGGTTTTCCTCGGGGTCATTCCAGAGAAACTTCCTGTAAGCTTTTACCCATGTTTCATTTCATGGAAGATGTCCGTGAAGACACAGTTGCACCGGTTAGTTTTCTAGCCACATGCATAACAAAGTTCGTAGACTGTTTAATCGGCATTTAGTGCTTAACGTGCGTTTCTTTTCAAATATTATTGATCTCAGTGCAGTTAACTGGTAGTGCTTCTAAGCATCAAATCAGTGGGCATGGACGTTCATGCTCGGACTTCGATCCCGAGTGATTCCATTTATAACGGTGAAGCAAATGTGCCCTGTAAATTTTTTAAGCACCTATGTATTATTTGACGTTCACTCGGTAGATTCTTCAATTCTCGTCTACAAAGTAAAAAAAAGAAAAAAGGAAAGTGCACTTCTATTACAGTGCTTTTGGTCATAACGCAGGTCACATGACGCATCAATATTTGGTAGCGCATCCTCTCTGACACGAGTACCAGGACATACTACTGACACGGTTCAGATCCACACCCTACTCGTTTAATAACGTTTTATTGTGGTGTTTACAAAGAAATTGTTCAATGACAGAATGTTTTAAGGTAAAATATCAAATTATTCTTGATTAACTATACCTAGAAAGCTCACATCGGATATATTTATGGGTTTATATTAATGTGATCATGACCAAACAAAACAAAACAAAGTTTTTCCACGTATTCAAACTTACCTTGATTATGTCTCTCCAGTTTTATCTTTTTGGTAGATGCTACACCAACTTTTTCTTGTCAACAACCTCGCTACAAATCCAGTCCCTTATTATATGACCATGTTCATGTAACTATGACAAACCTCCATTCCCATGCTTAGAGGGATTTCAACGGACTGAAATCCATTTGGGTAGAGGAGCTCACAATCCAATCGATACCACGAATTGGATGGAGTCGATTTCATATATATTATCCAGTAGCAGAGCCATTCTATGTTGGTATAGTATCAGGATCGTTGAAACCTTATCGTGAGATTCTGTTCAGATATAATGCTGCAACCCCCGATCCCAGAAAGATCATAGATCTGAATTTTATTCATCACGAATTGAAACTCAACATCAGGTCCATGGCTCACAAAGTCCCAAGAGTTGCAGAAATGATGAATAAGGGTAAGAAGAAAGATGCTGTACAGCTCCACTTGATGGCCCTAGCTTGGCAACCATAATTTAGAAGAGTTACTAGTCTGCAGGGCTACTGTTTGGTGCATCAAGTCATTGCACTCAGGCTTAATGCTGAATCGAACTTTGAGTACGATCATGCAAAATCCATGTCCAGCCAAAGTAGTAAGAGGACATTGTTTTTTACTTTAACTAGTCAGATTTGCGATAATTGGACTTGAGATCAGATCGGATCGGATCGGATCTTGGATTCTACGACCCTTTCACATCTCTACACGGTCATGCCTCAAACCAATCAGATGCGGAAAGAATTGTCCATGGAATCGCTTTCCGATGAGAAAGAGACGGATTCCTTCGCCGCAACCAAACGCAGCGCACGGGAAATTTAGAGGGTGGCCTCAACCTTCTGATGAGTTTTAGTTTATGCCTTCAGTCGTCATTTTACCGATTGGTCTACTGGTTGGCCTCTTTCGCCGGAATCGCAGCCGTATGGTGTTGTAGATCTAGGGTTCCGATGAGGTTGACCAGGTCATTTCTCCTTTGCTTGTTTATCCTGATCAACCCGTCGACGTTTATCGCCGAATCTTCTCCGGAAGATTCACCGAAGAACAAATTCCGGGAGCGTGAGGCAAGCGACGATGCACTCAGCTACCCTAACATGTAATTTTTCGCATCCTTTATATCTTGTTTTTGTTAATAATCAGCTATAGATCAAATTTAGATGGAGATGTCGTTATTGCACGTATCGATTCGTTGTTTCTTGGGGTTTCGGTGTGTTCTTTTGTTTCTGACTAGGGTTTTGGTGTCTTTTGCGGTCGAATTCTCGTGAATCGTCCCAGTCTGTCTGAGGATTCTAGATTGTACCAAAGCGGATTGAATTCTATTGGTTTCGTGTTGGGATACTCTAATAAAAATTCATTCGCTTGGATAGTTGCCTTCGGTCAGGTGAATGAACTCCTGCTATCGTCTTATATAGATAAGATCTCTGCGAATCACATTGAGGAAAAGATTGTAAACAATAATCTCGTCCCCTAACACGAATCTCCCTCTCTCTCTCTCTCTCTCTCTCTCTCTCTCTCTCTCTCTCTCTCTCTCTCTCTCTCTCTCTCTCTCTCTCTCTCTCTCTCTCTATATATATATATATATATATATATATATATATATATATATATATATATATATATATATATATATATATATATATATATCATACACACGCAGAGATTGCGCAAGTTTCTCATCAATAATTAGATTTCGGTTGAACACTTTTATTCACAGTTGAATCGAGAATCCTTTGCTTGTTATGGTGTGCTTTGAAGGACACGTTTAGCACTGGATATTCGTGAGTGTAATTTTGTGAAGTATGCAGCAGCTGACTTGTTTTCGTCCATAATGAAGTCTCGTTATCCGCACTGTTCTGCATTGTTATTTTGCCTCCAGGTGGGAATCCTAGTTCACTGTAGAAAGATTGACTACTGATTTTCATTTACAGGGATGAGGATTCTTTATTGAACTCTCGATGTCCTCGCCATGTTGAATTAAGATGGCAGGCGGAGGTTAGCTCTAGTATATATGCGACTCCGTTAATCGCCGATATCAATAAGTAATCTCTCTCTCTCTCTCATATTCTGCTTGTTGCAATACCCATGTGATGTTATTCATATAGAAATAATAGAACACGTTCTTCCTTTGTTGAAGACTGTTATATGCTTGTTTTCTGTATATCTCAGTGATGGCAGATTAGAAGTCGTCGTGCCATCCTTTGTCCACTACCTAGAGGTACTAGAAGGCTCAGATGGAGAGAAGGTTCCAGGTCTCTCTCTCTCACTCACACACTTTTCTTTCTCAATTGATCTACACTATGCTAATTGAAAAGAAATGATCATCGTGAAGAGAAAAAAGCTCATTGCTGTCATGGATTGGTTTCTCTAGGGGTGAGAGCAGGTTGGTTGTGGTCAGAAATTTGATCTCTGATGGGTATCTTAGTACATTTGTCATAACTTTGAACTAAATGGAAATACACAGACTTTGCCTACAACACCCCCACCCAGTGTGTGTTGGGGGGAGCATGCTTGTGCTTTTTGTTTGCGTGCTTGCATGTGTGCACCTGTGGGTATGTGTTGGTGGTGGGTGTGCATATATGTAAATGTGTATGAGTATGTGCATGTATACAAATTTGATGTTAATGAAACTACTTTGATTCACACCATCATTCTTTCAGGATTCCCTGCCTTCCACCAATCATATGTCCATTCCAGTCCCCTTTTGTTTGATATTGACAAAGATGGTGTAAGGGAGATAGCTTTAGCTACGTATAATGGTGAAATTCTTTTCTTCAGGTATATGTTCTTGATAATGTATGCTTCAGTAAACTGCATGGCTACCTTGATTGTCTAACATGTTCATCTTGTTTTCCAGGGCTTCAGGCTACCTGATGACTGAGAAATTGGTTGTTCCTCGAAGAAAAGTGCCTAAAAATTGGTATGTTGACCTAGATCCAAACCATGGCGATAATTTTCCTCCAGATGTTGATGATCCTGATGTCAAACAAGCTGCTGGTACGAAAGAAACGCCTTTGTCTTTCCCTTTGCTTGTCTGTTGATCTACAGTTATCCGTGGTCCTTAATCTACAGGTCAATGAAGTAAAATGAACTTGTTAATAAAAAAGGATCTTGTATTTCATTCTCTAGGATGGATATTTTGATGCAAATGGTGGAGAATAATGATTGAACAGCATAGTGCTTGTAGAGGGAACTATGTAGAGCCTATGTAGTAGAAACCTTATGTTGTTACCGAGCTTGTCTGTCGGCTAAAGTAGTGAACTATCTGATATGAATAAGAATACCTATTCCATGGTCGAATTGCTTCTGCTTGCAACTTACTGATGGTCAAATATGGGCTGTGTTACTTCATTATATTTATTACATAAACTTATTTACATATATGCATGCATATATATACACATCAGTGTGGTTTGTACCGTATTATGTATCGTTTTTCTCCATGAGACAGGTGTATCGTATTGTATTGTAAATTTCTAATTAAAAAAAGTTTAAAATAAAAAATAGATAAAAAACAAAAAAATTCTAAATGATTGTTATGAATCAAAATGCTAGTAACTCATACTTAGATTCTACCATCAATAAATATGTGCTTGGGATGCTAACCGGTAATAATTCCTATCCTTGGAATTTAACAGTTAATAAATATATGGTTGAGACCAGTGTTGTCTGACACGTTTCGTATCGTGTATCGCTGGGCTCCACGATACGGGCGTATCGTATCGTACTTTAATATTAAAATAATACAAAAATTAGTAAAATTTAAAAAAAAAATCAAAACAAATCAGAAAAAATTCAGAAAAATCCTGGTAATTGCTTTAAATTCATATATTGTAAGTTTAGTACAGATTAAGCATTCAACATTGAACAATTGCATCCAAATTTACATATTTTTAATCCAAAAAATGAAATACAGATTACAAACACAGTTACATTTTACAAATTGTAATCAGGATCATCAACTAAATAATCTTCATCTCCTCCTTGTTGCAAATCCTCATCATCATCATCAGCGACACCTTCTTCGTGGAAATCAAATTCTTCATCTCCTTGATGCTGTTGTTGCGCTCCTTCCAAATTAATCCAAGCAACATCTTCTTCAGTTAGGAGGGCATTTTCTTCAGTGTGTTCCATAACCCAATCTTCTAATATATCAAAATTATCCAAACTTATTGGATCGAACTGACTTAGTTCTCTATTTACTTTTTTTAATTGCCTATGACAAACAAAGATAAACAATTAGTAAATAATATTAACAATTGAAGACTGAAGTTAAAGAATATTGAATTGAAAATTTGAAAGTAATACAACATTACCTTTCATGAAGGCGCATGTTACAACGAATATAAACTAAATCATTTAGTCTTTTGTGTTCCAACCTATTGCGCTTCTTTGTATGGATGTGTTAAAAAACACTCCAATTTCTTTCACAACCTGTTGCACTACAGGTTTGGCTTAAGACTATTACTGCAAAATCTTTAAGGTTTGGACAATCAGTTCCAAACCTGTTCCACCAAACATCTGTAGAAAAAGACAAACATTATAGACATAATCCACAGTAATGTAAGATGAAACTTAAATATGAAAATAAACAATTTACCTGGACGCATCGTAGTGCGGTTGCGAATTGCAACAGGCAAACCCATCAAATGAAGAACATTATCATATATCTCCATCTCTCGATGTATCGCATCTGTTATTTTCTCATCAAGGACTAATTTATTGATACATTCAATGATTCCTCGATTAACCTCACTGTCCCTTTTGAAGGTTGCTGAGTACCTGAATGATGGGTTTAAATAGTAGGGTTTTGCATGAATAAGCTGATGCAACTGTTTATTCCATCTACTATCAATTATTTTCCACACCGGCACATAATCTCTCTTTTTTTCATTAAAGTTATTTTTGATCTCTTCTTTTGCCCTGTCTATGGCTTCATAAAGGTAGCCCATAGATGGTTTCTCCTCGCTGTCAGCCAATCTCAAAACGTTCACTAAAGGAAAAGTAATTTTCAATAATCTGACACATGCATTCCAAAATGAACTTCTAAAAATTGTTTCTGTAATCTCATTCAACTTTCTATTCCTTCTATTTTGAGGCAACTCTGCAAATTGTTGCCACTTATCTGAGGAGAACATTCTCTTCAAAGTTGCCTTTTGTCTCACAATACTCTGTACGGATAAAATGTTTGTTGCGAACCGAGTTGTAGTTGTACGAAGAAGCTCTGCACCTTCTGTGTATCTCATTATACACAAAACAAATGCATGGTTGTAAATGAATTTTGTAATATCTTGGCAACACTCAGTTGCTGCCTTTATTCCATCCATCTCACCAATGTCCTTGAGGATGAGATCTAAACAATGGGCTGCACATGGTGTCCAGTAGAAAGTCCCATAAATATCAGCTAACTCCTTCCCAGCTGCTTTGTAGTTAGTTGCATTATCTGTAATCAATTGGACTACATTCTCTAGTCTAACCTCTTGTATAACCTTATCAAATTCCTGTCGTAGGATCTCTGCAGTGTGTCTCTCTAACATATCTAGAGATCTCAAAAACATGAGTCCGTTAGGACAATATACCAGAAAGTTTAGCAATGTCCTTCCTCGCCTATCGGTCCATCCATCTGCCATGATAGTGCATCCCGTTTCCTTCCACGACTGTCTCAAAGTCGAACAATATTGTTGCACTTCAATGACGGTCTGATATAATATCTTTCCTCTCAACTTCTGATAAGAGGGCATCCTGTATCTTGGACCAATGTTAGCAATTGCATCTGCCATTGCTTGAAAATGAAAACTGTTTAATGCATTAAATGGAATGCATGCATCATAAAACCATCTTCCCATTGCAAGGTCTGCCTGATCATGCAGTTGTTCTAAAGTCATAGCAACACGAATTCCAGGTTGAGCACCAGGTGTAGTGGAAGGAGGAAAAAACGAATGTATAGTAGAAGAAGCTCTTCCTGTACTCCTTCCTGAACTTCCTCTTCTGCCACCTCCAAAGTCTTTAGCTGCAACCCTCTTTCCCCTGTTAGGTGCTCGTGAACTACTACTACCAATCTCTGTTCTAGCATCTGAAGGCAAACTATCAGTGAATCCAACTCCAGCACCAGGTAGCATCATCCTTTTGTTGTCTCCTTTCCTATATGCTCTCAATCATCTACAGGCATTGTCATTTAATACCTTCTGGCATACTTCTAACTCTGCCTGTGCATGGTGCAACTTCTTTCCTGGTTCCTGCTAGGTGGTGTTTCAACCAAAATAAGCATCTAATCTTTAACCTAGAACCCTCAACTGGTATACCCCACTGTCATGCCGGATCATGAGACCGATAATGAGAGTCTCTACCACCCCTTCCTGCCATCTTAATGGAGTACTTTAATTCAAACAAAAACCTGAAAATAAAAACACTTCATAAATCCCTCAATCTTCAAATAACACTCAAATGGAGTGTCTCCCACTTCATGAATGCAATAAAAATCATATACACACACTTAATAACTTCATATTTTGTCATTCAAAAAAAAATGAAATAACACAAAAAACAACAAATATCAAAAGAAAAAAATGGAAAAAACATTAAAACTATACCTAAATCCGAGTTTGGAGGCTTGCACGGACACCGTAGGGCATGATTTTAGAGCTTTGAACATCAATGAGGCGAAAACCGGCTCTTAGGGAGCTTAAGGAACCCAAAAGGAGAGAGGAAATTCGCAAAAAATCGTGGGTTTCGGTCAGGGCATATCGCCCGTATCGTATGATACGGTGCGATATTATGTCATTTGCGATACACTTACCATTATCGTATCGTGCATATCGCACCGTATCGTACGATACGGTGCAATACGGATAACACTGGTTGAGATCGTAATAGTTAATAACTCCTATCAATGAAACTCTATAAATAATAACGATATGGTGCAATACGGATAACACTGGTTGAGACCGTAATAGTTAATAACTCCTATGAATGAAACTCTATAAATAATAACTAATGCCATCAATAAATCTATGCTTTTAGTTGGGACTTTAATAGGTAATAACTCCTACCCATGGAATTCTACAACAACAACTAAGCCTTTTCCCATACTAGACGGGGTCGGCTACATGGATTCTTTGTTTCTACATAGCCCTATCATGTACCATGTACCATGTTAGTAGTTAACTCATAATAAGCTAGATCATTCTTTATTGTTTCTTTCCAACACTTTTGTGGTCATCCTCTACCTCTTCTAATACTTTCCAAATTTAGTTTTTCTTCTATATGTCCAAACCATTTTAAACGATATTCTCTCATTTTATCCTCTCTTGGTACCACTCCTAATTTGTTTCTAATAACCTCATTATGAATACGGTCTTTTCTTGTATGATCACAAATCCATCTCAACATCTTCATTTTTGTCACAGACATCTTTTGTACATGTTGATGATTAACAACCCAACACTCAGAACCATAAAACATGGCAGGCCTAATTGTTGCTCTATAATATTTACCTTTTAACTTGAATGGTATCTTCTTATCACAAAGAATACCTGATGCTTCTCTCCATTTTAACCAACCAGTATTAATTCTATGCGTAACATCTCCATCAATTCTTCCATCACTCTGAAAAATTGACCCTAGGTATTTAAAACTTTTCTTTTGGGGATGCAATGTGTGTCAATTTTAATTTCTATGTTCTCTGAAGTCTGAAGTAACCAAATGATTAAACTTATATTCCATATATTTTGTCTTTGTTATACTAAGTTGGAGGCCTTTGCTTTCTAATATTTCTCTCCATAATTCCAATTTTCTATTAACTTTTTCCTTAGACTCCTCCACTAACACAATGTCATCTGCAAATAACATACACCAAGGTACTTCATCTTGAATATGTTTTGTTAACTCATCAATTGTGGTTTATATACTTCTCTGATTTGGCTAACTCTCTTAAGCTAATACTAACATCTTTATTTTCATTAAAAAGCTTATAAAAATAGTTTTACCATCTATTTCTTATATCATCATTTGCCACTAGAATTTTTCATCCTCGTCTTTGATGCATCTAACATAATTAAGGTCTTTAATTTTCTTATCTCTAGCCCTAGCTATCCTAAAAATATCTCTTTTATCCTCTTTTGAGTTGAGTTTTTTATATAAATCCTTCCAAATTTTAGTTTTTGCTTTACTGATGACCTTTTTCGCTTCCTTCTTTGTTTTCTTATAAGCCTCTAAAGTTTCAATAGTTTTCTTAGCATAAGGTAATTTGCCTTGATTTTATTTTGCACTACTTCACTCCACCACCAAGCTTCTTTTTGTGTCGGTACACCTCCCTTAGATAGACCTAACACATCTTTTGTTACTTTCCTAATATGTATAGTCATATTATTCCACATATCACAAGGTGTACCAACATAATTTTAAAATCTCCTTAAAGGACTTTCTGTTTAAATATATCTTCTTGAGTTCTTTCTCGCTTTTGAGGTTCCACCATTTAGTCCGAATAGTTCGATGCACTCTTTTCTTCTTTGTCCATTTTTTAATTTGTAAATTCATAACTAAAAATCGATGTTGGGTGGTTAAGCTTTCTCTTGGAATTACCTTGCAATCTTTACAACACGCTCTATCTTTCTTTCTACAAATAAAGTAATAAATTTGTGTTTGTGATAAGCCACTCTTATAAGTAATTAAATGTTTAGCTCATTTTTTGAAGATTGTATTGACTATAAAGAGATTAAATGCCATAACAAAATGTAAAATCTCCCTACCTTCCTCATTTATATCCCCAAAACCCAAGTTTTCATGAATACCTTGATATCCTAATGTCTCTTTACCGACATGTCCATTTAAGTCTCCTCCTAAACAAATCATCTCCCTTTGTGGAATCTTTTGAACCACCTTATCTAACTCTTCCCAAAAATTTGTCTTTATACTATCTTCTAGTCCTACTTAGGGTACATAAGCACAAACTATATTCAAAAAGCACAAACTATATTCAAAACCTTTGCTCCTAATATTAATTTCAACGTCATGATTCGGTCACCATGTCGTTGTATGTCTACTACACTATCCTTTAAATCTTTATTTATGATAATACCATTCATATTCTTAGAATACGATTCATATTCTATGATTCTATTATTCTATATTTAAAACATGTATTCTCTATCTCCTTTGCTTTTTCTCCAACCCATTTTGTCTCTTGTAAACATAGAATATGAATCTTTCTCCGAATCATAGTATCTACCACCTCCATTAGCTTACCGGATAATGTTACGATATTCCAAGAACCAATACGAATCGTATTATCTAGAACCCGCATCCGTCCATATTGAAAATGCAAAGACCCTCTCTGTAAATTATTCACTACATTCAAACGGCTATATAGCGGGACTAACTTCTTTACCTACACCCATCCATAATGTGGGAACACTCTCTGCAATTGATTCACTACATTCGAGCAAAAATGTAGTGGCCTTTGCTTACTTATCACTGCATTGAAGCTCTGCAGCGCATCACTAGGCGGGGATGCCCCAAAGCAATGCTCATAATTTGTGTAATTCATGGTATAAAAATCCGACAAAGTGACGCCCCAAAGCAATGCTCATAATTTGTGTAATCCATGGTATAAAAATTTGATAAAGTTTTACGTTGACTGTCATTGGAATAATATAAATAATAACTAATACCATCAATAAATTTGTGCTTTGAGTTGGGACTTTAACGGGTAATAACTCCTACCTATGGAATTTTAACCATTAATAAATCTGTACTTGAGACTCTAACGGTTAATAACTCCTATCATTGGAACTCTATAAATTATAACTAATACCATTAATAAATTTGAGCTTGAGACTCTAACATGTACTCTTGGAATTCTAAGAGTCAATAAACTTGTACTTGGACTCTAATAATTACTAACGCCTATCATTGGAACTCTATAAATAATAACTAATACCATCAATAAATATGAGCTTGGGACCAGTGTTATTTGTATTGCACCGATACGTATTATATCGTGGTACCATAGTATATCGTATAAGATACCTTGTCATTCTGTATCGTGCGATACAAGACGTATCGTTCGTATTGTACGATACAAACGATACACCCTAAGCCTACTGTAACATGCACACTCACCTCCACGTGCACACACACATACATTATATAAATATATGTTAAATCCTTGTTTTTCAGTTCTTTTAAAGTATTTGCAAATTTGAAATAGTTAAGTTCCTTTTGTTGGAAAGGCCTGTGTATGACCGTTCAACTGCTTATTAGATCCTCTAGTATCTATACGGTATGCCATCTTTTCTTACATACATTTCCCTTGTCTTGTTTAGGTTCCAAAGGTTTAAGGGACACCAAGTGATTTCGGTTATTATTATGTTTCTTGCGGAAAAGGCCTGTGCTTTGATAATTGACACACAACAACATGATATCATTTCTTGATTTGAAAGGAAACCAACAATAATGTTTTCGTTTTGATTAAGTGGAATGTGAAATCTTTTATTAGCACAAGATGGGTTTGATTGCATGACTCTAATATTGCAAATAAAGCTACAATACGTGGCAAATGGTGTTTATTATGCTCTTTCATGATCTAGAACCATGAAGAGAAGATGATCATTTAGTTGATCGTGATTAGTGATTACAATATTTGTTAAGGATGGATTGCTTAAATGCTTTATACATTGAAAACTAAATGATGATTGATGAATATTTACTCAAATTATGAAATTATATGAATTTGTAGAATTATCATGATTTTTCTTGATTTTTTATGATTTTTTTTATTTTTCTAATTTTTAGTATTAAAAATTATTTGATGCGATATGATACCGTATGATACGTATTGTGGAAAAAAATGATACAATATACGATACAATACAAAAAACACTTCTTGGGACTCTAAGAGGTAATAAATCCTACCCTTGGAATTCTAACTCCTACCCTTGAAATTTTAACAATTAATAAATGTGTGCTTGAGACTCTAACAGGTAATAATTAATAAGGGTGTATTGCACAATACGTGCGATATAACCTCGTATCGCACGATATGGGGCGATAATATCTCATGGGGCGATACACCCCTTGTATCATATTGTTTTCTCATGATATGATACGCATAACACTGCACATACATACATGCATACATATATATATATATATATATGTTGTTATCTTCTCTAGGCTCTATGTTAATGTGCTTGCGGGTGGTTGTCATGTTTTAGTTTCTCTGGACTAACATACAAATCTAAATTTATTAATCATAAATTTTGTAGTGACCCACATTCTCAACAAAAGTTCTTTGCAGCAAATACAAATCCGTCCAAATTCAATTCATCCTCGTTAATGTCAACACGAAATGGCCATGCTTCTCTCAACGGTTCTGCAATGAATGAAAGAGAGGACAATGGTACTCAATCCAAAGACCAAATTGAATTGCCAAAAATGGACCAGGTGAACGTAAACACGTCTTCTGGAAATATTAGTAAGGGAGATGGTGTAACACAATCCATGAGGCGCCTTCTTGAGGATGCTGCTTCAAAAGACTCTGAGGTTCATAGTGCTACATCTAATGCTGATACCAAAGATGAAAAAAACAAATTCACTGTAGAGAACAATGCAATTTTGGAAGAAGAAGCAGATTCGTCCTTTGATTTATTTCGGGAAGATGATCAACAAGAGATGGCTAATGAATACGATTATGACTACAATGATTATGCTGATGATTCCATGTGGGGTTCAGAGGAATGGATGGAGGAAAAACATGAACAGCAAGATGATTCTGTGGAGATAGATTCCCATATTCTTTGCACACCAGTGAGTTCAACCTGTTTGGCTAGAGAAGGCCCTTCTTTTATTGAGCTTGTAGAGGCCAGTTGTATTCTGACCGTCTACTCTTTCCTGGTTTGCAGGTGATAGCAGATATTGATGGTAATGGAGTTTCTGAAATGGTTGTTGCCGTGTCACACTTCTTTGATCATGAGTATGCTCTCCTCTATCACTAGAAAAGTTTAATGTTGCCTGTGATAGTTTTTCTTTTGCAGATTTCTTTTGCACCTTGATATGTTTATGTGGAAATATAGGCCAAAAGTTTGATTTTCGACCTGTACTTGCGTCTCTCACCATTGAGGAAGCAAATCCATTAGTAACCTTAAAATTTACAATCAGCAAAGTCTTTATGTACTTGCACGGATGATGTTTCCTGCATGTGTAGGCTGTGGAATGTGGATAACATGGCACATGTTGCACCTCACCTTATAGAATTTGGCCTCCAACTCTAGTATGCTTCTTTGTTTCCTCACAAGTATATTGTCTGGCAAGTGTGCAGGTACTATAGCAACCAGGAACATTTATCAGAGCTAGGCAACCTAGATATTGGGAAATATGTAGCGGCTTCAGTTGTTGTTTTTGATCTTGATACAAAAAAAGTTAAGTGGACCACAGAGCTGGATTTGAGTACAGATACTGGAAATTACCGAGCCTACATATATTCCTCTCCATCTGTTGTGGACTTGGATGGTGATGGAAACCTGGACATTGTTGTTGGAACCTCATATGGTTTGTTTTATGTTATTGATCATAAAGGTAAAACTTTGCATGCTTCTTGGTTCTTGCATTTCATTTGTTTTCCTTTTGATTGTCAAACTAGTGATATTGGGCTGATGGAACCAAAATCCTATGATCTCTTGAGATATTGAAACTCTCATCTAAGATTGGAATGTGGTTAAGTTAAAGGCCTGAAATTTGCTCAGTGTTAATTCAACTGCAGAACAATAAAGAATGATCTAGCTTATTGTGAGTTAACTGCTAACATGACACATGAACTCTGTGGAAACAAAGAATCCATGTAGCTGCCGACCCCGTCTAGTATGGGAAAAGGCTTAGTTGTTGTTATTGTTGTTAATTGAACTGCAGATTTTTTCCCACTATCACATATTTTAGTTTTTTGGAATTTGTTTTTGCTAATTGTTGGTTGATGTTTTATTTTCCCTCTCCAATTTTATGTGTCAGTGTTCTAGTGGATTTGTTTAGTTTTTCTTCTTTTGGGTCCCATAGTTATGAAGTTACTAGTCAACTATCCTATTTCTAATTGCTCTGGTATCAGAGTTCGGTAATAAACAGTCACAGCAGTGTAAATATTTATTGATGTGTGAATGTTGAATCGGCCAAGTCACAAATCATCAATATGTTGGTGAAATCGTCACGATATCAAAGCACCCAAATATAGATGTCTCAAGTCAAGAATACAACAAGAGTCAAAAATCAAGAGAGAGACAAATCACGAATGAAAAGGCTGTGCAAGACAGCTTATTATTGAAGTATATCGTGGCTCTATTTATAGAGCAAGGGAGGAAGAAATACAACATAACTGAATTGGATAAGAGAGAGAGAAGAGACTAGCTGTTGGAGGCCAGCTGCCTCCAACGGTGGCTATGGCAACGGGCCCTAGTGGCCCGTGCCAGTCCATACCCTTTAGTCACGGGCCCTAGTGGCCCGTGTGCCTATTACATTTAACAGGCAGTTCTTACCTTCTGTGAAAGCATTTGCAGGTGAAAATAATCTACTACAATCCTGTGAAAGCATTTACTGGTGAAAATCATCTACTACAATCTCCCTTCCTCTCTCTTCTCTCAAATGGTCTGTAAGCATTTTGTTGGCGTATCTTATAGAAACATAAGTTGCAACTTATGAGTTGTTGTTTATAGGGCTCTCAATGGTCAAAATGATGCCTTTGCAAGTAGGGTTGAATATTTAAGGCATGAAGTATTTCTGTTTTGTTGCCTGTCACATCAGCAATTGTGTATTTTTGTTTAATTACATCATAAACTTTAGGTGAAAACTTAGGAACATGTGCTTGTATCAGGCAAAGTCAGAGAGAAGTTTCCTCTAAAGATGGCTGAGATTCAAGGAGCAGTACTAGCAGCTGATATCAATGATGATGGTAAAGTTGAACTTGTAACAACAGATACACATGGAAACGTTGCTGCTTGGTCAGCAAAAGGTGATGAATTATGGGAAGTTCATTTGAAAAGCCTCATTCCACAGGCAAGTTAACTTTCTTTCTTTTTACAAATGCTCTCTTGCATTATTTGGGAAGAAATTACCATCATACTCCACTAACATCATCCCTATAGTAGTATGGATATTTGTGTTCCAGTGTAAGACATACAGCTCATCTTTCCAGTTTCCTCTTCATATTTACTTTGTTTTTGGTGTGTCGCCTGTATTGTAAGTATCAATCTAGAACCTGTGTTGCAAAGGCCTGAGACACTACAATACCTATCATATATTTTTCAGTGACAAATGAACTTATGATACAGGTATGATTCCCCATATCTTATGATATAGTTGTGGTTTGCATTACACTTCATTGTCTTATCCTAAATGTTTTATGATACACTATGTCTGTTGATGCACATTACATTCTCTGAGTGCTGGTCAAAGGTCAGCATGAGCTCTAAGCTGCCCCAATACAGTTTGTGTTGCTATTTTCTCATTGAGTTACTTGTCCTTCCTTCCACTGCTGCATAATTCTGTGCCTCTTTTATTAAGAGGAGATGCTGTTGTTTCCTTCCTCTTTCTTTTGTATTAATGGTTTTACATTTCCTTGTCATAAAAAACACAGAAGGAAAAAGGGGGGAAAGACAACGATGTCTTTTTCCCATTAACATATTGGATTCCTTTACTATTTCAGTCTTCATTCATCTAACATGTCTCTTATTGTTTTAGATTTTCTTCCCTGTGATTTTATCAATTCTGCTGCGTCTTTCTCCTTTAGTTGTTATCAGTGATTTTCACCTTGCTCAACAGAATCAATGGAAATGGATGAACCTCAGTTGATTTTACACTTTCTCTGCATCACTCTCTTCGACCTAAGAGTTTCTTTAATCTGCTTGTTTAGTTGTGAAGAGGACCATGGATTCTCAACTAAATGCTGGCTGCTTCCAGTTCTTGATGTGTCTTGTCTGTAGAGTTTAATACCTTAGCTTTTGACCTGCCAGAGATTCTTCTATTCTTTGTGGTCTAATATAAGAGTGGCTCCAGGGACCTACCATAGGAGATGTGAATGCTGATGGACATACAGACATTGTGGTTCCAACAGTATCTGGGAATATCTATGTTCTTGATGGAAGGGATGGCACTAAAGTCCGCCCATTCCCATTTCGCACTCATGGGAGAATTATGAGTCAGGTTCTTTTACTTGATCTCAGTAAACGTGGAGAACAGCAGAAGGGGCTCACTCTTGTAACGACTTCATTTGATGGCTATCTGTATCTCATTGATGGTTCTACTGGCTGCGCAGATGTTGTTGATATTGGCGAGACCTCGTGTGTAATATGATCTTTGGTTGTTTACTATGAGCAGTTGAACTTTTTCGGTATCTTTTTCTGGAAGAACATCAAGCATTCCTTTGTCTGTTACAGATACAGTATGGTTCTGGCAGAGAATGTAGATGGTGGTGACGACCTTGACCTTGTGGTTACAACCATGAATGGCAACGTTTTCTGCTTTTCAACACCATCCCCACACCACCCTTTGAAGGTATGGCACATAAAAGTTTGTCTCCAGTAACCTGAGGGTTCAGCCATCATTTTGGTGATACTGTGACCTTGTGCTGTCCTCATGGGTCTGATGAATTACAGTTTTGAATATACTAGCTGGACTTCAATACTTTTATTTGTATAGACTTTTTTTATGATGTAGCTGACCCCATCTAGTGCAGGAAAAGGCTTTGTTGTTGATATATAGACTTTTTTAATATATGCAGTTTCATTCGGTAATATACACAGTTATAACTGGCAATGCATGCTTCCTTAGTTATTCAGTTGTAGTCAATCTGAGTTTCATTTTCATCTCAACCCACAGCATGGGTGGGATAAGTACTGTTTTGGAGTACTTAAATATTTTTAATTTGTATAGATTTTTTGATATATGCACCGTTACTCATTGATTTACATAGTTGTGACTGGCAATGCATGCGTCCTTAGTTTTTCAGCTATACTTCAGTCTGAGTCTCATCCCTGGTAAGACGGATTTTGGATGTTATAACGGAAGAAATCAGATAAATTGATGGAATGGAAGTACGGAATCTGTAATTACACTTTGACTAAAAGCGACATGACATTATCTGACCCATCTTGGATATTTATAAAGCTTGCATATTTCACATCTGTAAAGTTGTGGCTTCTGGCCATGCCATCATGAAAGGAGGGTTTCATGCAATATCAACAAGGGTTATTTTTTACAAGAATAAAAAAAGGCTCTTTGTTGGAAAATCTCTGGTGGATATCAAATTAGAAGTAATCAAAAAGTGCATAATGTTGAAATACTAAAATAGTAAACCTCAAAAATAGATGGTGAGATTATCAATGATGTTAAGGAAAATCTTCGCAGCTTCTCAAATTGCATGATTCTTGAGGATTAAAACTTTATAAAGAGAAAAAAACCCTCATACTGGAAAGCCATTTCAGGGTAAGAAGGAAAGCAACCTCTGCATGTGTTCTTTCATGTGTGTCTCCGTGTGAGGTATGTGTTTCAGTGCCTCATTAGATACATAGATATGGTCCTTTCTCACTCCTGTTAACTTAGTTCCTGTAAGCAAACAGGGAATCCTGCAGTTGAATGCATACCTTGTCAACCAAAAGTATTTGGATCGGTTTGTTGATACCTGGTACTTACAGTTCTTTCACTTTTAGGCTTGGACATCCACCAATCAGGGGAGGAACAGTGCAGCTTCTCGGTATAACCGGGAAGGAGTTTACATCAAACCATCATCAAGAACTTTCAGGGATGAGGAAGGCAGCAACTTCTGGGTTGAGGTGGAGATAGTGGACAACCATAGGCAACCATCAAGCTCACATGGACCTTACAATGTCACAGTAAGTTTTCGTGTTCCTTTCCATTATTGTGCAGATTTTTTCATTTGAGTGAGTTGGTTTTCTATTGGAAAATGCAGACAACTTTGTTGGTTCCTGGGAACTACCAAGGATCCAGAAGGATAACCCAGAACAAGATTTTTGATAAGCCTGGTAAACAAAGGATCAAACTTCCTACTGTTCCTGTTAGGACAACAGGAACTGTCATAGTCGAGATGGTTGATAAAAATGGTCTTTACTTCTCAGATGAGTTCTCCCTCACTTTTCATATGCATTACTACAAGCTACTGAAATGGCTGCTTGTGCTCCCGATGCTCGGAATGTTTGCTGTACTTGTCATTCTCCGTCCACAAGAGGGCACACCATTGCCATCCTTCTCGAGGAGCACCGACTGACCTATGGACATCTTTGGTTCTTCTGTAAGAAAACGACCGCAATTTTGGTTTTGCAGAGTTGAATGTTCTTTGGTATCCCATGATATTGTGTGCAATTCAGAGTTTTTACGTCTAGCTAGGCGTGAACCACGTGTTGCAATTTCACTAGGCTTGACTGCAAAAGCTTGGGGCATGTCTCCTCGATCTAAAACAGCTGTGGCTAACTACTGTACTGAATTATGAGAGGGAAGTTTTCATGTTATGGCATTGAAACGATTGATGGTTGTACATGGACTTGCGGTTTTGGTTATTGGTAAGCGGACCATTTCTCCAAGATCCATCCACACTAGGTTGTTTGGGAAAGGCGATTAGCTTTTTAGTTTTGTTTACATAAAAAGTTTCTTCATGAAGAAAGCAGAAAGTTTTTCTTTTTCCCCCTTATGTTCATCTTTTCTGATACGGGCAACAGCTTAGATGGTTATGCTTGATTGGTCCTCGGTCTAATTCAGGTGGCTCTGTTCCATGCTTTCTCAGAAATGAAGGGATTCTCGGGGTAAGGGTCTTGAGTGGAACCAGCTCTATTGCTTTGGCAATGAGAAATGAAGGGTTGCTGCTGCCAAGATTCTGTCGGCGTTTCTTCCATAAAATCCTCTGCTTTATTTACTTTGGAGGTTTCTATGTGGGACTCTCACTCTCGGAGAAAGAGCTTGCAGAATGGGTTAAGTTGCAAGTGCGGAATCGATCCCCACAGCGTTTTAGGCTTTGCCTTGTTGCTACTGATGTAACCGGGTCTTTTCTCGTATCCCCTCTTAGTTGTAGCTCTCTTCGGAGGGAAACGCTCTCCTTGTGGTTGCTCTGGCCTTTAATTCTTACAGTATTAAACAAATCAAATCTGATGCTGCATTCAGAACGTTAGCTCATCTAGTTGGGCTCTAGAACTACGTGGTGGTGGGTTCACTCCCTGGGGCTTGCACGGGTGTGTGTTATCTCCAGCCCCCCTTTTAATAAAGAAAAGTTCAATCTAACAATGCTAAATAGAAATTTGTGGTGGATCTCAATGCATGTCAAGACCACTCCTGTTAGTTATGGTTCTTTGTTAACGCAAGGAGTGCACCGCATGGGATCATTTTCAGGCGCTTTTGTCTCTCACCATGCTGCATGTCTTTTGAAGATTTAATTGGATGTCTCCTTCGTTTTGGAAGTTTCAACTGGGATTTAGGTGCCATGTTCACTCCGAAGAGCTACTTGAAAAATGCTGATAAAACGTCTGGGCTTCAGCCACATGCTTAACGTCCAGAAAAATCAGAGAACTAGATATTTGATCCGTTTGGTTAACGGATCCGAAAAGCTCTCACCCAACATAAAGAATAAGTAAAGGGATTTAGGGTCCGGTTGCTCTATCTGACTTGCATTCATGAATCTTCCCACAGGTGTTTTCCGCGGATAAACCAAGGCCAGGACAAAAGTCTTATTTATGTGAGTTTTTCTTTTTCTCCCTTTTTGGTACAATGGGAGGCATCGAGGGGAGGCCGTCGCCAGGTGCATGTCCCGGGTATCAAACATGTCCTCCAGCTTGTGAGTTGACCACCTACTTAGGTGCGCTAATGTAATTCCTCGGAGTTTTATTCTTAGTTGTGACAATCTCACTACCAATGGAGTTGTTAATCCGGGCAGGCCCAGACCCAGTCCTGACGGGCCAGGAAAATGCGGTTCTGCCCCTATATTTTTCATGATCTGGAATTTGATCGGCAGTCGGGGCACTTACACACCTTGCCCTGCTCCAACATGGGGCAGGTTCTCAAGGAGAAAAATCCACTCTGCTGTGGGACAAGATGAGGTAGAGAAGATCGACAAGGACAGGATAGTGTAGGGTTTAAGGTAAACTCATCCCATCTCACTCTTATATATATATATATATATATATATATATATATATATATATATATATATATATATATATATATATATATATATATATATATATATATATATATATATATAGAGAGAGAGAGAGAGAGAGAGAGAGAGAGAGAGAGAGAGAGTATAGCCATGCGTACTTAAAAGTTTAAACATGCTTTTAAATCTTAATTGTTTAATCGATGAGATCACCGGTTAAAATTTAAATCTCAAAAGCAAAAAATATATTAATACTTATACTAGGTGCAATAAATACAAGTTATTTTTTTACTTCAACATCTCAACCGCTGATATTAAAAATCGAATGGTTGAGATTTATAAGAATGTTTAAGCGCATATCCATGTGTACATATACTCTCTGGCTATATATATTTGTTTGGCCCTAGGAGCCAGCCCTTCCCAGGCCACCTCGACCATAAAAACTAGACGGGCTAAGCCATTTTGCCTTTCTCCCTCTCACGTCAGGCCCATCTTGACAACTCCAATGAATTACCAACGACCGATTCGTCACCTGGTCGTGTTCATGTACGTATTTTCTGTAACGTGTATAGGAGACACGGGATATCCCGTATCCTTATGTAGGTGCCCATGTCACAAGGGGTCAGTATTTCCTGACGCTGTGGCCGGAAGAGGGGACACTCGGTTTCTACTACGCCGCTGGTTCTCACCAGTGAGGCATCCGGCCGCGCGGGCGAGATAACCCTCTCTCTCTCTCTCTCTCTCTCTCTCTCTCTCTCTCTCTCTCTCTCTCCTGTATTGCTGGAAGCCTATGACCAGCAATCGTTCGATTTGGACAAAGTTTTCTTCTTCTCCCTTTCGACCGTCGAAAGGCTGCTCCCTCGAACCGAAAACCAACTCTTGCCTTCTCTCATGGCCTTTCGACGTTCTCTCTCCCTCTTCACCCAGAAAACCAAATGGGTTGCAGTCAATCTCATCCGTCCGCTCGATGGAACCGCCTCCGCTTCCATCCATCATCATGATGATGACGACATCATCGGGAAGACGGTGAAGCATGTCCTCTCGCAACCATTTCTTGACTCCTCTAAATGCCGCGAAATGCTCTCTTATTTGAGCCCCATGTTATTTGATGGCATCTTTGCGAACATTCAATCAGAGGTGAATCCTCTCACCTCGCTCAAGTTCTTCGATTGGGCATCGAAGGCACTCGATTTCCCCTTCACAATTCGATCCTACTGCGTCCTCGTTCACGTTCTCATTCGCGCCAACGTCCCGTCTTCCGCGAGGTTGGTTTTGATTCGTTTGATGGATTGTAACTTCTCGGTTGCATTCGCCAATCCAAGTGACCGGCATCTCGAAATCGCCCGTGCGTTGGTCGACACAGCCCGCGGGTCGTCTTGCTCGGTTGCGTTCGATTTGCTGATTCATGTCTGCTGTACATCTTTCAAGGATGCCGGGATTGCTTTTGATGCTTTTCTGTTGCTGCATGCTCGCGGTCTCTTTCCTTCTGTAAAAACTTGTAATTTCCTATTAAATTTGCTTGTCAAATCGAATGAATTCGATAAATGCGGAGTAGTTTTCGAATCTGTGTCAGAATGCATTGCCCCCGATGTTTATACGTTTAGTCTCATGATTAATGCTTACTGCAAATGTGGTAAGGTTGAAGAAGCAGTTGCATTGTTTGGTAGGATGGAGAATTCTGGGTGTTGTGGTAGCGTTGTTACGTATAACACTTTGATCAATGGTCTCTGTCGGAGTGGGAATTTGGATGAGGCTTTTCGATTGAAACAGAGGATGATTGATAAAGGAATCAAACCAAATATTGTTACATACGGTACACTTATTAATGGTCTGGTTAAATTAGACAGAGTTGATGAGGCAAATTCTGTTTTGAATGAGATGGTTGTGAAGGGTATCATTCCAAATGATGTGGTTTACAATAACTTGATTGATGGTTTCTGTAAAATGGGGAATGTTGTGGAGGCTCTGAAACTGAGAGATCAAATGGTGATCATAGGGGTTTCACCTAATGCAGCTACTTACAAATCTCTTCTCCTGGGACTCTGTAAGAGGGGAGATATGGACAAATTGGAAGAACTGTTACGACAGATGTTACTGGGAGGGGTCCATGTTCACTCCAGTGCTTTCAGTAGTATGATTCATTGTCTACTAGATCAATCCAGATTGGATTCAGCATGTAGGCTATTTGAAGAGATGCTGTCCAGAAATGTGAGGCCTACTGATGTTATGAGCACCACGATGATCGATAAGTTATGTAAAGGGGGTAAGACGCAGATGGCATTAAGTTTGTGGGCTAAACTGTTTGAGAGAGGATATGGAGCCAATATTGTAACGTGCAATGCACTTCTACATGGCCTTTGCAAGAGCGGTAACCTAAAAGGAGCAGTCACAGTTTTCTGGGAGATGCTTGAGAAAGGCTTGGTTTCCGACACTCTGACATACAATTCTTTGATTACTGCTTGTTGCAAGGAAGAAAAGCTTGATCAAGCTTTAAAGCTGAAAGAAGATATGATTAGGCAGGGCGTGAGGCTGGATATTTGCACATACAACGCTCTTATGCAAGGCTTTTGTGATTTGGGTAAGATGGAGGAGGCTATGAGTATTTGGAAGGAGGTCATTTGTGCTGGTTTAATGCCTGATATGGTGATGTATAGTACCATTATAAGTGGATATTGCAAGCTGAAAAACCTTGAGAATGCAAGTGAGATATTCAAACAGATGGTTGAATCAGGATTGAGTCCTAACAATGTGGTTTATAATACACTTATTGATGGGCATTGCAAGAATGGGAATATGGTGGAATCTCTTAGGCTGCTTGATGAGATGAAAGATAAAGGCATCAAACCAACTAATGTTACTTATGCTTCACTGATTCATGGTATGTGCAGCATTGGCAACATCGAGACAGCAAAGATGTATCTAGACAAGATGAAGGGTGAAAGATTGGTCCCTAATGTTGTTTGTTATACCATAGTAATTGATGGTTGTTGTAAGCTAGGCCGTGTGGATGAAGCAAAAATCATGCTAAAGGAAATGATTTCTCATGGAGTGCCTCCTAATAAGATAACTTACACGGTCATGATACATGGATACTGCAGAGCGGGTGACCTTCAACAGGCTCTCAAGGTTCTCAACGAAATGGATGAAAATGGAATTGTTCCCGACATTGTTACCTATAACACATTGGCATATTGGTTCTGTAAAGAAGGAAAGATGGAGGAAATGAACAACATTCTTCAAAAAATGAATGTGAATCACCTGGCTCCTAATAAGGTCACCTATTCTGCGATGGTTAGTGGCTGCTGCGAATCTGGTGACCTCAGACAAGCTATTAGGATTTTGGATGAAATGGACGAGCGTGGTATTCTGCCAGATATGGGTACCTTCAATTTACTTATTCATGCTTTTTGCAAGGAAAGGAATGTAGATGATGCTTTCAAGATATGTGATCACATGGCACAAAAAAGCCTTGTATTGGATGAAATTACTTATACAGCTCTTGTGGATGGGCTGTGTGCTTCTGGGTATCAAAAGGAAGCAAATTTGATATCCAAAAGGATGATCAATCATGGTATTTTTCTACCTTAGTGCAGATATTAGAAGTATCACTTTGTTGATTAGTGCCATCAGATAGTTGACCATGTAAGGTATGACCCAAGATCTTAATTGGTCATTTATGATTGAATTATATTTTGGCTGTCTATTCCATAATGTAAGGGTGCATCTGCAAGTCCCATATCCAAAATGGGTGTTCAGCTCTGTCCAGGGAGGTCACCACAAGATCAATGTGGGTGTAACACGTATTCTCCCCTTTTCCCTACTATTTTCTCACTGCTTCAACATGCTTCAGTTTCGTATCTATGGTTGGTTAAACGGTAGTAATGGAGATGGTGGAACACAATCTCTGGGGCCTCCTCATTGAGGGCTGTGCTTCAAAGGACTCTGAGGTTCATGTTGCTACATCCAATGCTGAGGTGGAAGAATGAAAAAACAAATTTACTGTAGAGAACAATCAAATTTGGAAGAAGGATAATCTAGAGATGGCTGATGAATATAATTATGACTATGATGATTATGCTGATGACTCTATGTGGGGTGAAGAGTTATTGACGGAGGGAAAAAATGAACCACAAGATAACTCTGTGGACATAATTCCGAAACTCTGTGCCCACCAGTGAGTTGGAACCTGTTTGGCTAGAGAAGGCCCTTCTTTTATTGAGCTTGTGGATGCTGGTTGTATTCTGACTGTCCGCTCTTTCCTGCTTTGTAGGTAATAGCAGATATTGATGGTGTTGGAGCATCTGAATGGTTATTGCGGTGTCATACTTCTAGGATCATGAGTAGGCTCTTCTCTTTCACTAGGAAAGTTTGATGTTGCCTGTGACAGTTTTCTTTTGCAGCTTTTATCTTGCACCTTGATATGTTTATATGCAGATATAGGCCAAAAGATTGATTTTCAACCAGTACTTGCATTTCTTATTATTTGGTTACTTCAAAGGACATAGAAATTAAAATTGGCACACATTGCATCCCTCAAAAGGAAAGTTTTAAAAACCTAGGGTCAATTTTTCAGAGTGATGGAAGAATTAATGGAGATGTTATGTATAGAATTAATGCTGGTTGGTTAAAATGGAGAGGAGCATAAGGTATTCTTTGTGATAAGAAGATACCATTAAAGTTAAAAGGTAAATATTATAGAGTAGCAATTAGACCTTCCATGTTTTATGTTTATGAGTGTTGGGCAGTTAACCATTAACATGTACAAAGGATGTTTGTGACAGAAATGAAGATGTTGAGATGGATGAGTGGTCATACAAGAAAAAACCGTATACATAATGAGGTTATTAGAAATAAATTAGGAGTGGCACCAATAGGGGATAAAATGAGAGAATATTGTTAAGATGGTTTGGACATATAGAAAGAAGATCAGAAGAACTTGTAAGAAGGTATAAAAAACTAAATTTGGAAAGTGTTAAAAGAGTTTGAGGACGACCACAAAAGTGTTGGAAAGAAACAATAAAGAATGATCTAGCTTATCATGAGTTAAGTGCTAACATGGCACATGATAGAGCTTTGTGGAAACAAAGAATTCATGTAGCCGACCCCATCTAGTATGGGAAAAGGCTTAGTTGTTGTTGTTGTAATGTGTATTCATAATACCAGTATGTGGTGTCTATGAGAGATAGATGGTAAAGCATGAGGCTTTAAGTGAAAATTTACTGTAGGAGTCAATTTTGGATTTTGTTTGTCTCAAGATTGGAAACTTTAGGATTCTATTCTATATCCTTTGCTCATGTCCAGCCTCACCTTCAAGCATGTTTCATTTTGATTTTTTGACTTTTTTTCTTTCATGGAGTGTTATGTGCGAATGATTCCAGCTTCAAGTTTGCAGAATTTGATGTGCTAATGTAGTCTGAAGTTAAGTACCACTACATGGCTTCTGAACTTTGGTGCATCATTTCATACCCTTATTTTTTTTTAAGAGGGAATCGCTGAACCTTGATGCAACAAGAGATTTGCTTTGCAGATGGCACCTCTCAAATACTACTACCTCTGAGGGTTAAGCTGCGCTCAGTTTCTTACGTTGGTTGGTGCATTATAGTGTCCAGGGACAATGAATGGTCCTCCTAAAAGACAACATGATGACGTTAGCCATGGGACATTTACCCTGAAGCGGCCCCTTGAAGATGCTTCTGCATTTTCAGTAGGTGGGAAATCCAATCAGTCTTCAAATGAACATCATCCACCGATTGAACCTGGACTAGATGGGTGATTGGCAAAAGTCTCACAGACTGAAGCTCATGAAGTTGATAAAAGATTTGCTGTTCTTCCAATGTATCAACTATCTGCCTCGAATGACCCTGTGGTGGAGCATTTAGCCAGTACAGGTACAAAGCCGGATGTAAAGGAGTTAAAGGACAACAGGGATTTCAAGTCCGAAGTTAGAGAAGGAAAGGTAGAAGGCAGGGATCTATACGGGGAACCAAGGTTGGATTCTCAATTGCTAAAACCTGAAAAAGATCCAAGATTGGAAAGCAGAGGAGATAACAAGGATCCCAAATCCGAGAGAGAGCTTGTAGTCTGAAGTTAAGTACCACTACATGGCTTCTGAGGGTTAGTCTGAAGTTAAGTACCACTACATGGCTTCTGAACTTTGGTGCATCATTTCATACCCTTATTTTTTTAAAGAGGGAACCGCTGAATCTTGATGCAACAAGACATTTGCTTTGCAGATGGCACCTCTCAAATTCCACTACCTCTGAGGGTTAAGCTGCGCTCAGTTTCTTACGTTGGTTGGTGCATTATAGTGTCCAGGGACAATGAATGGTCCTCCTAAAAGACAACATGATGACGTTAGCCATGGGACATTTACCCTGAAGCGGCCCCTTGAAGATGCTTCTGCATTTTCAGTAGGTGGGAAATCCAATCGATCTTTAAATGAACATCATCCACCGTTTGAACCTGGACTAGATGGGCGATTGGCAAAAGTCTCACAGACTGAAGTTCGTGAAGTTGATAAAAGATTTGCTGTTCTTCCAATGTATCGACTATCTGCCCCGAATGACCCTGTGGTGGAGCATTTAGCCAGTACAGCTGCGAACCCGGATGGAAAGGAGTTAAAGGACAACAGGGATTTCAAGTCTGAAGTTAGAGAAGCAAAGGTAGAAGGCAGGGATCTATACGGGGAACCAAGGTTGGATTCTCAATTGCTAAAACCTGAAAAACATCCAAGATTGAAAAGCAGAGGAGATGACAAGGATCCCAAATCCGAGAGAGAGCTTGTAGGTAATTTTAAGTATGAAAGTAAAATGGGAAAGGATGTATACATGGGTGGAAATACACACTTAATCTGGAAATACCCTAAAGATCACCACAGGAAAAGATATCCAGAACCGTCATTTGATACTTATGAATCTTGGAGAATTTCAGGGAGCATGTTGCATGGATCAGAAGAAATTGCCAAAGTTAACATAACTAATGAAGATAAAGAGTATCTTGAAACTCGAGAAGCTGTGGGAGAGAACAAGGTTGATTGGAAGGGTGAAGAGAAGTTTAGGGATAAGGAGCGTAAAAGGAAAGATGAGAAACCGAGGGACTGGGTGGAGCGCGACAAGGAGAAAAGCGAAAGGCGGAAGGATCCACAACATGCCAGTAGCAACAATGAACGTAGGGAGTCCACAAGACTGGAATGAGAAATGGAGAGGCCAGAAAGGGAAGCCTCATGAGAAGGAAAGGATTTGCTGGGGATGCGACTAGAACGAACGAAAGGAGTCTACAAGACTAGAACGAGAAATGGAGAGGCCAGACAGGAAAAGCGTGGCAAGCCTCATGAGAAGGAACAAGATGATGGATTTGCTGGGGATGCGACTGCAGAAAGGGAGAGGAAAGGATTTACTATGGGGTTCAACAGCGTAGAAGAATGCTTCGGCCTAGGGCAAATCTTCAATCAGCAAGCAGGGAACCTTATTTGTGGTCTCGTCCAAGAGATAACGAGGGGTACTTATTTTCCTTTTAATCTTCATGTCCTGGTATCATCTATCACTTGCATTTATGCCTATTTTACTTATGCTGTTGAAAACCACATAGAGAGAGACACATAAAAATGAAAAGTATCAATGTTGATTTTTCCACTCAAATCTTCATTAATTAATAAGAAGATACATAGAAGAAGAAGATGAAAGAAAGGGGGTTGGCTTGGCTGCTGCCTTCCTCTCTCCTTCCTCTCTCTTGATTGCACAATAAGTCTAGGTCTGGTTAAAAAGAACAAAAAATAAATAAAATGACTAATCTATCCTTATACGCCTTATGGCTCTTATTGGATCAATACATGACCCAATAGGAGTAGGATCCAAATAAGGTCTCTCTAACATGGCCCCTCAAGTTTGGGTTAGGAAACTTGTTATTCCCAACTACCTAAGAGCTCTCTTCAAGCTACCTATAATCACTAGTTTGGTCAAGATTTCTGACAATTGATCCTCTGAGCGCACATGAATGAGTTTGATTATTCCTTTAGTTATCTTTTCTCGAATATATTGACAATCTACTTCAATTTGCTTGGTTCTCTCATGATAGAAAGGGTTTGAAGCTATTTGTAGAGTTATCTTTCTATCTATAAAGAAGTTAACTGGGATATTTCTACCGGTATCGATTTTTTTTATAAGAGATAACACCCATAAACACTCACACATACTAAGGGCAATAGCACAATACTTAGCCTTTGCACTTGATTATGCAATTACATATTGTTTTTTACTTTTCCATGATACCACATTACTGCCTACACATATAATATAGCCTGATGGAGACTTTATATCATCCACTTAACCTACCCAATATGCATCTGAAAATACTTCAATGTCCAATGAATTATGCGGTGAGTATAAAAGTCCATGTGTGATAGCAGATTTCATATATCAGATTATATGGAACATGATATTCATGTCTTGTTGAGTGAGAGAATGCATCCATCTACTAACATAACTCACATCGAAGCTATTTTATGATCTCATGATAGTAAGATATATGAGTTTACTCACAAATCTCCGATATCTCCCAACATCCTCATATGGTTCTTCAGTTGTCCCACTGTCCTTTTTGAAGCTTTAATCCGAAGAGTACAAACACGATAATCTAGTATCTTTGTTTCTTCCAACAAGTCCAAGATGTATTTCCTTTAACAAAGAAACACATTGTCATTACTTCTAATTATTTCAATGCCAAGGAAATAATGAAACTTCTCCAAATCATTTAGATCAAACTGCTGATATAGTTGCTCCTTTAGTGAACACATTCCTCCAACATCATCTCCTGTGATAATAATGTCATCAATATACATTGCTAATTTTCTCACCTTTTTTTGTGAATAGAGTGTGATCACTAACACCGCTTTTTAATCCCAAGCTAAGTATCTCATAACTGAACTTTTCGAACGAGGCTGTTGGTGATTACTTCAGTTCATAGATAGATTTCTTCAATTTACATGCCTTTTGTGAACCTATATTCTCATTATATCTAGGAGAGATCCTCTTAGAGAAAAACATTTTTCATATCAAGTTACCATAATTCCCATTTCTTATTCAAAGTTACACTGAGGAGCACCCTAATGGTATTCATCTTCACTACAGGAGCAAATGTCTCCGTATAGTCAATACCATAGGATTGGTTGTATCCCTTTGCCACCAATCTTGCTTTATACCTCTCGATTATTCCATCAGCCTTAAATTTTATAGTATAAACCCATTTGCAACCCATTGTCTTCCTACTTGGTGAAAGGTCTCTGAGTATCCCAATATGGTTCTTCTCTAATGTTGTGATTTCATCTTCCATTGCACCTTTTCATTTTGTGACATGTTAAGCTTCTTCAAAGTGTTTTGGAATGAACAGGTTCTCTACATTCATCAATCATCACAAACAACTGATATTCTTTTGTAGAGTTAGTATAGGAGATCATTTGATTAATAGGATAATTTGTTGCTCCACGTTTTCCTTTTCGTAAGGCAATGGGTAAATCATATGAAATATCAAAGGTAGGAATTATAGGATTTACTTAAGGATTTTGTGGAACTGATTTAGGGTGAAGATTCTGATCAAGGGTATCCCTTAGATCAGGCATGACAACCCTCATGTCTCCTCTAGAATATGTCTTCTAGTTATTGTCCTCTTGGAGTGTAAATTTATTCTCTTTACTTTCGAATTTCTATTACTTAATAATCTTCTATAGGTAAGATGGGTAGTATTGTAGAAGAAGGAATATTTGATAAGTTATTGCCGTTCCTATCATAGAATGAAATCTCTTCATGAAAGGTTACATCCATTATGAAATAACTCCTCTTCTTCCCTGGATCATAACCCTTATACCCTTCAGGGTAGAAGAGTATCATAAAAAAATATACTTCACTCCTCTGGCATCTAGTTTATCTCTTGTATTGTTGGATACATGCACAAAACCCATACACTTGAATACTTGTAAAGGAACATATAATTGTTTTTTATTTAGACATAAGGAATGGAAAGGTGAGTCTCGATTGAGTACAACTCTAGGTATATGGTTTATCAAGTAGACTTCAGGTAGGACCACTACTCCCCAAAAATGCTTGGGAGCATTATGTCCTATTAATAAGGTCGTAGCAACTTCCAATATACGACAATTTTTTCTCTCTAAAACATCATTTTGTCGAGGGGTGTTTGAGCAAGATGTTTGGTGTAGGATACCAAGTTTCAAGAAGAATGCATCCAAGGAATGACACATAAATTCTCCTCAATTATCAGTACGAATAATCTTAATAGGCAGTTGAAATTGAGTATGGATAAATTAACAATATGCAGATAGAATATCTTTTACCTTATCTTTGGATTTCATAATGTAAACCATGGTGAATATGGTGCAATCATCAATAAAAGAGACAAAGTATTCATAACCGTATAAAGAAGTGGTAGATCATGGACCCCATACATCATAATGAATAATTTCAAAAGGCTTAGAAGTTGTGGTTTCGTTCATAGGAAAAGGCACACGATGGCGCTTAGCTTTCTGACAAGTATTACACTGTAAAACAAAATCACAACTAATAGCTTACTTAGGTAACACAATTCTAATTTTTGAAAGTGGCAAATGCCCTAGTTTATAATACCAAAGAACCACTTCCTCCTTTTGATTTGTTGCCATAAAAGTTGATTGCTTCTCTGTCCATTTGGTCTCCTCATAGAAGTAGAGCACTCTCTTCATGCTATCCTAACAAAAGATCATTCCCGTCTTCGGTTCCTGAAATACACAATGGGTAGAATCAAAGGTCATTCTATAATTCAAATCTCTGGCTAGAGCATGTATAGATAACAAATTTATTAAAAAATTAGGAACATGTAACACATTATAGAGTATTCCAAAAGTCATAATAATACTCCCTTTTCCCACTATGAGAGTATGTGATCCATTAACTAATTTGATTTCATTTGTTTTGGGATTATCTGATAATCATGAAAATATTCTCTGGCCCCACCATATCATTTGTAGTGCGTGAGTCAATTATCCTTACCCTTGAACTAGAAGAAGACATTACCTTATACTATAAAAGAGAATGGGTAGGCCATAGTTGCTTGATAATCTGCAACAACTTTAGAGGAGAAAGTAGTCTGTGAATTATGCTAGTTGAGTTTCAAGTTCCTCCAGCTTCTTTTTCATCTCTACGAGTAAGCCTAATCCTGCTTCTAGTAAGATCTTTTCATTCTAATCACTATAGTAGGCCTTATTTTGGTTGAACTTGGGTCGACTAGATCCCAACAAGTTTCTATGGTATGTCGTGATTTGCCACAAAATGTATATTTCAGTTTATCCTTCTCATCGGATGTAGGCTGAGATCTACCTCTACCTCTATATTAAGGTGTAGGATTTCTCCTACAAATGCTATGTCACACGGGTGCGGGATACGCCAAATTTCAAAAATTTTAGGTGTGACAAGGCTAGGGTATTATATATTATATATAATATTCAAGCTACAACAAGTGAGACATCAATTAACATAAGTATATGACAATAGCAAGTACACAACTTTATATTAAAGCAAAACACATAAACCGTAAACAACTACTAATTTCATCATAATACACAAATCAATCTTCACTATCCAGACCCATTTATCCAAAAAAAACCCAAACTTTAAAATCGATACCAGATTTTGAAGCATGAAATATCCACACAAAAGTAAGTGAAGAAGGTCCGCGTTGAGATATTTTTCTACGTTCATCGACGGAGTTTCATGGGAGATGATGGAAGACAAGCTAAAGGAGCATTTTGGAAACTATGGTGAGGTAACTCAGGTGGTCATCATGGGAGATAAGGTCACAAGTCTACTAAGAGGCTTCGGTTTCATCGTCTTCACGGATTACTCCATCTTTGATCGGGTTTTCCGGGATAAATACACCATACACGGCAGAACCATGAGTTAAAAAAAAATGTGTTTCTTTTTGTCATGTCACACTGACACGGTGTCGGTGTCGCACCCGTGTCAAGGTCGACACTCTACCTCTTAGAAGTGTGTATGACTTAGCTTAGCAGTAAAGAATAAATAATATTTAATAAAAGAAGTTCTTTCCTACTTAGAATATTGTTCTTTACATCTTCACACTCAGCTGAAATGTCCCATAATAAATCAAAGACCTTCCTTTCTTCAAACTCCTTATTTTTCTCTTTAGTGCATGTTTGACATTTTGTCTTTGAGAAGAATTAAAGCTCCTTCCAAAGGCCTCTAAGTTCTACATAATATTCGCTAATAGATCTTCTTCGAATTTTTTTTATAAGTTTATACTTCTTTGTGATATTTCATATCCATCATGAACTGCTATCCATATTTCATAGGTTGATTCTGACTCCAGAAACATAAATGTGTTGCTAATCACATGGATCATAGATTGGATTAGCCATGCACTTACCAAAGTATTTTCTCTATACCACCGTAAGTAAGTAGGATCATACATGCTAGGCTGAGGGACTTTCCTTCTTAGATATTTTCATCACCCCCTAGCCATAATCGCAAGCTCTATCAATCTTGCCCATTGCAAATAATTTATGTCACCCAGTTTTATATTTGTTATCTAAAAACCTTCTCTTTTTTATGTGCTGAAAAATTCTATAATCCACCAACTTTTCTTTTTCTATCATGATCGCCCCCTTACTATAAGTTGTGACCCCCTTTTTTCTTCACGTTAAAAATTTCTGTGCTCAAAATCTCCACGCTCACCGCATCACTCTGATGATGCCGCACCACTCTGGTGCTATGTCACACGGGTGCGGGTGCGAGATACGGCAAATTTCAAAATTTTTGGGTGTGGCGATACGGCTAGGGTATATAATATTATATATTATATATAATATTCAAGCTACATAAATCAATCATAATACAACTAGTATTTGCTAATTTTGGGTGCACGTAAGTATCAATTAGCAAGTTCCCTCATAATGATCTGAAAGTTAGAATGATTTTACGAGCACCAAAATATCAAAGTTATGGATTCAAAGAGTTTTGAAATCTTTTGTAGGATATAGCATATACTAGTATTTGTGCTAGGATCCACTAGTGATGTCATACTCTTCTGTTCTATTGATCTGGCAATGTTCATGGCCTTCAAATGTGTTTGGTGACAGAGAAAGGCATACAGTATGGAGTCAAGAATCCAATCAGATTGAGTAATAAGAAACCAATTGTCCGCACCCAAAATCATTCAAGCTAATATTATATACAGCTACAATAGCAAGTACACAACTTTATATGAAAGCAAAACACATAAATGATAAACAACTACTAATTTCATCATAATACACAAATCAATCTTCATTATCCGAACCCATTTATCGGTGAGTTACAAAAAAAAATTGCATTTTTTTTTGCCATATCGCACCGACACGGTGTCAGTGTCGCACCAGTGTCGAGGTCGACACTCCACCCCTTAGAAGTGTCTGTGTGACTTAGCTCTGGTGCCCAAGAGTCTTCACGTTGATTTCACCAAGCAACCACGCTTCCGTTGTGCCACTCTGATGCTGGAACTGATCTCTGCCGCTTTGAACGACTGCACCAGACCGTGAATCTTTCCTAATCGGCTCTGATACCATTTGATTTTTTCAATCAAAATCTTCATTAATTAATAAGAAAATACATAGAAGAAGAAGATGGAAGAAAGGGGGCTGGCTTGGCTGCTGCCTTCCTCTCTCCTTTCTCTCTTCGTTACACTATAAGTTTAGGGCTGGTTAAAAAGAACATAAAATAAACGAAATGACTAATCTGTTCCTATACTGAATGAAGTTTGCCTTATGGCTCCTATTGGATCAGTACATGATCCAATAGGAGCAGGATCGAAATAAGGTCTCTCTAACAATCAAATCCCCTGTTGTAGTTTTGGAATATCTCTCACACGAAATAAGGTCTCTCTAACAATCAAATCCCCTGTTGTAGTTTTGGAATATCTCTCACACCTGTGCAGTTGTCATCCTCTAAATTTATATTGTAAGTAGGTCACTAAAATGTACTATGAGGAATTCTCAACACTCATAGAATTTGCCTTCTCTTCTGTCATGCATAAGGGGCAGAGCTTGTTCAGAAAGCAAAAAATACATGATTCTTCTTATATGCATTGATTAAAAGTTACATAAGAGTCTTAGTTTTCTGAAATTCATTAGATTCTTCCATATCCGTAAGGAATTGGTTTTTAGGTTGATTGGCATAATGACATGACGCTGTACACTCTTCATGCTTCACCATTTCAAATACATTTTGAGTACTTTCTGACCAAGGGATTCTTGTGATTCCTTTCTTTTCCCTTTTTCAGTTTGAATCGCTGATTCACTGTAAATAATGCTTGTTTTACCTTTCACATACTCACTACTGTTATCTTGGTGTGGGTGTTTATCTGCAGATCTCAAGGTTAGCAAAAAGCCTCTCTTAACCATCATCATCCTGGGTGATCGCTGTTGCTGTGTCTTTTGCATCATACTGGTTGAAAGCTGTCTCATCAAAATCATCTGCACATATGCTGAAACTTCCAGCGTTCTCTTTTTCGTCCTGTTTACCTTTTGTATTTAGATTTGTCAGACTTCGTTCCCTTATTTCATTTTGTTTAATTTCGAGCTATTAATATTTCCTCAGGAATATCCTTTTGAGCAAGGACCTTCTAAGGTCTCGAACCAATTCACTCTGACTTATTCGAGAGCTTGGCAATGGCACCTAGCAGTCAAATGTTTTTGGTCAGAGCCCATCTTCAATAAATTGCTGCTAGAACTATAGAAAGTACTTCTATTGGGAACTTGGTGGCAAACATGTAATCTTAATGGCATACCGACTGGCTAAGCGGGTGACTCTCTGCAGCACATCCGGGATTTTAAGCCTGGGTTTTAATCCAATAGGGGTCTCCCTAACTGCTTTTGATTTTGTAGAATGTACCAAACTTCTTTTCTTTGCATACCTAGACTTGCAATTCTTTGTCTGATGTTTTCCTAGGATTCTAATAGAATAGGCAGAAATAGGAAAATCTAGTTTTTCCTTTGCTATGATCGTCGGACACTTTGCTGCAATAGTTCGAATTTTGAACTATTGCTCAAAACTTAGCATCCTTAGTGGGTTATTAGTGAGTCCTCAGATGGTGCTACTTTGAATAAATATTTGTAATATGATCTCTTGATTATGGTAAGAATAATAGATGGTTGCAACCAGTATTATTGTGCCTATTGCCTATTTTAACTGTCTATCCCTTAATGTTGGTATAGACTGCATAACTAATTCTCAACCAAATACCTATTGCAGATATCCTAAATCGTGTATGTCAAAGGAATATCCACATTGAGAAACAATGTGCATTCACGAGCTTGGGGTGCTCCAACTGGTTGTAGCTATCATGTTGAACGGTGCTGCATTGTGAAGGTGATTATAGTTCTTAGATCAAACTGTCATTGGCATATTTCCAATTTAGAATATTCAGCATGCCAATTGTTTGGGTCATTTTCCTATTATCAAGCTTTCCATTGTTTGCGAAATCTTAAAGTTACTGCCTCTATTTCCAGATGCAGACTTTCTGTTATATGTAATTTACTGATGACTGTGTTCGATAAATGGTTTTCTTTCTTAAATCAATCAACTGGGGCATCTCAATTATCTATTTGTTTCTTTCCCTGCAGAAAGGAAGCATTGATTTAGAGCCTTGTCTTTAGCACCAGTTTCTACTGAACGCACCATTACTATCAGATCTGCCGCATCAGTTCCACCCTGTTCTCTTGTTTTTTCACGATTCTTTTAATAGACTTCTTTACCTCCTCCTTGGTTTTGTGGATGCATCTTTGTTGCATGTGAATTTTACGACATGACAATGTTACATACATTTATCATAATTTTTTCATAAAGTACATATTGATTACTGAATAAGTTCTCTCGTACAATTAGTGCATGAATATGCGTCGATTAAGAGAAGTTGCTTTTAGTGATGAACATGTACAAAGTTTTAGTTCATCTTTGATGAGCAGGTTTTATGTTATCATCATTGGCCAAACTTGTATAGAGAAAAATGAAACTTTATTTTTGTTGATGAGTCACCATAGTCACCATGGGAGATGATCAAACTTTTAGGCACCTGGGCCTACCGCTGTGATTCTTAGGTGCTATTAACAATTGCAAACTGCTAGGGTTTGACTTACATGAATGCTTGCTATTAATGACCTTTGGCCATCCATTTGCTTAACATGTATTTCATAGTTTGTCCTTGGTTCAAGTCTTTGCAGTATACTTCTCTGATTTCCAAAGAAAAAGTGTGTAGTTCTGTTTTTGTGAAGTTCAGTTTTTATTTGGATTATTTCCTAATGGAGAAGAATGGAAGTGCCAACAAATCAGTGAGGCATTGAAAAGTTCTTTCTTCATGTGAAACTGTATGAGGATGACTCCTATTAGTTCCCTACTAGGGACCTGAATTCTTTAGGAACACCCTCTTAATTCTGTCAACCTACAAACCATTTAGCATTTCCTTCAAGTCCGAAGGTCCATGTCACACAGACACCTCTAGGAGGTGGGGTGTCAGAATTGACACGGGTGCGACACCAACACCGACACTGACACCGGTATTGTCAACATGGTCAACGTGTCGACCCAATCTTTTTGATGTGGTCAACGTGTCCGAGGTCATGTTCGTCCAGTTTTTAGGTTATTTTTAAACCTTATCTCACTCTCTCCCTTCTCTCACGTTGTTGCGCAGCTGCTGCCCTCGGCCCTCACTCTCTCCCTTCTCTCATGTTGCTGCTTCGTTGATGCCCCTCGACCCTCACTCTCTCCCTTCTCTCACTTCCGGTCAAACAACAACAATTATTTTATGTGGTGGAGCAGATCAGGTATTCTCCCATCCACTTTAAGTAACTTACTTGATATAAGGAAGTAGGCACCAGAGTCTCATAGGCTCGTGATCACTCCCTGAACACCGAGTTTCTTTAAGGGAGGAACATCCTTTGAAAATGGAACAGCACCTAACAACATGAACTGAAAATTGAAATGTTAGGAAGACTGAAGAGAGAGCAACCATATGCATCGTAATAACCTAACCTTATAAAGGTCATAGTTACCCAGGTTATGCGATTCAAAGACAATATAGAGAGCTTATCACAACTAAATCTTTTCATTTCACATTCTCCTTTAATCAATAGCTTGTACAAAGACAGAAAAATAATAATTCTATTTTAACAAAAATAGCACAGTTTCAAGAAAGCCCATCAAACAATCAAACTTTTCAAGTACACACTCTTATATATTACATACTCTCTTTTTTCAACTAAATTGTTCATAGTTGATAATATTGTCGATAGTCCCATCACTTATAAATTTATAATATTGTTGATATGCAAATCCTGATTTTCTTTTGATTGATTTGTGTATTATGATGAAATTAGTAGTTGTTTACTTGTTTTGCTTTAATATAAAGTTGTGTACTTACTATTGTCGTCGTATACTTATGTTAATTGATGTCCCATTTGTTCTAGCCTGAATATTATATATATAATATATATTATTATATACCTTAGCCGTATCGCCGCACCCAAAATTTTTGAAATTTACCGTATCCCGCACCCACACCCATGTGACATAGCCGAAGGTTAGTTAAATAATTGATACCATTGGTCACATTGGATCGAGATTGTCCATAATTTTCACTTCCTGGAGAAACTTGTTTTATGGGTTTAATGCAAGGGTCTTTTTCTTCGTGGTAGAGGTTGCGGTAGTTTATGCCAAGCACATTCATTTCCGGAGGTGACATTTGAGGTCCTAATTGTGAAGGCAGGCTTTTTCTATGCTGTCATTTCGTTTGCTGAGCAGCGGATCCGAGAACTACTGGAAACAGATTGAGAGAAGTTGTGGGCCTTGTAGCTGATTTTTAGAAAAAAAGATAGTCCGAATTTGCACTCCCATGCTCAAAATGGTGATCGCCATTCAACTCGTGCTTGTAATGGTGGAGAAAGAGATACGCTTGTGGATGTCTTCAGATGGTCACGTTGCTAGCAGCCACTTCCACAGAAAGTCATGCGTACCATTGGCATTCCGTTGCAAGTTGAATACCTAGAGGTAGTATTACGTTCACTGCTTTTGCACGCCCTTCAAATTAAATGAAGCAAATTCTTTCTTTTCATGAAGATCGTGCTTTCAAACATTTCCGAAGACTGCTTTCAATTATTAACCTTCTATTAGAGATTGATTCCCAGTTAACTATAAAATAGTGGCTGCTTATTTTGTTTGACCTTGTCTGGTTGGAACACACATTTGAGGCGGACGTGAATTCATGCTCTCAGTTCATGTTCTAGCTTAGATACCTATTGATATGTCTGGCACCAAAAGAAACAATTTGGTGTTTGCTCTTCCTAAACCTTGCACTGCAGCCACCAAATAAATTCTCGAAGTTAGTTTTGCTAATGGTCGCCGGTAGTGGTGATCCTGAAGATAGAACAGAATGTGTGTGTATATATATTAGTTGATTTTCTTCTTTCCGCTACTGTGTCTGCTATTCTTTGGGCTCATCTTTCTTTGTTGTGTTTCTTGAACTGTAGGTTTTAGAGGAGGCTGTTGACTGGGAAGACGTGCAATGGTCGCAGACTGGAGTCTGGATTGTTGGAAAAGAATGTGCTAGCTCGAGTCCATTTTCTTTCCCCCAATTAGTTGGAAATTTGCTATTCTGCATACCTTTGTCGTGGATCTTCGTAGTCATTCTGGTTAAAAGATGTATCATATGCAGGAGTAGAATTGTAAGTCTGAACCTCAACCATGAGGATTACATTCTAGTGTTATTTGCCTACTGTAATTGATATATGATTCGTAGACTTGTGCATGTGCACTAAGACTATGAAGCATTTATTGTTATCTTGAGAAGCTAATGTTGGTTTATCTTACTGCTTGTAGAGATTTGCGCAAACTGCAACCTTGAAAGCCACTGGGGCTGACCTATACGAAGGTCGCTGATGCCTGACGGATATGAACCAAAACCGAGCCTTTTCACATACTATGTATGGTCTTTACATTGAAAGGAAAAAAAAGTTTATGGCTATCATTAAGTGGGAAATTCCACTGGGTATCTTACGATCTTGAAATCGAGAATGTGCTCGACTCTGTTAGCTGAAATATTTGCAAATATGCACAAGCTAGCCGA
This sequence comes from Brasenia schreberi, assembly GCA_036023115.1. NCBI lineage: Eukaryota > Viridiplantae > Streptophyta > Magnoliopsida > Nymphaeales > Cabombaceae > Brasenia > Brasenia schreberi. Next base: position 18,964,359 of record JAYKKT010000060.1, on the reverse strand, counting down.
GCTAATTTAGGCTCATTGCGAAAGAGTCGCTACTTAACACATTTAAAACCAAAAAAAATGAAAATGAAAATATTGCCATACCCACTGAGGCGATATTGAATTCTCAGAAAGCAATGCTGTTCATGAGATCTGTTGACACTGATGACGGAGTGAATCTGTTTCACATTTCCTATTTAGCGTATTCACAGGCTCTGATGCGAACGTGTTTCTCCCTTATGAGAAGTGAACCAGATTACACGTACAACGTGAACTAGCGTGCTCAAATAAAGCTTCCATGGCAACCAGCCACCTAGTTAATTAAGCCCACGCTCCTGCCTGCCAACACATTCCGTGTCAAGCCCAACAGTTGATGAAGCCTAAATTTGCCGTCGAGGCAATTTATCCATGTAAGAGGGTGTATATTGGATTTGAAAAAGATAAAATGTTCCGTTCTTTGTAATTCGTGAGGTAAGTTTTTAAACAAATTTCAGGAGAAAGAATAATACTCTGCAAATGAGGCAGCAACCATTGTTAGTTAGTGATGCTCGGCCTGACACACACGTGGGACTGACCATCTGCTGGCCGCTGCTGCCAGTGGTTATCGATGTGTGACTCATTGGCAGTGTCATTTGTTTCCGTCCGGCACGTGATGTGATTATTTTTATCACGCCTATTCTAATTATCTTCTCACGGAGGACGACCTGTCCTTTTTTCACAATCCCGTCCCTTATTTACCAGTCTTTTTGATATCTCAAAGAAGGAAAATATAGGGTCACCCATGTGCGGCTTTATCAACCATCTCTCTCTCTCTCTCTCTCTCTCTCTCTCTCTCTCTCTCTCTAGTAAGGTAAACTAGGCAGTGAAGAGAGCCTTAGAGAAGAAAAGGCTACTAGCAATGGAAAGGATCAGCGAAGCTCCCCACGTAGCAGTCTTCCCTTTCCCTCTACAAGGTCACGTGACGCCCATGCTGCAACTCGCTTCCCTTCTCCACTCCAAAGGCTTCTCGATAACCGTTATTCATGCGGAGTTGAACTCTCCAGATAACGGAAACCATCCCGAGTTCAACTTCGAGTCGTTCATGGACGGCATAGACCCGATGCTCTTGAGAAAGGCCGGCACCATGGGCGTGTTAACCACCATCTTGGCCAAATGCAGAGAACCATTCAGATCTCTCTTGGGGAGGCTTCGGACAGGTGAGAATCCGGTAGTTTGCCTTGTGTGCGATGCTCTCATTCATTACTGTGGGGAGATCGCCGAAGAGTTAAAGTTACCGTGGTTGTGCTTTCGGACCAGCAGCCCCACCTCGTTCGCGCACTTCATGGCCTTTCCTTTCTTACGGCAAAAGGGGTACATTCCGATCGAAGGAGGTATGTATGATCTGTAGTCTTTTTGGTCTGTGAGTCAAAGAGTAGGTATGACGATACTGGCTCGACCAATGTTAACCAGACTCAACCCCACTCGAGCGGGTCCGCATTACCCGGTTTGACTGGATTAGCATTCGCAGAAAACCTGACGTTTGACCAGGGAAGGGTCGGTATATATATATATATATATATATATATATATATATATATATATATATATATATATATATATACTCAACCACCAAACGTTTAAAACCTTTTCATTTTTTTATTGGAATTACAAATAAATAAAAAGGAACTGTGGTATGTTGCGTTTCATAGCTGCCTTTAATGTTATTATTAGAATTACAAATTGTGAGGTTTTAATCCAAAACATCTTTAATTTTAAAAAGGAATTGGTGTATGTAGTGTCTCATAGCTGCCTTTTACCTGAAAAAACAACTCTGGCTGTCACCGGGACAGTGATAGAGACAAGTAGGGGACAGCCGCCTGGTATTAAGTATACCGGTCCCTTATTATCCTTACGAACAATAACTAGATTCTTCGTTTTCATTAATGTGTCATATTGGTTAACTCAAATTAAGTTAGATCATTCTTTATTATTTTTTATTATTTATGTAGTCTTTTTAAAAAAAATTCAGTCTAGTTTTTCATGCTCTTACCTAAGTTTCGTTTGGTTGTCTTTACACATATACAAACCATACCATGGATTTTTTTTCTCATTTTATCCTTTATTAGTATAACTCTCAATTTGTTTCTAATAACTCAGTATATATAAGTATATATAGAATGTTTCCTTGTATAATCACTCCTCCTCTCAACATCTTTTGTATAGGTTAATAATTAACTACTCAACACTCGGAACCATAAAATATAGGAGGTTTAATTGCTGCTGTATGATATTTACCTTTCAACGGTATCCTCTTGCCATATAAAATACATGACGCTCCTCTTCATGTTAATCAACCCATATTAATTCTATGTATAACATTTCCATCAATTTTCTATCACTCTAAAAAGTTGATTTTAGTTATTTAAAACTTTTTTTTATGAGATATGCAATATATGTCAATCTTAATTTCTATATCATCTGAAGTAACCAAATTATCAAACTTATATTTTATATGTTTTGTCTTTGTCTACTAAGTAGCAAGCCTTTATTTTCTAATATTTCTCTCCATAATTCTAATTTCATATTAACTTTTTTCTTCGACTCATCTATTAACACAATATAATAAGTAAAAAACATATACCAAGGTACTTTATCTTGAATACATTTTGTTAACTCATCAAAGACAAATATAAATAAATATAGACTTAAAGTTGATCCCTAATATAAACCAATATTAACTTCAAAGAAATTTGTCATTCATTTGTGGGTTCTAATACATGTTTTTGCACTATCATACTTATCTCTTATAAGATTTATATATATCAATGGGATACATCTCATTTCTAAAGTTCTACAAAGAACATCTTTTGGCTCCCTATCGTAAGTTTTTTTATAGATTAATAAATATGATGTGAAAGTTCTTCTTTTTTGCTTTAAAATAATTCATAAGACGTTTCAATAGGTGAATCGCTACAATAGTAGATATTGTTAACATGAATTCAAATTGGTTCTCTATTGTACTTGATACTTATTTTAACTTACGTTCAATAATTTTCTCATAATTTCATAGTATGATTCATTAACTTAATACCCTAATAATTCGCATAGTTCTAGATGTTTCTCTTGTTTTGTATATAGGTATAAGTATACTTACTCCATTCCTAAGGTATCTTTTGATTTTTCATATTTCATTAAATAGTCTTGCGAGCAAAGTGATCTCCATCTCTCCTATAAAAATATTGTATGATCAAATAGATTTACCAACCTTCATGAGCATTAACTATGTCCTTCCAAAATGATCTCTAGCTCAGACCGAGATCCTGAAATCTTGATCGAGGAGTTGCCACCATTCCGATTGAAGGACTTGCCATCAGTTGCACCTGAGGATTTTGAACTTCTCTATAAGTTCGTGAATCAGGTGGTGGATTCAAACAAGAAGTCATCAGCCCTGATATTCAACTCTATGGACGAATTGGAGCAAGAAGCGCTGGAACTGATGCAACCTAAAATACCCGCACCTGTTTATTTTGTCGGCCCACTGTGCAATTTCACATCCATCAACCCATGCAGCCTCATTCAGCAAGACCGGACTTGTTTGACTTGGCTCGACAAACAAGCTCATGGGTCGGTGATCTACGTGAGCATCGGGAGTCTAGCCAATATGGATCCAACAGAACTGGTCCAAATGGCTCATGGGCTAAGAGATAGCCAACAACCATTCTTGTGGGTGGTTCGGCCTGGTTCAGTTCAATCAGGTGACTCACTCAGGTTTTTGAATGCTTTCGAAGAGAACACCAGGGACCAGGGACGCATAGTGAAGTGGGCACCACAGACGGAGGTGCTGGCGCACCCTGCAGTGGGTGGGTTCATGACCCATTGTGGTTGGAACTCGACATTGGAGAGCATCTGCTCGGGTAAACCAATGATATGTAGGCCTTCTTTTGGAGATCAAATGGTGAATGCTAGGCTTGTTTCTCACGTATGGGCTGTTGGTTTGGAGATGGCAGGGAAGTTTAAGAGCGAAAAGATAAAGAAATATGTAAATAAGCTGATGGATGAAGGAAAAGAGATGAAAGATAAGGCAAAGCTTTTAAAGGAGCTCGCATGCAAGAGTTCAAAAACTGGTGGAACCTCTTATGAAGCTGCCAACCGGCTCGCAGGCCACATCTTTTCTTTGCTCAAATGCAGCTCTGGCTGATACTTGAGCCCGCGGGTGGGCTGTGACGGCAAAGGGTGTGTATGTAAAAATTTAAGTGCTCCTAAGTTGGATTCTCTTTGCTGTCTGAGTCCCTAGCTTCCATCAAGTGGGGCACATGAGGCATCGTTGTGATCTAGTCCTTGCATGAGCTTTACCTTACAAGACTCATCATGAATAGAATGCTCTGACTCGAGTTATATAATTTTGCTTGTTCAACATTGTATTACAGTGTTGTTCATGTAACAGCGAGTATCATACTCAGAGCTACTGCCGCATTGAAAATGATAGAGGCAGGAGTTCAACAAATGATGGGTGCGCGGCTTCAGCCTCCCGTTATGACCAAAAAATATGTACAGGAGTATCATTATGATACAAGATGCTTTACTTTTGTCATTTCCTACATGACCTTTGAAATGCTAAATTAAACAACGATTGAACATTATCAAGGGCAATGTCAAGTGCTCAGATCACATACTCGAATCCCATGGGACTCCCTTTAGTGCCTGCGGACGATAAGCTATTCCCTGTTGAGGGGCTGCGTTTTTTAATTGAACGCCCACTAACTGCACGACCATAAAGAAGTCTTCCCCGTTCCTCGTTGTGCTTTAAAGAATCTCTTGAAGATTTCACAATTCCACAACAAATAGAGATGGCCATGTGGCCCAGGTTAGAGGAGAAGAACGCCGTCAAATACCAGATTCACAGTCAGGCAACATTTAAGCCTAATAGCTCATAGCTAACCCTAGGTGTCAATAGGTAAGCGGCAAAAGAAGCCCGAGTTCCTCCGTGCCTGGTTATCCTACACCTCAACCCTGACTAAACTCCTGCTTGTGGTCGGTTATCCACCCACGAGTTGTTTAAAGAAACTAAGCTGAAACTTAAACATTTCTATTGTTCAAGTTTTTAGATCAACAGTAAAAATTAAAATTAAAAATACCATTATACTTTTATATTTCATATTCAATATAATTTTTAAATTTCATACTTAATATGCTATATTCAAAAAATAACATTGTACAATATATCATGCATTAAATGTAAAATATTTTATTGTTTATTTCTTAACCAGTGATTGTTGAAAATATTTATGCAAAATTATGTAAAAAATACCTTGCATTTAGCACTCTTTATATATATATATATGACTTCAATCTTGCTCACTCATTCCTTTTGAGCGACATAAATATAATTTTCCAAAAACAACTTTTAGTATAGTTTATATTTATGCATCCCAAGTATGACTAGAAGATATTATAAAGACAACTTTTTAAAAGAAATTAGATAAAGTGATTAAAAAAATTTCACAAAAAGAGATGATTTGTTTAGGAGAAAACATAAATGAACATGTTGGTAAAGAAGCATTAGGATATCAAGGTATTCATGGAAACTTTGGTTTTAGAGATATTAACGAGGAAGGTAGAGAGATTTTAAATTTTGTTATTGCATTTTATCTCTTTATAGTGACTAAATGGTAGAACCTTAAAAGCGATAACGAAGATAAAGAGTGTATCGAGCTATTCGGACTAAATGATGGAACTTTAAAAGCAAGAACGAAGATATATCTAAACAGCAAGTCCTTCAAGGATATGCTTGGAATTATGTTGGTACACCTTGTGATATGTGGAACAATATGGCTATACATATTAGGAAAGTAACGAGAGATGCATTAGATAAATCTAAAGGAGGTGTATCAGCACAAAAAAAAGTTTGGTGGTGGAGTGAAACGGTGCAAAATAAAATCAAAACAAAGTGGGTATGTTACAAATTACATTATGCAAAGAAAACTAGTAAAACTTTATAGGCTTACAAGAAAGCAAAAAAAAGCTGTTAGTGAAACAAAAGCTAAAATTTGAAAGGATTTATATAAAAAACTCAACTCAAAAGAGGATGAGAGAGATATTTTTAGGATAGCCAAGGCTAGAGATAAGAAAACTAAATATCTTAATTCTGTTAGATACATCAAACACGAGGATAAAAAAATTCTAGTGGCAAATGATGATAGAAAAAATAGATAGAAAAACTATTTTTATAAGCTTTTTAATGAAAATAAAGATGTTAGTATTAGCTTATGAGAGTTAGCCAAATAAGAAAAGTATATAAACCACAATTTTTACCGACATATTCAAAAGAATGAAGTCAAAGAAGCTCTTAAACATATGAAGGGTGTTTAATCTATAGGACCAGACAATATTCCTATAAAACTTTAAAAAATCCTAAAAGAGACAGAAATCACTTGGCTCACAAGACTATTTAATGAAATATAAAGAAACCAAAAGATATCCGATGAATGAAAAGCGAGTACACTCATACATATTTACAAGAACAAGAGAGATTCAGAATTGTGCAAATTATCATAGTATCAAGTTAATGAGTCCTACTATGAAATTATGGGAAAGAATTGAATGTAGGTTAAGACAAGTATCGAGTACAACAGAAAACCAATTTGGATTTATGTCTAGCAAAATCTACTATTGAAGCAATTGACCTTTTGACACGTCTTATGAAACATTTGAGAGCAAAAAAGAAAGACCTTTACATGATATTTTACTGATCTAAAAAAAACTTACGATAGGATACCAAAAGATGTTCTTTGGACATCCTTGAAAAAAAGAGGTATTTCATTGACATACATAAGCTTTATAAGAAACATGCACAATGGTGCAATAACAAACTTCTTTGAAGTTAATATTGGATTATATCAAGGATCAATTTTAAGTCAATACTTATTTATAATGATGATTGATGAGTTAACAAAACAAGATAGTGTACCTTGGTATGTTATTTGCAGATGGCATTGTGTTAGTGGAAGAGTCTAAGGAAAAAGTTAACAGAAAATTAGAATTATGGAGAGACATTAGAAAGCAAAGGCCTCCGACTTAGTAGAACAAGGACAGAATATATGGAATGTAAGTTTGATCATTTGGTTACTTCAGAGGACATAGAAATTAAAATTGGTATACATTGCATCTCCCAAAAGAAAAGTTTTAAATACCTGGGTCAATTTTTCAGAGCGATGGAAGAATTGATAGAAATGTTACGCATAGAATTAGTATAGGTTAGTTAAAATAGAGAGGAGCATCAAATATTCTTTGTGATAAGAAGATATCATTAAAGTTAAAAAGTAAATATTATAGAGCAATAATTAGACCTTCCATGTTTTATGGTTATGAGTATTGGACTGTTAATCGTCAACATGTACAAAAGATGTCTGTGATAGAAACAAAGATGTTGAGATGAATGAGTGATCGTAAAAGAAAAGACCGTATAAATAATGATGTTATTACACCAATAGAAGATAAAATGAGAGAATTTCGTTTAAGATGGTTTGGATATATAGAAAGAAGATCAAAAGAAGCCCTATAAGAAGGTATGAAAAACTAGATTTTGAAAGTACTAAAAAAGATATTGGACGACCACAAAAGTGTCGGAAAGAAACAATAAAGAATAATCTAGCTTATGTTGAGTTAACTGCTAACATGGCACATGATAAAACTTTGTAGAAACAAATAATCCATATAGTTGACCCCACCCGATATAGAAAAAGGTTTAGTTATTGTTAATATGATTTTCAAATTTTTAAAATCTTTGAAATAGTACGAAAAGTACTCTTATTACTCATGCCATCCAAAACAATGAGCGAATAAAGGTTATTGTAAGCAAAATCTAATAACCATATATATATATATATATATATATATATATATATATATAAATTGAGAGTTGCTAAACAACTTAATTACATTACTACCTCAATCAACATTATCACTCGTGCAATCAATCATACAGTCAATGGTGAGCATCAAGCAAAATCAGATATAAGAAGAGGTTGTCTACCACCTCTCGTTCTCTCTCCATATATATATATATATATATATATATATATATATATATATATATATATATATATATATATATATATATATATAGAGAGAGAGAGAGAGAGAGGATAACTAACCTCGTTACATTAGTGAGCACATGAACCGGACGCACGGGCCATAGGTCCGCATCGTTTATAATAGATTCATTGCTCTAAAGAACTGATATCCCCTTGCATCCAAAAGACGTCATTTCAACGTTCAACCCATCCCACATCCCTAACTCATCTATCAACAGTCCGCCCAGAATTAAAAGGCCAAATATGTGAAAGTAACGGTGTTACCAAGCGTCAGGTTCAATTTTTTCTTCGTCTTCTGGAAACACCACTTTCAGATAGGATATCCTGGAGAACATTCAACTCTAGATGGTGAATAACAAAAACCGACTAAGCTTTCATTATCAGAAGCTTCAACGCCTACCGGTCACTACCATGTATCATGTTCAAACAGTATAATGATGCAGAAAACCATCAAGGTTATACAAAGCATGTGAGAAATATCAAAATGCACCTACATTTCATCTAGTCAACCAGGGTTTGGAGTTCCAAAACAAACTAAAGAACTCGAGCATAAAATGCGAAGTCTTCGAATTAAGTAAAGTACCACATGATCTAACATCCTAGTTTCCTGCTGCATGCCTCATGATCTTGCTAAGGCTTCATCTACAGTAAATATCTTGATCTATTTGTGGAGGAATTGGCTTGATTTCAGTGCCAAGTTCTTGTTCGATTCTGTATCTGTGATTCTCAAACCGAACGCATGTCAGACAAAACATCACTTAACACCATATGAAAATGTAGCCTTGAAAAGCCCTACTTACAGGTTAAATCTGTCCTCATAGGTTATCAAATTTACCGCCAATCCAAGGTGGCCAAATCTTCCAGAACGACCAACCTGCGGAAACAACATAATCCAAAATAAACATTTGCCAACATTACAAGACCCAACAATAATAGCAGCATACCCTGTGGAGGTAAGTCTCCGAGTTCTTTGGGAAATCGAAATTGATAACAACATTAACAGCTTGAATGTCAATACCCCTTGTAAACAAATCTGTCAAAAACAATGTTAACAGTTACAATGATCAACGATTTGATAGCCAGAAAAGAACGCAAGAACAACTGACACATGGTGCTTAAGCTTCAGCATTGATTCTTGCAGTAAACCTTGTTGTGTGCATATTGGTAGTATCCAGCATCAGGTGCGTATGCATGACTATTTCTGAAAACCGAGCAAGTCTATGAGGTCTTCGACAGAGTCATTTATCTAGACCTAAGGTTCTGATGCATGTGTTCTACATCTCAGACTCTTTAGTCACTAAGAACAGATGGATGATTACAACAGTAATGGACTGCATGAAGCAGAGTTTTCCCTTCTGTTTCGAGAACAGATCATCCTTCCCCCTTTTGAGCAAGAGGCCACTGGACGGAAAACTTTACCACAATGTAAAAATGCATGGCATGCACATGAACGACCATGTGGACCAGTTTCTGTGATTTTCTTGGCAAGGAGTTCAACCCGATTCACCGAATTGCAGAAGATGATTGACTGGTTTATTTGCAGCTGGAATAGAAGCCATCATTATTATCGTATTCACAGCTGGCAAATAAGAAAAACCACAGTATCTTGACATAGATAACTCATACCTTAGAGAAGAGAGTATTTAGGCAGTGGACTTTCTGCCTCTCTTCCACAAATGCATAAGTGTCAATTCGTCCATCAGATTAATTATATAAGCCTTTTGCAAGAATTTCTCCTTAAATGCCTTAACAATTACTGGAAATGTTGCTGAAAATAACAAAATCTGACGATTTGTTGGCAAAAAAGTAATGAGGTGCTCCACAAGAGGTTGGAATTCCGGGGAGAGAAGCTTGTCAGCCTGGAAGAAAAAAGTAAACAGCAAAAAATTCCATTATAATCGTTAAACGAGAGCTATAATAGTTGAAGCAGAGTTCAAAAGAAGAAAAGTCGATATATACTGCTCTCTAAATCTTTACTACCACCCTCAATGGCTTACAGGCAGAATTTTGTCTTCTCATTTTTTTTATGTCAAAAGACATGTATAAAGAAAGAACCTGAATGGATTCCATGATCTAATGGCCTGTAACAAATGTGTTTAAAATTCACGATCTAATGCCCTGTAACAAATGTGTTTTAAGATTCACATCCTTTTATGCTACAGCAATAGGAAGGTAGAATCAGCTTGACTATCATGGGGCATCAGGGAAAGGAGGATAGGAAGTCCATCAGTATTGATTGTATGAATGCAAACCAATACTATGTTATATATTTACATGCAGTTCCTGTGGGATTTTCTCAAAGACGGTTTGGGCTTTCTCTGGTTTGGACACATACAAAGATAACCAAAAGAAGCCTCGATAAGAAGGTATGAGAAACTGGATTGTAAAAATGTTGGAGAAAGAAGAAGACCACAAAAGTGTTATTAGATGGTTTGGACACGTAGAAAAACAACCAAAGGAAGTCCTGTAAGAAGGTACGAGAAACTAGATTATGTAAATGTTAAAGGAGAAAGAGGAAGACCACAAAAATATTGGAAGAAAATAACAAATAACAAAAAATGATCCAGCTTATGTTGAATTAACTGTTCGCATGACCCAAGATTGAACTCTATGGAAACAAAGAATCAATCCATCTAGCATGGGAAAAGGCTTAGTTGTTGTTGTATCACACATATACCATATATTCACGCAGGTAACCCACTTTGCTAACTTCCAACAAAGCAGTAGTCGTACTGAGTACGACTTTTGATACTATAACCATGATGTTGTCCTTAACTAAACAAACTCCAGGAAATGAAGTATTACCTGTTACACGAATTTGCATCAAAGAGCAAATTCTTTGGGGTTGAAGATTATCAACATACCTACTTGTTACGTAAGACATTTATAGCAGCAAAATACTTTCTTTTCTTTCAATCCAACAACAAATATACATTTTCTTTTTCTGTACACTCTTGAATTATGGCCCACATACAAACAGCAGAACTACTCTTTTTCAAAATTACTACCTTGCGTTTTTAAAAAAACTGGAAATGTGAGAAAAACACCTGTTCCACACTGTGCGGGAGACAGTTCCAAAGCATTTTTGGTTGTTTCAAAAACAAAGGGAATACCAGAAGGATAAGAATATTTACCTCATCCATGACAAGCATGGTACAGTCCTTCAAGACACAAACACCCTTTCTCACAAGATCAAGTACCCTCCCAGGTGTTCCAACAAGTAAATGAACTGGTTGATACAACCGCATAATGTCATCTTTTAAGCTAGTCCCACCAGTCGTCACCATGACTTCAATCTTCAAATGTTTCCCAAGTTCCTTGCATACTTGTGATGTTTGAAGTGCCAATTCACGTGTGGGAACCAATATAATCACTACAGACCAACCAGAGCGGAAAGCTAAGAATTTGCAAGTGCAATCAAGTAACATGAGAACAATGTGCAGATAAAGGGAGTTTATCATATTTAAGAGGTAACTTATATAGGTTAAAGTAAAGATGTACAAAGCATTAAGGCCTTGATGGAAATGAACATGGACAAAGATGGAGCTAACTTTAAATAATATGTAGTATTCATCAATGGACGAAGGAACACACTCAGTTCGTTTTTCATTAGTGTTTGCAAATCAAACCCAGGAATATGACCACTATGTCTTGGTTAGTCAAAAACATGATTTAGGTCGTGCAATAATGTATAAACAGTTCATTAAGGAGTTACAAAAATGAAAAGTACACCATTCATAAATCGGTTGATTTGGTTCCTGTTAAAATATTAGATGCGTTCAGATACCGAAGAACTCAAATGGTTCTAGAAGATAATCTCTTTCTAGCTTCATTCATCACACAAAGATATTTATTTCAGGAAAGTTTTCATCATCTGACATCAACTTTATAAAAGATATAGATACAAACCTTGAATGGCATTTTTGTTTTGATCAATCTTCTCTAGTGCAGGAATGCAGAATGCAGCTGTTTTTCCTGTTCCATTTTTAGCTCTTGCAAGAATATCACTGCCTGTCAAAGCTATTGGAATACTTTCTTCCTGAATGGGTGAGGGTCTTTCGAACCCTTTCTCATATATTCCCATGAGTAGCTCACGTTTGAGAAAATAGTCTTCGAACTCATTTCCTTTAGTGGCTGTTACATCCTGAAATGATTAAACAATTTCACTTCAATAATCAATACTTCCACTTGCAAGCGTTCAATTTGAAGGGTCCAAACATGTTCTTCAGATATGCAATTTAAGTGAAAGCTGACAATCATATTTTCTTTCTTGAATCGCAACAACTAAAAGTATTATTATTGATTCTGTTTCTGAATCCTCATTTCAGAAAAGAGGAATTAACTGTCTGATTAACAAGCAGTGGAGCCTACTACAGCTAGACTGGTGGAAGATACACCAGCATAAGTCACATTCAAGTCCTTGTATTCAGGAAAAGAAAAGGATAGTAGGATACATTGGATTTTAGAAAGCACATTTTGCAGTTGCTTTGATTTGAGGTACTATATTCATGATAAATTCAAGAGAAGAATTGGCAGAACTAGTTAACTTTATGAGCAAGGGGTCACGCTGTAGAATCAAGACTATTCCAAATCAATTACATTCAGCACAAAGGCTCTCCTGGAGGCAGAAAAATTTACATTTGTTGAGCTATATAGTTCCTCCTGTGCAGAATTCACAAAATATCGAAAAATAATTGGTGATATCAAACAGATCTCTCTCCAAGTACATTGAAGCACATGGGTACATAGATGCATCGTTAAGGACTCAGCTCACACTCCTTCCATTTCTTAGATATAAGGGATATTGCTGGGGAGAGGATACAGCGGCATAGAAGTCAAACCCCAAACCAATGTGTTAATAGCGTTTTAACATAGGATAGGAACCACGTGCAACATGAATGAAACATGAAAAAGTTATAGCATAGACAACTCTAATGCGCAATACCAACATAATAAATAAAACATGTAAAGGAAAAGAAATTAATGCAGTCTTCGAAGTCAAAAGTGCAAAAGGATTGTAACTTGTAAGTCATGAGGCATTACAAATTTATGATCATCTCATGGACTAAAACACTGAAGTCAAGATGAAATACTAAATGATGCTTTAATTTAAAAATCTAAAGAAAAATTTAAAAACAAGTACTGTGAAAAATAACAGTTTTACCTTATTTATTTATATATAAGCTCAAATTGAACATCAAATATAATAGTGAAACAAATCTCCATATCTGCTCGACAGTAAAGGATGCCCATAAAAGGAAATTATTTTTTCAACAAGCGTATGAAAAAAAATTCCCAAACTTTGAACACATGGTAGTATCATTCTTGATATGATTTCACAAAAATATTCAGTTTAAGTGAAACATTAAATTTATAGACACCTAATTTGGTAGTGATTCATAAAACTTCAAATTTTCCATTGGAGCCTAAGAGATGGCTTTTCAATTTTTTACGATTTCATCTTTTAACTATTCATCAACATGTACAAAAATGTTGTAGCGGAAATGAAGATGTTGAGATGGATGAGTGGTAACACAAGGAAAGACCATATACATAATGATGTTATTAATTAGAAACAAATTGGGAGTAACACCAATAGACAATAAAATATGGGGAAATAGTTTGAGATGGTTTGGACACGTAGAAAGACGATCCAAGGATGCTCCTGTAAGAAGATATGAAAAACTAGATTGTGAAAATATTAAAAGAGGAAGAGAATGACTATAAAAGTGTTGAAAAGAAACAATAAAGAATGATTGTTTATATTGAGTTAACCACTAGCATGGCACATGATAGGGCTCTGTGGAAACAAAGAATCCATGTAGCAGACCCTATCTAGTACGAGAAAAGGCTTAGTTGTTGTTGTTGTTGTAGTTGTTGTATCTTTTAACTATTTGTAATGAACTCAAATAGGGGATATTTGCTTATTTACATGTAATATCTTAAGTAAATGGATAATAAAATGAAAGGGATTACATGCAAATAAGCCATATGTGATTAACATAAACATCATATTATAAATAACAATAAATCACATAAATATCATATTATAAATAACCATAAAAATTGTCACAATATGATATAAAAATATAAAACAAACTAAAGCATGCTATCACAATACAGCTATTTAACATGTGCTAAACAGCTCATATACCGCATGCTATAGTGTGTACACACTATAGCAATACATAACGCTATGATAGTGTTTAGTGTGAGGCCACCTATGTTGCACGGGTACGCCATTTTTGGCGTCGTACCCATATCCGGTACGTACCGGATACGAGTAGTCGAGTGGCATACTGGTACGTATTTGTGTATACCGGTACGTGTACCCAGAATTGGGTACGCCACGTACCGGTACCCGATACTTGTTGGATTGGATTGACCCATTTGGATATGGATCAACCGACTCATCGTTGGGAGACTGGGAGTGCGACCGCCGACCGGACTTTCTCAGATTTTCGTGGTCTCTTCTGTTCTGTTAGCCTTCGCCCTTCGGGCCTATTGGACTTCTTCTCATCCTTTCCTCTCAATCTGTCATCCTTTGCACATTCCTAAACGTACCGACTTTCTTTTCCCTTTGTATATGGATTTAGTTATGTTGTTCCTTTTAGAGTTTAATTGGTCGACATAGGGAAATCTATTTCCTATGGCATAAAATGTAAGAACGGAGAGAATTTGCATATTTAAGTTTATAGTAATGTATGACGCTTATAGTGTATAATAGAGCATAATAAATAATAAATCACATGACAAATCTCGTGAAGCAAGTTTATCCATTTTTGGATCAGCTAACTAAAGCGTGGATTTTCTTAGTAATTTCAATTTGGTATTCCGTATTCGCTTTCCTGTTAGCACTTACATTTTCTGAGGTTTTCAAGACTTCAGGTGCATATTTTTCTATGTTAATAGATCACCCTTGCATGGCCGGTCCCATGCCCGGAAAAAGGAGGAGGGTTGTGTTAGACTTCCGACAACCAGCGTAAAACTTTGTCGGACTTAACATGGATTCTACAAAAAAAAAACAAAGAATCCATGTAGCTGACCCCATCTAGTATGGGAAAAGGCTTAGTTGTAGTTGTAGTTTATGCTGTGAAATACACACACTTGTGTGAATTTACAGATTTCTTACAGCTGGCAGGAAGGGCAATGGTTCTTCCCATCTGAATATTGACAAGGGCAATGGTTCTTCCCATCTTAATATTAACAATGGTTCTTGGAAAGTTTGTTAAAAAACAAAAAGCAAAGCTGGCAGGAAGGGCAATGGTTCTTACTCCTTCCCATCTGAATATTGACAAGGGGAAAAAAAGTTGGTTCTTTATTACCTAACGTGAGTGGCCGAGAGTGTAGCTTGCTATGTGTGAGCTAAAGACCACTGTAGCTTGCTGAAAAATTGTATGATAGAGAGTTGTTAACTTGTTATATCCTTATATGTATTCTTTCGCTCTCTTCACTTGTTATGTGTTGAAGTTGCTATGACTTTAAGTTATTCCTGTATCCATTGATTGTGAATTTGTAACTGAACTAGCAATCTTTTGTTGCTGAACTTGCAATCTTTTCTTTTAATCCACCTAATTAGGAATCATGCAATATTTTTTTGCATGTCTATTTTTGTTTATTGATAGTTAAATATTGTTTATTTTCAGATGTCTAATATGTCTACTACTGGTAGTACTTCGTCTGCTTCAATCACTAGTAAATTTGCATTTGAGAAACCCGAAAAAGATTGCCCGTGTTGGGCATATGTATACTTGTTATAAGACAAAAAGACAGAAGGTGGAAATACAAGTTGGCGGTGTAATGGTTTAACTTACAAAGGTTCTTATTTTAGAGTGAAGTGTCACCTATCAAAGGAAAAAGAAAATGACATAGTTGTTTGTTTCGATGTTACTGATCAATATCTTTCAGAGATGAGACAAACTGAGAGAGAAGCACATGAAAAGGTTAGACAATTGCAAGTTCCCTTACCAACTGAAACAACAAGTTTGAATTCACCTACATTTGAATCGTTTGATTGAAGTAAGAGAAAAAGAGTAGGTGAAAGCCAATTGGCAAAAGCATTTAGCAATGAAGCAAGGGATCACTTGACATGTGAAATAGCAAGATTATTTTACTCAGCAGGTTTGTCTTTTAACGTAACTAGAAACCCTTACTATGTTAGTGCATTCAAATATGCTTCTAACACTCTCAAAGTGTTTTTTTTCCACCTAGCTACAATGCTATAAGAACTTCAATATCAGAAAGAGAAAAGCCCACATATTGAGATTACTTCAACCCATCAAAGACACTGGCTGTAAAAGGTAAAAGGTGATAAGGAATGGATGTTGGATCGATGCACAAAAAGAAATATCTACTGATTAACTTTATGGTTGCACGTATCTCGTGCATTCCATGTTCTGCCGCCATTGATGGCTTCATGAGTTTAAGGATAAACATTACAATGCTAATTTGATTTTGTCCACTGGGTTAACGAGGTTGAATCACAAATGCGTGTGCAAATCATTACTAATAATGACCGTTTGCAAGGTCATTGAGCAATTGTTGAATCCATCCATCCCTCATATCTTTTGGGTCACCATGTGTAGTGCACACCTTGAACTTTGCTTTGAAAAATATTTGTGCTCCTAAAAAATAATCCAAATAATGAGAGTGTTTATCTTTGAGTGTCATTGGATTACTTTCTGTTGCTTGATGATGCCTTTTTCTTATTAAGAATTTTATCATGAATCATTCGTAGGCAGCTAGCCATGTATAATCAATTTGTGCATCTGAAGCTACTTTCTATTGTGAGACTAGATTTACCTCAGTATTCTATTAGCAGGTTTAGAAGCGTAAAGCATGGTCTCAAATCTATGATCATTAGTAAAGAATGGTCTCAACATAGAAGATGATGTTCAAAAAGGATGCAACGTAGAAAGAAACAATTTTGAATGACCTTTGGTAGGATAAAGTTGATTATATTCTAAAGCACAAAACCCATCTAGCAAATGCTTCGTTCTTGTGACACGTCGTAACCTTCATTTTGATTTATGAAATGGGATTGTATGATTGAAGCGAAGTGAAGCTAGCCATACCTAATAACATATGAGGAAAAGAGTTAGATCAACATTCATCTTTCTATGGAGTGGTGTATGACATCTAATTTCTAGATGGAGATAAAGTTACACCCCTCTTCATTGTTTGGCTCATTCACTTAATCTAAGTAAATTTAATTAACTTTCCAATTTAAATAACTTTATTTTTGTTTGATTATTATGTTGATACTTGATATTTTTGTTTTCTATTTTGTAGGTATTATACAAGGCAATGGATTGAAGAAGTTCCTAATAGAATTCCCCCACATAAAGATAATGAAATTTGTGAAGGAAGGAATAAATGTCTTCGAAGGTTCTTTCAAGATCCAAAAGAAAGGCTAGAAGTTACAAAAGAATTTGTGAAATTCTAAAGCAATGAAGAGGAACTTGGACAATTTGATTGTTTGGAAAATAAATGGAGTTTATCTCCAAAAGAATTGTGGGTTATTCATGGATCATCAATTCCTAAGCTTTAAACGGTCGCTTCAAAGCTTGTTTCGCAACCATGCTCGTCTTCATGTTGTGATAGAAATTTGAGCATATATTCCTTCATCCGTTCTTATAGAAGAAATAAGTTAAAGCCTCACAGAAGTGAAGATTTGGTTTTTGTTCATACAAACCTTCGTCTTCTTTCAAGAAAGAGTAAGGATTACGTGTAAGGTGAAACAAAAATGTGGGATGTTGGTGGAGATGATTGGGATCCATTTGAGGGAGCCGGAATTCTTAAAGTTGCATCATTGTCTCTTGATGAACCAAATATGGAAGCAGTCTTTTTTACAGATGATAGTGAAGGAAATAGTGAGATCGAGACTGTTGGAGTTTGAAATAAAATGTATTTAAATTCAAAGATATTGTGCTTAGAATATGAATTTTGATACAAACTTGTAACTTTTTTGTGTTGATATGAATATGTAATATTCTGTTGGAATGATATTGTTTCATAATTCATTGTATCCAAGTTTGTGTTTTGCCTGTTTGGTGAACTATGTAATACAAGTTTGTGTTTGGTGAACTATACAATACGAGTTTGTTGTGAGTTTATGTAATATGTAGGAAGACTGCACTGCGAAGTATGTATTGGTCAACTATGTAATACGAGTTTAAAACAGGTGCATATCATAATCACCTTCATTTGATTACACCTTTTTCATTGATTTTGAGCTAACTTCATGAAAACCGTTCAGATATTAAGATGGACGTGCGAGATATGCATAGCTTTGAATCTGCTTCATTTGGTGTTGTGATTGACAAAGGTCTCTCTATCTCTTCATTAATTCTTTTTGCATATGTTGGTCTTGCTTATATATTGTTGACTTCATTATTCTGATTTATGATATTCTTGACACATCAAGTTCCACAACTGATTCTCTTTGAAGGCGTTAATTCTTTATACTTTATTTTTTCGTTCTTTCTTTGGTAAGCATATTACTTTAATGAATATACATCCATAGGATTGTGTTTTCATACTTCGATTATCTTTTGTGCTATAATTATCATACTCCTTTACTTTATCTTTTTGTTTTCTTCCGCTGTTTAGTTGTTCCAGGGACTAACATATAGTTGATGCAGGTGAGATACCCAGATTGAATAACCCTTATACGAGGAAACCATGAGCGGCTCAAATTACTCAGGTTCACATATAATGGTTTATTTGGAATGATCTTCTCAAATGAAAGGAAAAGGAAAAAACTAACTTGCTATGTGGTATCTGTAACTGCTTCTGTGTCACTGTGAGGTATATGGTTTTTACGATGAGTGTCGTCCGAAATATGGTTCAGTGAACGTCTGGAGATATTACACTGACATATTTGATTACTTAAGGTTAGCTAATGTTGCAAACATTTATCTTTTCAATGCTGTCTGTTTCATCCTTTTCATGGTGCAAATAGGGACATTAAATAGGTCTGAGGGCATATTACAAACGTGATCTTGTCATCCAAAAAAGTTAGCAATCTTATAACATAAGAGTCTTCTTCAGGGACTCTTGATTCTCTTATGATAAGCACTGCAATGATGGGGATTGCCTTTTACGTTGGTTTCAGTCTTTCAGATCTTCCCTTGCAAATTTAATTGACGACTTCTGGTATGTATTTGTTGTTTGATTGTTCTTACTTTGAAGAAGAATATAAATGACATTCTCATAGTTAGAATAAAATTATTCTCAAACACTAGAATGCTCTTTAAAATATAGAATGCTCTACATAATTGTGTGTGTGTATATATATATTTATGTAATTTTTTTAATTTTTTAATAGTGGCATACACGTACCTTAGTTTTTTATAAAATTGTGTACCCGTACCCGTATCCATGCAGCATAGGAGGCCACACTTATTGATTCAAGAAAATGTCATAAAAATGTGCATTATTTTATCCAATATGATACAATAATATCATCTATTATTAGCTTAATTAATATGAGCAATAAGATATCCTCACATATAGAAGTTAGAACCATTTCATCAAATTGTGCCGCTTTACATGACCAAATATTGAATTATATGAATCGATTATGGTTTTCAACAATTATCATATCTGGCAGGAGTTTTCAAGCCTCCAAAATCCAAAAGGTCATTCTTGAGCTGTCTTTCTTTCTCAACCCTCTCCAACCCCTTCTTGCCTTCTCTAACAAACCCGACCACTGGCCCATCATATTTGTAGTGACAATCCAACTCATAATTACTACACCCCTTCCAGCAGGGAAATAGGTTGATTTTCATTTTCATTTTTCGTGATTCTTTATACATGGTGGGTTCAGCCATATGACGGAATAGGATGTGCAGTCACATCACATCGTGTCACAAATCAAATCCAACACGATTCAAGACACAAAGCCCAAAAAGCTAGGACAACTCAAAGAGGAAGGGTCCATCCAAGAGATATTGCAGCGCATGAATATGAACAAAATCTTAAGTTCTTTTCCTTAATGATATTATTGTTTTTACTTTTGGAATTTTAGAACTCAGTAGTTACTTTTAAGGACTCATTTTCTTCTTTCTTAATTATTCCAATTTAAGTTTGGAAGCTTTTCATGGTGCATGTCTTTCAGGATCTTATTGGGACTTGTATAGCTTTTACTGATCAGTGTAATTATGAAAAAACTTTCGTCTGAGTGGATTCTTATAGACTTATAGCTTCTAACAGTTTATTTGTAGGCACTGCAAAAGGAATTATTTAGTTCTTTTAGTACCTTTGTGAATTTTCGACTTGTGTGGAGGGAAAGGGTGTTTGAGGGAGTAGAGAAACCCTTGATCGTATTGCTAGAGGGATGGTTGTCATTAGCTTTCTTGCTATACATTCTTTGGGAATGTTCCAGAACTTGAAGAGTTAATAGGGTCCTGTAATATTTCTTCTTGATATACTCTCTGCGCCACCTGCTTTTTGTGGAACTTGCATTGTTCCCCCTATTTATGACAGATCAAAGGGCTCTGTTATGGTATCCGTGAAACAAGCCTCATCATTACAAGCCTCATCTTTTACCACCATACTTGAATAAGCAAGTTCAAAAATCATATATGGTGTTTTTCAAGATCAAGGCTGTGATTGTAAAAGAAAACGGTTATTGCATGTTTATTTGAAGCAAAATGGTTTGGCATGGAGGAATGAATATAATAAACAGAAAGGTTGCGTCTTTTGCACATAACAAAAATTTAAGTAACAGGCATAATATCAGGGAGGAGTTGTTAGCAATCGAAGAATCCTTCAACAAAAAAGCTGCATCTTTAGTAACAGAGTAAAAGGGAATTAACATTTCATAGAAGAACCATTCCTCGCTCCTCCCTCTGTGCGTATGTGAGCATCCACACATATACAAAGGAAAGAACATAAACATGTGTACATTGACCACCAGTGCACTCTTAGAGACCTACTCCCCATATCAAGATTTTGGATGAGACCTCATCTAGTAAACCACAAGATGCAAGTACAACTTGTTTAAGGAGATTCTTTACAAAAAGTCTCTTCCTATATGTAATATGTTGATGTTTCATTTAAACCACTGGATATATACATACAAAAGCACACACAAACACACACATAAACATATATATATATATATATGTGTGTGTGTGTGTGTGTGTGTGTTTGTGTGTGTCAAATTTACTCCAAATCCAATGTTAGAATGCCCTAATTCAAGGCATCTTTTTAGCATTTTGGCAATCTTCCTTAACCATAGATGCAATGAACAGAGGTAATTGCATCCTAACCAAGTCTGGAGTTATCCTGTTTCGATGTGTCTATGAATTTATTAACTTTGAAAATCCATATGATGTTCCACAATTTCTTGTTAACTTCAAACCTCACAAAATTATGAACACAAGTCATTTTCTCACAAATCAAAGTTTCCTCACTGACAGGTCCATTTCATACTCGTTCAGCTGAGTTTGTTTTACTAGAAAAAGAACTGGAAACAAGGAATTCAATTGTGTGATGCATTTATGTAGGAGAAAGAGGTACAAAACCAGTAAACTTTTACATGCATGTTCCTATGTAAATTGTTAGGTAATCAGTCCACTAATTGAATCTGCATTCACCATACTCGCCAGTAACATACAGAACCAAATTCTTGAAGACAATAGTTGATAGACAATGAATTCTCATACTTTTAATGAATTTAAATTCAGATTCAGGCATGATGTACATAACATATGCACACGCAAACAAATTTATGTCCAGATATATCTGCTCATATCAACCCCATAATAAAATTGGTGACAGCTCTACCAGAAACTTAAATTGAATGATCTTATGGAACATTGACCATTTAAGCATTGCAAGAACCATAGACAAAGGTGAGCACTTGTCAATTATGACCACAATGATATCATCACCTAGAATGAGCAACACAATAGAGACATCCACCCTTTAAATTGGAAAACCTCTCCTTTGTTCCCTCACTAGATAACTAACACCACCCAAACCTTCTTTGCCTTCACTAAATATTTCCACCACTTGAACTAAAAGCACTAATACATCCTCTTCTTCGGATATATGCCTTGTTCCTTCAAACATGTTGCTATAAATTGAAAAACTTAGCCTCCCAGCCCATTACCCAAGTGTAGGAATTCATTTGGGAGAAATATAGAGGTTGGATGCTGCTTCCAGGTGCTCAATTTTGAAAGGTAACGCATGAAAGCAAAATATGTAAGCCCAGCCCCTTTGGATCAAAGCATCAGCAGCAAATGACAGAAAATGGAGCATTCTAGATGCACAACAATGCATCACACATGAAGAAGAAACTGGAAGTCTGGAACCACTCACTTTCTTCATAGGCAAGAAACGAAAAATAAGCCGGTTCAATTTCTTACCTGCTTCCTTGCATACACATAAGGTATGGATTATAAAACGTAAAAAATAATTCCACCAAGTTCATGCAGACCACCTCATACAAGATTGAACCAGTTTTTAATATTCAGCTCTTTCGATTATCTCGCTTACGTGAAGACAATTTTGGAAGCATTCTCAATAAACCAATAAATATGCAATAAATTTAGCAAGATTCACAATGAAAGAGCTAATAAAGTTACATAAACTGCTAAACATGCAATAACTCCAATGAGATTCACAGTCCAAAGGATGAACGAAGTCACATACCAATCAACACAAAACATTACATACAAATGTTATAAATGTTTCATCCAGAAGAAAACATGACTCAGATATACATGAGTTGATTAATCATCAATATCAGCTTTACATAACCGGCAAAATGACACTTTACCTCTGTCTTGTAACGAGTATCAATTGGTGGAATTTTCAGTTGGGCCTTCCAATCTTGCGAACTAGAATTCCAAAAGAAAGGGAATCAATAATTTGAGAAGTAACAGAAATAATAGTCCATAAATGTACACATAAATCAAATTGTTGCTTGTTTATATGCAAACAGTAGGTGAAGCGGTTTCTCATACACTATAAAGTAGAATATTTTGTAAAAATACGTATGGGAAAAGGCTTAGTTGTTGTTGTTGTTGTATTTTGTAAAAATACGTTCAAGCATATCATTTTCATGAAAGTACATCTAAGGACAAAATGAATCAAGCAACCACAGAACGATGTCAGACTCCACTTCAAAATAATTCACATGGATAAATTCATTTGGAGCAGGCTTGTTTGCTGCAAATTTTGATTCACCCAAGAGATGAAATCCATCTTTCTCATGCAAGAAAACATGTGGTTCTGGACTCATACAGCCACTGGTCATGAGGATTCACTTTGTTTTCATGATGACCAATTAGGATTCTTATCTTTCATGAGAATCTAAATTTTGCATGGAGCATGAATCGATTACCACATCCATTAACAAGGGCATATGGCATATCAAATGTTCATATGGCATAATCAGGCATCACCAATACGTAATATGCATATCTAAATAACAACATCAAGGATCATGCATGGCAAAGTCCACATGTCAGTACCCAATCCCAGAGAGAAGTGGAGGTACATCAACAATCCTTTATTCCATTGTCATTAACTTGCAGAAGGTAACAACATACAAGGCTTCATAAACTTCCTAAATTTCCTACTAAAAAAAGATCTGTTCGTAGTTTCTCTTTCATTCATTGATCCTCCATAATTGTTCAAGAACATATACTGTATACGTTAAGAGTTTGACTGGTGAATCTAAAACCACCAGAGAACACATCAAGATCCAATATAAACAGATGAGAGACCAGCTTATCTAATATAATACCACCCTGGTAAACGCTTTTACTCTTTTTTTTGGTTTAATTTGATTCATATTGTTCAGCATATGTAACGAAAATGTAGACATTACAACAGGTGGGTTGTAATTAGAAGTAGAACACCATCCTTGAGAGCCAACAGCGCAAAAAAGCAATTTGAGAATAGGTCTAGTTTGTGAACTTCAATAAGACAGTTAAATGCATACATTCAACCTTCAGGAAAGCTTTTGAAATGACTTCCTCGTCCAAATAATACCAAAAAGAAACCTTGTATTTCATATCATCACCAACTCCAAACAAAGTGTGCTCCATAATATGCAAGAATCCTGACAGATCACATCAAACCTAATCCCCAATACCAAATGAGTCATGTTTCATGGGAAAATTTGGTGTTTTATATGAAAACACCCATTTCTCAATGATGGATAGTACATTTTGTGACCTGTCAATGAGAAAACGTCTGAACATAGAATTGTACATGAGGGGTAATGAATATGTTTTCATGTGGTGTTCTTACTTGTTTTAACAAAACCAGTTATTTTAAGCTTGAGCTGCTGCAATGTAGTGCATGTCTTTTGATGCACAAGTATCCCTTCATCTAGGCACAGGCAGCATGAAACAAAAAACTATCATTAAAAGAGGTTTTGAAAGTACTTGCACATGCCGTATGACATTGATGCCACGTGGAGATGTTCACATGGAAGAAAATTCACTAGGTATGCTCGTATATGAAAGAAAAAAAGATAGGTTTTCTTGTTTGCTGAATTTCATCTAAAAAATGGCAGGACTGCATCAGAAGCAATGCAACGACATAGAAAATGCTAAACTATTTTATCTCATCTCGTGGTGGACTTTCTGTTCCTTCATTTCATGAGAAAACTCGATGTACCATAGTAGGGGGAAAAACGTACTCTAAGATTTTCAACGAGCAGAAAAAGAAAAATGCACAATGAATCAGGAGTAGACCTCAATGTCGGAATTTATGCCCCATGTGCAGTTGTAACCGAAACCGTAACGCTTGCACTCCCAAATTACCATTATAGACTCCTTTCTTTCTCCAGCGAAATTAAGCCTCTAGAAGGGTTGAGTAACCCAACCAACGAACCAAACGCTACGTTTTTCCACATTCCGCTGAGGAGTTGCCCCTCGCCCTCCCCCCACTCCCTGCCCTCCCATATCTTCTTCCATTTCCATGACTAGACGTGTTTGCTCATGTTCCAGTCACCTTGTATTAGCAAAATACAATCGCCAACCCCACAGCCTATCACCTTGTAAGCACTGAAATGGATTTCTTTAATCCTAATTCTTCATGGACCTGCTTTTCAAGCTCGTACCGTGGCCCCAGCTAGAATTGCTTCGTAATGCGACAAAACCCTAAAGATATGCGGCCAAATGCAGAACCCTAATGCCTCCACGATAACAAGTGTTATGCAGATAAAGGACCGAAATTAAAAGAACTGGAAAGAAGATGAAGATTAAAAATAAAAAAAGATGACGAACCACGCGTGGTCCAAAGTACCTCGACTCGATTCCTTCCGATTGGACTCTCTTCTCCTCCTCATTCAGCAAAATCTCCTCACCAGCGCTAGTACCGACTTCGGGGAGGGGGGTGCCCCTTCGGAGCCACTGCTGCTGCTGGTTCGGGGTCCTCTGTACGTAATTCTGCTGCTGCGGGTATCCTCCGGAGTACGTGCCCCGCCCGTTGCCAGCACCGGCCGCGTATCTACCCCTTGGGTTCATGAAGAGAACGAAATACTACTTCAGGCGTCTATCGATAAGGCACACACTAGATCTCCAACATCTTGCCTTCTTGAACCGTTCATCTCATCATTACCTGCGCTTAGTAAGAAGAAAAGCCCTAGAAATAGCAGAGTGAGTGAAGGACACACACAGAGAGAGAGAGAGAGAGAACCGATTTCTCAACGATACCTCAAAAGATTCGATGCTAGCCTTCGCTTCAGGCGGGACGAGCGAGAGAGGGAGAGGGGGGTTATTGAAAATGGTTTTAACTGCATAGCGCGATACTTTCATTCCGTTCTGTTTTTTCCATTTCGGAACGGTTGTGGACGGTGGAGAGAAAGACCAAGGGTATAATTCTTGTTCTTAATTCACCCTTTTATTATCTATACACCTCCAGTTGTTATAAATATCCAAAATACCTTTCATATAAATATTTTTCCCCTCTTGTCTCATCTTAACATTCCTCGTTCATCTCTCACTTAATTCTAGCAAAAAATATTGAACGTATATTCTTATGTATCTTTTGAAAAAATAAGATAAAAAAATAAAAACGAAATCAAGAGACACGACTCATTAATATTGAAACAACAACCATAACAATTAAGAAGAAAAGAAAAGTAGAAAACATATAAAAAATAAAAAACTAGAATGTCTCGACGAAAGAGGCGTGCTTGACGCGTGTATCCCCAATGAAAGACGTATATCATCTTTTCTATCAGGATGTTTTTGTTTTTTCCAATTTAAGTTGAAAAAATAGTCAAAAATAAATCTAGCATAACTAAAAATCAGAAAAACCAAAACCAAATCAATAACATAAATCGATTAATCGATTAATTCTCTATTTTTATCATATTTTTATTCATACTTTTCATAGTTTTTTATTTCAATATATTGTTTAATTGAAAATTATTATAGACCTAGTAATAGAAGGTTGGAAGGAGTTTGGGAGAAAAAAAATGTACCGAAATGATGGGAAGGAATCTTGCTTAGGAATAGGGAGAACTACATGTTTTTGGTTGAGTGATATTTTTATAATTATTGAAAATGATGAAGAGTATTTTAAGAAAAACGATAAAAAAAAATTATATATATATATATATAGTAAAAAGGATGTATGGGTCAATGCAGTAATCTTTTGTCAGTATTTTTCAAATATTCTATGTACGTTATAAAAAGACGCACATGGGCGTATTACTAAGGCTGAATGAAAGAACAGCTGAAAACGCAGAGGGTGATCTGTCTTGCCATTAATTCTGGGATCAGCACTCCAGGCATGTGCTCAAGTCTGGCATATTTTGATACCTACAGAAGGGAAAGGCTTCCTGCAAATCTGGTTCAAGCCCAAAGAGATTATTTTGGGGCTCGTACTTATGAACGGATCGACATGTCTGGATCTTTCCATACTGAATGGTTCAAACTGGCAAAAAAATCAAAGATGTGATGATCTTTTGCTGGGTGAAGCGTTTTGACAGGAATAAGTGATAGTTTAATACTGTCGTTCTAATGACTTGTTTAGATTACATCGGACTTGCTTAAAAATCACTGTTGTTGTACCTGCTTGGTTCTTTTGGCTTTCTTGAACCAAACTATTCCCATTTAGCTTCTATGTAACAGTTGAGAGCGTTTTTGTTGAAATAAAGTTTGATCTGTTCTGATTGAATGTGACATGTTAATCTTAGCCGCATGAACAAGCAAAGATGCATAGGCAGCAAACATGGAATCTTGTATATCAGCCTGAGAGGCTAGTCATCTATCCAAAACATCAGCTTTGTACTTTCAGGTTTTCCCTTTGGGAGTTATTCTCAATGAAGTAGCAAACTGAAAATCAATAATTAGGCCTGAATCTGTAAAGGATGATTGACCTGCTTTCCGGAGTCCCACGAGCAAATATCTTAGGGTGTGTCTTAATTATAGTAAATTTTAGGGAGAAATTTTGAGTTTCTTCTTAACTCAAAATTTTAGTTAACATTGATAATTCGAAAAACGCGAAGAGTTGGCCGGAATATGGTAAGAAAAATTAAAATTTTGTTTTGTAAAATTTTTTTGTTTTTAGTTGCTAAAACCGAGTTAGATCATAGGGCTTTTGTTTGGTTCATGCTAAACCTTCAAAAACAAGCCTTAATACGTGAAAATCGACTCAAAACAAATGTAGATTCATGAAATTTTTCTCAAATCCGAGTTATTATTTTTCATGATTTTTCTGGCAAAAATGACACCGCCGATGACCATTGATGGGTTGGGTTGGAAGAAGAATGATAGGTCGTCGGTTGAGGACCATCGTCGGCCTTAATCGTCTCCAGAAATCGACGAAATCGACATCAGAAAACCATGGAAACTGACTCTTTTGGGCATGTCCCTCGCTTTCGTGTCGTATCGTGTCGGACACGATGTGTCGTGTTCGGAATGTCATGAACCAACACTGATTCGTGTTACGTCCTCGTGTCGCATGTTAAGAACCAATTATGTGTCAAAACATGTTTTGTGTCTGAAACGTGTCAAGTTTGGGTCGTGTTTAAAATGGGTTTCTTAGTTAGAAACAAGACCCATGTTAGTAGTTATAGGTTCTGTGTTGACACGGTAACACTGGCTACCTACTGTGTTACTCAATTTGGATCATATATGAATCTAGGTATCAGTTTGGATCTCGGATAGCTTAAACGGATCTAAATTGGGTTTTGGGTCATTTTAGGGTCATTTTTTATCCGATTTGAATACGATTTATTGCGTTAGATTCGTAGTTAAATAAATTTTAATATTTTAATTATTTATAATTGTTTATAGATTAAAATTTGAGGATTTGGTGGTGATAAGAGCGGCCTAGCTGCTTAGGGACTTTTAAGTAGGGGGTTATGCATTCTTTTGCAGAATCATGTTAGAAGTAATTTTACTTGTTTAGATAGATTTATGCATGATTGATAAATATTTTATTGATGTTTATGAAATATTATTCGCAATTATGAGTTATTTGATATGCTTTTCAAATAGAACATGTTTATATCATTGATTGATAAAGAGCATGTTTTGATATGCATGTGTTGTATGAATATGGATTTGGTTTTGGATATTCGTGAATCTAGATATGATTTGTTAATGTGATGAATTGTAATTGGTTTTATAAATGTAATGATGTGTGAATATACGAGCCATACTTGTGTCGGTTGTGTGGGGTCTCTAGAGACTTGCAGGTCCCTCGGGCGATCTGGCTTGGGGCGAATACAGGGTGTGTTTCCGAGCACTCTGTCGTGAGAGTCGACGTGGTTGCAATCATGGATGGGGTTACCGAGGTCACATTAGGAAGAGTCGGACGACTCCCGTAGCCTTTGGGGCAGACACTGTATGGATTGTAATTATCGTAACTAATGATGTGTGTATGTGTGTGTGTGAGTGTGCATATAAATTTGAGATCATGATTTAAAGGTGAAACTGTGCTTTGTTATGAAATGATTCATGCTTTTAGTATGATTTCTGTTTAAAGATGTTTAACCTCCCTAATGAGCTATGTATAGGAGCTCACCCCATTATTTTACAGCTCATCCAAAGCTAGCACTTCGAAGGCACATGAAGTAGGAGATAGATAGAGCGACATTTCTATATATTAGATGGTATGATAAGTATTGAACGATTTAGAAAGTCTTATTATTTGGGGTTATTGTTAGGTGAGCCCCACACCATTTTGAGCGTGTTGTTTAGAACTTTGATATAAATATTTATTTCATTGAGTTTGAATGAAATTAGTATTGTACTTGGTTACTGCTCACCTTCACGCTCGCGCAAGAAGCGGCCACGTGGCATCGGCTCGGGCCGGGTCGTGGTCGCGACCCGAGCGAGTGTGACACTCTCTCTCTCTCTCTCTCTCTCTCTCTATATATATATATATATATATATATATATATATATATATATATATATATATATATATGGGAGAGAAATATGTATGTTTATATGTGTGAATCAGGTATACACTATCTAAGTTATGTGCTATGGAGAAAAGAAATGTCTAGATCCGCTCCGATCGCATCGGTTGGATGAAAGCAGCTGGCACAAACATAACTCAGCTGGTATACAACCCCTACCCCCCCCCCCCCCCCCCCCCCCGGCATGCGTGCGTGCAACCTACCGGCGCAATGCTTGGAATCCATTCATTCAGGATGCATGAGAAACTGGTTCATCTAACTCCGGGCTTAAGTTGAAGCAATTGCTGCTCATCTTTTCGATCTTGATAAAGCTGGTTCCCGTCCTTTTTATAAAAAAAGAGGACGAAGAAGAAGAACAAGCCATGATTTCCGTGTAATTGTAAAATCAATAACACATTAGCTATCTAATTTGATTTTGAATTCTGTCAAATATGAAGCTTAGACAGTAATCAAATAATTAAACTCATGCTTACTTTGTAATTGATCATTGAGAGAAAATAGTGTTACAAGGAATATGATCATTCTCGACTCGGGTAACGGCTAGACTAGCCCTAAGGAAAGGCCAGATACAGTAACAGACAGCCGTTACCAGAATTTCTAGTAACGGCCGTCCGTTACAGCTCCCAGACGAGGGAAGCCACGGGCGGATTTATCCAGACGATTGGGGGAGCGCCTGCCTATAAAAAAGCAGGTATATACAAAGATCGGTACATGTACATGTGTATGTGAGTGAAATACCGAAAAATATTGTCATTCATCTAAGCAAGCCCCTGTATGGGAACCTCGAGTCATCACCATCATCGCTGCGCTCCCTTCCTCTCTGCAGATATAGAGAGCACCCAGAAAATCCAACGACCATCATCGGAAAGGTAAGAACTCGCCGTCATTGGTATCAGGGTCTGGTTCCCTGCAAAAAAAAAGGAAAAGGGAGAGGTTAACATATGAGAGAAAGGAATAAAAAAATATATTATAGGTGGAAGGAGGCAGTCGGATAGGGAAGGCGGAAGAAGAAAGCCAGAGCACATCCGGTCGGCAAGCCGGAGCAGCCTGAAACCGAAGGCAAGCAAGTCAGCAAAAACCCCAAAGGCAAAAAGCAGAGGCAAGCCGACAAGATCCCCGAAGGCAAAAACCAGAGATAGGCCGGCAAGAACCGAAGGTCGACAAGGGGTATAGCCGCAAAACAGAAGCGACAGGTCGGCTAGGGGTACAACCGCAAATCAGAAGCGGCAGGCCGGCAAGCTAGAGTTAGAGGGCGGCAGGCTAAAGTAGCCGGAAGGACAAAGATGCCACCGCCGACAGCCGACACTCAATGGCGACGAACGGTTGGCGGTCGTCTCCTACATACTCTCTCACTCTCTCTAGAAAAATCCAGAGAGCTGTAATTTTGTAAAACACATTTAAAGTGTTTTTTGTAATAAAAAAAAATCTGCGACGGGAAAACCAACGGTTTTCCAAAACCGCCTTGGGTTTTGAGTCAAAAAGACAAAATTGCCCCTAAGCCCTTTTGGTTATTACATAGTTGCCACAATCAAAAGACAATTTTACCCCTTGACTGTTTTGAAAATTACAAAAATATCAGGGGCTATTGTTTTACGATATTATCCAACCCGGTTTGGATAATTTCATTTCTGCCATTCAGTCAAAAGACAGGTTTACCCCTGTTCTTTTGAAAAATTATAGATTTGTCTTGAGAGTTAAAATTATGATTTTAACCTAAATCAGTTGCGAATTTTACAAGAATACCAAATAGTAATTTTATGAGTTTGTCCTTGTGATTTTACAAAAAGGACAAATAGTAAAAAAAAAATTCCCTTGGTATTCTTTTTAGGGGTTTGGAGGCAAAAAAAAACCTTAGAAAATTTTGCTTTCTGCTCTGCATCACGTTAATGTGTTTCTTGCTTTGTGTGTTTTTTCTTTTGCTTCCTTTAAAAGACCGCTTGATTGATATTTTTTGCCAAACACCTAAAATGAGTTCTAGGATATGCGTGTTCGAATTGGTAAAAACAGAAAAGCTAAACAGTCTGAACTTCCAAACATGAAAGAAAAAATCCCGCTATCTCTAACACTAGAAGGTATAGAGTATGTGTTAAAGGAAACAATGCATCCTCCACCACCAGACGCAAACTAGCAACAGTTAGAAATGTATAAAACATTTCTAAAAGACGATACCATAGCAAGAACAGTAATGTTAACTTATATGGAGGATGACTTGATTAGGGTCTTTGAAGAATATGAGATCACAAAAGAGCTATTTGACTCATTAACAGCTAAGTATGATACAACTGCAAAGTTACATGTGCAGTTACTACTATAAAAATACAACTCCTTTAGAATGAAAGAAGGAAAAAATGTAGTAGAGCATGTAAATCACATGCTGGTAATGGCTAGGGATTTAGCTATAGCAAAATCAGTCATCCCCGAACCGATGCAGATATCAACTATATTGAGCAGTCTACCCTCATCATGGAACATGGTCACTATTGCCTTAAGATTAAGGCCTGAAATCAACCTTTCTGAGTTGCCCCTAAAGCTAGCAATTGAACAAGATCACATGCTCAAAAATAAAAAGGAAAAATTACTAGTGGTCCAAGATGAGTTAGCGTCTAGCTCTAAATCCAACCAGAAAAAAAAACCAAATAAAATGTTTGGCAAGAATAACAAGAAATGCAGTCAAAGTTTTAAGAAATTGCAGAAAATCGCTTTCCGGATCAAGTATTTCAATTATGGAAAGATGGGCACTATAAGAGAGACTGCCGCAATAAGAAAGGTGGAGGAAACAACCCACAACACGGACAGTCGGAGAAATGGGATATAATCTGCATAATTTCATAATATCTATACTTGGACCGCCCAATTACAGGTTGATGGATAGACTCGGGAGCTATAAGACATCTAAAAGACCAAGGAAGGGGCAATTGATATGAAGGAATATCAACCCGAAGAACATCATATGTATATGAGAAACAATACTTTCTCAGATGTTCTGGGTATTGGATCCTTTAGGATATTTGTACAAGACAAACCAATTGTACTGATCGATATGTTAATTGTGTCATCTATAAGGCGCAATCTGGTCTCGGTCCCTACCTTAGTTAAGAAGGGTTTTGAAGTTAGGTTTATACCTAAGAAGGTGACTATGGGCAAACATGAGAGAATCTTGTTCTCAAGAGAATTTGATGTAGAACATGGACTGTTCAAGTTATCTGATAATGAAAGTCATCGATCTTCTACTTATATTGAGAGTGTCTTTTCTGTTGATGTGAGTATGTGGCATAAACGCCTAGGGCATATAAGTCTGGAAAAGTTGAGGAAATTATCCAACTTTGACTTATTGCTTAGATTTGAGGAAAAGATTTTCAACAAGTGTG
The DNA here is from genome assembly GCA_036023115.1 of Brasenia schreberi. Taxonomy (NCBI): domain Eukaryota; kingdom Viridiplantae; phylum Streptophyta; class Magnoliopsida; order Nymphaeales; family Cabombaceae; genus Brasenia; species Brasenia schreberi. The sequence goes on along the minus strand of JAYKKT010000060.1, from coordinate 18,931,534 downwards.
AAGCTTGCATATAAGGAAAAATGACAAGGAAAGTCTTTTCCCAAGGAAACAACAAGGGCAACAACCCTGTTAGAAATTATTCACACAGATTTATGTGAACCTTTTAGAGTAAAGACACATCGAGGAAATGGTTACTTTATAACCTTTATCGATGATTACTCTAGATATATGTATATATCTTTTAGCACATAAAATAGAGGCACTTGAGGCATTTAAAGAATATAAGCAAGAAGTGAAAAATCAGTTAGGTTATACTATCAAAATCTTGAGATCAGACAGAAGAGGTGAATATACCTCGACAGAATTCCTAGAATTTTGTAAAGACTTTGGTATTGCTAAACAAAATACAATGCCCAGGACACCTCAACAAAATGGTGTAGCTGAAATATATAATAGAACATTGTTGAACATGACAAGGTCTATGTTAATTGATGCCTCTTTACCAAGGGTATTTTGGAGAGATGCGATAAGTACAACTGTTTAAGTGCTCAACAGAGTACCGTGTAAAGCTGTATTCACTACACCATATGAGATGTGGTTTGGAAGAAAACCCAGCCTAGGTCATCTCAGGAGGTGAGGGTCAATTGTATATGTCAAGATCCTTGATCAGTCTAGAGATAAACTAGACAAGAGGTCCTTGAGGTGTATATTTATTGGATATCCAAAAGGTTCAAAGGATATCAATTATATCATAAGGACCAAGTTGAAAGCAGAGATGTTGAATTCTTAGAAGATTCTAAGAATGACATCTTGAAAAACAATGAGGAGTGTGTTGATGATTTGGTAGATTTAGACCAATCATCTTTTGACCCGATAAAAGAACTTAGTAAAACTACCGATACCTTAAGTGGACATAAGAGGCCAAGAGTCACTCTGTCCTACTTAAAGGATTATCACACTTATCTTGCATAGGAAGTGTGTAATTCGGTAGATTTAGATGAGTTGACTGATAACTTGACTTATCAACAAGCAATGAACTCATCGGAAGCAACAGACTGGGAGAAAGCCATAGATGAGAAAATTAAATCCATTGAGAAAAACCAAGTCTAGGAATTGACTGATTTGCCAAAAGAAAAGAAAGTTATAGGCTATAAATGGGTTCTGAAAAAGAAATACAAGGTCGATGGTACAATCGATAAGTTTAAAGCGAGGTTGGTTGCAAAGGGTTTTTCGCAAAATGAGAGGATAGATTATGTTGAGACATATTCCCCAGTTGCGAAATTTGCATCCATACGGATAATCCTGGCAATATCTGCATATTATTATTTGGATTTACATCAGTTAGATGTAAATACAGCCTTTCTAAATGGAGATTTAGAAGAAATCATATACATGCAGCAGCCCGAAGGATTTGTGGTTGAAGGCTAAGAAGATAAAGTGTATAGGTTGAAAAAATCCCTATATGGCCTAAAACAGTCACCTCATCAATGGTATTTGACTTTTCAAAATGTCATTATAGAACTTGGGTTTGTGGCTAACAAACTTGATTACTGTGTTTATGTCTGGACCAGTGGGAGTCACTTTGTCATCTTATCGTTATATGTAGATGATATATTGTTGACTGGAAATGACGATAAGATGATTGTCAAAACCAAGTCATGGTTGAACTCTAAGTTCGAAATGAAGGATATGGGAGAAGCATCCTATATCCTGGGTATAAAGATCTCTCGAGATAGAGGATCTAGACTCTTATGCCTGAGTGAAGAGAGATATATAGATTATATCTTCAAGAAGTTTAAAATGGATGAATGCAAGTCTGCAGATACACTTGTTACAAAAGGGGTGAAACTGAGTAAGGCTGACTGTCTCGGTGAAGGAGACGATAAGCCTAATGTTCCTTATGCTCAAGCTGTTGGCAGCTTGATGTATGCTATGCTGTGTACAAGGCCTGATATCAGCTTTGCTGTTGGTCTTATTAGTAGATATCAAAGTAATCCTAGTTGGCAACATTGGATAGCTGTGAAAAGGATTCTAAGATATCTGAAAGGAACAAAGGACTTGAAACTGTGTTTTCAAGCAAATGAACTGGAAGTGGTAGGATACTCAGATGCTGACTTTGTTGGGAGCAAAGATGACAGCAAATCAATCTGAGGACAAATATTCTTATTTGGAGGTGGTATTGTTTCTTGGGCATGTAAGTAACAGGGCTGCGTAGTATTGCATACACAGGAAGCTGAGTATATTGATTATTGTATGGCTATAACAAATGTTGTCTGGTTAAGCCGCTTCATACGAGATTTGAAGCTGGAGATAACAAATAAGTCGGTGGTTATGTATTGCGATAACAATGCAGCAATTACTCTTATTAAGAGTGGAGCAGATTGCTCAAAAAGCAATCATATAATGGTAAAATACTACTATGTTCATGACATGATTATGAGAAAGGAAATATCCATCCCATACATGCCAACGGAAGACATGTTGGCAGACCCCTTAACCAAAGGCATAACGGAAGAACTCTTCTCAAAACATGTTAGAAACATGGGTTTGAGATATGTTTGAGTTTTTGTATGGGTAAATAACCATACAACGGATGTCTTGTTGTATAGGTAAATAACCATACAACGAATGATTTGTTGTGTAGGGAAATAACCACACAATAGGTTCTGATTACAGTAGTAATCAGGAATCGACATAACTAGGGAAAACCCTTGAAAAGTGGGAGGAAAACCAGTATATCGATACACTTGGCTCGAATGGCCAAGTAGGAGATGTTACAAGGAATATGACCATTCTCGGCTCGAGTAACGGTTGGATTTACTTGAGGGAAGGCCAGATACAGTAACGGACAACCGTTATCGGAATTTCCGGTAACGACCGTCCGTTACAACTCCCAAACGAGGGAAGCCACAGGCGAATTTATCCAGACGATTGGGGGAGCGCCTACCTATAAAAAGGCAGGCATATACAAAGATCGATACATTTATATGTGTATGTGAGTGAAATACCGAAAAATACAGTCATTCGTATGAGCAAACCCCTGTGTATGAACCTCGAGTCATCACCGTCATCGCTGTGCTCATTTCCTCTCTGCAGATACAGAGGGCACCCGAAAAATCCGGCAACCATCATCGGAAAGATAAGAACTCGCCGTCAAACAAAACATACCGTATGATGATGTTTATTGATACAGTTGAGATCTTTGTAGTTTTCGGTCTCCACATACTCTTCAGGCACCTCATTTCCACTGTAACTCACCTTCTTCATGGAGAAACAAAATAGAAGGTGATTGTCAAAGAATCCAAGTGAAGATGTGAACACTTCTTTCAAGCATCTGATCCCAAACCCAATGATGTCATAACTGTGCTCTTATCTGGAGGCAGATATTTCCCTTTGTTAATATTTTAACCAGTATTAATTTCTTTATGATCATCGATTGTTCTCTTTGATGAGAAGATACTTTATACGCTTTTTCTCAAGGCAGCCTTGTTACATAAAACTATTTGAAGTGACAAGTAAGAAAATCTTTCTTCTTATGCTGCAAAAGATGTCGAGGCCTACAATTTTGATTCAACATCATCGGGAGAGGATCTGAGAGGACCCTCCTTTTATGCTGCACAGATACAGAGCCGTGTCTCGTTGTGCAAAAGAGAAGAATATAGATCTGAGGTAATTGTCAATGCAAACAAAGATGAAAGAGCGAAAGCATTTCAGTGACGTTTTCTTGGAACCGTGGAGGAAACGTATACGTGAATTGTAAGTTTAACATGGCTGGTAAGGATCAAATAATGAAAGGAAATCACACACACAGATCCTTACTTGGGTGTCGGTGTGTTGGAGGTCCTGAAACTTTTTATACTCGGGGATGTCGTCGCCGTGGGAGTAATCGAAGGCGTCGTTGTAGTTGGAGGCGTAGTCGCTCCTCTGAGGCTTGGTGTGTCGCCTGGGAGCATGGTCATTGAAGTATTCTTTCGTCTCTTCCTCAATATTCATCTCTTCTTCTCGCGCGAAAGGTGGACATTGCTCCTGTTGGGCCTCTCCATTTCCTTCACCACTCCCACACACACACCCGCACACAGACAGAGAGAGAGACGAGTGTCTGTTTGGGTGTTCTCAGCCTCACCTAATCCTCGTGTCTGCCTTTTGTAGCCGTGCGCAGGAACCTAGACGCGAGGGACAGAGAGATTGATTTATCCAACGGAGAATTTACATCGATCGAACCACCAGAAGTTCAACGGTATACGTTTTCGCCTTCTCACCACAATCTACAAATATTAATATATATATATATATATATATATATATATATATATATATATATATATATATATATATATATATATATATATATATATATTGACTCTTTTCTTCACTTTTTGGGAAATACAATGGAACCTGAATTTTCTAGTACTCCAAGTTCTCTCTGCTTCCGTGAAAATGGAACTGACATCATGAAATGCCGGTTTGGTACAAATGCCCGATGATATGAGTGGGTTGTTAAGGGTGTGTCTGAGAATTGGACATTGGTCTTGAGTACTTGCAGTTTGAAGTTCCATTTTGTGTACCATGATGCAACTATGGTTTCGTGGATCCAATTTGAGTTAAAAACTTTGGCTTATAAGAACTACACAAAGGGGTTTCGTATGAAAACCAAACACCTCTCTCTCTCGTATTATTATCTCATTTCCCATGAAAACTCAAGCATTAGTGTCTCGTTGGAAGCAAACACAATAACTGCGTCCCATTCCAGCCACAACTTGTGCATTCACCAACCTGACATCATACTGAAACGAGAGTAACACGGTACTTGCAATTTCCTGTTTGCAGGTGAAATTGATTCTTAGTAAGAGAGGATCGAGAGCTGGTGAAGGAGCGAGCCAGAGTGGGAGAATCAAATATGGCTTGTCCATCAAGGGGGAGGCTCATAAGGGTTCAGCCCTAGTGGTGACACATCCTCTTGTGCAACGAGCTGGCACCACTAATTCCAGTTCGTGCTACCAGAGCCGCGACAAGACCCCAAGGAAGCATCTCATTGGCCCCCTCGTTAAGATCACAAAGGCAACAAGTCCATGCCTGAAACTTCTTTAATACGGTAGGTACAATCATATGGCCCTAGTCCTTATCCAACTCTATGAATGGTACAAAGCTATTGACCATGACCTTCGGGTAGACATTTTGCCAATGGAGCATTTTGCTTTGGTCACTCTGGCCCATAAGATGAGCCCACAGCGAACGTAAAACTTTATAAGATCTTTCAGGATGAGATGCACTCTTTTTCATAAATAATGTTCTACTATAAAGTTATTACCTTTAAGCTTATTTGAAGGAAAATAGTATGAAGACGGATGACCTCCTAGAAAGTCTTCGTGCTGCATCATCTAACTGACCTTACCTTAGTGTAGTGAAAGGTTATGTTGAAAGAACAATGATATTTTGCTTTGGTGGATGAGAAAATGTAGGAATGGTACATTGAAAGAAAAAGAATGTTGGAAAGAGAAAATATCTTGTTCTAGATAAGAAAGTGCACCGTCGACAGGATACCTGTGGAGCAGAGAGGGAGTAGCCTGGCCATGTGATCAATGAAGATATGAAGCATTTGCCATCATAATAAAAAGCTCGGAAGATCTGCTACCCTAGAAGCGGCAATGTCGGACACCAATGATGGATCTAGATCAACCCGAGGTGGAGCGTCTGCCTCACTACAGTAAACTATTTTACTGTGGGACGCCATCGCAATCAATTGCCGGACGACCAAATCACTTATGCCTTATTATGCTTTAGTGACTATTTTCTTGCTGGATTATAAAATTGCACTAGTAAACTAGATGAGCAAATTGGTATCATCAACTGTCTATCTTTGTTAGGTCTTGATGTTCGGTCAACATGTGCTTGTATCAGGCAAAGTCGCGGAGAAGTTTCCTCTAAAGATGGCTGAGATCCAAGAAGCAGTGGTAGCAGCTGATGTCAATGGTGATGGTAAAGTTGAACTTGTAACAACAGATAAAGATGGAAATGTTGGTGCTTCGTCAGCAAACGGTGATAATTGTGGAAAGTTCACTTAAAAAGCCTCATCCCATAGGCAAGTTAATTTTCGTTCTCTTTACAAGTGCTCCCTTGCATTCTTTGGGAAGAAAGTATCATCATGCTCCACTAACATCTCCCCTACAGCAGTATGAATATTTGTATGTTGATGTAGATATATAGCTCATCTTTGTAGTTTCTTCTTCACATTTACTCTGTTTTGGGTGCGCAAGGTATCAATGTATAAGCTGTATCGCAAAGGCATGAGGCACTATGGTAACTATCATATATTTTTCATCAACGTAAAAGAACTTATGATACCCGGGTGCAATCCCATACCACTACGACATAGCTGCAGTTTTCGATGCACTTCATTATCATATAGTAAATGTTTAATGGTACACTGTATCCGATGATACACAATACTGAACAAGAATACATATCACTCTCTTCAGAGCAAGTCAAAGCTCACCTTAAGCTCCATGCAGTCCCAACACATTACTGTTGCTATTTTCTCCTCATACTAGACGGTTCAACTGGATGGATTCTTTGTTTCCACATAGTCCTACCATGTACCATCTTAGGAGTTAACACACAATAAGTTAGATCATTCTTTATTGTTTCTTTCCAACACTTTTGTGGTGTCTCCTACCTCTTTTAATACTTTCAAAATCTAGTTTTTCATACCTTCTTATACGTTCTTCTTCTATACGTCCAAACCATCTTAAACGATATTCTCTCATTTTATCCTCTATTGGTACCACTCCTAATTTGTTTCTAATAACCTCGTTATATATACGGTCTTTTCTTGAATGACCACTCATTCATCTCAACATCTCCATGTCTAACACAGACATCTTTTGTACATGTTGATAATTAACTTCCCAACACTCACAACCATAAAACATGATAGGTCTAATTGTTGTATAATATTTACCTTTTAACTTTAATGGTATCTTCTTATGGGGTTTTACATTTTTTTGTCAGAAAAAAACACATAAGGGAATAAGGAAAAGAAAAAGAACAATGTCTTTTTCCCATTGACATACGGGATCCCTTCATAGGTAAAATCGGCAGGGGATCTACATCAAATCCATCATCTATCTAGAACTTTGAGGGAGGAGGAAGGCAGCAACTTCTGGGTTGAGGTGGAGACAGCGGACAATTATGTAGCTCACGTGGACCATACAATGTCATGTGAGTTACTTCTTCGCATTTGTTTTTGCTACTGTAAAGTTTGTTACATTTGAGTGATTTGGCTTTCGTTTGGAAGATGCAGACAACTTTGTTGGCTCCTGGGAATTACCAAGGATGGAGAAGGATAATCCAGAATAAGATTTTTGATAAGCCTGTTTAAAAAATGATCGAACTTCCTACTGTTCCTGTTAGAACAGGAACCGTAGTAGTCGAGATGGTTGATGAGAATGGCTTTTTTTTCTGAGATGAGTTCTCCCTCACTTTATATATGCATTAGTGTAACCTACTCCAACGGTTGCCTATGCTCCCAATGCTCCCAATATTTGGCGTAGTCGTCATTGTCTGCCCACAAAAAGGCACACCATTGCCATCCTTCTCGAGGAACACCACCAGACCTATGAACACTTGAGTTGATTTGTAGCTTTGATTCCTCTGCAAGAAAGCAACGGCAACGGCAGTTTTGGTTTTGCACACACTGGAATGTTCTTTTTTTGTATCCCATGATATTGTGTGCACCCCAAAGTTTGCATCTCTAGCGAAGCGTGAACCACATGTTGCGGTTTTGTTACGCTTTGCTGCTACAGCTTTAGCTTGTCTTCTCTGTTCTAAAACAGCTGCGGCTAACCTGAATTATAGGAGGGAAGTTTTCATGTTACGGCATTGAAAAAGTCGCTAGTTGTACATGAACTTGCGTTTTGGCTGTCAGCAAATGGACCGTTCCTCCAAGATCCATCCACATTAGGTCTTAACTGCCTATTGCTAACGTCGCTTATCTTGGGAGGCATTGTAAAAGAAGCAATTGTATCAAGGCATTACGACAGGCACCGTCTTCATCCCAACCTCTTTTCCTTTAATAACTGCGCCGTACTTTAGTTCGACCACACCGTCAACATGATTTTTCATATCAAACGAAGGCCTGTCCCGCTTTATCGACTCTTCCCCAAAGAGAGCTCAAAAATGGTTTAAATAAAAGCGATCCCATCTTTTGCAATAGCACAACTAATCAGTTCCTGCCGCTGAAGCAATCATGGATACCTTTGGTTCAGTTAGATTCAATTGCAAATGCACTTTTTCATCCTCATTAAAGCGAAGATTTCCTTTTTCTCTTGGGGTAAACCAAAGAGAACACAATGAAAACTAAGACGAGGGGAAGGGTTTAAACCCTTCTGCACAATATGCGAAGTTACACCGTTCCACAAGTTGTGAGGATATAACTTCAAACATGTCCAACTGTAGTAGAATGAGTTGCAATTTTGACCCTTCCATGATTAGGGGAAGGGAAATTCGGCATCAAAACAGGCATGTCTTTAGAGTAAAAAATCTATTCCGATGCATGCTCTGGTGCCCTTGCCTTTATCCTTGAGTGGGTTATATGTAGTAAAGTCACCACAGCTACCCAGCGTTTTGAAAACAGAAAAGGTGAGAAACTGGAATTCCATTTTATTGCCCATTGCAACTCCTCTATCCTCTTTCGGCTTAAGATTTGGTTGTGGATGGAGGCTTCTTCATCCCTACCCCCTTTTTTCTTCCAATATCACAACCGAACTTATTTTCATATATCTACTTAGCACTATATGTAAAATGGCGATTGCAAGTGCCTTGAGGACGAGATATGCACAATTGAAACTCATATATATATAATGCAAATTGACCTTGCACTTATACCTTCTCTTCACTATTTGGAGGAATGTATATGATACATAATTTTAAAAATTTTGTAACAGCCTTGTAAATTATAAATTTACACTTACGGCCCAAAGAAGTAAAAGGGAGGCACATGCACAGTACCATCCCCTCCCAATATATCTATATGTATCTACGTGTGTATATATATATATATATATATATGTATATATCTATGTGTTTGTTTGTTTATATTTGTAAAAATACAACTCCTTTCAAGCTATTGCATGAAGAGCAATAGCTCATCTTGTTAGGGGTCGACTCACAGGTTGAATGCATGAGTTTGATAGCTGGGGTGTGCATGTGGCTTCGACGTGCACGCTGTACCAAAAAAATAAAACTGCTTCCATGCTCTTTGCTTTTTGTAAAAATAATTTTGTCAAGTTTCATAGTAGCGGTACCAATTGCCTCAGAACTTTAGTTGGCAGAGAGAGAGAGAGAAGTGGCATAACATTTTCATATATTTAATATATTTTGGAACTTCTCTAGAACACATATCTCAAAAACACAACATGAGTTCGTTCACTTGGAGGAGACCTAAGTAGCCCTAAGCAGGGATGTCAACGGTCTGGTTTCGATTTCGGTCCGATTAATAGTGTTTGGTAAATAAGATGCTACCGGATCCGGGTCGAGAATGTGAAGTCATCCGCGATAATCCGGTTTGAGGAAAAGAACCCGACCGCACCGGATTTGGAGACAAGGATTTGTTTTAAGTCACAACTCGGGTTGGTTAGCCGCGCCCCTCTCTCTCCTCTCTCTCTCTCTCTCTGTTGTTTGTGGAACGACTATATTTCTCGGCACGGTCACTGGCGGAGGCTTCTTCGGTAGGTCTATCTCTCTTGGTGTGTGTGATGGACGAGGATCCTTCAATTATGGGGAGATCATCCGGTTAGGCGTTTACTGAGTAGACTGAAACCTAGTTTCATGATATTCCACGAAAAATCGGTCCATTTGATCGGTTTCTTCGACCGCTAAGTCAGGTTTGGCATTCTTCGTGTGTTTTTTGGGTTTGCTTAGGATCGAATTTTCCGTCTTTTTTTTTAATTAACGAGCACCTATTTATGTTTTCCTAACAATTTTCTTTCAAATGCTTAATTTTGCTAATTTGTGAAATCTGCTCTATCCGATGGATTTAATACGGGAATGATTATGTTTCTCGCCGTCAGAGATCAAGCCCGGTCTTTGTTTGTGCGTCATATTCAATATGATCATCACTATACTTTCCTTATTGTTGGAAAGTTGATCTCACGATAAGCTTAAGAGTATTTGCACCAAAGCATTTCGAATTGGAGATTTAGTTCTTTTGGTCTCTCCCACATTCCAAACAAGAGAGCTACGGTTCAAAACTACACTTACTTCCTTCATTTTGTGAAGAAGTATTCGCCTAACCTTAAAAACGAATGTCAAACTTAAAAATTTAGCTCGGCGCATTTGTTAGCATCTTTCCACTAGAATCCGATATAAGTGGTGTATCGTTTGAGATGGTTGTCTGCTGATCTGTTTTTAAGCCTTGTTCTCCTGTCTCTTGTATTTGGCTGACTATTGATGATTCTGATAAGTGATCACTCCAACGCTAGCAGAAAGAATTTAGTGTAATAGAGACCGTTTTCATCCTTCAACCATGGGTCTCATCTCCGCTTTTCCGTTGGCCTGTTCTTGCTTGAAAGCATGCTCCACCAAACTATGTAGAGCTCCTTTTCTCATAGAACAAGTTTCTGTTTGTATCATATATAGCTAAGAACATCATTTCACATTCTTTCATGTGGAACCCCAACGACACTCTTGGCATGACACTGAGGTGCTATTTTGTGTGTATGTACTATTAGTTCTGCCCCAAGGGGAAGGCTATAGTTAAAAGCTTGATCATTCAAAATTTAAATTAATATAAAATTTAAATGCATGGAGGAGATTTCACTGTCAGAAAATTGGTATAGATCTAGTGGGGAAAATATTTATGGCATTAATGTGTATTCATAATACCAGTATATGGTGTCTATGAGAGATAGATGGTGAAGCAAGAGGCTTTAAGTGAAAATTTAATGTAGGAGTCAATTTTAGATTTTGTTTGTCTCAAGATTGGAAACTTTAGGATTCTATTCTATATCCTTTGCTCATGTCCAGCCTCACCTTCAAGCATGTTTCATTTTGATTTTTCAACTTTTTTTCTTTGATGGAGTGCTATGTGCAAATGATTCCAGCTTCACGTTTGCAAAATTTGATATCCTAATGTAGTCTGAAGTTAAGTACCACTACATGGCTTCTGAACTTTGGTGCATCATTTCATACCCTTATTTTTTTAAAGAGGGAACCGCTGAATCTTGATGCAACAAGACACTTGCTTTGCAGATGGCACCTCTCAAATACCACTACCTCTGAGGGTTAAGCTGCGCTCAGTTTCTTACGTTGGTTGGTGCATTATAGTGTCCAGGGACAATGAATGGTCCTCCTAAAAGACAACATGATGACGTTAGCCATGGGACATTTACCCTGAAGCGGCCCCTTGAAGATGCTTCTGCATTTTCAGTAGGTGGGAAATCCAATCGATCTTTAAATGAACATCATCCACCGTTTGAACCTGGACTAGATGGGCGATTGGCAAAAGTCTCACAGACTGAAGTTCGTGAAGTTGATAAAAGATTTGCTGTTCTTCCAATGTATCGACTATCTGCCCCGAATGACCCTGTGGTGGAGCATTTAGCCAGTACAGATGCGAAGCCGGATGGAAAGGAGTTAAAGGACAACAGGGATTTCAAGTCTGAAGTTAGAGAAGCAAAGGTAGAAGGCAGGGATCTATATGGGGAACCAAGGTTGGATTCTCAATTGCTAAAACCTGAAAAGGATCCAAGATTGGAAAGCAGAGGAGATGACAAGGATCCCAAATCCGAGAGAGAGCTTGTAGGTAATTTTAAGTATGAAAGTAAAATGGGAAAGGATGTATACATGGGTGGAAATACACACTTAAGCTGGAAAGACCCTAAAGATCACCACAGGAAAAGATATCCAGAACCGTCATTTGATACTTATGAATCTTGGAGAGTTTCAGGGAGCATGTTGCATGGATCAGAAGAAATTGCCAAAGTTAACATAACTAATGAAGATAAGGAGTATCTTGAAACTCGAGAAGCTGTGGGAGAGAACAAGGTTGATTGGAAGGGTGAAGAGAAGTTTAGGGATAAGGAGCGTAAAAGGAAAGATGAGAAACCAAGGGACTGGGTGGAGCGCGACAAGGAGAAAAGCGAAAGGTGGAAGGATCCACAGCATGCCAGTAGCAACAATGAGCGTAGGGAGTCCACAAGACTGGAACGAGAAATGGAGAGGCCAGAAAGGGAAGGCATGGATGTTGGAAAAGATAAGGAAAGGTTAAAGGACAAAGAGAAGGATCATATAAAGAGAGAACTGCAGGATAATATTGATAAAGAGAGCTTGCAAACTGAAAAGGAACACATGGATGGAATCGTTAAGGTGACTGAACAAGAACAAGTAGTTTCTGAACCAAAGAGAACAAAGGAGTTTGATACATGGAAGGCTGGTGAAAGGGATCCCAAAGACAAAAAGAGGGAAAGAGATCAAGATACTGAAGGAGATAGACAGGAAAAGCGTGGCAAGCCTCATGAGAAGGAACAAGATGATGGATTTGCTGGGGATGCGACTGCAGAAAGGGAGAGGGAAGGATTTAGCTATGGGGTTCAACAGCGGAGGAGAATGCTTCGGCCGAGGGTAAATCTTCAATCAGCAATCAGGGAACCTTGTATGCGGTCTCGTCCAAGAGATAACGAGGGGTACTTATCTTCCTTTCAAGCTTCTTATCCTGGTATCACCTGTCGCTTGCATTTATGCCTATTTTACTTATGCTGTTGAAAACCACATAGAGAGACACATAAAAATGAAAATTATCAAATCCCCTGGTGTTGTTTTGGAATATCTTTCACACCCGTGCAGTTGTCATCCTGTAAATTTATATGGTAAGTAGGTCACTAAAATGTACTCTGAGGAATTCTCAGCACTCTTGTTTTCTCTTGTCATGCATAAGGGACAAAGCTTGTTCGGAAAGCAAAAAATAAATGATTCTTCTTATGTGCATTGATTAAAAGTTACATAAGAGTCTTCGTTTTCTGAAATTCATTAGATTTTTGCATATCCGTAAGGAATTGGTTTTCAGGTAGATATGGCGTAATGACTCTGTACACTCTTCATGCTTCAGCATTTCAAATACATTTTCAGTACTTTCTGACCAAGGGGTTCTTGATTCCCTTGTGATTCCTTTCCTTTCCCTTCTTCAGTTTGAATCTTTGATTCACTGTAAATAATGCTTGTTTTACCTTTCACATACTCACTGCTGTTATCTTGGTGTGGGTGTTTATCTGCAGATCTCAAGGTTAGCAAAAAGCCTCTCTTAACCATCATCATCCTGGGTGATCGATGTTGCTGTGTCTTTTGCATCATACTGGTTAAAAGCAGTCTCATCAAAATCATCTGCACATATGCTGAAACTTGGAGCGTTCTCTTTTTTGTCCTGTTTACCTTTTGTATTTAGATTTGTCAGATTTGGTTCCCTTATTTCATTTTGTTTAATTTCGAACCATTAATATTTCCTCAGGAATATCCATTTGAGCAAGGACCTTCTAAGGTCTTGAACCAATTCACTCTGACTTTTTCGAGAGCTTGGCAATGGCACCTAGCAGTCAAATATGTTTGGTCAGAGCCCATCTTCAATAAATTGCAGCTAGAACTATAGAAAGTACTTCTATTGGGAACTTGGTGGCAAACATGTAATCTTAATGGCATACCGACTGGCTAAGCGGGTGACTCTCTGCAGCATGTCCGAGATTTTAAGCCTGGGTTTGCATCCAATAGGGGTCTCCCTAACTGCCTATCCAAAATAAAAAAGATTGGTCTGGAGTTATAGAATTGCTTGATTTTTCTTAGTGAGCAACTATGAAGAAAATGTCATCCCATAAGGATATGCTTAGCAATTATGTTTGAACACATCACAACTTGTTGATCTACCCATATATGCAAGCGAACATGAAGTTCTTAATGTGCGCTTCACAGTTACATTAGCTTCAGATTTTTTAACTCTGTAGTTGACCATAGGCCTCACTATTTGGTAATTGGTATTATGGGTTGTGAATTATTTGGAGGAACTTGTCGTCTTGTGCATGCACGCACCAATCTCTCATAAAATCCATTTACAAATGGCTAAGAACTCATTACATTACCGAGTTTGAAAATTGTGGTTATCGGTTGGCTGAGTGCATATTTTCTTCTGCATGTGCACGGCTCATGCATGTTAACTTTTCCCAGTGTGGCTTCGATGGCTGCCGCATATGCATCATATTTGGCTGCTTTGCTTTTGGTCACATCATGCAAAATGGCATCTTATGTTGAGTGCACCCTTTGGCCGTTTGTTCATAACTTTACAACAACAACTAAGCCTTTTCCCATACTAGACGGGGTCGGCTACATGGATTCTTTGTTTCCACAGATCCCTATCTTGTGCCATGTTAGCAGATAACTCCCAATAAGCTAGATCGTTCTTTATTGTTTCTTTCCAACACTTTTTTGGTCGTCCTCTACCTCTTTTAATACTTTCCAAATATAGTTTTTCTAACCTTCTTACAGGTTCTTCTTTTGATCTTCTTTCTATATGTCCAAACCATCTTAGACGATGTTCTCTCATTTTAGCCTCTATTGGTGTCACTCCTACTTTGTTTCTAATAACCTCATTATGTATACGGTCTTTTCTTGTATGACCACTCATCCATCTCAACATCTTCATTTCTGTCACAAACATCTTTTGTACATGTTGATGATTAACTGACCAACACTCAGAACAATAAAACATGGCAGGCCTAATTGCTGCTCTATAATATTTACCTTTTAATTTTAATGGTATCTTCTTATCACAAAGAATACCCGATGCTCCTCTCCATTTTAACCAATCAGCATTAATTCTATGTGTAACATCTCCATCAATTCTTCCATCACTCTGAAAAATGGACCCTAGGTATTTAAAACTTTCCTTATGAGGAATGCAATATGTGCCAATTTTAATTTTTATGTCCTCTGAAGTAACCAAATGATCAAACTTACATTCCATATATTCTGTCTTTGTTCTACTAAGTCAGAAGCCTTTGCTTTCTAATGTTTCTCTCCATAGTTCCAATTTTCTATTAACTTTTTCCTTAGACTCCTCCACTAATACAATGTATCTGCAAATAACAATCACCAAGGTACTTCATCTTGAATATGTTTTGTTAACTCATCCATCACCATTATAAATAAGTATGGACTTAAAGTTGATCCTTGATGTAACCCAATATTAACTTCAAAGAAGTAAGTCGTTCCTTCATGAGTCCTCACACATGTTTTTGCACCATCATACATGTCTCTTATAAGGTTAATATATGTCAATGGGATACCTCTTTTTTCCAAAGTTCTCTAAAGAACCTCCCTCGGTACCCTATCATAAGCTTTTTCTATATCAATAAATATCATGTGAAGGTCTTTCTTTTTTGCTCTAAAATGTTCCATAAGACGTCTCAAAAGGTGAATCGCTTCAATAGTAGATCTGCCTGGCATGAACCCAAATTGGTTCTCTGTTGTACTTGATACTTGTCTTAACCTACGTTCGATAATTCTTTCCCATAATTTCATAGTATGACTCATTAACTTGATACCTCGATAATTCGCACAATTTTGAATGTCTCCCTTGTTCTTATATATGGGTATAAGTGTAGTTGCTCTCCATTCCTCGGGCATCTTTTGGTTTTTCCATATTTCATTAAATAGTCTTGTGAGCCAAGTGATTCCTATTTCTCCTAGTATTTTCCAAACTTCTATAGGAATATTATCTGGTCCTACTGATTTACCACTCTTCATATGTTTAAGAGCCTCTTTGACTTCATTCTTTTGAATACGTCGGTAGAAATTGTGGTTTATATACTTTTCTGACTTGGCTAAATCTCCTAAACTAATACTAACATCTTTATTTTCATTAAAAAAATTATAAAAATAGTTTTTCCATCTATTTCTTATATCATCATTTGCCACTAGAATTTTTTCATCCTCGTCTTTTATGCATCTAACATAATTAAGATCTTTGGTTTTCTTATCTCTAGCCCTAGCTATCCTAAAAATATCTCTTTCACCCTCTTTTGAGTTGAGTTTTTTATATAAGTCATCCCAAATCTTAGCTTTTGCTTCACTAACGACCTTTTTCGCTTCCTTCTTTGCTTTCTTATAAGCTTCTAAAGTTTCACTAGTTTTCTTAGCATAATATAATTTGTAACATGCCCTCTTTGCCTTGATTTTATTTTGTACTACTTCACTCCATCACCAAGCTTCTTTTTGTGCCGGTACACCTCCCTTAGATACCCCTAACACATCTTTCGCCACTTTCCTAATATGTATAGCCATATTGTTCCACATATCACAGGGTGTGCCAACATAATTCCAAACATCTCCTTGAAGGACTTTCTATTTAAATATATCTTCTTTCTCGCTTTTGAGGTTCCACCATTTAGTTCGAATAGCTCGATGCACTCTTTTCTTCTTTGTCCATTTTTTTGTTTCTAAATCCATAACTAAAAGTCGATGTTGGGTGGTTAAGCTTTCTCCTGGAATTACCTTACAATCTTTACAACACGCTCTATCTTTTTTTCTACAAATAAAGTAATCAATTTGTGTTTGTGATAAGCCACTCTTATAAGTAATTAAATGTTCATCTCGTTTTTTGAAGATTGTATTGACTATAAAGAGATCAAATGACATAGCAAAATTTAAAATCTCCCTACCTTCCTCGTTTATATCCCCAAAACCAAAGTTTCCATGAATCCCTTGATATCCTAATGCCTCTTTACCAACATGTCCATTTAAATCTCCTCCTAAACAAATCATCTCCTTTTGTGGAATCTTTTGAAACACCTTATCTAACTCTTCCCAAAAAACTGTCTTTATACTATCTTCTAGTCCTACTTGGGGTGCGTAAGCACAAACTATATTCAAAACCTCTACTCCTAACACTAATTTCAACGTCATGATTCGGTCACCATATCGTTGTATGTCTACTACACTCTCCTTTAAATCTTTATTTATGATAATACCAACTCCGTTTCGAGCCTTTTCTTTACCTGAGTACCATAATTTAAAACAAGTATCCTCTATCTTCTTTGCTTTTTCTCCAACCCATTTTGTCTCTTGTAAACATAGAATATGAATCTTTCTCTGAATCATAGTATCTACCACCTCCATTAGCTTACCTGATAATGTTCCGATATTCCAAGAACCAATACGAATCTTATTATCTAGGACTAGCTTCCTTAACCCCCGCATCCGTCCATAATCAAAATGCGGAGACCCTCTCTGAAAATTTTTCACTACATTCGGGCGGCAATGTAGCGGGACTAACTTCTTTACCCACACCCGTCCATGATGTGAGAACCCTCTCTGCAATTGATTTACTACATTCGGGCGAAAATGTAGTGGCCCTTGCTTACTTCTTACTGCATTCGGGCTCTGCAGTATGTCGCTAGGCGGAGACGCCCCAAAGCAATGCTCATAATTTTGTAATCGATGTTGGAAAAATCCGATGAAGTTTTACTTATAAGCCACTCTTATAAGTAATTAAATGTTCATCTCGTTTTTTGAAGATTGTATTGACTATAAAGAGATCAAATGCCATAGCAAAATTTAAAATCTCCATACCTTCCTCATTTATATCCCCAAAACCAAAGTTTTCATGAATCCCTTGATATCCTAATGCCTCTTTACCGACATGTCCATTTAAATCTCCTCCTAAACAAATCATCTCCCTTTGTGGAATCTTTTGAAACACCTTATCTAACTCTTCCCAAAAAACTGTCTTTATACTATCTTCTAGTCCTACTTGAGGTACGTAAGCACAAACTATATTCAAAACCTATGCTCCTAACACTAATTTCAACGTTATGATTCGGTCACCATATCGTTGTATGTCTACTACACTCTCCTTTAAATCTTTATTTATGATAATACCAACTCTGTTTCGAGCCTTTTCTTTACCTGAGTACCATAATTTAAAACGTGTATACTCTATCTCCTTTGCTTTTTCTCCAACCCATTTTGTCTCTTGTAAACATAGAATATGAATCTTTCTCCGAATCATAGTATCTACCACCTCCATTAGCTTACCGGATAAAGTTCCGATATTCCAAGAACCAATACGAATCTTATTATCTTGAACTAGCTTCCTTACTCCCCGCATCCGTCTATAATCAAAATGCGGAGACCCTCTCTGAAAATTTTTCACTACATTCGGGCGGCAATGTAGCGGGACTAATTTCTTTACCCACACTCGTACATGATGTGGGAACCCTTTCAGCAATTGATTCACTACATTCGGGTGAAAATGTAGTGGTCCTTGCTTACTTCTTACTGCATTCGGGCTCTGCAGCATGTCGCTAGGCGGGGACGCCCCAAAGCAATGCTCATAATTTTTGTAATCCATGTTATAAAAATTCGACGAAGTTTTACGCTGGCTGTCGGAAGCCTAACACAACCCTCCTCCTTTATCCAGGCTTGGGATCAGCAATGTAAGACTTGGGACCGGCAATGTAAGGGTGATCTTTACATGGGCTTAGTTTTGTTCATAACTTTACAAGTTAATAATTGTTTTATGTTATTTTTTTCGGTTTTTACTTCTCAAAGGGTCTATTTGTCATTTTTTCGATGGTTGCCAGGATATGAAATAGAGCTCATTGACATTTAAATTTTCTCAAGTAGTCAATTCGTTGTAGACATGTATTTGGAATTTGATTTCAATCTGTTTCAGGAAAAACTGAATTGTCGACTGTAGTGTATAAAGTCGGTGAATGCATGCAAGAGCTTGTAAAGTTGTGGAAGGATTTTGAAGCATCTCAAAATGACAAAAATGAAATCTCTCTTAATGGGAGAAATGATGAAGGCACTCATAGTGATGGTCCAACTCTAGAAATCAGGATTCCATCTGAATGCGTTACTACAACAAATCGCCAGGTATGTTCACAAAAATTTATTAGAAGTATCTGTATAATGCTTTCTTTTGCTACTTAGATCTTCACAATCAGCCTGGAGCTTGTCTTTGATGGAAGTTGGAACGCTCCCCTGAGCATTTTCTTGTGATCAGCTAAGCTTATCAAATGAACTATGTATGCCTGTACCTTAAGAAGCTTAATGAAATGGCATCATGTACATCCCACATGCGAGTCCATGAATAAATATGTTTTGCATCTTATCTTTGTGGAGGATATTGGAGGACGTTCTATTACCACTTAGTTATGAGTTGGCATATCAGAGAGAACACTCAATCCAATACTGTTAAAAATGAATCCTTGATAGAGAACATTGTGAACCCCTAATGAAGTACAGAAGCTGACCTATTCCACTAGATTTTTTCCTGTACAGTAGTAATTCTTTTTTGTTTTCAATGTGACACATGCTTGATTCAGTGGACCAATCTGTGTTAGCAGTGGGCTAGTTTTAAGTTTCACGTTAACATCAATTTTTTAAATCTATAGGTATATGGAATTATGGATTCCTGAATTTCTTGTTAGTTTGTTCATATATATTTATACTGCACATGCCATGCTATTTCTTTCTTTTTTTCTCCCCTTTTATTTGATCTTGTTTCTTGTGCCTTGTGTTTTGATCATGTAATCTGGGATTAATATATGCAGGTTAGAGGAGGGCAGTTATGGGGAACAGACGTATATACTGATGATTCTGATCTTGTGGCCGGTTTGTCTCTATTTATCTTTGCCGATCCTTTCTCAACAAGTTGCTTGCTTATCTGTTAATTAACATACACGTACCTACTGATTACTAATATGTTACTTTTGATTTGCTTGTTTTTGTTAGTTCTCATGCATACTGGATATTGCCGCCCAACAGCTTCCCCCCCACCATCAGCAATCCAGGAGTTCCGTGCACATATCAGAGTGCTTCCACCACAGGATTGTCAGTCTCTCTCTCTCTCTCTCTCTCTCTCTCTCTCTTTTATATATATGTATATGTATATGTATTATGTATGTCTGTATGTATATTCCTTGTTGTTGTCACTAGTTACGTATAAAGGTCTCAAAGGACAAGCATACGTAGTTAATAACTTATCTGTTGTATTTGCTATCTTCTATGTTGAGCTTAATGTTGGTTTCTATTTCAGAACTAATGTCAAATGAAATCACTAAACATTTTTGCCTTCAGGGGAACAACTTTTGATTTTATAGAATGTACCAAACTTCTTTTCTTTGCATACCTAGACTTGCAATTCTTTGTCTGATGTTTTCCTAGGATTCTAATAGGATAGGCAGAAATAGGAAAATCTGGTTTCGCCTTTGCTATGATCGTCGGACACTTTGCTGCAATAATTCAAAATTTGAACTATTGCTCAAAACTTAGCATCCTTAGTGGGTTATTAGTGAGTCCTCAGATGGTGCTACTTTGAATAAATATTTGTAATATGATCTCTTGATTATGGTAATAATAATAGATGGTTGCAACCAGTATTATTGTGCCTATTTTAACTGCCTATCCCTTAATGTTGGTATAGACTGCATAACTAATTCTCAACCAAATACCTATTGCAGATATCCTAAATCGTGTATGTCAAAGGAATCACAGAGTTTGTGTTTGATTTCAGGTTATGTATCCACATTGAGAAACAATGTGCGTTCACGAGCTTGGGGTGCTCCAACTGGTTGTAGCTATCGTGTCGAACGGTGCTGCATTGTGAAGGTGATTATAGTTCTTAGATCAAACTGTCATTGGCATATTTCCAATTTAGAATATTGATCATGTCAATTGTTTGGGTCATTTTCCTATTATCAAGCTTTCCATTGTTTGCCAAATCTTAAAGTTACTGCCTCTATTTCCAGATGCAGACTTTCTGTTATATGTAATTTACTGATGACTGTGTTCGATAGATGGTTGTCTTGCTTAAATCAATCAACTGGGGCATCTCAATTATCTATTTGTTTCTTTCCTTGCAGAAAGGTGGTGGCAGCATTGATTTAGAGCCTTGCCTTGCACATAATTCAGCTGTAGAGCCAACTTTAGCACCAGTTTCTACTGAACGCACCATTACTACCAGATCTGCCGCATCAGTACCACCTGTTCTCTTGCTTTTTCATGATTCTTTTAATAGACTGCTTTACCTCCTCCTTGGTTTTGTGGATGCATCTTTGTTGCATGTGAATTTTATGACATGACAATGTTACATACATTTATCATATTTTTTTCATAAAGTACATATTGATTACTGGATAAGTTCTCTCGTACAATTAGTGCATGAATATGCATCGATTAAGAGAAGTTGCTTTTAGTGATCAACATGTACAAAGTTTTTGTTCATCTTTGATGAGCATGTTTTATGTTATCATCATTGGCCAAACTTGTATAGAGAAAAATGAAACTTAATCTTTGTTGATGAGTCACCATAGTCACCATGGAAGATGATGAAACTTCTAGGCACCTGGGCCTACCGCTGTGATTCTTAGGTGCGATTGACAATGGCAAACTGCTAGGGTTTGACTTACATGAATGCTTGCTATTAATGGCCTTTGGCCATCCATTTTCTTAACATGTATTTCATAGTTTGTCCTTGGTTCGAGTCTTGCAATATACTTCTCTGATTTCCCAAGAAAAAGTGTGTAGTTCTGTTTTTGTGAAGTTCAGTTTTTATTCGGAGTCATTTCCTAATGGAGAAGAATGGAAGTGCCAACAAATCAGTGAGGCATTGGAAAGAAGTTCTTGCTTCATGTGAAACTGAAAAGTGTATGAGGATGACTCCTATTAGTTCCCTACTAGGGACCTGAATTCTTTAGGAACACCTGCCTTTTTGCCCTCTTAATTCTGTCAACCTGCAAACCATTTAGTATTTCCTTCAAGTCCGAAGGTTAGTTAAATAATTGATTCCTTTGGTCACATTGGATCAAGGTTGTCTGTAATTTTCACTTCCTGGAGAAACTTGTTTTGATGGGTTTAATGCAAGGGTCTTTTTCTTCGTGGTAGAGGTTGCGTTAGTTTATGCCAAGCACATTCATTTCCGGAGGTGACATTTGAGGTCCTAATTGTGAAAGCAGGCTTTTTCTATGCTGTCATTTAGTTTGCTGAGCAGCGGATCCGAGAACTACTGGAAACAGATTGAGAGAAGTTGTGGGCCTTGTAGCTGATTTTAGAAAAATGGATAGAAAAGAAAGTATGGAGAGAGATTGGAATTTAAATATTTATGATATTCCAATAAATGCAATGTATGTTTTATTTTGCAAAAACTGCATTTTTTCTGTTACAATAGCAATAAAATAATTTGAAAAGTCAATCTCCTTGTGTGCTTGTTTAGAACTTTTATCCCCTTGGTGCTCATATTAAGTTCCTACCAGTGTCAATTGTATATGTGTTGGACTGATGCATCTTATGTATCAAATTCATCTTTAGTTAATCAGCTAGTTATCTGTGCATATGAGATGTCTACTCTTAGGGGTTAAAGTCTCTGAATATGCAGCCAATTCTAAAGATATATTTCTTGTTAGGTCATGTTGTGCTTAGTTACTATAGAAAAGAAAATGCCCTCTTGTGAAAGTTTGGAACGTGTACGTGAACAAACAGAATCTCTGGGAATAAAGGTGCCATGGACACCGCTTGTTTCCATATAAGAAATGTGTCATCTAGGGGTTGGGCTCTTTTTTATGGAAATGATAATTTTTTACATTTAAGAGCTTTTATGTTCGTCTGAAAGGGGTTGTATCAACATGTTTCTTGCAGTGCTCATTACCCTGGAGACTCTTTTACTTTCTTTTACTTTTATTCCGAGGATAATCTTGTTGGTGCTTATAAGTGACGTTGAAGTTCTAAACTTCAGTTTCATATCCATTTGTAGAACGCATTCCGCCTTCAAAGACTTGTACGTGAAGTTACGATACAGTACAACCTATGCAATGAACCATGGTAATTGTTCAGGTTCCTTTGATGTGTGTCTGCATTCATGTGCATATGCACGTGCGTGCACCTGTGTGTGTGTGTGAGAGAGAGAGAGAGGTTCCTGGGAATTTGCTTACTACTGACTCTCTGCTTACAATTGCTTTAAAACATTACACAGGGTTAAATACAGCTTGGGTACTGTTGCAGACAAGGGTTTGAAAAAGCAACTTTTCACATCTGCTCGGTTGAAAAAGGGAGAAGTGTTATACGTTGAAACACATTCAAACAGGTTACATATTTGTGACATAACATTCTTATACTGCATCCCCTATGCGTGCATGGCTTTTTAATTTACTAATTGATAATGGTGGTTCCTTCTAGTTTCATCTTCTGTCATATTGATAGGAACCTGCTCTACTATGGCCTATTAACTAAATAAAAATGATGTATTATTTTGATGGCTACTCTTTTTTTCATTTTAGAATATTGTATGAGAACTCTCTCTCTCTCTCTCTCATGAATCTTTCAATATGATGCCTGAACCTTCATGGTTTGTCAATTATTGGTAAGAGTCAGATTGCTTATATTATCAGCTGTGCCATTCATATTGAACCAACCTTTGCCTTTTGATGGGTGGGGCTTACCCGTTAGGTATGAGCTCTGCTACATTGGGGAAAAACATGTCAACAGTACCCTCACTGCACAAGAAAAAGCTTCTGTTTCACCTGAGAAGCATCCAAATTTGCACTCCCATGCTCAAAATGGTGATCGCCATTCAACTCGTGCTTGTAATGGTGGAGAAAGAGATACGCTTGTGGATGTCTTCAGATGGTCACGTTGCAAGCAGCCACTTCCACAGAAAGTCATGCGTACCATTGGCATTCCGTTGCAAGTTGAATACCTAGAGGTAGTATTATGTTCACTGCTTTTGCACACCCTTCAAATTAAATGAAGCAAATTCTTTCTTTTCATGAAGATTGTGCTTTCAAACATTTCGGAAGACTACTTTCAATTATTAACCTTCTATTAGAGATTGATTCCCAGTTAACTATAAAATAGTGGCTGCTTATTTTGTTTGACCTTGTCTGGTTGGAAGACACATTTGAGGCGGATGTGAATCCATTCTCTAAGTTCATGTTCTAGCTCAGATACCTATTGAATTGTCTGGCACCAAAAGAAACAATTTGGTGTTTGCTCTTCCTAAACCTTGCAATGCAGCCACCAAATAAATTCTCGAAGTTAGTTTTGCTAATGATCGCCAGTAGTGGCGAACAGAATGTGGTGTATATATATATATATATATATATATATTAGTTGATTTTCTTCTTGCTGCTACTGTGTTTGCTATTCTTTGGGCTATCTTTTTTTGTTGTGTTTCTTGAACTGTAGGTTTTAGAGGAGGCTGTTGACTGGGAAGACGTGCAATGGTCGCAGACTGGAGTCTGGATTGTTGGAAAAGAATATGTGCTAGCTCGAGTCCATTTTCTTTCCCCCAGTTAGTTGGAAATTTGCTATTCTGCATACCTTTGTCGTGGATCTTCGCAGTCGTTCTGGTTAAAAGATGTATCATATGCAGTAGAATTGTAAGTCTGAGCCTGAACCATGAGGATTACATTCTAGTGTTATTTGCCTACTGTAATTGATATATGATTCATAGACTTGTGCATGTGCACTAAGACTGAGGTATTTATTGTTATCTTGAGAAGCTAATGTTGGTTTATCGAACTGCTTGTAGAGATTTGCGCAAACTGCAACCTTGAAAGCCACTGGGGCTGACCTATACGAGGGTCGCTGATGCCTGACGGATATGAAACCAAAACCGAGCCTTTCCCCATACTATGTATGGTCGTTACATTGAAAGGAAAAAAAAGTTTATGGCTATCATTAAGTGGGAAATTCTACTAGGTGTCTTACGATCTTCTTGGAATCGAGAATGTGCTCGACTCTGTTAGCTGCAATATCTGCGAATATGCACAAGCTAGCTGAGCTAATTTAGGCTCATTGCGAAAGATTCACTACTTTACACATTTAAAACCAAAAAAAATGAAAATGAAAATATTGGCATACCCAGTAAGGCGATATTGAATTCTCAGAAAGCAATGCTTCTCATGAGATCTGTTGACACTGATATGACGGAGTGAATCTGCTTCACATTTCCTATTTAGCGTATTCATAGGCTCTGATGCGAACGTGTTTCTCCCTTATGAGAAGTGAACCAGATTACACGTACAACGTGAACTAGCGTGCTCAAATAAAGCTTCCATGGCAACCAGCCACCTAGTTAATTAAGCCCACGCTCCTGCCTGCCCAACACATTCCTTGTCAAGGCCAACAGTTGATGAAGTCTAAATTTGCCGTCGAGGTAATTTATCCATGTAAGAGGGTGTATATTGGATTTGAAAAAGATAAAATGTTCCGTTCTTTGTAATTCGTGAGGTAAGTTTTTAAACAAATTTCAGGAGAAAGAATACTCTGCAAATGAGGCAGCAACCATTGTTAGTGATGCTCGGGCTGACACACACATGTGAGACTGACCATCTGCTGGCCGCTGCCATCAGTGTCATTTGTTTCCGTCCGGCACGTGATGTGATTATTTTTATCACGCCTATTCTAATTATCTTCTCACGGAGGACGACCTGTCCTTTTTTCACAATCCCGTCCCTTATTTACCAGTTATTTTCATATCTCAAAGAAGGAAAATATAGGAACATATCACCCATATGCGGCTCTCTCTCTCTCGCTCTAGTAAGGTAAACTAGGCAGTGAAGAGAGCCTGAGAGAAGAAAAGGTTACTAATGGAAAGGATCAGCGAAGCTCCCCACGTAGCAGTCTTCCCTTTCCCTCTACAAGGTCACGTGACGCCCATGCTGCAACTGGCTTCCCTTCTCCACTCCAAAGGCTTCTCGATAACCGTTATTCATGCGGAGTTGAACTCTCCAGATAACGGAAACCATCCCGAGTTCAACTTCGAGTCGTTCATGGACGGCATAGACCCGATGCTCTTGAGAAAGGCCGGCACCATGGGCGTGTTAACCACCATCTTGGCCAAATGCAGAGAACCATTCAGATCTCTCTTGGGGAGGCTTCGGACAGGTGAGAATCCGGTAGTTTGCTTTGTGTGCGATGCACTCATTCATTACTGTGGGGAGATCGCCGAAGGGTTGAAGTTACCGTGGTTGTGCTTTTGGACCAGCAGCCCCACCTCGTTCGCGCATTCCATGGCCTTCCCTTTCTTACGGCAAAAGGGATACATTCCGATCGTCGGAGGTATGTATGATCTGTAGTCTTTTTGGTCTGTGAGTCAAAGAGTAGGTATGGCGATACTGGCTCGACCAATGTTAACCAGACTCAACCCCACTCGAGCGGGTCCGCATCACCCGGTTTGACTGGATTAGCATTCGCAGAAAACCTGACGTTTGATCAGGGAAGGGTTGGTATATATATACTCAACCACCAAACCTTTAAAACCTTTTCATTTTTTATTGGAATTACAAATAAATAAAAAGGAACTGTGGTACGGAGCGTTTCATAGCTGCCTTTAATGTTATTATTAGAATTACAAATTGTGAGGTTCTAATCCAAAACTCCTTGAATTTTAAGAAGGAATTGGTGTATGGAGTGTCGCATTAGCTGCCTTTTACCTGAAAGGGTCAACTCTGGCTGTCACCGTTACAGTGATAGAGACAAGTAGGGGACAGCAGCCGGGTATTAAGTATATCGGTCCCATTATTATCCGTACCGACAACTAGATGGTCATCAATTCTTTGTTTGAATCGAGTCTTATCATGTGTCATAACTCAACATAAGTGAGATCATTTTTTATTATATTTTTAATTCTTTTTATGTTCTTCTCTTTTTTATTTTAATATTTTCATTATCTAGCTTTTCATAGTTTTTTACTTAAACTTATTTTGGTAAAAGATTTTCTCTTATTTTATGTTGTATCGATGTCACTCCCAACTCTCAATTTATGTATAATAGCTCATTATGTATATGAAATTTTCTTATATGTTTATTCATCTATCTCAACATCTTATTGAACATCTTTTTGTATACATTAAAGATTAATTACCCAACAACACTCTTAATCATAAAACATATTAAGTTTAATTATTTCTCTATAATATTTAGCTTTCGACTTTAATGGTATCTTCTTCTCACATAAAATACATAATGCTCTTTTTCATTTAAACTAACTTGTATTAATTCTATTCATAACATCTCTATAATTTTTTTTATTATTATGAAAAATTAATTATAGGTATTTAAAACTTATTTTTTGAGAGATGCAGTGTATGTTAATCTTTATTTTTATATCCTCTGAAATAACCAAACGATCAAACTTACATTTTATTTCTACAAGGTAGAAACCTCTAGTTTCTAATGTTTTTCTCCGTAATTCTAATTTCTTATTAACTTTTTTGTTAGACTCATCTACTAATATAATATCATATGTAAATAACATATAGCAAGATACTTTATCTTAAATATGTTTTGTTAACTCATCAAAGACCAATGTAAATAAATATAGACTTAAAGTTGATACTTTATATAAACCAATATTAACTTCAAAGAAGTTTGTCAATCATTCATGAGTTCTCACAAATGTTTTTGCACTATTATACATCTCTTATAAAATGAATATACGTTAATGAGATACCTCTCGTTTTCAAAGTTCTCTAAAGAACATCTCTTTGCATCCTATCATAATCTTTTTTTAGATCAATAAATATTGAGTGAATGTTTTGTTTTTGCTTTTAAATAATCTATAAGAAGTCTCAATAGGTGAATTGTTTCAATTGATTCTTTATTGTACTCATACTTGACTTAACTTACTTTCAATAATTTTTTTTCATAATTTAATAGAATGTCTTGTTAACTTGATACCCCAATAATTCACACAATGATAAATTTTTTCATAATTTAAGTGCTCACTCTTCTTCTTAAGGTATCTTTTGATTTTTTTATATTTCATTAAATAGTCATTTGAGTCAATGATTTCTCTTTCTCATGAATTTTTCATATTTTTATAAAAATATTGACTAATCCAACAGAATTACCAGATTTATCAACCTTTATAAGGATTAACGATATCCTTCCAAAATGTTCTCTAGCTCAGACCAAGATCCAGAAACCTTGATCGAGGAGCTGCAGCCATTCCGATTGAAGGACTTGCCACCAGTTGCACCTGAGGATTTTGAACCTCTCTATGAGTTCGCGAATCAGGTGCTGGATTCAACCAAGAAGTCATCAGCCCTGATATTCAACTCCATGGACGAATTGGAGCAAGAAGCGCTGGAACTGATGCAACCTAAAATACTCGCACCTGTTTATTTTGTCGGTCCACTCTGCAATTTCACATCCATCAATCCATGCAGCCTCAGCAAGCAAGGCCGGACTTGTTTGACTTGGCTCGACAAACAAGCTCATGGGTCGGTGATCTACGTGAGCATCGGGAGTCTAGCCAATATGGAT
Organism: Brasenia schreberi; assembly: GCA_036023115.1. NCBI lineage: Eukaryota > Viridiplantae > Streptophyta > Magnoliopsida > Nymphaeales > Cabombaceae > Brasenia > Brasenia schreberi. Next base: position 18,903,286 of record JAYKKT010000060.1, on the reverse strand, counting down.
CCAACAGAACTGGTCCAAATGGCTCATGGGCTAAGAGATAGCCAACAACCATTCTTGTGGGTTGTTCGGCCTGGTTCAGCTCAATCGGGTGACTCACTCAGGTTTTTGAATGCTTTCGAAAAGAAGACCAGGGACCAGGGACGCATAGTGAAGTGGGCACCACAGACGGAGGTGCTGGCGCACCCTGCAGTGGGTGGGTTCATGACCCATTGTGGTTGGAACTCGACATTGGAGAGCATCTGCTCGGGCAAACCAATGATATGTAGGCCTTCTTTTGGAGATCAAATGGTGAATGCTAGGCTTGTTTCTCACGTATGGGCTGTTGGTTTGGAGATGGCAGGGAAGTTTAAGAGCGAAAAGATAAAGAAATATGTAAATAAGCTGATGGATGAAGGAAAAGAGATGAAAGATAAGGCAAAGCTTTTGAAGGAGCTAGCATGCAAGAGTTCAAATATTGGTGGAACCTCTTATGAAGCTGCCAACCGGCTCGCAGGCCACATCTTTTCTTTGCTCGCACGCAGCTCTGATACTTGAGCCCGCGGGTGGGCTGTGACGGCAAAGGGTGTGTGTGTAAAAATTTAAGTGCTCCTAAGTTGGATTCTCTTTGCTGTGGGAGTCCCTAGCTTCCATCAAGTGGGGCACATGAAGCATCGTTGTGATCGAGTCCTTGCATGAGCTTTACCTTACAAGACTCATCATGAATAGGACGCTCTGACTCGAGTTATCTAATTTTGCTTGTTCAACATTGTATTAGAGTGTTCATGTAACAGCGAGTATCATGCTCAGAGCTACTGCCGCAATGAAAGTGGAGGCATTGATATATATATATATATATATATATATATATATATATATATATATATATATAGAGAGAGAGAGAGAGAGAGAGAGAGAGAAACTGAGAGCTGCTAAACAGCCTAGTTACGTTACTACCAGGCCAATGGTAGTAAAATCAGGTATAAGAGGTTGTCTAGCACTCGTCTGTGAAAGTAAAGGCGTTACCAAGCGTCAGGTTGAATTTTTTCTTCGTCTTCTGGAAACACCAACTTCAGATAGGATATCCTGGAGAACATTCAACTCCAGATGGTGAATAACAAAAAACGGCTAAGCTTTCATTATCAGAAGCTTCAACGCCTACCGGTCACTACCATGTTCAAACAGTATAATGATGCAGAAAACCATCAAGATTATACAAAGCATGTGAGATATATTAAAATGCACCTACATTTCATCTAGTCAACCAGGGTTTGGAGTTCCAAAATAAACTAAAGAACTCTAGCATAAAATGCGAAGTCTTTGAATTAAGTAAAGTACCACATGATCTAACATCCTAGTTCCCTTGCTGCATGCCTCATGATCTTGCTAAGGCTTCATCTACAGTAAATATCTTGATCTATTTGTGGAGGAATTGGCTTGATTTCAGTGCCAAGTTCTTGTTCGATTCTGTATCTGTGATTCTCAAAACGAAAGCATATGTCAGGCAAAACATCACTTAATACCATATGAAAATGTAGCCTTGAAAAACCCTACTTACAGGTTAAATCTGTCCTCATAGGTTATCAAATTTACCGCCAATCCAAGGTGGCCAAATCTTCCAGAACGACCAACCTGCGGAAACAACAATCCAAAATAAACATTTGCCAACATTACAAGATCCAACAATAATAGCAGCATACCCTGTGGAGGTAAGTCTGAGTTCTTTGGGAAATCGAAATTGATAACATTGACAGCTTGAATGTCAATACCTCTTGCAAACAAATCTGTCAAAAACAATGTTAACAGTTACAATGATTAACGATTTGATAGCCAGAAAAGAACGCAAGAACAACTGACACATGGTGCTTAAGCTTCAGCATTGATTCTTGAAGTGAACCTTGTTGTGTGTATATTGGTAGTACCCAGCATCAGGTGCACATGCATGACTATAACCGTGCAAGTCTATCTGAGGTCTTCGGCAGAGTTGTTTATCTAGACCTAAGGTTCTGGTGCATGTGTTCTGTATCTCAGACTCCTTAGTCACTAAGAACAGATGGATGATTACAACAGTAATGGATTACATGAAGCAGAGTTTTCCTTTCTGTTTCGATAATAGGTCATCCTTCCCCCTTTTGAGCAACGCACCCCTATTTGAGGCCACTGGAGGGAAAACTTTACCACAACGTAAAAATGCATGGCATGCACATGAACCGACCATGTGGACCAGTGAACAAGCCCTTGTGTTCATGTGTAAGCCTACACACACGCACACGCATGTAGGCATGTGCCTGTGTATATGAGAGAGAGAGAGACCGAGTTGCAGCTTATGAGTTCCACATGAAGGATGAAACGTTTTCGCCTTCCCACCACAATCTACAGATATTAATATATATATCGACTCTTTTCTTCACTTTTTGGGAAATACAATGGAACCTGAATTTTCTAGTACTCCAAGTTCTCTACTTCCGTGAAAATGGAACTGACATCATGAAATGCCGGTTTGGTACAAATGCCCGATGATACAAGTGGGTTGTTAAGGGTGTGTCTCAGAATTGGACATTGGTCTTGAGTACTTGCAGTTTGAAGTTTCATTTTGTGTACCATGATGCAACTATGGTTTCGTGGATCCAATTTGAATTAAAAACTTTGGCTTATAAGAACTACACAAAGGGGTTTCGTATGAAAACCAAACACCTCTCTCTCTCTCTCTCCCGTATTATTATCTCATTTCCCATGAAAACTCAAACATTAGTATCTCGTTGGAAGCAAACACAATAACTGCGTCCTATTCCAGCCACAACTTGTTTATTCACCAACCTGACATCATAGTGAAACGAGAGTAACACAGTACTTGCTATTTCCTATTTGCAGGTGAAATTGATTCTTAGTAAGAGAGGATCGAGAGCTGGTGAGGGAAGGAGCCAGAGTGGGAGAATCAAATATGGCTTGTCCATCAAGGGGGAGGCTCATAAGGGTTCAGCCCTAGTGGTGACACATCCTCTTGTGCAACTACACTTTCTAGTAAAAATTGGGAGTCGTGGTGCCAGGGATCCATGTTCTCCATGGTTTCGTGTTTGTGTCGTGCAACGAGCTGGCACCACTAATTCCAGTTCGTGCTACCAGAGCCGCGACAAGACCCCAAGGAAGCATCTCATTGGCCCCCTCGTTAAGATCACAAAGGCAACAAGTCCATGCCTGAAACTTCTTTAATAGGGTAGGTACAATCATATGGCCCTAGTACTTATCCAACTCTATGAATGGTGCAAAGCTATTGACCATGACCTTCGGGTAGACATTTTGCCAATGGAGCATTTTGCTTTGGTCACTGTGGCCCATAAGATGAGCCGACAGCGAACGTAAAACTTTATTAGATCTTTCAGGATGAGATGCACTCTTTTTCATAAATAATGTTCTACTATAATGTTATTACCTTTAATTTTATTTGAAGGAAAATAGTATGAAGACGGATGACCTCCTAGAAAGTCTTCGTGCTGCACCATCTAACTGACCTTACCTTAGTGTAGTGAAAGGTTATGTTGAAAGAACAATGATATTTTGGTTTGGTGGATGAGAAAAATGTAGGAATGGTACATTGAAAGAAAAAGAATGTTGGAAAGAGAAAATATCTTGTTCTAGATAAGAAAGTGCACCGTCGAAAGGATACCTGTGGAGAAGAGAGGGAGTAGCCTGGCCATGTGATCAATGAAGATATGAAGCATTTGCCATCATAATAAAAAGCTCGGAAGATCTGCCAGCAATGTTGGACATCAATGACGGATCTAGATCAACCCGAGGTGGAGCGTCTGCCTCACTGAAAATTTAGAAGATTAATGAAAAAGATACAGCAAAAGGATGAATCCATATGATATAATACATAGTTTGGCCCACCTAAAATATTTTGTAGACCCACCACAGTGGGACGCCATCGCAATCAATTGCCGGACGACCAAATCAATGGATCCAAACCATACTGATGACCTCATAACTTCTGCCTTATCATGCTTTAGTGACCAGTTTCTTGCTGGATTATAAAATTGCACTAGTAAACTAGATGAGAAAATTGGTTAACGTTCTAAATCCAACAAGTATGTTGGTTCTGCAGAGAGCCACAGGTTTCCTGGCTTGGAGGTTTCAAGGGCATTCAAATAGAAGGTCACGACTTCAATACCTGGGGTATGCGCATGTATGGTAGGGGTCTCCCCAAACCCAGCTTGCTAATACAAAAAAGTATGTTTGTTATGGTCAAGATCAAGATTAGTACAACCTCTTACATTTTCCATGGTAGCAACGTTTACCTGCTTATGGAATGTCGGGCTACTTCGAGTGAAACTAGATTCAAATATCCAGTATGAGATAAAGGACCCGACCCAAACTCTTCAAAACTCCAAACTGGGTCAATCTTGTGATGCATTACCATACCCAACATCCAAAATGGGGAAACATGGTCTTGATAGTTGCAAGGGAGTTTACCTTAATGGAATGATCTCGGGCTGCCAATGCTGAATATAACCCCGGTGAAGCAAGGGTCCTAACTCAAGAGTGTTAGGCTGGTTGCTCCAACGGCCCCTCGAAACGCAGTTCATCCAAGGTAAATAAATCAAACCAAACCAAGTATTTTCCCACGTTCAACAGGGTCCTTAACATGGATCCTAGTCGTCATTGAGTTCTACTTCAAGTTATATTAAACAAGATAATTTTTCCAATACTGTAGGAGGCTCTCTCCTTTTTCTTTGAAGTGTTCATTATTCAATTTCTTGCTCCTTTTGATTGGAGCTTCATATGACGGCATCGTGAAACAGTTCAATATTAGGTTTTATTGCATCTGCCCAACACTTGCGAGGCCCTTCCTCTCTTCTCTGACAATGTCTCACACTCAGCCTATTAGGTTATTTGAGGATCACTGACAGGGTTGAACCTTTTGTATTACTGTTGCTTTTACAGAGTAGTGTGTTTGAGCTGCCAAAGCATATTAAATGCCCTTTCCTTCATTGAAATCATTTGAATGTCATTGAACAGCTTTCAACTCTTTCAAGTGTCATAAGGTGAACTTCACTATTAAAAATGAAAGGCACAGAAAATGTGAACTTGCTTTTGAGGAGCTGAAGACCAAACCAAAAGCAACAGAGGAGGCTTGCCATGCAATACCTCAGAAGATAGGTGGTATTATACGTTCGGATATCCAGGTTAGTGGTGATCTGTAAATTTGCCAGTTTAAGGTCAACCTAACCAAAACCAAGCCTTATCACATACTATATAGATTCTTAGTTGCTAACAAATCCCACACTAAATAGTTGGCTACATGGACTAGTGTCAGTGTGCTCAAGCATTACGGAATCAATTGATTGTTCCTTCCAAACGGTTAGTGTCACTGAACGGGTGATGGTTCATCGGAAAATGACCCAAGAACATCAAACAATCTGTCAGGCGGTGGCTCGGTTAGCGTCACAAGCGAACGTCCCATCTATACGGGAGCGACCGCTTAGGATGGCAATGGATAGGGCTGGACCGGGCTTTTACTCCATACCAGACTGAAGTCTTAACCTGCTTCTATCCGCTCTGCAGTCGCCAAGATCCCTACGCCGTACTCCAAAGCGGGCTTGACCCAAACCAACCTGAAAAATACGAGCCTGAGGTGACCCGACTCAGCTGGAATATATATATAATATAGAGAGAGAACGTTGTGAGACCTCCATTGGTATTAGATTATCAATGCTAATTCTAACCATCGAATTGAATAGATAATGGTGTACATGAAGAAATAAAAATGAGAAAGTTATATTTTGAAAAATCAAAAATATAAACTATAACATTTACTTTTCAATCTTTTGTATTTTTCTTCTTGAAGTAGAATATCCATGTCTCTAGACTAATCTAACCATTCACATAAATGGTCTATCGCTATTTATATTTATATATGTGTGTGTGGTGGGGATACAATAGATTGATCCACACTCAGACGTCTCAACTCAATCTAGTATGACCTGGAAGTGAAAAGGCAGATCAGAATTAAGACTCAAACCCAGGTCATACAACCCATCAAGCCCATTGGCGACTCCTATTTTGCAGCCGTGCAAGGGATAGGGCTGGTATGCAAGACCAAAGAACAGAACAATTATTGTTCGCTCGTTTTCAGTTTTCTACTGAATGAGTTGAGGTGAACAGTAGCCAGTAGGTTTTACTTGAAGATATTAATGATCTGCTCTTCATCATCATACGAGTCGAATTGATAATTTTCATAATTAGCTTAAGTAAGTTGGTCTCTTATTTACGTGAGGTCCTCCTTAGATTAATAAAGTTTTAGTTTTAACCTGTGCAGGGTCGAGGTGTGTTCTAAAGGTTCTTTTCTTTTAAGCAGGGCTGGTTCAGGTAGGTACAGACCCACCCCATCTTGTCTCGTTGCAATCCCCATTTCAAATTGAAGAAGCATGGACCATCAGTTCCAATCGACTATTAATCAGCTTGATCCTGTGGGAAGTGCTTGCTGGTTTGGTCTATACTCGGGACCTGGGTAATGAAATAATAGTGGTTGGCCAATTAAGCGTGTCATTGGGTTGGTCTGGGTGCAGGCTAGGGATGGCTCGTCGCGGGCCCGCCCAATTACCCTCTTAGGGATGGCACACCCTATCAAGGGTCGGGTCCCGAACTTCCCCATTGCCACCCTATTAAGTGGAGATTGGCAGGTCAGACAATTACAGGAAGAGCAATCGGCATACTGATTGGTTGGCGGACTCCAGCATGGAACGACGAGTAAGATCCACGTCAGCGTGTAGGGTCATGAAAGATACCCACATCAGCATGGAAGGCCAGGTAGGAATCCACATCAGCATGGAAGGCCACGGAGGATCACCACATCAGCATGTAAGGCCATGGTGGATACCCACAGCAGCTGTTGCCGATAATAGATGCAAACGCTCGTGGGGTCCCCAGACCCCGTTTTTCTCAATAAAAAAGAAAAAGGAAAAAGAAAGCGACGTCTTTCATAAATTATCCGTTTCAAGGAAGAGGCACTCACTCCCTTCTCGTAAACTCTCTCTCTCTCTCTCTCTCTCTCTCTCTCTCTCTCTCTCTCTCTCTCTTGTTCTGCGCCTGAGGAGGAATGGAGGAAGAAGAGCCGAGAATGCTGTACCATGAGATTCAGGAGTCGAAGATATGTGCGGTACACTGCGTCAACACGGTGCTGCAGGGCCCCTTCTTCACGGAGCTCCACCTCGCCGAGCTTGCGTCAGACCTCGACCGCCGGGAGCGCCAGGTGGGCGCGGTGGAGACTGAGGAATTGCTTTCGTTTGACCTGGTGGGATCCAGCAACGTCTCCATGCACGGCGATTTCAGTATCCAGGTAGGAGCCCTCCCTGAATACCAAGAAACTGGTTCCTGTTTGGTTCCATGAATCAATGCCAAGAATTTGGTTCTTGTTTGGCTTCCACGAAATCTTTTTTCGATCTTTGCCTATGTTTGCGTTCTTTAGCAGCTTTAGTAGTTTCTTGGATTGCAAACGAATCTGTTGTGACACGAAGAGGTATAGAATTCAGCCGCCTATGGCACTAAAACAGTTACTAATTAGAAGGATAAGACAGTGCAGGATGAGACTAACGAATCGTGTGCATTGAAATAGGCTCTGATGATGCAAAGAAACATCTCTCCAAGTCGAGATGCGCGTTTGATATCAGAATTTTGAAAGTGCTTCTTGTTTGTCTACGTACTCCGTTTGGTGATTGAACTGTTTAGATGTGCTGTCATTTTTGCTAGGTTCTGCAGAAGGCTTTGGATATCTGGGGTTTGGAAGTCATTCCCTGGGACTCGCCTCTGGCTGAGTCCGCGTGGGTCGATCCGCACCTGGAAGTCGCATATATCTGTCACCTGGAGGACCACTGGTTCACCATCAGAAAGGTGAATGGATTGGTTCAACTTCGACAGCCTCTATGCCGCCCCTCAATATCTCTCCAACTTTTGTCTTTCTGCCTATCTTGACACGCTCAAGGGCTTGGGGTGGAGCGTCTTCTTGGTACGCGGCAATTTTCCGAAAGAATGCCCCGTTTCGTCATCGGATTCGCTAGACGACTTCGGACAATGGCTTACACCAGAAGATGTTGCGAGGATTTCTTCTGAGGTTTCAACACAGAGTGGGAAGACATTGCAGTCATTAGATCCCTTTCCAGTGGCTGTTATGAAGTTGGTGTCAAACAGAGAAGAAGAGGACCTGAATGCCGCAATAGCCTTGAGCTTGAAGCTGACAGACGAGTGTTTTCCCTCTCATGAGGTTGGTACCAGAAAAACAAGGGCAATTACGAACTCGATGTCGCATGAAGCTAAACAGGAACTGAGTGCTGCAATTCGCTTGAGCTTGAAAGACAACAGTGCCACACCAGGGAGCAGGGAGACTGAGCAAAAGGACGATCAGCCCAAGAATGAACGTGAATGAGTATAGAAATTTTGAACGTAAGAATTGAAGGTACAATTGCTTGTTTTGAAGATTATATGTGAGGTATCATCATCTTTGAGCTTTGCCATTTTTTAGTGTATCCGATTATCTGTATACAGAGAAATAGTATTTCATGATTGAATATCAAAAGCATACATCTTCTATGTTGAATATGATTGACGTTTATATATATAAAGTTATAGAGCGAGCGAGCGAGATACCTCATGTAACTTCTAGCAGCCGTCCACTGCAGAAAAATGAAAAAAAGAGAAAATTTGAAACTTTATTCTGGTATCGGAGACGGAAAGTGCTTCCACAGCTTAAGGGAATTGGTTTCTTACAATTTGTATTTATCTATCCAAAAGAAAGAGAAACCAGAGAAAGGAAAATAGAAAAGGGGAAAAAGCGCCAGAATACGGGAAGCCAATCACGACCACCGGACCCAGTTTCACCGTCAATCTCACGCTCGAGTGCGTTGACAGAACTACGCCGGAGAAATCCAATTCGTACTTCTTCGTCAGGTTCGGGTACAGAATCCCCCATCCGCGATCGGCTCCGTCTCCCCCTCTGGAAGGCACATCGGCTTCGTAGGAGACGTGATTCCCCCGACGACTTCGAGCAGGTGCCTGACGAGCCCAGTGTTGTACATCTCGGCGTAGAAGAGGTCAGCTTCCGGTTCGTTTGGGTCGCCGGAGCTCGGCCACCCCATCTCGGTCACCACCACCGGGATGTCACCGTAGCCGAGAACCGTCATCGCATTGATGACGGCATCGACCATCACGTCGAAGAGGTTCCGGTACCGAATCCCCGTACCTTGGTCGTCCCGGAACCCGAACGGTTCCTCCTTAAAGAGGGCGAACCCAATAGGAATGGCCGGATCGGATCGGAAGAGATCGTAGGGGAAAAGATTGACGAGGAAGAAAGAATTGGTTGAGGAGAGGAAACCAAGGAGTGGCGTAAAGAACGAATCGGCTGAGGGCTGACGGAACTCTGCTGAGGACGGTGGGAAGGCGGACGTTATGGCGTCAAAAGCGACGGTGGTGGAAACCGAGACGTGAGGAAGGCCGAGATCTCGGAGGGCGCGGTGGACGTTTCGGATCGTCGGAAGGACGAAATACGCAAGGTCCGGCGATTTGGATGGGACGTCGGATCCAACGGACAGTATCGTAATGCGCGTTCTTGGGTACGCGGCAGCGACGTAGTCCCTCGCCCAAGAGTACTCATTCGGCAAGGATAGTAAAAGGAAAATTCCGCAGAAGGCCCGGATTGTGTCCGGATCGCTGGCGGTCAGAAGGACGCGATCGATCCGCATTGATCTTAGAGTAGAGGCAAGCGCAGCCGCGGAAGGGGTGGCGTCCTGAGAGCGCTTAGCGTAGTTGACGCCGATGGGAATGCGTGACGGCGAATTCCGTTGGACGAAATTCTCGCCGGCGGGACATTCTCTCCTCCGATATTTAAAGAAGGTGGGAGTTTGTGTTTTCTTCAATCTTGTGAAACGACGGATGACCTTCTAGTACTCGGGGAAACACTTAAATGTCAAGCCTTGGCTTCATATGCTACAAGAACACTGATTGTGAACTTCTGTGAAGGATGAGGGCGGAAAGATATTTCGAGAAGACGAATTTTGTACATGTAATTTGCGCGGAGGCGACTCAGCTATGACACTTCATTGTCTGAAATCACTGCTATTTGGAATAAGCGCCTCACTTTCCAAAAAATTCTTTGAAAGGGCTCAATTTCAATAAATTAATCTTCAGCCTGAGAGCTTTGCAAAAAGTTTCCAATCAGTTTTTCACCGCCCTAACTTGGCTACTCCATATATGATTCGTGTAGCTTTTCCAAAAAAAGTTTCCAATCAATTTCAATAAATCCACCATTACTGATAGGACAAGCAAGTTTGCCATGAGCTGAGATGAGAAGCCAAAGGGAAGCTCCTTTCATTTTGGCAGCCTAAGAAGAATCAAGGACAGTACATGCTCCACCAAATCCAAGATTCAACTAGGTATCTGATCCAAATCTGATCTGTTAGCAGCTCAATACCAAACCCAAACTCATATGAATTGGTTTAGGGCATCCATTGTCACAATAATCAGCATTCTTCAAGAAGCGGCATAATTCTTTTTTCCGGTAATCTGGGTTGGGCAGACCCTGCAAGATGTGCACGCCCTGGGTGTGGAACTCTTGTGCATGCTTAGCGTACTTGGCATCCTTGAAAGAAGAATGTCACTTTAAGCTGTACGTTATGGAAATTGGTTTTGAGACAGAAATTGCTTGTAGGACGAAACGAGCTTTTCCAACAGTACGGACAGTTGAGAGATACAGTATCAACCATCAAGGAAATCCATGCTCGCAGAATATGCTATGCATCGCATGAAGAAGGCGTTGAACTTTTACTGCAAGTGCAAAACCAGAACGGAAACATGTCTTTATAGTGAAATATACGATGACGCTGAGACAAGGAGATTGACAAACAAGAATTCTGATGAAAACCAAGTTGCAGCATGATTCAGGTCATGAAATTCATAGCTTTACAGTGGATAGTAGGCATGTGCAATGTCGGAAAGCTTTAAGGAAGAACGGAGAGAGCTGGTTTATATGCTTGATACGAGCTGCGTGCCAGGGAGTACAGAAAAAGAGAAGATGGCTTCGTACACAGTGTGAGGACATTTCAGGTTTCCAATACAAATCTAGAGGTTGCCATCCAGATTGTCGAAAATTGGGCATGCTACAGCTGCTGCGGATGCTAGTCTCGAAGATCACAAATCGTGTCATAGGTCATCGCTTTGAGAATAGCATGTGTTTGTGCAAGGATTGTTGGCGATTCTTAAGCTAATATCTTCGTCTGTCACAATCCTTTGACACTTTGTTGTAACCAGTTCTGAACTTCACAGTTACAGAAATAGTCATTCCTTTAGGAGATCTTAGGCCACCAAGAATTTAACCACGGAAAAAGAGTTAAGCAGTATTACAATTGAAAAAAGAGTTGAAGCAATACTGATTCATCCTACGGTGGTGGCAATGCGCAAACCATTTCACGAGAAGTAACTGAGCACAAACATTGCGATATCAAAAGACAGATACATGTACGCATGGTCTGTAATAGACAACAAAGAAGATCTTCTCTACGAGTTAACTTCATCATCTTCAATCTTGGGAGCCAAGTAATACCGGATGTAACCCATGTCTGCAATTTTGTACTCCACCACAATAGGAAGCTCTGAGGAAAGGCTGATGGTGACAGTGTTTGACAGAGGCGTTGCCTTCGTGAAGGAGTTCATGTATCTCAACGCAAAGGTTAGCGATACTGGCTCATTCATTTCTATGATCGTCGCTTCCTCGGGCTGTTAAAAAGGCCGAGAATCAGTAATTGAAACTGAAACCCAAACAATCTATCTCAGTCAACATAAGTTTGCAAATTCAATGTAGACAGACACTGCGTTTTGCAGCACATCCTTATATCTCCTTTACCGTCTAAGAAGCAGAAGTATCCCCCTCAAAATTGATCGAGAAATATCCATTTATTTCAAAACCATACACCGTTTTCTATCTAAATTGATGAAGAAGTAGAACTATATAATACCCGCGTTAGATCTGTACCAAATTGGTGAATCATTACTTGGCAAATTGAACATGACCGCAGAACGAAACAAGAAACACCATCACTTCATGCTAAAAATGTACCCAATTGATGAAACAATAGTTTGTTTCACTGGACTGTTCTCAACCGGAGAACCGTAAGGGTGTTTCAAATTACAATAAAGAGGAAAGACTTGAACTCAAGAACCGAAGATCTATAGCATCTGTGGGACTTAAATCAAGAACGTAACTAAATACACTCAAACAGAAGACTTCGAGGGTTCAAACATATACCTTGTCAACAGAGGTATTCTGGCGGCAGACGATATTGGCAGTGCCAATATCGCCGCTAGTGGAAAACTTCACTCCTTCCTTTGTCACGGAAATCACCACTAAAACCCAGAAAGATAACAGATCAATCAAGAGCTCGATATTGAGCCCCAAAACAAGGGGGAGAAAGGAAGGAATTTTGCACAATCTCCTCAATCCCCTCACCCGTATCGCCTATGGTACTAAGGTCCTTGCAGATCCTTGCAAACTCCGCCGACGGCATCCTCACAATGGCGTGGTACTCAGCCTCCGGAATCCCCAAATGCTCGCTGTCGATGTCCATGAGCTTCATCTCAAAATCGGATATCTTATCTTGGTCTAAAACAAGAAAAGATTTCAGAAAGAAATAAAGGAATGAAGGACAGATGAGGCAAAAGGAGAAAAGAAGGGAGATCATACTGGGGCTTTCAAACATGAAGGTGACGGTGTCGCTCCCATCGTCGGCTTTTATAGTGATGATGTCATCGTTTCCGGCGCATCTGAGCATCTTGGACATGTTGTTGAGGTTCATTCCCATGGAGAGGTTACGATCGCAACGGTAGTGCTCGAAGCCCTCCGACCGGAGGAGGAGAGCGACGAGGGCGACGTGGCTGGAATCCATCGCCTGAAGAGAGAATCCGGTGGAGGAGCAGTCGAAGTTGGCGTCGGTGACGAGGTCCTTAGTGGCATCTAGTACCTTCTTCAGCAGGCTCCCCTGAACCAGCCTTAGCTCCAACATCCTCCTTTCCTGTTGATCTCACTGAGAGAGAGAGAGAGAGAGAGAGAGAGAGAGATGGATGGCGGGTGAACTAGGGTTGTGAAGTTGGGGACTTATGGGTCGGGTGGCGGGAACTTTTGGAGTTTCCCGCCGAGGAGGACGGCAAGGTTAGAATTGTCTTTGGTACGGGTCTGGAACCGAATCCGAGCTACACCGAAACCATTAGTCGGAGTGGAGGGCGTTATTCGGTTAAAACCCACACTAGGGTATTACGTTAAATAATTTACAAGTGGTAAATTAATCAACAGGTCGGTCTTCGGGTTCAGGTGAAAGCAGTCCAACCCTGAACCCATGTGCTTTTGTTTCTCGAGTCATTTTGCACCACTCTACCTCAACTTGGAAAGGTTCTCATCAACTTCAACCCAACTCGACCTGGCTGTAACAATATATATATATATATATCAAATAACATTAAAAATCATAGAAAAACCGTGGATATGTATAAAAATAAATGTGGGTAGAAAGAAATTGGAATTTGTCACTATATACATATTTTTTGTTACAAGCGGAGCTTAAAGTCTAACACACACATCCACACATGAGAGTCAAACTCCCCACCAGCAACAATCACGGTAGAGCATGCTGCCGTTAAGCTAATACTCTCGGTAAAAACTTGTAGCTATATTTTTATGTGTCTACGTACACAATTTCTCGAGATTAGGTTGTGTTGGTTTCCACCTACGTTGGGTTGGGCTGGCTTATACACAACTCGAGGAATGCTTAAAAGTAGACTTGAATCCAAATTTTTTGCGGATGTGCTTGTCAGGTTAAGTTTGCTCCTTAACTTTCCACCAGAACGACTTAGTATTGAGGAAAATCTCTCAACTTAGTAGAGTTCCATTCAGAAGGGATGATGAACCGTTTATGACCATACTTAGAAAGGAGACAACATGAGCAAAATGATGTTGGTGTCGCACGGTGACATTTGGAGCATCATCTGTTTGAGCTTGCTATCAATATGACACTTAACATGAAACCCAATTGCCCTTGCGTGAGTCTCTAACTGATGTTTCTGGCATGACACGAACAAAACTTGGAATCCGAAAACATATGTTGCAGCAAAAATGGGAAAAAATACGAGAACAGAAACGGGACACGAGAAACGGCAAAACTCAAAAGTTAAAGAAATAGAAAAACAAATATATATTAAGAGAGATGAATTGGAAATTGTTAGACATCCTCCCGTGTAAGGTTCTATTAGATGATGTGTCATTTTTTATCACTCATCCCGCATCTATTTAATGCATTTATATGTATTAAATGTGACGTAGTATGAACGCCTTAATTAGGTGATAATCAAAGAATGTATAATATAAGAAGCTCTCCAGACTGCTCTCTCTCTCTATATATATTTGTGTATAGTATAGGAGGCTCTCTAGTTGCTCTCTCTCTCTCTCTCTATATATATATATATATTTGTGTAGATCACTAAACAGAGTATGATTAACAAAACCAGTTCTCAACACCGTTCCTTCGTATCAAATGCAATTATACATTCTTTGATTATCACCTAATGGAACAAACAATGTTACGAGACATGAATGTTTGGGGTGACGTACACACATAAATGGAACAACTCTGGAACAATTTACTAGATGGACTCTCCGGTGAGAGTTGTAATTATCAACTCTGTTAGGAGAGAGTTGGTTTCCATTTGATTTTCCTTTTCCTTAATTAGGTGAGAGTTGTTCCATTTAATTAGGTGATTATACATTCTTTGATTATCACCGTTCCTTCGTATCAAACAATGTTACGAGACAATTCATCTCAAATGGAACAACTCTCACCGGAGAATCCATCTAGTAAATTTGCAACGAGTCACTCTCAAAGAAGGAAAAGGTAGATTGGGGTCACGTAGAGCTCAGGAGACCAACTTTGCCATGATGGGGAAGCTAGTTTGGGCCGTTCTGTTTAACCAACCAAAGCATGAATGCAGGTGATTTGCCATAAGTACCTAGCTGAGGCAACAAGACGGGCAGCCCCAACAAATTCTTTTTCGATGGTGAACACACTGCCTTTCAATGGATCTCGAAAACCAGACTCCCCAAGAAGCTACCATTTCTTTGTGGCTCCTCAATCGCGAATCGTTGCCCACAATTCTTTTTCGATTCCGCAAACGGGGCAATGTATTTGGGTTCAAAACCAATAGGACGAACCGGCCTCCGTTGATGACGAGTCTCCGTGAAATTCAAATTCGGACATATCAAAATCCTTAAGAAGAAGTGAGAATTCTATAACAAAGTTTTTGATTGTCCTGTGGATAGCCAAGTGCAACACTGCCTATGAATGTCTCAAGATCTTTTCCAGGTATATAATATGGCATACTGACTCAAAACCCACGGACGAACTATCTATTTGCAGCAGACATGGTGGATTTGGCATTGGAGAGTCAATTTCACGAAGGAGGAAAGCAAGGGGCCTATTGGTTATCTCAGGCCCGAGATTTCTCAATAAATCATCTATTGCGCCACGAATATCTAACTATTTCTAGCTTGTTTGAAAAAAGCTGCATCCCTTGCAGCTCTGGATGATTCCTCCTAGTGATTTCAGTGGGAACCGATGGATGAGCACCCCCCTTGATGCTACCGTATTCTGTATCATTTTTGTTTTCATTCACCTTGTTTTGTTTTCGGCCTTTTGCATAATTCATACTGAGGGATGTAATTTTATCCATTGAATAAAAGAATAGAAAGAAAGAGATGATAGAAGACTTGTATCGAGTTGCTTTGTGTTGGCTTAGGCACAACTCAAGGAATGCTCGACTTAGACCTTCTCTCCTTCCCTCCGTCGCTCTCCTCCTCTTACTCTGATTCCTTTCTCTCTCTCGTCTCTTCCTCACTGATCGAGCAATCTCTATCTTAAGTATCTCTCGCACGTGTCAGATTCTTCGGTTTTTCCTTTTATTTTTCTTTTCATTCTCGCGGTAAATTTAGTGGTTTCTCTTTTATTTTTTCGAGTTTTTTAGAGAGCCGTGCGTTTCGTTAGACTCTCTAGTGAACGAGACACACGATTCCTCTTTCAGAAAGACACAAGTGGCATAGACTCCTTTGATCCTTTGGTGATCTTTCTCACTCTGTCTCTGCATTGTTTTATAGATTATACGAGAAGGGAACCGTCTTAGGATACAAGAGGTAACGGCTTCTTCGTTGAATTCTAGAAATCCTGTACTCTTTTTCTATTGATTGTGGGTTAATTTCGATAGTTTGATTTTTGTTGAGTAGGTCGAAGTCCAACCAGTGTGAGAACACGTCGCTGATCCAGATCAAAGGAGTTAACACGAAGGAAGAAGTCGCCTGGTACTGCGGAAAGAGGCTGGCTTACATCTATAAGGCTAAGGTGAAGAAGAACGGGTCGCAGTATCGGTGCATTTGGGGGAAAGTCACTCGGCCTCATGGAAACAGCGGGATCGTTCGCGCCAAGTTCAAATCGAACCTGCCTCCTCGCTCTATGGTTCGTTGGTCTTTTCCTGCTTCTCCTCTCAAATAGTCGTTGCCTTTTCTGTTGCCCTTTTTCCTGTTGTTTGAGCGTCGAATCAGCTTACACTTAGAGAATCCTTTGCTTTGATATACAATGGCATGAATTTTGTGATGGATTTGTTTATATTTTTACAGGGGAACAGGGTAAGGGTTTTCATGTACCCAAGCAACATTTAAAGTATGGCACGGTTCCACCTTTCTTCCCTCTTTGTGAAATTCCAGCATTCTTTATTCTATTCTACTCTTCATATGCTTCCATTGTCTGTAAAAATAATGAGTTAACTTTTTAATAATTAGTGTTGTTTATCTTCCATCTCGGCAATGTTTAATTTCAGTTCTGGTATCCGTTTCTTTTGCAGTTCTATGATGTGATCGAGCTGTCGACATCCGGATGGAGTGTTGACCACTTTGAATGGAAAAGGTTATTGCTTATTTTACTAGATTTTAGATGTTTCAACTAGATTTTGCCTTCCTACATATTTGGCAGACTGCAGTTTTATTGTTTCGTAAAGTATAATTTGGACAAGAATATGGACATCTCAATCAACTTTCTATGTTCGTTCATGCCCATCGTTTTTTTATCCTTTATTCTCTATAACAAGGAAGATTTACTCACACATCCTGCGAATTGCCCTCAATTGATATGACTGTATCTTTAGATAACGTTTGTTTCTTAGTACAAGGCAATGTGGTGCTAGAATGAGTCCATTTGGAGACCTAAATCGTGGTAGCTACAATGATTCAAAGAAAGATTTTCATTGGCAGCCCTGAAATTTTCATTTTGAAAGTCCCAACTTTTAATTTAGATTTCCTAACGAGTAGGTTATGTTCTGCTCTACCAAAGGTTTAACTACTCGGCATGTTTTTTTCTGATTGTAATGCTTGCCTGTGGATTGTACATAAATTGTTTACTAAAGTTATGCCCCTAAACCTTCGTCACATGGGCACCCCTAACAGGATGCCTCCTCCGTGGTGGACAATTGGGGAAGCCAAAGAGCTAGGTCGCAAGACATTATGAATCCTGGACTGACTACTTGAGTGAATTGACCTATGAAAATGAATTTTTCTTCTAGTTTCATGACATATTATCAATATATAATGCATCTTATCTAATCTATACTTATGCATTCTCGTGTTCCTTGACCTCTGTTGTTTGAAATTGTCATGTCTTGCGTCCACAACCACACTGATGTCCCTGCCTGCACCCATACCCATAACTTTTTCTCATCTCATGATCCCTACTTCATGTTTTATATGGTTGCTTCCTGAGATGATTTAAGCTTCTACTTAGTAATAATTCTTGTCAGGAAAAAGTTTGTCACCCATACCTAATATTTGAACTCTTTTGTGACACCCTCTGATGGATATACTGACCTTGCAATTCATGCCTTTCAGTGAAATTGCCCTTCTACCATAATCTGGCACTCTTCCACTTGCCATGTTGATTTCTTGCTTGAGCTCGATTGACATATACCCTTTTATCTTCAAAAATTTCAACAAGATGCAATTCGTGTTAGTTGAAGCTGCTTATGGTTCTCGCCTTTCTTTATACGCTTTTTTGGTGCCATTACCGAAAAGTTTAAAATGGTCTTGTAACTTATTGTGCTTCCCACTTGGAAACGGATCACATAGGAAAAGCCATACTAGTTAACGTAGGGTGAAGGTTGAGCACCAATAGTTATTATTCATGTTAACAATACTATTGTTACCGTGACAGTTCCACCAGGTCAGGTCATATGTTGGGCCTCTGTGGGTGTTTTACTTTGGAAGTCCCTGCTAATAACTGGTTCTTTGTGGGAGAGGGGTATAATGTATAATCTTTTCCGCTCAGGCTGCATGATTTTACATCACCAGATGCAATTTTCATTTCTGAGGTGTAATTTCATCAGCGGGCAGTTATAATGAGCAGTCTAAAAGGAATTGCTGTTTATGCAGAATATATTCCTTATGAGAACCTTTTGATAACTTCCTTATTAGTGAAATTCCTTTGTTGGAATCTTCTAATGAGTTGAGACGATTATTAACCATGGAAGTATATATCTCAAAATATATATACACATGGGATCTTCATGAAGTATACTCTCAAATGTGGAGCGTTTGATCACCTAGGTTAGTTTGGGCATACACACATACATATGTATATATGACCCTGAAGAAGTATACTTTCAAATTTAGACCATTTAATAGCCCTTGATGGGTGATACAAATGAAGACTTCATGGACTACCCATGTGACAAGGATGGTACTTTATTGATGCGATCTCGATCACCCATCGTTGGCAATCCAACAATTAGCATCCCAAGTACCTACTCATTGAGTATGCTAGCATGACTCTCATATATATAAAAACTCAGCATTTATAACGCATGTGCTAAACTTTTTTTTGGATTACCAAGATGGGGTCCCCAAAAAACTATAGCTCACGGATTATCAAAACAAGATGACATATATATACAAGTTGACCTTTGGTAAGGACACCATTTAACTTATCTTCGATGTGTTTTTATATTAGATGAGTTAAATTGCAGATACGATTTGCAAAGTTTTCTTTGAATCGCATTGGTTCCAACATGTGGATACCTTCTAAGCTAAGAGAAATTAATGCTTATATTTTGCAATATCCAACAGTTCTAAAATCACCTACTACTTTAATGGACGAACATTGCAAAGGGGTTAAAAGATCCCGTCGGTATCCAAAGGCAATGTTACTCAGGAAGCCATCATCCGTTTTAAGCCCACACACAATTACACATGCACGAGCACACACATGCACACACACACACATATATATATATATATATATAAACTGAATCCTATCCATCTCTCACATGCTCATCTATTGCTTTTGAGGCATGAGTGTAATTGAATTTTTTTTTTATTTGAGAAAGTATTAAGAACATTATTATATTCATGTAACCCAAAAGTAATCGGTGAACCGTGGCAGGATTCGATCTCTCTCTATATATATATATTCTTAGTGTATTGAATTGTCTAAGCTTACAAAGTAATCATGAAGGCTGGATTGGTTGCGACCTTTACGAGTATGATGCTTAAATTTATTTATCAGAAATTGGAAAATGAACGGCTAACAGTTAATTTGAATATTTTTAGTTCGTTTTTATATCTTAGAAACATCATAACATGTCCCATAGAAACGGACCACCATGAAGTCATCCTGAACTTAAACCAAGTTCCTGGTGGTGTGGGCTTAAGCACTTGGTGATCAGCACAGCTCATCGAATCAGCTCTGTTCTGGGTTAAGAAAACTGAGCCATTGAAAATTAATAGGGTCAGGTTGGACCTACACTTGACCCGAACCCAAGGTGACCTGAGCCATTTACCCTTTTGTTCACCCTGTGTGAAAAATTATTTACCACTCAATTTGGTTCAGAAAAAGGATGATTTCTTTGACTGCAATAGAATTGGATAAAGAAGAAATTTCTTGGAAATTGGGATATTTTGAAGATTGCTGGAGAATATCGGATAAATGGTGATAATAATTGCCTACCGTAAGGGGTGCATCTGGCTTTCACCTAAATTAAATCCGGATCCAAGTCACATTAGAAAAGGGCCAGTACAGATCCAGATTCATTAAATCATGCACATTTAATTGGAATATGCAATCTCACATAATTACAATTTTTTTGGATTATAATGAGTATACTTCACATTGATTATCTAGACATCATCGTTCTAATGCTACTAGGCACGGAGCACCCCACTAAGGATCGAGTCCCCTGAGCTCACCCTTAGTCAGCATCGACAGCCGAACAGTGACACGGTCAGGTGGAACTTTGCATGAATTATTTCTAAAAAAAATAGTCCTTGAGATCCTTCCCTATATATTAATACTTCAAATTGAAAATCAATAAGTCTTTTTCTATATTCTTCTTGGTTTTGATTGATTACACTAGCATGTAGTGAGTACCATTCTCGATTGAAATGAATTGAGCACAAGCTGGTTCTGAAAGCTAAATGAGCTCGACGCGAATTGTGCCTACTTGGCTTGACTCAGCTCGTATAAGTTCAACCTAAGTATATAAAGTTTTATGTGCATATATGCTAGAAAACAATGTCAACCCAATTACTCAGGTGGGTATGATGTAATTAAATGATCGATTTTTCCCATGTCTGCGAGCAAAGTGCATACAAGTTAAATATTTGACTTAATTTTAACTTGTAAATTTCAAATTCTATTAAGAATTATATGTAGAGAGTTACATTTTCAACTTTTAACAGGCAGGTTGAGTCGAACTCGTCTAACTTGGCTCATATTTGGCTCGGCCAAATAAGCTAAAGACTCGAACATGAACAAGATTGTGGGTTCACAAATAACTCATGAATTCTCCTCGATCCTGGATTCTGCTTGACCTCAAACCTCTCCTCTCCTCTCCCCTTCCTAACACCCCATCCACATACAGACACGTGTAAAAACACACAATGGCGTGTGTAAACACACACCATAAAAGAAAATAAAGTGAAAAGGGCCACACGGCATCCACACATTTGCTTGATGGGTTTGAAAGAATATCTTTTTCTTTAGTTATTGAGAGAAACCTTCTTAGACAACCAAGACCACCGACTAATCTGTCTTATGTTTGCTTTTCCTTTTTTTGGCCAATAGGGTGAAATTTCTTGTAATTATTATAATTAGGAAGGCCATCACTTTGTGTACATAATATTGTTCACAATTTTTATTTATATATTTTTTTAAAACTTTCTTTTGTTTATGTTGACCTTCTAAGTGATGTTTGCAAAGGAACCATTAATATGTCATCAAACTAAAAACAAGTTGGTCCTTACAAGCTTCATTGTTCAGTAGTCAAATATTTGATCTGTGTGTTTGTGTGTGTGTGTGTGTGAGAGAGAGAGAGACCCTGCAGTATGATCCAAGCCAAATGCAGGTTCCTGTCAAAACTGTTGTAATCTTGAAGAATAAACAGGTATACCACCTTTGCATCTGGCTTTGCTTGCGCTATATTGGATTCTTTCGTTGTTTTCACTAACAATGACAGCAAATCAGCAACCGATCATTTTACTGTAAATGATACTGTGAGGACAACTGATCATCTCACTCAAATGTTTACTTCGAAGACGGGGTTCTCTACAAAGAAAAGAAGCATTCTTAATCTTAAACCAACTCACCTATTTCTATTTGTCTGCTTAATCTCATTGATAAAAGAATCCAACCCCCAAATTTTTGCAGATCATTTTATTGGAAATGTAATTGAGTACGTTCTTCTC
The DNA here is from genome assembly GCA_036023115.1 of Brasenia schreberi. NCBI lineage: Eukaryota > Viridiplantae > Streptophyta > Magnoliopsida > Nymphaeales > Cabombaceae > Brasenia > Brasenia schreberi. Next base: position 18,881,508 of record JAYKKT010000060.1, on the reverse strand, counting down.
ACAGGAATTATTCCACAGAGGAGTTTTAAGTTTTACAATAACGTAAGTGTTGAGAGACTCATCTCTCAACTCAAGAGCAATCAAGAATTTCCTTTTATATTAAAAGTTAGTTTATACAAAGCATAATACACCAACCTGTAAGCAGGCTTATTTAGCTCGTAAGTAAACTCCTTTATGAGCTCATGTTGTTTTGAATGAGCAAACAAACTAAACCCCAACAAGCAACAATCTATCGAGAAGGGGCCCGAATAGGCTCAGCTTCTAAACCCCTTGGAGGCTTGAACCAGTGATCTTGAAGTCACTATGATAAGGGGAAGAAGTCAACTCGCCAAGGCTTGAACCGAGTAAGAACACAATATCTTCTGTTGTATATTGAAAGCTTTGCTAAAACACAAGAGACAAAAATATGGCTCTCAATTCAATAATGTTTCAAACGAGCGCGTATTGCAAGGGCATCCCGTTTCCAATTCTCTACGAAGTGTTCGACTGTAAAACCATCTAGAGGAAGGGAGTGCAATTCTGAATCCACCACTCTCTGCGACATGGACAGGGTGAGCTATTGGTTCTATCTAGTCACTTGAAATGTTCCAAAAAAACTACATGGATCACAAGCACACCACGCCACCCCGCAGCTGAGCTATTGGCTTCGATAGCGTCGTCGACGATCGCCAAATTTTGCCTTGTTCCAAAAAAGATTTAGGTCCAGCTCTTATAGGCCATTCATAATGGGGTCTTAGCTATGTTCAATGCTAGGATCCTTGTTCCCATAGCCATACTGGGTTTAGGCAAAGTGCGCAAAGGGGAAAATGTAAAAAGCAAGTTTCAAAGCTACAAGTAATAAGGTTCGAACTTTCTTGCTATTGCGAGCACGAATGGGCTTGTCTACGAAAAAGAAAGCGTTCTTTTAAAGCTAGAAGCAAACAGGAATTCATACTTTAAATGATTGCTTTCAAGCCAAACACTCAACCACATTTTTGAGGGTCGCACAATGTGATATTTTGAGAATATAGAACACACGTGTATTTGTTTGTAACAAGTCTACGTACTCAAATACATGCTAGTGTTCATTCACAAACTTATTTCCATTGTTGATGCTATCTATAAGCCCATAACACACACATTATATAGAGAGAGGGGTAGTGAAAATACTCAAACCTCGTCCTTGCTCAAATCTATTCAAACAGTTGTCTTTTGATTAACAATATTAATTGTGAAGATTTAAATTAAAAATAGCATTGTACTTTTATACTTTGTATTAAATGTATAATGCACATTAATGCCTTTTACTTTATCATTTAAACCATTCATTTTAAAAACCAAATGGTTAAGATACAACAACAACAACTAAGCCTTTTCTCATACTAGACGGGGTCGGCTACATGGATTCTTTGTTTCCACATAGCCCTATCATGTGTCATGTTAGCAGTTAATTCAACATAAGCTCAATCATTCTTTATTGTTTATTTTCAACACTTTTGTGGTTGTCCTCTACCTCTTATAATACTTTAAAAATCTAGTTTTTTGTACTTTCTTACAAGTGCAACTTTTGATCTTTTTATATGTTCAAACCATCTTAAACGATATTTTCTCATTTTATTCCCCATTGGTGTCATTCCTATTTTGTTTGAATGGTTAAGATGTTTGAATAAATTTAAACACTAATGAGATTTGAGAGTCATACTTCTTGTGGCTATGGTGTTGACTCAATGGAAGCTTCAAGTAGAAAGACATGGGTTCAATAGCCCGTATGTGCACATCTGGTAAGTGACTGCCAACCTCGACTTGCCAATAGAAAAACAGATAGATATCAGAAGGAAACATTCATTCTCTTTATCTGGTCGTGCCCAGCATTGGTTGGCGATATTTGAGTTTTCCATAGAGCAACCTTTTGTGACTGTAGCTACACAATAAGTGGAGTCCTTTGTGTTCATAACTTTAGCTTGACCGATTACTCACTCGTATTATTCAAAATAATGCTTATCAAACGCACGCGCACACACATAATATGCATTTTTATAATGATAGAGAATATGTAATATATATATATATATATATATACAAACTCTCACATCTGAACCATTGGACAAGATTTCATCCAACAATTCAGAAAAGCATACCTAATTTCTTGCTATCACTACATTATGACGTGCATGAAACGAGAAAACCTTTGTGAATAAGAAGGTTTCTTTGAAAACAATGATGCAATTATGGTGATAAATTGGTTTATGAATTTATGTTAACCCTTTGAGAAGATCTTACCCGCAGCACCCAGAGCATTAGCTCACCTTTAGGGTTCTCTAATGCCCACTTGCAGGTGGTAAGTTCGATTCCCCGAGGGGGCACATGTGTGCATGAGTTTTAGGCTTCAGCCTCCCTGCGTGACCCAAAAAAAAAAGACCTTAGGCCTATACTTGAGAGTAGGTACTCCATTGTGTGCGTATGTGCACGCGTGTGGGGGAGACACGTGCGCATATAATATACTCAATTTCCTTTTATCATCCTTCTAATTTCAGTATGATCAAGTAGCTACTGGGTTTGTTTATTTTCACATCAATTCGTCCTTCTTGCATACATACTACACTTGTTTTCAGAAGAAAAAAATCCTCTTTCTAGTATTTCTTTTAAGAAAAGTTGGGTTTTGTAATAAGCTCTTATAGCCACTCACAGAATTCATGATCAAACTTTATTTAGCATCTTCCATACTTATAGCATATTATAGACGAATAGACCATATGATCGTCGGACCATTTTCGTAATAAAATGGCGCTTCAGCATATATTAGTTCTTATTTATATATAAATGGATATATTCAACAAATCCCTCCTTTGTACCCAAAGAAAAAATCAATTGTATAATAGTTGGTCCATTCGCTAGTACAAATCTGCATTTTCAGCGGTTCTAAAAACTGATATTTTTGCTGGAATTGTCCTGTCATTCGTTGCAAAAAGACGAATTTGTACTAGTGATTTTGTAATAGAACAGTGTATTAAGTGTTATACACATGATAAAAAGATATTAATCATGATTTATATCTAAATGATATAGGATTTATTTTTCTGAATCCGATAATTATATAAATAAAATTTCTCTTATATGTATGTATGTGCGCGTATGGTATATTAGTTTCATTTGGATATTTCAACAGACAGCAAGAAAATTCAGAATGACCTAAGTACCCATTTTCTAATCTTTTGCCCACGTGTTCAACAGCTTAAAAGAGTACAAAAATGGAAGGCAGTAGAGTCTTTTCATGTACAAAGGCTTATGTTGTGGACCAAAAGGGCGACGTTTACTAACTTGTTGAGCTTGTTAAATTATTCGCACCCTGAGACACGTTACAACGACACGATATACGTTACTTGTGTTTGCTTCTTCGAGTACACCACCCGACACGCGTTTTCGTGTCTACGTATTAGATTCTAAGAGTTAACTTATTTCATCCGGCGGAAGTTCTTTAAAGCGGGTCGCGATCTGAGGGGATGTCACCTCGTTAAATAACTTCCGTTTTCTCGCGCATTATCTGTCTCTCTCTCTCTCTCTGTCTCTCACAAAAACGGAAACTGCCCACTCGTCCTCCACCGTGTATGCATCGGTTATTCCGGCGAGTCTACGACCAAGACGGCGACGGAGTGGCCATGGCGGGCAGCACCACCATCACGAGCCCGAGGCTCTCGAGAAGGAGGCACTCCGACGCAATGGATGTGGAGCGGTTGCAGCAGTTAGCGTCCGGCGACGGCGGGGACGCCGACCGCCATCTTTTCCTCTTCCGCCCGCGGACGAGGCACGCCTGGAGGAATGCCATCGCCGGCGTGACTATGCTCTTCGTCGTCTCCTGCTTCTTCAAGATCTCGTCCGTAACTCCGCATGTCAATGACGCGCGGCTAGTGGGGGGAGACCGCGTAGTTGTGCAGGCCGTCACAGGTGGCAGCGACGCCATGAACGCGCAGAACGCGCTTGCTGAGAACGAGCCCCCACTTTCCCGGCGCCGGACCAGGAGCGAGGATATAACGGTCTCTCTCTCTCTCTCTCTCTCTCTCTCTCTCTCTCTCTCTCTCTCTCTCTCTCTCTCTCTCTCTCTCTCTCTCTCTCTCTCTCTCTCTCTCTCTCTCTCTCTCTCTCTGTGTGTGTGTGTGTGTGTGTGTGTGATAGACGTGGGAAGAAATGAAAAACGCCATGAATTTCTGTTTCCTTTTCAGTGCGTTATTGGTGTACTCGGTCGTGTGGCTTCCACGATTCCTCAGCATTTTCTTAGTCTGTTCTGTTTCCTGAATGAAAAGGAATCGGAAAGTGTTGAGAGGATCAAATTCAAATTGTTCTTGATCGTTTGTTCGTTACATACATGAACTTTTTTATGTTGATACCGTAGGTATGAGCGAGGATTGCATTAGATTCTCCGTTTGGTTTCTTACTTTCCGTTTGGTTGGAGAGATACACGGTGGCAAAAAGTGATCAGGTTTGAAAAACTTCGGATCGGTTTCCGAGTCACTGGCACACCGGTATCTTACATTTCAGTTATTTCTTCAGAAACACATTCGATTTATAAAGGAATTAGGAAGAAAAAGTGGGATTTTATTCGTATAGGAGTCTCCGGTTTAACCCCAACCTCGCTTTCCGAACAACGTATTGGATCCGATTATATGCGAACTGAGTTCATACCGTCCGGGCCCAGCATGAATTCAGAACTGGGCCCTGTTTGATCCAGCCCGGATGGTGATTCGTTTTCTTCATTACTTTTTTAGTAGATTGACTCTAATGCTAACTGCGAATCTTCCTGATGGTTATTTATCGCTTGGTTGTTAAAATACTCGAACTTCCTCCTAATTTTAATTTTTGAGTGAATTTTCTCGTACGACAAACGTATCTCGTGAGTGCAGATTTAGTAGACAAGTTTCGTTTTTTCTTTTATGTTGGTCGTGAATTTGTTTGTCCATTCTTTTGAATGAAAACTTCCTCCTCCTTTAAGATGTTCCCATTGCTTTCCACCTTCAAAGACGCATTGGCCCAAGCACAGAAGAAGAAGGCCTCAGCTGCTAGAGAGGCAATTGGATTCTGACTCAGGCAGGACTATCCTTAGTTAAGTTGCAGACATCGCCCTTGGGTTAGGTTTTTAGTGTAGGGTTTTAAGAGGGTGCTAAGTTGCATCTAGTGGGTGCAATTTCTATCCGTGACATACCAACACTAGGACTAAACTCAAGGTTTATTCCATAGTACATGGATTCTTCGCCGTTATATTCTAACTTGAGTCTTATTAGCATTTAATGCGAAAAGAGAAAGATCATGTTTCATTATTTTCTTCGAAATTACAAGACATCCGATAACAGTAGAAGCTTTCACATCTATATGAGTAATGAGGTCTTGCTCGTCTTGCTTGTGTTCTTTTTGAACAAGGATCCTCCTTTAAGTGTTGACATATATTTTTCTCACATCTTCTCACCGGAGTTCAGCATTCAGGGTGAATTTTTCTGGAAACTCATTCTTGTTTGAATTTTTCAAAATTCCATGGACACATTGCAAAAAATTCAATTCTCAACGTGAAAACACAGAGATGAGCACGCTGTATTGACTGTTTGGACCAAGTCATGAAGTTGGAAATTCAAGCTGCTTTTGATTTTCTCTAAAATGGTTCCTCTCCTGTCATAAATATATGAATTTTGGAAGAATGTTGGTGGTAGTTGTAAGTCCCACAAGAATAAGTCCACCTTTTATAAGCCAGACCAACATACAAACTAGGCGGGCGCCGAGTGCAATTGCCCAGAAAGACCATAAAACAAGAAAGGAAGCAAAGGTTACCGCATGCGAATGTCAAATATATGATTCAAAGAAAAGCATCTGTAGTGATAGATTTCAGCGAGACTGTTGATGTTCTGTTTTCATGATTTTCAGAGAAGTCCGAGTGCTAACTTGTAGATATGAAAGCTACTTTCAGATATTGAACTCCTGTAAACATGAACAGGTCCCAGAAATCTGGCTAAAGCCGAACAGCGACAACTACTACCAATGCATTACGAGGCCAAGAAATCGTATAAATAGGCAGTTTTTCGCCCCTTCTTTCTTTGTTTGGAAGATTGTTTCTTGATATGAAAATGAGATGATGGTGGCCCTTTCTCTCTCTTGAAATCTTGCAGGAACAGGGACACCTGCAAAGGGTTACATTCTGGTTCATGCAAATGGTGGATTAAATCAAATGAGAACAGGAGTATGTTATCTATACATTCTTGGTTAGGTACCTTCTCTGTTAGAACATTAACACAAAACTATATTAGAGAAATGAGTTTAAAATTTTAGATGATTTTATTTCAGATCTGTGACATGGTTGCCATTGCCAAACTGATGAATGCAACACTTATTCTCCCGGAGCTAGATCATAAATCTTTCTGGACGGATCCAAGGTAATCATCTGAATGTAGTAATGACCTTTCATCCGTCATCTTAAATAAGAATCTAAACAGGCTTTATAATCCTCCACCACTCATTTAAGGTTATGCTTGAGAGGGGCAAGGGAGGAACCAAGGGGAAGTCAGAAATACACATGAATCAGTCTTTTCACTTGTTGTGCCAAGATGTTTGTTGGCAGACTCGTGAAAGGAGAAGGAATAACAGAATCGAAGTGTTGAAAAGAAAAAACGAAAACACGTTCGTGCTTTTTTCCACTAAAATGCTAATGTAACTCGAGATCAAACTCAATGGCGAGTAAGAATCCATATACTGTTGCTAACCTCACTTAGTGTGGAAGAGGGTGCGTTTTGGTATTGGATTCAAAGGTATGAGATTATTGTAACGTAAGATATATGCTGGTTCCTTCTCAAAACCTCCATTAGCATACTGCCAATAAAGATAATTCCTCTTGCTAGGATTCTCATCAATCTTATTTCATTAATTCAACCTTCCAAATAGACCATAAATAAGGTCAGATATAATATAAACTAATATCCTTTCTTTGTGAGAAGATACCGCAACGTACAATTCGCTAAGGACTAACATTTAGTATTCAAGATTGCGGGAGTTCCGTCAATGTCGATTCATTGTCTTGAGGTTCTCAAAATATATTGGAAAGATCTCAAATGTATTGAAACTTCAAATATTCCTGCAGTGAATTCTCAGATGTTTTTGATGAAGAGCACTTCATAAATGTCCTAAAGGATGATATTGAGATACTGGAGACACTCCCATTGCAGTATAAGAATGTGAAGCCATTGACAAAAGCACCCATTTCCTGGTCCAAGGTCAGTACCTACCAGAATCCTATGACGATGACAAAATGTCTTCTCGACTTAATGATGATAGCTTACTCCTGCTGGCAGGCTAGCTATTACAAAAATGAGATGGCAAAGTTATTGAAACAACACAAGGTGATAAAATTCCTATACACCGACTCCCGGTTAGCAAACAATGGTCTTCCTGGCTCTATCCAAAAGCTGAGATGCCGTGCAAATTATAAAGCACTTCGATATAAGCCTGAAATAGAAGATTTGGGAAAGAAACTTGTAAATAAGCTTAGAAAAGATGGAAACCCGTATATTGCACTCCATCTGAGGTAAACTGAGCAATATGCTTGTGTTCTAAAATTTGCAACAGACTAAGAACATATTTCGAAGGCCTTTATATCTGTGGCAGGTATGAGAAGGACATGTTAGCTTTCACTGGTTGCAATCACAACCTCACAGGGGAGGAGGCAAAGGAGCTGACAGATATGAGATACAGAGTAATACATTGGAAGGAGAAAGTGATCAACAGCGAGGAGAAACGAATTCAGGGCGGATGCCCGATGGCTCCAAGAGAAACTGCACTTTTCCTCAAGGCATTGGGTTATCCTTCGACAACCACCGTCTACATTGTTGCAGGCGAAATTTATGGTAAACAAAGTATGGATGCACTTCAAAAGGAGTATCTTAATGTATATACACACACAACACTAGCAACAGAAGAGGAATTGGAGCCCTTTGCACGGTATCAGAACAGGCTTGCAGCATTGGACTACATTATAGCCCTGGAAAGTGATGTTTTTGTTTACACTTATGACGGGAATATGGCAAAAGCCGTTCAGGGGCATCGGCGGTTCGAAGGTTTTCGCAAGACTATCAACCCAGACAGGTGAGATGGATAATATGCATATATTTAGATGTCCATTGTAAATTATATTAACCAAGAATATGCTTTGGAACCTTCTAGTCCTAGGCCATGTATGAATGAACTGACAGTTTCATTATGTTACACCAGGCAAAGGTTTGTAAAACTAATAGATCGCTATGACCGTGGTGAGATATCATGGGAGAAGTTCTCATCAAAAGTGAAGGAAGTACATTCAAACAGGCTTGGAGCTCCTTATTCAAGAGCATCTGGTGCAAACCCAAGGTTTGAGGAAACCTTCTATGCTAATCCATTTCCTGATTGCATATGTGATGACAAACCTCAGAGTAGCCAGGAAAAGCGTTCAGGACTGATGCTCAGATAGTTTTGCAAATAAAGTTTTTGGAATTTTAGAGTATGAGATGTATGGACATCCTTGTAGCTGTATAGGAAAGAAAAGCCTAGTGCAAAGTAGAGGTTGAAGGCATATTTAATGTTACATCCCCATATTGTTGCATATGCTGCTGCTCAAAGGTTATCAGCTGAAAGCTTGAGACATTGGCGTTTCAAAACTCGGGCGCCCCGTAAGAATGCAAGTTGGTACTTGAGTATGAAGAAAAGGCAAAGAGGTGTGTTTATTCCAAGTGAGCAGTTGATAGATGATCTGTGAATACATAGGCACGTGGCTCCAGATTTGTTCATTGCCCAGGTGGGCAGTTGACAAGGGATATGTGCAGGAATTGGCATGTGACTCCTGTGATGATCAATTCTTTAATTTTTTCCCCAAAGCCATTGATTGTTGATTGAGGTACAGGCATTCTTCAATAAAACAGGCAATGTGAAATTTCAGTTCTTTGTTATACTGAGAAAATGAATGTTAAAGTCTCTCTCTCTCTCTCTCTCTCATTTGAATCGCCAGATATTCAATGTAAATACTATAAAATAAGGCTACAACATAGAAATTATACTTCCATACACAACAATCTAGCACACCTGCAGATGCTACGAGAAATTGTGTGCTTAGAGTCGAAAGAAACGGCTAGAAAATCAACAAGGTTTGAAGAAAGTATGCATTACTTCCACACGGAGAAACCAGCCATACCAGTGGATGCTACAGGGGCCTCTTTTAATACGCTGCAGTTCGAATAGCAAGGACAAATACTCTCATGGTAAATTTCAACCTTTACTTGCAAGTGTTCAGCGAAAGAATCCATTCTCAGCATATAAAGTGTCAAGAACCCTTATTTTTCAAGAGACCTACAGAGAAAAGTCTCACCACAAGGAGGGCACGTATACCTGCTCTTTCAAATTCTGTGTGGCACTTTCAGTAGGAAACCCTCTCACTGCACCAATTGTCCACTGAGATATGATTCCTGCAGCAATTGCAAACCGAAGATCTCTCTCCAGTTTATCTTGATCCTCATACACCTCAGGATGCTCAACTAACTTTCTCATAATACCTGCCACAAGGGCATCCCCTGAACCAGTTCTATCACATGTAAATGGAGTGATAAGAACATCTTCTGTGCCAATCACTGCACCATCAAAATGTGGTGTATAATAATGAGTGCGGAACAATCCATCTGTAACAAAAAGGATTTTTATGTTATCATGCCACAGTGATGATATCTCTTCTCGTGTGTAATGGTAATAGTCCCTTCTCCTCTTCGTCTGTTCATAGCTTTCGGCATAATATTGAGGTCTGTACTCCCTCTTCTTCTCATAATATTCTTCACCGAGCAAGAATTCCAATTCTTGCTTTGTTAGTTCAATGATGTTTGCTTGGTTCCACGCTTCCCTGATCACCTCCATAGTCTCCTCACGGGACCTCCACAAAGGAAGTGGCAAATTCAGATCAAAAAATATCAAACCACCAAATTTCTTCGACATCCTTATTGCTTTGAACAATGCAATGGGCATGGATGGAGATGTGAGTACTTCTGAATTGAAGTGGAATATTTTAGCCTGTTGTAATTGACAAGTACGAAAAAGGAACTAGATGAGCATAAAGAGGATGGGACCAATTAGTGATTAAAAACACATTGTAGCCACGAGAGATACCTCTTTCAAAACAGCAAGATTCAACTCTGATCCCTGAAGAGAATCCTCTGCACATTCTTTCGCTGTTTTCATACTCAGCTTGCCGTCCTTGCAAACAATCTTCATATATGAAATCGCAGTTTTTACCGAAGGATCGATCTTCACTGCCCGAGTCTGGACCTTCTCCGTGTTCATCTTATAAACCAAATCATTGCCAAAGTCGTCGTCTCCTACCTTGCCCATGAAAGCAGCCCGACCGCCCAAGCGAACATGGGCAATGGCTACATTTGAAGGTGGGCCGCCTGGCGCTCTCACAAATTCCGGCGGGCTCCATTGTAGACCTTTCCAAGTAGAGTAGATGTCGGGATGCATCTGCCGCTCGGACACCCTAACCGTCGGCACAAATTCTCTTTGAGCAGCACCAAAGCAGCAAATTAAACCAGGGGATTCGTAAGGGAAGTCCATCATCTCGTCGTAGTCGTCGTCTTCGTCATCTTCTGCTGCTTCTTTGCTAACTATATTCTTTTTCTTTTCCATACCAATCTCTTCATCCTTCTTTGAGCTCTTCATCTTATTGGTAGATCCTCTTTTCCGGCCTCTGCCAATAGATTTCGACGAACTCGACTTCTCATCGTCGGAATCGGATGACGCTCCAACCAATTCAGCTCCTCGAGATTTCTTCGTCGCTCTCCGTTTCGATTTTGGAGCTTCTGTGTTGTTATCTCCCGGGATTTCTAGTGATTCTAATGAACTGGACGCCGCTTTTGACGCCCTTACCCTCTTCACTTCTTCCCTTAGAAAAGATTTATGCAGGAATTGAATCTTTCTCAACTTGGGTTCTCCAGGAATTCTTTCAAAACAACCAGAGAAAGACAACCACGCTTTTTCCGAGCCATTTGAACGAAGAACCCTCGTCAAAATGAGGTCTTTTGGCTTATTTCTCAAGCTCAGCGATGTTGGTATCATAACGAAGGGAGCATTGTGTGAGCTAACTACGTTTAGAGAACGCAGGCGACCGATGGTAGAATCTGGCTGCGTGGTCATAATGGGTGTAAAGGAGGCTGTTTGCTTAGAATAACAACAGAGGAATATGGATGGTACCTGAGAGGAAGAGAGAATGAGCAGAGATGCAGATGACGCCATAGAAGTTTTAAGCTACTCAAGCAAGGTCTTCCGCTTCCACATTCTCTCTCTCTCTCTCTCACTGTGTGTGTGTGAGATTGAAGTGGCGCCGGTCTTGCTCTTAGCCGGACGAGGAGGGACGATGCGTCTGATGTCCTTCGGGTTAGTGTATAACGTGTCTTTATCCGAATGGATATTGCAAATTGGATACGGATACATGTTACAAGATTTTTTCACCCATCTCACTGGATACTTGAATTTGTTCCCATGTCCCGATTATGTGAATGGATCCGATATGCTTTATCAAAACGAGTTATTCGACAATGTGTAATCATAAACAGATTTGGAATCGAGTACTGGAATACTATCTGAAAACATACCAGGTCGTGTGGTCGTTTACATGAATTCTTAGTAGTTATTGTTTTTTTGTCTTATGTCATGTTAGTGTTTAACTAAAAAGTTAATGCCATTACTAGGCCTGGCAAATTGGATCATTGGATCGGTTTTGGGTCAAAAATAAGATGACACAATACTGTTTCTATTCGGGGCATATTCTTTGAACAGGGACCCTACCCAGGTCCGGCTGGGGTGGACTCAATATATATAAAGGTACATCTCTAACATATATGCCATATATATACATATAATATTCATATATTATATGCATTCGCTGATATATTATGTATTACATATATATATACATACATAATATTCATGCATATATAGAATGTATATAGGTAGTACATATATATATATATATATATATATATATATATATATATATATATATATATATATATAGAGAGAGAGAGAGAGAGAGAGAGAGAGAGAGAGAGAGAGGAGGGAGAGGGAGAGGTGGATAGATGGATAAAGGGTTCAGGTCCATTTGAAGTTGTCTCCATGTCAGGTCAGTTTTACTTGACCCTGATCCAACTCGAAATCCTTGAAACCTGACTGGACCTGTTTTTTCGGGGTGGGTTGTCAGGTGGGGTCCAAAAGCACAAGGTCTGGCGGTCCTGGTCTACTACTTCAACATTTTTCATGTGTTTCCATCTAATTCTAGCACAAGTTATTACAGTTGCTCCACCTAAACGTCTTTCCAAATTCTCCCAGCACTTGGAGCACGGTTGTTCATCTTATGTTTCATCGTGCTATAATATTATCTTTTCTAATGTTTAATGAGGCTCTCTAAACGCTCTATTGTTTCAAAATGTTCAATTCGACTGGATGTATTAGAATCGCCCTGGTAATGCACTAAATATTGCAGCTTATATCTATTGCATGACATTAGTTTGATGGCCGTGTATTGACATCTATAATCATTTTGATGCCGATCTATTTAAGGTGAAGAGCAATGCGTGACCCTTCAGTACCTTGTTCATTTAGCTCTAGCATAAAAATGTCATATTTATGCTTGAAATTAATATACAAACAGATACTTCCATGTGCTTTGAAGTGGGAAATATATACCAAACTAAAATCCCTCGTAACAATATACTTTTATTAGCAGTGAGACGGCTGGTATTTTATATTGTTAAGTGTTAGAGCAGTCAATCATCAACACATGTAAGAAATGATATTAGCTACATCAAAGTTGTCAATATTGATGATCATTCAAAGAAAGATCGAGTCCATAATCAAGTCATAAAAATAGAGTTGGGGTATTTTGTACAAAAACAACTACTAAGACTTTTCTCATATTAGATGGAGTTGGTTACACACATTCTTTGTTTTTATAAAGCTCGATCATGTTCCATGCTAAAGGTGGTTTGTCATTCAAAGAAGTCGTTAGACAAAAAGCATGATAAAAAGTGTCATCCATGAAATTTGTGAACACTTTAGGGAAAGGAGAAACACCTGCAAGTGCTGAAAGGAATCCTCAGAATTGTTGCTTCTCCCCAAAACTAATGCTAACTTCATAGTAGTTAATGTACAACTACAACTAAGCATCCATGTAGCTTCCCCCATCTAAACAACCACGACACTTTAACTTTTCTTGAACTCGTGAACGCATTGCAATTTCGACAAAAAGAAAGCTTTTGTTCATCTAAATAACCATTTTTCAGACCGTTTTGAATTGAACTGGCCGATTAAATCCATCTTAGGCAAAAGTTAATCAATTGGTCCATAACTAGAACATTCCACATTTTCCATTTACTTCAAAAGTTCAAAAGTCTCTGTGTACATACTCCTTATAAGGGGTTTGCAAGCTACAAATTGCCCCATACATTAAGTGGTCATTAGGATCTACATTGCCGTGTTAGACCACACAAAACAGCCGGAAAAGATCTCTGGTTAATACGATTGTAATCACTATCGGGCCCGATGGAGCTCCGGTGAGAAACTGTGAAATTAGTCGAACACTTCAGAAGAACTAATGGAGGGCTGAAATGTATAAAGAAAATGATAACACATAATTAAGTTTTTCTTCAAGTTAAATGCTAATATAGGAAGCATAAATATGAATAAGAATTGATACAATTGACTGCATTTAAAAGTTTTAGCGTGGGAACAGGCTTGGTTTGGATTTTAGTTGGGTAGTCCAAAAATCGTATTGGATATATACTTTTAGATGGATCCGACCCAATAGATCCTATTTTCGTAATATAGGCAAGAACTTGAAAGGAGACTGTTTGTTGTTCTCGGCTTCTTCCCGTATAAATGTCCAGCATACTCGAGGTTAAACCCTAACCACGTCGCAAGCCTAGGGTTTCTCTGATCCGGTACGTACGTCGGCAGCGTGATTTCCGTCGTCTGGGTTTCTTTCACGGTGTAAATCTGGGGCGACCTTGCCGATTGGGTCACTAGGTTGCATTTCTTGGTACGTTAGTTGTACTTTGTATCCATTTTTTCCCAAGGAATGGGAAACAAATTTCGTTCATTTTCGTTTGTAAGCGTGTTTTCGGAGGAGATTTTTATGCCTCGCTTCGTCTTGGATTCTTTAAACTTTCGAAGTTAGACGGAACAACGTAAACGACGTTGAAAAGGAAGTTAGATCGTTCATTTTGAGTGACGCTTTCATGAGGAGGGGATATGTTTGCGTACTTTTAGCTGTGTTTATCTTTATAAACTGATGAAGGAATTTCGTTAATCTTTGTCTTTATATTCAGGATATATAGCTAGTTGTCTGTCCATCATAGTTCAGTTATTGCTTCTGCGCATGTCCTACTGAAAATTTCATCCATATGGTTGCCCACGCGTTATCCAATTCTCTATAGTCTATGGGTTATTTCGTGTTTGACTCTCTCCTTCGTTATCATTCTTTTCGATGCATATCGTCTGCTCTTTGACTTGTAGTTCCTATTCAAAATAATGTGGCCTTTCTCACATCTTCGAAGGTTCTGCTAGTTCGCTTAGCCCTTTGCTTCATCATTCGTATTTGCTTGTACCAAGGCTCTAGATACATATTTGGCAGCTCATCAGTAACACCGTTGATTTAGATGGCCCCTCTCACAACACCTCCCTGCACAATCTGTCCCTTCTGGTCATATACTTGTAGCATTCCGTGGAAACCGATAGTCTCGCGCACTAGCTTGGGTTTTCCGCATGGTGTCTTAGTCTCTATTGTAATCTGGGTAGCGATAATTCACATTCAACTTCAAAAGAGCAAGATCATATTTTATGGTTTTCTTTCTAACACTCATATGCCATCATTGGCTTCCTTGCAGTCGCCAACTCAATCTGCATTTCATCATGCATTAGTTGCATTAAACTCAACAACTCAACTATGGTGTGGGGGAAAATTATCTTTTTTGGGGGTCTGAGTAGGAAATCACTTTACTGTCATCGGGGAGTGTACGTACGTATGGTGTATAGGAGCGATTGGGATCTTCTGTCTTTCCTGTATATGGTCAGAGGTGAAAGCATTTTTTCAACTAGTCTTGCATTAACTACATCAAGAAGCTTACTTTTTTATTTATATCAGGCAATTGATCGATTCATCTAGAAACCACTGCCTTGTATAGTAGGAAATTTTTTATTTGAAAGTATTTTCCCTGTTGTTCCTTCTTGTTTGTCCGGATCGTTCCTAATGAAACAAACAATACAAGTTTGCCGTTATGCATTTTGTACAAAGGATGGTTCTGAATGCAGAAGGGTCATCCCTCTGTGCCGAGGGCCATCTTTGTTTACTCTGTAGCAGTTAACACTCCACGCCTCCTACTTTCCCTGCAAAATGGTTTTCTCATTGTAGTTGTTTATATTTGACAATTTCATTACATATTGTCCAGTCACATTTGAAGTTCAATCTCATTTTTCCCTTTTAGGGATAGTGTTATGTAGTACCTTGTAAGAGTTCGAACACCTTTTATTATGTGCAGGATTTAGAGGATGCTAGACATTGTTGGAGTGCGTGGTATTTGTAGTTGGTGGAAGATGTTTGCCGTCCATTGTTGATAAGTGGTAATCATTGAAGGCTGTTTATTGTTTGAGAATGGGTTTTGATAATGAATGTATAACGAACATCCAATCACTTGCTGGAGAATATTTCTGTCCTGTTTGTCGTCAACTGGTTTATCCAAATGAGGCTATACAAACACAGTGTACTCATCTTTATTGTAAACCTTGTTTAACATACATTGTGAGCACTACCAGAGCTTGTCCTTACGATGGCTATCTGGTAACAGAAGCTGATTCAAAGGTATGCATTTTTTTTGCTCCGTCCGAATTGATTTGATTACACTGCATTGGAGCCTTACATTTATTCAATATTTGCAGCCCCTCTTAGAATCAAATAAATCAGTCGCTGATGCTATAGGACTTATACCAGTACAGTGCCTCTATCACCGAAGTGGCTGCACGTGGCAGGGTTCTTTGACTGAGTGCATAACACATTGCACAAGTTGTCCTTATGGAAACTCCCCTGTTGTTTGCAATAGGTGCGGTACACAAATTGTTCACCGGCAGGTCCAGGAACATGCTCAGAACTGCCCGGTGCGTTTGACAAGAATTCAGAAGCCTGTTATCTGTTTTATGTTCTTTGGTTATGATTCATTATATTGAATATGATTTACAGGGAACACAGCCTTTACAACAACAGGATGGTAGTCAGGCACAAACTACCTCTGCATCAACAATGGAACAGAACCCATCTGCTGCTCCAGCTTCTACCCCAGCTGGTGTGCCTGCTGGTGAAGCAGCTGCTACACAGACTGTTCAGGATCAGAGTCAAGCTACTGCCCATGTGCAAACTCAACCCACTCCTGTCGCTCAGACACCGGAGCAATGGTATCAACAATATCAACAGTATTATCAGCAATATCCACAATATCAGCAATATTATCACCACCAGTATGGTCAATACCAGCAACATATGCAGCAATACCAACCGGTACTCCAGGCTTATCCACAAGGTGCACAACAGATGGTGTCGGCACAGCCATCTGCACAACCTCAACCACAGGTTCATACGCATGTTCAGCCTCAAGCACTTCCTCATTCCCAGCAGGTCAATGCCCAGGCACAGCCTCAGACTCAAGCACAGGTGCAGCCCCAAGCTTCCCAACCATCCCAGGCCCAGGCTGCACCGGCTCAGGGATGGCCAACAGCACAGGCACTGCCGCAGCCACAAACCCAAACCCAAACTCAATCTCAGCCTCAGCCTCAGCCTCTACCTCAACCTCAGCAGCAACCACAGCTCCAAGGGCAGCCTCATTTACTGCCACAGCCTCAGGTTGTCCCTCAACAGCAGATGCAGCCCCATCTTCGTCCCCAAGCCCTTCAACCACAATCATATACGCAGCCTCAAGCCCAAACTTATCAGCATGCTTATCCTCAACCTCAACCTTATGCACATGTTCAACAGCCACTTCCTCCAGCACAACCACATACCCATCAACATTTTCCCTACACACAACCTCTAACCCAGCCTCACCTACAAGCTCATCTACATCCTCATCAACCACAGATTCAAAACCTTTCAGCAGTTACTGGTCACCAATCATATCCCCAAATGGGTCATGGAATGTCGGGTCATGCTCCACAGCCACAACATCAGCAGCAAGTCATGCCCATGCATCAGCAACAGCAAAATGCTCCAGTCCAACAGCATCCTCAGCAGCAGCCATCAAATCAGCACATTCCCCAACAGGCACAAGTACCAAATCAATTTCCTCCCCTGCAGCTGCGGTCTCCACATCCTCCAGTGCAGTCGCACGCACCCGTACAACACCAGCAGCAGTCATCCATATTATCTCCACAAGCTCAACATCCTCGTGGCCCTCCACAGCAGCAGCCACAAATGGGACCTCGACCACCAGGCCAACCTATACAGGGTCATCCGTACGCTGGGATGCATCCACCTCCCCAGCAGCAAATTGCTCCACCACAGTTGCCCATGGCACAATATCCTCATCAGCCACCAGCTCATTTGCACCATTCCCAGCCATATCCTGGCCAATCATCGAATATGGTGCATCATCAACAACAACAACAACCTCCCTTCTATCCCCAACCTGGACAACAGCCCCTACAAGCAATGCCTGGTGCTCGTCCACAAGGCCCACATCCTACAGCACAGCTTGCATCGCACCATAATATGCCTCCACAACAATTTCCAGTGGGTCCTCAGGTGGTTGGTTCTCAGTATCATGTTGTGCGACCCATCCAAAATCATGGAGTTCAAAATCAGCTTTTGCAGCAGCCTGCTGTCAGGCCGATGCATCCCAGTGCCAACCAACAGTCTCCAATTTTGAATACGTCAAGGATGAACCCTCCGATTGCACCTCAACAACAGAGTCCATCTCTTCTGAAACACTCTTCCGGCCATCCTACCTCATTGACGGCTTCCATGACTTTACAGTCTGGGGCTAATCTTAATCTGGCTTTGGCTGGTGCTGCTTCAACACAAGCATCATCTGAGAAGAAACAAGTAGCTGTAGATCAAGCTGATGAGTCACTCGTTCCCTTTGTTAAATCTGAGTCTCTTCCTGCAGATGGTATAGAAGCAGATGAAGCCAATGCCAAAAATGCTGATCTTGAAGGGGCTTCAAACCATGTGGGGTCATTGGATGACAAAGAGAAGGATGTTAGTGAGAATAGAGAGGGGATGATGACAGCAACAGGACTTTCTATTTCTGAGGATGCTGATTCTTCTCCTAAGCTTCAAGAGGGTGAAGTCTTGCATGAACAAGGTGATGGTTATCCAGTGCAGACAGTTCCTGTGAAGGACAATGCTTCTGAGAATTTGTCAGGGAGGCTGGACAATGGTACTTTACATGATAAAAATAATCACACATTAGGAGATGCTCAAGAAGAACGGGAAAGGAAAGATCTTCATCAGGAAAAGGAAAATTCTGATCTGTCAGCTGCATCCCAATTAAAAGGGAAGGATGCTGGAGATTTACAAAAGCCACAGCTTGGGCAGGACTCTGATGGGCCTGGGAAGTCTGTGCCAGTGTCTAAGAGAGGTCCACAGTCAAACAAACAAACTTTAGGTCCTCAGTCATCGGAAACTTCTGTTGGACTGCAAGTTTTACCAGGACGTGAAAGGAGTGCTCCACCGACCAGTCAGGGAACAGAAAGGAGTAATCTTCAAACATCACAGCAGCATCTTATTGGGGGTCCTATGTTGCCCCATCATCATCAAATGATGGCTCCAATGGATGAGCAGGGGTCACAACTTGGTCCTCGAGAGAGGAAATTTCCCTTACATCCACAGCCGGGCCTTGGCCTTGATGGAACTCGTTCAGTGGGCTATTCCAATCGAACTGAGCATGGTCAGATGCAAGCGAATACCTTCATGCATCCTACCCATCCAGTTCCCTTTCCTAACGAAAGTGACCCTCATTCATTTCCTACACACCATGGGCCTCCATATGGTCAGGAAGGGGCTATGCAGCGGCCTCCTTTGCAATCAATGCCTCCTCCTGGGCCAAATTTTGATAGAAGATTCCAGCAGCCACCACGTTCTATGCCGAATCAAGGTCAGATCCGACCAAATCGTGATCCTCAAGGACCTAACACTCAACATGGTCCAGCCATATTGCCACATGGCCCCCTAAATACCAAGCCCATTAATGTCCCTGGTGCTCCACCATTTGGGACAGGGCAATTCATCGGTCCTCCACAGAGAAGCTTTGACTTGCCACCTCCAAGTTATGGTCAAGGACACGAACATTCTCATGCTTTCCCCTCTGAAGATGCCTTTGCACGACCACCTATGGGTGCAGCACGCCCTGGTCCTTTTGATTCTTCTTCAGGCATGTTCCCTCGTGGACCAGAAGGTCCTTTTGGTAGGCCTCCTCCAGTTGCAGTTGAACATCCTGATGGATTGATGAACGGAAGGCCTTTTGAAGGTTGGCAACCTGATACACTACCATCTTTATCAGCTGATCGACCACCATCGGGTCAACCATCTGGGTTGTTGCCTGGAAAGGGACCTGAGGGTTTGCATGAATCTGTACTGCGTGATGAAAGGTTCAAGCCTTTTCCTGGTGAAAGGATGAAACCCTTGCCAGATGAAGTTTTCAAACCTTTGCCAGATGAACACATCAGGCCTTTCCCACTTGACTCAGCAAAGAGAGTTATTGACAGGAAAGAATTTGAGGAAGACCTTAAGAAGTTTCCGCGGCCAGGCCATCTAGGCGGAGAAAGGGGATTTCAATATGATGAGTCCTCTGGCCGTCCAGGTGGTGCATATTCATCCTCAAACAACTTTGATCCTTTTAGGAATGCAGAAGGGGTTCCACATGCATTTGGCCGTGATTCTGTGCTTAAATCTGATGGTGCTGGTCTCCCACCAAGGCCATTTGGTTCATTTCCATCTAGCAGTAGAGGGATGCTGGATGCACCGCCTGACATGGGGGAGAGGTTCTGGCCTTCTGGTGTTCATAGTGATAACCTTGACAAGAAAGCTGATCAGGCTTCTTGTAGGCCTGATTTTCTTGGACCAGTTCAGGAATCAGGCCATCCTCGTGTTGATAATCTGCCACCATCAAGGAGTCCAGGTAGGGATCGTGGTGGCTTATCTGGGCATTTCATGGGTGGATCACCTCGTGTTGGTTCAGCTAATCTCTCACGCACATTGGATGGGTTTGGTGGGAAAGAGGCACGTTTTGGTGAGCGAGGCATGGTGTATAGTCGTTCATCTGATGACATACCTAGCAGTTTTCGTGGCAGAACACAAGCAGGTGCACCTGAGGATAGATTCCCATCTTTCCTGTCATCTGCTCTTGGACCCAGTGCTATTGCCGAACCATTTGGGCCAGGGAACATGCCAGGGCACTTGAGACGTGGTGACATCTCTGGCCACATGCGAAATGGTGAAAGTGTTATGGGTTTATCTAGCCATCCAAGGTTTGGTGAGTCTGCTGGTCCATTTAACTTGCCAAGCCACTTGCGGATGGGTGAACCAATAAATCCAGCTAATTTGCCACCCCATCTCACTATGGGCGAGCCTCTTGGTCGTGTTGCTTTGCGGATGGGAGAGCCTGGTTTCCCTGCTCGTCATGAAGGCGGTTATTATGATCCAGTAAGTAAATAATGCTTATTTTGTATATGGTTTTGTGTTTTCTATAAATCTCCTGTTCCTTATCTCTCCGAGATACAACTTTTGCCTTTTCAGTTGTCGTGTCAGCATGAGAAGGAATTCTTTGATCATCCAAGAAAGAGGAAACTTGGCAGCATGGCATGGTGCCGTATCTGTCAAATTGACTGTGAAACTGTGGAGGGTTTGGACCTCCACTCACAAACCAGAGAACATAAAAAAAAAGCAATGGATATGGTTATCAGTATTAAGAAAGATAGTGTGAAGAAACAGAAGCGGTGAGGTTCATTTTTGTGGCTTCATCTGTGTCTGCACTTGTTATGAATGATTCACTGTAGCTTCTCTCAGCCTGCATCTTTCTTAGCTTAGAAGACTCTTCTCTTTCTTCTCCAGGTCATCCGAAGACCATGGGCCACCAGATGATGCCATGAAGACTAAGAACAAACACTAGAAAACGGTTCTCTTGATGAGATTATGAGTAAGGGTAATTGACAAGCAGTTCATTTGAGTCTCTTCTTTGCTGGTTTTGGGAGCTTCTCCTGCTTCTTGGCCAACCTTTTCTGGGCCAGTTTGCTGCATGCTGTAATATTTTGTTGGTCTTACATTGCTTATTTTACTTGTATTTCAGTTCTTGTTCTTTGGTCTGGCATTTTGTGAAGATGTGGTTGATTGCGAGTCTCCAGATTCTTCTTGGTTGTCAAGTACATTGAGTTCTTAGCTTGTACTTGGATGTTCATACTGTTGTGCTTCATGGCAATGTTGAAAGTTATGGCAAACACTTTGAAGATCTTGTTGCAGTGGGCAGACACATTATCGGGCTGCAGTAAAAAATTTCATTCTACATTATGGTGGTCTTGTATGATTTCTATATTTCAGTTTTCTTCTGCTTCAGTACACTGTTGTCAGTATCGATACTTTATATGCATGCCTTTTTTGGTGCTCTTTTCAATATCGGTCTTATGAACTCCGTGGTGTTCTATTAGTTTTCAGCTCTTGTTTCTTTCCAACACCTTTTTGAAGGTGGAGCTTCTTGTTCCTTTTTGTCAGATCCGGATTGCTGATTATAGATGATACATTGGGCAGGATGTCATTGGTCCACTTGAAAAGTCAAGGTCATCTTGCTTGATGGTGTTTACTGTGTGGCACCAGTTGCCAGTACTCTGACGCAGTGTGTTTATCCTATAAATACTGTTCGTACAATACCAATTTAATATTCTTACTATTCCACCAAACTCATGTTTTATAATTTTGTTGAGTCAAATGGAGCTATTTTTAGTGAATAGCAGGAAATAGATATATATGTGTGTGTGTGTTCATTTTTCTTAGAACGTTTCTTAGTAGGATTTCAAAAATAAACAAGTTTGAGAGGATGTGGTTGGTACGATACTGAAAAGTGAAAACTTCATAATTCATGGGTAAGTGGATGAAATCACATATATAAGTATCAATCTCATAATATTTCATTATTCCAAGAGACATTTGGTTTCCATAATATATTTCTTTTACAGAAATAAATAGTAGGTAATCTATAATAAAATCCAACAAAATAGCTATCCATGTAACATAAGCATAATCTCTTTCCTGACATATGTCAAGCGTTTGTGTTTGCTCTTGCTTTGTGTATTCATGTCTATTTCTTCAGAGCTTGGTTGCGTGCATGCATTTTTCCTTGCTTCATTTGATTTGTGCGGTTATAAAGCTTTGCTCTAGTGATCTCTATGATACAACACAAGTAGATGATTCCCTACTTGCTCAATATTGGAATCATAGGGAACTTTACATTTTTTAAACCATCCCGATCATCTTTCATGGTCTGAATTTGAAAGCAGTAATGTACTGTATGTAGATTTAAAATATCGGGAGGGCTTTGTGGCAAATGAAATGGATATTGATTGGCATTAGCTTATGGTATGGTATCTTTTAGGATATCAAATGGTTTAATTTTGGTTTGTATCTGTCTGAAATTCTGAACAATAATGGCTTAGGTTAGGATTAGGCTTGTCCCAGATGGTTTATGATCTAAAATCGATACAGGAATGAATTTAGACTGAAGATGATCTCTAGAAATTCATTAACTGGATTTTGGAATTTATGAAATTTAAGTGTAATGCTCTTGTTCGTAGGACACAGGAAACTGGCTGTTTGGTCATGTTTCAAGCTCCCTTTTCAGATGGTTTAAAATCTGTATTTTTGTTTTACCCATCTTGTTGATTTTAATCTGTCTTTCCAAGAAAGCCTTGTTTATTTTCTACTCTTATTCTCATTTTGGGCTTCATTCTAGAAGGTAGTTTAAGAGAACTGCGGAAACTGTAAATTGCCATTTCCTGTTACGGTGTATCAAATTTCCACTACGGTTCTACTTTTGCTTGTGATAGTCCAGTTCATCACTACCCATTTTTTCAATCTGTGTTTCTAATCACCTTATTGGTATGAATGTGCTGTATGAAACAAAATTTCAACTAAAAGTCTTATCATGGGTAGAGGGGCTATACAGCTAGTAGGTGTATCAGAACTCCAACTTGATAAATAGAGTAACGTTTGGACAAGGCTCTCATTGATTACCAAATTTGTTGTATCAGTTTTGATCATTTGCACGTTCGAGTCCTGGTTGTTGCCTGTCTTTGACATCATTAGTAGTTAGTAGGTGCAAGAGAGTGGTTTCAATGAATGGGAATGTTTATGTCTGTCATCCTACGTACTCTTACACTGTTAGACACCCATGCCATCTTTGTTATGCTGAAAACTCAAGGATTTCATTCGTAGATGCTGCCAAATTTATAAGAAATATAGAGGAAGAAAAGCATTTATATTGGGCTGATACAAAAGACGAGACATCCAGCCAGGGGCTGGCAACCTATTCAACTAGCCGTTGCCCCCAGCTGGTTGCAATACACAAAAAGGAAAATGAGAAACACAAAAAGTGACAATGCATATGATGCCCAGATATATTTTAAAAAGTTGTGAATTGTAATTGCATTTAACAACATAAATCGTAAGCCTCAAGATTAAGCCATTGAAAATTTTTAAAATGAAACTTGTTTGACATAATTAAAGATGAACACCTAACCTTAGACAATATAGTTATGCATGTTTAGTACTTGCTGGCACTCAAGCATAAGTATCTAATCAAAATCCTTGCTGACATAAGCGCTATTATAGCATCTTCTAGTTAACAACTCTGAGTAACTTAGTACTCTTTTTTACTAGAGTTCAGCAGGTTGCGTGTAAGGAAGCATCATGCCATTCTATTAGTTTAGGCAAACTTCATTCTTGTGGTACAGGTGAAGAGATTCATACATAGAGATAGAGCTACAAGAATGAGGATCTAGTTATCGGTAGGTTAAATAAAACACCATTTGTCATTGGGTTTTCATTGTACAATTCTCGGAATGCAAGCCACAAAAGAATGATAGGGAACATTAGGGCTTGTTCCACAAATTTCACAAAGAATGAGCTCTATTAAGCATCAGTAATGAACAAAAAGGTTGACCAATATTGGTCATGAGTCTCTGCAAGAAGATTGACATCTCCTTATCGAATGTTCTGTTCCGGAGGCATTATGAGCAGATCTTATTGCGATGAGAATCATCTCTAAATGTCTAGGTACGTGCTACCTGAAGGTGTAGCTTAAATTGTTAGAACTTGGGAAGATAGGTTGGATGTAATGATATCTTAGGTCACTTGTAGTTAAGAAGTTGGGTAAGCTGACATGTATGCAAACTTAAGCAATGTATGTATCATAACCTATGCAGTCTAATGGTCTTTACTGTTGACAATTCTTGACTAATAGTTGAGGTTATAAACAAGCATATGATGAACATCCTTCGGGTTGACAGGAAAAAACAATATATTCGTTAATTATAGTAGAGGTCATCCACTATACGTGAAACCGAGGACAGTGCATAGTGAACCTGAAGCAGTGGATCCTGGAAAACAAATAGGATGTCAGTTAGATTGTTCTGGCTCTGTTGCCAATGACAGACCTACCTTTTCTTCAATTGATTGACACTGATGCTGCATAAATGTGGTACTTTATGGCCACCTGTGGTTGGTAGTTGTGTTTGGACTTAGTGCTGAACTACTAAGGTGTCGATGTTTTTCTTCAAGGAAGCACTGATGGTTGTTACATTTCCCAGTATCCACATGTAATTTGTGCTTTAGGATTCCGTTTATCAGTAAACTATTTTCCTAGGTTGCTTTGTGTTGGTGCTCTATTTGCCATTCTGGCATATTTCACTATAACCAATGTCTTGCTTTGCTAACTCTCCTGGTTTCTCTAAACAAATGCGGGACCTGATATGGGAACATTTTGTTGTTTGTCCATCTGATGGTCCGCTCTTTCTTGTGCTCTTTAGTCATGGCTTTTGCACTGTGAATGTTTTGGCAGGAACACTCTCTTTGTCCTTGTGTGCTGCTTCGTTTCCTCTTGTCATTCTAAGCTACTACCAAAATTACGAGTAGGTACCAAGCGAGTGTTTATGAATATCATGCTGTTTTTAATACTCAGGTTGAGAGTTGAGAATGTTCTTTGCTTTCATTAACTACTAAAGATGCAAAATACACCCATAAAAGAAATGAGTACGGAAAGTAAAACCAGAGCTGTAGTTCTATGTAATATCCTTGTTTTTGAAATGGTCAATGATGTTCCGCGTCACTCGCGACTTAAGCTAGAGGACCTTGAAGTGAATCTTTTGAGTTGCAGGTGATTGTGTGGGCGTCTTCCTTTGCTCCTTGGTTGATTATAGATGAAGTTTCATGCCAGTGGCTACCTTAGAAACCAGGTAGATATGACTTTCGAGCAATAAGGGCTTGTTACTTGAATTGTTACTTTCCTTTTCATATTTGAAACTGATGAATATTCAACTTCACTTTATTGCTAGGGAGGACCTCATATATGATAACAGACAATAGTAGTTCCAGTTTGTAGGCTTGAAATTCACGACAGTAGAGTATTTATGTTAGAACACAACAATTGGTTAGGCAGATAGGTCAACACATTTAGTTAGAAACTTGTCTTTATTCTGGAACACCCCTTCCATTTAATGAACGTTGAGACCTGATACATGCAAGGGATCATCCTCGTTCAGCCTTGGTATAAAATGTGTAGTGTCAAGATTGTCTTCCGCCTTCTTGGTAGACATAAGACTAATGTATTTGGTGTGATGATTCTCTGATTCATAGGTAATGTCAGCCGACATTTGTAAACCAATGGATGCGGGGTAGGTGTTCTTATGCATATACTAACTGAGACGGAGTAAAAGATGCAAAATATGGTAGAATGAGAGAAACACTTAGGGTGGTTTGTACATTTGAAGAGGCGGCTAACTAGAGCTCCAGTGAGGTGTGAGAAATTAGATGCTTTGCACTTTACAAGAGACAAACGATGGCCTCAACAATGTCAAAGGGTCCAATCAAACATGACCTTGCTCTTTTGGAGTTAATTGGTGTACTGTATGACATGAGATAAAATGCAATGATGAACAATAAACCAATGTAGCCAACCTCATGTAGTGTGGAATATTAGGAGGTCCAGTCGAGATGCACTTTTAAGCTTTTATCAGAATCTTCTTTATTTGTGACAGGTGAATTCTAGTTATCTTGGGAATTTAGTTGGTTGGTTTTCTTGCTGATCTGTTGTAAAGGCGTACTCTGCTTTTCACAGAGGGAATGGATGAAAGAGGTTACTACAAAGGATTATTCTCATAGTTTGCCTTCCTAGCAACAGCCCCTTCACTTTAGGCATCAGGATTCCTTTTTTTGCAAAATCTGAGTTTTTCCCCTTTGTTCAATGGTTGACAAGGTTGGGTTTGACAAGCAAACCTGGTTCATGCAGGGTTGAAGGGAAACTTTGATTCTTTTAAGGAGCTGGAAGTAACATATCTAATTTCTCCCTTGATTTTAGTGAATATCTTAGGGTTTTCTTTGGATAAGGTTCCAGAGATGCACCTTTCGGATGGGAAGGTGGTGTTGACAATTGACACTGCATAGTAAAACTCACTAAAGCCTGGTTGGGATCACTATGTGCTGAATAAAAGGAATGAGGGAAGTGAATATGGTGTAGTGGAAGACAAATGTTTTTGGAAGGCATCTGATTGCATGATCATAGCAGTTAGGGCTTCATTTGAAAAGCAAGATGGCACAAGTGCAAAAGGATCTAATAAAATAAGGCCTGGAAATAGGAAGGACTATCTACGGCCTCCTTTGCATGTTTCATGCGGATGGTTGGTTTATCCATTTTTAGATAAAACCTCTGCTTATGCTTGTACTTACCTTTTTTGTGGTTGTCATGATTTTCATGTGGAATTGGGCCCATCTTTTTTTACCCTCTTGGCTGTTGTTTTTGCTTGGGGAGGGTGCTAAATCTATGCGATCAATCAACTTTGAAATTCTTGGGCACTCGGTTGAACCTCAGTAGACTGTTGGAATGTAATGCTGATTCTGTTGCGACTAGTACTGGTTATGTTTAGTCTCCTTGTATAGGTGAAAATCTGGATTCAGGTAGTATGCACATCCAGGTGATGTAATCCATGACCTTCAACTTGGACGTTCTTTTTAGTTGAGCCCATAGCCAGGAGGGTGTGGCTTTTTCTGCTGGTTATGTTTAATCTTTCTGCCAGGTAGGAAGCCTTATATAGGCCATAACAAGTGCTATTGTCATTGGACTGCTACATATTCTCAAGCCTCAACTTTTATTGTGTCGGTTGTTCAGTTCTTTTGTCGAGAAGAATTGTGCTTTGATCACTGTTTGACCGGCTTCAGTACCTATCAGCCTTATCATGCACATTAGATGCTGCAGCCATTGCAGCCATATGGGCAAATGTTTTATGCAATTTTCCTTCCTCTTCCTCAGGAAGTACTTCCTTTTTATGGGGCGTTTCAGAACCTAATATTAATTTTGTTAACAAAGTGTTAAATCTTATGTTTTATCCCATGAACTGCATGAAATAAATTTTGTTAGTTGTCAACAGAACTCATCATGAGGCTATTATGGAAAATTTTGTTGTGTTGCCAAGAGAACATAGAACAAGTGATTTATGATCAATGATTTTGAACATTTTGTATCAAAAAGAAAGGCCTACGTTTGAACACTCAGGCAAACGATGTTGATGTTTCAAGAAGCAGCGCACCTAAAAGTTGTGGATGTGACTGCAAAGAGGCTGACAATGCCCTGTACGGTGCTGGAAAGAAACCAAAAATGTAAATGTGCTTATGACCTGGATAGATCAGAATGACAGATAAGAGTCCATGAGTTCATCGGAGCTTTTTTATGGTAATGTTCAGTTTCGATTCTGGTCAGCTATCTGCTGATAGATGCATGTGAAGCTGTTGGTGCTTTCATTCAAGTGATTGTAGAGCTCCCAATAGGTGCTCATGTAAATCAAATGAAGTTATGGTACCCATGAGTTAATCCCTTAGATCCCTGCAGGAAACACAGAATGTTTTCTACTAAAAGAGCAGCATTGTAAGAGGAGAGATATTGCATAGACTGAAGATTTGTAAGTTGATCTGTTGAATAATTGCTCAATATGGATGGTTAAGGCTTGGCTTTGGTTCTGTTTGGGTATGAGCTGATATTAGGAATGCATGTGAAAGTTTCTGGTGTTACTCATTCTGGTGGAGGAAGAGCTTCTTGCAAGCGGTCATATGGATCAAATAAACTTATAATCTCTTAGAATGGAGATGGGTGATAGAAACCATGAATGGTCCTACTAAAAAGACGGGCTTAGTAAACTGAATGCAGCAAAAGACTGAAGATGTGGAAGTTTCTCGATAGACAAACTTTTCAGAATGGAACGCTGAAATGTTTTTTGTGGATGTTTTTATGGGTGAGACAACATTCTGTTGAATGACTGGTTAAAAATTCACCAGGCTTACTGTGCAAATCATCAGTGGCCTAAAACGAGCTAAAGAAATAACATGATTAGGTTTGCATTTCCTTCATCGCAAACAATGTATTTGGATTATCTTTAGCAAGTGTTTGATCATATTTAAATTTTTGGAATGAATGCAAATGTCTTTGTTGAATGAGTATGTTGGCCATCGAGTGTTGAAGCATTCTAACATGGAATAATATGAATAAGCAGGATGCTAAGACTTGATGAGGATGCTTTATTGTGGGAAACTTGACTTGAACTACAGTTTTCCTTAATAATGTATGGTCCACCAAAATAGTTTCAGCTGTCACATATACACGTGTGCTAAATGTGGAGGCTAATCTGAATGCGGAGATGGTTCTTCTTTGTCGCATTATATTTGTACATTATGCTAGATGCTTTGTTGTTGACTCTGACTTGGGTGGGAGATGTCCAGCTCACTAGACTTTACGGTCAAGAGTGGAGACTCTGCAGCATTGGGTCCTGTTCCTGATGGGAAAGCCACAAGATTCACTAACTATCATCTTCTTGCTTTAGGACTACAACAACTACAACAACAACTAAGCCTTTTAACATACTAGATGGGGTCAGCTACATGGATTCTTTGTTTCCACAGAGCCCTATCATGTGACATGCTGGCAGTTAACTCAACATGAGTTAGATCATTCTTTATTGTTTCTTTCCATACATGGTTCTCACTTCTCAGGCCAACTTTGGGGGGAAATCCAAATACCATTGGCTCCTAAATCTGACTACTCATATCTGAGAATCAGAGCATTCAATTCAAACATGGCCTTAGTAACAATTTTCAAGCATCAGGTGGTCATTGTACTTTAGAAAGTGAATGCACCCCCAACTGAACAATTACAGGCTGCCAAATAAATCATGTATTCTGGATGTATATGAACAAAACTTTGAGTAGGTTGCCTTTCAGTGTTGAGAGTGTCATGTGAAATCTTCTACACGTAGCATATCATTGCAAAACGTCTCAAAGAAGTATCAGATAATTCCCCTAAAATCTGGAAGTTTTGTTGCTGTTTTGTACCACCAGAAACACAGAAGGTACATGTGCAGATTATTTTTGACATCTTTTAAGACATTCTGTGATCATCGTTTTTTCTCAGAGTTGAGGCTTGAGTACTGAACTTTTCTTATGCCTATTTCCGGTTGAATACTGTAATAGGCCTTATATCATCGTGTGGTAATTGGAAGTAATGCATCATTGTTGTATGTCGTAACAGGGTCAAGTGATAATTCCTTTCTTCTATGTATTTGTTGTTTAGATGTCATAAGGATCGGTTCAACTAATTTAGTTGAAGGGGACATTGTGATGTTGGGTTTATGCTTACTTTTGATCGAGTTAGAAGGTATATTTCATCCTTTCTATTGCTTTTCTTTTTATCTTTCCTATTTTGTTGTTTTTTCACTCCAGAACTTGAAATCCCTGTCCTTATTTCAAGGGGTTAAGTCTGTTGCTACATGTTTTAGTGCCTACTTTCTTGTTGCTCAAAGGTACTTTGTAGTAGGTTGATTGATTTTTAGTATAGCCTGTTTCAAGAAATGATGCACATTCAATTGCTAGATTAAAGATCTAGAATATCATGCTTCATAATTTATGAAGATAGTAATGATATACACACCATGACCTAATATCATAATACCAGCATCAGTTTAGATTGTATTTTAGATTGCAGTCATAGCCTTATTGTGATATATATTGTCAAGCTTCATAATTTATGAAGATAGTAATGATCTACACATTACGACTTAATATCATAATTTTGAAGATTTGCCGTTTCATGTCCTGTGCAACATAGTTTGCCAGCATAGCAGACTCCAGAATGCTTTCCCTCATTGGCTAGTGCCTACCAAGTTAGTTGTTGCATTCCGTGTGTCACAATACTGTGACGAGGTTAAGAGAAGTTGATAGATGGAGTAACAGTAAGGGAAGAAGAAACTATGACGTCGGGAAAGATGGGCAGGGGGTTTGGACGGTTGCTAGAGTCAAACCAGGAATGGGAGGAACTCACCAGCAAATGTTGTTTAGACTCGAAGATATAAGTCTATTTATATCTCAAAGCTGTTGGTGTTGGGTCTATGAATTTCAGTTGGTTAGGCGTCTAACTTATCTTGTGGATGCCTTCAAGAAAAAACAATCAAACTAAACTGATTAATTGTGGGATTACTAGGCTGGTAACATAGAAGGTCGTAGGACATGGAGGAACCTAGGTGAAAGCCGAATGCGAAGGGAGAAGTTTTTCCAAAATGTAAATTTATGCTTGTGTTGGTTGGTGATTTAGATGGAGACTATGGGACAAGAAAGAACACTCATCTAATACGATCTATTCTTGATGGGAAGCTCTTCTCTATTGCTTGTCATTTGCAATACGATTGGTGTACTGCTGCCTTTTGTACTCCTCTGTATATTGAATTAGTACATGTAACCTAGATTATTTGCCTTTATATTACATGGTTTGTCCTGATAGGGCATTTGCATATTCACATTCTATATCGCAAAATTTAAGAGCAACTGACATGGTTTGTCCTGATAGGGGCTTTGCATATTCACATGCTTGAGCTATCCTTTGTGCTTTTGTACTCAAGGTTGCAAGTATTACGTCATTGTTCACTATAGAGGTGAATAGTCAGATGTGTATTATGTGAAAATCATTCCTTTCTTTCTTAAAAGCTTCAGTCATTATGATACTGTTACTAACTACATAGAAGTCGGGTTAGATATGAAACATGTGCACGGCGTGTGACTATTAAAAGACTAATATATGATCAAAAGTTTGAGACGTTAGCTTATTATTTTGTACATTGATAAGACAATTACAAGACTAAAGAACCAAACAAGATAGTGAAACCTAATTGCTTACATTATTAACTAAGTTTCTGAATATAAAGAAGCTTAACTCTTAAGGACTAAAACAACCTAAGTTATAAGTAGAAACCAATCAGATTGAACTTTATGTTGTGGAAGAATACCATATGATCACACTTACCTTGGGAAACAGCTTGGTTGTTGTTGGAATAAGAATCTACAACATAAAAACACAATTTCATGGAAATTTGGATTGCATGGAAATGCTGAAAACTTTGGTTGTAATGAAGATGATGGACACAAATAATGAGTCATTTTGGCGATTTCTTTTTTAGTATCTAGAACTACCTCCAAACTTCTATTTGGAGCAACTTCTGTTTCTGGTAGCGTGTACACAATAACTTCTGGGTGTGCCATCTTTTACAACACCAAGTTTAGAAGACAAGGCTCAGTACTGCCACGGGTATGTCCAACAACCTAACGGGTATGTCCAACAACGTACATTTGTTTTTACGTAAACACTTTCCTGGTAAATTTCATTTGAAATGGAAGATTGCTTCTCATAAAGTTATTAAAGACTAGTCTCTTTGAGATGTATAATGAAGATATGCAAACTTTACAATACTGAAAACAATCGTATTTGTTTTGCAACATTTCTCCTCCATGAAGGTCAAGTTGGAATGTAGCTCCTTTCTTTACTGGAAATTGTCAGAAAGTCCATGGCAAATGCTTTTAAAGTGTCAGTGTCCGCACTCCTCAATTAGGGTGGAAATGCCACAAGGCATCTTCTGAATCTGCTAGCCTTGTACAGTAGAAGTTGTACCGGAGGGTATAATATAGTGCTGTATCGCATGAAGATGCTAAATGTTGTCCAGAAAGTTGGTGAAATTTATTAGCTGAAGATATTGGTCTCGTTTCAGTAGTGGTGTTTTAGTGTTTCAATTAATGGCCTTTGATGCTTTATGTTCTAAGAAGGAAATGGTGGGTGGTAACTTTTCCATGTTTCTTTTATTTAGTCTATTCACTTTAATCATGAATAGAACAAATGGTAGGTAATCTGATTTTTTTGTATGATCAGATGCAAGTTCAGTTCGGTAGTAAAGTAAATACGTTCTATCTTAACTTATGTGGTGCATAAACTGCGTCAACATCTGAAGTTGATTGTTTGGTAAATTTGCAAACTTGTGGAGTAGATTCTTCCTAGGATTCTTAACTAGTTTGGCCATGGAAAGGGGGTAGATTCAACCAGTGCTTTAGAACCCGTTAGTCTTGCTTCCCTGATAATAGACAAAATGGAACTAAAATCACGGGGACATTGTAGCGCTTGATTAGTTAATGCATGTTAAAGTTGTGCTGTAGATTTGAGCCAACCCTCTTTCAGGAATATGTTGAGCTTGACGGCCCATACACTAGATTGATTTTGGACATCGGTAGGTCATGAATGTCAACAATTCCTGTGTCCAGTGATTAGTCTGCCTGGGTTCTCATTCGAACTTGATAACTTAGTAATTCCGCACCCAAACTTGAGAACTTAATAATGTACTGTCCGAAGCTTCCTTGGCATAGGAGTGGAATTAGATCTTCTCATGCTCACTGTCGTCGCAACAATCACTTGTTTTCTAATCTCTATTCTCTCTTTAAAGTGTGTATTTTGTGATATTTTGCAAGGTTCACTTCGTGGCTTCTCTTTCTTAGAGGGGCTACTACTACGTCCCATGTATTTCACCATCTTTTATATGCAGAAATGTTTTTGATCTTCATTCTTATTTTCTGTAATCCATAGGAATGGATATTGTATTTTTAATGTGTTGGTGAACAAAGAGGCATGTTGTATCAGGTGGAAAGGTGGTTTGTTTTAACCTTGAAAGATGGTACCTATAATTTGAATGGCTGTTTGTTCAAGTGTTGATCCGTCACTAATACTCTGCATATCGAAAATGCGCGGGGACAAAGGGCTTATCGTGATGAGGCCTGTCGGGGCAGCTAGCCGAAGCTAATTTTGGGTCGCTAAACTCTGCAACTCATTTCGAGTTCCAGCCCCCTTAATTTAAAGGATTGCCCCCTGAATTAGGTGCAATCCTTGGTTCATGTCCTTGAACACGCACTGTATGCTTGTCGTGTCAAGAGTCGGATGCCTCAGGTGGAAGTATTATGACGCAACTGCTTGAAATCACAACCACGGAAAGGGGGTATGTACGCCGCTCGTGTACGTGGGTGCTCTGGTCATTGCTGCACGGCCTCGAAAATGACGAGCTATTATATCAAAAATTGGTTTATACAAACCATCACCAAGTATCTCATCTTTGGTCCAAACCAAACGGCGAGCGGGATACCACAGAGTGCACCTAAATAAACCGTTGTTTTGTGATTGCCTTATATCTAGTTAAACCACCCACAAGAGCCACGTACTGGCTCTTTGCCAGAATGCCCAGCGATGGGTCCTACGGAATGAATGATCCAGACCCTAAAAACAATAGTACTTCACAATAAGCATGTGTGATCAAATGGAATAAAGCGATTCCATAAGAACCTATACCCAAAGCTACCGAATGATCGCACGGGCATTGCATTGAGGAATGCTTCCTTGCAATGGAAGCCACGGCTAGGTTAAGTTGAAGGATCTAAACCATATGGTATCAACTAGTGGAACGTCACCTAGATTTTTTTTAGGTTGGGCAAACAGCCCCTGCTTTTTCCTTAATGGTGGCCGGTTTTCCTTACGATGGGGCAAGATTATACGATGGCCTCTGTAGCATAACTGAGAAGTTCAGCAATAGGATATACTTCTTTTTGCATTCCCAATTTTTGGGGGCTCACACTCCCCACTTTACATGAATGAACGTTGAGTTAGTTGCTCCATCTCCAACCAATCGAGCTTGGCCAGGTAACTGGCCAACCAACTCGAACTCCCTTGTATATTTGCGAGCTAGAAGATGACTGAACCAGTGATATGTTTTTAGGGGGTGTGCTGTGTAAGTAAAGTAAAGACATCTAATTGTGACGTGAAGAAATTGCCCATTCACCTCCCAAGTGGTTGCGTCCTTCAAATATGAATCAAAAGCTACCGGCGCTGATAAATATTGACTTAGTTTCTTAGGATTCTGTGAAGCAGTTTGAAGTTATTAAATTTGTTCAAGAATTGTCCCCTTCTGATTGTGGCCAGCAAATCCCGTGTTTCGGTTGCGATGACAGAATTGCTTTCACTCTGAGCCAGCCAAGCGGTGGGAGCTCACCAACTGTTAAAGGTGTATGTACATGAAATATTGAAGAGGATGCAATCGCTACTAGACCTTTTGGAAACCAATGTGATATTCTGCACTAGTTACTCCCTTAGTCAAATAGCTTAGTCAGGATTGTTCTTTTTCTCTGTTGACTTCATGATTATTTGTAATATCTCAAGGATTGTGATCTGCATATGGGACAATGTTCCGGCGTAATTCTATGTAATTTAATTGTAGGCTACATTACTTATAAGGTGTATGTAACAAATAGTTGATGTCCAAATACTATCGAGTGGTTGGCCGCTTCATTTTGAAATTCATTTGATGTGAATCTAGGTTTAAGGTACCACGGTATGATATGAGATACCACATCGCCGGAATTGTTTGTCAAGTTCAAGTATCATATATTAATGATCGTAGGCCCTCAATCCATGATACAGGTCTAACGGTAGAGAAGATATTATGGATTGTGTTCTTATGAAATTTGAACATATTCATTTGGAAGAGTGTAATTCATTAGATATTTTATATGTTTTATAGAAATTGCCCAAATAAATTGTTCGTAGTGGGTAAAGAATAACTTTATTTATTAAATTGATACAAAGGTTATTATCCGGGTCTGGATATTGATGTGAGCACAGCCATGAGTATGTGTCGAAGGTGCAGCTTTTAAAAAAAAAAGTATGTACAACAGAAGCATGTCACGTGTTGGCATGTATAAATTAATTTGTATATGAACTGAGTGTCTTAACTCCGTAGGTCAAGATGTGTTATTTTATATCATAGCCACACATTTTTATAATTGATCAACATTACATCCAAATTATCAAGTACACCAAACACTGATTTCTTGGATGTTGGAGACTCAAGTACAGGATTTCAGTCCATAATCAGAATAAAGAATACCATCTTCAATGCAGCGCTCCGCACCCTCCAGGTTTTTGTAGGTAGTGAACACTTCAAAAGATACTCAGATTCTTGTAGTTGAATGCCAACATGAGACATGATAGAGCATTTTGGAGACTAAGATTTCATATGGCCAACTCAATTTACTGCCGGACAGGGATTGGTTTTCAGTTTGGGTATAATAAAGTCTGCGATAGGACCTGCTCAGATGCGGTTTATGAGGTATGGACCTGTTGCATAATATCTTTAACCTACATGGAAACTTTAGGCAATCGAACCTCAGCTTGTCGCATTCGCACCCTAACACTGCGAAATTTGTATAGTATCGTGCCGAGTCGCAGTTTTAGTACAAGGCACATTGTAAGATTGCGGAGATCACTGCCTAAGAGATTCATGTGGTGTTTGTTTCTATGGATTGCTGGACTATTGGCCCGATTGAATTAGTTCTCACTTGCATGCAAATGGAAAGAACAATCCATTTTGTAAAGACAAAGGATAAATAGTGATATAGAGTGAATAAAATAAGACATATTCCGAATAGGGATGTGATATTGACGCAACCCGTGTAACTTCGATCCGACCCGACATAGATGGGGCAAGAAAGAAAATCGGAACCCGTAGGTATACCCGTCCCCCATCGCCATACCTAATTCCGAAGGACAGTGCAGTCAATGTACATGCGTAACGTTAGCCAGAAGAGTGCTGGCTGACAACGGACGACATTTGAAATTCAAATCCTGACCGCTGGATCGGTGTTCGTTGGCAACCTTCCAACGGCCAGCAGCTGCCCATTTCAAACCCACCACACACTCCTCGAGATGGATGCTTAACATAGAGCCGTTACGGACCCTTGTGCACTACAAAACCCAACCTTCTCTACAGCCATTCATCCGTTCTCTCTCTCTCTCTCTCTCTCTCTCTCTCTCTCTCTCTCTCTACAGCAAAATGCGTGAGATATTGCATATTCAAGGAGGGCAGTGTGGAAACCAGATCGGTGCCAAGTTCTGGGAGGTTGTGTGCGCCGAGCACGGAATCGATGCCACCGGAAGGTACCGTGGTGATTCCGACCTGCAACTTGAGAGAGTCAATGTTTACTACAATGAAGCCAGCAGCGCCCGCTTTGTTCCTCGGGCTGTGCTCATGGATCTCGAACCCGGCACGATGGATAGTTTACGGTCTGGACCTTTCGGCCAGATTTTCAGGCCTGATAACTTTGTTTTTGGGCAGTCTGGTGCCGGAAACAACTGGGCTAAGGGGCATTATACTGAAGGAGCAGAGCTTATCGACTCTGTTCTTGATGTCGTGAGGAAGGAGGCCGAGAACTGTGACTGCTTGCAAGGTATAAATTCAAATCTGCATTTCCGTGATAAATTTTATGCTTACTTTCTCCGTTTTTCCTTCTCTCCTAAGGTTTCTGACACTGTGGTGGAACCGTATAATGCTACTCTCTCTGTCCACCAGCTCGTCGAAAATGCAGATGAATGCATGGTACTGGACAATGAAGCCTTATATGACATTGGTCAGCTGAACTCTGATTTACGAAAGCTTGCAGTTAACCTGATTCCTTTCCCTCGTCTGCATTTCTTCATGGTGGGTTTTGCTCCTCTTACATCCAGAGGATCCCAGCAATACCGGGCACTTACGGTGCCTGAACTAACACAACAAATGTGGGATGCCAAGAACATGATGTGTGCCGCAGACCCGAGGCATGGCAGATACCTCACAGCGTCTGCTATGTTCCGCGGAAAGATGAGCACCAAGGAGGTTGATGAGCAAATGATCAGTGTTCAAAACAAGAACTCTTCCTACTTTGTTGAGTGGATTCCCAACAATGTGAAGTCCACTGTTTGTGACATCCCACCCAAAGGCCTGAAGATGGCATCAACTTTCATCGGAAATTCCACATCGATTCAGGAAATGTTCCGGCGAGTAAGCGAGCAATTCACGGCCATGTTCAGGAGAAAGGCTTTCTTGCACAGAATACCAGCAGTATCAAGATGCTACGGCGGATGAGGAGGGAGACTATGAAGAAGAAGAAGAAGAGGTTGAGGAGATGTAATCCGAGTTTTGTTCTATTCTTCACTATCTGCAACTTCCAGTTGCCTTGCGATTTTAATTGGGCATTTATTCTTGTCGGATTTTGATTTCTCTGTTCCTGTTAGCCTCATGTAGTAGTAAAGCCATGTTATTTTTGTTTCGTCTTCCGGGTTATATAATCAGCAGTTCCATTTCTTAAATCTTTGCCACATACTTGTTTGCACATGCACAGTGAAGAAAAAATTAGTGACAGACATTAATGTCTCACCGATCTTTTGAAGCCGAGATATTAATATCCGTAATCTTTACACTGTGCTCAGCTTAAGTGGGGTCCAGAGCGTTGTGGGATTCTCTTACGCTCAGCAAGTTCGATACCCGGAGAGCATACATGTGTGGATAATGTTAGGCTTCGGCCTCCCATTTCAATCGTAAAAAGAGCTGAACCTTAGTTCACCGGTGGGGCTCTCTTACGCTCACTTGCAGGTGGCAACAAGTTCGATAACCGGAGGGCGGCACATACATGTGCGTGGTATGTTAACGGTTGGCCTCCCATTTTAACCA
Source organism: Brasenia schreberi (assembly GCA_036023115.1). Classification (NCBI taxonomy): domain Eukaryota; kingdom Viridiplantae; phylum Streptophyta; class Magnoliopsida; order Nymphaeales; family Cabombaceae; genus Brasenia; species Brasenia schreberi. Next base: position 18,843,372 of record JAYKKT010000060.1, on the reverse strand, counting down.
TTAAACAGAGCTCAATGAATCTAAGTTCTGAATCTGCCTATCTTTCTTGAAGTTCAAACTGAACCTAACCCAACCGGTCCATGGACGAATCAAACATGGATGAGATTTTAACTGGTGAAGTAGCTGGACTTGAACTTTAAGTGTTAATCCATGCATTCTCTGCTTAAGACAGAAAAGTGAGATTCACTCTCTGTAACAAGTCGAAGAAGAACAAACTTGAGTAAATACTGTTGTTATTCAAGCAGTCAAACGATTGAAGGCTTTGTGGCTCTCTTACGCTCACTTGCAGGTGGCAAGTTCGATAACCGGAGGGCGGCACATACATGTGCGTGTGGATATGTTAACGTTTGGCCTCCCATTTTAACCATTAAAAAAAGGTGAATCTAAGTTCTGAATCTGCCTTTCTTGAAGTTCAAACTGAACCTAAACCCAACTGGTCCCTGGACGAATTAAACATGGATGAGATTTTAACTGGTGAAGTAGCTGCCATCATTGACCTGAACTTTAAGTGTTAATCCATGTATTCTCTGCTTAAGACAGAAAAGTGAGATTCACTCTTTGTAAGAAACAAGTCGAAGAAGAACAAACCTGAGTAAATTACTGCTGTTATTCAAGCAGTCAAACGATTGAAGGCTTTGTGTTTTAGGAAAAGACTTGTAGGTTTTCGTACGTTGAGGATGCATGGAAGTAATTAGGTTAGCCTTTTTCTTTTGTTTTGTTCTTCAGTATTGAAAGCAATATGAATGACTTGGTTTCAGAATACCAGCAGTATCAAGATGCTACGGCGGATGAGGAGGGAGACTATGAAGAAGAAGAAGAAGAGGTTGAGGAGATGTAATCCGAGTTTTGTTCTATTCTTCACTATCTGCAACTTCCAGTTGCCTTGCGATTTTAATTGGGCATTTATTCTTGTCGGATTTTGATTTCTCTGTTCCTGTTAGCCTCATGTAGTAGTAAAGCCATGTTATTTTTGTTTCGTCTTCCGGGTTATATAATCAGCAGTTCCATTTCTTAAATCTTTGCCACATACTTGTTTGCACATGCACAGTGAAGAAAAAATTAGTGACAGACATTAATGTCTCACCGATCTTTTGAAGCCGAGATATTAATATCCGTAATCTTTACACTGTGCTCAGCTTAAGTGGGGTCCAGAGCGTTGTGGGATTCTCTTACGCTCAGCAAGTTCGATACCCGGAGAGCATACATGTGTGGATAATGTTAGGCTTCGGCCTCCCATTTCAATCGTAAAAAGAGCTGAACCTTAGTTCACCGGTGGGGCTCTCTTACGCTCACTTGCAGGTGGCAACAAGTTCGATAACCGGAGGGCGGCACATACATGTGCGTGGTTGGCCTCCCATTTTAACCATTAAACAGAGCTCAATGAATCTAAGTTCTGAATCTGCCTATCTTTCTTGAAGTTCAAACTGAACCTAACCCAACCGGTCCATGGACGAATCAAACATGGATGAGATTTTAACTGGTGAAGTAGCTGGACTTGAACTTTAAGTGTTAATCCATGCATATGTTAACGGTTGGCCTCCCATTTTAACCATTAAACAGAGCTCAATGAATCTAAGTTCTGAATCTGCCTATCTTTCTTGAAGTTCAAACTGAACCTAACCCAACCGGTCCATGGACGAATCAAACATGGATGAGATTTTAACTGGTGAAGTAGCTGGACTTGAACTTTAAGTGTTAATCCATGCATTCTCTGCTTAAGACAGAAAAGTGAGATTCACTCTCTGTAACAAGTCGAAGAAGAACAAACTTGAGTAAATACTGTTGTTATTCAAGCAGTCAAACGATTGAAGGCTTTGTGGCTCTCTTACGCTCACTTGCAGGTGGCAAGTTCGATAACCGGAGGGCGGCACATACATGTGCGTGTGGATATGTTAACGTTTGGCCTCCCATTTTAACCATTAAAAAAAGGTGAATCTAAGTTCTGAATCTGCCTTTCTTGAAGTTCAAACTGAACCTAAACCCAACTGGTCCCTGGACGAATTAAACATGGATGAGATTTTAACTGGTGAAGTAGCTGCCATCATTGACCTGAACTTTAAGTGTTAATCCATGTATTCTCTGCTTAAGACAGAAAAGTGAGATTCACTCTTTGTAAGAAACAAGTCGAAGAAGAACAAACCTGAGTAAATTACTGCTGTTATTCAAGCAGTCAAACGATTGAAGGCTTTGTGTTTTAGGAAAAGACTTGTAGGTTTTCGTACGTTGAGGATGCATGGAAGTAATTAGGTTAGCCTTTTTCTTTTGTTTTGGTTTGGCAAACCAGGTGAGGAAGATGGCCTGACTGGTGAGGATCATTGACAGTCTTTAGCATTGTTACGGGAGATTGAGAATTTATAACCCCCTTTAATGTTGATATGTTCTTTCAAGCAGAAGTTATGATGGGCAACACATCAGAGATCTGGTCTTGTGGAGTGTTGTGTTATTCTTACTGAGCGTCTCCTATTTGATGATCAAAATCTTGCAGTTCTTTATCAGTAAGTATTCAGGTTTAACCTTGAATTGGGGTTCTTTCTTTTGAACTGTTATAGAATCCAAATGTTCAATAAAGCTATGCGATATAAATGCAGGCACATAAGGTATGGGAGTGCACAATCACTGACATTCACATACATGCGCGCGCGCACACACACATATGTAGTCTCATGCAATCTTGCAGGTGAAGCAGCAACTCTCCACTGCACATTCCCGTTTAGCTTTCTGTTTCTGAATCAATGTTTTCTACGTTCTGACATATCATTTCGAGCTTCAAAAACGAAAAAGCTTTTTCCCGGCCATTACTCTGATTCCAAATCCCGACCCCACAATGTTTGACAAATTATACGTACTCTGCAAGGCGCATTAAATTTGAGTCGTGCACATATGAAGTGGAGAAACACTTTGTGCCCCCTCCCTCCCCTCTCTCTTTCGTTCTTTTTATGGTTATGGTGGGGAGCCAAACTCCAGGTTTGCTGGGTATCGAACTCATGACCTGCAACTTGTGAGTTGAGACACTTAGCCTGGTGAGCTATGGTTCGGAGTGCACTTCAATGATTCTATCCCGTGTTAACTAGACCTGGCAAATCGGCTCATCTGCTCGGGGTTTTTGAGTTCGGATCAAGAGTGGACAGACCCAGATCCGACCCCATTTTAATTTGTATGACATTCTTTGAACTAGGACCCGACCAGGTCGTGTTCGGATCAACTTCGAGTGAACCCAAACGTGTATAAAAAATACACATATATATGTAACAGTACAGAGACACATACACATTCACTTTTTGGTCTGTTCCGGGTCGATCCAGCACACTTTTGCCGTGTTGTTATTCTCTTTGCAGAAAAACTGAAAACTGATCTGGACCCCAATTTTTCGGATCCGGTTGGGGTTGGGTTGTCAGGTCAGATCCAAAATCGCCAGGTCTAGTTTTAATATCATATAGATTGAATGGCAAGCAATGCTACACAACCAGCTTCCTTATCGAGCCTAACATTTCGAACCTCTGCATCCCTCGACATATGAGCTCTCCTTGTATGAGGCAACCCTTGGCTGTGGGTAAGATATGTGCATTTAATATAATCTCCCCGCTTCACATTTTTCTTCTTATCCGCTTAGCTTTTGGATTGTTTGGAGCCCAAATTGGTCGTGGCCGTCAGTCTTGGTCTTTCGGTTCCCAAAAGCAAGTGGTCTAGCCTTGCCATACTTCATCATTGATTGCTTGTTTACCTTGTATTGGAATCACCTCATGGTGATTCTCCGCCGGCCTAAACATTTGGCAGTCGATCAACGATAATAACAATAATAGTAATAGAAACTACAACCTATCCTACTGTAAAAAGAAAAAACCAATCATTCAACATCATTCCTGTATGGGAATGGAGCTGAGAAGTGGATGATTTAAACTAATTGAAACATCATTTTCCTCTACCAGTGATCCAGCAGGAACAAGAAATATGTCAGAAAAGCCAAACTTGCAGAGCAATAGGAGAGGCCTGCCAAACACTAGCTTCTGTACTCCTCTGTAAGCGAGTGACCGTCAGTGGAATTCTATTTTGGCTCCAACAATGAAAAAATCACCATTTTCGGTCTTCTCTCGAGCTTAAGCATGATCGAAATTCAGAATCTTTGTGATCTCAACGTTCCATGGATTTGGAAAGTTATATTTCAGAGATCAGCTTAACTGGAAGGCAGATAAAGAAAGAAAGAAATCACCACAATTAACATAATATCACCGGAAAGTACCAGAATGCATGAAATTGAAGGTCTAAAATATGCTACAATACAATAAAGAAATCAAGATAGTGGGAAATAGATGTTATGAAACAAGCTGAAGGTTAAGTATGGATGCACATGCAAACAAGTAGATATGAAGGGGACTAAAGAAGGGGATAACTTTTATATATGTACACATATATGTGTATGTGTGTTTGTGTGTGTCCAACATGAACAACCATCGTATCAAATGCAGTTACAAAATTCATAACTCCTGCTGCTATCTCCAGAACATTTAACATACAATTAGGCAAACCGAAAACCACTCCAACAGTTCAATAGCAGATTAAACACAAAAAAAATGTGAGTATACTACAATTCAGGAATGTACAACAGAAGATCAAGATCACTTATGATCCTTTACTTCTTTGCATCATATAAACCCCCAACAATCTTTTATCCTGAACCTTTACTCCTTACTTCTTAGCATCATGCACGACCTTATCTCCAACAGTTTTCATCTTCTCGCACTTGAGATCCACAGGGTCGGCGATGAACTCCGGGGCTATCAGATTCTTCTTGAAGTAGAGCCTCTTCATCAACAGCAATGCCATTGCAGCCACCACACCAAACGCGACACCAACAATAAGAGAAACCAGAGTTCCGGCCACACTACTCTTCTTCTTTTCATTCACAGTATCCTTACTGAGTTCCGGAAAATCCCGAGGGTCCAAGGGCTCAGAATGCAACGTAAAGGCCGAGTAGCGCTTGCTGAAACTCCATGAGTATAAAGTAGCGATCTGCGACGAGTTCTCATTCGAACCGCCGATTCCGACAAACATTTCATTGTGCCAAACCTTCGAAAGATCAGCTGAATATGAAATCACCGGCACGAATCTCCGGAAATCGCTTGAGTTCCCGAATCTAACGTCCACCACCCTCGAGTTCGAGTCGTACCTAATGCAGCAATTCAATTGTTCCCCACCATTCACCACCAAGCCGACTCTGGGAGCATCCCTCACCATGATCGAAATAAGACCAGCCGAAGCATCAAACTTTACCAGGAAGAAACTGGAATTTCCGCCTAACCCCTTACCGTCGATAGAGAGCAAATCTTTGGGCGTGAAAGCGAATATGATGTGTCCGCCATCGCCGGGGGAAAGAGAGAAAGAGAAGCAAGAAAAGAACGAAATGGGTTTCCTCGCTCTTCCTCTAAACACTGGAATGGGGTTCCTGTAGATAACGCTGCCCGAGCTCCACGCCGAACCATTGGTGATTCTAACGGCGGAACCGTTCAAGGACGCGTCGCCGAAAAGATTGAGGCCCAAGTCGCTCACCGAGTCTTCAAATCTAGGGAAAGAGAAAGATGGTCGGTAGGAGAAATTAGAGTCCGGGTCGGGGATTGCAGAGGCAATGGAGAAGAGATAGCGCAGGATGAAGAAGAAGAACAAAGAGAAAGCAGCCATTGTTGTACCTCACGGTGAGAGAATAAGGAAAGAGGGGAATGTGGGAGCTCTCCTTTCTGGTTTCTAGGGTTATTGGCGTTAGGGTTTTCTGAGGATTTTTTGGGGTGGATGAACAGTAAAGAGAATGTGAGAGAGAGAGAGAGTGGTGGTTTGTTTTTGTGTAATTGAACACAGAAAATAACGCCTTTTGGTGACCGGCGCCTCTGCTAGCCTGGAATGGCGCTTTTCCCTACTTTTGCTTTCTCCCTACTTTCCTCTCTCTTTGTTGTTTTGTTGTTGTAATTTCATAAAGCTCCAAATATTTCTTCAAATGACTAAATAGTTTTTTAATTCTACCAGTCGTTCCATCATTTCACAAAAGTACATCCAAGTTTCTCGGTTTTTCAATTTGATGAAAGTACTTATCAGTTTAGTCGAAATGCTTAACGCTCGATGTAGTACGTGAATGGCTACGTCAACTGCTGTATCACCTACCAAGTCACATCATCAGCCACGCCAATATTGTCTACCATGTCATTTGCCACGTTAACATCGTTTACACGTCAATTTATATGTATTCTTATACTTAAATATAAGGTATATTAAGATTTTAATTTAATATTTAATACTACTAGTTAAATATTAATTAGATTTGAACTTGATAATAATACAACTGCTGTCACATAATCTTTTGTACGCAAATCTGTCTTCCACATCATCTACATGTGATGTCGTTACTGTCCAAAGACCAAAATTGATGAGTAGTTTTCGAGAACTAAATTGAAAATTCGTAAAACCTCGGGATATTTTTGTGAGTTTTTTCTTTATATTTTTAATTCTTAGATTGGCAAGCTGAAAGTTGGATTTGGATTTGGATTTGGGAAAAGCACTTAAACATAGATGTCCAAGCATGAAGTATTGAACTCATGACCTACCACTTTTCTTCAGGAAACTCGTAGGTAGCGAAAATTTTGCAGTGAATAATCAGGAGTTGCTCAACGTAATTTCAGGTCTAAAGTGAAAATTGGGTATCATGTGGAACTTAAAAAAATTGTGGCCTAAGTCTAGAATTTTTGGGCCTAAAATTGATACTATAAGGAGTTAACATTTCAAGGCCTAAGGCGGATACCTCATTCGTCTTACCTACGAGTCACCCTTGTGAATAATTTTCGTCCATTGTGGATGTTTCTGCTTGTTAGTTTGTGTTTGATTGAAGATGGGAAAAACAGTTCCGAGTGTCCCACAAATTCAGGGCAGGTGGGAAATGATTTCTCTGGGTACACGGATAGACTTGATGAAGCGTTTATCCTAGTCCAAGGCAATATGCTTTCTTCTTTGTTAGGTGGAAAGGACTCCATTATTTGAGATGCTGCTCCTCTTAATGAAGATATCATTTTTTTTTGAACTCCTCATCAGCAACAATAACGCTAGAGCACTCTGCCTTGAGCTAACCACTCGGTACAGAATGGCAATCTTATAGACAATAGGAGAACCTGACCCGAAGAATTTATGTACAACTCGTTTCATGTCAAACTATAATTAACCGGAGGAAAATTGTGGTTTTCTCATGAACCCTCGGAACATACAAAGCACAACCCCAGTATATGCTTTTAAGTTTCATTTGGTTCTTCAATCTTGAGAGCTCAGAGAAGAGCAGCCAACAAGGATGAGTGGCAGTAGCAGCCGAAGTCCGCGTTAACTCGAAACCGAGGGACGACATGAGTGGATGGCAGCCGGCGTTCAGTCGAGACACTCAGCCACCCATTCAACCAAGAAACAGTTGGGTTCGTGTTAACTCGAAAGGTTGTCGTGTTCGAGTGCATGTCTTTCATAAAAGATTTTCCTCGTCGGCCTCAAAGGAAAAAATGAAACAAAACGGTAGGTGTTTAACGGGAATCTTAGTGTTGGTGACACGAATCTAATAAAACCTGCACGTGAACAACATAGACAATATAAACTCAACCAATAACAAACATCAAGGGCATAAATAGAAAAGCCTAAACACAACGAAATTAAGAAAATGCATAGAATACATGCTTCAATACTACAAAAAGGATAAAACGGAACTTCGTCCATTATGATACAATAAACTCTTCACGTTTTAATCAGTGACAATTTTTCCAGTTTCTACAATGACTCGAATTAGTCCTTAGATACAAACTGATCCAGATGAAATCAAACAAAAGAATTCTAAGTGTGTGTCGAATGTTGGCGTTTCTGCATAAAAGGTGACAAGAAACTTGCCTTGAAATCCATGTTGGGGAAGTTCCGAGCAATCCCACGGGCGAGTTGCTCGGCAGCCTCTTGACCGGAGAGCCGAGAGACTCGAACCACCCACCATTGAGGGCCGAGACGGGCGAGATTGTCGAGGTTGAGCTCTTCCATCCACGAAGATTGGGGCTTCTTCTTGCGCCTCCTGGAGAGCCTCTCCTCCACCTCATCCTTCCAATCATAGGTCTTCATTTCTCTTCTCTCGTTCCTCAGTTGCCTCCTCTCTCTCGCGGACAGCTCTGCCGCGTTAGTGGTGCTTTCAGTCGTCGTTGCTTTGATGGTGCTTCTCAGTCTCAATATAGACGACGATGAACGAGAAGAAGAAGAGGGACCTAAGGATGGGAAGGAGACGAACGGCGACGGCCAACATGACTGAGAAAGAAGCAGGTCCACTTTCATATCTCTCTCTCCCCTGGTGCTTGGAAAAAAACGGAACGGTGGAATACCAACGGTTCTTTTGCGTTGGGAATCTGGGATAGGATCACACGTGTGACTGGATGGTCGAGCGTGTCAACTTGCAGGCGTGTTTCCGTGACCAACTTTATATAAAAACACCAACACACCCACATATATTTATATACTGCATTCGTATACTTTTTACTTTTTACCCAAACTATAGGTGGATGCTTGAAAATTGATCCTAGCACTGAAAATGTGATACATCAGGTTCTCTCTCTCTCTTTCTCTCTCTCTCTCTCTCTCTCTCTCTCTCTCTCTCTCTCTCTATATATATATATATATATATATATATATATATATATATATATATATTAATTTTTTAAATTATACTTCCGTTATTAAAAACTAATGAGTGAACATATCCATAATATACGATATATATATATATATATATATATATATATATATATATATATATATATATATTGATTGGATTTGTTGATCACTGCATTCTTGGTCTTTATTTTTCAAGAACGCAAGTGTAATAACATTGTGCGATTGAACCCTTAAAACCTTTTAAATTATCATTGTTTTTTAAAAACTTAAGTATAATAACATTGTTTTAGTTAGTGATTGGATCACTAAAACCTTGAAACCTTTTAAATTATACTTGTACCTAAAGTAACGTGTGAACAGGTGAGTGATGGATAAGATACATAGAGAGTTTTATTGATGACTGATGTTGCTTATGCTTGGTCATTGCTTTTCAAGAACATGAATGTTAATATTGTCTTTTGTTCTTTTAGGAAAACTCATAAGTTTTTTAAATTACACTCATATCACTTAAAACAAATAAGTGAACATGCTACAAGTGGGGGATCCGGTTGTAAGCGATAGCTTACCTAGCTAAGGGGAAAGACTCACAAATGAAAAGGTCACGAGCTTAACCTATCTGACTCCAGCCTCTCCATAGTACCAAAAAAAAATTGACATATAAAGTAACTCTAAGCTTCAATAACTAATTCTTCATGATCTTGAGTTTAAATTATTCCCTGCAATCATTCTACAAAGTCACAAACTCAAACTAAACTGAAGTATGTATTAGCTGTCCAAGGCGTACCTGTTGGTGTAGGGGGAATACAAGATCATATTCAATTACACGTTCAAATTTAAATGGCCCAAATCAATTAGCTTAAGGGTTGCTCTAAGACTCAGTTGTAAGCTCTGAAGTTTGACGTTCAAATTCAAATGGCTCAAATCAGCAGCTAAAACTAAAATATTTTCGGTTGGCCGATGCCTTATGAATGACATAGATTGAAAATGAAATGATTTCCAGATTACCTGAATATGTCAAACAAAACCAAAAAGCAAACCTAAACCGTATTCCAAACTAGGTGGGCTTCATCTTGAGGTATTCATGTCAACTTTTTTTCTTTTTAATATTTTGACCGTCCACTTTCTCGCACCTTTCTAATGAAGTATGGAAGTTTAAGCGTGGAAGAATAGACTAAATTTTCTTACGTTGCTTCGAGGATGGGTGGGCTCCTTAGCAACAATGAGCAGTTTGCCAACATATTTGAACACGCGCTGCTCGTAGAAAAGCCAACCACGCTTCTTTTGTATACAGCATAAAGCTTGTCGGCGGGCTGGGAGCACCGTGCCACAAAGAGATGAACTGCGAAGAGCCGAAGATGAATGAATGTGACAAGCCGCCCCCTTGGTTACCTTGAAAAGGAGTGACTGCACTACTTGTAGTCTGCGGGCAGTGTAAATTCATCAACACAGAGTTATGCTGCCCCTTGCTGTTTGCCACAACTAAAAGTTGGCGTTGTTTATTCTTTTGTTAGCATAAACAAGTGAAGATGATAGACAATTTTCTAGGGCGACAACTATATGTACTATAATTTAAACAAAATTACATTTTTTCAGTTTGTATAGTGTCTGTTTTACAATTAGGCATGTCTGAGTTGTAGTTTTTGGTAAGGAGAGAAGGTAGTTTTTGGATCAGGAGATCATGCCACAGTTGTCATTGTTAGTTACTCATCATCTTTCTTGAAATTTTCAAATCATTTGTTGGTCCAATCCATTATGTATCCAAATATCCCAACTTGCTTTTTAGACACGTTTCCAGATTTGTTGCAGACGATCTGCACTCTACCTTCTACTAACTTTTTTGTCTAGATTCATCTACGTTTTTGGGAGGATGAGTCATGGTGCTGAAAAACCTCGTCTGCCTTAAGTTTTTGAGAATTGCTCATAGGTTTATGCTGACCCCAAAGACCCATAAGGGGCTATTTATGGAACTGCGACTGTTAATCATCTACAGAAAAGTAAATGTTTGTTTGATGCTTATCAAATGCAGATACAACAAATAAATGAAAACTACTCATTGTATCTATATTTTTGGCTGATCACTTGGAATGAATCCATAACCTCCATAAATTATACAGACGTGCTGAACCATTAAATCATGCAAGGAACTTTTCCAATTTCTCTACTTCTTCAACACTCCCAATGAAGAGAGGAACTCTTTGATGGATCTGCCAAAACACAGCATCAATTAAAAAAAACAAAGTTATTGGCTGTCTAATACGAAGAATCATCTTGAGATTGGGCCTTTAGAGTTATTAGTTGTTATTACACATGATTGGTCCTCGTAGCAGAAATAAGTCTGTCGATCATTTACCTCTTCAGGCTGGATGTCAAGTACTCTTCTGTGGCCATCTGATCCTTTTCCACCTGCCTGCTCCACAATGAAACTCATGGGTGCACATTCATACAAAAGCCTTAGCTTCCCATTCTTGCTCTTTTTATCTCTTGGATAACCATAAATACCACCATACAGCAAAGTCCTGTGGAAATCCCCCACAAGGCTTCCTATGTAACGTGCCGAGTATGGCTTGCCGGACGAGCCGGGATCTTTGAGATGATCCATGTACTTCTTTAGTTTGTCATCCCACAGCAGGTAATTGCCTTCGTTGAATGCATAGATCTTGCCCGCTTTTGGTATCTTGATATTTTCTTGTGTGAGCACAAACTCTCCATAAAGAGGGTCCAATGTGAAGGCAAAGACTCCTTTCCCTATTGAGAGCACAAAGATGATTGAGCTTGAATACATGCAATACCCTGCAGCCAGTAGGTTCGATCCGGGTTGGCACACACTGACGACACACTTTTCTTGTGCCTCTCCAAGCTGCCAGAGAGCATTCTGTTTTGTTAGGCATAACCTTATGTCTGTATCCGTAGCAGCAAAAGCTAGTGCAGATGATGATTCAATAAGATGGAATTGATCTTATAATCTCTGGCTCAACAGGAGCCTCCAAATCTTGTCGAGGTCTGCTTGTCCTCATAATATGAAGCTTGAGCTTGGCTATATAATTTACTTGAACCAAGTTAAAGCTTGAGCTTTTTCTGGGGCTAATTCAACCTATTTTATTCGTGTTTGGGTTGTAAATGAGCTTCAGGTCAGCAGATTAACTTGATTGAAGCATACATATATACACACAAAATGGCTTACAGATGGCAATTGATGCATGCTGTTATGGTAGAAAAATAGCATTTATGTTGAATATGTTCATTTCAAGGATGCCTTACAACAATGATAACTGGCTAATGCGATTTGGTTGATAAATTGAATAATGCAAAATCTAAATGAATTACCGTTGGATCATCTCCCACATCTGCAAGACATTCATCGTTGGGACTGTAGATCCCGAATATGGATCCAGTGGAAACTGCAGCATCAATGTTGGAGGATCCATCAAGGGGGTCAAACACCACGATGTAGTTGCCTGAATAGCTCTCTTCCACTGCTACTGGCACATCCTCTTCCTCAGAAGCAATGATTCCGGTGCGCCCACTAGACCTCAAGCAATTAGAGAAGACCTGCACTAGAACAGCTCTATGATAAGCAACGGCGATTAACATCGTCTGGATTCCAAATCTCTACGTTAGAGCAATACACGTTTGAGAATGGATTTGTGTAAATCCATCTTGAAATTTTGATGGTATTCCTTAGCAAAGTAATACGGGGAACGCCAATACATTAACCATGTGGATTTCAGGTGAATTAGAGGATAAGGGGCCTTTTGATTCTTCTTTTAAAAGTTGAAATAAAATAAGAGAGATACGTGTTGCATGTGAACATTGATCTGTGAAAAAAGATGGTGAACGCTTTAAAAGAGTTTTACAATAGCTCAAAGAAACAATAAAGCATGATCTTCCATCATGAAGTGAAACTAAGCGTAACGACGACTAAGAATCCATGTAGGCTTCCCCACCAAGTTCAGGAGAAGGTTTGACTTTGATCTTGTTTGCAGATGAATTTCACTTGAGTCCTTATCTAAGTTTCCTAGATCTCTGAAATTGAAGGGTAGGGAGGATCAGGTGCAAGGGACGTTGGATTGAATTCTTCCATTTGGGATGTTACCAAAATCTAACCTAGATGGATCATGTTCATCTGCATGAGGCCTAGGGAGTTTCACTGCCATCCATCATCCAAATCAACGGCATTCCTTGCTTCATAGGAGACGTTTAAAATTCATACAGGATTTGATGAGTTCCTTCCGTATGCCGTCCATTTTTCTTGGACCTGACGCTCTGATGTGGAAGGGAACGCCTATCAGTTCGCAACTGGCAGCACTTCAAAGTCAAGTTTCTTAGATGCTATATTAAGTGACAGCATTCTGTTAACTGCTTGACCGCAGAGGTTGAAGTTAGTGGCCTCTTGATTATCATATGAGAGAGAGAAAGAGACCTCGTTGGACACGACGTCGAGCTTCTTCTGGTCCTCTCCCTGAACGTTAACGGCGCCCTGGACGCCCGTGAGGTTAGAGATGCCGGCCCGCTGAACCAGCGATGCTATCTGCTTGCACGCCATGGAGATACTGGAAAGCACAATCGTCAATTCAGCATCGATATTCCCCGCTTGCTCCTGTTTCAGCAGCCACCCTGTTAGCGTCTCTATCTCGTACGAGCTCCTCTTCTTCGTCGTCGCCGCTTCTGATGTTGTCGTGCCGACTGCCGACGACGTCCTGACGGTAAACTGCCTCTTGGTCGTGGCTAGGTGAAGTGTTTGGATGGTGGCCTGTTTCTGCTGATCAGCAGAAGAAGGGTGGACGGGGAGTTGCAAGCGGGAGAGAGAGCGAGTGTTGGTGAAGAGAAGGTGGCGAGTGGCTGAGATGCTGGTGGCAGCCATGGCTGCCATTGTGATATGGGGAGAAAGTTCTTTTCTTCTTGGGGCTCACTTGTCAGTGAGGAGCCTGCGAGATGATATTGTGAAGGCCAGCTTTTGGTTGATCTTTCTTTTTTTCCTTTTTCTGTTTGCTTATAGTGAGGATGATATAAGAGATTGAATCTGCAGAATAAGAGGCTAAGGATGTTTTCAGCATGACATGGGCCCTTCTTATCCTCTCTCTCTCTCTCTCTCTCTCTCTCTCTCTCTCTCTCTCTCTCTCTCTCTCTCTCTCTCTTCTGGGTTCAGATCCGAATCCAAAACAAATTAGTCAGAAATGGGTAGTAGTATAGGGTACGATTAAAAATACATTTACACAGTTTATTTCTAATCGTTTGTTTATCACACTCCAGCATATACAAAATAAAATTTAAGTTTTGTATTCTTCATTGTCACAAGTATCTTTTTTCATCTTTGATACATCTTAAGTAACGACAATGAGCCAAAATCAAACAACTTGACAAGGTATGAGGTGATCTTGCTTGCACCCGATGCATTTACAGTGTAGATCGAGTTTTGATTTTGTTCCTCATACTCCATCTTCCAATTAGTGCCATGCTTGAAACGAGCACATTTAATTTGACAATAATTAGTCTTCGCTTTTTTAAATTAGGTTCAAAACATCTTGAGGTTAAAGCTAATCTATGTAATTCCTAGCTTCTCTTCTCTCATTGTTCAAGACCTCTTTGAAGTTAAAACTACGTCGATCTGTGATAGAGCTACACCTGCGCTCTCTCCTAGCTTCTCTTCTCTTATTGTTCAAGACCTCTTTGAAGTTAAAACTACGTCGATCTGTGATAGAGCTATATGCGTTTCTCCGTTCGCGAAACCATGACAGAATAACGAGAGACAATGCGATGAGAATCGCCTAAAACTGTTTTTGTCAAGAAAGTTTTCTTGCAGGTGGCGACAGAACTCAAAAGATTTTTATCACTACAACAACGATGCGCGTTAACTGTATTGATTGCCGCTAACATGCATCCTTTGCCTTTCTCTAGTCAAGTGATGAATTGAACTAAGGAAAGAACATATCCATTTCCTTCACCTCAGGCAAAGACCCGGCCGGGCATACGGTTCTTTGGGTTTGAAGCTTCCAAGCCATGAGTTGATCAAGAGTTTCTTTTTCATGAATTAGATGAGCTTTTTTTTGGTTCGTCCTATATTTGATAAGTCATTTTCCCACGGTTTTGACCTATTTCTGGCTATTTAAATTATCAAAAGTGGCATTTAACCGTTGAAAATAATATTTTATAAAATCATCAGGAAAAATTGAATTTATACTAGTATCAAGATCACCCCTAGTATTGTGCATATGACTTGAAACTTGTGGAACTTTATTTCTATTCTTTATCTTATCTTTTTCTTCTAGATTTAGAAATCAACGACGGGCTAAAAAATAGCGGTAAGTTAATGAAAATCGTGACACAGTTACACCCAGAGCACTAGCACAATTGACAGGGCTCTCTAACTCCCACACTAGGAAGGTAACGAGTTTGATTCCTATGATTCGCATGTGTGTGTGAAGCTTCGGCCCTTTGTAACCAAGAAAAAACCGTATCACGTTTTAAGGAAGGAGCTTTTCATTTTTTTTTTCATTGAAAGAGTGTCATATTTAATACATATTTTGAGATTTATTGCCATTGCAGTAAAATAATACAAGACACGTGTCATGTGAGTCTATCGTGTCATTTAGGACCTGCCCATGAGTTAGCGTGCCAAGTGACATGGGATGAAACCAAAAGAAAGAAAAATAGTACGTCACATGGACACCTCAGTGTCGTGTCTCCCTCATATATAACTAATTGCTCTAAATTTTGATCAAGATTGGAAGAGGCGAAAAAAAAGCGAAGAAAAGTGAATAAAATAAAGAAATAAAACTTTTAAACAGGAGAAAAATGGGGTAGGTTTCGGCCTAAAGTTTGGGCATGTTCTCTTTTCTTCCTTGCATCCCTAAAGTTTCGCTTCCTCTTCTAGCAGCGAGCTTTGCAAGGAAAGCACCGAACAAATCAACTAATTAACGATCGGCTCTCCTCTTCACTCCGCTTTTTCCTCCCACTCTATTTCCATACTGATTCGTGGAGCCATCCAAGCGGGTCCCCATGGCTTCTTCTTCTTCCTCATCTATGAGATTCGTGTTCCTTGTGGCTCTCTCATTGGCATTTCATGTTTCAGGTACGTAAACACCGGGGAGCTACTCTTTGTGTGAGTAGTTTTGTTTGATATTGTTAATGCGAGAAGCCCTCCAACAAGGATACTATGTGGTTAAGTCACCGACTATAATATTACTATGTGGTTTATATCATTCTCTATAATCACATTTTATGGTTTAAACTTGTTGGAATCTTGATTTTCTTCTTGCAGGTTCTTTACCGGTGCTTTACCTAGATGCAATGGAGGAGGGCCGAAACAGGTGTTTCAATCAACAATAAGAACGAAGAAAGGGGAAGACGATGATAGAGAAATTTCACGTTTTCTCGCAGACAGTTTTCCATGGAATATTATCTCTCTCTCTCACCGTAATCACATGTGTCTTGTGCATTCTCACTTACAGTGTTTATGGAGAAAGAGTCGGGCTTCTTCTTCCCCATATTTGTATATATGAACTTTCGTTACAAGTCATTTTCTTTTCATTCATTTATTCTTTAACGTATATGTTTTTTGTATTTACATTTGTATGTAACGTATCAGAGATTCACTAACTCAAATGGTCAACGTTACATCTCCCACTTAGCTGAGCCAAGTTTATGACACACTGATTTTTATCTTCCACTTTTGTAATTTTTCCAAGTTTTATGACACACTGATTTTTATCTTTCACTAAGTTGTGTCTGTTATAATTACAAAGTTTCATACTCAAACTAGAACCGCCTTAAACAGACAATTTTGAAACTGTAACCAAAGTCTGTCCCTAGAGAGTTCAGTTACGGTTTCAACTTTTGGGATAATTGGAATCGAGAAAAAGAAAATATAAACCCGTACTTGCCCCGTTGGGGTTGGAGCTGGCCAGGCACAGTAGACATGTTTATTTTAGGTAAACCAGAACTAGTAGTTTCAAATTATTGATTTCGGTTAGCTTAGAATCTATTACCATAATCAAGCTTACTCGGATCGGTTTTGATTGCGGTTTCGGAACTATCGGTTTTAAAATGGTTTTGGTTTGAGTTCAGAACTGCTTCAAACTACTAATTTTATTAAAAAATTAAAAGGCATAAGAAAATTTTAAAAAATCGATTGTTCCAAAAATTAAAAAGTAAAACAGGCATTAGAGCCGTTGGTTTTTTATTTGATTCGGTTTTTTATTTTATAAAAGGTGAAATTGGAATCGAGCCGGATGGTTTTCTGTTTCGGTATGACTGAACCGATTAGGAACGGCTCATAGGTATCCGAGCTCAGCATAGCCGGGCAACGAGCTGCTCAGCTTGCTTGATTCACGACTCTAAGGAGTGCATGTGTATGTTTGCAGAGGTCTACAATCCACCATGAAGTCTTAAAGTCAGCTGTTAATTTCATTCACCAAATGAATAGATCAAACCTTTTCTCACAGTTGGTACACGCAAAAGTAAAGTCCAAGCAGTTGATGCTGCCATGATCTCCGCAACACAAGGGTAGATTGGGGATTTACATAAGGTGGGAGCAACGGCATCTGCCGGCTTTGAACGTGTCACCAGATGAGTGTCGGCTTTATTAGACTATATTATGTCACGGTGTTAATTTGTGAAAGAAAAATTTTCAAAATTTTTTAACCACCGTGATGGCTAGAACCCTTCCGGATTCTATCCGCCCTTTAATCGCCGCTTGCTCCTACTACTTACACTTGTGCGTGCAACCTTACCTCTCGGTGGCTTGCCCGTCGAAGGTTCGAGGAGGCAGGACCTTTACTACAATTCCTAAGCCTTAGACAAAATCACTTAACTGAAAATCCACATCTTGGTTAAACACAACAGCACACCAAACATACACCTTATACAATCGGGGTTTCCCTATTCGGTAGTTAAGGTTTCGGCTGGAACCACACAAAGGAGTACTTTGTCTAACTAGGGCGAGGGGAGGCTTGTGCAAGCACGCTCCCAACTCCAATCGCTGGCTGTAGACGGGCTGCATGGAAGGTTGAAGGATGGCGCTAGACGATAGGCTCCTATCGGGTCCTATCAAGGCAAGGCACGACTGTACCACGCCCACTGCTACTACGGGAAAGGGGGTTCATCCTGTCGAGGCAAGGCACGGCTGTACCGCACCCTCTGCTGCTCCGAGAAAAGGGGTTAGTCCCTTCGACTGTGCGCACGACACCCTACTGAAGCACCTCGGGTGAAGGTAGAAGGATGAAGGTTGGTCGTCAAGGGCTGAAGGCCTTCGGTTGGCGACTGAGGAGGAAGCTTCAAAAGGCTGGCGTCGAGAGAAGGGGTTCTCGGCTGAGGTTGGAAAGAGGCAACCGGCTAAAGGCACCTAGGGAGGCTTACGGCGCTAGACTCCTGGCGCTCGGCTGAAGAAGTTTTCTGCATTGCACCCGTTCGGTTCTGTACAAGGCTCTGCTCTTGGCTCTTCTCTGCACACTCTCTCTCAGTTCTGTAAGTCCCTCTCTCTCTTGTTCATGTGGGAGGTCAGCTCTTAAAAAGAGCCCGACCAGTTGGGGCAGTTGCCCCTGCTTCCAGGGGGGCGGTTACGCCAACTGCTGGACGTAACCGCTCCCACCCACAAGGCGCGGGGCGCTAGCCCTAACTACTCCAGCCCGAAAGGCGCGGGGCGTTGTCTCTAACTACTCCCGACCGTAAGGCGCGGGGTGCTGTTTTGAGTGCCACGTGGGGGACGCCACCTGTCCACCCGGTGTCCAACCGACACCCTGACCTGACCCACTTGTCCTGGCCGACCCTATCTAGGCCAGGACCGATCCAACACACACTAAACCATGTCCTAACTACCTAGGACCCGAGTCAACTTGACCCACTAGGACTGAACCACACCTAACCTAGGGTTAAACCGACTTTGCTTTGATCAAGCTTAACGGACCAACTTGACCTAGCCCACGCCCGGCTAGTTCCCAACTAACTAAGCTCGGTTCGACTCAATCCATTTTGACTCACACGTCTAACCTAGACATGACTTAGTCTCGGCTTGAACCTAACTCGACTAAACCTAGGTTCACATGACTTGGCTCGAGTTTATAAACACACCCGACCCTTACAAAGACAAATATTTACATGGATTAGGGGTGTGATACACATGCTGAAGTCGTTCGGATGAGGGGTGCGCGCGGGCGCGCACGCCCACAAACTCACGTCTGTGACAACTCTCTCCCAACGAAATCCGGACTCATCCTTGAGTCGTGTGGTAGTCTCTCAGCAACTGCTCGTATTGCCACAGTTGTGCACATGGCACCCATGAATCGTCATCTGCATTTCTGCCTATCCACCTGACCAGATACTGAGTCTGTCTGTGAGGTTCGACTCCTTGGACTCGGTGAGCGATGATAGCCTCGACTGCTGATATGTGCTATCAGACCAACGACGATGGTCGACGATCCAGCCTCTCTGGGTCTTCGAAGTATTTCTTCAACTGCGACACGTAGATTACCGAATGGATCTTAAGTCAATCAGGTAACTCTAGTTTGTAGGCAACATCACCTACCCTATGTATCACCTTGAATGGTCTCTTACTTCGGCTTCAAGCCCATGTCACTGCCTTTGTACACCTACTTTCGGATATAGTCTGGTATCCGAAGCCACACATAGTCTCCAACCTCGAACTCAACTGCCCTCCGATGCTTGTTCGCCTACTTGATCATACGGGCCCCAACTCTCTCAAGCGAAGCTTTCGCTTCCTTGTACGTCGTCTGCCTATCGCGTATCTCACGCAAGGTTGCGGGACAATGACCAGTCCCATTCCCTTGTACAAGCTCTAGGGGTCCAAGCGAATGCTAACCCAAAGTAAGCTCAAAATGAGTCTTTCGTGTAGCTAAGCTTTTATGCGAGTTGTAACTGTACTGCACTATCTCCAGAAGTGACACCTAGTTCTTCTGGCTTACAGACACGTAATGGCGTAAGTACTCCTTAAGCATCGCATTGAGTCGTTCAGTTTGTCTGTCGGTTTGTGGGTGCTGAGATGATGAGAATAGGAGACGAGTTCCCATCAATCGAAATAACTCAATCCAAAACTGACTAGTGAAGTGAGCGTCACGATCACTGACGATCACTTCCTGAACGCCGAAATGTTTAACTACATTTCTAAAGAACAGACTGGTTGTCTCTTTCACACTACACTCACGTGGTGCGGGTATGAAGACACCGTACTTCAAGAACCGATCAATAATCACCAGAATCAACTCGAAGTTGTCTACTCTAGGCAATCCTAAGATAAAGTCCATAGAAACAGACTTCCAAGGTCTCTTTGTAATAGGAAGAAACTGGAGCAAACCAGCTGGTCAATATCGCTCAACTTTGTCTTGCTGACATGTAGGACACAACCGGATGTAGTCAGCTACATCACGTATCATGCGGGGCCAGTAGTACCCACGAGCATGCAAAGCTACTGTACGCTCAATGCCCGGATGTCCGGCATACTCCATGTCGTGAACCTCATGTATCAATGTCTTTCTGAAATCTCCAGTACTAGAGATAAATAATCGTCTGTCCTTGGTCCAAACCAAGCCATCTCTGATGTCATATCTGTCGGTTATACCTAACTGAACTTGAGAAACGATGTGTGCATACGAAGTATCCTAGTTCTTAACTTGTCTTACCTGATCAATCAAATCCCCTCTTACACGAGTAATGGCATTTAAAGTCTCAACCCTCTTTCTACTTAAGGCGTCGGCCACAATATTCTCCTTGCCTAGCTTGTAGATCTAGTCAAAATCATATTTCTCGAGAGTCTCAAGCCAACGTGCTTGATTCATGTTCAGCTTCTTCTGGGTTCTAAAGAATGTGTTTGCCACATTATCTGTAAGAACTGTAAAATGGGATCCTAGGAGATACACTCTCCAGATCTGTAAGCAATTAACCACTGCTATCAATTCTTTTTCATACGCAGGGTACCGAGTCTCCGCATCCTTAAGCTTTCTACTCTCGAAAGCTATAGGGTGTCTGTCCTGGGTAAGAACACCTCCGAGTGCTCGGTCACTCGCGTCCGTATGTACCTCAAAGGGTCTGCTGAAATCTGAAAGATATAGTAATGATTCCTGATAGATCAAGGCTTTAAGGGCCTCGAATGACTCTACACACTTGGGTGTCCAATCCCAAGTTCTTCCCTTCTTTAGTAACTCGGTCAATGGCGCGGCTACCTTCGAAAAGTCTCTGATAAACTTCCGATAATAGTTGGCCAAACCTAGGAAACTCCTCAACTCAGAAACATCTCTGAGAGTTTCTCATCCCTCAATGGCACGAACTTTCTTTGGATTCATGCGGATTTCACCTCCGCCAATGATATGCCCAAGAAAAGTAATAGTGTTCCTCGCAAACTCACATTTTTCTCTCTTCAAATAAAGAGAGTGTGACCTGAGTCTCTCAAAGACTAATGTAAGGTATCGAACATGCTCATCCAGGGTCCGATTGTAGATCACAATATCGTCGAGATATACAACCACGAACTCGTCAATGTACCCTACCAATACCTCGTTCATCAACCTATAGAATGTCGCTGAAGCATTCGTGAGCCTAAAGGGCATCACCAGGAACTCATATGCTCCGTATCGAGTCACCATGGCCGTCTTGGCCTCATCCCCAGGTGCAATTCTCACCTGCCAGTAACCAGATCGTAGGTTCAACTTCGTGAACCACATGGCTCTGACAAGTCGATCGAAAAGGTCAGCTACTAATGGGATCGGGTACCGGTCCTTCACCGTTACCTTGTTCAATGCCCGAAAGTCAACACACATCTGTAGAGAACCGTCAAATTTCTTCTGAAATAGTACTTGCGATCCGAAGGGTGACTTTGAAGGTTGTATCATCCCTGCTTCTAAGAGCTCCCCCAACTGTTTCCGGAGCTCTTCCAGCTCTAGAGGACTCATCCTATACGCGGCACGAGCTGGCGTTTTCGCCCCCGGTTCTAGCACGATCTCATGGTCTGTGCACCGCCTAAGTGGTAAAGTCTTCGAGAGATTTGTCGGCATCATGTCCTGAAAGTTGAGCAAGACCTGCTTAATCTCATGTGGAATCCTAAAGTCTTCGGAGTCAATCTCATCTTCTCTCAAGATAGCTAACAACGTGGGGTGGGCTTTTCGAAGGCCGGTCTTAAGCTGCATTGCGGATAAGTAAATTACTCTGCAGATCACAAGATTAGGAGCTTTACCTAGGTCGCATTGAGGTATGAATCTAGGTTGGGTAGGATCCATGCACACCAAACCTTCGAGGTGTGGGGCAGTCATCATGCTCGCTGCCCTGAAGAAGTCGCATCCAAGGACTACTCCAAAATCGTCCATCGTGTTGACGATGAAATCCAAACTACTGCTCCAACGCCCAACTTTGAGGCGGCAAGCTCTGGCTAATTCATCCACTCTAGAAGCACTCGTATTAACCGTCTTCAATCGTTGCTCGGACTGCTCTAGTCGTAAACCCCACTGTGTGGCTAGAGATGTGGAAATGATCGAGTGAGATATGTCGGTGTCTGCTAAAGCACGTACTACGGTTGTGCCTAACTATGCTTCTACGAACACCAGACCACAGCGCGACTCTTCCCGCACACATGCAGTACCTAAGAGCTGGAACGAAGCTGCTTGGGTGCTAGAGCTAGTGCCAGCATCATCTGTTGTTTCTTCAGCGATCATCGCGACGATTTTTGCCTTTTTAGGACAAAATCTTATCAAATACGAACCTCCACAAGTAAAACATGTATCCTGATTCTTCGAATCTCTTGGAGGCATATTTTTGCCTTTACCATTTGATTATTTCTTTGATTTTCTAGATAATCCCTTATTCTTCTTTTTTTTGTTCCATTTCTTAGACTTTGCCTTACTTGAACCCGATTTCTTTTCCTTTTTCTTGGAATTTCCATCAGTCTTACTAGACCTTAAGTCTACAAATGTCTCAATTGCTGCGATTGCCTCAATGACGGTCGAGGGATCTCGACGCCTAAGTTCAACTTGGGCCCAGGGCTGCAATCCCTGCTCGAAGTAGAACAACTTATCCTCTTCTGCCATTCCCTTGACTTCTAAGAGTATGGAGCTAAATTTCTGCACATACTTATGCAGAGTACCTATGCATCAGAGTTTGGATAGAAACTCTCTGGCTCTATGGCCACAGTTCGTAGGAGTGAACTGCTTCTTAAGTTTCATGCGAAAACCTTCCCAAGTCGTGAGAAGTGGGCACCACCACTGGTTGCTGCGTCCTCTAAGGTACGCCACCATAACTTCGCATCGTCTCTAAGAAAGACGATAGTCACTAGCACTCTGCAGTTTTCGGCTACCTGGGATACATCCAAGTATTGCTGCAAATTTCATAGGAAATTCTCTAAGACTTTCCTATCTCTAACACCATTGAAGGGTGTCGGCTCGGGGATCTTCACTTTCGAAGAGTCAAAGTTAAGGGTACGTGCTGTTTCACGCAATCCTACGGGTGAAACTGGAGTATGAAGCGGGGTTCCTATTTCAATGTCCGGTTGCTTTTGAAGTATAGCAACTTGTACGGCTAGTTGGTTCTCGTTAGCCTTCATAGAGTCCTGAGTGGCTCTCATTGACTCTTGAGCTGCTCTCATGGAGTCTTGGCTGGCTTGTAACGCCTCCAATCTCTGCAGCAAAATAGTCATAATATCGTCATCTTCATTCCGTTGGGAAGGACTAGCTTCCTCCCCGGCTGCTCTCCTAGACTTCGACATTTTATTATGATTCTTTTTGAGTTACAAGACTAACAAAATAGAACAACAATCCGAACCGAAACAAAAATACAGACTTAGCAAAAATTTTCTGACCTACATTGATGACTTTTAACCCGACTTCAGACCCTTCCATAATTGCATACAGACACTGAAACTGAAATCCAAAGTTACAAGACTGTATCTCGAACTACAGAGAATAACTACACCAAAATTCGGCTGAAACCGACTTTGTTTGCTCAGTCAAACACACTGCCAAAAAATGCCAAAATCCAGATTTTCTGGTTTTTCTGCAACTTGCTGAAAAGCGGTTCTCCAGTGGTTTCCACCACTTTTTCCAGTGAATCCTCTGCTGGTAAGTCCACCTGAACCTGCTAGGTATCACTACCATTGAACAATCACTTTGTTAGTTTTAGGTTTTACCAAAACAGATCCAAAACCATGGATTTTTGTGAAAACACAAATTCTTTCAATCTGGTTTTCATGCCCACTTCGGCCGAGTTTTTCGAATACCTACCGATGTGTTTTCTTCCGACTAAGTACTTTCTGTCAAAGACTACCAAAGTACTACATCCTGGAATAAATTTCTTTCTGTTCCAAACAACTTAACTTTTCCAAAACTGTCTTTGAAAATTGGAAAAATCCACCTGCCCGATTTTCGGTTTTGTTCCGAATTCTGGTTTCAATCAATTTTTTTGTCAAAAACTCAGGGAATCGAGCTTACGGCTCTAATACCAAACTGTCATGGTGTTAATTTTTGAAAGAAATTTTTTCAAAACTTTTTAACCCTCGTGATGGCTAGAACCCTTCCGGATTCTATTAGCCCTTTAATCGCTACTTGCTCCTGCTACTTACACTTCTGTGTGCAACCTTATCTCTCGGTGGCTTACTCGTCGAAGGTTCGAAGAGGCATGACCTTTATTACAATTCCTAAGCCTTAGACAAAATCACTTAACTGAAAATCCACGTCTTGGTTAAACACAACAACACACCAAACATACACCTTATACAATCGGGGTTTCCATATTCGGTAGTTAAGGTTCCGGCTGGAACCACACAAAGGAGTACTTTGTCTAACTAGGGCGAGGGGAGGCTTGTGCAAGCACGCTCCCAACTCCAATCGCTGGCTGCAAACAGGCTGCACAGAAGGTTGAAGGAAGGTTGAAGGATTTCGCTAGACGACAGGCTCCTATCGAGTCCTATCAAGGCAAGGCACGGCTGTACCGTGCCCACTGCTGCTGCGGGAAAGGGGGTTCGTACTGTCGAGGCAAGGCACAGTTGTATCGTGCCCTCTGCTGCTCTAGGAAAGGGGGTTAGTCCCTTCGGCTGTGCGCACGACATCTTGCTGAAGCACCTCGGCTGAAGGCTGAAGGTAGAAGGATGAAGGCTGGTCGTCAAGGGCTGAAGGCCCTTCGGTTGGCGACTGAGGATGAAGCTTCAAAGGCTGGCGTCGGGAGAAGGGGTTCTCGGCTGAGGCTGGGAAGAGGCATCTGGCTAAAGGCACTTGGGGAGGCTTACGGCGCTAGACTCCTGGCGCTCGACTGAAGAAGTCTTCTGCACTGCACCCGTGGCAGCATCCGTTCGGTTCTGCACAAGGCTCTGCTCTTTGCTCTTCTCTGCACTCTCTCTCTAAGTTCTGCAAGTCCCTCTCTCTCTTGTTCATGTGGGAGGTCGGCTCTTAAAAAGACCCCAGCTAGTTGGGGCAGTTGCCCCTGCTTTCAGGGGGACGGTTACGCCAACTGTTGGGTGTGACCACTCCTGCATGCTGGGTTACGGAGCGCTGGGCGTAATCGCTCCCGCCCACAAGACGCGGGGCACTAGCCCTAACCGCTCCCGCCCGAAAGGCACGGGACGCTGTCTCTAACTGCTCCCGCCCGCAAGGAGTGGGGCACTATTCTGAGTGCCACACGGGGGACGCCACCTGTCCACCCGGTGTCCAACCGACACCCTGACCTGACCCACTTGTCCTGGCCGACCCTATCTAGGCCAAGACCAATCTGACACACACTAAACCATGTCCTAACTACCTAGGACCCGAGTCAACTTGACCCACTAGGACTGAACCACACCTAACCTAGGGTTAAACCGACTTTGCTTTGGTCAAGCTTAACGGACCAACTTGACCTAGCCCACGCCCGGCTAGTTCCCAACTAACTAAGCTCGGTTCGACTCAACCCATTTTGACTCACACGTCTAACCTAGACATGACTTAGTCTTGGCTTGAACCTAACTCGATTAGACCTAGGTTCACATGACTTGGTTCAGGTTTATAAACACACCCGACCCTTACAAAGACGGACTAGAGGCGTGATACATATGGTGAAGCCGTCCGGATGAGGGGTGCGCGCGGGCGCGCGCGCCCACGAACTCACGTCCGTGACATATCACGGGAATGCAACTACCTTTTGGTTGATCCCAGTCCCTCGCTTAAACCCTAAAGGGGAGTGAATCGGGAATAAACTCTCCGGCGAGGCCTCTCCCTTCCACGACAATCGCGCACCCTCCTTCTTCTGGGTTGTTTCTGGATTGATTGGTACTCTCTCTCTCTCTCTCTCTCTCTCTCTCTCTCTCTCTCTCTCTCTCTCTCTCTCTCTCTCTCTCTCTCTCTCTCTCTCGGTCTAGCGGCGTCCTCCCTCCATTTCACCGTTAGAGATAACATAGAAAAGTTTTGAAGAAATTGCTGCGGGAAGAGTACCTTTTATGGAAATTTCTCATCCATATTGAAGAGAAAATTGAGAACTCAAATGCGAAGGATAAATAGAAGGACGCCAATGCAAATAGTAAATAGAAAGATGTCAAATTTCATTGTGCATTTTCCGAATTTCGCTTGGACATTTCAATGTGGTACTGCAGTTTATATTTCTTGTTTTTCTACTTGATTCAAGTCAGTGGTTATCCTTGTATTAATACGTTGTTGAACTATTTTTTCGTTATATTTCATGGGCACTTGGCTGGTTTCTATTTCCGTTCATTTCTAAGTTGTCGACTTTCATGAGGAAAATGACGATCTGAAAATCTCTCCGGGTTTGCCTCCTTGATAATTTCCTAAGGATGATATTTGTGAGCCTGATTGTAGCCGATCTTCTTCTTCTGAAAAAATTGCAAGCCGATTGTTCTTTTCAAATTAAGGAATGAGT
Organism: Brasenia schreberi; assembly: GCA_036023115.1. Lineage (NCBI taxonomy): Eukaryota > Viridiplantae > Streptophyta > Magnoliopsida > Nymphaeales > Cabombaceae > Brasenia > Brasenia schreberi. The sequence continues at coordinate 18,816,882 of JAYKKT010000060.1, read as the reverse complement.
ACTTATATTGTATCCTATAGGGGCAGAAGGTGCATGCCGTACTATTTTTATTGCATCATGTACTTATTTTTTGATGCTGATATGCTTTTTTGGTCTCAGTTGGCTAATTCTCAATGGTTTCCAACAATCCCGCAACTGCATTTGAAAAGGAGCAGGTACGTAATCGTTGCTGCTGCTACCTTTTTTCCTAAAATCATCACTGTGACCATTGTCGTTGTTAGGCTTGTGATCCTCTTATTCGATTCACGTGAACTTTCTATGAGCTCTGCTGCTTGTTGATGGTTCTCGTGATATGAAAATGTTCTACTTTTGCCGGCCTAAATCCTGACGATCTACCTTCGTTCGCATGATAGTTCTCACTTGGTAACTTGAAAATTCAATATTTCCAATGCAAACTATACACACAAATTTTGATAATCTTTTAATTAGGTGAGAAATGAATCTATCAGGTACACATACTTAAGTCACTGTTGGTTGCACTTCGGTAGTCTTGCATCAGAGTAGTTCTTCTTCTTTCTTTGTGATGGGAAAATTAGATTTTAGTGTGTTTAGTCACACAGTAGAGTTTTGCTTATGTCTTGAAGCTGTTGAAATTAATATCTGGTATTTTACATATTCTTAGCATCAAGAAGCTAACGATTTTAGTGGAGTCTTTTGATGTTATGTACGGTGCGATAGGTAACCTGTATCGTAGGATACAGGTTATCGTGCCGTATCGCCCGTATCGTACGATACGGGCGATACGCCCAATTTTTTTTTTTCAAATTTTGTTTTCAATTTTTTTTTGCATGTTTCTGCCCTCTCTTCCCCTCTCTTCACTTCCCTTAAAGGCATCCTCCAATATGCTTATAATTTGGGTTTATAATTTCATTTATTTAATAAGAATAATGTATAAAAAAAAATTTATGACAAAATCATTTCCCTTTCTGTTACAACTTTTAGGTATATTTTTGCTAACAGTTTCTAATTTCATAAGATCGTAAACAATTAAAAACATTTAGTTCTCTCGGTTCATTGAGTAGGGATTTCACAACTTCACTATTTTAGGGTTCATGTTACATGACTTCCATTGAGTTGAACATGATCAATGTGTGTGAGGCTTAACTCAGTCTGTGAAGTGAGAAATGAAGCTCAAGCATTAGTTAAAAAACTAGTCTCCAATAAGAGAAAAAAGGGACATCATCAAGTAATAATATCACATCATTGAGGTGTCATACACTCAATAATCAAAGAAATTGAGCTCTTTGTTTTGCTCACATATGAAAATTAGCAAATATGACAACTACATGTACAAAGATAGCAGTTTGTTAATTTTGATATATTACATGAGTGGATTATGGAAGATAACGAAGAAAATGCACTCCTAAGTCCTAACTGAAGAAGACATTGCATGAATTAATTTGAAGTGCAACAACATCATCAAGGAGAAAATGAAGATTATTTAGTTAATGATCCTGATACAAATTTACAATATGTAAAATATAAATGTATTTCATTTTTTGATTCAAAATATATAATTTTGGATGCAATTGTTCAATATTAAATGTTCAATTTGTGCTAAACTTTGCATTATATGAATTTAAAGCAATTACCAGATTTTTCCAAAATTTTCCAGAATTTTCTTGATTTTTTTTCGGATTTTTACTAATTTTATTCATTTTTTAAATAATTTTTATAGTTTTTTAATATTAAAGTACGATACGATATGCCCGTATCGTGGAGCCCAGCGATACGATACGCGTCAGACAACACTGATGCTGACTGCATTCGAGCTGCCTTGTTTCATAAACGTATTTGTCTATAAATTTGCTTTTGGCCATCAGATAAACAAGCGATATTAACCTTCTTTTCTACAACTATTACATACAAGAAGTACATTTTGAGTCCTAAGCCCAGTTTTCATTCTAATAGGTGAGTATTTTCTTTAAATTGTCTCTTAAGGACTACTGGAAATTGTTCATAATTCATATTGTTACGTTTCATACGTATGCTGTGTTGCAGCTGTTGCTCATTTGCACCTTTAAGAGTAGCACTACCAAACAAAACGTGTTCCTGGTCTCAGATCAGTTGTTACGTAGTTCCCATGTTAGAGATCAAAAAGAAGTATTCAATGGCATTTGGTTCAATATATACTAAAATGCTTGTTCGATTTAAATGCATCAACAAGTATGTTGTGTGATAATAAATCATGTTTGTCTGGTTAACAGTAAATGTACTGTGTAACTCTACTAGTATTGTTATGCATCAACAAGTATTGTTATGTTTCATACATATGCTGTGTTGCAGCTGTTGCTCATTTGCACCTTTAAGAGTATCACTACCAAACAAAACGTGTTCCTGGTCTCAGATCAGTTGTTACATAGTTCTCATGTTAGAGGTCAAAAAGAAGTATTCAACGGCATTTTGGTTCAATATATACTAAAATGCTTGTTCATTTTAAATGCATCAACAAGTATGTTGCGTGATAATAAACCATGTTTGTCTGGTTAACAGTAAATGTACTGTGTAACTCTACTAACACATATAGAGTTGTGGCTCTATAATTGTTGTTTCCTAATTTCCAATAGTGTTGCCCATTGTCATGTCCTGTTGCAGATATTGGGGATGGCAGAAAAGGAAATGGAATATAGAGTGGATCTCTTCAATAGGTGTGTTCTCTTGAAGTAATGCTTTTCAATTCAGCTTTGTCTAAGGATCTGTGTTCAGACATGTTTGGCTTACTTGTGAATGCAACTTGGATTCTTAACTGAGAATCCGACTGAAATTTTAACAATCATTCAGCTGAAACAAACATGAGAAAGGAATTCTCCTTGGGGTGTGCAAAGGATTCACTTGAGAGAATGAATTTTTCTTTCATGTTCATCTATGTTGGCAAAGCAAAATGTCCTTAATGCTTTTCATCTAAGAATTGGTGTGGCATGATAAGTTTGTCTCAACGTATTGTCAGATATTATTGAGTCATTGACTGTTGAAATTTGTTGTTCTGGATTCCTTCCCTTGTGGCTGCAGGCTCACACAAACTTGTTTTGAAAAATGTATCGAGAAAAGGTAATTTTATATTTCTGTACGCCCCTCTGCAGGGGTTTAAAATTACGCATGACATGGTTAGGATACTTGCAGCGATGCTTAACAAAGGTGGTGCTATTCAGGTACAAAGAGTCTGAGCTGAATATGGGTGAAAATAGTTGCATTGACCGTTGTGTTTCAAAATATTGGCAGGTACGATCTATTTGGTAATGTTGGTTATTCATCTGAAACTTAGCTTTGTCAATGAAGGAAGATTATTTACTAAATGTAGTGGCAGTGATGGGTTAATCTTTTCCAGCTAGAAATGGATGGTTCCAGTTTCATTTTCGTTTTCATGTGCATGCTTTGCAGTCTTAGAAAAGCGTGTATAAAGAGAAAATTTCTTCAGACTCCTCCACAATCCTTGATTGAGAGGGGCATAACTTGCAACATCAGATGATTTCTGCATATTAACATGGTTTTTCCACTCTTTCTGTCTCTTATCTTGTGGACTATGATGTTTTGTACTTACTGACTTTTGTACTAGATCCCAAGAATTTCTTTGAATAACAAGTTCTACCTGTGCTACTGATTACTGTCAAATGAGCCCCAAAAGGGCATAGCGTACTGGCTAAGGGAGTCGGTTCTCAGCTCTTTGAAGGTAGGACATGACGTTAATACCCAAATGTGCATCTGGTAGGGTCTTCGCGAGCCCAGCTTCACACTATAAAGAAACCCTTTCCTGTAACTTAAGATGAGAGACTTGACCTCTGGTAGTAATTCATGTGAAGATCACAGGGGGGGCGGTTTTTGCGTTCAGGTTGTAGATTTAGTCTACTCATTGAACCTTTGACGCTTTCTGTTTTAAAAAGCAGAACTTGTCTTCCATAGAGGTTCAGTTTTGCATATTTTTTCATGATTTCAGACGAGACAAAGATGGATCCATCTTTTTTTTGCTTTACATTTTCTGTAGCATTATCCAACAAATTCAATAACTCATGGAAATAATCTATCTAGCCAGAACATTATGGCTCGATTAATCCCTGTGACCCCATTAAATCTGTGGTGATCTCCATAAGTGAATACCGGTGATCAGTGAGAAAGAGGTCATCTGCTTGCTGCTACAAAAGGATGGAATTTAGTTTGTCATATTCGCATCCACCACGTCCTTAGACAATACAACGACAACTAAGCCTTTTCCCATCCACAACTCTCTCGGACTGCTTTCCAAATTGTATGGACTATGGAGGCATAATGCAACTCTCATAATATCCCTGGAGAATCTGGATTTAAGATTTGTTTCTGTTGCTGTCGGGTTCTATGGTTCCCACTTGCAATGCGTGCGCTGAAAAGTGTTCAAAGTTGGGAGAGTTTTGACCGACGTTTGTGGATGATGTGAATTTGTCCTTCTGATGCGTACATGATCTCTGTACTTGATGTCTGTGGTGCGATTAGCATCCCCTATCTGGATTTAAAAGCTGCCCCTTTCAACTTTTGATGCCAACGTCATGTTGCATCATCCCGCTGGTCGGGATTATCACAATCATTCTCACCGGCAAAAAGAATTGTTGCTAAAATGTTCTCGTATTTCATGAACATCTGCCACTGTCTGGTTGCTGAATTATCAGACTAGACCAGTTAATTGCCTGAGTTATCCCTAAGCTGTTCATCCTATTTACTGAACTGCCTTATTCTAGATTAATTCTACACTGTACATCTTTTCTGTGTTTTACTGATGGGAAGCGTAAGAAGCATGAATCTAAGTTTTTCATTGCATGTGGTGCAGGTGACAAATTTGATTGGACAGCTTCTTGGTTCCAATAGGCCCCCATTGTGAAACCGTTCTAGTCATGTGAAGTTGTGGTCACACTTTTCTCAAATCTGTCCTTCATATCTTCTATTCCAGTTTCTGTTGATGGAATACTATTAGTTGTTGCCCAAATTTTGTACCAAAGCAGGTGCAGGGCTCAGTTTGCCTTGAAGCTGTCAAGATCTGCTTATCTTTGCCTTTTTTTATTTTTGAGAGAGGATCTCTTGTGAACTGAAAAAATTTGTCGAAACCATTTGATGGGAAATATGCTCTATATTGTTTGGTATCTCTAGCCTTGAAAATGGCCCTCTCCAATCAATTCACGTGTGGCACCATAAGCATGCAATCTTGTGGAGCTTTGTGCCGTCACTTGATTTTATCTCCAATATGTATATTGTGCGTGTGTGACGGAGAGAGAGAGAGAGAGAGAGAGAGAGAGAGAGAGACGGCATCTCATTTGATAGGAGCCTTAAAAATATGTGGATTTTGTATGAGTTATTATACATCTTAACCAGTTCCATATTCGTCGAGTCATGCAAAAACGAACATGACCCATATCCGGAATTGAAACTTGAGGTTTTTTTTTCCAAGTGGAAACTGCTCATGGCGGATGAGACCAAGTAAATGAACAAGATCAACTACACGTAACTAAGAGGTGTTGACGTGCGTGGGACATACTTCGATACAGATTCCCTTGTGTACTAACGAGAGTATCAAGAATGAAACCAAAACAAATTTACCACATTGAAGAAGGAAACGTCATAACAGCTCTCGTTGCGTATGCAATGGCAACTCGTGTTTTTATTGCAACATATTGTAGAGGGCTAATCTCATCATTCTACCTCAGTTTAAGCGACTGGGTACAGCCTACCAGTAAGGTTCACGATTAGCAAATCCCCCAATTTGATGATCGATGTAGACGATACATAGATCATCACGCTTGCTAGTCGGACCCCAATCTGTAGTGGGCTGGTTCCTCTGTCGTAGAAAGGAAAAACAAAAACTCACTGTAAGCAGCAGCCCCAACACTCTAATCATTCATATAGTGTCTGAATACGCTTCAATATGGCCATACGCTCCATAATGTTAAAGAACAATGCTTCTTGTTTGACGGTGTTTCGTACAAAAATCATAATTTTCAATTACAGCGGGAAGCAATGGTAGCAAATGAAACCCAAAAAAGAGAAGGAAACTCGATTGAAAACAAAATGGAAGATACATACATAACGAAAAGAATATAGAACCTATACAGATTGGCCCCTGTTTTGTTTTTCCACAGTTAGACCCTCCCTGAGGGATTCTTGAGCATCAGAATCCATCCCAAGGCTCAAAAGACAGGCAGCCTGTATATAAAAGCCAGTTGGCCACTCTGGAGCAATTACTAGTGCTTGCATTGCGTCGTTAAGAGCTTCTTGTGGCTTATCGCTCATTAGGTATGATAAGCATCTGCGGGCATAGATTGTCGGGGAAACCATAGTTCCAAAATCGATAAACTACAAGAGGAAAGCCCAATGTTAGTACACTGATCTAATAAAGCAAATTCCTTACATTGATATAGGACAAATAGTTGCCTTCATGGTTTATGAAATTTTGGAGGTCTTTGCCTTTATGTTTATATTAAACTTTTACCGAGACACATGCATCCCAAGTTGAAACCAGCACGTTAGTTAAAATGTGCAGGCAGAGCAAGCAAAAGGAGAAAGTCGTGCAGTCAAAATTTATGCAATCACCATCAACCTTATACATGAATAGCTAGCATATTGATGCATCAACAGGGATTCTTATCCGTAAATGATGTCAACCAGAAAGAAAGGAAGGTTCCTCTTCATGTAATGTTAGGTTGCAAGGTGCCCTTGTATTTCAAAATTGAGCTAATATGCAGAAGACTGTCCCATGGTAAATCATGACGCTTAGGATACCGAGGAATCCATTGCCAGTGTAATAATCTCTAAAACAGCATCATATGACCAAGAAACATATAGAGACGTATCCTTATGGCGGGTATGGAATTCAAATCTGTTTCCCTGGAAATTAACCAACGTTCTTCATCTCTCTATCTTGTACTTAACATGGGGATTAAAACTTAAGAACTTGCATACAGAGAGTAGGAAATCACAAATTTAAAATTAATTTAGTTTAAATTTTTACTACACGGATTTTTAATTTCACACTTAAAACATGGGTAGATTGCAACAAATACTACCACAAAAACTCAGAAACAAAATCCAAAATATTGACCGGCATCATGTTTATGAGCTTCAAAAACACAAGGACTAACCTGGGTATAGAAATCAATGGCACTGTTGAAGTCTTTATTTCGGAAGGCAACATCCCCAAGTTTCTTGCAATTCAAGGTGTCTTGAATTTGGCTGGTCCACATTTGAAAAGAAAGCTGTAAAAAAAGCCAAACCATGCTTAGAAATAGAAAAGACAGCTCTAGACAAGAGTCAACAACTCCAAATCAGGGCAGCTTAAGTTTGGCGCTCAAACAGGTTCAGTATCCGATTGTGAGTGGATCTAGATCCAAAAGTTGTTCATACTTGGATGCTCCAAGATTTTATTCAGATCAACATAGAGTTTAACTTTAACACCCATTCAAGGTGAACAACATTTTATCAAACATGACATATGAAGGGTACTTATAAAAAATGGTGATCATTATCTTCATAAAAAATCATCCTTGTCAGAAATGTTCCATGAGGAATTGGAATCAAATGTTATTACTGTATCTGGTTCATTTTTCGGTAGCTGCACAGGCTACATCAACTTTGGTACAATGTGCATAAACTTTCATGTCTCTGCAGATCGAATGCATATAATTTCCAGATATGTGATTGTGGAACTCACGAATTCGAGACATTGAAACTGTGATCATAAGGTAAATTCTAAACTAATCTTTTACTACAGCATGGCTATCTTGGTTCTGTACCATCATATTACGGTGGACAGTGATCCCCAACTGTTGGATTATGAACATTCAACATTTGACAACAAAGACTGAAATTGTTTTTATCACAGCTTTTTATGCACATTGACTAAATAGTTTTTTTATTAATCCTAACAGGGTTACCCATTTGCTGAGCCACTCTCCTGCCTTCAGAAATTATATTATGGTACTGAACAATCATAGTGTCACTCTTTTGACTCATTTTTATTCACAACAACAATGGTAAACTGGACAAGGCAAAGAAACTTTCCTTATATATCCCGCTCCAACAACCTGAAGCCATAACCATAATCTAATGATTGAGTAAGTTTCCAGCTGAGAGGACGATTCTACATTGACCTAGAACCTAATTTTCCAGTTTGAGAACAAAATACTCCTGCTTCTTTAGCATTTAAATGCATTATGCTCTGTTAATTCTTTTGGCATGATAATTTCTAATTTTCTAGTAAGGAAATCATGAATAGCATGATACTAGGCATTCAAACATATTTATGGCTAGATAAGAAACATAAGAATTTACACTAACCTCATTGCTTACACCCTCATCATCCTTGTACCCAACCTTATCCAAGATTTCGTGCATGACACTGAGGTCCACTCTGGAACATGCTTCACCAAGTGGAGACAAAGACAAAGATTGCAGTGATGTTGCAGGCTCTTGCAAAATGCCCATCAAAGTGCGTGATGGCACCTGCTAACAGAAAGCATATGTGAAAAGTTCCCATCTTTCAGTAGTCATGCAATCACATATTCAACTTTTTTCTGACCTTTGGCAGACACTAAGAAGAAATACATGTGAAGCACAAACTTGCCTGAATTCCTTTAGGAAGTCATGCTTTTATACTTAAACTTTTTCAGCTTATTGAAAAATCATAAAGAAATGCATGCCACGCACAGATGCAGGCACACACATAGTTGAAATGAAAAATATATACAACAGAAAATGTGTCATAAATAAGCAAACATGCAATACTACACAATAAATGACAAATAAATGTACTGGGAACCACCTTTTACTCCTTAACGTACCTTGGCAATAATGATATGCCAGGTACCTCTACGTGACCATTTAAAGTAAAGAATAGATTACATTGCCACATGTTTATGTGATACATGAATCTAGAAATCAACAGTAATATTCCTCATACAATAAGAACAAAGTCCAATATAAAGTACCTCTGTTTCTTTTTGCAGAGATGCCAAAGAAGCTATTAGCGACTTAACAGCTGGCCTGTCACGAGGTTCAAATTGCAAACATCGATATGCAAGCCGAACCAAGTCAGTTCCATCATCAGTTGAGAAATGTCCTTCCAAGCCAGAATCCATAAGCATCATAAAGTTCTTAACACGAATCAAGTCAAGAGCCTGCACACAACGCAAAATGGGACATGAGAGGTAATAAGATAAACTAAAAATGAATTTCATAACACTCAAGAGTAGTTAGGAGTAAAAGAGTTACAATCACTTCACATCGAAGTAGCACAAATTGGATTACACAGAAATTGTGGGGACCATTTTGATAGTCTTAGCTTAGTTATTTAAAATGGCAATTTGTAGATTTAAGTACTTCTTTAGGTGATTTGAACGTATTTTAATTTAGCATTGTACATACTACATTACTGTTAAGAAACCGGGCAAGTTCACTTGTTTGACTAAGCAAAGTGGACCTTGATCAGGAGTCCAGACAGTGTGTCGTTAGATACCGCTGCTGGTTTTATGAAGTTAAAAGAATCAAATCGAGAAACCAGGTTGACGCATTCAATTCCAAGTCATGGCCAAGGGAAACTACTTTTAACTCATAGGTCTACCAGTCTATGAATCATGACGACAAGCAAAGCACATAAAAACCAAATGGTTATAACTATGCAAACCATCTATTGTTGCTTGGCCGTGAGAATGAAGATCCATATTTCTGCTAGAATGACAAGGCTCGTTTTGCACTGTGAACATCCCATACTTTATAAGAATTTGAAGCATGCAAAAATCCTTGATCTTAAGGTTGACCCATAACATGTCGCTACTATTAATGTAACAAACAATGGACAACCAAAAGTTGAATCTATCCTTGCCTTATTATAGCTCAGATAATCTGCACCACAAGACATCTAATTCTTCCCATCTACTGCATTTTAATTTTAATTCTTCTACTTAAATGAAATAAAAATGAACCAAGGAAAAAAGCAGCAAAAAAATGAATAGAAGACTTGCATGGCTGGGCGGAATATGCTTTCCGCTAAGAAGGTCAAGCAAGAGGGTGCCGAAGCTGTAGACAACACTCTCCGGTGTTATCCTTCCTGCCAACAGAAAATAAAGCAAGTTCCTCAAAACATGACAAACTTTAGGAAGTCCAAGTTTTTGTGTTGGCATGTATCTGCATGATATATGTATTATATATATACAAGCATATGTATATATACCTATATATACATACAGTATATATATGTATGTATATAGGGAGAGAGAGAGAGTCATAGTCTAGGTTAAATTGTGTATAACAATGAGATAAAATTGCAGACGCACCAGTTCTCAAGTACTCTGGGGGAGTAAAAGCCAAATTTGTACTATAACTTTTCCCATCTCTACTGTTCTTCATGAGACCAAAGCATGAAAGCCTTGGATTGCCGTCCTGTACATGATTACCCCAAATTAAGGGAAAAAATTACAGAGTAACTGATACACAAATGCAGTAGGAAAACATTATGTTAGTAAGAGTACCTGATCAAACAAGATTCTGTAAGCATTTAGGTCATGATACAATGCACGGCCTTTATTACCACAATATTCCAAAGCTTGTGCTAAATGTAGAGCAACTCTCAGTCTCATAGCCCATTTCATCGGTTGCACTTCCCCTGTAACACATTCAATAAGAAGCAAAGTATGAAGAGTGAATCGGCAGAGATTTATTAATCTAATCAATACATTTTGTGTACTCCTAACTCCGGCCTCCATAACATGCTCTTACAGAACAAACTTGCAGACTTACAGTGAAAGAGGTGCTTTGAAAGAGTATCATTTGGCATATACTCTGCCACAAGCAAGCGCTCAATGCCTTCGCAACAGCAGCCAAGTAAATTAACCAATCTTTCATTTCGGAGCTGTCCAACCGCCTTGGCTTCACTCTGCAATTGTTTGTTGCACCAAATTCAGAGGTCAGAAATGTTGCAAATGGGCAAACATAAGTTCCTTGAGAACTCCAAGTTTCACATTTTACACAACCATTCAGGATGCACCTTGAAATAAATGCAGAAAACTAAGGTCTCTATAGCAACATTCAACTGAAGCACAGCTAATTTAAGCAGAAAACATAAGGCCTCTCTAGCTTGTTTTCAAGTAAAATAGCAGGTATATACTTTACAGTTCGCCGTCAACTCAAGAATATGATCAACTGTTTCATTTTCCCAGTCTTATAGTAACAACTCAGTAGACAAAATAATTATTCACTTTTGTAAGTGAATAACCACGAATAATAAAAGGATACCGCTTACTTTTTTTGAGGGAAGGATAGAGCTTACGTTATCTTAAGTGATAAAGTAGATTTTAGTGTGAGAAAATTTGTGTATTAATTAATATTTTCCTTAACTAAAGAAGTTTTCCCCATGATCATTTTCTGCACATGTGTTATATGCTACACTTATAGAATAGAATATATTTGCAGATCTTTGCAAAATTCAGTGATCATGTCATATAGCCCAAGGTTGATATCAATGCACCAATCCAGAGTGAGACCAACACCAATCATCATTCTTGGGATAGCATCAATGGCCTTCATGGTCGTCTTATCTTCTGAATGAAACAGAATAGGCCAACAACTGGCCTTTCGCCGTTTATGATTAGCAAACATAGTTCAAACTGTGCACAGCTCTGCTACCACTACTACGTTACAAGAAGAAACCATCAAAGGCGGCTCTAGGATCACACTGATTTCATTCATCAATCGCAAAAATAGGCAAAACATATATGTATATATATAGATAGAGAGAGAGAGAGAGAGAGATTTATATATGTATGTATATGTAAAGCAAATTACAGTACCATATTAATAGCATAAAGAGACCCAGCTAAGATTAAAACGAGATACAGACCAGTTGTCACATAAGCATTCACACTGAATTCGGACCGAACATGGAGAAGCTAAAACAAATAAAGCAACGGTACTGCATTTAAACCTCCGTGTTTATAAAGATACGAAGGGTCGAATTTAATACACTAAGAGGTCTACAGCTAAACTCATTCTCCGGGTTTATCACATTTCTCTGGATAAATTGTGAATGCAAGAGGCATTAGCCATCGCAAAAGACGAGCAGTATCTCGTCTTTTGCATTGTAACATCAGTAAGAATATTATCCCGTCCTTCTATTGTTGTACTAAATCAAAATCCACCGACAAGCCTTGGTCCCATGTTTCTTCAACGAAGCAACCAATAAAAAGTTTCTACATAAACATAAAAAACTTGAGACCAGTCTAGAGGAAACGGACCAAGAATTGCTTCGGATCCGGCCATGCGACACGATTGAAGCGCTTGACAGCGACCCTGCGGCCGTCGGCCAACTTCCCCTCGTACACGACGTTGGGAGACTTCTCTCCGTGCTCCGAAACAATGTTATCCGTCGAGAACCCCGAGGTAATCGCACTGAGCAACTCGAAAGAGAACTCCCTGAACGCCGGCAAATTCGCAACCCCATTCTTGCCGCCATTCTCTTCAAGAATCCCAGGACCAAAGCATTAAACAATAACATGCTCAAATCCAAAGAGACTCCACTTAAGGAAGTTCTCGACTACTTACCGGCGTCGGAATTATCAACGGCCATAGGTCGGAGAGAGGGGTACCACCAGCACACCGAGAGTCTAGAGCAGCGTCCGCCCATTGTAAGAGTAGTTTAAAGAGGTTTTGCGAAATGGGGAGAAGGGGATTTTGATTTTATGGTGGAGAAAGATGGTGGGTCATGATTTTATGATCCAGAAAGATGGTGGATCATGATGATGAAGATGAAGATGGTGATCAATTGAGGATCCCTAGAACCCCGACCCTAGAATAGGGAGCAATGGAGGAACAGGCTGGATGAAGGAAAGAGAGAAAAAAAACAATGATTATGCAATGCAATGCTGAGGGCTGCTGCTGTTGCATCATGCAAAAGAGAGAGAGAGAGAGAGAGAGAGAGAGACCCCCACCTTGTTGCGCCACCCCTTCTTTTTTATCCTTGGCTTCGCCCTCTGTTTCTCGGTCACGTTGTTTTTCGGTCACGTTGGCCCACCGCTCCTCCGTTTGGCATTTTCTTACCCTGACAATGTCTTTCTTTTGCCCCCCCCCTCTCTCTCTCTCTCTCTCTCTCTCTCTCTCTCTCCCTTTTGGTTTTCGTCGCTTTCCCACTCTCTCTCCTCCTCTGTAATTCAATACAATAACCCTTTCTCAATTTCGTAGTCAAATGTTTTTCAGTTCGTTTTCTTCCTTCTTTTCTCGTGTGCTCCGAACTCTTCCTACCCTTTGGATTCCAGGCGTTTCAAATGGAATCGGATCCACAGACCACTGCTTTGTCCGGTTTGTTTCTAGTACTCGATAATCCATGGCAGCTTGCTTTTTCCTCCTCTGATCCCATCTGGAAAGGAGGACAACTATAAGAAGATGAAGCAGAGGAACCCTCCTACTGTACTCTCTAGTTTTTTCAAGACACTCTTTTATCCTCTTGCAGAAAGAGAGAGAGAGAGAGACGGTCAGTCAGGCCTTTATACTTCCTAACTTTTCTGCCTACCAAGCCTACCCATTGCTCCGTCTGGTTTTAGCCCACTGCAGAAAATTTTGATTGCTGCCTCCGGTAGGAGCTCGGGTCGTGCCTCAGTCCCAGTGTGACCCGCTACTGAATATTGAGGCCATAACCTTATGTGGTCCAATAAATGCAGGGACTGCACCATATTTGGAAGTATCAAATACGATCCAATCAATTGCATCTGGCACCGAAGTAAATCCAGCCCTGATGAACCATGTCAGCTCCAAATTCAATTAGCAGATATAGATAAAGTACTAGGAAACAGTAAAAGCTTGAGAGCAATGTGAAGTAATGAACGGTACTTGCCTTAGGATGGATCTTACTGAGCAGGAAGTACAGTGGACCTGCCAATTACCGACCTCAGTCATGAGACTAAGAATGTGGATATATTTTGGTTGGCAAGCTGGAAGCCCTCGCCTTTGCTGGCTCGGGTCATGGCCTTTTGGCTACCACATAATAGGGTATTTCTTATCTTTAATTTAATGGAGAAATCGCCCTTCGACCAGCTAGAACGACTTGGCCTAGAACTCCAATGCTACACCTCACTCCACGACTCGTGCTCATCAACTATACTAGCCACCTGCCGGCGAAAAGCCATCTGCCACCGGCAAGATTTGAACCGATGTCGACCAATACAATAATGGCAGTAGACTACCACTACACCAACCCACCTTGGTAATTACTGTAATATTTTTCCAATCCTGTTGGCAAATATCCAACTATTGGAAGACATGCTGATGAGATATGACCACGAAGATATCGGGTCACACCCAATATCAAAGAATTTCTAGGGTTTTTTCTTAAATAGTTTTAAGCCGGTGCTGGGCCGGACAACAGCAGGTAAGACGAAGAAAACCAAAACCAAGATCTTTCCTACACTAAGAGGAGTTGGTTACCCGGATTTTAAGTCTCAGTTGAGCTTGATATTATGTTGAATAGCATTTAATTCCACAAAAGTAACCCAGAAAAACAAGAATGTGTGCATATTTATCATGTTTTCTCTCTTTATATATATATATTATTTATCTTCTCTCGATGTCATGCTAAATGCTAAAGTTTTCTAATAACCTCGTTATAAATACAATTTTTTTCTTACGTGGCTACAGATCTATCTCGATATCTTCAGTTTTTTTTGGAACATCTTTGGGTATCATGGTCAACCCTAGAACCGGCCGCCAATCAAAAGGTTTTGTTTTTCCTTTCAAAGAATGGAGCTACCAACCAAGTGGTTTAACTCTTCAAGTCCTGTCTTGAGGACTCTCATCCCCTTGCTTTCAAGTTGTTCTCTTTCTTCTCATGGATCAATTTGGTTCAATTCCTTGAAGACGCATCTATGACAACAATTTGAATCTAGTTTTTTCTTAATAGCATTAAATATCACCAAATGAGCTAAATGTTTTCAGTTCTATTATTTTTTTAGAAAAAAACCCTGATATTATGGATTACGGTTGGCATCTAAAGAAACACTAAAGGACTCCCAATTAATTATGTTGGAAGGAATGTTGGCAGTGGAGCCAAGCCATGCAATTGACAGTGACCAAATGATAAGGCAGATGCTTGCCGTCACCTTTGCCCTTTACACCCAACCAACAAGAGAACTAATTTTCTCTTCCACTATAGTTACTGTATCTACAAGGGAATACTTCTTTAATCTCCACCATAATTACTGTTTGATAAAGATGATTCTTTAATGATCATGACAGCTTCATGGGGATCATGCCAATTGGAACGTTTCATGCTTCAACCTTTCCAACTCACTCTACCCAAGACTCTCTCTCTATATATCTATGTATATATATATATATAAACTAAAAGATATAGTTTGATATGATGGTATTTTCTTCCTCTCATTTTTTAAGCTTGGCAAGGACCCACCGAGAAATGAATAATTGCCATTGCCATCGAGGTGCCAACCATCCAAGGGCATAATTATTTGCACAACATTATGCCAATTAAATAATAGGATATGGGGAGCCTAAAGATCTTATGCTAAAAATTCGATCATGTGGGGAAAAAACTGCATTTTCTTGGATAAATGGTGCTTAAGGACTGAGTAGCCCAGAGTTCAGTGCCTACGCTCAAATAAAAAAATGAATAAGGCGTCGAGTTGGTCAACAAAATGCATGTGGTTTGGTTTAAATGATAGTGACCCCCAAGGAACAACATAATGTAAACAGATACAAGGCATTTATTATTTGCTTCTCAATGCATATCTTGCATGGTCTTCAAGTAATGCTAGACATGTATGGAATTCTCGTCGGCAGCTTCACTGTGCAATTTATTACAAGTCATAAGCAATAAAGGCTCATGTTTAGACTCCTAAATGACTTTGATTTGCTGCCATTAAGAAGACATATAAATTAATTAATCAGGTCCCAAGTTTGCAACCCTTTCCATTTCTTTTATGTGCCAATTTTTTGTTAAACTACTTCCTAAACTTGTACTCAGAGCTACATAATGTTTTAATCCAATAATTTAGTATTCAAATACAATGGTATTACAAGGAAATTATTGATTGTGATTGCATTTGGGTACAATGGGGAGGTCAAACCCAGATGGGTGCCCCGGATTCGAACTCATGACCTCTAAATTGTGAGTTGACCCCCCTTAGCCAGGTGAGCTATTTCTCCTTTTACAAGTTTAACGTTATTTTACTATTCTAGACCAGTCTCAAGTGTGAGCAAACTACCAAGCACGGCACGATATTAGCCCTCAAACCTGCACGTAGAATGCTGGGTCACTTCTAAAAGTCTATCATTTAGCATTGATAAATGGTAAGATCTCTCTTTCTTTGTGGGTTCTTCCCCTTACCGTCGAGCGTCCCACATTATTTCTCCATGACTTTAAGCCTGATCCAACGCATAATATTAAACCATCTATTGTCTCATAGGGCTTCTAATCCGACCAAAAAAGAAAGAAAAAGAAGAGGAGAAAAAGAAAAAGAGAGAAGCGGCTGATTTGAGTGTTTCAATGATTTGGCGGGTATTTCCTTGATCTGATGTTTTCTGTTTTTTGTTCTTTTCTCATAAGTTTCTTGATTTTTTTTCTTTTTCTTTCATTTTTTATTTTAATTGTTATTGTTTTTTTATTGATTTCATTTTTCAGTTAGAACCGCAAGAACGGTTCAAGACCAGCCAAGTCTAGACCACCCCATTGTACTAAGGATCTAAAGTATCCAAAACCAAATCAAGCTTTCTTTCAAAATAGGGAGCAGTGCATCCACTCTTGGTAACCATTGTTCTTGATCTTGTTCCATGTTAACGTTTAACTCCAAAAGTCTAAGATTATGTTGTATTATGTCTTTCCAACACTTTTGTGTTCTTATCTCAGAATCCATACAGAAGGATCGAACTGAATTTTGGAGTTTTTACCTAAATCAACCATTCCCTTTCTCGAATGGGTTAGAAACAGGCATTGGCCGAATTGCAAGGCTTGCTAAACACAGTGGTAAGAATTATGCTTTTCTTTTTTAGTTACAAGGGAGGCCAAAGCCAAGTAAGCAAGCACCTCGAATCGAACTGAGCACCTTCATCTTGTCAGTTGAGAGCACAACCAAATGGGCCAATCCCTTCAGAGCAGATTTATGATAATTTTATATACTTAAAGAATTGCAATTATAGAAATGGAAAGAGGGTAGGAACTAAGGTGAATCGAGCGATTAACAACTGTTAATTTATTCAAGCCAATACCAAGAAAGCTTTTTCATCAAGCACAGCTTGAGATATATCAACTTAAATGACATGGACTATCGGATTCCAATAGTAGGAAATCGATTCCCTGCATATCAACTTCGGACTGTATTTCTCTTAATTCCTATATTCTTATTATTTCAGCTCTTTTTTTAGTGACCCAGATAGAATAGTTTGAAGTCGGCCAATTCTCTGATATTTTACAAATGAACTGATTCAAAAACTGATCATGAAAACATATATCCGACTTATAAATCCCTTGTTACTTGAAACATGAATAAATTCACTCAGATGAACTCTTAACAAAGAGAGAATCTTGAGGAAGATCTGAGAAGAAATCGGATACCGGGTGTTATTCTTTGCATTTGTACAGCTATTAACATTGCATAGTGATATGCCTACTTTTCAGCATTAATTGTGTGTTGTTCCGGTGTCCATGCTATTCACGCTACAAAGTAGTTCTGGCTCCACCAAAACCTGGAACCAACTGGAACTGAATCAATCCCCTCTTGGGTCTATCTCTGGTTCCATCAGTTTCGGATCCAGTTCTGGGCTGGTTATAGTTCTGGTTTGGTTCCGGTTTCGTTTCAATTTTTCATCAAATAAAGGTGGGAATTTAAAACCAGAACCCAAAGAATGAGTTGGAACTAGATGCTCAACTTTGGTCCCCAATAGGTGGAACAGGAACTGAACCACGGCAGTCCCCCATTCCAGTTCCTCCAGTTCTGGTTCTAACCAGTCCTCGATCTGGCTCAACCCATAGTCCAAACCAGCAAACTCTAATTCAATCTACCATATGCTCTTATTTTCTGACAAGAAAGACTAGTGCAATAATTCAAGATTCTAAGTAATTACGACAAATAGGTTCGTGTATCATAAAACTTGTTAAATTTTGCAGGGAGTATTGTAGCATGGCTCGTCATACAATTCAAGACCATAGTCCAATGATACATATAATACAAGCGTGACTCGATATGCATTTGCAACATAACATCGAATCATTTCACAAACCATGTCATAGCTTTGGCTGGTCAGCCTATATATCTAATTGATACTAATAAATGTATGCTTCTAAAGAACTGCCAGTGCCCCAATACTCACAAATCCAGTAAGAACGTAGTCAAAGGCGTGACTTACATTTAATTATGGGCACAGGGATGCAAGGGGCGTACACCAGCTTGCGCTTTGGTATAATAACAAGTCAGGTACATATGGAGTCCAAGTTTGTGTCGGTTTGGATATGGTTTTAATAGATTCCTTCAAGATTGATTTTATCATGACATGAATTGCGGTTCAAATGTTTGGGCCAACAACCAATCTACTTTCTGATTGGATCAGAAGTTTGAACCAGACCAAACCCCACGGGTCCCCCAAGACAATGGATGCAGTAGCTAATGGATCTAGTTCGGTTCTTCAAGGAGGTTCGTGCACACAGACCCATGTGCACACCTACACCTGAACGTGCCATCGAATACCAGGTAAATGAAAGTTACATCGAACCATTGTTCAGAACCTTGATGTAACAAGCACGTTCCATATAGAAGGCATGTACAGTTGTTTTGAAAGCAACATCCAAAACTAAAAAATGAATAACAGTATGTACATATCAAGAAAGAGAGCTCCCAAAGACTCTTTACCCGAGTAATAAACTTTTAAAAGATACAAGGCAAACACCAATATATTATAGTGCCATCGAAGTGACAAGAAAAGCAACTCCACAAGCACAAAGATGAGAAAAATTCACCACAAAAATGAATGGAACAATTTGATTCACTTGAAAACACTATTTACCATCATGATACAAAACGTTCGCATGAACAAGTGTGAAACCAAGCTAATCTATCTTTCTTCAGTCACAAATTGGGTGTTGAGCATGTTATCTATTGCTTAGTAAGACAGCTTTGGCAGAAATCAGCCAAAGCTTGCTGTGTCAAGAACCAATTTATGCTGCAAATACATCAAAAATCAGGACCCCGGCACCCAAAGACAGAACCCTACTCGCACACGTTGCAGCTTATCTCAAACACCATTCATTGAGAGGTCAATATGAACCTGATTCCCATCCTCCAAAATCTTTCCATTAACCTGTCCCCTTGCCCTCTGTAAAAGAGAAATTTTCATTCAACTGATGTTACCACCACAAGGTCAGAATACCAACATAATCATATTCTACTATAATTGCATAATAGTATCATCATATTATCTTCTTAATACAAAAGTTCTCTTGAAAACTTATATTTTTGTCAAATACTTTTTGAAAAACTTTACAACATGATCTTGCTCATTTGGATTAAGGACAATATGAGACAGAAAGTTGCATAATGGTGATAAAGAATCCATGTAGCTTACCTTGCATAGTATATGATAAGGCTTGATTTTGTATTGGATATTTTTACTTTGCAGTACGATTCATACTTTCATTTCTCAATCACAATCCTTTTCAGATCCAGCATAAAGCTACAATATCTAAGATTAATAAATGTGACTATGTTCTGAAGTTACGGTCCATTCACTAGAGAGTATGCAAGAAAGGAAGTGTATAATCCTTTTCAAATCATACCCGATCAGTATTTTCTCCAGAATTTCCGTTTAGGAAGTTGTGGATTTCTTCCTTAGATCTATCATCTTTCTCTTTCCCATTTATGGGTAGAAACACCAATAGGTTTCCACCGTAACGCTCATCTGCAAGACAGGAAAAATAAAACTGTTGACTAAACATGTGATAGAATGGAATATCACATGAACAAGAAAATTGCTAAGTTTTAATACACAAACCTTCTTGAAATTGTTTATCCACAAAGTACACCACCAAATTCACAGTATACCTATTCATTTGCAAACAAAGTTAAAATTCAGAAATAAAAAATTCAAGCCAAAAGTTTGAGAATCTGATGTGACAAGAATTTACCATGCAACAACAACATCAACTGTATAATGCTTGCGAGAAGATATTATCAGCAAACTTTGAATCACAGCTAACAGCCATGCAAACTGAATAATCAACCTGCAACAATGAAAATTGTGATTTCCAGGAAGCAAGAATTTCAGCAGGGCATGTCTCCATAAAATCCATGGCAACACAAATGTGAACAAGTAGTGAAATTAGAACAAATGCTACCTCTGTGTGCCATATTTATGGAAGGTCCGGACAAATACAAGAGTGAAGATCATGTGAGATGAAAATATAAGGTCACCACAACCAAATAGCACACCTTTCGGAACTGCATGTGGAAGACATGGAAAAACCAATACAAAATTATCTTGAATTTAGCAAAGAAAGAGTTCGAAAACAAAAATTACAGGCAGCAGTAGACATACAGTTGATTAAGAGGACCTCAGAAATACTGTCTGGAGGGGGCAGTCGAGCAAGTTTTGATCCCTGAATAGAAAATGTGCAAATAGATGACAAGTCTGGTTAGATCAATTTGCTCTATGATTATTAAAGTATACAAGTCCGTTTAGCAAAGGATATTAAACCATAAATGACAACTCAGGTTTCAAACTGCATTGGTAAAGAATCGATTAAAGGATCACTTAAGGCATGAAGGAACATGAAAATTTGTTCTAATGACTGCTATTCTAGGAGGTTCCCCTGAAGCCACACCAAAACAGGTGGTCAATAAAGTATTCATGACATTCCGAAAATCTTCAACACACATTGACATAGAAGAATAACATACCTCACGGCAGTGATAGTTAGGGCCAGGAAGCTGTGTTGACATGAAAGTGATGATTCTTAAAAATTGTGAAGCCTGTAAGGCCAACCAAAAAACAAAATGAGTGTTTTATAAAGTGAACCACGAGGAATGTTGAATATTAAGGAGATAGACATTCAACATTCAGCACTACATTCAAGACGGGGCAACTCGGTCGGCTCCAGTGAGAAATGTACAAATGTTGTGGAAAGAAAGGAAAAACGCAGGGAACCCAAGATGGCCTTAAAGTGTTAGTGACCTCTGACGTTTAAGCACATATGATGCAGAAATTGGCATGTATTAACCACACACAATCAACATATCAAGGTCTAATAATGTCCTGTACAGATATAAGTGACATCATCCAAAGGCAACATTCTCAGAAAAGCTTCTAAGCTCACTACCCAAATACAAAAGCAATAAGGAGAAGATTCAAACTGTGTGCCAGTTCTAGGCATCATAAAAGCTGACGCCCATGACACATGCACAGTTGCGCTCCCAAAAAATACAACCCAAGGCCAACAAAATACTCCCATAACAATAACATATCGCTGAAGAGAGGCAAGAAAAGAAGGAAGTGGTCCACTCACAACTAGAAATGCCAAAACCCTACACCATAAATGCACAGTGTGGAATCTCTTGCTGTGAAAGACAAAAGGGTTGAATGACCACTGCAACAAAAACAAACAAAATCACCAATTAACTATCATAATAAGGATGGAAAAGAATGAATAAGTACATGCCAATGGTGTCTAAGCTGAAATTTGTAAGGTAAGCAATGAAGTGTACATGGACATGCAAAACATAAGTGCAGCCAATATAGCAGAAAGCAAGCAAACAACCACGTAATGTTTCTTTGGAGACCACCAAAAGCACCTTACACATATCAGATTGACTACATTAAGAAGCACAGAACTAAAAGAATTACGCCAAAGCAAGAAAGAAATACTATTTGTACAACCTGTTTCACACATACACCTCACTAAAGCGCAGAATAATGGACAGTCCATGACACTTCCAAGTATAAAATTAAACTTCCATTGTATATAGCTAGGGGAGTAAGTGTGTTCAGTTCGACCAAAACCGACCCATATGAACCCATTAGGGTCAGCAATTTGTACAAAAAGAGTAGATCCTTTTGTTCTCTTGGTAGGATCCACAAGATTGAACTTATATTTATGGATCCATGTATGGTCTATGCAAATTTATACCTAACTCAAATCAAACCCAGGTTTCAATATAATGTGGCATTTCTAAGTGAAAAAATTATAAAAAAAACTTTTTTCTGGGTACGAATTATATTTTTCTAACAGAGTCCAGCTGTGACTTCCTCATTATAGACCTCATATGAACCAGGACCCACATCTAGGTATGGAACTGCCAGCCCAGAAAGGGACAGAAATTCGATATGTACTAGATTTGAACAGGGTTTGACCATTGGTGACCCAGTACATGTTCCGCTATTCATTTCCCTCCTTCCATTTCTCATTTTGTACCTTTTTCCCGTTATTTGATCAGAGTTGAAAACTTTGACATTGATCTTGAAACCATCATTTAGTGCTTGCAATCATAAATATTGGAGTTGTTATTAGTGAAGATTGCACTTAAGACGGTATACTCGCATTTCCGTTTCAGATTAAGTTGAATTTGCATAATCATATGCATGGAACACAGGTGCACATGCAACAAACATGTATGAACGTATAGCAAGATCTACACTGGGAAGACTGAGCTTTTCTAGTAAACTAGGAGACAGGTGTGGAGCCATATGTCAATGTGTTTGAACATACATATATGCATACATGCACACATTAAGCAATCTCCCAATTTGTACAAAAGCAAATTGAAATGAGTATCATCTTGAGTGCATATTCTTGAATACAAGTGTAAATCATTGAGATTGAAAACCTTTAAAAGGGCATAGTAAAATGTGGTGGAATTGGCTGCACGAACAAATTTTACAAACCCAGCAATTACGTTTTCACCTTGCAATGAAACTCCAGAAAATCTTCCAGACGAAACACCAAAGCCAAAGACAACTTAGCAACAAAAGGCAAAGACAAAATTCAAGCTTCTCATTTTTTATTGACATGACCTCGCAAAATATGATTCAATACCGATGCTTACCAGGAAGAAGCAGAAGAAAATGAAAGAAAAAAGAGTCTCACTGATGTAACCTTTATCTGACCCAAGCTCCTACAGAGAGAACAGATTCATGGTTAGAAAAAAATGAGCCAATAGAAGACGGCTACAAGAGCACGTGACATACCGGAAGCATCATAAAACCCGCATCTTGAAGTGTTGGTCCAGGACGATGAAAATAGTGAACAGCGTGAGCAGCCAATCCATGAAGATACTGAAAATGGGGAGCATATTAGCAAGTGCAAACAATAACATGCTGTAGAATAGAAAATCATCAGACTCCCTGAAATGATTAATGACATAAAACTAGCCATACCATGGAATCCCAAATAATATGGATTAGGAGACCCAAAACAAATTCGTCTTTCTAGCCCATAAAGAGGTGCAAGATACAAAAACAAGAGATAGAAAACAAGAAAAGATGCAACACGCAAGAAAACCGACACCAAGAAATTACTCTAATTTCATGGAGAACATACATAATTATTGTGAATATCCATAACGACGTAAATTTTCTTGTCATCCACCGAGGCAAGCAATTTATTTGTAATATAGATGCTCGATACACGAACATCCATCTAACTTTTTTCGATTTACAACAGCAATGCATGCAATACAACTACCGTCCAGACGTTCAACGGAGAGATGTCTCAGAACAGTGAAATCTCGTTGAGTAGAGAATCAGTATAATGCTTCCATTTTTTATCGTTTTAACAAAAAGCGAGGTTTTGTTCTTAAGAGAGTAAGGAAAAAGAGGTTTTGTTGAATAATGAGAGAAATTTGGTCACGCCAATAGATGAAAATAGAAAGACTTAACTGAATCACCATAAACACTCGCAAAATTTTCTCAACGCGAACAAACATTCAAGGAAATCCAGAGATAACCTGAAAAATGAGACCTAGAAGAATAAACTTCCATTTCTCGGCCAGGAGAGCCAACTCTGTGGACGTTTCCGCGGTGATCCTCTTCCATAGCTGTTACAAGGTACAGATTCATAATTTAATCAAACGAAACAGAGAAAGAACGTCACGAGAAACTCAAAATCTGATGAAATCCGAATCAAACTAGAACGGAAGAAGCAAAAGAAGTATTGCGGAAATAAAAGAAGATGAATGAGAAGCATAGGAGGAAAAAGATAGAGAAGGAAAGAACGTGCCTTCGAAGCTTGACGAGCAATGTAAAGCGTCATCCCTCCTTGCGTCACTCACTGCCATATTCCTTCAGATTCCGACAATTAAAGTCGGCATCCTTTTCGTAACTCCGGTCATAAACAAAAGTATGAACCAATGAACGTGAAATGTAACCGCGAAAAACCAAAATCACCTCGCTGGAGAGACTTATTCAACAAGCTAGCATCTCAATCAAGAATCAGATCGATCCGCCAATACAAACGGCACGTCCCGAGCCAAATAGAAAGCCTAACCACTCATCCACCGCCTAACCTCTCCGGATTCTCTCGTCTCCTCCAATGGATAACGTTCAGACTGATCAAGACCGAATTTTGTGACGAGCAAAGCGATTGAGCGAGAGAAAAAACAACGACGACCGTCCAAAGGTCCTCTTAAAGATTTATACGCGCGATTTCCTCGATCTGAGTCCTCTTTCCGGCTCCCTCCTCACCATAAGAGAGGGAGAGAGAGAGAGAGAGAGAGGCGGAATTATTTGCCAGGGCGAAGTTGTCCCAACGATGAATTTGAAAGTCGCCCCGCTCGTCTTGCACGAAGAGATTTCGGGCCGATTTTAACAATACGAGCCCACGAGCGAACCATTTCTTCTTCTTTTCTAACGTTATGAATTATTTAACGTTCTTTTTCAACCGCAGAATTTCAGCCAAAAAAACGTATTCATTCATTCTTTGGGGGAATTAAATGCCGTTATTTCCTCATGCCAAGAGCGATATCATTCTCGCCCAAGTCTTTTCTCTTGAACCGTCCGTTGGCTTGAAAAATTACAACGGAATTTTCATAATAAAGAAGTAAATTAGGAACAACCGGTTAAAAATTAGGAGAAGAATTATAAAAAAGATAATATCGTTAAGATAAATTTATCATACAGAGCGGTGGCTTAACCACAGGGTGCTGCGACGCCCTTGCCGCAGGCGGGAGTTCAACCCTTACAGGGTGCATTGCTTCAGTCTCTATTTGTAATAATAATAATAATAAAGAGACAAGTATTTGAAGAAAATCATGACATGGTTCCTAAACTTAGTGTATGAAGGAGCTATTTCGGTTTGAAAATGGAGAAAAAGGAAGAATTAATGTCCCATCTTATCCTACTTTTTCGGGAAAAACGTCCCGCGTTGAACCGTTTACAACTTGGTGGACCTGGCTGGTGACCATATTCAACCGTAAATATCGTCAAAATTCGAAAACGTAGGACACTATTTCATTATTGAATATCAAAGCCAAAAGAAAAACTGAACCTTGTTTTCACACTAAAGTGTATCCATTATGTAGATTTTTAATTGTCATTGGATTTGGTCATTTAGAAGGTTTTTGTTTATGAGGCCGGGTTCGAACAACTGTATTGCTCACTTTGGGTGACCCACTCTTAAGGAGAAGCTATTAGTGAGTCTCATAATCAAGTAAAAAAATAGAATCTACTTTTTATTATACCTCAAAAATATACAAATAAATTTGAAAACAACTCTCAAATGTGAAATTTGGTTTGAAAGTGGCCAAAGAATTCGTGCTTTTCTTTGGTTATGTGTCCATCACATACTCTTCATTCATTGGGAAAGAGCACGAAGACATGTCACTTTTGAGAGTCAAACCAATGTTTGATTGTAAGAAAAAATAGGCATATAGTTCTAATTTTGTAAGCTCATGCCTCATAATTAAACATCTAACAAACAAGATCATTATTATTATTTATTTTAAGTTTTTAGAGATTCTGCTTTATGTATTTTTTACTAAAACTGCATGTGGTTGTCTCTTCAAATGCCAAAGACATATCAAGTGTGTTTTTCTCTCTTTCTTTTCGGTACGATAGGAAGGACAAAGAACGATACACTCATTTAGGTATTGAACTAATGAACTTCAACTTGAGAGTGATTAATACATGATACACAATACTGGATTTATTTAATTTAATTTAATAAAATATTTAAAAATCATTACCTTTTAAAATTTTCTTCTTAAAAATGACTTTATGATATATGTAAAGCTACATTTTAATCATACTCGGATTATATAATAGCTAGTATGGTAATATTGATACACAGCAGGCCTGTTGAGCCTAGCTGTAGTGACTAGACACCCTAACACTTACTTCTACTATCAGCGTACAACCTGACCTATCCTTTTATCATAGGTACAATAGACCTGACATGATACTTTATAGTACATTAAGTTGCTTGTTTGTACAATTAATGTAACAATTTTTATATAATATTGAAAAATTATTGTATGTTCCATTGTATGGAAATAATATAATATGATACGTACGATACAAAACCATAAATAAAGCCTAAAGATATAGATACCTAAATTGTATTGATTTAGGTACTCTTGTATGACATTATGGTATCACATTGTATGATATATTAGGATGCTTATAACATTTTTTTGAAATTTCTATGTAAGAGGAGGCTATAAAGACACAAAGATGGCATTGCACCAACTTGCTTATGGAATATATAATACTATTTAACGAATATTATCAACTTGCCATGCTGATATATATAAGGGGAGCAAATGAGTCAATCCACTCCACAGGCCCGTTATTTTTCTTTTTATGGAAAACAGAATAAAATTTTCCATTTACAGGTCACTTGATTGATAGCATAAAGCGGCTTTGGAAAAGTAGAAAAAAGAGAAATGTTGGAGTCCGTTTCGGTCCTTTGTGATTCTCGGAAGGCGTTAAATCAATTCACGCGCAGCGCGTGAAGAAGCGACGTGCGCCAGCCATTAGGGGTATTTCGGAAATTAGGATCCGTTTAGTGGCATGCAACGCAGCCTGGTGCCCTAACGCGCGTCGCCGATCTGGCCTAACGACTTTCCAGCGCGAACTCCCAAGGTCCCGGGTCGGTTCCAGCAGAGCAAATACCAGTATCAATACATATGTGGAGTATATATATACTCGGTCCCGAACCAAACCTTAACGGGGCGAATACGGGATTATATATGTTGGGTACGGGTAGGAACAAATATTGGGTTAGGTATGGATTCAGAAAAATGCATATACACACTGGTGCACACATATATATAGATAGATAGATAGATAGATAGATAGATAAAGAGAGAGAGAAACTAGTATATTTGTCAAATCCAAATAATCTCAACCATCTATCATTGATGAATGATTGAGATTTAAAATTAAAAAAAATAGAAATACTCATGTGAATAAGTGTACCAACAAAAACAGTATACATCTACCTTTTACTTTATAGATTCAAATCTCAACCATACATTATCAAATATGAATGATTGAGATTTGTTTGAATTTGCCAACTCCTAAGTATGTTGGTGTATATTAGTTTCTCTATATGTAGAGAGACAAAAACTAGTTTATAGTAAAAAAGTTTGGTATTCAATTGATATTCATTGTGGGCCTCAATTGGTATTCATACTTTGTGAGAACATGGTAAATACATACATGCCTTCCATGCTAAAATATCCTTAAAGATCAATGTCAAAGATCAAAATTTAAATGTAAAAAGTATCATAATAATTTTTGTTGGTGTATTTAATGAACTTGATACTATTTTACTTTTTACTTTAAAGATTTTAATAGTAGATCTTAAGGATGTTTTAACACGGATGAGTGTATGCATGGACTATGCTCTCTCTCCCTATATATATATATATATATATATATATATATATATATATATATATATATATAGATAGATAGATGCAGAAATTAGTATATGCACAAATTCACTTAAGATTTCTACTATTGGATCAACATAATTTAAAAACAAAAGTACAACACGGTTAATTGGGTAGATTTGAGCATGAATGAGTCCACACATGAATTATGCTCTCTCTCTCTCTCTCTATATATATATATATATATATATATATATATATTAGGGAGAGATGTATATATATGTTGTGTGGTATGACTAGGAGCAAACATCTGATCAGCTCAGGTCGAGTCGGGGCTCCAATGTCAGGTCAATGTTACTACCCTTAACTTGCTTCACTTTGGAGTTCTGACAAGGTCTAAGTTTCAAGTCCAAGTCCTGAAAAGATCGCCAACACGATAAAGGATCAACAAAATTCTGTTGGGAAGGACAGATATCTATATGCAATTACCAACAACAAAGATCCATGCAAGATAGTTCAGGAACTTATATCCAGTGGCGGATCTACGTTGTGCCGAGGTGGGGAATCATTTTCACCCAAAATTTTGAAAATCAACTTAAAGCTTATAACCCATAGTGGGATCTATGAGATATTATAGTACATAGTTCTTCCCACCCTAAAAGAATTTCTAGATCCACCACTGCTTATATCTATTGGCCATATCAAAATCAAGCTTCAAATCACTATATCTAACTAGTTAACAGCTTTCAACTTGCACGTTGTGGAACAATAAGACTTGGGTCAAATTCATATCAAATCCAACTTTTCTTGGATCTTATTTATTTTGCTATCGACTGGAAGTTATATTCAGATGAAAATGATACAATACTCAATTTGAATCCAAAGCCTACTGGAATTCTATCAATCTTGGACCCTTTAAAAAAATAGACTAATGAATTATGTTGTATTTGATACATTAAGGCAAATTAGGCTACCAAACTAAATTAGACTAAAACCCCTTGCCGTTGAGCTAACGTTCTCGGTGCTTGTGTCAAGTATTCATGAGAACCAGCATTATCATGATAGGAGTGTTGATTTACTGTGCTTTGTTTCTTGATTTATGATTTTTTATCGCTGAGATTTTGAACTATAATCATTCTTGATAAGGCATTGACAAAGTTTTTGGTTCATCTGATTAAGAAAATAACATCCTAAAATAGAAGGCCAGCCTACCTCAGGTTCCAAACCGCCGGTATTGGTTATGATTCAGGTACCATGAATCCATGGGGGTCCCGGTCCTGGTTCTGATTCCGGAAGTTCTGGTTCTGTCCGGTTCAAGACACGTGCCAGGTCCACACTGACCACCTCTAGTCTTAGGGCGGGGCAAGCTATTTATTGTGTCACAGCAGTTCAACCATGGGCTATATCTTTTCCATTAGCTTTTTAAATATGGATGTGTGTTGGATATTCCCAACCACAGCTCAATATGTGGGATGTGTGTTGGATTCACTAGAGTGCAAATTAGGCAGGGAGTGTGCATATAAAAGAGAGCCGGCAAAGAGAGTTCAAGGCAGAGCCAAAGGAAATACAATCTAGCCTTTTCGTCTCTTTGAATGGGAAACAAATGAAACATTTTCAGGTCGAGTTCTAATGAGTTCTTGTCTCATGTCCAAAATTTTCACCTGTTGGATTTGTATATGGGACCTTAACTTGAATTGTGTTTATGTGTCAATCGGATGTGGATCCATCACCAAACCACTAAGATCAAACCTCCTTCACACTCGACATGAATGGTTCCGGGTAAACTAGACCAGTGGTTTCAAGCTGTTGGTTCTGATTTTTCTAAAATCAAGATATAAAACTGATCCAGGACCAAATCAATTTTGTTTCCAGTTCCAATTCCAGTTTGAATCCTAAATCACTCGAAACCAAAAACAAATGCAATCTTGAAATCTAAACAAATTAAAAAAATATAGAACCTGCCGTTTGGCACCATCAAGTTCTGGTTCCATAGAAGGTGGAACGGGGGACAAAGAGATCGGTGGGGTGGGGGCCATACTTGTTATTTCAAATGATCTGTAATTCGTCAGGTTCCCATCTTGCAGATGGGGTCCAGTTAGTCTAACATGGGTCCCATCCGGCGTTGTTTTCCCCGAGTCCAATCGCCAGTCACGGCCCATTTTCCGGTGATCAAAGTCCGTCGTGTGATGAGGATGCACGCTGATTGTTGTATGGCATCCATGAGCGACGACGTGCAGCTGTTTGTCTGCATTGTACAAGGTAAAAATAAAATATTTATATTGCTTTTCTTTTGAAATTAATTTAAATAACTATATTCTAAAAATCATACAAGTGTCAGAAGCCCATTGGCTAATTGTCGGGCATGAAAATAATAAAAACTTAATTTTATGAACCAAATTATATAGATGTCATCTCATTCTATTCCGAACTCATCTAGTAATACTTGACGTTTTTACTAAAAATAAATATACAAATTCCAGGACCATTTTGCACTCCTGGCTCGGTCGTAATCTTGAAAGAGCCTTTAAGTTGAAGGTCATGAATTCAATATCAGAGTAAGTATATGGTAATGGTCTGTGACCTAGAAAAGTTTTTGGGTTCCAACGAAGCTTAGTAGATGAAATTCATGTGAGTCTGTCTATATAAGTTTTCGAAAAATTCTGCTTGTATATATATATATGCGCCAGTGGATCTGCCTAACACAGCTTGAAAATCCAAAAAGAGAGAAAGCTCTTCCCTAAGAAAGAGAATACTTAACAAATCTAATGCTTTTAGAACATGTCCAGGACAGAGTGTGAACCAATTTCAAAAGGTAAATCAAACGCGTGCTGGGTCTGCAAAAAGCCTACAATCAATGTTATACTCTACCAAGAATATAAATATACAACACACAGATGCTCTAGCACCGTTGCTGCTGGTGGGGAGTTCGACTCTCAGAAGATGCATGTGTATTAGGCTTTTGTCAACTTTTGTAACAATAAAAGAAAAGAAAAGAAAATAGGCATACAATTGAAACGACAAGTATGTCATAAAGATAGTCAATTGCCAAACATAGAGAATATATTCAACTCATTTTCTTTTCTAACAAAAGGTTTCACAACACCAAGGCTGGCCATATGTATTGTTAGTCGCCGTTCCCATTTATCTTTGTATAAATAACTACACATATAAAGTAAAAGGCTACCAAAGTAGATATTTCATTTATCTTTGTACACATATAAAGTAAAAGGCTATCATTGTTGTCACAAGTTCGATTTTCGACGTGAACAGTTACTAAGGCAGATATTTCATTTTTTCAAATTAGCGAGATGGACTTACCTAGGGAAAGTCAAGGTTGGATCGATGACGTTCTGGCTATCAAACTGTTACCCAAGACTTCTCAGGGCTGTAAAATGAGTTGATCATACCGGACTATTTGTGGTTCAGTTCGTAAGTTTGTTGCTTATTCATGAGTGGTGGAGTTTGCTCATGGAAGATGAGCTGCCATTTACTAAAATGAGTAATGAGCTAGGCAAGCTAAACAAGAGCCTTTTTAACACCTATGCAAGCTGAGATCAGTGCATTTAAGCTGAATTCCTGCACATTTAAGTTGGGAAATATTTTTTTGCTACAATACACATAATAAGACATAAAAATTATTGACGGGTTGGGGATTCTTAATGATCTAATTAATTGGATTTGTATGTTTTCTAATATATATATACATATACACATATATATTAATGAAAATCGAATCCTATACACCTCCAACATGTTTACTCATATCCACCAGTTGCTTTTGTGTGATATGATTATAATTTATTTATGTTTTAAAGATTTTAAAAAGTATAACGAATATTGTTATTACATTCATGTCACTCAAAAAAGAATGGGTGAACCTGAGTGAGCAGTGTCATGAAGGAATCCAGTCTCTCTCCCTCTCTCTCTCTCTCTATCTATTTATCTATCTATATATAAGTTCCTGGTTCGCGAATATATGGAGAGATGAATAATTGGACTCATTCATATACAAATCATGAACGTTTTATGTCCAAATTGTAGAAGGATAAATTGCTTTTGCTGATACTAGTGGCCGGGCAATCTCGAATCGGTCTATTTCAGCAGCATATAAATAGTTAACTCATTTGGCATCGTTAACATTTTCAAAGAGCAATGGCTCAGCTGGCTGCTAGTGGGTAGACTCACAAGTTGATGGTCATGAGTTCGATACCTGAGGATATGCATTTGGCCTTGTCATCCCCAACGTACCAAAAACAAAATTTTACGACTCGAGGTCCTTAAAGGCCATGTTCATAAAGTCAATAATTACTCGTATACTGGTTCCGTTCACTCCCAGTTTACCTATGTAGCCCGAGCAAGTTTCATGCTCTTCCAAATTCGTCTTCCATTCAACCCACATACTCGAATAATTTGCTTTAAATATAAACACAATCGAATAGTCAAAGCAAATGACGATTGTTTGTCTTGATATAACCATTTCTTTGTATTTAAAAACATAATCGTAGTTTAATATCGAATTCCATTTACGTTATTCTACAAACCAAAGAAGCCATGAATCATAACTCAATTCACAGAGTCAAGATTTGCCTAAAGAATTCTAAGAATCATGGGGTGGCGAGCACATCCCTCTGAGACAACCAGAGCACGTCTAGTAGCCCCCCCCCCCCTCCTCCAAGTCAGAAATTTGGACTCTCTGACAGAGAGAGAGAGAGAGAGAGAGAGAGAGAGAGAGAGAGAGAGGGCGTGCAGATCACGACGCCGATCACTCACGTCGTACGTAGGGACATGTCAAAAGGGTATGAACGCCCATATCTGTCTCAGGCAGACTAGCTTCCATTCAAACGTTAGCTAAGCTTCCTAATTCGTCTCCCATGGCACATGGTTAATCAGGAAGACTTGATCAAAAGAGTGAATTTTCGCTCTCTGCTTCCACGGCCAACCGCGTCGGCCTCTGCAGCATCCTCATGAAGAAATTGTGCCCGAATCTTAATAGAGAAGATGCGCTTGATACGGTTCTGGAAGTCCCCGTCCCGGAGGAGATGCTCACCACCAGGACCAACTCTTGGCTCAATATGAAGATGGCATGGATGAAGTCCAATCACCATAATCATAAACCTACAACAAATGCAGATTCGAGAGCGGGCGGAAACGATCTTCAGCTCCTTCTCGGCGTGATCGGCTCTCCGCTCATCCCTCTTCCTTTGCATGATGACGATGCCGTCAATCGTCCCATCAGAGACGATCCCCTAGTAAGAATCATCTTCGATCCATGCAAAGTTCGTTCTCTATGGCTTATGCAAATTCATCAACCAACTTTGGTAGTTTAGTGGTCGTTTTCATAGTTGGCGTTGTGGTAGAGGGCTGTTATCGTTTTAGAAATTCGTTTCTGGTATGATAGCCATCTGTGAGTTTGTCTTCTTTCGTATGTACATGAATCAACATGAACCAGATTGAAGATCAACTACTTTGAAGGCCTTTCACCACACCGTTGAAGCAATTTGAAAACCTTGAACCGAACAGATCGGCAAATCTAATTGCTTGTATGGGATTACTTTCGAAAACAACTCATTAAAAAACAGAGGCAGGAAAAGGAGAAATTAAAAATCAAAATTTGCTTTCCGTGTAGAAAAATCTCCTTTCATTGATTGTTCATGTGTTTGTTTGCAGGATGCAGGGATGGCGAAGTATATAGTGGAGCAGTACATAGCTGCAGTAGGAGGGCATGCGGCTCTAGAGTCGACAAGGAGCATGTACGCGATGGGGAAGGTGAGGATGATGACGACGGAGGTGGAGACCGGCGGCAATAAGGTGGTGAAGACGAAGAACCCGGCCAAAATGGGAGTTGGAGAATTGGGTGGGTTCGTGTTGTGGCATAAGAGGCCGAAGCTTTGGTGCATAGAGCTGGTCGTCTCCGGCTGCAAGATCACCGCTGGCAGCGACGGAAGGGTCGCCTGGAGGCAGATCCCCTGGCAACCTTCCCATGCCTCCAAAGGACCTCCCCGACCACTACGCCGTTCACTGCAGGTTTGGCCTTCTCTCTCTCTCTCACACACACACACACACACGCGCGCGCGCGCGCGCGCACACGCACCTGCGCGCACACACACAAACGTTGGTGTGCTATTTTGACCCGAACACGAAAGACACGACCTGACACGAAGCACGACATTTCTGTCAAATTTAAATAGGAATCCGACACGGGGAAGACTCTCGCAATGTCTGTTCCGTGTCGACCCAAGCTGACGTTAAAAAAGTTGGGTTGTGTTAGAGTTGACCTTACATCCAATAACACAACCCGAAGCAAAAAATGCCACCTCTACCCTTCTCCCACAGCTCTGCATTTCTTGTATCTGGCATGAAGCCCATGCTAAGAGTTCATACCACCAAGACCCGACAAATATATTAGTCCCTCAATTTATGAAACTTATAGAACCTGAATCCAAGTCCGATCTGATAAGAGCAATTATGAAAAATCTTCTTTTTAGTAAAATTACCACAATGATGACCTGTTTCGGGCAAATTTTCCTGTATAGATAATATCAAATAATAGAAAAATAGATTATCCCCTTTTTTGAGAAAAATGAATTGAAATATATATATAGAAAAATGAATTGAAAAAATATATATATATAATCCTACCACTCCTGATATGTTCACTCATTGTTTATTATTTTTGGGTCACATGAGTATAATTTAAATTTTTAAAAGAGTTTTAAAAAATCTAAAGATATTTTTATCGTACTCATGCTACGCAAAAACAATGAATGAGTAAGGTCAATAATAAACATGATCCAATCACTATATATATAGTGGCTGCTACCGATTAAGATCACAAATATATACTTCCAACTATGATGTGGTTATGGTCTAGTTTTTTGTTATTAATGGTATGATTTTATGGTAACTCGTTAAGGTTCAGATCTAACATCTCAAAGTTGGGTTCGGGCCTAGACTTGCTTGGTTCTGAATCGTGTCTGGCCCTTGTTACCTCTTCACATACTTCGTGGCAGCCTCATATTTTTCATATGTTTTGAAACCATAACATTATGACATTAAGCTTCATGCGCAGAGCGTTAGCTCACCGGTAGGGATCTCTGATGTCCACTCGCGGGTGGGGAGTTCGATTCCCTGGAGGTGCATGCATGTCCTCTCACTGTAACTGAAAAAAGAAATGGCATTAGGCTTCGAAACAACTTTGAGTTCATTGGGTCCTACCCGAAATATGAGCAGACCAGCAAATTGGTTGGCCTTTATTTGTCAGTCAACCCAAATTGTAAGACTCATTTAGAAAACTGTTCTGGTTGTAGGGTTTGGATCCAGTATCCATCGCGAGCCTGTTTTCGAACTCAGTTTGCATGGGCGAGAAGACGATCGACGGTGAGGATTGCTTCATCCTCAAGCTCGAGGCAGATTGGTCCGCTCTAAAGGCTCGGAGTACCAAAAATTTGGAGATCATGAGGCACACAGTGTGGGGCTGCTTCAGCCAGAAAACGGGTCTGTTGGTCCAGTTAGAAGACTCGCACCTCCTCCGATCAAAAGCCATTGGAGAAGAGAGCGTCTACTGGGAGACCACAATGGAGTCTCTCATCCAAGATTACAGAAAGGTTGAAGGTCTCCTTGTTGCACATTCGGGTCGGACACGGGTCTCATTGTTCCGGTTCGGCGAGACGTCGGCAAACCACACGAGAACAAAGATGGAGGAGACATGGACCATTGAAGAGGTAGACTTTAATGTGCGTGGCTTGTACCTTGACTTCTTTCTTCCTCCTTCGGATCTAAACAAGGATGAAGAGGGACTGGACCCAGTTTTCCAAGAACCGTTCCGCACGTCGCCACGAGATGTTTTTGGTGTTAGCAGAGAAGAAATGGACTCGACAGAGGAAGATGAAGAAGAAGAAGAGTGAGGTTGAAAAAAAATCATGTAAATAGTTGTAAAAGATTTGGAAAAATCACAAATACAATGTATTTGGAAGTTTTGGTTTTGTATTTCTGGAGTTTAAGAGGGAATACAAAGAAACCTTTTGTTTCTCTACATCGAAAATTCGTATATAATGCATCTTTGTATTTTTAGACCATATTTTCAAAAATAGGTAATAGATTCTAAAAAACTGAATGGGTGCAAAGGGTGTGTTGGTATCACGGAACCGTGTGGAATTCTGAGAACCAAGAGTCCTGGAACTCGGTCAGCTCCGACGAGTATGAAGCTCCATAGCAAACTATGTATTGAACCCAAAACCTGGAATTCATCGTGGGATCGACTACATGGATGCGACTTTGTGTTTGGACCATGATAGAAAATCAAGCATTTCTAACATTAAGTTGGGTTTGCTACATGGCTGCAACTATGCACAGTAAGTTTAAAGGTGGATTTTTCCAACCGATGCTGTAAAAGTCATATTGTTTTATTACATCATACAATACAATAAGATGCTGTATATGTTTTTCAGATGTATAGTACGTGCCACACCGTGTGTGTGTATATATATATATATATATATATATATATATATATATATATATGTGTGTGTGTGTGTGTGTGTGTGTGTGTGTGTGTGTGTGTGTGCAAACCGTGTGACATTCAAAACCCAGTGGAACTGCCATTTGGTTCATGGGTTCCTTTGACACCCATTTAGAATTATTTCCTTTCCCCGTTAAAGGGCTAACATGAGAGAAAGAAATACTAGACAAAAAATTTTCCGCTTTATTGAAATGCTCCTGACATTTCATCTTTACTTATACATATATATAAACATACATACATACAAATTTGTATATTTTACATTGGTACAAATGGGAAATACATTCATCAACCCCCCAAAGAAGGAACCATGATAATGATGATAACATACATTATACAAGAAGTCATTTATAGGCCACAACATTATCGTGGCCACTAACAACATCGACCTTACATACTTCACCATTTCGGGGTCTACCTAAGTCATTGAGACTGAGTTCACCTAAATGTGTTTGATTCATGGTGTCAAGCCTCTCGTTCTACAACTGTAGGCTTAGACTCAGATGAGCTTGTAACCATGATTTCGAAGAATCATGGTTTCATATTTGATTTGCAACTGATATTGATGCTAATGTTTTCATGTGAAGTGAGATATCAATACAAGAGAGAAGGGAGTACTTTTGTTTTCATGTAAAACCATAGTGTTCAATTCTTGAGGCCCACCTCCCACTTATGCTGAAGTTTTTGATGCATATTAGACCTAAGTTTCATGTAGATGATAAGTTTCTTGTTTGTTGCATAACAAAACTTGATATTGCAGGCACCGAAAATCAAGGCCCATAAGTAGAACACGCCAATCTTGAATTATAATCAATCCCAGTGCCAGGCTCTTTTCCTCTTTGCTTCAGTCTCTTCCTACATTAAAAGTTGCAAGAGGGGGCTCGTTCCATGCCATGATAGCTCGCAGTGCTAGTAAATAAGGCGATTAGAAATAAACAAGCGTAGGCTATCTACATTGACTGCCATTAGCTTATGCAGGAAGGCAGTGCCCATAACTATATTGAGCCAAGGTGGGGCATCCGGCCCAAGCGTAGACTATCTACATCGATACTTTGTTGTCCGATGATTCCACAAAAGATACTTCAAATCAAAATCTTAAAGAGAATATTTTAAATAAGAGAACATTTTTAAATAGAAAATAAAAAACGATCAAAGGAAACTCCGATAAAAATATATGAAAAACTAGATTTTGAAAATGTTAAAAGAATAAGAGGAAAGTCACAAAAATATTGAAAGGAAACAATAAAGAATCATTTAGTTTATATGGAGTTAAAATGTAATCGGACAGGTGATCGGACTCTATGGATAAAAGAATCCACGTAGCCAACACGTATGGAAAAAAGCTTTACTAAAACCACAATCCACCAGTCACAATTAAGAGACTTGAAATGAAAATGAAACCACCATGGTGAGGAAGGCCCGGGGCGGTTCACCATTGCGTGTGTGATACTTATAATGCCTTGTGAAACATACATGCTCACGTTGCCTGTCCTCTTGGTTCTTTAGCTCCTGTAAAAAATCTGATTTTCTAGAGGCTAATTCAAAGTCTTGTTCTTCCATTTTTTTCTTGAGAAAGTGAAAGAATTTTAACGATATTCTACCCAATTAGTTCAATTAACATGGTCATTTAGCGTATATCCACATAATAAACTTTATGTAATTAAACAAAGGAGCTCTCCAAGAGCCAAGCCGCGAAGACAACAGTGTTCACTATCAGCTTATGAAGCTTAACAGTGTCAGCTCATGTTTACCTCACTTAGCCATGCTTGAACAAGCTCATAACAAGATGAACCGACTGAGCTACGGAAAGCCCGGTTAATAACATACCTCTGTATTAAATTTTATTGCTTTCATCATCATCCTCGTATCATATATGATTTGGCAGCACAAAAAATAGTTTTTACTAAAATAATATGATTTCACTTTCTCCATTCGGTGAAAATATGTTTTTGCTTTAATCAAAGAACAAAAATAAATAAACACCCTTCCGATGATGGAAAGACATTTCAATTATCATAAAATACAAAATATAAAACAACAACCATTTATTCATCAATCATATTTTCAGAATACAGAAGACCCATTTATTAAACACTACCTTCCCAAAAAGAGGAAAACACCACACCCGAAATGGGTGCTTCACAGCTGATCTCAATATGAAGTCACACTATTTCCAATTATGTTATGATAGATAAACTTAGAAAGTTACATATATATATATATATATATATATATATATATATATATATATATATATATATATATATATATATATATATATAGAGAGAGAGAGAGAGAGAGAGAGAGAGAGAGAGAGACAGAGAGAGAGAGATGATAATGAACACACTCATTTGTGCCAAAACATTCTTAAAAATCTCAATTGTCGATCACTGAGATCAACAGATAGGTTTTGAATTTAAAAAGTAGAATGTGTTATTCACTATTTTACTTTTCACAAAGTGCAATCATTGATTTGGACAAACGAATGGCTAATATCTTTAAATAGATTTGAGTAGGGATGAGTGTACGCATGCACTATGCTCTCTCTCTCTCTCTCTCTCTCTCTCTCTCTATATATATATATATATATATATATATATATATATATATATATATATATATGTTTCTATATATACATACATATATTATCAATTCATATGTAAAGTTTCTAACCTTATTTACATATATATATATATATACCATAGTTCTATACATTTTATATTATGCTAACATGTGACAGTTGCATTTTGTAACAGATAATGAATATGAAGCAACATTATTTCCAAATTATATTTTGATAGGTAAACTTAAAAAGTTACATTATGTACTAATAATATATAAAACCAAATGGAACACCCTTATCCATTAGAGTTGTTTCTTTCCCGAACAAACAACTATTAAAGAAATAATAGACAAATAATTTTCTCTATTGAATTTCGATAAAAGGTACGTTATCAAGATTTTGTGGAACAAGGGATCACTCTTGCATGGTTGGTCCCAAGCCCGAATAAAGGAAGAGGGTTGTATTAGGCTTCTGACATCCAACGTAAAACTTTATCGGACTTATCTACCATAGATTTTACGAATTATGACCATTGTGTTGGGGCATTACTTCTTAGCGATGCATGGTAGAGCCCAAATGTAGTGAAAAGTAGCAATGGCCTTTACATATACAGGTAAAAAATTGGACAAAGAAGAATAGAGTGCATAGATCTATTGAGACTAGATGGTGGAACCTCAAATGTGATAAAAAATATATATTAAAAAAAAGTTTTTTAAGGAGATGCTTGAAATTATGTAGGTACACCTTTGATATGTGGAACAATATGTCTATACATATAAGAGAAGTGGTAAAATATATCGGCATAAAAAGAAGTTTGGTGATAGAGTGAAGTAGTGTAAGATATGGCAAAGAAGGCATGATACAAATTGCATTATGCTAAGAAGATGAGTGAAACTTGAGAGGCTTATAAAAAACAAAGAAAGAAGTAAAAAAAGTTGTTATTCAAGCAAAAGTCAAAATTTAGAAGGATTTATATAAAAAACTTAACTCAAAAGAAGGCGAAAAAGATACTTTTAAGATAGTTAAGGCTAGAGATAAGAAAACTAAAAATCTTATTTTTGTTAGATGTATCAAAGATGATGATAAGAAGATTCTAGTGGCGAAGATGGAAAAAATTATTTTATAAGTTTTTTGATGAAAATACATATGGTAATATTAAATTAGGAGAGTTAGCCAAATAAAAAAAGTATATAAACTGTAATTTCTATTGGTATATTCAAAAGAATAAAGTCAAAGAGGATCTTAAATATATGAAGGTTGGTAATTTTCTAGTACTAGACAATATTCCTATAAAAGTATGGAAAATCCTATGAGAGATGGATGCCAGTTGGTTCACAAGACTATTTAATGAAACATAGAGAACCCAAAAGATACTCGAGGAATGGAGAGCGAGTACACATATACCCATATATAAAAATAAGGGAGACATTGAGAATTATTAAAATTATCGAGATATTAAGTTAATGAGCCACAATATGAAATTATGGGAAAGAATTATCGAACGTAGGTTAAGACAAGTATCAAGTACAATAGAGCACCAATTCGGGTTCATGCCCATCATATCTATTATTGAAGTGATTTAACCTATTGAGATGTCTTATAAAATATTTTAGAGCAAAAAGGAATCTTCACATGAAATTTATTGATCTAGAAAAAACTTACGATAGGTTGGTAAGAGATGTTCTTTGAAGAACATTGAAAAAGAGAGGTATCTCATTTACATACATAAATCTCATAGGAGGCATGGATGATGCAAAAACCTTTGTGAGAACTGAGAAAGGAATGACAGATTCTTTTGAAGGGGATCAACTTTAAGTTCATATTTATTTATATTGGTCATTAATGAATTAACAAAACATATGGAAGATGAAGTGCCTTGGTGTATGTTATTGTTGATGATATTGTGTTAGTAGATGAGTCTAAGAAAAAGTTAATAGGAAATTGGAACTATAGAGAAACATTAGAAAGTAAAGGCTTTCGACTTAGTAGAATAAAGACAAAATATATGGAATATAAGTTTGATCATTTGGGTATTTTAGATGATATAAAAATTAAGATTGACATACATTGTATCCCTCCCAAGAAAAGTTTTAAATACATAGGGTCAATTTTGAAAGTGATGAAAAAATTGATAGAGATATTACACATATAATTAATGCCGGTTGGTTAAAATGGAGAGGGACATAAGGTATTCTATGTGATAAGAAGATACCATTAAAGTTAAAAGATAAATATTGTAGAACAACAATTTTGAGTGTTGGTTTTGTGATTCTCAGTGTTGGACAGTTAATCGTTAAGATGTGCAAAAGATGTCTATAGCATAAACGAACATGTTGAGATGAATGATTGGTTATACAAGAAAATATTGTATACATAATGAGGTTATTAGAAACCAATTGGGAGTAGCACCAATAGAGGATAAAATGAGGAGAAATCATTTAAGATTATTTGAACATGTAGAAAAAAGACACTTTGTTAAGAAAATATGAAAAACTAGATTGTTAAAATGTTAAAAGAAGAAGATGACCACAAAAGTATTGAAAGAAACAATAAAAAGTGATCTAGTTTATATTAAGTTAACTGGTACCATGACATATGATAGTGGTGCGGAAACAAAGAATGCTTGTAGCCGACCCCATTTATTACAGGAAAAGGCTTAGGAAAAGGCTTAGTTGTTGTTTGAAGATTTGGTGGGCCCTCATTAGTTGTAGATCAACTTTATCATTTGATTATGTTAGATTTTTCATTGAACAAGAATGAGATTTTAATCGATATTGTAAGTCTTTGAAACTGTCCCACTTTATTTACTCCTTTGTGATTCTGACCATTTCTCTCATGCACGAGAGCATTGGCTACAAGGGAGGGAGGGAGGAACAATTCGCCGAAGGGTGGGGGCGTTTTAGGTAAGGGCTGTTCATATCTCTGTTTCTATTGGTTGCATGGTCGATCAATATGTAACAGTTTGTTTCGTCGACAGTGGTGCGATTGTTCACGGCACACTGCTTCTAAGATGATGGGAAACGGCAAGTTGGAAGAAGAAGGCTACAGGAGTTTTTCCTGTAATGGGTACTGGGCAGATAGCAAAGGATCAGTTGCTTTTGCAGCTAAAATGCATCTTAATTCACACGGGATTACTGCCAACGTATTGAAAAGAGATTTTCAT
Organism: Brasenia schreberi; assembly: GCA_036023115.1. Lineage (NCBI taxonomy): Eukaryota > Viridiplantae > Streptophyta > Magnoliopsida > Nymphaeales > Cabombaceae > Brasenia > Brasenia schreberi. The sequence continues at coordinate 18,774,814 of JAYKKT010000060.1, read as the reverse complement.
CATACCATTCAGAAAAAACCGCTAATGGGGTCTCAGCCTCTTAACATTCAAAACAAAACATAGCCAATGGCCGCTACCATACAGAAAAAGCCTGCAACGATGCCGACCCCCAAAACCAATAAGGGAAATCCTTCAAACAAGTCGAGGGATGATGCCATTATTGTGCAACGGTTTGCATACCGATGAAGCTCTCATGCTATTTGGACAATGTTTGAAGCTTTGGTATAACCCTCCTTGAGTCCTCAGAAACCATCTGTGATGCTGCAACAAATTCTAGCGCGCACCCTAAAGCTTCTCCAATGGGGATCGGTACCACCGCCTGCCGAGATGAAAACGAGGCCCATTACAACCAGTACTGAGTTGTTTACATGCCCAATTCAGCCAAACCAAAGATCTTAAGCACATCACAGTCTACATAGTCAGACGCTGTTCCCCATTAAGCACATCACAGCCAAACTAGACACGGCTCTCTTGGTTGGTGGCCAACAGAAAGAGAACCTTAAGTTGAAGCAATGCCTAACTTTAGTTTTCCCTATTAAGCTAACGCCAAGTGCTTTTCTAGAAACTAAATTTTGGTGAATCCTTTTGTTTAAAGGGATTTACTTGTTGTGATAGAATATATTTTGTTAGATTAACTCAAAATATATTTCCCATATCAAAGTAACTACATGGAGAATTATGTTTTCTACTATTTAAGACAAGCAACCAGATGACGTATTAAGCTAATGACTTTTTTTTCCTTTAAAAATTGTCTCGACAGGAAAAAAAAGACTGCAAAAAACAAGAAGTAATATAAAATTCAGAAAAGCAGTTGAAATGTAATCATCTTCTTCAAATAGAGCTCTTTTTATTTTTCATATCAATACTTTTTATTTTGGGTAATTATTTGATCATCTAGTAGGATATGCAACTTTATATCAATAGCAATTTGGACTCAAAGGCTTTAATATAATCTCACTATATAAAGAGCCATTTAGATAGACTGGATACTCCAAAAGTATGGATATTATCCCTCTATTCCTACATACTAGTTTTACATGGAGTAGACATGGCTGGCCCGTGCCCGGCGGTTCCAACTGGAACCCAACAGGGCCAAGAATTGGCTGGACCCATAACCGGTGAAACCAGAACTGGGCCCAATCCAGTTCGGTTCTGGTTTCACCCTTTAGAAAAGCGAAACAGCCGGTTTCGGGTGGTTCTAGGTTCCGAGTGAACCAGAACCAAACATATCTAAGCTGGAGTACCTTAAGACATTTCGAATATTTGATTATAAAATCTCTTTATGGAGATCTGCCAAAGATGGGCTTCTCATGTATCTATTTGGGATATTCCGTAAGATTATGGTTTTCAATTTTCTGTTACAAAGACTCATCCTAGGGTGGAAAGTTGTTTATACTATATTGATACATGACACGAAATATCGTAGTATGGGAAATTGAACGTGTTCCACATACAAAGCAAGAATCATAAGGATGACTGTGTCAGCAACGAAGATATTTACATAAATGTTTGGCCTCACAAGAAAAGACCAGATCCTTGATCATGTAGATGAAAAGCTTGTATGGTTCCAATAGAATGTAAATACTGGCCGATCCAGAATTTTGTTTCGGGTGAGATGGACTTGATGTTTGGGTGAGGCGGGCTTTAAAAATCTTCAAATTGTTTTGAAATTTTCAGAATTTCGGGTGGGGCGGTCACTCCACCATGCCATAATGTGGATCCGCCACGAAGTGTGAGAAATTAAACAGTAAACATTTTTAATTGCCGTGTTGAAAAGAAATAACAAAAAAGCTTGTTTCTTTGAATTTAAATGCTAATATGACATGACACCAAGAGCAATTTGACTAAGAATCCATAGAGTCGACCCACTTAGGGTTGGATTTAGGCTTTGGTATAGAAGAACTTGATTTTCCTGATTTGAGAACAGCAAGACACCATTCAGGAGAATTCTTTAAAGTCAAGGGGAAGGTACTGTTCAGGAGAACTTCTTGACGAAGTCAAGGCCTTATTACATCCAAAGGAGATCTTAACTGAAGTCGAGAAATGCTTCCATTGAGCTGTACAGGAATCGCTTCGAAGAAGAACCAAAACCAATACCTGGCTTTGTCCCAATCTGTGTGGAGTCGACAAACATGAATTCTCATCTGATATTTCTCTCTATATTGTGTCATATATTCATTTAGCTCCACAAAAGCAAGGTCATGCCTTCCAACACACTTTTGAACCCTTCGAACTTTTGATTCTGGTGCTTGTCAGATATCCTTCTCGATTTTTCGACATCAACATATGCACATATATATTATATATCTTCAAGTGATTCACAAGTACAAAGACGAAGCTCAATCAGGTGCGCAGCATTCTTCTCCTTTTCTTAATGTAAGTCAAACTTTTAATTGGTAAAATATTATGATAATTTTTCAATCGAAAGTTAAATCCATGATAGGATCACTGTATATTCTTGATTTTCTCCAGCGAATTTCTCCAAGGTTGGCCACACATAAAATCTACACTAATGAATTCCCACTGTAAATATAGTTCTTGTTGAAGCTGGTAGCTTCGATTTATTTTGTTTCTTCTTGGTATTTGGATTTGAAATATGTCAATGTGCACACCACCCCTATTTGAGTTTGACCTAAGAACCAAATTTCAAAAATGGTAAATTATATTTGGTAAGTCGCTTTCACTCTTACCTCATAATCTTAATGTATTCAAGATAGGAACCAATCATTTGATTTAATTTTAGTTCACGTCAGCGTTAAGTCATACCTGTTTTCTCAACTTAAAGAGGGCCTTGTCCCTGCTTTTCTGGTCTCAATTTACAGTTAGCCTAGGATAAGACTTTGATTTTGCTTTTGATTGCATGGATTTCAGCCTAGGATGACTTTCAGTTGCTTTTGCTTGCATGAATTTCTTTTTTATTTGTTTATTATGGTCTGTTTCGTCTCAAGAGAGACGAGAGCTAAGAGATAGAAAGAGAGGATGTGTGAGTGAGTGTGGGATTCCACAGAGACACGTGACAGAACTGACAAAAAAAATTGGACCACACCGCTCACCCCAATTCATTATCAGCTTCCACACCCACATGCCCCTCATTTATTACTCCCAATTGCTTCCTTGTGTCACCACTTGCTTTGCATGCATCCACACACACATTGACCGGTTTGGTTTCTAAACAATAGAAAAGAGCGAAGAGTGCAATACTGCCTTGGCTCTTCGAATCTTCACTGCCTCGCTTCTGATTGGCACGGGAAAACTGCAAAAGGACGGAGACAGATATAAATGATATGGTTGAGAACCACCCGTCTCATTAATGCAAGATAGCGCCCAGGTCAACAACCTTCCCTGCTGGTCCCGTTCACTCGTCGTTGCAATGAATACGCCATCTGCTCCAGAATCGACACCTCTCTCCCTCTCCCTCTCTCTCTCTCTCTCTCTCTTGCGAGAGGGTGGTATTAAAGAAATGAGGATGGTGAACGGTGGAGAATGATCAGCTCTTAAGCTGCCTTGTGCTCTTTCTTCTGTAAGCAGCGAAGCCATGGCACCGTCTTCTGTATGAAAGCCTCTCAGACTATTGTTTTTCTTGTTTCTCAGTAGAGTTTGAGACTGCCAATTTGCTTAAGACGGTGTTGTGTTGGTTTTGCAGATCAAGGAAGGAGGTGGGGAGAAGAAATCAGGACACCAACAACAGAAAAATTTGAATCCATCGTCCAATTTCATTGCGCCGGAAGATGCGATGGTGAAAGCGGAAAATAGCAACAAATCTGTAGGATACCAGAGAACGCCTCTGCACGCCTCTGAAGCGTGCAGTACGGCAAAGATGTCCACTTCTTCCTCCTCTTCAGCTTCCTCTGTGTGGCGAGGAGGCTTCGAGCCGCCGGAAGCTGTTGAGAAGACCGTCTCCTGCAACGCCTGCCGACCCACCGGCCGCGAGCGGATCTCAATTGTCCCCGTAGAAGCTAATAAGAATGGTGGTAGTGATGGTAGAAGCCAGAACGGAGGAACCAACGTCCTCAAATCTTTGTTATTTTCTATAGCTAGAAAGAGTCCCAGGTGGAACGCTGGCTGCGACTGCTCTCCTTCGTCCTCCCCAAACCCCAGCGACGACCAGCAAAAGAACGCCGCCATAGTAGAGCTCACGCAGAAGCTGGTCGCTGCCAATCGACGGCGGGACGAAGCTCTCGCCGAGGTTGCCCGGTTGCGCACCTCCATGGGAGAGCTCGAGCGCAAACTGGGCAAGCTCGAAGTCTATTGCCACGACCTCAAGAAAGCCCTCGATGCCCGAGTCGCCGAAGAGACTTCCGTCGCCGGCACGATCGTCGTGGACAAAGAATTAACGATCAAGCATAAGAAACAACAAATAAATACGATCCCCGTATTCGCCCCTCGCGACGCCGAGGCGGCACGGGCAGTGGAAGCGTTCTTGCAGGCGGTCTCCGACTCGAGGACGTGCGTTCGACATTTGGGGAAGTCGCTCGCCCCACAGTTAGGCCAAATGGGCGCCAAGGCGTTCGAGCGACTCACCTCTTTGCTCGGTCCTTACGAAGTGAGGATCTCGCCTAAGAGTTCTCGGGCAATCGTCTTCTATCTCGAGGCTTTACTGAGCCGAGCGTTATATGAAGACTTCGAGACGCTGGCCTTCGAGAGGTCAGCGACCGACGGGGTGCTGAACCCCACCGAGCGGTGCCGGGGGAACCTGGAGGCGTACTCGGCGCTCAAGGGGCTCTCTTGGGAGGAGGTGCTGAGCAAGGGAACAAGAAGGTTCAGCGAGAGCTTCAGCCGGTTCTGCGACCAGAAGATGAGCGCTATCGTGGCGATGCTGGGCTGGAGCGAGGCGTGGCCGGAACCCCTCCTTCAGGCCTTCTTCGGCGCGGCCAAGCACGTCTGGCTCGTTCATCTGCTCGCCTTCGCCTTCCACCCGAGCCTACCCATTTTCCGAGTGGAGAAAGGGGCTGAATTCGACGGGCTCTACATGGAGGACATGGCCGGAGAGAAGCTTCTTCTCAGGAAGAACGGTGCCACCCCCACCATCAACGCGATGCACTCCGGCACGGTCGTCAGGATCATGGTGTCTCCCGGATTTTACGTGCATAGTAACGTGGTCAAGTGTAAGGTCTTGTGTAGATATCCGCAGCAGCAACAGGCTTGATCGATCAGTAAGTGAGCAACGATTAGATTTGCAGTTTACAAATGAAAAAAAGAAGAAAACTTTTCTTTGTTGATATGTTTTGCAGTTTACACAGAATATCATTGAAATTTTCAGTGACAGATTCCAATTCCAATATGGATTTTGAAGATAGACATCTGTGAAGATTTAATTATTAGGCCTAGATATGTTTGAGATTCAGTCTATTAGATTCTTCACCGATGAGCTTAAGCTTCAGGCCCATATAATGCACTCTGCCCCACAAGAAAAGGTCTTCTTCCAAGACGCTAAAATCCTAAAGAGTCCTTTATTGGGGGTGAGTTTCAACTTTTTGGTTTGCAGGGCCAAGTTAGCGCGAGAAACGAAGTTGGTGGGTAGAGAAATAAGACATTCCGTATCTATATTCCTGGTTCTTGCTAGGTCTTTAGACAAATTCTTTCTTCGAGAAGCGAACAGCAAACAAGGTTCGTGCTGCTTGAGAATTGAACCCATTCCGGCACCATCCATAATCCTCATTTCTTTACTGTTCTCTAGACCAATGGCTTTGTTCAAGAAATGAACGACTGCAAACTTGGTAGTGCTAGAATTGAACTCATTCCCCACCACCATCAATATTCTTTATCTCTTTGAGGTTTAGGCCAATGGCTTCTTCGATCATTCACAAGACTCGGCACGTTGGATTGTTTAATATACACAAGTGTCTCGATTATTGAAACCTGTATCCAAATATTCTATCTCAATCATATCAATAGCTCAGCTAGCTAAGGGACTCTTGCAGGCGTTCTTTTTAAAACCTAAACAAGTCCTTTGTCAGTAAGTGAGGCTAGTTATGTGGCGAGTTGTCATTGATTATGTTAGAAGAAAATAATAATGATCTAATTTATGTTTGAGTTAAACTGATAACACGATACAATGAAAACAAAATAATCTAACCAACTATCGCACATGATCAAGTTTTACAAAGAATCTAACCAAACATGACACATGATCAAGCTTTATTGAAACAAAAAAATCTAGCTGACGGGAAGAAGTCTTAGTTTTGTATGGCACGTCATTGATCATAGCTTCATTTCAGAGTTCGTCCATTTATCTGCACTACCTGAAGCTGATTCTCCTTATATATTTCATTGGTATTCATGTTGCTAATAGCCTTCTGAACCTTCTTCATCTCGAGACAGTCAAGTGGAGGAAGTTATTTAGCTTTTACGCAAACGATGTAGCCCTGAAGCTAGTTCTCCAAGATAAAAAACCCTGCTGCCTGGTGTGTAACTGAGAATCGTGCAATCAGAACTGCTCCAGTGCTTCGCTTCCATAATGCGGTCAACTGCACTACATTGATGCTGTTTAAAATGTGGGTGAAAACAAACTAACGACAAACACACACACACATTTCGTTGAATAAGCTATTAGCATATAAAATGCAGTAAAACCAGAGCCGCCGGTATATGCATGCGAAATACGTATTGAGATAAGCAGCCAATGATGATTATCTGCTTGGGATTCTTATAAAAAAAAATGCTGTATTACAACTTTGTAGCATATGGCTATCACTTCAAATGCAAGATAGTTATCAAACTAAACGTGGAAGTGAATATAATTGAAGTCTTTGTTGCTTCCGAACAAAAAAAAGGGTCTTCTAATATACTTTAAAGGAAATGGACTGTTACGTGAACTCTAGTGTATTGGGCAGTTGAAAAGCTTTCCTGTTGACAGAATGCAGCTATAATGTATTCCTCTGAACTTGAAAAGCGAGTCGATCCAATAGTCATGTGAAGTTGCAGCCGGCCAACAGGCATCAGACTAGTTTTTTAACTTTGTACTGCGTGGTCCACTCTCCCTACTAAAACTCAATTTTCTTTGTTCTTGCCTTTTCCTCAGAGGCTTAAATTTACTTTTATCTCGTTAGCCTAATTATCGAACTAATTAAATCAAAACGTTGCAATTAGTCCATTTATGGAGTTAAAATGCTAACATGCCACAAGATCGAGCTCTATCGCAACTAAGAATCTATGTAGCAAAACCTCCTTAGTGTGGATAAAGGTTTGGTTTGGTTTAGGTTGTATTAATTCAGGCAACCATATGTAATCTTGTCATTTATGGCATTAGCAGTTGCAGATAGTAATGGGCCTCCACTGCAGGGGTTGCAATCAAGCCAAGTCGACCCTGAGTATTGGCAATTCTCACCTCAGACTTGAGCTGGAGATCGATCAAGAATCCTTAGGCTGAGCAATCCTCAGGATTCACAAGAAGATCGACTCATTTAAGAAATACTCACCTCAGACTGGAGGAGGAAGAGCTTCATCAGGTATCTTTAGGCTGAGGAATGCTCAAGCATAATCGAGCTAACTCGACCATGCGTGAGTATTCTCGACCGTTTATGATCAAGTAAAATATGTGACCCAAATTGGAGTTGCTCAGGTTTAAGCTCAAGTTGAGCTCATTCACTAGCTCAGTTGAGCTCAATCGAATTCGAACCTGCATCTCGAACTTAAGTTGATTTTAGCCGAGCCCTTTCATGAACTCGCTGAAGCTTGACAAGAAACAAACCCAATGAATCGAGCTTGGGTTGAGCTACGCATTGGCGATCGAAGCTTGATGAAGATTGAACTCGAGGTTGAGTTCAACTCGAGCATTTTTGTACGGACAGTCATGCTTGCATATACTCAATGTTGCATTACTCAGCCCCTACCAAGAAGGTGGTTCTCTGAGAAATTTCAAGAAACTTTTTTTCACCAAATCATATCTGACCACCGTGTGTCCAAAGGCACCCAACCCAGTAATGCTTTTGATCTTGAATTCAGATCACACAAGAGTCGGGATCTCAACCAAGACAAGAGGCATTAATGACATTGGGATGGGCCAACTTTGCATTGACTCACAGTGACAAAATGACCCAAGACGACCTAGTGCTGTAAAAGAACAAGCATGACGAAGCTATGTCACATGGGTGCGGGTGCGAATCCGGTGCAAGTCAAACCACGGGAATTTTCGAAAAACTTCAGCACGGTAAAATGCTTCTACATACGTATAATTTACATATATATTATTATATAATTGATAATATATCATAAAATTGTTGAAGATTACAAAATTCTATATGTAAATCATAGAAAATGTCACTATGTCATCAATCAGTATGATTGTTTTCGAAAGTTAACTCACTAATAAAGTAATAATTACTTAATATTCAAAAAATTTCTTAGTGATATAGCACTGGAAGATAGGTCATGGTGATTCAGACATGAGAAAAGTACGGAGGCCGAGTTTCCAAGTATCGAGTGACATCTTGATAGATGTGTTTATGTGACATAGGAACACCAGAACCAAATCGAGTTGTGAGCCAGCTGAAACGGGAACGAGAACTATGAACCACCCAATTCAGTTCCGGTTTTACCTTTCATGAAACTGGAATTCGGCGGTATCTTAAATTTTTAATAATATTGACTGATTCTGAGCGGTTCTAGATTCAAACCTAAATGATCCCAGAACTGGCCATGTCTAGGGACAAATTTAAGGTAGAGAAATGTGGCTACTAAACAGTAAGCTTAACAAATCTACCAAACATGCTGCTTAGAGTCCTCTTCATGTGTGCCATGAAGAAAAGACCAGCCAGCTTCCTGCAAATCACGTCCCTTGAGAGTCTTCACTTATAACCAAGAGATTCTTGTATTGGCCGTAAAAGAGAATCAATAAAAGGTTTTCCTTCGAGTTGAATTTCCCTGAATAGACACTTTTTTGTTTAAAAAAAAAATTGCAATGGCGCCCAAAGGGGTTACCTAGGTTCTCGTCGTTGCCTTCCCCTTTGGTTTTAGTCTTGGTCACTCTTGGGTCATATGCCGTCTCTATCCTGTTTCACAAAAGGTGGACAGATGGGCCTCTACTTAAATCGTTGGTGGAGGTTTCAAATGTACTCGGAGATTTGTCGATCGATAAGCGATCATTTGGCATGGTCTGAAGATGGATTCTTCTATGTAGGTCATTTTGTAGAACCACCAGAGCACCCATTCGCGTTGTTATTCTGGCTCCCCATGTTGTGATTCAACTTATAGTAGTGAAATCAGTGCAACGATCTCTATAAAGGACCCTGCCCAACCAATCGTATAAATCGTAATAGACTCGTTCTGGTACTCAATATCTGTCTCAGTAAAACACATAAAGTACAGAGAAGAAAGGCGCCTGTCTTTAATTGAAAAGTAAGCTTGATTTCCCACCAATGACCAATCGCATGTGTTCATTTGAAATTGAGTGCCAAAAGGTGATTTAGACTTCCTGTTGACTTCCATTTTCCTGGTATCTCTTCCATACGGAAGGTGGATGGACTTTGAGGTCCCAGCCCTGGATAGTTCAACTATCAAATATTGGAATTTGTGCAACATGGTCTTGCTTGAAAACGAGTTATGTGGGATGTCCAGAACAAAACCTTATTTCTTAAAAGTTCAGAGTTACTATGGTCAATCATAAATACAACAGTAACTGAGCCAAGTATAAATCACTGTCATCTGTATATATACAAAAACAGATAAACCTGGCACTGACACAACAGTATTCTGCTTGCTTGGCTGCCATGGTAACTCTCTTCATGTTTTTACTATACCCGAACCATTGACAAGGTCCTATATTGGATGGTTTTTTATAGGTGATGCAAAGAAGAAAGTAGAAACTATAACTAGGCTCTTCCGACGGGAGACAGGGGAGGATCGAGAATGGATTTCAATGAACCTGTCCCTTGAAATCTATTGGGCATGTGGAACCTACCTTCTTGGGTGGCTAGGAGAGACTCCAGCAGAAATTTGGTGCACGTCCCTGATGTGATTGCATGGCTTCTGCTGTGCAAAATGGCTATGCCGACAGAAAATGCCTGGAGGGAGGAGATGGATGCATCGAAATCAATTGAGTACAGCCCTTCATGGATTGTAGCAAATCTTAAGGCAGGTGTGACTCCTTGAGCGCCCTGCAACACAAGATTATCATTTGAGCACAAATAAACCCAAAATTGAGTTTCGAAGCTGTTAATTTGAAGAAATAGATGAAGAAAGGGCTTAGTTGTTGTTGTTGTAAATGAAGAAAGGCAAGTACCTGCACAAACAGATCAACTTGTTGAGGGACGTTTGCATCAACTAAAGCCTGTGAAAAGCTTAGGCTTCTTTTGCTTTGTGGCACTTGGTTGTCGAGAATAGTAAGGCTGCATCCCTCATCCCAGCCCCCACAATCACATGATCCTCCTGATCTCCATCGATCGATCAAGAGTGAGGGCATCCCAACCTCATTGGCTGGTACACCATGCAAACCACTCGGAAGAATAACTTTAACACAGTCACAAGATAGATTTTCTTTCTTTGACAAATTATCATCTAGGCTCGAGTAACCATCACACGCACTCTTCTCAGTGAAAAATGTTCCCTCACTGTCATTGTCACCGTCTTGTTTTGCACCAATTTTTACTGGTCCAGAAGTGGTCTTGATAATGACTGCAGCAAGCTCATTGCAAGAATTAATCTCCAGCATTGGATCGTCAACATGAATTTTGCAATCTGATTTTCCAGGGGAAGGATCTGTGTTTCTCACTCCAGAAAGAACATACTCCATAATTAATGAACTTTCTGAAATACCACCTCTAGTCAACTGAGGGAACAAGAAACAGCTGGCTTCCATCTGACCGACGACACTCGAGACATGCCAATGTTTATCTTCATTCTTACCCTGTTTGATCCATCCAGTCCTTTTCTTAATACCAGTAACGGCATAAAAGGTGTACATCCAATGCAGAGTCTTCTTCCCATTGATGCTGATTTTTCTCTCTATGGCTGCAAAGGAATCGCTGTGGTTGTTGAAGGAAAACAGGAACGATGGTATTCCATTCTTGCTAATGATTTGCAAGAGTGCATGCTGTGCCACAGACATTGGCTCTTTATCCACCAGATTGTCCGCAGGATCAGCTGATTGCTGACCAAGCAAAGCAGAAGTCTTTTCCGTTGTTTCATCACAGACCGAAGGCAATTTCTCACACAAAGTTTTACATCCCTCGTGTGCTGCCAAGGAAAGCTCTGGTAACAAAGACTTGCATATAGAGGCAGCTTCATGCTTTTGTTGTGAGGATGATTGTACGTAGTTCCTTGCTCTTGATTTAACCAAAGGAATCAACATTCTCCATAATGGGCCTGGCTGTCTTTTGCAATCAGTCTTTATTTGATCAGTGGATGAACCATCATCTTCATTAGTTGGTACATCCAATTTAACTGGATCAGATTTACACACAACGATTCCTGAGCATGAAGGCCTTGTGACTATCCCTTCTGTAAAACCGAGGCTTCTGGATGTTGTATCAATCAAAAGACTTGAAACATCAATTGCTGATGGATCCGCCTCATTTGCTTGCTCTTTGTTGTGTCCAACCTGACCATGCAATGGGTCAACATGTTTGTTGCTGGCACTGAAGTCAGATGGCATGGAATTATTTTCAGTGCATGAGTTGCTGCAGGTGGGTTTGGGTTGAGTTTCTCGTCTATGTGATGAAACTTTTCTTCTCCTCTCACTAAGCAAGCCAAGCGCTGTCTCGCCTTCTCGGGAACCTTTTAGGTCCTTCTGTCGAAGCACATGGGAAGGCTGATTTTTGTGGTGCGGATCTGCAGAAGAAGTTCTGGGTGAGTGAGACGTTGAAAGCAAGCTGGTACCTCTTAGATCAGCAGCCATCTCGGCATGTGCTGCTGATGAAGTCAATGAGCAGTCATTGGACGAGTTCACAAGATAATCACCCTTGCTTATTCTAGATGGTTGATTTAATACAGAAGGATCTCTGGGCAATTCTATGAAACAAGAGAATACATCTTGGGTCTTGGGTTCCTCAGGAGAACTCAAGAAGTCGTAACATTTTATCCGTGGTGCACAAACTTCCTTGCTTACTGAAAAAGATTGACGCTTCAAAGAGTTCTCATTATCCCAAAACTTCATTTTCATTTTCTGGGAATCAAGACCCATACTACCAAGAGTCTGATCCATTTCTTGGTTTCTCTTATCTCTTCGATGTGAGCATTCAGTATGAACTTTTGAATAGCAAATGTTTGTATGATTTTCAGCTGAGACCTTCACATGTTTTGCTCTGGAAGATGATAAACACTCGCAAGGACCTAGTGTACCCAGAGTTTCCCTTCTTTGTTCAGCAGATGACCTTCTGCTGTTAGTAAAAGATGCCGATGGATCTGAAGCTGAGGGCAACTTGGTTTTAGAACTTGATCGCTGACCAGCTGCCTTTTCCTGGTTGTGCTTCCAATCTTCAAGGAGTGACCAATCTAATACACCAAAGTTCAAAGCCTTATTTTGAGACCCATATTTTTGTGGATGTTGTAGATAACATGGTAGGCTTGACATATACTTGATGATCTCATCCTTTTCAGATGTCGTGCAATCAGTCTTGCAGTTTGGGTACTTCAGTGAATATTTAGAGCCAACATATTTATCTCGGATCTTTAAAGCTCCACTGCCTTGAGGAGATAGGACCTGCACCTTTTTTGATGACTTAGAGGTTCGAGGAGTTGAAATATTTTTCATCACGAACTGTTCTTCTTCTTCCATTATTCAATGTTATGATTGCTTCACGCCATTCAACGGTCTTTTCTGAAGCATCTGATTCCCAGTAATGTCAAAGCATCTTCAACCATCGAGCTGTCTTTGCACATTTCTGTCATCACATAAGACAACATTCCAACAGAACATCAACATCCAAAACACAGGCAACATTCTCCTTCAAGGGTATCAGACCCTCAGTTGTCCAAGAAAATAGCATAAGATCGGTGTGAGCTTGTTCTTTGAATCCATCCTATAGGTGCTGAAGGTGAAAGCATCATAAAAAATTATATACTCATAACTTGGTAACTGAAAACACTTGCAATCATCCAAGAACTTGGCAGATTGTTATGCATTAGAGGTTGATATTTTATCATTGACTGCCAAAGCAAATTCCTGAAGTTTGAACCAGCAATTGGAAACAAATGAAAACATTTGGGTGTCATATCAGATGTTTAACAAGAAGGGTCCTCCAGATGGCAATATTTTGCAGAAACCAGTGACCGTTTTGAATAATGCACCAAGATTTGTTAGAGTTACTTAGCATTATAACGTTTCAGATTGCAATGTGGAAACTTTGGAGAATTAGAAACAAATAGAACATGACAAAGAAAAGTGTGTCGCTGCTTGATCTCAAAGAGAAATATAGGCAGCATTTAATCAAAATTTGCTGCCTTTTATTCTAGATACAAAAGTAGTTGCCAACATCTGGCCGAAGAGAGGTCCCATGGCTCAGAAGTGGAAACCTCCATCTAGTGGTGCCAAAAGATTTATCTCAAAAACTTCTCTCCAGATTGCAAGATGATGTGAACCATGTTTCGCCTCAGGATTCATGCTTCTACTTGAACATGTTTCTTCTACAAACACATGAATGACATCTAGGCCATCGAGAAATTTTACTGAATGAAGTTTTGGTTAGTCGCCATTTGATTGATGATTAGGTTAATAAAGAACAGTTCAGTTTCTGTAAGTCACCCTTTGATACAATGACTCGGTTAATAAATAACAATTCCATTAATGACTTTACGGTATTTGATATATAAATTGTGACACGTGAGAATTTATTTTCCTTCATAGTATTTCAAGGATGATGTACTTATTACCAGTGTGTTTTCCTTATGCAAAGGATGGCACATTCATAAAGTTTTACTTGCTTCCTGTAGTGCCTTTAGCAGGATCATAACATCAAAATCATTATGATTGCACAAGAGGCATCATCATGGCAGAAAACTAAGACTCATTCTTGAAGCTTAAGTCAGTAAGAGCGAGAAGAATCTTAAAATTTGAGTCCACAACACAAATTTTGTTTATGATAATTGTTTTCTTCCAAGGAATCTGAAGCTTTGTTGCATCAAGCAACAGATCATGTTATGAGGGACGCACTATTTCTACAACCACCGATGAGATCCCATTCATCATGTGGAATTTATCTTAGGATCATTTCCCTGATCCAATTGTAAGCATTTGCTTACTTTCCAGTATCTTCTAATTGAAGTTAGTAGATTCTTTTTTGACCACTGCTAAGAGACAACCGAGTTAGAAGAGAACATGGTTTATATTTCTACTATTACGTGGTGGAGAAAATAATTATACTATAGCTCATAACATTCTCAAATAGTGTTCCATTCAATATGTCAATATTTGTTACCTTAGAAAACCCTCACATTTATGTGCATGTTCCAGTACCCATCGAGTCATAACTTGTCACTTACAAGATAAATAAACAGAGGCAAATGGTAGGACCCTACTAAACATTTTGTCATTTTTTAAGAGTAATTCATCTTAATTCAGGTCTGGCCACCCAAGACATAATTGGATGATCCGTCTACCTTTTATATAAACAAAAGGTACCTCGGCGTAATGCAAGATTGGCCACGTGACTTGAGTACTCAGCCTAAGACAGGGCATAATCTTATCTCAGATACGTTTCAGAATCGATGCAGAACCTAGATGACTGATTTCATCTGGTAACAGGACTAAAAAGGGTGTTCCAAATTCCAAAAGCTGGAATCAAATTCACACTGTGTAGTGTGTACAAAAGAAAAAGCATCCTTTAACTGGTGGGAAACAAGCTACTGGAATCTGTCAGATGTTTCCTTGACTTCGTCACTTTCCGAATGACCAAAAATCAGCTAAAAGGTTTTCCCTTATACCTTGGCAGTGGTTGTATATTTGCATAATTCACACTACATCCTGCAATTTGTCTAGCATTTGTACGATTTCAGCTTAACAGCAATCATAGGTTTCCCCCTTGTTAAGGAACACTGTTTTTTCTTCATAATTCATCTCTAACTTGGTGTACAAAGAAAGAAGGAACAAGGAAATGAAAAGGAAAGGATCATTCTGAAATTTCATTCTCAGCAACGGAACATGACAAGAAAAACTGAGACGTTATGTAGCAAAAGTATTATTCTAAAGTTCAGGGGGGCGTCTGCAGGCAAAAGGAGGGCGAGACGAAAAAGATGAACACTGTTCCAGAGACATGCATTGTATCCCTAAATCATGATAACACTTTAGGCCCTACACCCATAACTTACGAACACACGTTAACACCAGGGCAAAAACCTAAAAATAAATATGAAAAGTTCAACTTGCACCCAGAGCGTTATCTCAATTGGTAGAGCTCTCTGGCGCCCTTCCGGTGTGTGTTAGGTTTCGGCCTCCCTTTGTAACCAAAAAGGTATCGGAATTCAACGAAGAGCCAAGAAAAAGTAATTTAGCATGTTCCAAAAATGAGTCAAAACTTCCTTTGTAGCAACATATTTTAAAAATGCAGCAGTTTATGATCACTTAGAAGAGAAGATTCGATTAATCATAAACATTCCATTCAAAACTGACAAAAAAATTAATATGACAATTCGTCCAATTTTCATATCACTGGGCTCACCCAACGTACACGAAATAGCTCAAAGTTTGAAATTTCCAGATTTCGATAAGCGGATGAGGTTTTGGAGGACCAGAGTTAGCTTCCTCCATGTGGACGATTTTCTTGTAGAATAAAAAAGAAATTACCGAGGAACAAACCTAATGTGCTTCACAAATAAACCATGTAAAAAGAAAAGCCCTTTCTTCCAAAACGATAAACAAATAAAACCGCGCTTCGCCACCCTATAATATCCACACATGTCTACCCGAGTAAAAATAATATAGACTACATGCTCCATGAAAAAGGAACGGAAAAAGAGAAAAGAGAGAGGAGATCTTTGGAAACTCGTACGACTTAAAGTACCTCCAACGCGTCCACCGACACGAACGGGTACCCCGGACTTCCGTTCCGGCCGACGAAACCGCCGGAATCCTCGCTACCGCCTCAAAAACTCCACGCAGAAATGCAGACCGAGGAGATGAACAAGGGCGCCAACTTTCGGTCTTCTCGGATGTTGACTCCAAACAACACAAGATCACCGGAATCAGACACCAGACGCTCTACTCGATCAATCCGGCAAGATTTCAACTTGTCGGCTCATAGGGAAAGGAAAAAAAAGAGACAAAGGGATTCACCGGGAGTTTAAGGCACCTGGGTACGTTATCTACTGATGAAGGCAAAAGAACAATGATGTTCCCCTGCGACGTCGCAGCAAACGTATGGCTAGCGAGCGATAGAGAGAGAGAAGGAGAGGGAGATTCCTAATTTCTGACGGCTACGGCCTCTCGGCGTCACTCTGCCACTCTTAGAGAGGAGGAAGCCTCTCACTCTCTCTCCTCTCTTCCTCGCTAAGAAGGCGGGGCATCAGAGAGAGACCCCTCGTGGGACCCTTAGGGAAGCCTTTTGGTGAAACCGAGCACGAAAGCAAACGTTACACGATCAAGCGTTTGTAGTTCCACTGGAGCGGAGAAATGACGGGCTCACTGGCCTGACGAAAATACCCTTTGTGCGGTAAGAGAAGCGTCACGCGTTCTCCGAACCCAATTTCCCGAGACGTTCCAGAACCAGACTATCTTATTTTGTCTGGTCAGTACAAACCCGAGATAAGAAGCAAGGTCAGTATGAGCCGAGCCGAGCCGAGCCTGAGTGCAACAACGAGCAGCTCGTCTCTCCGGTTCAACTCTAGGATCAGTAACAAGGGCACTTTCGTCACGTCCAGCTTATTTAGTTTACTGCATATATTGTATTATACGAACAGATAATGCTATTTTAACTAAACTGAGAGCGTTAGCTCACCTGGAAGGTGGCTCAACTAAAAGATGCAGATCGTGAACTGGACAAAAGACTAACTTTAACTGAAAAAAATGAGAAAGTTTCTGATTTTAATACAAAAATCTTTTAAAACTCAACTTAAAGAAGGTGAAATGAAGGTTTGGCGGTCATACATTAGACACTAATTTTGGAAGAAGCCGATGAACTCAAAGAATAATTATGGATTTCATTGAAGTGTTGGTTGACCCAAAAGATTTTAGTTCGATACGTTGGCTACCAGATTCATAACTTAAATGATACCAAAGGCATTCCGTGCAAGGTCCTATCGCTAATCAATTCAAACTGAGCAATCATGCAATGATCTTGGCCACCTAAGTGATTCCAGCCATAGTTGGCCCCGATTTTGTCCAGCGGCTGACCAATTCATGGGTGGGCTGGCGTCACCACCTCACTGGAAATCCAAAAAGAAAAATAAAAAATAAAAAATATATATATAGACGGCCTCACCAAGACACGTCGGGTTTCAAACATACTTGACCGTTTCAACCGGAATCGAACTGCAGTGACATGAAAATCGCGACATTAAAAATGAACGTCTGTCGGTTTCGACTAAAATCAACCGTGATATGCATTGACCTGCTTTTGACATGGACACGAAATATGACAGAATTTGGAACATGACATGGTCGACTGTGTATGTGGATTCAGCATGTGGTTGCAATCGGAAGGTGAAGCCTAATATATGCATGCACCTCAGGATTCGAACTCCCTGCCTGTATGAGTGGGTGTCAGGGTGCAATAATCGATTTTACTTTTTCTTTTTGGTTATAAGAGGAGGCGGAAGCCCAACACACATTCACTATTTGGGTGTCAAAACTCCCACCGAAAAAACGGTGCTAGAACGTCCTGCCGTTGAGCTAAAGCTTTGGGTGCATTGATTTTCCTTTTTGATAAAAGAAGAGAAATAACACGACAAATATTTAAGTTTCATTTAATGTGTTCTGCATCAAATGTCGTCTCATAAATATTTATGACGGAGGAGGAAATATTTCCACATGAATTAAATTCGAAGCATTCTTGGTACAAAGTAAATCTCAATGTGCTTGCAGTGTGGCTGAAGTGAAGCAAGCGGTCCCTGCATCATGTGCAGTCATTCTCTATCTAATGTGACCAAGTTGCACCAAAAGGACAAGCCTGAACTTGTCTGGCGACAGTTGTATATAATTTATTATAGAGAAGCTATCGTGAACCTTTAGTTTCCAGGTTCACCAAAGGCTGCAAAATGGTAGCAAAAACTAAAAAAGAGTGATCTTTTTGGGTCGAGTCAGCCCTTCATCTCCAGATGAACGGCCCAAAATCACCCGGAGGTCAGTATTTCGGCGACCCATCTGCACACGCAAACCCCGGGCCACACTGGGCTTGCGAAAGACGAGACACTTCTAGTTGGAATAGAAAACTCGAACAGAATTCGTAGAGTTAACAACGCAAGCACGTTGCCCAATTCGCCATTTTTATCTAATTTATGAAAGGTAGATTTTAACTCTGCCTCGTGGATATCCCGGATACTGTTGAAAACATAGTATAAAACCGTAGGAATTGAGGCTACAGGGAAATGGGCATATATATATATATATAAAGTGAGAATATATACTGTGAGAGAAAGAGAGAGGAAAACTAAGAGTTGCTAGATTAACATGCCAAACTCTGCGATTGCATAACTGATGCAGATTTAACCACCCATTGATGCCATTTAATGCGTATTGGTGCATTAAATATGATGCGAGATGAGCATCTTGATCACCATTATCCGATTGATTGTATGAATAATGGTAATGATCAAGCAATGTATAGTATAAGAGACTCTCTAACAACTCCTCTCTCACTCTCTCTCTCTATATATGAGAGAGAGAGAGAACAAAACTTTCTTTTCGACCATTAACTATTATGTATTTAAATGGTGTCTTTGCAAAGTGATGTTTTTATCGTAATTGTGTAATGTAAGATTTATATTTTGTATTGAATGAAGTTGCTATGTTTTGGTGAGAAAATAACTAAACTAACTTGAACTACGAGATACTCTTGAACACAAAGGAGATTGACCCAGGTTGTGTAATTCTGGATCATGCATGCACCAAGTTTAGGTTGTGTTCAGATTAGGTCTGGGTTATGAGGCCTGCATGCACCAAGAACTACGAGATACACATCCCAATTTCTCATACTTACAGATACACAACTACATATAATGTCATACACATACTACGTGGCACCCAGAGCGTTCGCTCATCGGTAGGGTTTTCTTGCATCTACTCGAAGGTGACAAACTCGATTCCTAGGGGTTGCATTAGTGTGTGTGTGTGTGTGTGTGAGGCTTGGGAGTACTATTGTAACAGATTATAGTCATGTGCAACTTGCGAGCCTATAGCAGGCAAGCTCGTATCGTAACCAAAAAGATTAATAAGAAAATATCATAGTTGCACTAGTTTATGTTATGTGTTCATTATGTGTAGAATAATGCGACATCTCTCTCCCTATATATATATATATATATATATATATATATATATATATATATATATATATGTACATATATATGTATATATAGTTTATATGATTGTTAGTGGACTTGAAACAAAAGACTTTAAAATACAACCATCTCAATGATCATGCCCTCACTTGCTCATTATGTGTAGAATAATGCGACATCTCTCTCCCTATATATATGTATACATATGTATATGTATATGTATACATATGTATATGTATATGTATATGTATATGTATATATGTATATATAGTTTATATGATTGTTAGTGGACTTGAAACAAAAGACTTTAAAGTACAACCATCTCAATGATCATGCCCTCACTTGGAGTCAGATCTTTCCTATTTACACGGTAATAAAGTTAAGTTGTTTGAAGTTCGGTGAAATCTAAGAAAAGAGGATCCATAATCAAAGCCGAGTGACCATCGTTTCTCTCTTTTTTTTTAGATATATTAAGATCCATACTAAGTAGCTCGGTTTAGATCGTGAGATCCTTAGGATTTGTGAGATTCTCCCATTAAGATCTTATTGATTAAACAGGCTGAATCCGAAATCGGTGAAAACGTATCGGAACTGGAGAGCACTTGGTTTGATTCCGGTTCAACCTTCTATACAACGGAAACCGATAGTTCCAGTACTTATACTTTCCTATATATAACAATAGTCACAAGCATTTTTCAATTTAGAACTCGTCTTAAAGTGAGTTTACGACTTCACTTTGCTTAAAGAGTGCACCGTTGAGAAACTATCTATAAAGAAATTAGTACATGCACACATGGATATATGCTAAAACATTTTCAAAGATCTCAATTGTCTAATCTTTAAGTTCAATAGTTGAGATCTTTAATTAGAAAGCAATTTGTATTTGACGCATTTATTGAACCTACAAAAAAGTATTGATGTACTTTTTTGTTGTTGAGACTTAAATTTAACAGGCAATCTTATCGATTGAAGGGTTGAGATCCAAGTATGATTGATGTATACATCAACTACGCTTTCTCTTTTTTTCTCTCTATAGAGAGAGAACTTGCTACATCTTAGCATACTTAGATGTTAAGATGTTCAAACAAAACTCAACCTTTCATATGAGAGGATGAATGGTTGATATATGAATTCAAAAAGCACAAATAGTTTTACACTATGTGACATATATATATATCCTTTTGAACTTAAATCTAAACCATTCATGCTAATATTGATGGTTGAGGTTTATTTAGAGATAACATCTAGCATGCTCTCTCTTTCTATATATATATATACTTTCTTACTTGTTTTACCAACGAAGATAAGATGCTTTATTGTTAGATTTATGTAATTAAATACAGAAGCATGCTTAGTAAGCATAAGTTTATGTTTTAGAAAAGCATTCTTGGATAAAGAACTAAACATGAATCGCTAGAAAGAAGGGTAAACGGCCTTTACATTTGATTTAAGCATTTTGATTAAGGCTTAAGATTGTTCATTTAGAGAGAGAGGGAGGGGAATTGTGGTAATATTCAATCCAACCCTATAATCAAACATTTTTACAGTTTGATCGGTACGATCATCCTGGAGATTGAATCTAAATAGTGGATTGTACCATTTTATACTAAATGCGAGTATGAAAGGGTACAACGGTATAAATTGCATTTTTATATTCCAATTTTCATTGTTTGTCGTATCTAGAAATGTTCATGGGAGATGATTCATTGCTCTCCGTGAGGACCCGTCCTCAACGAGTCGAAACAGGAATGAGGATGGGGATGGGGATGAGAAAGCAAGGAAATCCGGACGAGGATAGCAAGTCTCGGTCCCACTCCTTTCTTCCATTGATTATAAAAAGTTTGGCTCATCTAAAAATAAAATAAACTATAAAAAAATAATAGAAAGTATCACCTCTTTTTTAAATTGGTAAACTTACTATCATTCCCCACATTTTATCCATAATAATATGTTCGAATTTAGATAATACCAAAAAAGAGACAGTATCAATCAGTGACCACCCAAAAAAACCAAAAAATAATTAAAAAAAACATAAAAAAAAATTCTAACAATGGGGCTAGCCTTTTATTTTTGGTTCAAAGAGGGAACCTCCTTTAATTTTTGTACACACAACATACTAATTTGTGTTAATTCTCCCTTTTAATTTTTGCAATATTAATAGTGGTGGAATCTCTTCTTTAATTTTTTTGTACATACTAACCTTGGGGGAATCTCTTTATTTTTTGTACATACTAACTTAGTGAGAACTTCTAATCTCTCTATAATTTGCAATTACACCCAAATAACGCTTTTCTTCTTCTACTTCTGAATCAGCTAAATCTAATTCAGCATGATGTGCTCATGGCTAATATTTTAACATTAATTTTTGAAAACTAATTTTCTGTATTTTATTTTTGCAATTTTATTTTTTTCATGTTATCAATTTTCATTATTTCTTTTTGTTATCTATAGACATATTTACATGTATATCATATACTATATATATATATATACTATAATCGACATACTGTATACATAAAATACATATATATTGTCATAAGTATTTTTACATGCTTACTAACTTACATAATTATATTATCTGACTATACTAACATTACTTTACAAAATAATATATAACCGTACTTAATTTACCTGCATACCAATCTCTTTATTTAGGCTTAAGTTATTGAGATATTAAATCTTCTTAGAATTTGTTGATGAGTTGGTTTATTAATATTTCTACAATAACTAATTACTAAACGTAAAGCCTATCAACAACATACAGAAATATTACTCGCTATCTCTGTAAATTTTAATTTGTATAGTTTTAAAGCACCAAAAGGCTAAGACAATAAGAATATTTTATGTATTTAGAAAAATTGGTTAGTCATCCAACAACCTTCGTTCAATATTGCTGGATTTATGGCCGTATTAATATATATGGTTGGATGCTGTATCTATGAAGTTACTACGATATGGATATCAATACAGTACATAATATGACGTATGCATTTATACCACACCTTGTGCATATTTTTTTTAAAATTATAAAGACATTTATATAGTATATATATAATTACTATTTTTATTAATGTATAAATTAAATTTGTTGTTTTGTAGAAAATCGTAACTTAATCCAATTGACATGTATTAATTTATGGAATATCTTAATATATACTTATATTTACTATTCAATTTGAGTGTTTCATTATAAATTTCATAATGCTTTTACAGAATTACCACCATAATCTGATTTCAGTGGATATATTCTAAAAATCTCTTTAAATCAGATTTGTCCTACAGACCCCAACCATTAACGTAATACAAGTACCATGTGTATAAAAAATTAGATTGTATAAAAATCATCTAGGTAATGGAGGTTATAGGTCAGGTAGTTTCAGTGCGCAGATTATTTTCATTTAATTCGAGACAGAAGTAAAAGTAGAATTTAGCCTTTAAAAACAGAGATATTTAAAAGATCGAACTTAAAAGCCTAATCAATCATATGATATAGAAATTGATTAGAACTGTATGGTACCAAAGCTATTATATTGTCTATAGCGACTTAAGATATTAGCTATATAATTGTGCTCCGAGCGAGATTCTAATTTCATTTACTATTCGAACGCACGGCAAATTTATTTACAAAAAAATATTAATAAATCACAGACAACTGTATCTTAAGCATGCCGATCGATTTTCGTGATGTGAACCTTCTTCTCCTCCCTCTATTGCTAGATCAATGGTGCAACCCAATAGATTGATATTGATAGTTAGTGTCCCTTAAATCAGATGGGAAATGCCATGAAAATGGCAACCATCTCAGTGTGATGGCAAGGACCATTTATTTCGATGAACACCCAAATCGGGTCTTGGTGTTCCTTTAGTTGTTCCTATAGCGGGTAAGCACCCATGAGAGTATTGCTTTTGTGTCACCATTGATGTTAGTTTATTCATGTTCGACGGTTACTTTTAAAGAGAATAACTGTAACTACATTGTCTTATATAGTTGTTCAAAAATACTTAGCTTTACAAATTTTTAAATTATACTCATACCATAAAAAAAGCAATGAGAAATAATGAATAAACATATTTTTGGTGAACAAGATTAGTTGTTGTTACAAACCCATCATGTCTAATCCCAACCCTGCTCCGTTGTGCTTCATTTCAAACTATACAAATATTTTTAAATATTTAATATTTATGTATTTTACATAAAATATAACATCTACTTTTTATAGTATTTTATATTATTAAATTAAAAGTTATTATGTATATAGTGTTATATTTATATAAAAATATATACATATAAGTATAAAATATACATATTCGGTACGTGACAGTTCGGGTTTACCTTAAACCCTGTCCCGCTCCACAGAGCCATTTTTTTCTTTGAGAATCTGCCTCACGTGGAGTAGGGCGCGGGGTGGGTACCCGTAGAATCCTAAACAGAAACCACTTAAAGTATGTTTATCGTGATTTTATACGATTTTACTTAGGAAAAGAACGTGAACTTGGGATTAATTGGAAGGCTGCCGAAAGAGTACTGGTGGGTCTTGTCAAGATAGAGTCCAGCTAGAGCTAAAGCTCTGGGTGTTCACAACGACAGACTTGAGTGGGTCAGGTCTTGTCAGGAAGATCCATCCCTTGTTTTCTTTACGATTCCAAATATGTGCAATGTGGATCAGTTTTACAATGACCACAATCAATAATGAACCTCTTATCACTGTGACAGGTAAAAGATGACACGAGAAACGTCAGTTTTTGTGTAGACCACATGGTCATCATATTGACGTGTCTAAGTGACTTAGAGGTAGTTTGATAGGGATTGCAAAGGAGCAGGTCGAGATGGGTATACCTAAAACGGGTCTCATATATATATATAGTACAGAGATATGTAGTATGAGTCAGGATAAGTATTGTATTGGGCATCTGATCTCTGTACTTGAATCTAATCAGGTCAGGTATTCCTCATTCAGTTTGGGTCGGGTCGGGGTCACATGGATCGGGTCAATATTGCTATCGTATTTACAGCCTCAAATAAAGAAAAAAGCTACACAAAGTAGGGAAGACTTGTTTACGTAATTCAGGTTACGGTATAGCAATGCGGCATGTTGGAGATGGGGATGTATGCGTGTACCGGACCCGATATCCAACCTTGACTTATTACCCATACTGGCCCCTACTCATGGAGCGGGTATGGAATTGGGATTACCCGTCCCCTTGGGTAATGGGTCGGACAGGTGGTTCATGTACTCCTATCCCATACTTCTTCCCCACTTTGGATCAAAGTCTAATTCATTTGTAAATGTCATCCAAGGTATTTTATATTCCGGTGGTCGAAATTTTGAAAATGATAACAACACAGTTTCATTCTTTGTTCGTTTCATAAATTATATTGGGGGATCGAGTCACATAAAGTACATTTGTTTAGTAATTGTAGAAATTTGCTTAAAAAACTCGAACTCAAACACAATCATGAATATACTTGTCATATTCTTGAAAATCTTAACCATTCAAACAGATCACATACGATACTTAGTTTTTGCAACTTTGATTTGTTTGGTTTATTTAATTCTCAACCAGTTCAAGAACAATCACCAAATGTAAGCACATGAAAAATAGCAGCAAAACTTGGGTGACTACAAATGATTTCTTTCTCTCCCAATAGAGAAATGCAGATTGTCCATATCATATCATATAATAGTATTAGTTAGATATGTGCATAGATTAACTTGATAACATATCATACGCAGCAGTGGCCTACTCAAAAATTAAGAGTTCATCCTTACACAGGTTAAGTAGTTGCCTCTTCGTATCGTTTCGGAAACAATGCTTCCAGTTGAAAGCAGAATCGGGCCAATTTAAGTACAAGATCTCACTGATCGATAAGGTCCCTTTAAGTACAAGATCTCACATAGTGGATTGAAAGTAAAAGATATATATATATATATATAATATTAATTAAGCGGAGAGATGCTTGGAGCTTTGCTTTAAGCCTAGGAAATTAAAGTGTAAAGTATAAATAAAGTCCATTTGAACAAATAAACTAAGAAATTGCTTTTATGTGATGTATATGACTAAAGATTTATACTTTAGAAACGTAAAGCAGGAAGCCGGATTATAGACGCTCTCTAGAAGGCAAAAGAGACGAAGGGAGAGAATAAAGAAGAAAGGAATCAACCGTTCTCTGGAAACTGTCTTGCTTTGTTTTGAGGATCTTCTTCCCTTCCCAAAGCGAAAAGGATGGCTCTTTCATGATGTGGATAATGCCCTTCCTTCGGCATCGCGGGCTTCTGCTCAGCTACTAGCTCTTTCGCTGTACCTGTGTAAGTTACTATACGTAACAAAGTAGCCACAGTCGACCTCTGTAACGTGCTCTCACGAAATCAAGAAAGAAGGATCTTTTTCTTGATTTAATGCAGTTTAACATTTAAAATAAAACTATTTACAAAGATACACCATTTTTACTATATATACGGAGACTTATGTGGAGCCGTTACTCTCAAAAATGAAAACAGACAACCCAGAAAATAAATACAAAAGAGAAAGATTAAAATTGAAAAAATATATATACATAAGATCTCTTGAGAAAATCTAACATCAAACACACTTACAGAGAATCCCCTGAGTGAAATCCTTCTAGACAGAAACCGGGTTCCACACTAGACTCGTCTTCATCCTTCGGGACTTTCTTCAAGCTTCTGTGCATCACGTCGGACTCAAGAGTCTTCAGCCTGAGTATAGGGTGTCATGTTCAGTTTAGTTCTCATACCAAACCAGTATAATCTGTTCTTGATTGTGAGGAATCAAACCAAATAATTATAGTTACAAAACTGAACCATACCAAACCATGGTTCTTTATGTATTAACATGCAATATATAGCAATTACGGGTATAAAGTATATAATCAATCACATTACAAATAAACATTAGTTAATGCTGCGTTGGTTATTAAATGTGGTCTTCCACACTTGATCAGTGGAAATTTAGGAATTGAAACAACATGGAGAAATCAGAGAAGTCATAATCTCATGGAATCTGGGTTGCCATTCTTCTCTATCTCGAGTCATGTTAGCATGTAAGTTCCAACAAAAGCAAGATTATTTTCCTTGTTTCCTTCAAAGACTCTTCGGACCTCCCTTCGTCTTTCTAGGCATTCAACGTCTCATAACATAGTAGTTGTTCGTGTCAATGTGATGTACTCATGTGATGAATAAAGTTATGTTTGGCACGATCTTTGGTTTTCTAAGCTGTTTAATTAGGCTATGTTGAGCTTAAAGATGTTTGGAGACCTGATTTCTACAATTGCAGATGAAAGGGTCATGGCATTTTAGTTAATATAGATCATGTTAACCCGAGGAGTTGGATTGGAATGTAAAACCTTTGTACCCATATCTGGATCCAAATGAATCTTGAATCTGTTATAATCACCAAATCCGCATCGAGAGTGTGTTAGCTATTCTCGTATTTTGCAGAAATTGTATAAAAGTAGAGTTGAAATAAGAAGCTTTTCTCGCAGGTACGCATGCCTATTACCGGCTTAAACTGGAACCGGGAGAAGTGGGACCAATTGGGTTCCTGGCATACCTATTACCTATTGGAGAACCCGCACTGTAACTTCAGTTCCAAGTAGTTGTGGTTCCATATTTTTTAATTAAAACCGAAACCAAACAGGAGCCAGACCTGATTTTAAACTAGAACCAGACCCAAAAGAACCAATTCGCTTTCAGTTCCAGGTTGGTAGAGCCAGGCAGATCTACCTCAACCAAACGTTGGACCAGTAGATATAAAATTTAATGTGAATCTTGAATCTTTGTCAAGCCAGCTGAACCTACGATGATATCAGTGATTATGACCCATCGGTGAAGCTATGTTATTCAAACAAAGAGCGAGAACAACATTGTAAGTGGACCTGGCAGGTTTCGGGTAAATGGGAACAGTGGTTCCACAGTGCCACAGAACTGGAACTAGCCTCCTATTGCGTGCATGTGTGTGTGTGAGAGAGAGAAAGGTTCTTGATGCCAGTCGGAAATATCTTATTGATCAAGTTGTAACAAGAGGAAAAGGCAGGATTTTTCCATCAAGGGTCACAGCTACGTGCAATGAAAGAGGAGATTTGGTCAGCTAAGCGGTTTACAGCTTCATAAGAGCTTCCTCCAACCTCGATGCTCGTGCGTGCAATCTCTTGCAAAACCTTGGCCAGTTCCTTCATCTCCTTCCCTTCTTCCTGATCACCCATCAAAATCCTGATGTTTCCTTTGATCTTTTCACTCTGTAACTTTCCGGCCATGTCAATGCCGACTCCCCATACGTGAGAAACGAGCCGAGTAACACTTATTTGGTCGCCGAACGAAGGCCAACATAGCATTGGTTTGCCGGCACAGATGCTTTCCAAGGTCGAATTCCACCCACAATGGGTCATGAACCCACCTATTGCCGGGTGCGCCAGCACCTTGGTCTGTGGTGCCCACTTCACCACCAGCCCTGTCCTTGGTCGCCTCCTCGAACCAACCCAACAACCGGTTCAAGTCGTCGAGCTGAACCGAACCGGGGCGAACCACCCAAAGGAAGGGTTGTTGGCTATCTCTTATTCCTTGAGCCATCTGAGACATGTCATCGGCGTCCATATTGGCTACACTCCCAATGCTAACGTAGATGACGGATCCATGAGTCCGCCGGTCGAGCCGTCAAACAAGTCCGGTCTTCCTGGATTAGGCTGGTTTGAATATTAACTGGAGAGTGAATGTATAAAGGACCTACGAAGTATATGGGTATGGCATTTCAGATTGGATCCGGTCGAGGGTCTGTCGATGCAATTCGTTAAAGGAGTTGAAGACTAGGGCTGATGCGTGCTTGGATGTTTCCACCATTTGGGTTGCAAACTTGGCAAGTCCTTCACCCGGAATGGTGGCATTCCCTCCATCATGGTTTCCCATTCTTCACAGTCTAAGACATAAATGGAAGACTAAGGCTGGTAGACATTAAGAACAAAAAGAATGGAAGACTCAATTTGTCAACCAAGATCCGTAGTCTTTTTGAGACGTCCAGCGTATACGAATAGAGTGTGTTCGCGAACACCTTACCTTATTGCAATAGTCAGTTTGTATGCCATGATAATCACTATATTTGGCATTGTGAATAGGACGACTCTTGCACTTGATTGAGATATAATGAGAGACGTGCGGCTTGGATTTGTTCTTGTATATGCTTGTTATGTATGGGAGCCATGAGAGACTATTTGAACGTTTATAAAAGTATACATCTTTTAATATTTCGACAGCAGGGATCGCTCTGGTATTTAACTGTGCATGCTCCTAATATTGAAAGTGGTCTTTCTAAATGGTAAACTATGTGCTTTATCCACCCGATTATTTATACAAGTTACCATGCAGATTGAACTTCAAACTTAGACATGCTTAAGATGAATTGCGAGAAGCTGAGGTTTTAGAGCATATGACACTGATTTGCAAACATTTGTAAATTGTTTTGTAGCAGGAAATCTGATACGATATAGAGTTGATATATAATTTTTTTGAATTTTGCTGATTTTTCTATGTAAAAATATATGTTTATATTGAACTAAACGTAGCCAGGAGTTGATCCTGTGTCTCTCAACGTCAACGACCGAAACGTCCAAAGAATTCAGACACCCGGTGAGCGGCCTTAACATCTCAGAGGACCACGAGCAATGAATTCACCATTAATCTTTGGTTGGTAATTAAGATGAGAGGGAGGGAGATATACCGACGCGAAGATAGACCATCCTCTGTAGATAAGGGAAGGAAATGAAGTGCATGAAGGAGGTGGGACTGCTTGACCGGAAAACCACCGATGGTAGCTTTAATTCTTCAGCAACAACTCCACAAAATAACAAATTTGCCTCATACAGAAGACAACCCACCGGATTTTGGTCACTCTGGAAACTCCCCATCAAAGATCTGAATGTTTCCTCGCATTTAGCCAAGATAATTAGCAGCTTGTCCATTATTCCAGCTTGCTGGGACTTGCCGGAGATCTATGCCATCGACGAAGGAGACAAAGTTGAAGTTCGGATGGAATCGGCGATCCGGGGAATTGAATTCAGGGTGAATAATGGTTATGGAGAAGCCCTTGGAGTGGAGAAGGGAAACCAGTTGCAGCATGGGAGTGATGTGTCCTTGCACAGGAAAAGGGAAGAGTGCAATATGGGGAGCTCCATTCTTAGCCA
This sequence comes from Brasenia schreberi, assembly GCA_036023115.1. NCBI lineage: Eukaryota > Viridiplantae > Streptophyta > Magnoliopsida > Nymphaeales > Cabombaceae > Brasenia > Brasenia schreberi. The sequence goes on along the minus strand of JAYKKT010000060.1, from coordinate 18,745,260 downwards.
TGGCTCTGTTGGCGGAGAGATCCTTTGTCAGTGTAGGAGATCATTACTAATCAATCTGTTTAAATCATCAATTACCCATCACCCTTTCTTGGATTACGGAAAATCGTTACAAGATCGAAAGGTCGTCACATCACAGCAAAATCTACGGTTCAGATTGATTTGCCAAGAGAGAACAATGGCGTTCTATAAGGTGAAAAATCTTATCTATACTGGCAGATGGGCTGGCAAGCTTTCTTGTGTCACTGGCCCATGCTTGTTTTGAGTGGCAAATCTAGAAAATTGTTTGTGGCCAAGCAAATAATCTACAATAGCTCGAAGACTTGTCCGGTTGAGTGATTCCATAATTATGAAGTACCTACCCCCCTGACTCGGTGTCTAAGATCGCATTCCCTAGATCGTAACCCACAGCTTTACCCAAGAACTACATCCTTCTCCAAAGATGCACACCTCGTCTTACCTCAATTATACACAATCGTGCGTGCATAGTCACACACGATCAAATATATATAAAAGAGTAATTGGATCCTATCCACACAAACTTATATATATATATATATATATATATATATATATATATATATATATATATATATATATATATATTACGTAAAAGAGTAATGGGATCCTACAAACAACAACTAAGCCTTTTTCCATACTAAACGGGGTCGGCGACATTGATTCTTTGTTTGTACATAACCCTATCATGTGTCATGTTAGCAGTTAACTCTTAATAAGCTAGATCATTCTTTATTGTTTATTTCCAACACTTTTGTGGTTGTTCTCTACCTCTTTTAATACTTTTCAAATTTAGTTTTTCATTCTTTTTTATGGGTTCTTTTTTTAATCTTCTTTCTATATGTCCAAACCATCTTAAATGATATTCTCTCATTTTATCCTCTATTGTGTCGCTACTAATTTGTTTCTAATAACCTCATTATGTATACGATATTTTCTTATATGACCATTCCTCCATGTCAACATCTTTATTTCTGTCACAAACATCTTTTGCACATGTTGATGATTAACTACACAACATTCAGAATCATAAAACATGACAGGTCTAATTGTCGCTCTATAATATTTACATTTTAACTTTAATAATATCTTCTTATCACAAAGAATACCTGATGCTCCTCTTCATTTTAACCAACCAACATTAATTCTATAAGTAACATCTCCATTAATTTTTCCATCACTCTTAAAAATTGACCCTAAGTATTTAAAACTTTGTTTTTGAGGAATGCAATGTGTGCCAATTTTAAATTATATATCCTCTGAAGTAACCAAATGATCAAACTTACATTCCATATATTTTGTCTTTGTTCTACTAAGTCGAAGGCCTTTACTTTCTAATATTTCTCTCAATAGTTCCAATTTTCTATTAACTTTTTCCTTAGACTCTTCTACTAACACAATGTCATTTGCAAATAAGATACACCAAAATACTTCATTTTGAATATGTTTTGTTAACTCATTAATCACCATTATAAATAAGTATGAACTTAAAGTTAATCCTTTATGTAACCTAATATTAACTTGAAAGAAGTTTGTTATTCTTTTATAAGTAATCACACATATTTTTGCAAAGAACCTCCCTCAATACCCTGTCATAAGTTGTTATTTTTGAAAGAAGTTTGTTATTCCTTCATGGTTAATGTATGCCAATGGGATACCTCTTTTTTTCAAAGTTTTCCAAAGAACCTCCCTCTGTATCCTTCGTAAGCTTTTTCTAGATCAATAAATATTCTTTCTTTTTTGCTCTAAAATGTTTCATAAGGTATCTCAAAAGGTAAATCGCTTCAACAATAAATCCAAATTGGTTATTTATTGTATTTGATATTTGTCTTAACCTACGTTCAATAATTCTCTCCAACAATTTCATAGTATGGTTCACTAACTTGATGCCTCGATAATTCACACAATTCTAAATGTCTTCCTTATTCTTATATATGGGTATAAGTGTACTCACTCTCTATTCCTTGGGCATTTTTTGGTTTATCTATAATTCATTAAATAGTCTTATGAGCCAAGTGATTCATTTTTCTTGTAGAATTTTCCAAAGTGAGCTTCTTTGACTTCATTCTTTTGAATCGTCGGTAGAAATTGTGTTTTATATACTTTTCTGCTTTGGCTAACTCTCCTCAGTTAATACTATTATCTTTATTTTTATTAAAATCTTATAAAAATAGTTTTTCATCTATTTCTTATATCATCATTTGCCACTAGAATTTTTTCATCATCGTCTTTAATACAACTAACAAAATTAACATCTTTAGTTTTTTTTATCTTTAACCCTAACTATCCTAAAAACATGTCTTTCACCCTCTTTTGAGTTAAGTTTTTTATATAAATCCTTCCAAATTTTAACTTTTGCTTTAGTAACTATTTTTTTCGCTTCTTTCTTTACTTTCTTATAAGCATCTAAAGTTTCACTAATATAATTTGTAACGTGCCCTCTTTGTCTTGATCTAATTTTGCGCTACTTCACTCCACTATCAAGTTTCTTTTTTGTGCCGGTACACCTCTCTTAGATTCACATCTTTCGCCACTTTTGTAATATGTATAGCTATATTGTTCCACATTTCACAAGGTGTACCAGCATAATTCCAAGCATCTCCTTAAAGGACTTTCTGTTTAAATATATCTTCTTTCTCGCTTTTGAGGTTCAACCATTTAGCCAGAATAGCTCAATACACTCTTTTCTTCTTTGTCCATTTTTTATTTGTAAATCAATAACTAAAAGTCGATGTTGGGTGGTTAAGCTTTCTCCTAGAATTACCTTGCAATCTTTATAACACACTCTATCTTTTTTTTTCCTAAAAATAAAGTAATCAATTTGTGTTTGTGATAAGCCACTCTTATAAGTAATTTAATGTTTATCTCATTTTTTGAAGATTGTATTGACTATAAAGAGTAGCAAAATTTAAAATCTCCATACCTTTCTCATTTATATCCCCAAAACCAAAGTTTTCATGAATACCTTGATATCCTAATGCCTCTTTACCGACATGTCCATTTAAGTCTCCTCCTAAACAAATCATCTCCCTTTGTGGAATCCTTTGAATCACTTTATCTAACTCTTCCCAAAAAGTTATCTTTATACTATCTTCTAATTGGCATAAACTATATTCAAAACCTTTGCTCATAACACTAATTTTAATGTCATAATTCGATCACCATATCGTTGTATGTCTACTACACTATCCTTTAAATATTTATTTATGATAATACAAACTTTGTTTTAAATATTTTTTTACCTGAGTACCACAATTTAGAACTTGTATCCTCTATCTTCTTTGCTTTTTCTTCAACTCACTTTGTCTCTTCCAAACATAGAATATGAATATTTTTTCGAATCATAGTGTCTACCACCTATATTAACTTATCAGATAATGTTTTAGAACAAATACGAATCTTATTATGTACGACTAACTTTTTACCCCTCGCATCTGTCTATATTAAAAATGTAAAGACCCTCTTTGTAAATTATTCATTACATTAAAGCGGTAATGTAACGAGACTAACTTCTTACCTACACCCATTTATGATGTGAGAATCAATCTCTATAATTGATTCACTATATCTAATAAAAAAATGTAAAAAATGTAATGGTTTTTACTTACTTATCACTTCATTTGGGCTCTACAACAAGTCACTAGGCAGGACCATCCCAACGCAATGTGCATAATATAATTCATAGTATAAAAATATGTCAAAGTTTTATGATGACTATCAAAAGTCTAACACAACCCTCCTCTTTTTTCCGAGCTTAGAACCGACGATACAATGATATCTTCCATCAATCAAGTTTAACTCAATCCTACCCAATGCTGCTTATTCATAACTTGGAAGCAATTAGCATATGAGATAGGGAAGCAATTTATGAATAAATAAAAAGCTTAAGAACTCATGTGGGTAGGTAGTAATCCTCAAAACATGTCCCTCGCCTGCCATACGTTGTCTTGACACCTGTGTATAGGCGTACCACGTACTTGAAAGGCGTGGGTCGAGACCCTCGAGAGGAATGCAGAGAGCTCTGGACTTTTCTGATACGTGGAAGCCACCTAAAACTAACAAGAGAAATCAAACTTGAGAGATCACACCTCGCACGCCGGAGAACCTTCTGGAGACTGCTTCCATTCGTCTATATAATCCTTGCATCTCGTCGTCTTTCCCCCAAGAAAGTGAGAAAAGCATCTGCAGCCATTTAATATCATCTCCCGATTCATTTCTACCTATTGCCTCTGCCATTTTCTGAATTAGACATAATCAGAAGAGAAGATGTCGATCATCCCGAGCTTCTTCGGTCGACGCAGCAACGTCTTTGATCCATTTTCCCTGGATGTATGGGATGCCTTCCATGACTTCCGCTCCCTCGCTGATCCTCGCTCCTTCTTTGGTGATAGCGGAGAGACCTCTGCCTTCGTCAACACTCAGATCGATTGGAAAGAGACCCCCGAAGCCCACGTTTTCAAGGCCGATCTCCCAGGGTTGAAGAGGGAAGAAGTGAAGGTAGAGATTGAGGATGGAAGGGTGCTTCAGATTAGCGGCGAGCGTAGCAAGGAATCTGAAGAAAAAAATGATCTCTGGCACCGAGTGGAGCGCAGCCGTGGCAGTTTCCTCCGTCGCTTCCGTCTGCCGGAGAACGCGAAAGTCGATCAAGTGAAGGCGATGATGGAGAACGGCGTCCTTACGGTGACAGTGCCCAAGGAAGAGGTCAAAAAACCCAATGTCAAGTCGATTGAGATCTCCGGTTGAGTAGTGCCAAACGGTTGTCTTTGTTCGTAGATGTGTGCGATGTCCTTCTGCGTCTGCTGAAGTTCACTCCCGGTTGAGTGAAGCCTGCGGTCTTTGTTGTTGGTTTCTTGACGTCTACGTCTTATCTGCGGTTGTTGTACGAGTCAGCGTCTTCTTTGCTTCGTTCAATTTCGGTGATGCTGATACATGTTCTGTGTTTGATGGGCTCTCCATGTAGAGATCGAGTTATATAGATATGAAATATTCAACTGGCTCCCTAAATCTATCCTCTTCCTTGTCAGTCTCAGTGTGTTGTCGCTGGAGAGAGAGAGGAAACTATGCGTTTCCTTAACACGCATAACTCGCATAGATGCAGAAGGGAGTCGGAGGTGTTTCAAAGTAATCTCTTTCTTTATGAACTTCGTTTCTTCATTGTCATTAAAGAATCGAACCAGCAGCGCTTGCAGACGGTAGGTGCGTTGCAATAACGCTTTAGTCCCTCTTCGCCCCGACTGCTACGTTTCGCTGTTCGGTCGCACATATTTTTGTTTTGCACTCGTTTTTTGGGCATCACCTCTTGTACGCCCTGAGACTGATTCGATTGATTTTTGTTTTTTTAATTTAAAAGGTTTGTTGACAGTAACATTTTTATATTTTACTTGTTGTCTTTTTATATTTTTAAAAAAATGATTCATGAGTTTAATTGAAATTTGAGTTAAAACCCGGTACAAAGGCATTTCTATTCGTAAAGAAATGTACATAGGTCGTATCATACGTGGTAGAATTGCGTGACTCAAGGAAAGCGTTTGGGTTGACTCTAATTAAGTTCGGTCTAAAAAGAACTCATTTCTATTATCTTTCTTCAATGATTCAGGAGGTTTGCTTGGGGCAAGTTCGATCAAAAGCTATCAAATATAAGAAGAAAAATTTTGGAGGAAAGAATTCAAATGGATTCACATCGCATCGATTTTTCTTGAATGAAAAAAGAACAAGGAAAAGAAAAGAATTCAAATGAACTCACATCGCATGTTGATAAAAAATCGTTAGGAGGTATTTTATTTTTTAAATTTAATTCTTAATTACTACTCTTTTTTTCTTTTTCTCATAACACATAGCTAACTCCTACGAGACCTAAAATTTGCGAACACACTAGCATCTACATTATTACCTTAAAAAAGATTTCTCAAAGATCGATCGAAAAAATTCAAGGTTATGTGAAGTCGTACCGATGAATACCCGTTTGTTATCGAGTTCATGCTTGAACTCCATTTTTGTTGCAACCGCAGATTCCTTCCTGTAAAGTAGTACGTTTTTCTGCAATATTATACAGAAATATAACGGAAGTACATCCCATACTCCACACTCTTGCACTTGTTAGTTTTCAACCATATAGTTAAGTGGCTTGTCATATATGTCCATATCATCATATATATCCGTGTGTGTCATGATACTTTTGCAGCTTTGTCCAAAAACATATTGGTCAAATTTAATTCAATGCACTTAAGATCTATTCATATAACCTTGTTAATCTGTCTAAGATAAATAAGATTTTCATTTGAAGGTGGGTTGAACTCAAGAGTTCTGGACTCGATTTTAACTCAAAGCTCACTAGAAACTCGAGAAAACTAACAATAACTTGAAAAATCACAGCGCCTTGATTGTGACCAATCTTTCCAGAAGTATGTATTTCCAAGGACCAGTAGCTTACTATTCTCCAACAAAGTGGATGCTCTCTCTCGAAAGGACGTTAATGTCCTATATGACAAACTCCTCACCGATCAAGATCTCCATGACATTCAAGGTGCTTTATTCCAACGCACAACATATTTAAAATCAGATATTAAAGAATCCACTGGCATCCAAATTATTATCCTAAAGAGGATTTCTCAAAGACCTCATGGTGAATTGACCTAAAAATTCAAAATTTTGTTGGCATGCTTGAAAAACAAATATCCCTCCGTTATCGAGTTTGATACCTTCAGCTCAGATAATATTTTTCAACCTCAGACCCTTTCCTATGGCATACTTGAAAAACAAATTCTTTAATTTCCTATCTAAATTTATAGCATTGTGACCAGGTAATGTCTTGACACAACGATTATTTCCATTTCCAGATCTATTAAGATCAGAAATTATAATCTGTTTCAAATGTGCAGCCGGTCGATCTAATACCAGACCCTGATCCGGTCTGGGGTACTTAGAACATAGATTATGAAGCTTAAAACACCCACACATGCACCCTCTGGAAGTCGAACTCTCACCAGCAGCAACTGTGCTAGAGTGTGCCGCCGTTGAGCTAACGCCCTCGTTGCAGTCAGTATAATTTTCTTTGATGGGTGAATGGGGGAAATATTGATGTTAGTAACAAGAGGGTGTTGATCAAATCGCATTTAAATTTGAAAAAACTTAGGGACTTGTATGTAAATAGCTTCTGCTCGAGTCTCATTTCGTACATTACGCATAAATAGACAAATGTCCTCAAAACAAGCCTCAACCGCCATACGTGGGCTTGAGGCTTTCGTACTCCATCGGGTAATTTTCTATTACTGACGTGAATAAGGCCCAGAAAGCTCTGGACTTTTCCCCCACAACGGAAATCAACATGAGAGAGAACGGAATATATCTCGAACGCCGGAGAAAGTTCCGGAATCTGCTCCCTCCATCTATATAAGCTTTTGCATCCCGTTGCTTGGAATCCAAGAAAGTGAGAAAAGCAACTGCAATAATCTACCATACGTTCTGCTCGTGATCGTTTCAACAAGCTTCCTGTTGGACATTGCTGAGGAGATAATCAGGAGAGAATGTCGATCATCCCGAGCTTCTTCGGTCGACGCAGCAACGTCTTTGATCCCTTCTCCCTCGACGTCTGGGATCCCTTCCACGACTTTCGCTCCCTCGCTGATCCTCGCTCCTTCTTTGGAGATAGCAGCGAGACATCCGCCTTCGTCAACACTAAGATCGATTGGAAGGAGACCCCCGAAGCCCACGTCTTCAAGGCCGACCTTCCCGGACTCAAGAAAGAAGAGGTGAAGGTCGAGATCGAGGAGGGAAGGGTGCTCCAGATCAGCGGCGAGCGCAGCAAGGAGGTTGAAGAGAAGAACAATCGCTGGCACAGAGTGGAGCGCAGCCGTGGGAAGTTCCTCCGTCGCTTCCAGCTGCCGGAGAATGCGAAGGCCGATCAGGTGAAGGCGGCGATGGAGAATGGCGTCCTTACGGTGACAGTGCCCAAGGAAGAGGTCAAAAAGGCCAATGTCAAGTCGATTGAGATCTCCGGTTGAATAATGATGCCGATGTTCTCTCTTTTCTGAGTGACTTGCTGTGTCTGATATTCAGAGGGTTACTGATTGGTTTTCTCAGTCTTGTTTGCTTCATTTCTTAGTTAGGAATCATCATACAAGAATAAACATAAGCTTCAGTCTCTTTGTTCGTCTGTCGAATATGTCACAGTTCGGTGTCCCACTGTCAGAGTGTGCATGCCATTGCTGATAGATTTCTGTCAAGATGGAAGCTAGATGATACTTCTTTTGAATCCGCTTTGCTTTCTTGTTAGGTGTGTGTGTGTGTGTGTGTGTGAGAGAGAGAGAGAGAGAGAGAGAGAGAGAGAGAGAGAGAGAATTTCATTCAGCGGCCTGTGTGATCAGCTGATTTTGGTCGTCTTCTAGGAAATCGTAGTTACGGTATCCCGCTAAGCAATCTAAATGCATGATGCATACTTTTACTCCAATTCGGTAATGCCGAACCATGTAGAATTGGTGTATGAATTACGAGGCGGATTCGTGTAAAGAGCTGATCGCGCTATCTTTAAATTTTCCTTTTGATCTTTGCGGGCAGAAACCCCAAATCAGGTTGGGGGGTAAGTCTCTTTTATCCAATTCCGTGTCTAAATTTTGATTCACACCATTGCAGCTGCGTCCTTGTTCCGACCTGATTTTAGCTGGGGATCTCCACTGCGACTAATGGTTGGGACGAAAATCCAAGACCTATTAAAATGAAACAGCATCTGTAAATCTAATTCAAATAATCTGTAATTCTTTTGGGGGAAATTATTTATTTATTTTTTGGCTGGATGTTGCATTCCGCTTTAAAAGTTCAGATCTTATTTTGATACATTTTCAACCTGCTGGGCCAGGTTGGAATCAGACACGTAATGTGGTTTTTAGTTTTTACGAAAGTTCAGAGTATGGAAGTTGAAACCGTTACCAAAATGATTACCTAAGCATCAAGACGAGAAGCATTTCCGTCCACACTACAGGCGGATGCGATAGGGTGGCTAGGCTTCATCTTAACGTACTTTCAGTTGTCATGTTTACAACATTCGTCTTGTCTCCAGATGAGTCCAGAAAGCTCCTTCTCTGCACAATCCTAGCGACCTTTCTTCCGATCGTCTTTCGCTTTCTTTGTCTCTTTGATTGGTTTCTACACTTCCGTTTCTGAGAATGACGACCATCCTCAGCTTCTTTGGCCGACGCAGCGACGTCTTCGACCGTTCTCCCTCGATCTCTGGGATTCGTTCGAGTGCTTCCCCTTTAATACCCCTTCCCTCGCAGATCCTCATTCCTTCTTTTACGGCGGCGAGACTTCCACCTTCGTGAACGCTCGGGTCGATTGGAAGGAAACGCCTGATGCCCATCTATTCAAGGCCGATCTCCCTGGGCTCAAGAAGGAAGAAGTGAAGGTCGAGATCGAGGATGATCGGGTGCTTCAGATCAGTGGCGAGAGGAGTAGGGAGGTAGAACAGAAGAACGATTGCTGGAACCGCATTGAGAGGAGCAGCGGGAAGTTTCTCCGCACATTCCGCCTGCCGGAGAACGCTAAGGTCGATCAGGTGAGGGCTGCAATGGAAAATGGTGCTCATGGTGACGGTGCCAAAGGAGGTCGTGCAGAAGACAAATCTCAAGTCCATTGAGATCTCTGGCTGAGTGTCGTCGTCCGTTTGCTTCAGTTTGGTTGCGCTTCTTGTGCCTTTTCTGACGTTCATCTGTATGCCGTCTGCGTCCGAGTCCCTTGTTTGTGTCGCTTCCTTCTGACATCTGTTGTGTCTTGGGGTTTTGGGGTCACTACTATACTCGTTGGTGTTGTTCTGATAGTTGTGAATATGATGGAGTTCCTGAATGACGCTATTGGGTTGCTTTGTTTTTCTTCTACGATTTGATATTGTTGATTTTGATGTTCACACACTTCTGTTCGCTGTGATTGATGTCGAAAAATGGTTGTAGCTCTCTCACTCCCAATCTTAGTTTTCAAGTGTGAGAGGTTGGCATTTGAATTTTACTGATTTTATTTCCAATTGCTTTGCTGTTGCGTATAAGATGATCCCTGCCTTTGTTTGTATCCATGACGGTGCATTGTTGCAAGACGGGAAGAGTGCTCGACGATATCCATGAAAAAGAGCATGTTCATCTTTTAGCCTTCAAGCTTTTGCACGAACTGATTCACTGATATTTTAATACGATCAAGAGTTGGGTGATTTCTGGTTTTTATTTGGGTTATTCAAATGTTCATCTACTGGTGATCATGCAACGGTGTGGTTTATCGGGAGGCTCATGGTTGCTGTAGAAATTCTATTTGTCCATTTCTTTTGATTCCCTGTTCAACCCTCCAGAAGGAGTTTAGAAGCATGTGGCAATTCTGTTTTTCTTGTCATCGGGAGATGCAATCCATTGCCAATCTATAGTTTTTGAGTTATGGTGAACATGATAATTTCTCTGGTTCTATTTCTGTAGCCAAAATCTGGACGCAGGTCTAGCTCTTGGAAATTTTGTTTGATACTTAGACGCCTGATGAACTGAAAGGACAGGCTTTCATATTGTTGATCTTTTTTTATATTGAGTGATCCTTTCCTTTCTTCGGAACTGGGTTATAGTCAAGTTGTCGTTGGTACTAATTTATTGCTTTGTTAAAGTATACTGTATCTTGTTTCTTGGATATTGATCTTGTTTTTTCTCTAGGATGCAAATCTGTGTGTTTGTGTGTCTGTTGTATCTGCCGATTATGGACCTCTTCCTCGTTACCATGGGAAAAAGATAGCTTCCTCCTTTGAGTTTCTGCAGAATTCATGGCTACCGTCCTGTACCATCAATTTTCTTGTTCATTTAGGTGTAGCTATACTTGAGCTTCACTGACGGAAATTCACATCTGGGTCTGGGGTTTAAAAGATGTGTATCATTTCGTCAATCGTCTGATTCGAAAAGCGGATGTGCTCGTTCAGGCGGAACGAGCTCCCTTAGGCTGCAAAATTGCAAACAAATGAAGATTATATGGAAAACAGGATCTTGCGCACCTCTGACTGATGTTCATCCTTTGTTTTTCGATGGTGTGAATGCAATTTGAAAATTTTAAGGATTTTTGAAAAAATAAAAAGGATAATGTCATTATCACACTTATTAAAAAACAAATCAAACCTGAGTGAAGAGCAGGATCGAATCACTTAAGATTACATTGTACAAGAAAAAAAACAGAATCAAGGACGTAGAAATAGATACAATTTTGAGCAAAATTTCTGTTTCTCGTCTTTAATTTTCTCTCGCTTTCGTTATTGGACGCAAAGTTTGTGAGATTTGGTAACAAGGCAGTACATACTGCAACGTGGTAGTGAGACTTGGGTTTGAAACTCAAACTTAGTGGTTTTTGTCTTGAGGCTGTATTATTATTTATTTGATATTTTCTTCCCTTCCATAAGGAAGATTTTCAATGAAATGCTATCTTCGCCTCATGGGGGGAGAGAGAGAGAGAGATTCCTACCTCTTTGGTATACATTCATACTCATATTGGGATCTCCTTCCAACAAGCTCTGTCTCAAACTCCAGACTGCTCTGCCCGAGCAACACTTAGCTGGCTTTCATGACTACGATTTGACAACGCGTAGAGATGACCCTGGTTATGGAGATAACATCTAACTTATTAGTGATATAGATGCAGAGCTTCTTCTACTTATATTTTGCATATATCTGACTGTGTAATCAAGCTTTGTGCATGGACAACTTGAAGGCTTCAGTGTTAAGTTTGGGGCTTTCATTAGGTTGAAAACAATCCGCATTTAGAACTTTTATTAAGCTACCTCCAATTGAATTATAGTATGTAAGAAGAATACCCGGTGTTCTTTGTATTTTCAGTATCTGTTGCCGGCGACACCTTCCTTGGACTCAAGGGAGAGCATACAAGGGAGAGGGAGAGAGGGGGTGAATTGAAGCGGGAGTTGGGAGCGAAAGCATGTCGAAAAACAAGCGAATTTGTCATATTTTCATGAGGTAAGTGGTCGTTTTATGTTTTTTTGGCTATTGAATAATGCCGGTGTCTTGAGGGGAGGAAGGAGTAGAAGCGGGAAATGACTCTTGTAGGTCATTCCCTGACTCGTTTGGCCCTTTTCCTTCTTTTTCTAGAGAAACCATCGCCGATGGTTGGCTACCACTAGGGATAAACGGTTCATCCGTCAATGACGGACCGTTTGGTGGTGAAGGAGGAAGAACCAACCAAACCACTGGTTCTAGTGGTCGAAACAGTGGTCGGTAGTAGACCAACACAACATGTCATGTCGATTTTCCCTCCCCTCCCCCCCCCCCCGCCGTCACCGTGTCATGTTGGAGGTTGGTGACACCGACCCAGATATTGAACCAAGCATCTTTTCATGGACATAGTTCCGGGTTTGGAGCAGGTTTATAGCATGCATCCAAATCTAGTTTCAGTAAACATAATAGGTTCAAATCATTTAAACGAATCCAGATAGGATTTGAAGGACACAGATTGTGTCTTAGAGTGTTTTAGGGTTGTTTGAGGTATAAATTTGATGAAGTTTGAACAGTTGGGTCCAAAATTAAATGTAGAATATTAATATTATACTTTTATGATGATTTAAGAAATACATCAAGGTGATTAGGAGAAACTTGTTTTATGACATTTGGATCCACATAGCATTTCAGGTGTTTTTTTTTTCCAATTATATACTAGAGGTAGTTTTAATTACTTTAAAAATAAAATATGAGATTATAAAATGATTGTTAATACTTTGAAATGATTGTATATGTATTGGTTTATTTAAATATAATTTGAAATGTTTTATTGAGGATATTATTGCATAGCATAAGTGTGTTTGTATGTTCATAAAACATTAATAGGTATGGATAAACCTTCCACCATGGTGTGAGACATTGTTGGACTATAGATGAATATATTCGTTAGTCTTACATCGTTGACTGTCATTGTAGGTGAGTAAAGCATTATTGGGTATGAATTTATATTTTCACGATGGTACGGGACATTATTGAATAGTGGATGAACATACCATATAGTGCTAGCTCGTAGATGAGTTGAGTTGTGTTGGTATTTCACTCGTTGAGCTAGTTTCACTTATAATTGCATTGGGCAACTCATGTGGGTTATATGACATGGTTAGGTTGAGGACACATGAAACTAGTCAACGAGTAGAGAGTTCTCGCTAGAGAGTTTATGTATGGTAAAACAAATTTGATACTGATTATGGATATGAATATATATTTTAGATATTAAAAATTGGACACATGAAGTGGATATGGAGATATGAAGCCTAGAAGATGGCTCCTGGTGAATCTCATAGATATGAGAGGTGGGTCTAGATGTTGTGTGTGTGAAATTATTGAGATTAATTGCTTGAATGTACACTCTACTAGTATATTATCTGAATACTTTGCCCTATAGATATGAGGGGTTGGACTTGATGAGTCAGTGTTACGGTCGTTAATATCCTTGTCCTGACATGGAGGGGCATGGTCGGAGGTCATGTGGCATGATAGGAGAAGGGTTCGGGGGACTCCTACAATGTGGTTGTGGAGGACACAGTAGATGTCAAATTAAATTTGTATTATTATTGAGTACTTGGTTATGCATACATGTTGGAAATGATGATATTGCTTTAAAATATGATATAGATTTCTTATCGTATTGTATAGGTTGAAATTATGTATGTCTTGGTATGCTTTTATGAGGAAAGATTGCATCTACCAACGAGCACAATTGTGATGCTTAGATTTTATTTAAAATTTCATGACCTAGTTAACATAGGTGTTGAGGTGTTTAGAGAACTTCGAGAACAAGATAAGAGTTTTGCCATGAAATGGTAGGAGTAGATAGGTTCGTTAATTGTTCTTTTTGTTGTACTAATGTCTTGTTGGATTTTGATTATATACAAATAAATGAATTTTGATTTGTCATAGGGTTATGTCACCATTAAATTGTCAATGATTCAAAAGAAATGACCACGAGGCATGGACAAACTCTATGCTCAAGTCAATCGAGTTTTTGTGGGTCGTTACGGAGAGAGATGAGGGTGGCGACCACAAAACTGTTTGATGAAGGTTGGTCACAAAACTATATCGTCTTCCCCAAGCTTTTCCCTATAATACAAACGCCCCTCGTATGAACCTCCCATAAATCAAGGTCCCACCCTTATATATATAGTGGCTCGCACCACCGCGGTGGTTGGAGACGCCCCAGGTTCGAATTCCATTGGGCCATGCGTATGATCAGTGGAAGTATTCAAGCAAAATAATGGCGGCGTTATCCTTCGTATGAAAGCTTTTCAACGGCAAGTCGCATCGCATTTCGATTTTGTGTGTAAAATCGTGTGTTGCTGAGTATATGAACGTCCTAATTCACCAAGAAAAGTATAGTCGTGACAATTAACTCCCATATTTTAACAATTCTTTTATCTAAATCACATCGTTCGATAGTTAAAGTCATTGTTTAGATCCAGAATTACTAACAAGATATCGAACAAAGTTTTTTATCTAAACAAAGATTTGGATTTACAGTTGGTGTGCACACTGATAAAAGACTGGCACTACTGTATTTGCATGTGTATTCCCGTTCGTAGAAGATTGCATATACTCTTGTTATAACTAACCTCTTTCTACGTATATGCCTTCCTCAATATTCCCTCCATTGATCTACTTAACCAGACCGGTTAACTTCCATCAAATTGCTCGACCAAAAATACTGACGAAAGGCTTATATGATATGTTAAAACATGGTAGATATACAAGGAAGAGTATATACATAAATCGGTTTTTAATATAAATATACATGTAAACGATGCATATAAAAAATAGTATGTTTGCTTGTGTTTGAGAGTAGAGAATACAGAAGTCAAACACGCAACCTAGCAGGTGGTTCAGCCCACGGAAACGGATGTCATCTTTCTTATGCAGTTTGGAGTACAACTACCACGACATCGATTCTTCTCTATATCCATCCCTTAATAGCTATCACCCTATGTCAAAACGGCGTGAATCACGACGCTCCCTTACTGGCATTCACATATATATATATATATATATATATATATATATATATATATATATATATATATATATATATATATATATATATATATATATGTATATATATATATATATATATGTATATATATATATATATATGTAGTATGTATCACATTAGAGGTCCCCCAATAATAATCCTTTGTCATCTTAAATTCATGACAATCACTACGAGGTCCCCCAATAATAATCCTTTGTCATCTTAAATTCATGACAATCACTACATTATAGTAAACCCAGGTAGAAATCCAAGTGGATGGGATATATCCGAATCCAGTTATGTATCGGATCCAAGCGTTTTGGGCTCTGTAGATCCAACACTTAAGTGTAATTTTCAGATGAATTTAGTTCTCTCTCTCATATTTGAATCCATAATCTTGTGTTTTCTACATTGGTGACTCACCTAAGCCACATCAAAGGGGTTAGAGCAACTATTGTTTACTTAATAAAATCCAAATTAAGCAATAAGATTTGATAAATCACCATCCAAATTATATTTGATCCATTGACATCCGTATATTCAAGTTCATTCATGGGGCGCCGAGGCATTTGTAGGTCCGAAGATCTATTTTTCTACATTTACTGGTTCACCTCTCACCATGTTACACAGTCATTGTTTATATTTCAGACTTGGAATTTCTAGCTAGATGATAAACCTGCTGAATCACACTAATTTAGATATACGATATATAATGAAAATCAACACCTCCAGCTCATAGAATTAAAACCCACTTTCCTTGTAAACGTTTTTGTTTATTTCAAGTTGTTGCAGACTATTTAAACCATTCTGCTCTTCATATTCTTAACCGTTCCTCAGAGAGAGAGAGAGAGAGAAGATGCCGATTGTGAGACAGCTGATGGAGGGGATGAATACGAGCAACAGCACAACCAAGAAGAAGGTGATCATGCACATGGCTCTGTATTGGGGAAAGGACGTGTGGGTTCTGTTTGCAGACTGGCCGGGAACCAGCCTCGGCCAATACATACTGTCCTTGATCGTCACCTTCTTGGCTGCCGTCTTGGTCGAGTTCCTTGCTTTCTACAAATGCGGCCGGCACTCTGCTAACCCTGTCTGGGGAGGTTTCTTGCAGGCCATCGTCTACGGCTCTCGCGTCTTCTTTGCATACTGTGTGATGCTTGCAGTCATGTCTTTCAATATCGGAGTGCTGATTTTGGCTGTTGTTGGGCATGGAGTCGGCTATTGGCTGTTTGGAACCAAGGCTTTTTTCAAGAATAAGGAACCCGAATGCACTTCCAAGGATGGTGGGCAGTGTTGCTGACCCTCACAGTGTCCGTTTCCGAACTAGCTTGATGCTAGTCTGCATGATTTTCTCTTAATTCCTTCATGGTGTTCATTTTGATTGCCTGTGCAATCTTTCATTTACTTTTCAGGGTTTTGAGTGTTTATATGTATGAGTTGCTCTTTAGTGGTTTGTGATTTGATATATGTGAATGATGTATGTACTGTTGTATTTGAGCTTGATTGTTTAAAATGGAAAACGAAGATATGAGTGGTTTGGGATATGTGATTGGTTCTAAACCTCATAGGTCAATCTTGTTTGCTGTTGTCAAGAGATTGATTGGCTGCGTGAGTGATTTCAGCAAGGAGTTGCACTACAGAGGGAGACTGTACGTAGATCATTTCTCGTCATCTCTATTGCGCAGTTCCAAACAATGGATTTCATTCTTCTTTAGGGATATGAAGTGGGAATAACGTGGGCGGTGGCGTCAATGGCGGACCTAACTAATTGTTTAGGATCAGGGAAGAAGTCCAATCGATTTTCCTAAGCTGCAAGCGTATTGCAGCCGTCTAATTATAACTACGGCCTTTCGAGGGTCTCAGACGTTAATATTCTAAAATTTAAACCATGGACTATACGTATTTGCAACCGAACCGAGTCCTCTTCAGTTCCTGAGGTTTCAGTTACTAACCTCCAGTGTTCTTTTTGGATTTTGGAAAAGTATATACATGTATATAACTAATGAAAAATAAAAGCATTTTACACATTTCAACAATAAAATCATTTTATATATTTCAACAATAAATTTAATATCTAATTAAATTAAATTGATAAATATAAAAGACGCGTATACTTTTAGGCCTAATCAAATTGTGTCCCTCTCTTTGCTGAACACCGATTCTCCGACTGAGCAAAGCCTATAGCGAAAGCAGTGACAGTGGATAGGGTTTTGGATTGAAAATGAAAGACAGAATATGAAGGTTTGACTCTCCGGCTAAGCAAAGCTATAGCAAAAACCGACGGTAGTGACTGTAGGATTTTGGATTGAAATAGAGAGTTTGACAGTTGGACTTCTTTTTCTCAGTTTTAAAGGGAAAACATTTCTTAGAAATGAGAAACTTTAAGGAAATATTTTTGTGGCGTTCCATAGGGTTTCTGGTTTCCGATACGTATGAAAACGAGAAACGTCGCTAAAGAGAACTTTTCGTACTTCATAGGGTGTCAATAAAATAAAATTCTTTTTTATTTTTATTGGGTTATATAATTTTACCACCTCTGTGTTGAGTTGCCAAATGGGTCTGGAATCTGACCACAATCTGATTGCCAAATGCCGCATACAGAACAGTATTCAATTGATAATCAGTTTCGGGGTCCAAATCCTAATCCAATGGATCCCAAGCCCTATAGGGTTGCTTAGTTACATATGCAAACAAGTGAAGAACCTGATTATGTAATCAGGTTAGATCCGGTTCTTGATTTTGCTATCCGAACCCAGATTCGATTATGCAAGATCCGAATCAGTTGCAGAGTACTCCGATTTCCGTGGAGTCTTCTGTTACTCGACGAATCAAACACATTCTTAGGACAAGATTGAGGGTTTGAAAAGTCTCACTTCCCACTTTCGCTTCCTCGCTACGTTCTTCCCCACGTTACTCTCTCGACCGATTCCCCAAACACACACACGGGAATGGCGCGGCAGTGTAGCAGACTCCTAGGGCTAGGGCTTGCGTCGACGTCGAGGTTCGGGGCGAGCCTATGCGGAAGAGGTGGAGGAGGAAGGGAAGAAGCCCTAGCTCTCGCCTCCTCCGCTGCAGTCTACCGCCATAATCGGCGTTTCTCAGCCGCTCCATCGCCTCCTCCGGCGGTCTTCGTGGACAAGAACACCCGCGTCATCTGCCAGGGGATCACTGGCAAGAACGGCACCTTCCACACCGAGCAGGCCATCGAGTACGGTACCAAGATGGTCTGTTCAATCTCTCTCTCTCTCTCTCTCATGATCCTCTGGATTGACTTGGTTCCTTGTGATTCAATCGCTGATATTTGGTCTTGATTTTGATTTTTAAGGTTCTTTTGGGTATCTCTGTCCGACCGAGTTTGTTAGTTTGGAAGAATTGTTTGGACTTAAGTGCTTGGTCGTGTGTGAATTGGAAAATCCTCATTCATTTTCATGTTCATGTCTTGTCTATATTTCCGTCTGGGTACTTTCATTGTTCTTCTTTTGATTAACCTAATTCTTATGAATTTACCCTCGCGATCCGAGCTGACATAGTGTGTGTACATTTATTCCTTTTAATTCATCTGAAATGAAATGGTCACAATTATGGCTAATATCCCCTGAGCAAACGGAATATCAGTTAGTTTCACTTTAAGTCTGGTCTGGGCGAAAGCAGCTCACCACTAGCGTGGTAATGTGCCTTGCAATGATGTATTAGGCAGTGCTCCTTTGACGTGTTTCCATCCTCCGTGAAGGAAAGGATGCCACGTTCCTGTTTTCATTTCCTCCGGCAGCACTGATTTGATCGGAGTGCGTTGAATACTTCAGTCGTCAATCAGGTGATTGATGTTTCGTCCACCAACTAGGAATCTATAGTCATCTGTCTTCAATCTTCAGCACTATTTGTTATTTGCTTCTTTTGATGAATGTTTCCGGAAAAGTTGCCTCACTCACCTATGAGAGGATAAATTCCAGGCATTGTTGTTCGATGTGCATCATATCATATATCGATTTGGTTCACAAATAATTTAATACAAAAAAAATTAGTAAAAATCCAGAAAATTCATAAAACTAGAAAAAAATATGATAATTGCAAAGAATTCATATAATGCAAAAATGTAGTACATATTCATCATTCATCGTTCAATAATTGAAAAAAGAATTAATCAAGATCTTCGTCCCCTTGATGATATTGTTGTTGCGTTCCTTCCAAATTAATCCATGCAATATCTTCTTCGGTTAGAAGTGCATTTGCTTCGTTATCTTCCATAATCCACTCATCTAATTTATCAAAATTATCCAAACTTATTGGATTAAATTGGGTTTTTTCTCTATTTAACTTTTTTAATTGCCTACAAGAAAGAAAGATAAGTAATTAGTAAATAACATTAACAATTTAAGTAAAATAAAATATTGAAATGAATCATTAAGTAGTAACTAATACAAGATTACTTTTGTCGGAGCCATATGTTACAACGGATGAAAACTAAGTCATTGAGTCTCTTATTTTCTAACCTTTTGTGCATTTTTGTGTGGATGTGTTCAAATACACTCCAATTCCTCTCACAACTCGTTGCACTAAAGGTTTGACTCAAAACTCTTAGTGAAGACTTAATCCACAATAAATATAAGACTTAAGAAACTTAAATACGAAGATAAATAGTTTACCTGGATGCATATTAGTGTGGTTGCGAATTACCACAGGCAAGCCTATTAAGTGAAGAGCATTATCGTAGATTTTCATCTCTCGATTTATAGCATATATTCTACTCTCATCAGGGACTAATCTGTCTATACAATGAATGATACCTTGGTTTACCTTACCATCTCTTTTAAAGTTTGTTGAATACATGAATGTTGGATTTACGTAATAAGTTGTATGAATATGCTGATGCAATTGTTTGTTCCATCTATTATCTATAATGTTTCACACAAGCATATAATCTCTCTTTCTTCCATTGAAATTACTTCTAATGGCTTCTTTTGCCTTATTCATGACTTCATAAAGATAGCCCATAGATGATTTCTCCTCGCTATCAGCCAATCTCAAAACTTTTACTAAAGGACATATAATCCTTAATAGTCTAACACAGGAGTTCCAAAATGTACTCCTAAAGACCATCTCTCAAAATCTCATTTAGCTTTCTGTTTCTTCTATTTTGAGACAACTTTATAAATTGTTGTCACTTATTTGAGGAGAACATTCTCTTCGAGGTTTGTTTTTGTTTTACAATGCTTTATACAAATAAGAAATTAGTTGGAAACTGAGTTGTAGCTGTACGAAGGAGCTTTGCACTATCTATATATTTCCTAATCATACATAATACAAAAGCATGGTTTTAGATAAATTTGGTGATATCTTGGCAACACTCAATTGTTGGCTTTATCTCATCCATCTCACCAATATTCTCAAGGATTAGATATAATCAATGAGGTGTACATAGTGTCCAATAGAAAGTCTCATAAGTATCTGCTAACTCCTTCTCAACTGCTTTATAGTTATGTGCATTATCTATAATGAATTGGACTATATTATATAGCCCAACTTCGGATATCACCTTATCACACTCTTGCCTGAGGACCTCTGCAGTATGCCTCTCTTCTGATATGTCTAGGGATCTCAAAATCATAAGTCCTTTAGGACAATACAGAAGAAAGTTTAATAAAGTTCTTTCTCGTCTATTTGTCCATTATTTACCATAATAGTACATCCTATCTCATACCATGATTCTCTCAAAGTGGAATAATACTCCTAAACTTAGAGTCTTATCTAATAGTTTTTCTCTTAACTTTTGATAAGAAGGCATCTTATACCTTGGACTAATATTAGCAATTGCATATGCTATTGCTTGAAAATAATAATGATTTGCTGCATTAAATGGAGTGCATGCATCATAAAACCATGTGTTCACTGCAAGGTTTGGTTGCTCATATAATTGCTCTAAAGCCGTAGCAACATGAATTTCAGGTTGAACACCATGTGTAGTGTTAGGAGGGAAAAATGACTCTATGCTAGAGTAAGCTCTTCCTCTACTCCTTCTTCTATCACTTTCACTTACAACATCTTCAACAACCCTCTTTCTTCTGGTTGATGGCCGAGAACTATTACTATCAACCTCTGTTCTACCATCATAAGGAATACTATCACCCAATCTAATAACATCATCATCCTCTTTCTCAAATATTTCTAAATCATCCTTTGGTTATCTTCTCTCAAGTATGCTCTCAATCATCTATAGACATTGTCATTTAATGAATTCTGGCAATTTCATAACTATGTCCGTGAAAGAAGGAACTTCTTTCCTAACCATTGTGAGGTGATGTTTCAATCGTGAAATTCTACCACTAACCGCCTTCTCACAAAACAAACATTTTATCTTTAATCTAAGTCCTTTAATTGGTGTACCCCACTGTCATGCTGGATCACCGGACTCACTATCACCCCTTCCTGCCATCTCAATTGAACACTTCAATCTAATAAAAAAAACCTGAAAATAAAAGAAATTCATAAATCTCCAATCTTCACTTAACACTCATATAGAGTGTCTCCCACTTCACGAATACAATAAAAATTATATACACGCACTTCATAACCTTATATATTGTCATTCACAAAAGGAAAAACACAAAAAAAAATAAATACAAAGAAAAAAATCTAAAAAACTTAAAATGTATACTACAACCCAGGTTGGAAGCCTTACATATGTCGTAGAGTACCTTGGGAGCCACCAGAGACCATCCTTTCAATATACTCCAACAAATGCCAAAAATCCGTAAAAATACGGGTTTCTGTTCAGCCATGAACCTTTATAAAAGGTTCCTGACCGTATCGTGCGATACGGGTTGTATCACACGATATGGCCCAATAACTTTATCTATGCGATACACCAGTGTGTATCGTATCATGGAGTGTATCGCACCGTGCGTACGGATAACACTACCCATGTGAATTAACCATGATTTTTGGTATTTAATGCCATAAAGTACTCCATGTATGGGAGGGACATAAAAATTTATGTTGAAAAGTAAAGGGTTAATTCCATAGGTTTAATTCATTATTTATTTATTAATATTGTCGAAGATCATTTCAATTTTCAAATGAAAATTATGAGATGTACGTTTAGTTTTCTAGAAAGTTTCAGTTTTCCTCCTATCATTTTTTTGAGCGAAGCAGAATGAATTTGTATACCTCTTTAATTACCTTGGTGTTCACCTTGTACGGTACTGGTATTCACGTTTTAAACTCAATGTTTTAGCTGGCTTAGAGGCATTTAAGCTAAAACCCCTATATTTTTGGTGTCTAGTCTAGTAAGTGCTAGATGCTTAAGCTAAGAACTATATACCATAGTACCAAGAGATAATCTTTGAAGAATCTTAATGACTGAGTTCTTTAGTGTTATTGATGAATCATGCGAAGGGTCAGCAATAAGGCCATATCTCTTTACTTTGGTTATATCTAAACTCCTGAGCACTCAAGAAGAGTGCTTTGGTGTGTAACTTGCAGAAGAGTTGCTAGTCGATGAGATTTTGATTTAACAAAAGTTGAATATGTGAGTGTAAGTTCAATATTCCCTAAGGAAGAAGACTCTAAGTACTTCCGTTCAATCTTCAAAAATGATGAAAATTGATGGAGATCTCACCTGTAGAATCAATGTAGGTTATCTAGATGCCTAAAATAGAGAGGTTTCTGAAAGGAAAATATTGTAAATCTGTAGTAAGAGCAAATGCTTTATAAGTGATGTGTGTTGAACAGTCAAATGTCAACATATGTAGGACCAAATGACTAAGACAATGTTGAGGTGGACCTTTGATCAGCATATAAAGACTGCAAATCCTACCTAAGATTGCATAAGGTTATTAATATCAAGGATCTTGGGAATTTGATTGGGTTCTTACTATCCTATCTTAACTCTATTTTTGTAACAATTATATGTACAACGATAACAACAAATAAGCCTTTTCTCATACTAGATAGTGTCGACTACATGGATTTTTTGTTTCCATAAAGCTTGATCATGTGCGATGCTAACCGTTAACTCAACAAAAGCTAGACCATTCTTTATTGTTTTCTTCACAAAACTTCTGTGGTCTTCCTTTTCATCTTTTAACATTTTCACTATCTAATTTCTCACACCTTGCCGGAGCTTCCTTTGGTCGCCATTCTAGTGTCCAAGCCATCTTCATCAATTTTCCCTCATTTCGTACAATTATATGTATATATAGAAAATGATACAATCGATATCTTCAACATGTGATTATATTCTCATAATGTTGCCTAACAGGCTAATATGATCAAATTCATTTCTGTTTCATGAAGTTCATATCTAAGAGAAAAAATATACCACAAGAAGATCACAAATATTAAAGCATCACAGTCAGGAAAACTATAATATCCAAATTCTGTTGGAAAGTCAGCAAGGTAATCATATCATAACAGCAAAATTCTATGCATAAGAAATAAGAATCATTCAGCACCAATCAGGATTCCCCAAGGAAGAAGAAAATGAGGGTAAAAAGTAAAGAATACAGTTCTTGACTATGAATTCAAAAGTACAAAGTGTAATATCTCCACAAAGGAAGTGATGATGAAGCAAATGATGAAATGGGAGAAAAAAGAGAGGAGGATACTGATCGTGAGATGTTTCTTGGCCCTTGCCCTTAACTAGGAGCTCTATTACACGAGGGAATGCCACCACTTTCTTGTTGCCCATTGGAGAGAGATGCTTCCATGAAATCCCAAATAACATGCCCTTCACATTTTAATTGGGTGTAATATTTGGGCTTTCTTAGAGGCTGTCATCAACTATAGGAAGACTATCGCAGGGAGGGTCTAGGATTTAGTGACACTAGTGAATGGACGGTTGTTGAAGCTCACCTTGAAGAAGCTGCTTGCAGGGGTGGAGCCTTGATTATTTTCATGGGGTTGCAGGGACTATGTTAAGTATATTTCTTCAAATATTCAACAATAACTAAGCCTTTTCCCATACTAGATGGGGTCGGCTACATGGATTCTTTGTTTCCACATAACCCTATCATAATTTGTAGAATCTATAGTAGATAAGTCGACAGTTTTACGCTGGCTGTAAGAAGCTTAACGCAACTGTGGATTAAAGTCAATAAAAGATACTGAAATCTTTATACTAAAGACAACAATCAAATGTTGTATTCAACATAGTGCTGAAAACGTATATCCAAGACTAAATGAAACCGGAAACTATGAACTTCAAAAGAACGGCAACAGAAAAAGAAACATATTTAAAGGGAAGGACATGATAGTCTTACAAACTAAACGTGAAATTAGTAAGTTGCCTGACTAAAATTTAAATAATGTCATGAAACTACTATAAATTGCAGAAGGAATTGCATGTGCAATAAATATATTGGACAAGCATATCCAGACCAGAAGATTAACCTCAAAGTGGATCAAGCAATAATAGAAGATTACCAAGTCTATGATATGTACAGATGTGGAAGTAAGAGAGCACAATTACATATGTCAAGGCATGCGATTACGAACAAACCATTTACAGAAATTTTAGAGATAAGAACTTTTCTATTCTTCAATGTCTAGTCCAAGTGCATGATAAACAAAACATAAATTTTTTAACTTTTTAACAACATTTGAAGAAATATATGAACAAGATGTTTTTATCATGTACCTAATATGCATGAAACCATGTTTTGACTGTAGGATGTAGGCTCCCTGACTTACATCCAAACATGAAAACCAAGCTAATAATAGCAATCCTTGCATGGTGAAGGTGAGATACCACCCATGGTAAATCCAAAAACTGATTGGATACAAAGAGTGTGACGTATATAACAACTAAGCCATCTTTGGAATCCCATGTATACTTACATCAAACAACAACTAAGCTTTTCCCATACTACATGGGGTCGGCTACATGGATTCTATGTTTCCACATAGCCCTATCACATGCCATGCTAGCAGTTAATTCAGTATAAACTAGATCGTTCTTTATTGTATTTTTCCAATACTTTTGTGGTCGTCCTCTTCCTCTTTTAACATTTTTTCTCTCATTTTATCCTCTATTGGTGCTACTCACAATTTGTTTCTAATAACCTCATTATGTATATGGTCTTTCCTTGTGTGATCGCTCATTCATCTCAACATCTTTTGCACATGTTATGATTGACTGCCCAACACTCATAACCATAAAACATAGTAAGTCTAATTGCTGCTTTATAATATTTACCTTTCAACTTTAATGGTATCTTCTTATCGTATAAAATACCTGCCCCTCTTCATTTTAACCAACCGGTATTAATTTTATGTGTAACCCCAAGTATACTAACATTGTTATCAGAAAAGAAATACTTCTTCAATAAGATAGAAACACAAAGAAGGTATGGATAGGAAAGCAGACCACTCTTTCCTTAGCTTTTCAAAAATATCTGGACATTTCTCCTTTTTTCCAAATTCAGGTGAGGCCATGAGATGTGGTAGTAGGATTCAAAAGAAACCCTCTTTTTGGCTTTAGGGCTTCTTAAATGAATTTTTATATCAGATATGGGATCCTTAGATCATTCTCCTATGGAGTACGACAAAAATCCAGATCCCATTTCCATCATATGATTTGGGATCATACACATGAAACCTGAGGGGATGGATCATTGGGATATTGTAAGACATTCAATCTTATGATCTGGAAAGCGACCTTGACAAGCTGGTGTTTGACCATACAGGAAAATAACTGATCCATAATCTATTACAAATAAAATTAATGTGACACCAACGAAGATAAAATAAGAGACATTCTTACTGAAAAAAAGAAACACGTTTAAGGTGATTTGGAACTTTGGACATTTTGAGAGGTGCCAATTAGCTCCAATGAGAATGTATGAGAAACATAATGTTCAGCACTTTAAAAGAGCTATAAGAAGGCTTCAAAAGTGTGAAAAATATAATCATACATGATCCAACTTTTTTTGGAGTTAAATGTTAATATACACAACATCAATCATTGAGACTCGATGTAGTCATCTTGTGTTAGTGTGGGAGAAGACTTTATTTTGATTTAGGTTTTGCAAAATACAAAAGAAACATTGACATAGACATGATAATATGATATTACTTTGGAACTTGAAACCATAACCAAACCAGCTCGAGACCGGGTCTGTTACAGTTCCAGAACCATTGGCTCTAGAGTGGTTTCAGTTTAAGTTTTAAACCACTCAAAACTGGTACTAAAAACATTAAAAGATTTAATTTTTGAAGAAAAAAACACTAGAACTGGCAGTTCGTGGAACCAGAACCAAACCAGATGGTCTTCGGTTTTGGTTCCAGCAAGTTCTTGGCCCGGTTCAGTTCTAGTTGGATTTGCCGGGTCAGTTTAGAACCGGCTATGTCTACATTGATGCAATTGATAAACAACAACTAGCCATGTATATTTTTGATGACACAATTTACATGCCTTCTCGTGGAGAGAGAGATGTTTACACCCTGTCTCTTCTATATATTTGTATATGTATCTATGTTTATATTTTTATTCTGGAACTGTTGAAACTAGAATCTTTATTCATTCCCATGTCTCTGCACCCATGATCTTTTAAATTGTTGTGTTGTGGCAAGCTCACCCACACATATGTGACATTATTGCTTCATACGTTAGCATGAACTCTGCTGTGTTATTTGCAGTATAAACCTTTATCCCAAATGGTTAAGTCAACTGGTTATATCCAGTTCTTTGATTTCCATCCATAGAATGCTTGTTTTAATGCTCTTCATTGCATTTAACTATGGATTGGAGGAACCTTTATCTACCATTAGAAGCACAGACAGAATCGTGCTAGCCATAGGTGCTTTCTATCAGTAAATTGTTTTGTCCCACCGGATGCAGCTATTAAGATGCATGAATTTCTGAGGTCAGGTGTTGGGCAGTCTGAGTTTTGGGTAGGATGCGGCTAGTTCCTTGAGTTACAAAGAAAGAGAGGGTGACAGAGAAAACTTGAAAATGCCTTACAACAGTGGTTTCTCAGTTCATACAAGAACTCAAATAACTCCAGTTGTCACGACTACCAACCAACCCACACCCATAGTTGACCACCTTAGAACCAAGCTACCAGCTTTTACAATAGTTTGTTATCCCACCTTCCGTTATCTCTTGTTCCAGCATACAACTTAAACCTGCAAGTGTTATCATTGTACTGGAATTTGATTTCACTTTGACTTCTTGGCTTTCTTATTTTCCATATTAGGTATTTTGTGAATTGTTATGTTACTATCTGGAATTGTTTAGCTTAATTAGTCTTTGTCTTAATCAGGTTGGTGGTGTGACCCCTAAAAAGGGTGGAACCGAACATCTAGGGCTTCCTGTTTTCAATACAGTTGCAGAAGCAAAGGCTGAAACAAAGGCCAATGCTTCTGTTATTTATGTTCCTCCACCATTTGCTGCAGCTGCTATTTTGAAGTCCATGGAAGCCGAGTTAGATTTGGTTGTCTGCATCACTGAAGGAATTCCTCAGCATGATATGGTGAGTTATGTTTTTTGCAATTCTTGCTTCATTTTCTGTTTATGGAATTTAAGAATTAGATATAGGTTGGTATATTTGAATATCCCATTGGTTTCTCTTATCTGATGAGATGCGAGAATCCTAAGATATGAGTTTATGTTTGGAAATTCTGAAAAAATGAAGATTTTCTTGGGTGACATGCTTGTAGAATCACAGATAATCCAAAACAACAACCACATGTTTGCATTTATTGGCCTTCTCTAAGGTTAGATTTATTGACATAAGGGTGTGTCTCATGGTGGTTCCCCTCTTCCGTATTTTGTAAAATAGCTTTCTTGGGAAAATCATGGCTAATAACATTCCTGACCCTTTCATTTGAAAATTTCTTGCATATGAATACATGAAACTATTGATACAACACTTCTCTTGTGCAAAAACGAAACTGTTTGTGGAATTTAAGGGCAAACTTAGAGAAATATGTCCTACATCATTTATTGTGGATAATTGGTTACATGATGTTAGACAAGGAATCTGGCTTGGTTATAATGTAAGTCCACAAATATTCTCTATCAAGGATACAATACTGACATCTGACTGAGCATGGTCATATAATATCCCTTGAAAGGGAGTTGAGGATGTGTTTACTTAGTTTCTAAATATTTTTTTGCATGTTTATCATCATAATTCTGGATCGAGTATAGCAGTAGTTCTTTATTCAATATCATGGTGTGATGTGTGATGGCTTGGCTCTTACCGTTTATGTGGGAAACAGAACTTAGGTTGCTTATTATGCTATTTGTTCATCAGAAGTTTTTCAAAAGGATGGATATTGAAAGAGATAACAATGACAGGTGCGCGTAAAGGCTGCTTTGAATAAGCAATCCAAGACCAGATTGATTGGACCAAACTGCCCTGGTATTATCAAGCCTGGAGAATGCAAAGTAGGCATTATGCCTGGCTATATTCATAAACCTGGGCGTGTGGGCATTGTTTCTCGATCTGGGACCTTAACCTATGAAGCGGTATCATCTCTCCCAAGTAAATGGTTCACTTCTTCAATTACAATACTTGAACTCTTGTCATATGGTGTTAGGTTTTCCAAACAACTGCTGTGGGCCTAGGACAATCAACTTGTGTGGGTATAGGAGGAGATCCTTTTAATGGGACAAATTTTGTCGATTGTCTGACAAAGTTCATTGACGATCCTCAGACTGAAGGTGGATGCTTATGGCTTCTTTCTTTTGCTGTTGTTCTCAAAGTTTGTAAATTAAATAATAAATACATTGGATCATGAAATCTTTTTTTTAACATGATTATACTTCCAAGTCGTTTGTCTAATCGGTGCATCTAGGTTTCAGTTTAGGTATATTGTGCTATTGATTGAGTTTAACTATTCAGAATTCAAGATGTTATATACACCCAAAGTGTTAGCTCACTGGTAGGGTTCCTCTGATGCACGGAATGCTTTTGTTGCTTAATGTAATGATTATGTACGTCTGCATGATTGGTTCAGATATGAAAAATGTGATTTTCAGAATCTGAAATTTAAGTAATTGCATTGAATGTAGGTTGCCATTTCTTTAGAGCTACTCTAAATAAATAAACTACACACACACACACACACACACACACATATATATATATATATATATATATATATATATATATATATATATATGTGACATAAAAATCTGAGATTTCTTGAAATATTCAAACATTTCAGTCAATGTAGAATGCCCTATACATTAACTAATTAATACTAATGGTAAGTATAGATCGATTGAGTTTTGGCATTTATTGTAAGTACTTTGTACAAGTTCGTCTGTGGGGAAAAGCAGTCCCACCCAGGGAAGGGACTAAGGAAGCTTAGGCTCTTAGACATTGTAGGAACCCATATGCCAGGAGTTCATAGTTGAATGAAATGGGAAAGAAAACTAAACATATCTTTTAAAAGATGATCAAAAGAATGACGCATTCAAGAAATACACTAAAAAGCAATTGCAGTGTTGCAGCTACGTCACATGGGTATGGATGTTAGGATACAAGACAGCAACTTCTAAAACCATGGGCGCAAGGACACAATCTTATATATAACAACAACAACAACTAAGCCTTTTCCCATACTAGACGGGGTCGGCTACATGGATTCTTTGTTTCCACAGAGCCCTATCATGTGCCAACAATCTTATATATAACAGAGCATGAAAATGAATTTTCAGCTATGTAACAATCAATCAAGACCATATTTTTATCACACTAGCTGGGGTTAGTACATGGTTTCCTAGTCACAATTCTGATCTATCTCAGGCTGTTGTTGCATTTAACCCGAAACAACAAGGTTGCATTTATGGTCTTCATCCATTTGCTCATTCCTTTAGGTGTCAAAACCATCATAATCATCTCTGTTGTTTTATTTTTATTGTGGGGTACGTATCAGCATAATCTCAAATATAGGCACAACCAAAAACCATGGGTTTGAGCAGTTGATAGGAGTAACAAGCATAAATATGTATGAAAAGCATATGATCCACACATATTTGTATTAAAATACTTCATCAGTGTATCAGCAAGTTACGGTAGCTCTCTTGTCCTACTCACACGGGTGGAACTGCGTACTCCTCAAGTGGTTTTTTTTGGAGACAGCAATCAAAATAAACAAGCTACCGTACTGCAGACAAAGGTTGTATTTTCTCATCTTAGGAGAAGCCATGAGAAATCCCATTCTAGGTTGCTTTGAAAATTTATTGTGTTTGTTATGCTTTTATAAAAAAACGGAAGGTGCATATTAACAATGGCATGCTGGTACATATTTCTACAATATAAGAACGAGATAAGGGAGCAGGATGGATAGATACCTTGTGAGCCTTGTACTGGCAAATGCTACCCTTCACAAGTTGGAACGTTAGGCTAAGCATGGTCATGGTGGTTTATGATGAAAGTTGCAATTCTAATTTCTAGGTCTGTACATACTTCACAATCATCAACAAAAAGTTTAAACCCTGCAATGACCAAGATGAAGATGATCTTGACTAGTTAATGATCTCAATCCTGCAGCAATTTATACATGAACTATGTGGTGATTGATGCTAGGCTACACCTAGGCTTCATACATGCTACTATTGGGCATCACATAGACATCTATTAAATGGCGTTGATGTTCTGGAGAATCCACAACTATACGAACTAAGACTTACACTAAGATCATTAACTGAGGGTTGTGAGCATCCTTGCCACAGGTACATATGTATCAATGTGATCAATTCCTTGCTTTTGAGTAAACCCATTAGCAACTAGTCTTGCCTTGAATTTATCAACAGTACCATAAACTTTCATTTTTCTTTTAAATATCCATTTACAACTTATAGCTTTAGACCCAAGAGGAAGATCTACTAGTTTCCATATTTTATTTTTCATTATTGAATCCATTTCATCTTCTATTGCTTCCTTTCAAAAGGGAGCATTAAGAGACTTCATGGCCTCTTGATACGTTTGGGGATCATGCTCAGTGAAGGGCAACCTGCACAGCAGCAACAAATGCTTTAGTTTTATTACACGTGCCATACTTGTGTGTGGGTGAATAACTATTGAAAAGTTTGTTGTAGCATTATGGGTGAATAACATAATAAATATGTTGAGGTAGCACTAATAGAAGATAAGATGAGAGAGACACATTTGAGATAGTTTGGACATGTAAAGAGGCGATCAAATGAAGCTCTCTTGATGTGTGAGAAACTAAACAATAAGCACATTAAAAGAGGGAGATGAAGGACCACGAAATGTTAGAGGGAAACTATTAAATATGATAGGCTTTTTTTAAATTGATGACTAATATTGTGCAAGATTGAGCTCTATTGCATCAAAGAATCAGAATCCATGTAGCTGACCCGACCTAGTGTAGGAAAAAGTTTGGTTGTTGTAGCTGACATTTGATATCAAAGTTGGGCTTCCTGTGCATTGGTCATGCTGCCATGCATTTCTAGTTTATAATCCTACAACTTGGAGGGAAATAACTAGTTACTAATACCATCTTGGTTGAAACAACTTTCTACTCCCAATGATATTAACTTTGTCACATGAACTTTATGTTCTCTCACCAGATAAATTAGTGGATACCATTTCTTGAGAAATTCAAATACTAACTTGGTTAACTTTTCAAAGCCATAAAAATCTGGTAGATGCTTCTCATTTGTGCAATTGTTATTTTATCCAGGCATTGTCTTGATAGGAGAGATTGGAGGAACTGCAGAAGAAGATGCTGCTGCCTTAATCAAGGTACTTTGGTTTGTATACAAGATCCTATCAACACTGTTTAGAACAAATAATCTTGATACTCAAATTTCCTATCATATGTTACTTATTAATAAGGAATGAACCTGCAATGAGAGGTGGCCGGACTTCAAAAAACATAGATGTTTTCTCATTTTTTTCCAATTTCATTTGCATGTGATCTCAATTTTCTTGCTCTTGGTATGCTGCTTTTCCACATATTGTATTGTCACTTATTTCTGTTTGGTGGTATGAACTGAACTAAAATCAGAGGGTTTTTGAATGGTTGGAAAATCGTTGAGTTGAGCAAGTTATTGGGATAGTCGGCTTAGAGTTTTGTCTTTTTGGAAGACATGGTGCAATTTTGAAAATCTATTAGAATTTTACAGTTTTATCTTTTAGCGTTTTCTTTTGATGCATATGTGCACTTATTGGTGCTTATTGAACTTGTGAAAAAATCTGATGTATCACAGTGTGCCCTGTGTTACAGGAGAGTGGAACTGAAAAACCCGTTGTTGCATTCATAGCTGGCCTTACTGCACCTCCAGGTCGTCGCATGGGTCATGCTGGAGGTAATTATTCTTTTTCTGTTGAAATCATAGCATTTGCTTTTTCAGTCCCGACTGCCTAGGCATTTTGATAGAGTAGTAACATGTTAATTTTCCATGAAGACTTCTAATTTTAGTTCACCTTCCTGACTATTTTGTTGGAATTTTCAATGCGGGTCTCATTGCTAGAAGCCTTGTTTTATTTCTGAAGTTTTAAGGTGTCTCATTTTGCTGGTAATACTTTTCTAAGTTCAGTATTGTGTGGATGACTGAAAATGGGTTACCTGAATAATTGGTGTAATGGCTTTCACTGGCCAGCAAGTTACTAGGAATCAGAATTCCAATGATGTGTGTACTGTAAACTTCACTTTTGAAGGGAAAAAGGACGAACTGTACAAGGTGAAGACTAAAGACTATACCTTGGTTCAGCTTGTAAATTGTCATCACTGGGAGTTGTCTAGATTGTGCCAAGTATGGAGTTGGATTCCTAATTGAGCATGGATACCCTGGCAATACTGTCACGGGTAGATAAAAAGAGGCGTGATCCATGATAGAGAAGTGCATGAGAGACTGCAAATTCGTGCTGCATCCTGCAAAATCTTCTGCCCAGAACTCTAAAGCATGTCTCAGATGTATGGGGTATATATAAACAGCAAAGATACGTTTTACATTCGTCACAAGATAATAACAGCTCAAATATTTGGATGCAAAAAGTTAGTTCTTTTATACAAGAATCGAGTGTTAATTACCTGTTTTGTTTTGACATGATGCCACAGGTATGCTAGCTGCTAGCGTAGGAGCGCCCATATCATGCATGTTATGGTTCCTTGCTTTCTTTTTGGAGGGTACTTTACCTTCCAACTGTTATATCTAAAGATCAAATCCTTTTATTACATGCAGGGTTTGTGGAAAGGTTAAGAACTTCTCTGGACGCACAAGCGTGCGCTTCATGGAATTTCTACATTGCTAAAATGAATATTAACGAACTAACCATAGGTCCCACGTAGCAATTGTTCGGTAATTGTCTATTTTTAAGTAGAAAGCACATGAAAGGGGATTTTCAATCGATTGTGTCCATTATTTCTTCTGTATATGACCAATACGCTCATAATGATGTAAATAAATATGAATCTTTTATTAATTCATGTTTTCTATAATGCAGCAATCGTTTCCGGTGGGAAGGGCACAGCTCAAGACAAGATCAAGACCCTTAGAGCTGCAGGTGTGACAGTAGTTGAATCACCAGCCAAGATTGGTGCCACAATGTTTGACGTGTTTAAGCAGCGTGGACTTCTAGAGTAGATGATTGTTATCTACTGATATGCACATTTCCCTAGAGGAGATCATAATTTTTTTGCTTATATATCCGGAGAAGTTCCATAACATGTATGTCAGAGGAATTATCTCGAGATGTTTCTTTCGTCAGCTCTAATGATTTATTTATGAGAGAACTTGTGAATTGTAAACAAATGAAATTGAAGAAAATAAAAGTTTCCTTAATTTATTTGCAGTAGAGTTATCTTCACATAGTGTGGAAGTCCCTGTGTGTTAAAACTCTGCCCGATAAACCGGTTGCTGAAAAGCAGGGTGTTGGTCCTATAGCTATTTCTAGACACGCATATCGATGCTAGGGATTCGGGTACTTCAGTTTGTTTGTTATGCATTTTCCAATTTTTTAATTTGTTTTGAAATTTTCACCTATTTATTGAAAGAATTTTAGTATTGCATCTCAAAATAAAATCAAGGTTCTCCCAAACTATAACGTTTGCATCACAAGAATTTTCATGCTGTACCAGTAAAAGCAGATGCTTTAACAAGCTGGTTCAAGTCTGGTTGCTTTCTGGTTTCAGTACCGAGCTGGTTCAGGTCTCTTAGGTATCTGGTTTAGCATAAAACGATCTCGAAACTCTGAAGTTTTCTGAGTCCTGTTTAGGCTGTACGTCTTCTTGGAGCTTGCATGCTTCGATAAATGCAGATTTACTGGTGTGTGTCAGTGCTTGAAGATGCGATCCTTCATGCATGACCCAAGAAGGCGCTCTGTTTGTGAAGGAAAAGTCATCGGTGCATTGCTTACTGAAAGTTTGAGAGCCAGTTAAATCTTTATTTTCGAAAGGCAAATCTTGTTCTCACTAGTATCTGAATCATGTTTTGTTTATTGGTTTATGAGGAGATATGCTGAGGCACAAGTGCGCAATCAACCAGCTCAGCAACTGCGAAATTTCTTTCCTTTCACCACCCTGATTGGTTGAAATGATTAGTAACAAAATCAAGATTGGAAGATATATACTTTGCAGTTTGAAACTTTGAGATCGACCATTAATTTCAGCTTTGACACAGGAAATGAAAGACTGATAAGGCAATGGATAACGATCTTCTACCTAAACGGAGAGTTAGTCAGAATGGAATTTCTAGATAGGAGGGGTAAAATCTTTCGAGTTCACCTCAATCTTAACTCACCAAGTTAAACTTGTAAGATATTACTCCAGTTTTAACATTGTCAACATAGAGTTTATAAGCCATCATCGTTTTTATTACAAGTTGACTCGCCAGCATCCTTAGAATCATAAACTCAATAGATTCTGCGTTCCAAGATTGTGATTTTAAATACAATGCCTAAACCCACGAAAACATTTCATGCCGTCACTGGCGGCAGTGGATGGTGGGAGAAAGCAAATTCTTTGAGATCCAAAATACAAATACTTTGGTTGGAATTTATTGCATGAAGGATGGTTTGTATTCTTCCATAAAGTAGAGTGGAACTGGGATCCCCTTATTTCAGCAAACAGCTGGCAGGAAAGCCTAGCTTCTGACGAAGTCATTTGATATTCATCTTGAGATTAATATCGAGTGTTCCCCAAGGTGAGTTTGTAATTGCTCCAAAAAATCCATGTAGTTTGATTTTGGTTTTCCGTTTCCTAATTCTCTTGCCAATGGCAATCTTTTTGTTCATTTCTCACGTTTCTCCTTTTCTGCCAGGCATCTCATGCTATTCTCTCTCTTTCTTTTTGATACAATGGAGAGACTGAAGTCAAAGGCAGGCCCCAGGGCATCGAACACACGACCTTCAGCTTGTGAAACGACCCTCTGGACAGGGAGGAAAGCAATTGCGTACTGTGCTCTTATACTATTCTTCCACCGTTCATTGCCTTTGGCTAATCTCACATGCAATGCATTATTATATTCAGTCAGCACGCATAGTCTCTCCCAATCGCAGCTTGACTTGAGAAAACGATAACCCAAACGCTTGGGAAATCGAAATAGAAATGCATGCTGATGATTTTCTTAAATACACGATAAAATAGCTCTTCATTTACCTGAAGTCTCTGTCAAAAAGGTAAAAACAAAAGGGATCCTTCATCGCCTTAGCAGTCCCGATACAATTACCTTGGGGTATGGTTTCGGTAAAAATTTTAGAAATGCCACTTAACAGGATTCCATGAGCAATGTAGCCCAAGTTACATGTTTTATGTGCAATTAAGATGGTTTAACAAACTGAATGTAAGGGGCTGGAATGAGATGTGTCAAAGTCGAATTACGTGTATCTCATTTTATTTATCAGTCACAGCAAGTACATATTTTTCTTGATAAATTGATTCGTTTGTCCGCATACTGATTATGTTAAAAAAAACAGACTATGTAAGTGTTGAAAGAAAACAGTAAAGAATGATCTAGCTTTTGGTTAAATGTTGATACGATAGAAGATCAGATCTTATGAAAACAAAAGAATTCATGTAACCGATCCCATAAAAACTTAATTGTTGTTGAAACCGATCCTTTTGTTGCAATGAGTTAGTACAATATTCTCAGAGGGAAGAAAATTTTTACACTAGTGAGTTCCACATTGCTGGCTAGAAGAAAAGAACATTTCCTAGTTCTCCTGTTTCTATCGAGTGTTAATGAAGATTGGTTACATAGGGGGCTCTTGGATGCCATTTGTTCTGACACAATCGTGCTAATACAGCCACGAATAGGTTCCATCTCCTAAATTATTCCTTTCTGAAACTACTGATGTCATAGATTAATAATTACATTTGACAAATCGAATGGTTGAGAACGGAAGGTGGATGGGTTTTAGTTGGACTCCAGTCAAATCCTAACATAATCGAATCCGGGTTAGTCAGATCTTGTGTAACCAGATTCACACTCAGGTTTGTGCTGCAAGTCCTAGAGATGAATTTGATGCAGTTACATTTATCTGTTAATAAAACAATAGAATTTGAATTATTTAAAGAATTTGGAAGCAGAAGCTCAGTTGAAAACTAGACCTGAATGGAATTGTTAATAGATCAAGCCAGTTTTGCTTTTGGATTTGGTTCATCAAATTCAGTTTGAGTTTTGAATCTCTCATCGGCAACCCCTTCCAAAAAAGGACCAAATCATAACCCTAGTTGAGAGCCTATCCCCAACTTGCCAATAGAAAAAGGTAAAACTAATAAAGGAAGGATTCTTGACCACAGTCATAGCTTAATTGACTAACATTTTGTGCTATAACTGTTCTCATCTCTAGCCCATTATTCGTCTAGTGGTAAAAGCTTATAGGTGCAATAAACTAATCTACCACGTTGCTCCTTTCTTATAGACACATCAAGTCCATGTTTCTTGATGTTTTCTTGCATTTCTAATTCACCATTATCGTCTTTAGTCTGCCTTGAGACAGACCCACTGTAGAAGTCAAAGAAGGCCTAGTAAAAACTCCAAGGTTAGGGACCTTGTTCTAGGGTTTATAGAGAGGGCATTTGGCTTGTACCACCAGTGTAAACCTAAAGAAGGCCTAGTAAAAACTCCTAGGTTAGGGACCTTGTTCTAGGGTTTACGGAGAGGGCATTTGGCTTGTACCACCCATGTAAACCTCCTCCTTTGGTTTTGACACCAACCAACGATTTTTACGATACTTACTTTTCAATGCCGCCGCTGTCAAACAAAGAAACAATGAAGCTGACCGCTAGTGGTCAATCTTTCCAACTAGCCGTGTCCTCTCTCTCCTCTTCCCGGATTGGCTGCTATATTATGCTCCTCACAGACGCCTCGTAAGGCTTAATTCAGAGGCCTAGAGAGGGAGAGGGAGAGGATGGACCATGGCGGTAGCATGGGCGGAATGGGTGGCGACAACATGACGATGCCACCGAGTCCGGCCGATTCCGGTATGCACATGGGGGGAAAGAAGATGATGATGCATATGACCCTGTATTGGGGGAAGGAGGCGTTGATACTCTTCGATGGCTGGCCAGGAAGGAGCCTCGGCATGTATCTCCTCTCGTTAGTCGTCGTCTTCTTCATTGCGTTGTTGGTGGAGTGGCTCTGTTTCTGCAGCTGGGCTCGGCCCAAGGCTACGAACCCAGTGGCGGGGTTGGTTCAGACCCTGGTTTACGCGCTGAGGGTGGCTTTGGCTTATTTGGTGATGCTTGCTCTTATGTCCTTCAACGTAGGCGTTCTTCTTGGTGCTGTTGTTGGTCATGGGCTGGGATTCTTCCTCTTTGGCAGCCTTGCTTTTAAGCGATCACATCATGATTATGAGCAACATCAAAATGGTTTGACGTGTTAATTTAGACACGCATTTGCCTCTCTCTCTGAGCATAATACAATATGCAAACTTGTCTGCTTGATTTTTTATTTATATTTTGTGGATCTCTGGTTTCTCCTTTTTCATTAGGTCAATGTGTTGATCTTTTTGTAGTGCGATGGTATACAATATCCTTTAAAGCATGGCGAAATTTTTTCCAATCCTGCTGTGTCCTAATTTAATTGTCCGTGCGTTTGATATTCTTAATTTATTCTTCATTAGTGTGGTAACTTGAAAAAGAAGAGGACGATCGGTCATGATTCAAAATTTCTCAAAAGCAGCAAAGCATCTTTTTGTTTCATGAGCACCGCTTGTGGCCAATAGGGCCTAATAGTAGGGAGTTCGATACAACCATTTGCAGGACATCTCTCCTACACAAGCTTCGAAGTTTTTACTTTGAAAAGCATTTTTTTAACTTATTAATTAGGAAAAGAATACGATCACGATGATCTTACCTGTTTGGAAGGAAACAGAAAGCTGGAACTGGACAATAGAGACTCGTTCTTTTGTTTCTTTCTTTGTGGGAGAAAGCATTTTTTTAACTTATTAATTAGGAAAAGAATACGATGGAAGGAAACAGAAAGCTGGAACTGGACAATAGAGACTCATTCTTTTGTTTCTTTCTTTGTGGGAGAAGATATGATGTGTTGGTATGAGATTGTACGACAGCAAGTCAATTTCCCATACACTGAACGTACAAGCTATGGGGGAGATCCAACCAATCTCTGGACCCGGATAGGTTATTTCTAGCACAAAGTTCGGACTAGGTTCTCCTTCGATTTAGGGTATCTTCCAAATGGGTCTCTGGTTTTGGAGCCCCTTCTATAATTCATCCCTTCCTTTCAGCTAATTTCAAAGTTGTCTCTATATCAAACATTTTCCGGCTTCGTTGATGTTCTAAGTTTTGATTAAATTGTGCAAGTACGACATAAATTTCCAAGAAGGCAACTGAGTCGTCGTGTTTGACACGGTTTACTTAATCAAAAGTTGGATATTGAATCACCAAAATCTGATAATCTACAGTGATTTTATGAGGTTTGGCATATTAAAAATGATTTAAAATGTCATATTCAACGGATCTAGTGCAATATGGATAGGTATATATTCTATCTCGTGTGTGAACATTGCCTTAACTAAACGGAGTCTATGAAAAAGGTGGAGAGTTTAGAATGACTAGTAAGAGAAGCATGAAATTCAACCCCAATGAAATTACATGAATAATTTGAGTGTATAGTATATGATTTTCTTCTTGAATGATCGGGTTTTTCGTGGTAAATACAATCGGTCAAGGCACTCCAAAGTAGGACCAAGACAGACCAGATGCATCCAAGGATGCAGGCACTCAATCCGGGTTACCATGAGGAGAACCATATCCAAATAATATGAACAAAAACTATCAAAGCAAACCCCAACTGCACCTTGAAAGCAAATTACTTTTAATAATCTATGTTAAATTTTGGTGGATCTTTAATCAAAACTCTGTCTGGATCGTAAGTCAGGTAGCGTTTTTCTTCAACCACACTAGGATTAAGTATTAGTTGGATCTTGCAGGTTTGATCCAGACAACTAAATGTATATATTTAGTGCTCACCAATACGAATCATGTTTGTATCAAAACGGACCAATTAACGACACCCTTGATTGTGAAACAAATACTGTACACATGACACATTTGTACGAATCATGTTTATCTTTTCCCTTGCACATAATCTACAAGGGAAGCACATACACATACCCAGCACACACATACCCAAATAAACTATCCGAAGTGATTAAACTGATCTAAAGTGGTGGCTTGGTTTGTTCTTTATGCTTTGTGGTCGAGTTTGGTTTAGATAGATCAAGAAGAATTTGTCTATAACTCACTAGGTTTATTATTCGTGTGATTGAACATATGTTATACACTACAAATGTCATATGAAGGAAGGGTTTGAACCAAATCAATAACTGGAATTGATGGTGTGGTTTGATTCAATTTATGATTTTTGGTTTGGCTCCCCAAAATTGAGAACCATCAAATTGGTCTGGATCATGGTTACGCCTAAAGCGGAACTAAACCTGACAATGAATGCCCCTAGCTCTAGAAGATTGAGAGGAGCAAATCAATGCCAAGAGCACCCTTCTTCTTCTCGAGAACCATTGTGCTGGTTTTGGCAGATGTTAAGAGATCTTCCCTTCTTGGAGCAATAAGCTAACAGGCATCCCATTCGTCTGGTGTGTGGTTTGTTATGGGAAAAGACGATGATGGTGTTTCTTTTGTGTGATTAACCGCGCGCAAAAGTAGAAAAGCGAGAGATACGTCCATTCCACCGCATAATCCGGGAGGTACCAATAAGCAAAGACGGTGACCTGGAAGAAAACGGCAACACAGCAGAAGAATGAATCTCTGCAAAACTTTAATCAGATTTTGTGATTGGGAATGGTTTGAAACATCTTTGTTTTTTCTGTTTTGGTATAATGGAGAAGTGGAAGCCAGATGCACACCCCGGGTATCGAACCCATAACCTTGTGAGGTCGACCACACCTACACAGGTGACTATTATAATTCCTCGTTGTGCGAAACACCTTAAATTGAAGTTGACTCCTTAGTATCTCTACATTCAGTGTGCATTTGAGACTTGTTTACGCAAAAGGGTTGATGGCTGAAAAAATTCTCTAAATTAGATTTGCTTGAATGAAAACGAACTTCCCAAGGTGTCCGTCCATCTCACATTTTGTGAGGGGAGGTTGCAGGAGAAACAGTCCTTGGGAACATTCGTAGATGACACGTGTACGTACGGGATTGAATAGAGCTAACAGATGATATTGTACTTTATAATCTCATTTTCTTTCGTACGTACTACATACCAAATTCCGTTCCTTGGCTTTTTCAAATCCCATATTATCTTGCACAACCGCTATAAAATCAGGCACACATAAAAACCCCGCAGAGTTCAGCACACACGAAGGAAGAGAGAGAGAGAGAGAGAGAGAGAATGCATATGACTCTTTACTGGGGGACCGATGCCTTGGTATTGTTCGAAAGGTGGCCGGGAAGGAGCCTGGGAATGTACCTCCTCTCACTGGTCCTCGTGTTCTTCCTTTGATTGTTGGTGGAATGGCTTGCCTTCTCCCGCTTGGCATGGCCGAGCGTGCCCGGCGTGACTGTTGGCCTCCTGCAGACCATCGTCTACGCCCTACGAGTGGGATTGGCATATTTGGTAATGCTGACACTAATTGTCGACAAAGAAGAATACCTTGCAGTGAAGGATGCTGATTCTCATCGGATTCCTATAGCTCTCTGTTTTTCCAGAGATGAAAATCGAGTAGCAATGAAGGCGATGGACACGAGATTTCCTCACAGGGACTTGCTCAGACAAATGTCTTTCTCTGTAATTTTCTGGTATTTCCTCTTTTGTATATCACCACCTCTCCTGTCTCTGTATGTGTCTGCCTTTTTATATGCAAGCGCTTCCCCATTTGTCTGAGCTTATCCACTTTTAGCTTCCCTCGTCTAGAAGCTTTAATAGGCGGTCGTACGACTGTCCGTTATTTGGTTTGGCCTCTTCTTTAGGTAACGGCTGGATGGCCAGTCCAGTCGTTACCCAAGCCGAGAATGGCCACCATTTTGTAATATCTCTCACTTGGCCATTCGAGTAAAGTATATTGACATACTGATTTTCCTCCCACTTTTCAGGGGTTTTCCCTAGTTATGTCGATTCTTGATTACTATTGTAATCAAAACCTGTTATGTGGTTATTTCCCTACACAACAAACATCCGTTGTATGGTTATTTACCTATACAATAATTGTATATCTGTTGTATGGTTGTTTGCCTATATAACAAATCAAACATATCTCAAACCCATGTTTTCAACATGTTTTGAGAAGAGTTCTTCCGTTATGCCTTTTGTTAAGGGATCAATCAACATGTCTACCGTTGGCATGTATGAGATGGATATTTCCTTTCTCATAACCATATCATGAACATAGTGGTATTTTACCATTATATGCTTGCTTTTTGAGTAATTTGCTCCACTCTTAATAAGAGTAATTGATGCATTGTTATCGCAATAGATAACCACTGGCTCGTCTCTTATCTCTAACTTCAAATCTCGTATGAAGCGGCTTATCCAGACAGCACTTGTTGCAGCCATACAGAAAGCAACATACTCAGCTTCCTGTATATGCAACGCTACACAGCCCTGTTTCTTGCATGCCCAAGAAACGGCACCACCTCCAAATAAAAATATTTGTCTTGAGGTTGATTTGCTGTCATCTTTGCTCCCAGCAAAGTCAGCATTTGAGTATCCTACCACTTTCAGTTCACTCGCTTGAAAACATAGTTTCAAGTCCTTTATTCCTTTCAGATATCTTAGAATCCTTTTCACAGCTACCCAATGCTGCCAACCAGGATTACTTTGATATCTACTGACAAGGCCAACAACAAAGCTGATATCAGGCCTTGTATACAACATAGCATACATCAAGCTGCCAACAGCTTGTGCATAAGGAACATTAGGCTTATCGTCTCCTTCATCGTGACAATCAACCATACTCAATTTCACCCCTTTTGCTACAGGTGTATTTGCAGACTTGCATTCACCCATTTTGAACTTCTTGAAGATATAGTCTATATATCTCTCCTAACTCAGGCATAAGAGTCTAGATTATCTATCTCGAGAGATCTTTATACTCAGGATATAGGATGCTTCTCCCATATCCTTCATTTCGAACTTGGAGTTCAACCATGACTTGGTTTTGACAATCATCTCATTGTCGTTTTCAGTCAACAATATGTCATCTACATATAATGATAAGATGACAAAGTGGCTCCCACTGTTCCAGACATAAACACAGTGATCAAGTTTGTTAGCGACAAACCTAAGTTCTATAATGGCATTTTGAAAGGTCAAATACCATTAGTGAGGTGACTGTTTCAGGCCATATAGAGATTTTCTCAATCTATATACTTTATCTTCTTGGCCTTCAACCACAAATCCTTCAAGCTGCTGCATGTATATGATTTCTTCTAAATCACCATTTAGAAAGGCTATTTTTACATCTAACTGATGTAAATCCAAATCATAGTATGCATATATTGTTAGGATTATCTGTATGGATGCAAATTTCACAACTGGAGAATATGTCTCAACATAATCTATCCAATTTTTTTTACGAAAAACCCTTTGCAACCAACCTCGCTTTAAACTTGTCGATTGTACCATCGACCTTGTATTTCTTTTTCAGAACCCATTTACAGCCTATAATTTTCCTTCCTTTTGGCAAATCAGTCAATTTCCAAACTTGGTTTTTCTCAATGGATTCAATTTTCTCATCCATGGCTTTCTCCTAGTCTGTTGCTTCCGATGAGTTCATTGCTTGCTGATAAGTCAAGTTATCAATCAACTCATCTAAATCTATTGAATTACACACTTCCTGTA
Organism: Brasenia schreberi; assembly: GCA_036023115.1. Taxonomy (NCBI): domain Eukaryota; kingdom Viridiplantae; phylum Streptophyta; class Magnoliopsida; order Nymphaeales; family Cabombaceae; genus Brasenia; species Brasenia schreberi. Next base: position 18,701,990 of record JAYKKT010000060.1, on the reverse strand, counting down.
CAAGATAAGTGTGATAATCCTTTAAGTGAGACAGAGTGGCTCTTGGCCTCTTATGTCCAATTAAGGTATCGGTAGTTTCAGGAAGATCTTTTATGGGCTAAAAAGATGATTGGTCTAAATCTACCAAATCATCAACACATTCCTCATTGTTTTTCAGGATGCCATTCTTAGAATCTTTTAAGAATTCAACATCTTTGCTTTCAATGAGTCCGTGGTCCTTATGATAAAACCGATATCCTTTTGAACCTTTTGGATATCAAATGAATATACACCTCAAGGACCTACTGTCTAGTTTATCTCTAGACTGATCAAGGATCTTAACATGTGCAATTGATCCCCACGTCCTGAGATGACGTAGGTTGGGTTTTCTTCCAAACCACATCTCATATGGTGTAGTGAATACAACTTTACATGGTACTCTATTGAGTACATAAACGGTTGTACTTACTGCTTCTCCCCAAAATACCCTTGAAAGAGAGGCATCAATTAACATAGACCTTGTTATGTTCAGCAAGGTTCTATTGTATCTTTCAGCTACTCCATTTTGCTGAGGTATCCTGGGCATTGAGTTTTGTTTAGCAATACCAAAGTCTTTACAAAATTCTAAGAATTCTGCCGAGGTATACTCACCTCCTCTATCTGATCTCAAGACTTTGATCAAATGCCCTAATTGATTTTCTACTTCTTTGAAAGCATCAAGTGCCTTTGATTTATATGCCAAAAGATATATATATATATCTATAGTAATCATCGATAAAGATTATAAAGTAATCCTTTACTCGATGTGTCTTTACTCTAAAAGGTTTACATAAATCTGTGTGAATAATTTATAACAGGGTTGTTGCCCTTGTTGTTTCCTTAGAAAAGACTTTTCTTGTCATTTTTCTTTGTATGCAAGCTTCACATTTGTTGAAAGTCTTTTCCTAAAATCCAGGCAATAAGTCAAAGTTGGATAATTTCTTCAACTTTTCTAGACTTATATGCCTTAGGCGATTATGCCACATATTCACATTAACAGAAAAGGCACTCTCAATATAAATAGAAGATTGATAATTTTTATTATTAGATAACTTGAACAGTCCATGTTCTACATCAAATTCTCTTGAGAACAAGATTCTCCCATGTTTGCCCACAGCTTGTTAGGTATAAACCTAACTTCAAAACCCTTCTTAACTAAGGCAGGGACCGAGACCAAATTGCGCCTTATTGATGGCACAATTAACACATCGATCAATACAATTGGTTTGCCTTTTACAAATATCCTAAAGAATCCAATACCCAGAACATCTGAGAAAGCATTGTTTCTCATATATACATGATGTTCTTCGGGTTGGTATTCCTTTAGGTCAATTACCCCTTCATTCGTCTTTGAGATATGTCTTTTAGCTCCCGAGTCTATCCACAAACCTGTAACTAGGTGGTCCAAGTATAAACACTCTGAAATTATGTAGATTATATCCTACTTCTCCGACTATCCGCGTTGTGGGTTGTTTCCTCCACCTTTCTTGTTGCGGCAGTCCCTCTTTTAGTGTCCCATCTTTCCACAGTTGAAACACTTGATTCGGGAAGTGGTTTCCTACGATTTCTTAAAACTTTGACCGTTTTTTTTGTTATTCTTGCCAAACCTTTTAATTGGTTTCTTTTTCTCGTTGGATTTAGAGCTAGACGCTAACTCATCCTGAACCACTAGCAACTTCTTTTTTTTGTTTTTGATCATATGTTCTTGCTTAATTGCTAGTTTTAGGAGCAACTCAGAAATGTTGATTTCAGGTCCTAATCTTAAGATAGTGGTAACCATGTTCCATGATGGAGGTAGACTATTCAGTATGGTTGATATCTTTATCGGTTCAGGGATGACGGATTTTGCTACGGGTAGGTCTCTAGCCATCACTAGCATGTGATTTACATACTCTACAACATTTTCTCCTTCTTTTATTCTGAAGGAGTTATATTTTTGTAGTAGCAACTGCACATGTAATTTTGCAGTTGTATCATACTTGGCTGTTAACGAGTCAAACAACTCTTTTGCGGTCTCATATTCTTCAAAGACCCTAATCAGGTCATCCTTCATATAAGTTAACATGATTGTTCTTACTATGGTATCGTCCTTTAGAAATGTTTTATACATTTCTAACTGTTGCTGGCTTGCGTCTGGTGATGGAGGACGCATTGTTTCCTTTAAAACATACTCTATACCTTCTAGTGTTAGAGGCAGTGAGTTTCTCCTCTTTCAAGTCTGCAAGTTCAGACCGTTTAACTTTTCTGTTTTTGTCAGTTCGGACACACATATCCTAGAACTCAGTTTTAGGTGTTTGACAAAAATATCAATCAAGCAGTCAAAAGGGAAACAGAAAACACACAAAGCAAGAGACATGTTAAAGTGATGCAGAATATGAAGCAGAAAAAATTTATAAGGGTTTTTTTGCCTCTAAAACCTCTAAAAAGGATACCAAGGAGTAAATTTGTAATTTTATCTATTTGTCCTCTTTTTGTAATTTTGTAAAATCACAAGGACAAACTCGTAAAATTACTATTTGGTATTCCTGTAAAATTCGCAACTAATTGTAATTTTTCAAAAAAAACATGGGTAAACCTATCTTTTGATTGAGTGGAAGAACCGAAATTATCCAAACCGGGTTGGATAATATTGTAAAATAACAGCCCCTGGTTTTTCTGTAATTTTCAAAAACTACCATGGGGTAAAATTATCTTTTTATCGTGGCAGATTGCGTAATATCTGAAATGGGTCAGGGTTTATTGTTGTCTTTTTGATACAGACCCCAGGCGGTTTTCAGAAACCACTGGCAGTTTTAGAAAACCGCTGGTAGTTTTTGAAAAACCATAAGCGGTTTTGAAAAACCGTTAGTTTTTCTGTCGTGATTTTTCGAAACCGAGGTTTTTTTTTATTTACAGAAAATGCTTAAAAGCTTTTACACTCTCTCTGGAGTGTTCCGAGAGAGAGAGAGAGAGTGAGAGAGAGAGGCGACTGCCGGAGAACTCGTTCTGGCAGATCGTCGACTATTTTGGCGGTCGATTGTCAGCTATTTTGGCTTATGGCTTTTTTCCTTGTTTTGGCATCTGGCTTTTTCGGCTGTTTCGGCTTCTGCCTGTTTCAGCTATTTTGGCCGATTTCGACTCTGGCCGCTTCGGCTGTTTTAGCTGATTTTGCCTCTGGCCGTTTCGGTTGTTTTGGCCGATTTCGCCTTTAACTGTTTCGGCTGTTTCGGTTGTTTTGGCCGATTTCACCTTTGGTCGCTTCTGGGTTTCTCCTTTCGCCTTCCCTGTCGACTGCCGCCTTCTACCATAATTTTTCTTTTTTTCTTTTTTCGTTCCCTCTCTTTCTTTCCTCCCTTTTCCTCTCTTTTTTTTTCTAACTTTCTGTTTTGCAGGGAACCAGGCCATGATAACAATGTCGGCGAAGAAGAATACCTAGCAGTGAAGGATGCTGATGCTCGTCGGATTCTTGTAGCTCTCTGTTTTTTCATAGATGAAAATTGCGCAGCAGTGAAGGCGATGGACACGAGGTTTTCTCACAGGGCCTTACTCAGACAAATGCCTTTCTCAGTCATTCTCCGGTATTTCCTCTTTTGTATATCACCACCTCTCCTGTATGTGCTTGACTTTTTATAGGCAGGCACTCCCCCATTTGTTTGAGTTTATCCACCTGTGGTTTTCCTCGTCTGGGAGCTTTAACGGGCGGCCGTTACCGGAAAATCTGGTAACGGCTGTCCGTTACTTGGTTTGGCCTGATCCTCGGGCCAGTCCAACCGAGAATGGCCACGGTTTTGTAACACTAATGTCCTTAACACCGGCATTCTGTTGGTCGCCATCGCTGGTCATGCTCTAGGGTTCCTGCTATTCGGAAGCATCCTTTCCAAACGGGAGAATGAGGACAAGCATCATGTGTGCCCAACGAACTGTTAGGTGCAGTTAGGTGCAAATTATCTGTAATGCCTCTCTTTGTGTGTGTGTCCCACCCACCTCTCATATGGGAGTTGCTTCAACTTCTGTAACTTCTGAAGTCACAGTTTTGCATGGAAATAATATTTGTGGGGAACCCTTTCTAGCCCTTTTCGGACTTTGGCGTTTGGAAATGCTTCTTCTTATGTTCATATCTCAATTTTATGTAACATATTGGATTTTAAGTTCATTACCCTTCAATAAGCAAATCTTGGTTTAGAAGATAGTACGGCCGCATATCGCTAATGAAAGCCATCTACTGGCACGCAAAGCCCAATGAAGATTTGCAGGCTTTTTAAACGAACTGGTTATGTACAAGCGGGAGAACAAAAGTTGATGGCGACGTGAACGATTGACACAGAGTTTGGGCCCCCAGAAGAAAACGAGGGCGTTTAAGGTGTGCCATTCAATTTACTAAAAAAATTAAAATCTTTTGTGTGGCTCATACAGAAAGTCAATGAGATAGGCATGCTGCCAAGCTGATCGGAAGATTCGATCGGTGTGCCACACAACAAGGGGGGCACGACGACGGCCTATTTTGTCCTTAACATCTGTTAAGATATAGAGTATGATAGCCCACTACGATATGGATAGATTCCTTCTCTCAGATGGGTCCTCCGATCATTTAGAACTTGTGGTATACACAAATGTTAGTGAAGTACACAAATGAAAGGCGAGCACAACCATAATACATGATGTTTGGTGGTTCCCTCGTTGCTCCCTCCAATCAATAAGATTGACCTGCGAACAAGCTTCGTTGAGAAACCTGGTTTGGTTCGAGGCTTCGAAATATAACTCGAAAGGAGTAAAGATCAAGAGATATTCTCCATTATATAAGGATTTAAAGTCAAATAGTGTTAGAGAATCAATCCAACAATTCATGAGTTGTAGTCTCTAGGGTCTGGTTGTCCTCAGTTGAATCAGTTGCAACATCAGCAATCTCTACTGGTTTCTTGTCGAAGAGTCCTTTAAACTGCATCTTTGATTCATGTTCACAAGAACCATGACTGGCATTGAAAGCTCCTCAATGGAGGAGCAGAGAAGAAGTGGGGGTGGAAGAAAGCAATCTAATGAGCATGGATGTCAGTGAAAATCAAGAATGAGTAGATCAAAGCGGTAAACTCAACTTTCTACCGTGTGATTGATGTTCACCAATGTCATATCTCCCTCAGGAACTCCTATTCAAAAGGTGACAATGGATGGAGATATCTCAAATAAAATCATATACTGTGCAAAAGTGCCACAGAATTTTCCCTGACCTCATAGTGCAAAATGGCGCGAGAATGTTCAATGAAGTTCCTAAAACCACTTAAAACAAGGGTACTCCTCACGCATTTTTTCCCCTAGCAGCAGTTCGAAGAATGTATCCAGCAAAACTATTTGTCATACCTGTTAGTATCCTTTAATACAATCACAACAGCTTCTTTGTCTGTTAATATGTATGCAGCGCACAACCATGTGCTACAAATATGAGATGAGAATAGATTCATGGTCGTGACGTCTAGCAAATGCATCCATCACAGTATAAAAGAACGAATATTTGAAATCTGGCCATAAGTAAACATGTGTTTCCGTAATTTCTCCATTTCATTCGTATTTCAAGTTCAATCAACAAGCATTATGTTCTGGAAAAAAAACTAAGCTCTTGTAGTTTTCCCCATTTCCTCTTTGTTCCTTCTTTAGGGTTGGTAAAAACTGATGCAGGAAATATATTGCTAATTACTTGGAGAAATCTCACACATCTGCATCCTATGATCATGATAATAATTTTTCTACTTGTGTGATTTGGATTTCACATTGCCCTGGATGATAACCCAAATCTTCAGGTTTGTATTCCCGTATAGAACCAAAAAATGCTCCATTAACCGTGTTGAAATCTTGCATTTAGTCTTACTATATGTGTGATTCTTCGTTTCTTGTTCATTTCAACAATCACTAATCAACACCAGAATAAAGGTACTTGAGAACTACTAAAAATGGTCCCAACCCTATCTTGCAGAAACAAGGCAAACAGAATTCATTAGTACCTGCCTCTACATTCTCCAATCTGTGGTGGACAACAAGTCGATTATGTGAATTTGTGTGCATTACAGGACAAGCGCTTGCCTTTTTGGTTGAGTGCATTTTTGTGCATGTGTTGGTAACATGAACACCAAACCTTCGTGGATGCCTATAATATGGAACTTCTAGAATGAATAAAATGAATGTCAAACACGGATTCACAAGAAATAAATTACTGCATTGCATCATCTTGTTTCCATTTCTCATGTCAAAGTGTCGCATCAAAAAGTAGTTGGTCACCTAGAAATCTGCAGAACTGAACACGCAGAACCATGGAAATTCTAAAGGTCTTGATGACATCTGGGAAACGAGGTATATAATAATTTGTGCGAAAGTAATGCGAAGGCGATCATCCATTCTATTAACTCTCCCAGCTGCAGGAGGAAGTTCACAACCTATTGAGACTTGTCAGGCAACATTAGGACTGGGAAGTGGTGCCTTCACATGTTTACCGAGAAGGAAATAGCTGCACGGGTTGGATGGCTTTGTTCAGCCTTGCTAGCATAAGGTACTTATTTGACCGTGATGTGTTGATGACTGCTCTACAAACATATGGCACTTGTTTGACTGTCATGTGTTAGGGGACTTTTTGTTCAGTAACTAGGCCTGTTTTCAGATGTCTCTGCTTCTTACTTGGGCATTCTAGCCCCCCGCCATCCCCATCACACACACACCTCAGTTGTAAAAGGATTTGCGTGATAATACCTAAAAAGAACTGATATGAAAGCAGCAATCTGCATATATTTACTTTTTCTTTTGGATGATGAAGTGGCTGATCCATTAACATAATGATCAGTCTACTTGGGAACACTAAAATTATAACCACTAGAACTGAACTAGATAACAAAATATAGTCAACCATTCGAGGTAAAATGAACGAATGCACACACTCCCTTAGAGTAAGCATCCCATGGGTAAATCAGTTTGAAGTTAAACACCATACTACAAAAAGTTTGATGTAGATAATGACTGAGAAGATCACTCTGAAGTAGGATATCATACCAGTTTTAAGAGCTAAATAGTGGCTTTTAGTTTTCTGGAAGTATATGGCTTAGTCTCAAGTAGATGCCAATAAACCTAAAACCATATCTAAATGTCACCAGAAAACCCAAGAGTCGACCATATACATAGTTTACCATCCTTAATATGCACGAATATGGCAATAAGACTTACTGCCTTAGCCTTTTAAGGTAGGCTTGACTATCATCTCATCCAAAACTAGTGAATTTCGATTGGAACTAAGAAACAGCAAATTATATAAAATGCAAAAGTCAACTGCAAGGTAACTACCGCAGATTACTCATAGAAGTATGGAATTGGTCTGGAAAAAGACCCAAGCCCCTTTCTCCATTTGTAAACTTAGGGTTTAGCTAGCATTTGCATGCATACAATTGAAACAAAAATTAAGAGAAAAAAGTTATGCACATAAGCAAGTGCACCAGATGAATGCAATGAGGCCACACTGCACATTCTGCCCAAAGTTAAGAAATAGAGTTACTTTCCTAAGTTCATCCTAATATTAAGATCATACTACCACCAAAATTTTTGTATATTGCACTTAAGCTAGGTTTGATTTTCATTTCATCAAACTGATTAATAATCTAATGCATAAGTATGATTTCTATTCCAATAATTTTGGAATAGTTGCTCCTTTGAAATTTACAGTTTTGATATGTATCTTATCCCACCTTCTGATATGATCTACATCTAGAATTAGTACTTCAAATGAAAACATATCCTTACTAATATTCTCATTGAGATTAGTCATTTTTTTGTTGCATAACCATCTCAACATCTTCATTTCTGTCACCACTATATTTCGTGCATGTCAACAAATGCCAAAAGTCCGCATTCATCACAGACCATAGTTGAGCAATGAAGGGTGTGTAGCACCCTGAGCCGAGGTCCATGTGATACAGCAGCTGAGTTGCAGCAGAGGCTTCCAACGCGACAGAAGAGGAAGAAGAGAGAAGAAAAATAAGGTGAAGATGAAGAAAGTTGGTTACCCGCAAAGGGTTTTCAATGGAAAGATTTTTCTTTTTTTATCTTGTTGCCATATAGATAAACAAGCATACGCTTTTTTATATACGGTGGCTTTATCCTTCTTTGTATTTCTCCCTGGGCTTTCCGTTAAAGTCATTTATATATATATATATATATATATATATATATATATATATATATATATATATATATATATATATATATATATATCTTTGAGAGATGTAGTTTTAACTTTTACAAAGTAAATCAAGTTTGTTAAAATATGTTTATCTTTCAAAAAGTGCATCTCAAAAAATTTATGAAGGGGTTCTTCTTTCTCGACTTTTTAGTGCACGTTATCGGGGCCTTAAGGAGCCACATGATAACTCACATCTCCCACTTGACCACTTCAGTTGATTTATGATATATTGGTTTTCTCTCACTATTATATGGTTTTCTAAGTTGCACCATTTCTAGTTGCGAGTGAATTACAACTTATATCATTTATGAGGTTTTTTGTAATCAATACGTTTTTTTGCATAACATTTACCCCAATGTGTTTTTATACTAACACTCTAGGCATATCTCAAATCCATATGTATAACATGCTTTGTAAAAAGATCTTCTTAAATATCTTTCGTCAAGAGTTCAACAAATATATCATCCTTAGCAACTAGCAATTTTTTCCTTTTATTCTTTTTCGTATGTTTTCGTTCAACGGCTAGTTTTAAGGAAAGTTCACAGAGGGTACAGTCAAACCCAAGTCTAAGAATTGTGTTTAACATGTTCTATGAAGAGGGAAGATTGTTGAGTAGATATCTACATTGATTCATATAACTGATTTTGTTACAAGTAAATCCTTAGTCATTACCAATATTTGGTTTACATGTTCAATTACATTGTCTCCTTTTCTTATTTTATAAAAATTATATTTTTGAAGGAGTAGTTGAACGTGAAGTTTGGTTGTAGAATTATATTTAGTTGTTAAAGAGTCAAACATAATGGTCCTAGCTATAGAATGTGAAGATGAAGGAAGCCAGTTACTCGTAGAGGGTTTCCAACAAGAAGATTTTTCTTTTTTTTATCTTGTTATTATATAAATAAATAAGCTTGGTTATATACATTAGCTTAACATCACCAATTTTAAGTTGTTTCAAACTTAAACTGAAACAACCTCGAAACCAACAATTCTAGAACCAAAACTGGTTTCAGATTTATTTAATTATGATTTAAGTTCTAAATTAACTGGAACCAATGATTTGGAACAACGACATCTCTAGGCTGGCCCCTTATTGTGAGATGATGGATTGTCAGGTTGGAAACAATTCATGAGCCTATGTGTACTTTGTGTTGTTTTGATCGCCATTGCGCTGCTTCATGTGGCTCCCTTGATCAAAGCTAAAGGTTCCAAAGTGGCTTTCAAGGGGGGTGGGGTGGGGGGGGGAGTTGGTGGACCAAACAAGTCAGACGACCAGGCTGGGAAAAGCCATTATAGACACGGAAAATCTTTGACTCCGGGTTCTTAGACCTGGAGTGAATCTTTTCGTGTTTACGTTCGCTTTTAGGGCGTGCCAACTAGCTTATTCAAACTAGCGAAGTATGTTTTGAAATATCTGACTTTTTTAAGGTAATTGGGGGCAAGCGGGATCTTTTCGTCACAAACCTTCTTGAACCGATGCTCAAGGGTCAGTTTGTACGCTTAGAGACTTCATTTGAAACAAGTTAAACTCAAAATCGATTTTGAACGAATAGGTGTTTTGAAATCCTTTTGAAATCATGCACTTTGGTGAGTTTTGTTTTACGAGGGTTGAGCAACCCTAAGTCTTTCAATTTTATCTACTTAGGCACGGAGTGTGTGCATCAAGTGGCCTAAGTTGGGCGTTTTGCACGATTTATTCTGGCTTGTTCGATGCAGGTATGCACTCTAGCTTGAGTATGGTGAGTATGCAATGCAACTCACACAACTTGAATGTAAAACCCGAAATTTAACGACTTAGCTGAAGGGAAAACCCAAATTGAATGCAACTCACACGACTTGAATATAAATTGTAGAAATTTAAATATATCTATATCTTAAGAGCGGAAAGGCTCAATGTGGGCGTGGGTGTTGTGTATAAATTGAAATGCAACTCACGCAACTGAACCATAAAACGCAGCAGAAGGGAGATATAGATATATATAAGAGCGGAAAAGCTCAATGTGACATGTGTGTATGTGTGTAAATTGAAAGACAACACACACGACTGAATTTAACAACCCAAATCGAATTGCAATATGGCTCTTATTAGAGTCTTGGGAGTAAGAGCGAAAACTCAATATGTGTGAGTGTGGAATGGAAAGACAACGCACACAACTTGAAAATAACACCCCAAATTGAATTGCAATACGAGTCTTATTAGAGTCTTGGGAGTAAGAGCGAAGGCTCAATGTGTGTGAGTGTGGAATGGAAAGACAACGCACACAACTTGAAAATAAACCCACGCAGCTGAATGTATATAAATAAGGCTATATCTTAGGGGCTGCCAAGGCCCGTGTGTGTGCAAAAGTGTACAACTAAGAGCAGAAAGGCTCAAGTGCACATATGTGCTTGTGTGTCATGCACGTTATTACAACCCAAGGGGAGACAACGTTCCGTTACTACAACCCCGTATCAAAATTTAATTAAGTACCAAATGTAAGGACTTACAACTCACCTAACCTGCTATGTCGGGTGTGTCTAGGACGCGTACGCCTTCTTCGTATTGAGTTTGGGTCACGTGGGAGCGAAGCTGGAGAGCTTGCGAGCTTGGAGACACTTGGAGATCCGGGAGCTGCAAGTTATACTAGATTTGGGGCCACTTGGGGCTGGTTTGGGCAAGGTATGACTCGAACCAAGGTGGCTCGAGTGGTATGGTTTTTGGTTTAGGATTCGGCCAGCACTTGACCTTGGGTTTAGGTCTTGTGAAACTCGAGCCAAGGTGGCTCGAGTGAGAGTGGCTTTAGGGTGTAGTTGGGTGTGGTTTAGACTTGGGATTAGGCCTTAGACTTGAGAGGGACGTGGGCTGGGATTAGGTTGCTGGTCCTAGTCTTGGTTTAGGTTTAGGTTTAGGTTTAGGTTTGGTTGAGTCCTAACTAGGTTAGGTGTGGGTTAAGTTCATGACTAGCTAAGTTAGGTTAGCTTAGTTTAGGTTAGGTCGTGGGCTGGTTTTGGTGGAAGGCGGCCAGCCAAAGGGGAGGCCTGTTTGGCTGATTTAGGTTGGCGTGGGCTGAGGTGCAGGGGCAGTAAGGCTCGGCCTGGTTGACTGATTTAGCCAAGTGTGTGGCCTGCCACTGTTGGGTTGGTAAAGGACATGGCCTGCACTAGCAGGTCGTGGGCTTGTGTTAGGTAAATGGCCTACCACTATGGCAGGCCTTGGGGTTTTTTGAAGAGGACACGGCCTGCTCTTGTAGGCCGTGGTTTTAGGCTTGGATGGCCTGCCTTTAGGGTAGGCCTTGGAGCTTTTGAATGGGACACAGCTTGCTCTAGCAGGCCGTGGTCTTAGGCTTGGATGGCCTGCCTTTAGGGTAGGCCTTGGAGCTTTTGAATGGGACACGGCCTGCTCTAGTAGGCCGTGGTCTTAGGCTTGGATGGCCTGCCTTTAGGGAAGGCCTTGGATGGTCTTAAGTGGGACACGAGAGATGGTGAGGTGGGCTCGATCAACTCTTGGTCGAGCCAAGGTCTTGTTTGGATAAAAGAGGTGGCTCGGCCAGCAAGTGGCCGAGCTAGGTTAGGTTTTCTTGGCTTTAGGTAGAGTTTCGTTAGGTGGTGGTCTAGGGTAGAAGTTTTGGTGAAAATCGGTCAGGACTTGGCTGGTTTAATGGTGTTTTTTTAGGGGGAGTTCGAGTGGTCTAGAATGGTTAGGAGAGAGGTGGTCTAGGTTAGGTTTTAGGGACTTACCTTGTTGCAGCACCACTCCAAGCCGCCGCCAAGCCACCAAGCTCCACCACGAACTCCACTCCAACTGGAAGAAGACGTTCTCCTGTTGGTGCAGCCCGGGCCTTAATGGTCAATCCCAAACGCTCAAAGAAAAACTCGTTTTGGCCTATGGAGGCCTTTCTCTCTCATCCCCCCCTTTAAGTTCACGTGAAAACCTTGCTCTTCATTTCACGTGAATCCCTTTTTTTCAGCCCTCTCACCTCTATTTATAGAGGTTTGAAATGGGTCTTGGATATTGGGTCTTGGATTTGGGTCTGGGTATCCAGATCCAATCCAAACGTTTCTTCTACTCCATGGTTTTCTGGTCCTTTCTGGTATTTTTCACCATCGGTTTTGAGCGGGCTTCGATTCATCGGAGGCCTAACTCTGGCCTGGGTCTTCCCCAAGTCTTTCTTTCAACCGGTGTTCTGCTTTTTAGGACCTTTTTGGTGTTCGTTTCGGTCCGCTGTTTTGGTTTCTGGTCGGTTCCTGGTGATATCGAACTCAGATTGTCGCACGGATTTCGTTCTTCATTCTAATGGGACGTGTCTCGGACTTCTGTCGACTTCCTCAAGTACTGGGCTTCTTTCTATATTTTGGAGCTGCTTTCTGCTTTTCTTTGACCCAAATTATGCTTTTACCCTTCTATCCGACTTTTCTTTAAACGGGCTCTCATTTCTTCTATTTTTGGGCAGGGGATGACTTTTGAATCTTCGAGCTTGAATCCTTCTTCTTGCCTGGGCTCTCCTTTTGCCTTTTGTACCCGTTTTTGTATTTTAAAACAGATTGTCGTCTTGGCTCAAACGAGCTTTTTGTGTTTTTGAGAGCTTTTGAATTTTGGAAAATTCGAGGTGTTTACAGCCATCACACGCACTTGACCTGGCTAGGTCTTCTCAGGTTTACTACCCAACTTACATATTTGATCAGATTGGCATTTTAAAATATTTCCATAATTGAGAAAATGAGATTTTTTTACCTTCTTCAAGTTCTTGGATTTATAAACTGCATGCACTTCTTGGTGGTAGAGCAATTTAAAGTGACTAAATTCTTCATATTATGTCGATTCGACATTCAAGCAGGCTGCGCCATGGCTCGAGCCAGTTTCTTCTTTTCGTCCAAACGAGTTATGACTTGTATTGAAAGTTAACCCTTGTCTTAATCTTTAAGATTCTAAGCATTCACCGTTGATTGATACATCTAGCATTTAAGAAGAAAAGCAAGTGAACAAAAGCAATGGGGAGAACGAAGCTAGATGAATGCCTTGGGTATTGAAATAATGACCTTCAACTTGTGAGTCGATCCCCTTAGCCAGGTGATCTACCGCTCAATGAGTTTCCCCAAGTTTTATTATTAATAAAAAGTTCCTAAATGCACTTATAACTTATCTTTCTCACGAATTGGATCGGGTCATAGGCTTAGAAAGTTGTGGATCATAAAACCAATGGTCTGGAGACCCTAATAATAGAGGTGGACTTAACACTTTTAATTGAGTTAACGTTTCTAATTCAGTGGATTAAGGACTTTTATAGCCTTTCACACAACAAGAATCACTGTAGCTGGATCGGATCGCACTAATTGAACATATAGTTTAACATTTCGAAAAATTCAAACCTTCATAAATGCCAAAAAGATGCATATATGAAGTTTTTCTGAATTAATAACTGAAGAATTATTTTAAAATAAATTTTAAATGTCTTTAGGGGCTTCTCGTATAAACCTATTTAATTAGTTGTTGCTGGAAAGTATTATGATCATCAGCAATAATAATAATAATAATAATAATAATAACAACAACAACAATAATAATAATAATAATAATAATAATAATAATAATAATAATAATAATAATAATAATAATAATAATAATATGAATGGTTAAAGTACAGGATCCATTAAAATCTCTTATTGAATATATTTCGCAGGTTTTTATAATCCTTTTTATTTGATCAAGATGATTTCTTTAAGAAATTATGTCACGTGAATCTCAATACCTAAATGCAAAAGACTTGTATAACACTAGGAATCAATCTTATCAAGACCACGGTGATGCCAACATTTAAGTTGACATCATATACAAAAGTTTAATATCGGCCAATTAGTTATACCAACGTATATCTATCAATACATATAAGATTCAAGAACAGTGAATTCGATCCCACTAATGATAAATACCATCGATACTAGTCTATGGCCTATTTGAAAGAAGACCAATAGAATCCTAGTCAAAAGAAACTTTAAATACTTTGTAAGAGGTGATAATGTCCGTGTATTTTTTAAGATTCAATAGGCTATAATCGATTACTAAACTTAAATGGTACCTTCTTATAGATAGATACCTAAACAATGTTCTTTTAAAACTAAATAATGTAGTTAGTAGATAACCTCAAAGATAATAACTCTTATATGCTATTGTCAATTTTGACGCTTTAACTTTATGATAAGCGTTTAACTATGATCATCCACCCGCAATTAATTTTTTCGCTTTCTAACGTACCATTTTTCTTCTCGCCAACTCTTAAACTTCAATTACTTTTGTTTAATAATTTTTTTTATTTATCTATAGTTGTATAACTCCACTTATCTATGATTAGCTAGCTTCAACTTGGGTGAGACTAGGTTATGATAAGCTTCATGAACAATTAATTATATGGAAAACACTACCTCATAAGTCTCATACTTAAAGATAGCTTTGTCATCAGAGAAAGGCTTCAAATTCAAGCCACAACAAGACTTGCTAAACTTCTTGATCTTATCGCCAACAGAATTGGAGAAATTCTACTGATTGCTCTATGTTCCTGGCGAAGATACTTTCTTTATCCTGGATTTTATCCAAGCTGATAAACCATCAAGCAAATTGAATCAACATGTATATTTTTGCCGTATATCATTGTTTACATTATTTTATTCGTAATACTGACGAATTTAATGTGTCAATAGGCTCCCTGAGGCTCATCCTTAAATGAGAGCATAAATTAACATTTAAAGACAATCAAATATATGCATTATTTCATAGACCTTACCAAAATTCTCATAATTGGTCTAATACAGTTAAGTTTCTCATAGCACTCACTTTTGCATAACAATTAAGAATTGATAGTGTGTTTATTATTATTCGATATTATGCTTCAAATTCACAGTACATCGGACATGGTTATAAAATTGCTAAATAATACATTACATGTCCTGAGGTTAACTAGTCTTCTTTGTCCCTAATGAGAATTGTATATCCCACCTAAGAGTCCCGACTCACTAAACCACATGAGCAAATCCCTACCGATATTACAAATTACTGTCCTAAAGCTTTAATACTAAGTTGGATACTATGTAAACCCTGTAAGGACACAACATTTAATGTCTTAACTAATAACTATTAATATTATATTAAAAATTATATATTATAAAGTTACTTACCGATTATTATTATTAAAACTCTAAGGATACAACTTTTAACCCCGTTGAACAAATCGACTAGATGAATTATAATGCATCAATGAAGACAAATCGATGAGATAAGTATCATCAAAATAACTCTAAATGTCACATTAAGGCAATATTGATGCACGAAATGACATCTCGCATGATAATCATCTCAGTGCTAGACGCTAGTAATCTCACTTTATCATGTTAAAGTTAGAGTCCCAAAACAATATCATGAATCTTCAAAACAAAAATCTCTCAAAATTACATTGCATAAAGAATTAACAAAATATTTTTTCAATATAAACATATTACAGTAACATTCTTCAGGTAACAAAAGACACCGACTCATCAATTATTTACATCAGTTAACCATTAAACAATTTGTAGTTATAGTTTGATAGTTACATTAATATAATATAACGGTATAATTAACTAGATAATATTACTATTTTGTTAACTAATGAATACATATAATTAACTAAGAATTTTTATTTTCTTAATTGGAATAAAATGCGTATGTGAAAAAATGAATGTAAAATGATTATTTTCCAAGTATAATAAAGCACATGTAGTAAGTACAGGTTGCATCGTACTTATTCCTCCTCAATCGCCGGTATAGGAGTGGAGGGAGTCCTCCCAACTAACATAATCTTATTTTCTCCATTCTCCTTGATTCAATACTTCTATATAAGAAAACGTTTTTGATCCATTAAAAAATATTTTAACTTTTTTTATTGTATTTTATATGACAAAATGTCAAATTAAATTATAATACGCGACTATAAGTATTCTTAGCATAAATGAATGTGCCCATATATTAATTTCTCGTACATTTCAATGAGAAAACAGTGAATAAGATTCAAAAGTCCTCTTGCCCCCACACCCCGCCTCCAAATAGTCCGATTGATTGAATCTCTATAAATAATGGGAGCTGATCCTCATTATAGATGATTTTGAATTTCAATTGTTGGCTCAGCTTGAATATAACGCCACCCATGGTGATAGGATATTATCAATAATCGGTACCAAATCCAGATAAAAAATCCAAGTTTGTGCCCGGCAGCCGATACATAGCGTAAACTGATTTATCTTTCAACCAAGGTCGTGATCTTTCTAACAGTAATCTACCGAATCCTAATCACTAACTTTGAAGTTAAGCATATTTGGGTGAGAATGATATTAGGACAGGTAACATTTTAAGAAGTTCTTATGTTGCACCCATACATCTCAGAAAGTTTCGTTTTGAACCATGGGTCTGTGTCCAAATCTGCCATGCGTGGATCTGATAAACTTTTAATGGTGAAAAACTTTTAAGATACTTTTGCTATATGATTTATATGCACATATGCATACACATTATAGAGAGAAAATAGTTCATGCACTCTACTTAAACATTTTTGCTGTTCAATCGAAATGATCAAAAGTAGAGATTTGAATTAAAAAGTATTTACACTATTTGTATTAAATATAAAGTATCAATAATACAACTTTTATTTTAAAAATTAAAATATCTAAGATTGATCACGCTTATTTGAAGGTGAAAGCAACACATGTGCAAAGCGCTCTGATCAACAAACGACATTCACGTACATTTGTATGTCACCAAATCGCTCTCAATCAACAAACGAATCGTACTTATAAACAATATTCCCTTGATTTGATCCACATCCTTAATTATCAATCTTTCCATGCACCCGACCTTTATGATCATCCATCATTAAATTAATTAAAAAGATTAACACTACCAATCACGTCTCTTGGAACGTGAATTGGAGTTAACAGTTACTTTAAAAATTCCATGACTCCACAGCGACAACGTCTTAATTATTTTCATGATGTTAAATAAAACATTCAGCCAATTACATCATATGACGCCACTAGCACAGTAATACCTAACAAGCACACCAAATTTGACAGACGCAAGCTATCTGGAAGATTACCAACGACAAAAATGCAGCTGACAAGTTGCATACACACACAGATCCTTTGTCTTTTCATTATTTATTTTAAACTTTGTTGAGAAGAATACAACTGGATCAATACATATCAGGTGAGTGATCTACGCTTCCGGCTCCGGAAATGATGGATTTTATTTCGAGTGCTCGCAGATCGCTTTCCTCTTTTTCTTTACACGATTTTCAAAACCGTAAAAGAGAAAACCAAAGTGGATGATTGCGTAAAACAACACGCCTGAAAGATAAAACCCAAAGGGGATGTATGTATGCGTAATATTAGGATACTTATTCACGTTAACCCGGTTCAAGGCATGCAAACTTTTCAATTACGCCCCTGAGCTTCAAGAACCATACGATCAAAAGGTTTCCTTGGAGAACAAGGGCAGGCTTAATCCAGCTTTCCTCCTTAAGGCAGTGTTTGATTAGATGCCTGGGACTATTTAACTGGTTTTCAATATAATCAAATGGGTGCCACTGAAACTGCAATTGCAGTGCCAGTTCTACATGCCTGGACTTTTAATCAACCACGTTCATGGTGCCAAGCAACCCACACCCACATGGACTATCATAGTTTCAAGGGACTATGGCTTCGTATATGATTAAAGTGTTTGGGTTTTAATGTAAAATCCTGAATACAGTTTCTGTAATCCACTTCCTCATGTGCTAAAGTTTGAATCAAATTGAGTTTATAAAACCACAAGCCCGCACTAACGAGTACCAAAATTCAAGGTCCAGTTCCTCTCTCTCCCTCACATATCCCAAAACAAACTGTTAAAGGTGGATAATAGCTACGAAGAAATAGCTAAGAGAAGGCACAACAGGGGCAGAAACCACAATACAAATATTTGCATACATTTCATTTCATGCCAATAAGCTTGTCAAAACATTGTTGTCCCTTATTATATTTGTATTGCTTTTGGCGTACCATACGAAGGACCGACTTTATTAATTTTCCGGAG
Organism: Brasenia schreberi; assembly: GCA_036023115.1. NCBI lineage: Eukaryota > Viridiplantae > Streptophyta > Magnoliopsida > Nymphaeales > Cabombaceae > Brasenia > Brasenia schreberi. Next base: position 18,683,718 of record JAYKKT010000060.1, on the reverse strand, counting down.
CCTGCTGAGATTCTTTCGAGGGTTTTTCCCTCTGCATCCCAAAAGACTGGCAGATAAAAGCGCTTATTACAGAAACAGGCATCCTCCCCAAAAGCTTTTTCATTTAGCCAAACCCTAAAGGGCCTAAACCAAGATGATAACTAGGGAACTAAGCTTTTGATGATATGATGACGAATCGACATTAGAGAAGGCGTGGATGTCAATATGTCCAGTCTTGTGGCAGACGCAACTCGTTGCTGACGGCTGGTGGTTGGGGGCGGACGAATCGTTTCTGGGGAGGAGGAAACCCATTTCTTGCCGCAACAAATGGCTGAGGCTCGATTTTGATTGAAGGACCTGTAGTAAGCGGAAACACCAATTTGAGCTAATCAATATTAACAATTCAAAAGATGAAGATCAACCAGAGAACAGAGACAGAAAGTAGTTTACCACGGCCATGAACGAGCCTTCCCAGATAATAATTCGGTTGGGCGACACCAAGATCGTCAACATTGAGTTTCAACGCCTGAACGACTCTCGCCGGCAGTAATACCGTTGAACAACCTGAACAAGCACGGTTAACACAAAACGAAAGGATTAAAAATCATAATACAAGAGCAAAACAGAGATGTTGACAGAAGCAACGAAGAGTACCAGATTTCTTTCTAAAATCAGAGGGGTTTCCAGCTCTTCTGGGCAAGAAAACACCGGTACCGGCTGATTCGCGCCGAGAGTCGGAATTACCGAGAAAACCCGCTCTGGTTCCGGTGTTGGCAGTGTTGTTTTGAAGAGGAGGCCATACTGAAGAGGGCAAACCGAGTGGGCAACCATTTTTGACGTTGGTCCCGGGTCTAGCGCGTCCCTGAATCTGTTGAGACTCCGAAATCTTAGCTTGTCTGCACCAAGTTTGCTGGTGCTGCTTCCGCATCTCAATCTGCAGAAAATGCGAAACCCGCAAATTAGCAACTACCAAAAATTTATTAGCGTTTTGATACTCTATGAGCAAAAGATTACATAAAAACAAGAGAATGCAAAAATGTATAGGCCTTAATATAAACCAATTGAAGATTTCATACTTGCATAGATATGGCATTGGAGTCACGGTTGTTGTCTCTCCAGCACCGCCAGAGCACCGGGTAACCAGAATCGTCCGCAGTTTTCATCGACACGCTGGATTTAGACAATCCGATCGTTGCCAGCTTCTTCGACTCGCCGAGATGTCCTCTTCCGTGATATATCGGCCCCTCGTCGCTCATCTTCAATCCCGCCAACCGACCGCTAGCGGCAGACTGCAACTCCCACCCATCGTTTTCCCGGTTGAGCGGCGTCAACGGGGGAGAGGAAGCCTGAGACATCCCGTTCGAGCCCCATGCAGACCAACTCCTCACCGAGCACAGCGTCGACTGTGGGGAGCTAGCCATTTCTCCCAACTTCACAAAATCACAAGAAAACATCACAAACACATGAAATCGAAATCCCCAAAATCGATTTCCCCTGTCCCAGATCAAAATACAATACAAACACTAAAACTACCTTCCGCGTAACGTTTTCTCCGTCGTTCTCGAGCGTTGAGTGTGCCATTAGCTGGGTCAGCCCAACCAGGTACTCCTCGTCGCTCTCCGTCTCCGTCGAACTCACCACCGATTCAACGGGCGAGGGAACCGAGTCCATGTAAGGAAACTCACAGGGAAGTTTGTTCTCCAATAAATTCATATCCTCCGGCAAGCAGCTTGAAAGCAACAAGAGCTCCCTACCATCTTGATCTTCAGCCATTTCAGCTTAAACAGATAGGCAAACCAGGTTTAAATTCGCAGAGAGAGAGAGAGAGAGAGAGAGAGAGAGAGAGAGAGAGCAGATTTTAATACACAGCAGCGAAAGGAGAAGAATGGTGCTAGGCTCTGTTGCTATTCGTTTAATATTTCTTTAATGCTTTGATCTTGTAACTTGGGTGGAGCAAGTTTGCTTCTAATCAATTCTCTGTTTTTTTTTCTTTTGATTCATAAGTTTTGTTTCTAATTAGTTCAGAAAAAAAATATAAGAGGGCTCAGCCTCAATTGGCAAATGAACTCGGCGTTTATTCCCCTCAAGTAGGTCTTCAGTTCAAATCTTGTGAATGGAGAAAACCAAAGGTGGGAGAGCTTTACCCGCCATAGGAGCCGACACGACTCGAGCTAGACTTAGTCGGGGTCCTTGAAGGCTTCCGGATACCAATGGTTTAGAACCGAAAAACCCAAAACATATCACATCCCATCTCATCGTATCATGTATATTTGATATAGTAACATATTTAGCATTTTCGTATACACCAATTATACGTATTATTAACGTATATGCTTAACATCTCATCTAATGATGAGTGCTTTCCATCTTTAAAAAACATTAGTTTGATAAGTATGATTTAGGTGCCAATATGTTGGGGGCTAAACAAAGTGCCAGCGATGAAGACCAACTTCCCTTGACAAGTTAAACAGGAACGTTGGGCTCTAAAAGTGCCTGAAAACTAGAGGAAGGCATGTGCGCTGTGTCAGATGATCGGGCCCATTTGCATGCTTCTTTTTGCAGTTTTGTGGGTCCAGTACAAAACGGGTTGGGCCTACCGGGGCACGCCGTGTACGGTGACACGAATTAATTTATTATAAAGATTTTCAATTACCTTTTCTATTATTGTAAAATTTGTCATTTTGGTTTTATCGACAAAAAAAAGTATTCGTTTTATTTAATGCATTGCCGGACGGGCTTCGGTGAAAGCGCCTAACTTCTCCTCTGCCCCCGGGATTCGACCTTGTGACAGTGACTAGTCGGCGTTACCTTCAAACTTCAAATGTTGAAAGATGCCCTTCAACCGTGAACGGCTAGCAGTCGGGCTAACACCGATCCGGACTCCGGAGTGTGTTGGATAGATCTGGATAGTTATTTCGAGCAACACATGACATGAATGCCGTGTTCAAACCCATCTAGTTGTGGAGCCGGGTCCATCTACACTCTCTGTCTCTCTCCCTCTCATACACAAGCACGACAAGAATAAAAACAACTAAGCCTTTTCTAGTAGTAGATGGAATCAGCAATATATGAATTTTGAGCGAGCTCGATCAGGTGACATATCCTTTCTTTTTTTCTTTTAACATCTTCACAATATAGTTATCTATACTTTCTTATCAAAACTTTTTTGTTCGTCCATTCAAACCATCTTAAAAGAAGTGATAGTCTTACTTTGATCAAAAGAATTGTAAATTATCTTATGTTGTCAAAATTTTACACACCTTTCGGTGCATAATATCACTCGTCTAGACATGCAAACTGCTACTTTAAGTGTGTTTCAATCATTTTTATTGTCTACCATATCTGGTGTTTGGAATAATAGTTCTATCTTCTAACTCAAACAGCATGAGCTTTGAAAGATAGACCACCTGGTGTGTGGTCTTCTTCATGAATGGAAGAATCCACTCCCGAATATCGTTAACGATTTTAACTATCATCCCATTATGAGTCGCTGTAATTTTTCGATTCCAATATCAAAGTAATTTTGCATTTCTGAAGCTCCTCTAATAACTTGATGGACTACGACCCTCCAACCTCTGGTAAGAAATTTGTCTTTCCATTTGTGCTTCATTCACCTTTTCATCACCGCTTCTAGACTCTCTGCTCTGTGCCAAAGTGCAAGGGATCTGTCTCCATAGAGTTTAGACTCTAGGAAGTGGGAGAAAAAGGTGACTCATGGTTGCGACAGAGCACACATCCTTCTCCTTGCCGTTGGCATGGCGCCCGCAAAGGGAACTTCTTCATACACCCCAGCCCGCACCCTTTTCTTGGTAGCATCCGGCCCATCCTATTTTAATTTACATCTCTTTTTAAAAGAAAATTTAGTTTATATATATTGAGCATTGTAGGATAGATAAAGATTATATTATATTATAGAGAGAGACCAAATGTACACATCTATTTATGTTTAAACATTTTTAAAGATTTCAACTTGAAATAAAAAATTAAAAAATTATTATTGTATTTTTTGCTTAATACACTGGGTACTATTTACTTTTTGTCTTTAGTTAAAATGTTTAAAGAGACTTGAGCTTGATTGAATATGCTCATATATTCTTCTCTCTTTATATATATATAAACGGAATCCTATTCACTTTCTCTCATTGAATTTTGCTAGCATGAGTATGATTTAAAAGTTTTATTAATTTTTTAAAAAATATAATGAACAATCTTATTAAACTTATGCTCTCAAAAAGCATGTGTATATATACATATATGACAAAAGCTTGCACGGTTTTGTATTGTATTGTGAGAAGTGATTTAATCACCAAAAGAAGATTGCAACCGTCATCTTCAATAAAAGCAAGGGTAGAATTCAAAAATTGAACGGGTGTTGGAGGAAAGAACAACCGTAATAAAGCACACTTTCAAAGTTTCTCCCTCCCTGCCTCCGTCCGGGTTCATCCTTTTCTTGCTACATGGGCATGTCTAGGACAAACCCCGAATCGGGCCTGAATTCTCAGTTCAAAAAACGTTGACAGAACCAGTTTTCTTATTGGGTCGGTTCACAACATGATTCGAAGATCAGGTGACTCGAACCTGAATCTTCCAGCTTGCACCTCACTGACCCATCAGCCCCAAGCAAGAAAGAATTGACATGTCAAATATAAGCATAACATCCCGTACTGTATTATACATGGTACTAATATGCATACATTCTACCATATCGTATAATTGAACACGATGCTCTATTTATCGTCTTTTTAGGTAAAACTAAAAGTTAAAAAGATCATATCATAAATGATCATACGATAATATTGTATTGTACACACGATATTGTACAATATGCACCAATAAATGGGCAAAATGATCGTTTGAATCTGTATGTGGGCAACGTCTTCCTTGTGTCGTCACTAAGAACACATTTACATACGGTTCCTTAAGTGGATTGAGACAGTAAAGTCTAAAGATACTACATAATAAAGTAGGGTTTGTTAGAAAGTATTCTTGCTCAAACTAAGAAAGAATTGAAAGGTGGGGACGAAGAGAGAGAGAGAGAGAGAGAGAGAGAGAGAGAGAGAGAGAGAGAGAGAGAGAGAGAGAGAGAGAGAGATGGATGACCCTTAACAATGAAGAAAGGATCTTGTCATACGCCAAAGGCGAAGGTGGTCAACATTAATTTTAAATCTAAGTTTGATCTTTTCAATTAAAAATATTTTAAAAATCAAAGAACTAAAAAAGTTCTTAAAGTTCTATATTCAACTAAATAATGTGCAGGATCCCATCCATTTGGTATGAGATGAATAAGATGGCTATCTTTCTCTTAAAACTACAATTTATCAACCCTAAACGTGATGACCACATGAGAAGTTAGATCCAGTTTTCATTTTTCACGGTTGTAGAGCCGTTGGAAAAGGCTATCCTGATCGATTATGGGCTCAGAACAAGGTGAAGCAGATCAACCTGATTTATTTGTTTGCTTGTGAAACCGGGGATCCAATTGGGGAATTATCCAAGTCGGACTTGGATCTTCCACTACTCTGGCCTGGTCGTATTTCAATCACTGCGCTTAGATTAACTTCCCATGTATTATATGATATTAATCATAATTTTTGTGCTAACTTTTATTTTTCATAGGTATTTTAGTGCTTAGTTATTTAGTACTAAATGTTGGTATTTACTATTTGTATTATTGGAAAATTCTCACATTAAATTCAACATTTTGATGTTTAACTGAAAATTGTGTTGAAGTCCAGGTTGTGCCAGGTTGCTGACAGTATTGTCACGATTCAACTTCTCCATGTTCAACCTGCGTTTTCTCTTGAACTTTTTAGTATTTTCTACAAATTATTGTCAAACCACCATTTGGACATAATGGGTTGGATGATCCAACAACGACTCCAGAGATTCCGCCCATAATTTGCTCCGCCAAACTCTAAATGATACCTCAAACTCATACCATGTGGGGTCGGTTTCAAGGATTCTTAGTTGACATTGTACTCATCTTATGTCATTGTTTCGCAAAACTCTAAAAAACAAAATTAATTGCTTTTCAGCATCTCACCATGATTTGAGAGAGAGAGAATACATAGTTGGCACTGGCAGGTAGCTTTCGAGCCACACTCAAATTAAGTCTTCGACTGTTCACACCGATTGTCTTCTATAGCAGATGCCTTTAATGCACATGGCCACGTTGTTGCCCCACCCATCTGCATGTGTGCCTATATCCACGTAATAATCCGATATTCAATTCAACATAACCCGATTTTTCCAATGCATTTCATTTTCCTGGATGGGGAAGAAATTAAGTTTCAGATCTGGATCTTTTACTGTGAAGTCAGATCTCGATATAGTCCACTGAGCCAACTGTCAAGGCCTTCTTTACTCTCTATCTATCTATCTATCTATCTATATATATATATATATGTGTGTGTGTGTGTGTGTGTGTGTGTGTTAAAACTATTATGTTCTTAGCTACTTAACAACTCCTCATCCTTCACCTTTGTCGGTCAGATACAGAACATGAATACAGAAGGTGAATGCTGATCAAACTTTTGGTTACCAAATAATTCTGTCCCCGTACAAAGAACATGCCTCACAATATTATACAAGGAAAGCTCACTCACATGAAGCAGGCACAATCTATGCATCTCCTCCATGTGCACATGCACAGAAGTATCCACACAACAAGCAGTTAGACATTTGATGCAAATCTTGTCTTCTATTACAAATTTGTTTTGCTCTCAAAAAAAAGAAGAAAAGGTGGGAGTTGGACTAGTTCCGACCTACCCGGTTGCAAGAAAAAAAATAAAACTATACCTTCATTTAGAAACTTTTCTTTGAATGCAGATATTATGCTGTATTTACATTGCATACTGTACAAAGTGCAGCATCATGCACAGAAAGATTGATGCTTACAGTTGATTGACGAGATCATCACCACCTTCACCATGAACCTTAACTCCAATTACATGTAAGCAGCGCAGACTTAGCCCCTTCAGCACAAATGGATCTAAACTCAAATTAATTAGAAAAGGGTTACAACTTGTCAAATGTTGGGATCTTGACTGCCACTTAGTACTTGGTCTCCATGAGCTTTTTGTGTGATGGAAATCACTTGCAGTTTGTTTCTTCATTTTCTTTAGCGCATTTTTCCAGAGAGGAATGAGAAATTTTCTCTAGTGTTGTAGTGGATTGTGAACCAAACTTGTGCGAGTGTTTAGTGATTTTTTTGGCATCCTTTGGAAATATTTTGCCCTGTCTTTCCTTACATAATCCCCTTTTCTAGATTTTGCATTTTGCTTTTTCCCTCATTCACAGGCTAAGCAAATGCGAGTGACATATTCCTCAAGATAAGCTACCCGCCTAGCATATTGACAGTGTGGATCACACTAAGACATGATCCAGAATTATGGCATAAAAGTTTGTTAAACTGATAAGAGAACAAATTCTTGCTATCTCATGTTTATATGAAAAATGGTTCTTCAATAATCAGCATCACCAGACAAATAAGATAAGAACACAGGGAACTCACCAAAAGAATGTCTTCGTCTGTGCCAAAAGTCTCACGAGCTTCTTCTAAACACTCTAAGGAAACTCGTTCGTATTTCCTAACAAAAGATACAGTTAACACACATAAAATGACACTAGTGACTAACAAAAGCAACATGAATGATTGATCTCCAAAGGGAAAGAAAGTATGTACTCTACAACTTAACATAGCTATGAAATGCAAAATCAGATCTGATTCCACAGACATTTTAAGCTTCTTTTATGATCATTTATCATTGGTGGCATCTGAACTTATGTGCACAGACTTGGATTTGTTCACTCACCACTAACTGAAATTGATTTGAAAAGGTCATAGCATGCTCATTAACACATGTAAAAATGAGGAACCGTGTACTTTTAAAATACCTTGAGCTAGCCGGATCACGGATCTCAAACTCATCCGTGTCCATGTCATAGCCGCATATCACAATGTAATGACCTATAAGAAGAGGCAAATAATGGTTGCATAAGTTTGGATACATGAGTAGATTTTCCCATATAAAGAACAAAATTTCATGGTGTGTTCAGACCCAGCACCCAAATAAAAACTCTCAGATGAAAGAGACAAGGCTGCAATAGAAGGACAAAACAGTCTGAAATGATAACAAAATCTACATTATGCAATTGTTAGCATAAACACATCATAACCTTGCGCTGAGTAGAATTTTTAGTGAAAGAAATTTGTCTTCACTTCTTTTTTCTGAAAAGAATAAAAAAGTAGTTACGTTTACCTTGGGTAACTTCGTCCATGTAAGAGATCACCCTTGCATGGCCGGTCCCAAGCCCGGATAGGAGGAGGGTTGCGTTAAGCTTCCGACAACTAGAGTAAAACTTTGTCGAATTTTTACACCATAGATTATATAAATTATGAGTATTGCGTTGGGGTGTCCCCTCTTAGCGACACACTGCAGAGCCCAAATACAGTGAAAAGTAAGCAAGGGCTACTATATTTTCGTCCGGATGTAGTGAATCAATTGTAGAGAGGGTTTTCACATCATGGACGGGTGTAGGTAAAGAAATTCCTGCTATATTGTCACCCGAATGTAGTAAACAAATTGCAAAGAGGGTCTTCTCATTTTCAGCATGAACAGATGTGGGGGTAAGGAAGCTAGTCCTAGATAATAAAATTCATATTCATTCTTCAAATATCGGAACATTGTCCGGTAAGCTAATGGAAGTAGTAAATACTATGATTCATAAAAAGATTCATATCCTATGTTTTAAAGAGAGAAAGTGGGTTGGAAAAAAAACAAAGGAGATTGAGGATACAAGTTTTAAATTATGGTACTCAGGAAAGAAAAAGGCTTAAAACGAAGTTGGTATTATTATAAATAAATATTTAAAGGATAGTATAGTAGAAATACAACGATATGGTGATCGAATCATAATGTTGAAATTAATGGTAGGAGCATAGGTTTTTAATATAGTTTGTGCTTACGCACCCCAAGTCGGACTAGAAGAATAGTATAAAGATGGCTTTTTGGGAAGAGTTAGATAAGGTTATTCAAAAAATTCTATAAAGGGAGATGATTTGTTGAGGAGGAGACATAAATGGACATGTCGGTAAAGAGGGATTAGGATATCAAGGTATTCATGAAAACTTTGGTTTTGAGGATATAAACGAGGAAGGTAGAGAGATTTTAAATTTTGCTATGAAATTTGATCTCTTTATAGTCAATATAATCTTAAAAAAAATGATATGAACATTTAATTACTTATAAGAGTGGCTTATCACAAACACAAATTGATTATTCTATTCGTGGAAAAAAAGATAGATCATGTTATAAAGGTTGCAAGGTAATTTCAAGAGAAAGCTTAACCACCCAACATCGACTTTTAGTTATGGATTTATTGGTAAAAAAGTGGACAAAGAAGAAAAGAGTGTATCGAGCTATTCGGACTAAAAGGTGGAACTTCAAAAGCAAGAACAGAAAGTCCTTCAAGGAGATGCTTGGAATTATGTTGATACACCTTGTGATATGTGGAACAATATGGCTATACATATTAGAAAAGTGGTGAAAGATGTGTTAGGTGAATCTAAAATAGGTGTACCGGCACAAAAAAAAGCTTATGGTGGAGTAAAGCGGTGCAAGATAAAATCAAGACAAAGAGGGCGTGTTACAAATTATGCTAAAAAGACTAGTGAAACTTTAAAGTCTTATAAGAAAACAAAGAAAGAAGTGAAAAAGGCTATCAATAAAGCAAAAGCTAAAATTTGGGAGGATTTATATAAAAAAACTCAACTCAAAAGAGAGTGAAAGAGATATTTTTAGGATAGCTAGGGCTAGAGATAATAAAATTAAGGATCTTAATTTTGTTAGATGCATCAAAGACGAGGATGAGAAAATTCTAGTGGTAAATCATGATATAAAAATATATGATTTTTTTTAATAAGCTTTTTAATGAAAATAAATACATTAATATTTGCTTAAGAGAGTTAGCCAAATAAAAAAAGTATATAAACCACAATTTCTACCAACGTATTCAAAATAATGAAGTCAAAGAGACTCTTAAACATATGAATGGTGGTAAATATGTAGGATCAGACAATATTCCTATAGAAGTTTGGAAAATCCTAAGAGAGACAACAATAACTTTGCTCATAAGACTATTTAATGAAATATGGAGAAACCAAAAGATGCCAGAGCGAGTATACTTATACCCATGTACAAGAACAAGGAAGACATTCATAATTGTACGAATTATGGGGATATCAAGTTAATAAGTCATACTATGAAATTATGGAAAAGAATTATCGAATGTAGGTTAAGATAAGTATCGAGTACAACACAGAATCAATTTAGATTCATGTCAGGCAAATCTACTATTGAAGTGATTCACCTTTTGAGACATCTTATGAAATATTTTATAGCAAAAAAGAAAGACCTACACATGATATTTATTGATCTAAAAAAAACTTACAATAGGGTACCAAGAGATGTTCCTTGGAGAACCTTGGAAAAAATAGGTATCCCATTGACATACATAAACCTTATAAGAGACATATACAATTGTGCAAAAACATGTGTGAGGACTCATGAATGAATGCCAAATTTCTTTGAAGTTAATATTGGGTTACATCAAGAATCAACTTTAAGTCCATACTTATTTATAATGGTGATTGATGAGTATGAAGTACCTTTGTGCATGTTATTTACAGATGACATTGTGTTAGTAGAGGAGTCTAAGGAAAAAGTTAATAGAAAATTGGAATTATGGAGAGAAACATTAGAAAGTAAATGCTTCTGACTTAGTAGAACAAAGACAGAATATATGGAATATAAGTTTGATCATTTGGTTACTTCATAGGACATAGAAATTAAAATTAGCACACATTACATCCTCATAAGGAAAGTTCTAAATACCTAGGGTCAAATTTTTAGAGTGATAAAATAATTGATAAAGATGTTATATATAGAATTAATGCAGGTTGGTTAAAATTGGAGAGTAGCCTCAGGTATTCTTTGTGACAAGAAGATATCATTAAAGGTAAAAAGTAAATATTATAGCACAACAATTAGACCTGTCATGTTTTATGATTTTGAGTGTTGGGCATTTAATTATCAACATGTACAAAAGATGTTTGTGACAGAAATGAAGAAGTTGAGATGTATGAGTGGTCATACAAAGAAAGACCGTATACATAATGAGGTTATTAGAAACAAATTGGGAGTGACACCAATAGAGGATAAAATGAGAGAATATCGTTTAAGATGGTTTGGATATATAGAAAGAAGATCAAAAGAAGCCTATGTAAAAAGGTATGAAAAACTAGATTTCGAAAGTATTAAAAGAGATAGAGGACAACCACAAAAGTGTTAGAAAGAAACAATAAAGAATGATCTAGCTTATATTGAGTTAACTGCTAACATGGCAAATGATAGGGATCTCTGGAAACAAAGAATCAATGTAGTTGACCCCATCTAATATGGAAAAAGGCTTAGTTCTTGTTGTTGTTGTACGTTTTCCTTGTGTAGAGAACTGTTAGTACGGTACATGATAGGGCTATGTGGAAACAAAGAATCCATGTAGCCGACCCCATCTAGTATGGGAAAAGGCTTAGTTGTTGTTGTTGTGTTTACCTTGGGTGATGGGTCTTAGAAATTTAAACCATTCCAAGTTTACAGAGATCTAGGCCATTTCTATTTCATGAATATATTATTCAATAGCTTAAACAAAACTCATTTTTCTATGTTCAATACATATTTGCTAAACCATCCTTTGCTTAGTCAGAGAACTTCCTGTTAGTTTTGCAAAAAAAACTGCAAAAGCTAAATGGAAGATCTGAGCTATAAAATCTCAGTTGCTTAATTCTACATCATAATTGCTTGGGTTAAATATTAATTCATTGACTTGATTCCAGACAACTGAAGATCCACATACCACATTGCTACATAGAATGGTGGTAAGTTGGATTATATGTTCAAATCCATCTAAGCAAATCTAGATGAAATAACTCTGAACAGTTTAGAGCACCTATTGAATAAACAATTTATACAAGAAAAAGCATAGACGATTATAATCCTTTCCTCCTACCTGGATCTCACTTGAGTTGAGGTCTATATATCCCAATATAGGGACAATGCTTGGCACTTGGCAAGATCCAACGGGAAGCAGCGTTCATGACAGTTAACACTACGTAAACTGATGGAAGAATGTTCTTGGGACGAGTGAAATTTCTACCAAACTGATTGACCTGTCTAAAAATTTTATAATCTGCAAAGAAAAAAAGGTACCTAAGTAACCAAATGTTCCACCACAGCATCCTGAGCCGCATATGTCCTCCAGCCATGGCCGACTGCACAGAATTCTCTTTACGTCAACCAATTACAAAATAATACTCTGCTTTGTTATTCAAAGAAGCAGGTACCATGTTGTCTGACAAATGCCATTACGTTAAGCAGAAACCGGACATGACATGTAATAATAATAGATGGATCAATAGCTTTATTTATCACTCACTCAGATCTCGATCATTTGGATACTTGAGAGGATATAGAAATTAAAATCAGCACACATTGCATCCTTCAAAAGAAAAGTTTAAAATACCTAAGGTCAATTTTTCAAAGTGAGGAAGAATTGATAAAGATATTACGCATAGAATTAATGGTGGTTGGTTAAAATGGAGAGGAGCATAAGATATTCTTTGTGATAAGAAGATAGCATTAAAGGTAAAAGGTAAATATTATAGAGCAGTAATTAGACCTGTCATGTTTTATGGTTCTGAGTGTTGGGCAGTTAATCATCATGTACAAAAGATGTCTGTGACAGAAATGAAGATGTTGAGATAGATGAGTAGTCATACAAGAAAAAAACATATACATAATTAGGTTATTAGAAACAAATTAGGAGTGACATCAATAGAGAATAAAATGAGAGAATATCGTTTAACATGGTTTGAACACATATAAAGAAGATCAAAAGAAGAACCTTTAAGAATGTATTAAAAACTAGGTTTTGAAAGTATTAAAAGAGGTGGAGGACAACCACAAAAATGTTAGAAAGAAACAATAAAGAATAATATAGATTACTGTGAGTTATCTGCTAACATGACACATGATAGGGCTATGTGGAAACAAAGAATTCATGTAGCTGACCCTGTCTAGTATGAAGAAAGACTTAGTTGTTGTTGTGTGTTGTCACTCAGATCCCATCAGGTTGAAGGAAAAATATATTTGTCCATTTAGTCTATCTTGGATCTCCATCAACATGAAGGAAGAGAATATCTTGTTCGTTTGCTTTATCATGCGCACACCCACACACACGCCCATGCAGCACCAACCCACACGCCACACACCTGCATGCATACTTACACACACACATAGAGAGAGAGAGAGAGAGAGACACACACACACACACACACAACATAGTCAAGACAAATTCAATAAGGGAACCTGATAAGCACTCGAAGAAAATTTCAAACAATGGCAGATTTTGCACAAAAGTATGCATGATGATATCTGTTAGGCATCAGACAGCGCTGGATAAGGCATGACTCTTTATGGAGATTGAGACTTATGTCGGAAATCCTCTTGATCCAAGACTTTTTAATGACCTTGACTGTTTATTTTGCATTTATATACATGTTTAAAGTTATAGTATATGTCATCTATTCTTTTTATATTTTAAATTAACTTGAACGTACCATGTAAAACAAATGAAGTAACCACAGATTTCAGAACGATTTTAGATGAGACATAACAAAATAGGAACTCAAGATTTACACTTAGTGCTTGGAATCTACGTCATATGTGCCCTTTCTAGCAGCAGCGCCACAGCATAACAAATATCTTGGCTTGCACTTGATATTATTCAAGTTCTCCTGCATTGGTTCCTATATGATGCATGACCCGATTCAATCTAGCAGTAGTGCACTTATGTATTGGTTCTGATATGCGGCATTTTCCTTCTTGGAATTAAACAAACATAAGAAAATAATCCCCGAACATAATCATTGGCAGTAGTGCATACGACATGCACATCTGCATACGCATGTGGATAGCACAACTTTTTGCGTTAACAGTACGAGTTGCATGATATTATGTGGATATATCTCTAAATTCATACAAGAATGCAAAATTTGGGCCTATGACCTTAGCTTGAGCTTGTCAACCAACGCAATAGCAATAAATCTTCCAGAAAGTATCATTCTGGAGATTTCTTCCCCACCTATCAACCTGCACTGTAATAACCAAGTTTTGCATCAAAACTTTTTGATACTTCAGTCATAACTGCCAACGGAAGTAGAAGATGATTGCAAATATGTGTGAAATATAAAAGTGATTCTAATGCCAAAATTCCATCACATGGAACCGTAAGAAACTCGCAGACATGATGCATTAGAATGCCTCGACATTCACCCTCTAAGGATATCCTATCGATCTTCCAAACCAGATTTTTTATATGCAACTTGAGGATTCTGGGATGAATGGCTCTTATATGACATGATGGATGAAATGACACTAGCTGTATTGAATTAGGAAATCAGAACTAGTGCATTTGCATTCCTATACAGTGTTCAATATCCATATGATATCATGCAGAAGCTAACTAGAAAAGTATTGAACAAGAAAAAATCAACTCCAGAACATGAATCTCTCAACAAATCTATCATTTAGATGGGATTGACTTCACTTCGGATCATAAACGTGATCAATACTGTAATGCTTATGAAAGTCTATCCAGATCGGAGGTAATATGTTAAGCAATGTTGCATCAAATCTAAAAATGAATAATAGTACCTTCTTCTCAGACATGGATCTCACAAGATCCAGCTTGTACCAATTCCAAGCTCAGTAAATGTGCACACACACACATGCACATGCATACACACATACACATTCTTAGTAGTTTATGCAACAACCTTTCTGTTAGGAGCAACGGAGAGCAACTAAATACTCTATCTGTTGAACAATAAGACACGGTTAGTTGCATTTTAAAACTGAACTTACTGAAATTCAATATGCCTATGTTCAGGTTTGGATGTAAAAGGATAAGCACACATCGAGTTCATTTGTGGCCTTATACAAATTTCAAGTCACTGAAATCTGTCTTCTAGAGCAAGAGAGAAATCAGCAGAACGCAGGCATGGAGCACCACTCTGGTCAACAATGGAACATGTCTATAATTACATTTGTAAGTTGATTTATTCTGTCAAAACAGTATTTTGTTTCCTCATAATTGTTTTCTGGAAGATAGGGTAGATCCTTGGGCATTAGCTAAAGATTATAGGAAATAACTCAGAAATACAGATTCATGCCATGACTTAGAAAGTAACATCCCTACGTCCCACACTTAGTTCATCAGGAACTACAAGAAACAAATCTTGCTCATTGTTCACAGGACATATATTCACGAAAATCCAAATACTCTAAACACGGGCATCTCACTAAAGTCAACCCCACATATCTCTATGTGTGTCGGCCTTGCATGTAATATTCATAGGCACATAACTTCTTTCCATATCACAATCATAGATCAGAACAGACAGAATAAGTACCTGGATGTTGATTCCTGCACATGTTGCATTTTCAAACAGTCTATCCACACGACTTTCCATATCTCATGTATGTTATTCGTTTCTAGCCTAATTCAAGTTCTTGCACTTTTGTCTATTATGCTGAAAGGTGCCATCTGCTAAATTAATTTTAACCGGTTCTGGACTCTTATTGTTTGAACATAGGGTATTCCAAACAAATCTGAAATAGAAGTTTTGCTCTTCTGGATCTAGGTGTGTAGAAAAGCCAAGAGTGATCAGGCAGATGGCTGAGAATCAATGTAGTTGTCTCTACCATATGTGAGAAAAGGCTTAGTTTTGGTTTACACGACGAATAGTTGAAAGAAAAAGAGTTGTTTCCTTTGATTATTAAGGCTGTAAAAGGTGCCGAGCTGGGTCTGTTTTAGCTGATCTCATCTTATTAGAGTGTTGCTTAGTCATGAGTCGTCTTGGATGCCTGTCTAAAAGACTGAAGCTTAACCAAGAGGTGCGAGCTGGATGAAATTGTTGAAAAACTCTCGACCCATTAAGCACAAGCACCTATCTACATGCTTGGATGACCATGTTTACTAACATATATACATGTATCAAATGCATTGTATATGTGAGCTGATCATCAAACATGAACCTAACTTATTTGCAGCTTACTCACTGAAGCCAGAGAAACAAGCTGCTCGTTATTAAGGAGGAATTGCACTTACGTATTTCGAGTCATGTTGGTGTTGTGTGACGGTGTTTGCATGAAAAACAGGTCAACCTGAATGTGATCCAAAATGTTTTCATGTTATTTCCGGTGGACAATAGAACTCGCTATTTTGCAACTTTTCTGCTCGTGGGCATGTCAGGTACTCGTATCATGTCTGAAATTCCAAGCAGTTTTGAGTTTGTTTGTCATGACATTTTGTGTTCGTGTAAGATGTGGGTTAACACACACAACTCAGTTTTCTTCGTGTCACTTTGGGTGAGTCCCCATGCCCTTATTGATATGGCTTGTTGTTTCAACTCTCTTGATATGCGACATGAGGCGACTTTGTAGACAATCCTAGTGCAGCACAGTACAAATGGTTCTATAGGTCCAACTTGATCCAAGTTTTATGGGGCGATCAGGATCTAGAATAATGAACCTGATGAAGAAAAAAGAAACATAAAATGCTCACGAGAGAGCATGGGACTTAGTATATGTGACCGAGAATCGGCCAACCCAAAAGTAGAGGTGATAAATTTCGTGTAGATCCAGATCCACATTGATCCAACTTGGTTAATCAGTTCCAACAGGATCTGGCCACGTCTTTTAGTTTTTGACGCAACCCAATTAAAATCAGGACCCGGCCCATGTACAGAGTTACACTACAAAAACGGTTCATCTTGGGTTCTACATTGGCTCCACTAGAACCTGACGGGTCTGATATGCTGACAGTAGCTGGGGTTTGGATCCAACTGTTCCGGGATTAGCCTTGGGTGAGCAACAGACTGGTTTGGTTATGGGTGTTTCGAGTTGGATCCCTGCATAATAGCATTCAGATTCGGATGTGAAATGTCTACTGTGAAATCCAGTCCAAATTACTAATCGGGGTGTATATTATATTTAGGCAAATCTAATTGGTTTAAGATTATCAGAAATTTCAAGTACCAAAAGAAGAATACTGAATCTGGACACACACACTGATTGGATCTTGTTCTGCTCTCTCTAAACCTGGTTAACCAGATTAAGAATCCAACCCCAAAACAGGTCGAGACTGTGAGTCTGGTTAACCAGACCCAGTTGCAGTACCACCAAGATCATGGCCAGCTTCCAAGGAGCACAGGAACATTCTGATCCTCATTCCCACCTGGGTGATCCACTCATGAACCCAAGTTTGAAATTTGAATCGGTTGTTTGGGTATGGGAATTTGGAAACGCGTGGAACCAAACGCCGGTTCTCACCATTTGCAAAGGCAAACCCGAAACAAAAGCGTGCTCCCTACACTTACCCAATCAGCGGCTACTACAAAAGAAATTTCGAATTCGCTTACGATACAAGAAGACACAGAATTTGAAGTATTATCACCAACTAAGAGTGGCATCAAGAACCCTTTTCAGAGTAAGTAGAGATGCAAGAGAAGAAAATGATAGTTTATGGATCTCAACCGAAAACACACATGTATCTCTCTCTCTCTCTCTCATATATATATGTGTGTGTGTGTGTGTGAGAGAGAGAGAGAGAGTTAAGATCTGTTTCTATCCTCACAGGGAAAAACCGAACTTGTGTTGAAGGAAGAACCACGTATTGCTTCACGAGAAGGTTACAAAAGCTATCATGAATAAACTCACGGCTTCCCAAACCATTTGCACACACACTGCAGCAGCCAGCCAGCCAGCTGCCACACCCTCCCTTAGCGTGTTGCCGCTCCCATTATCCTTTCATTGGCTCAAATCCAAATTTTGATCAATTCATCAGTACGCACATCCTTGCAGTTCAAAATTACTAATTTTCTGGTGCATACAAAAAAATATATTTTCCAGTATTTCATCCCCAAAATGCCCATCCATCTTAAGCATAGAAATAGAAAATCACAATTTAAGAAATTAGGGGGGAAATCCTTCGAGTATTGTGCAAGTTTTTTCTCAAATAGATACATTGGGAGACTAAGATGGTGTACCTACTGACTATGAGAAAGGGGTATCAAAGTGCAACACAAGGCCATTTTGTGTCATATAATGTTTATAATAGGAAGCCTTCAACATGTCATAATGTTAGCATTAGTAAAATGCCTTTCTAATATTAATCGTGGTCCAAAACACATGGTGGGAATATATGGCATTGTATGGCTTACAAGTCATTCACAGTTATAGGTCCTTCTAATAAAACGCCGGGGTTAGGACCTCTAAGTCGAGTGATGGGATCCTGTGTACCCTTGACATTGCTCGCTCAAATGCTCGATTATTACTTTTCAAAACATGAAGATAATAACATTGTTCTACATTCTTTTTTGAATTACACAAATGCTATCGAAAAGTAATGGATAGGGAGGCAAGATCCTCTTTTCCCACTAAACAACTACGTTAAAACACAAACTTTAAGCACGTCACAGTATTATTAATTTTGTAGGCCTTGAAATTTGTAGCATGATTAAGTTTAAGAAAACCAACTTCCGCAATAGGCCTCAACTTGTGTTGTGTTTTCCTGCTCCTAATAAAAGGAATGGTTTTAGTAATGTTGAATTTTTTAGAAGGGTTGAAGTTTTTGTGGTTTGGTCATGTTTATATGGTGTCGCATTGTGTTCGTGTCACAATTAGGTCAACCTATTGAATTGTTTTCGGGTCACTCTCTCAATGCGAGCATCGCCTGGTTTACTTCGTGTTAAAACGAATCCAACATGTCTGGGATGAAAACCTGGTGAAATGCCATCAGGGAAAAAAGGTGAAATATTTATCGTTTTGCTGAAGTGTTAAGGTTCCAAGTCGGGTTTACTTTTTTAAATTTCCATTGAACTTTTAAAATATCATCATTACCCATCTTCTTTGGTTATTTTCAGGATCACACGATTGCGACCCGATTTCTTTTGCGTCAGTATACGTGCACACGGGAACAACACGAAACACACAGACTTTTCGACTCGTATCTTCCTGGGTTCTCATGTCGTCTGGTGTATTACTAGCAGAGGTAGCAGTATTTCTGGGAAAGCCATAAAAACTTAGAGGTCAACTTTGTCATTTCCTTTGACATTCTTAGCAGAGACCATGGACCAGAAGAGAGAAGGCGCTTCTCAGTCGTTGTCACTCACATGAATCCTCCTCTTTTGAGAGAGAGAGAGAGAGAGAGAGAGAGAGAGAGAATCTTCCTTTACTTCTCTCCGTCCTGCATTTTCAGTGTCATGATTGCCTCCCCACTTCAAACTACAACGATCTATTGCGTTCTCTCACTTCTGCGTATAGATTGTAGAAACCCATCTTCGTGTAGTGTAGGAAAAATGGTTTCCGTCTGGATGACTTTCCGTAGGTGGTTATTGTTCCGCATTAGTTTTGTATAAATCTCTTGAGGAAACCGGCTTGCAAGTTTTGGCATCTGGGTGACAAGATATCAGGAAGTTTCTGCTTGTCATAGTGCCTTCTGGTATCAGGACAACGCCATTATCTTTGTGAGGCTAAAGTCAGGCAACGTTCAGAAGGTGAGTTGGAGTCATTGTTCGGGTGTAAACTCTTATATAATGGAGGGTTATGCAGATAAAATGGGAGAAACAATAATAGATAGAAGTGGGTCAGTGTCTAATGATGAACTCAGAGAGAATGGGTCTAGCTGTGACAGCTCGACGTTTTGTGATGTCAATGAGGAACAAAGTTGCTTGGAGGAATCGTGTAACGTTGAGCGTTCAGGCTGTGCAGTAACACCCGAGCGTTACGGCACAGGTTGCGCAGTAACGCCCAATGAGGATATGAAGGGCCTTTAAAAGGGTCATAGTGCATTTTTCCAAGGAACTGGGCAGCCTTGAACTAGCCGAAAAACAGGAGGAGTCGGTCGGAATCCGGTGAGTTCAATATTCGTTTTTCCTTTTTATTTTTTGATGAAAAAGTTGTTGAAAATCATAGTTTTGGGCTTGGATTGGAAGTTTGAGGTAGAACTAAACATTTTTGATGGGGTAGGTAAGCAATGGCGTCGATTTGGCCGGAAAACGGTTATGCTTCACCGGAAACCGGCGAGATCGATGCCGAAAAAAAAAAAAAACTTTTGGGCATGTCCTTCATTTCCGTATCGTGTCATGTCTGAATTGTCATGAACTGACACTGGTTCGTGTCGTGTCCTCGGGTCGCGTATTAAGAACCAGTTCTGTGTCAAAATAGGTTCTGTGTCGGAAATGGGTCTAGTTTGGGTCGTGTCTTAAAATGGGTGTCTGGGTTAAGAATGAGACCTGTATCAGTAGTTACAGGTTCTGTGTTGATACAGTGACACAAACTACCTATTGTGTCACTCATTCGGATTAGGTATGAAATTGGGTATCGATTTGGATCTCGGATAGCTTAAACGGATCCAAATTGGGGTTTGGGATTCGATTCAGATATAGTTTGTATCGTTAGACTTATAGTTGAATAAATTTTAATGTTTCAATTATTTGTAATTGTTTAGAGATTAAAATTGGAAGATTTGGTGGTGATAAGAGTGGCCCAGCAGCTTGGGGATTGGATCTTAGCGTTCCTTCAGGTAGGAGGTTATGCATTCTTTTACAGAACCATGCTAGAAGTGATTTTACAGTTTTAGATAGATTTAAATGTGCATGATTGAAAACTGTTTTATTGATGTTTGTGAAATGTTATTCGCAATTATGGGTTATTTGATATGCTTTTCAAATAGAACATGTTTATGACACTGTTTGATAAAGAGCATGTTTTGATATGCATGTGTTGTATGAACATGGTATTTAAATGTTGTGTGGATATGAGTTTCATTTTGGATATTCGTGGATCTGGATATGATTTGTGAATGTGATGAACTGTAATTGGTTTTAGAAATGTAATGATGTGTGAATATACGAGCCGTACTTGTGTGGTTTGTGTGGGGTCTCTAGAGACTTGCAGGTCCCTTAGGCGATCCGGCTTGGGGCGAATACAGGGTGTGTTCCCGAGCATTCTGTCGTGAGAGTCAGCGTGGTTACCGTCGTGGATGGGGTTACCGAGGTCACGTTAGGGAGGGCCAGACGACTCCCGTGGCCTTTGGGACAGACACAGTATGGGCTGTAATTATCGAAACTAATGATGTGTGTGCGTGTGTGCGTATGAATTTGAGATCATGATTTCAAGGTAAATATGTTTTGTTATGAAATGATTGTGAAACTATGCATGCTTTTAGTATGTTTTCTGTTTAAAGATGTTTAACCTCTATACTGAGCTATGTATAGGAGCTCACCCTATTATTTTACAGCTCATCCTGAAACTAGCACTTCGAAGGCATACGGAGCTGAGTAGGAGTTTGATATAGCAGTATTTTTATTTTAGATAGTATGATAAGTGTTGAATAATTTAGAAAGTCTTTTATTCGGGGTTATTGTTAGGTGGGCCCTGCACCATTTTGGACATGTTGTTTAGAACTTCGATATGAATATTTATTTCAGTTAGATATTTCTTGAGTTTGAATTAAATTGGTATTGTATTTGTTTAATGCTCACCATCACGCCCGTGCGAGAAGCGGCCACGTGGCATCGGCTCGGGCCGGGTCGTGGTCGCGACTCGAGCGGGTGTGACATATCGTCTCTTGCGAGGTGGCCAATAGTGAACAATGAGGGAAAGAGTTGCTCCATTTCTGAGAAGGATGTATCAGAAGAGAAGAAAGGAAAGAAAGACGAGAGTTTTTCAGGTAACATAATCCTTTCCTTCGATCTAATAATTCATTTTTATCAAACTGAATGTAGATGGTGGCTGCCCATTAGTTCGGGATACTTTTTGGACTATTTATTTCGTTAGGACATAACACGAATTACGCTTACTGTGCTTCACATTGAAGACATTGAGATGATGAAGGAAAGATTTTCAAAATTGTTGCTCGGGGAAGACATGTCAGGTAGTGGAAAGGGTGTTTGTGCCTCTCTGGCAATCTCGAATGCCATTACCAATCTTTGTGGTACGCTTCTCTCCGGAACTTTCCTTTTGAAATCTATTGGGAACTCTCTTACAATTGCATTAGAGGTACTCTTTTGTGACCTTCAATTTGAATTCTTTCCTCTTTTGTAGCTACAATTTTCGGACACTTGTGGAGATTAGAACCCCTGCCTCCCGAGAAAAAATCAATGAAATGGAGTGGCTTGTTTGTGTTAGCGATCACATTGTTGAGCTAATCCCTTCCCGGCAAACATTTCCTGACGGCACCAAATTGGAGGTACTTGAATTTCCAGAAATCCATCGAAATTTTGAGGAGAAATGGTGGCTTCCTGTACCTCAAGTCCCTCCTTGTGGTCTCCATGAAAATTCAAGAAAGCAGTTGCAGCACAAGCGCGATTGTACAAACCAAATATTAAAAGCTGCAATGGCCATTAACAGTATTGCTTTAGCTGAAATGGAGGTTCCAGATACTTATTTGGAGTCTCTTCCAAAGGTATGAATGATCCCTATTATTTCAAACATCATGAGATGATCAAATGACATAATGGTCAAATTGCTGATCCAAACTTCTTTCAGACTGCAAGAGCTAGCTTGGGGGATGTTATTTATAGATATATTACATCAGATAATTTTTCTCCAGAGTGTTTGCTAGCTTCCCTTGATTTATCCTCTGAACATCAAGCCACAGAGATTGCCAACAGAATAGAGGCGTCCATTTATATTTGGCATAAAAAGACCAACTCAAAGCCTGCAGGTCGCACTACCAGATTCAGCTCAAGATCATCATGGGAAATGTTCAAGGATATGATTGTTGAGGAGAGAAAAGGGAATTGCTTGCAGAGAGAGCAGAAAGCCTTCTGCTCTCCTTGAAGCTTTAACGTTTCCCTAGCCTCCCTCAAACAGCCTTAGATATGAGCAAAATCCAATGCAACAAGGTTTGTATTTGTCATGTTCCAGCTTGAAGTCTTTATTTCGTTTTTGAGTATTAAAAAGTTTGATCTCAGTGCTTCAAATTGTTGTGTTGTCTAGGATGTAGGGAAATCCATTCTAGAGAGCTACAAAGGGAAGAACAACCCCGTAGATATTCCAGTTTCTAACAACAGCAAAAATGGTAGTATGGGTTGCAAGAAGGAAAAGGTTGGTCCAACAGCTCGTGACTGATATCTTTCCTTGTATTCTATTTTGATAAACACCAAGAATCTAGGAACTGTAGAATTCATTATCTGGTTGATGTTCCTGAGGTGTTTGTATATAACCCTAAAGTTGCATTACTTGATCTTCATTTTGAATCAAATATATGATGTTTTAGTCATGATTTCTGTCTTGATTTAATTTATCAGTTCATAGTTGTTATGATGTACTTCTCTGAGTAATGATCACCGGTATGCATTGGAGCTTGAAACTGTGATTAGACGTGAACTCCAGATATGCTGACACCATTATCTGAATCTATCTACTCACGCTGAGCTCTTAAGAAAATTGTGCGAAGGCTTCAGAATTTAATCTGCTTCTGTTCTGAAACAGTGACTCCGAATACTAAAAAGTGCGGTTGACAATATTAAAATCATGGATGAACATGATGGTCAATTGCTCAGATCACAGTTAATAGTCAATGCTTTAATTATCATCTGGCTTGGGCAAGTGGAGGATCCGGGTGGGGCAATTTGATCAGATCACATTTAATAGTCAGATGCTTTAACTATCATCCGGCTCCAGCAGCGGCGGGTCTATGCTAAGCGCAGGTGGGAGATCTCCACCCACAATTTGAAGAATCAACAATCTATTGCCCATGCACAAACCCGTGGCTATAATGGCACACCCAGCCTAAAATGTTCCTTGTGTTGTTAGCTCCACACTGAATGAACTTCTAGATTCGCCAGGGCTTCAGAAACCGACGTATTATCCCAGAATCTGGAAGGAAAATATGCTGGAGTACAATATACTGGAGTTTTTTGTTGCAACTTTTTCCAGAAGAATCATTGATATAGAAATTTTTGAAAGCTTGAAAATTTGAAGTGCCCGAGAATCACGTAATCCACTTAAGAGCATCTTCCACTTAAGCAAAAGCAGCTCTCTTGGAGTTCGTACGAGAAAGGTCCTGTAAAATTTTGGCTTTCGAAAAAGACACCAACTTTTTCGGTGCCTCAGATGTGAATATCACCAACTTGATGCATGTGACCCTGCACGTTTGATCCGTGTAATCATGGTCAGCCTTATCTGCCCCAATCAAATGGGATGGCCAACTTGACCGACTTGTTCTGGGAATGTAAAGGCTCGACCTAAGTTCTACGAAGTTTCTTAAAGCCTATAAACTATAAAGTAACATCCCTAGGTCATTAAGGGGTGTTTGATTGGCTCAAATTGCTGTTCCAGTTCCAGCAGCCAAGCCTTATCGGGTAACTGCAGGCCCACGTCTGATTACGAGGGGAACTGGTTCTGGTTCTCCTGGCCCACGCCTTTGAATCAAACAGCCCCTAGGGCACTGGCTTCATCTCCTCAGAATCTGAGAGTAGCAAGTGAATGAAAATTTTGCCTACCATTTAGACACCAGGAAGAGAGCCTTTTAGTCAGTACTTTTCAGGCACGATTGCTTAATCTCGTTGAAAAGAATGGATGTTGAGCAACACAAGGCCAGTATCACCCGATTATGAGAATATTTGGAGTCGGGGGTCTTGGATTTCTTACGCAGAAGCTGGTCACCAACAGCAAAATGGGTTCGCCCTGCAGACCAAGCATCGTCAACCCCAGCTGCCTTGAAACCAAAAGCATATTTCACAAGCTTGCGCAGTAGCCACGTAATATGATGTAAAAGACTAGATTCCAAAGAATATTAACATTGCCTTGGATACTAACAGTCAGTATGGCTAATGAATTCTTAATCATTGTCCTATCTTTTGTCAAATTAGAATCTGCTAGCTAATTGCAAGAAAGAGACTAAGAGTGGAGTCAGCTATTCTTATTTGTCAAACAACGAAGTATGGGAGCTAGCTAATTGCAAGAAAGAGTATACATTAGCAATTAAAACAGTATTATGATAATAAACAACATTAACAGAAAGAGTATTAGATTACCAATTAAAAAGGTGGCAACAAAATTCTACAATTCGCTCTCATGATAGGAATCAGATACAAAACAGAGACTAAGCTCCTCCTGTAAATTAAAATAAATAGTTTAAATATACGTCAATGATGGTAACTGTGATTTTCTTTTTCTTTTCTTTTAAGAAGCTACCAGGGTAAAGGCAACTCTACTTAGCACCAATAATCAAATTCTGTGAGAATACAACACGCCTTGTTATAATAAGTTGACACACAAGGCATAGCAATATTGGCATGTACCAATGTAGAAGACCAGTAAAATGCATGGGCTCCTGCATAGAGAGCAAAGAGTTGAGTGTTAAACAACATGATCCTGTATCTCAGGCGGTACAACCGGTATCCAGATTCGTTTTCTCGCATCATTATCCATCAAACCTATTCCAAGTTTCGCCAAATCATCCCTAATTTTGTCAGACTTCTCATAATCCTTGTTCTTTCTCGCTGCAACTCTCTCCTCAACACGCTGAAGCAACTCCTCTTCGGTTAGTTTTGCTCTCTTTAATGCCTTTTCTCTAAGCTGCTGCAGTGCCTGTTTCATATTGAATAGAAAAATTTAGTTCTTCATGCTTACGAGAACAATTCAACCTTTTTATCCCGAATGATGTACCTCAGAAGTTGATGGCGGAAGCAATCCGAGAACAGAGAGCACATCCTTCACTTGCTTTTCCAAGGCAATGAGAGATAAGATACGGGAAGTTTGCTGCTTCTGTCCTCCCTGTATAGAAACGAAGCTGATTAAATTACCCAAGGAACACCATTTAGGCTAGCAACAAACATCAGCTAAACTGAAACAGAAAAGGCCATATGATACAAGATGCATACTTTCCCGGAGGTCAGGCTATTAATAGTCTTAAGTGGCTCCCACAAATCCTTTAAGGCATCATTCGTATGCAGATCATTTGCCAGAGAAGACTCGACATCCTTTCTGAACTTGTCAATGCAATTCTTGGCATCAGGCGTAATCCGTCCACCGAGAGTTTTGTCTCGGAAATCGACCAAAGCATCTTCACAGTCATGTAAAGTCTGAAAATAATTCATACCTAAGTTTTCAAGAAATTACAAGAGAAAATACAACCATATGCACGCTGCCTCATCAAATTTAGACCAAAAATGAAGTCACTGGCACAGATACCTGATATATATAAAAAAGACGATCTGATGCACTTTCTAATTGAGCTTCCGAGTAATTAACTGGAGAACGGTAGTGAGTGTCCATCAAGAAAAGCCTCAAAGCAAGTGGATGGTACCTATCTATGACCTACAAAACAAAAAACATGTGACCAACCCACACCTTCAGGAAGGACCACAAAATATGAAAAAGAGGTATCATTTAAGAAGATACTCTTATTGTTTCTTACCGTACGAATTGTGAAAAAGTTTCCCAGTGACTTGGACATCTTTTCCTTATTCTCAGTGACAAACCCATTGTGCACCCAGTATCTAATGTCGCTCTCTTGGCATGCAGCGCAGCTTTGAGCAATCTCATTTTCATGATGAGGGAATATCAAGTCCATCCCTCCTCCATGAATGTCAAAAGCAGGGCCTAAGTAATGGGCGCTCATGGCACTGCACTCTATGTGCCATCCCGGTCTACCTGGACCCCAGGGGCTGTCCCATGTTGGCTCACCAGGCTTTGCTGACTGAAATAATTAAAGATGATTTGCCAGCCAAGACAAATTACACACAAAGTAGCAACATTAGAAACGTAGTGAGAAACTCCAGGGTAGAAACATGTCGTTCTTACAAATTCATTGCTAATCTACAGAGAGAAGCAATGCCATCTTTTTGAATCGCTTACCTTCCACAAAGCAAAGTCAGCAGGGTTTCTTTTCCTTTCATCCACAGCAACCCGTTGACCTGCTCTATTGTCTTCCAGTTTCCTTCCAGATAAACGACCATAATCAGGAGACTGATCTACAGAGAAATAAACATCTCCTTCTAGTATGTAGGCACATCCATTATCAATGATCTATGACAAAATAAGCATCAAAGCAGTAAAAGAACTGTTAGAGGTTCCATACAAAGCAAAGAAAACCAATGGAACTGAATTAATGAGAAATTAAAAATCCATTAACAGCTGATAGACAATTTTAAACCCCAGGCAAATAATAGAATGATCTCCACCAGCAGCCTTAGTAATGGTTACTGGCTCGAAGGATATAGCAAATATATAAGATGATCCAAGGGGAAATTTCAGATACTTTTCAATGAGCTAGCAAGGCTCCAGCTTGGCTCTTTAAGGCCCATGTCTCTGCCAAAGCCTCGTATTGTGGCAAAATGGACAATCTAAGCTGAATGTGCACTTTTGAAATCTTCCTAGAGGCTAAGACAAAACTTCAGAAAGCAAAAACCCTCAATTGGAGTCTAGTAAATGATACTGCCAACTATCAAGAATATGGTGCTTGCCAATTAGATAGAGAAAAGTAGTGGCAGAATTATTGAGATATGATTGCCAAGATGGAAGGACATAAGCTGAAAGATGAAATCATCCAACTAACGTGAATACATGCACAACTGGAGTCCAGATAACTACAGTGAACACATACACATGCAAAGCTTTAGAGTGCTGCAAGTCGACTGAATTTCAATGATGCAAGTTCACAGAGATTGAGTTTCAATAGATTAAAACCAGAAATACCTTCTGTATCATTTCAATGATCTGGGGCATGTGATCAGATACACGTGGTTGATTAGTAGGAGGCAGGCACTGAAGGTCAGCCATATCAACAAGAAACTCGTCGCAAAACCGAGCACTCAAGCTTATAGGATCCTCTCCCAACTCACTTGCTCTTCGGATTATCTATAGAATTAAAAACTGTTCATTTCAGATTGATCATGAACTATAATTGTTTGTGTTGCATGCATGTCAAAAAGAAAAGAAAGAGCTAAAATTGAAATAGATGAGCAGAGTGCAAAAAGCGCTACAACCATCAGGAAAGAGCACCACATTCATGATATCCTCAAACTGCATTTGAGTTAGGAACATCAGGAAAAGAACATGGTTTAGTTAAAGTGTGCAGACCCATGATGTACATGCTGGATCATGATTCACCCATAGATAGTTGATGCGACATTATTACAAGTTTACAACTGAAAACTGTAAGTAGATTTCCATAGCTTTACTTTTCAATGATATTAATGTGTTGCCACTTCAGAACCATCTCAAATGAGAAATGAACTATGGAGAGTAGAGAAAAGGGTAAGGAAGTTGTTTTGTCTAAAAGTGTTGGTAAGTCATACAACTGCATTTACAAATAAGTCCAGGCCTGAAAACCTTCACTGGCTCCATATTGTATGATTTCTATGATCAGAAACCACTTATATAAGAAAGGAGAGTCACATGATAGGGATCTGCAGACCAGTGGAGCACGTTTCATGAGCTATGTTTTATCATATGAATTCACAGACCCAGCAAAGAGAACATTGAGCAATCAGCAATTAACTCCCACAGTTTACAAATCTGAATGAGAGGCAAAATATGGAACTATTTCTGCATCTCTTATCCTCTCTCTATTAGACGTCTCATTTATATGACAGACCAAAAACATGAAGGAAACAATGAAGTGACAACAGATGCATACTCTGGCCAGTAGAGGGAGAACATAAGTCAACGTTACAGCTCAGCAGAAGTCCCTCCCTCCCTAAAACGATTTTGACATAGGCATGGCCTACAAAGGTGAGTCACGATGATTGCAAGCATCATTTGAAACTGAACTAATCAAGCTACTCAGTTTGGCTACACATGTTAGAAGGATGACTACCTGGGAGACTAGCTGCATATGTCAAGATACACAAGTTTGAGACGCAGAATTCCTCACACATCCAGGGAAAACTGGAAAAGCTTACATGTTGGATTCAGGAAGAATACCAGGTGTACTATCCAAGAATTCATGTTCTTTTTTCTCTTGAATCGGTGAAAGATGGCTACTATTTATGTTTCCTAATTATATCTAGAATCAGTTACCCAATCGATTCTTCAAATCTCAAAAGTGATACATTGAGCATGGCCTAACTACTAAGTATTAGGGTCCATGTAGTCAACTATTGTTGAATGTAAGGAAGATTTCCAAAATAGTACAAGATCAAAAGTAGCACCTTTGATGTCATTACAGTTACCTTTAATGTCATTACAGTTACCTTTAATGTCATCCTTGATAAGAAAAAGTCAGATTTAGTCATAGATCCATTTGTAGAACCTCTATAGTTAAAGTTAAGAACCACTTAATCAAACACATGATTTACTCAGTTCGCCCTTCAGTTTCTTCTTGCAGCTTATTATATTAGAAGATATCCACAATTACAAGTCAAAAGACTATGATACTAAATTTCTAATACTTCTACATTAAAAATACGATTTGAAAGACATAAATAGGAGGCAGTTGGAGCGGTATAGCTTGGATAGTCATGACGTAAATTGGGACTACAAAAGCGTATAACATGAGATCTTGTGCTTCCAGATAGAAGCCTGGTTTGGTCAGGCAGGAGGAGTCAAGATCATTGGTGTGTTAAAGTTATAATACCAGGAACATGGTTGGGTGTGCAAAGAGACACAACACAAGAACATCCCAATACAATAACAACAACTAAGTCTTTTCTCATACTAGATGGGGTCGGCCACATAGATTCATTATTTCCATAGAGCTTGATCATGAGCTATATTAATAGTTAATTCAAAAAGCTAGATCATTCTTTATTGGTTCTTTCCAACACTTTTGGGTCTTCATCTTTCTCTTTTAACATTTTCACCATCTAGTTTCTCACACCTTTTTCCTAGAGCTTTATGTGGTTACCTTTCAATGTATCTAAGCCATCTTAAATGATTTTCTCTAATTTTGTCATCTATTGGTTCCACTCCCAATTTGTCTATATTAACTTCATTACAAATACAGTTTTTCCTTGTGTAATCACATCCATCTCAACATCTTCATTTCTGCCACGTAAATTTATCAACATGTAGATGATTAACTACCTAACACTCAACACCATATAACATAATGGGTCTAATTGTTGCTTTATAAAATTTATATCTTAACTTTAATGGTAGCTTCTTATCACATAGAATACCTAATGCACCTCTCCATCTTAACCACCTTGCATTAATTTTATACGTGATATCTCCATTAATTTTTTCACCTAAGTACTTAAAACTTTCCCTTTAAGGGATACAATGTGTGCCAATCTTAATTTTCATGTCATTTGTACCAAGAAGATCCCAATAACGTTAACAAATTTTACAACCATGAATTAAGAAAACTTACTATAAACATCTTATTCAGTAAATTCAAATTCAGAAAGATTTGTTTTCAGCTCACAATCATGTCAGCACGAATCACAGAGGAAATACCACATCTCGTATGAAATAGCAAAGATGATCTCCTCAGAGTGAAGACTCTCAAACAAACTTATATTGAGCAACATCTTGTACTTCCAACAAATTTCACTTGCCCTGACTGTCCTGGCTAAAAGTTCAGCAACTCCGCTAAGTTAACCATAGTGGCTGTTGCATGCAAGAAGGGTGAAAATTTTCTATTCTGTTTCCTTTGCATAGAGCTCCAGCATTGCCAGTCCCAGGGCCAGATCACAAAGGAGGTGGCGTGTGTTATCTAGCCGATGGTCTGTGCTCAACTCAGTCGGATCTTTTTACCAGAACTTATGAATCAGCATCACACTTAGTGTGGTAAAAGACTTGATTTTGGTTTTGATTTCTTTTGCATAGAAGCTCATGATGAACAAACCTGCAACTGCTGCTCTTGCACTAAAAAGGAAAAGGAGAAATAGGAAATAATTCACTTACCTTGTCATCCACATCCGTGAAATTACGCACATACTGTACTTCATAGCCTAAATGTCTCAGATATCTGCTCATCGCCAAATAATAAATAAGATTCAGTTAAACTCCAACTATTAACCACGACAACAAACAAGGCGACAATTGCAGTAAACAAGACAGCAAGGACTTCACCAAAATATAATCTTAATGATACATAGATAATTGGATACGAAATCCAAATGAATGCTCTAACGAGATACTTCCAATCTTCACAAACCAGAGCTGTTTAAAGATAAACTAGCAGCGACTCCGATGAATACTACTCATCATTTCATTAGAAGGAAATCCATGAAACAGAACACCCACCGGAATTAGACTACAGTAAACATTACGACCACGACATTGGTTTCAACAAACCAAATCCAGAGAATATCAATCAATATCTTACGAGAACTGCACAGATATCCCTCGATCGCCGAATTTCGAAAAGTAGTCAAATCAACAGAGAAAAAAACACCGAAAAAGCACCGGAAACCCCAGAAAAAACAAGGATTACCGCCACTCGATCCGCAAAAACACCAGAAAGAAAGAGAATTGTGGGATTTTGAGGGTGCAGAAGAAGGTAAAACCTGTATAAGACGTCGAAGGCGACGTAGACGCGGGCGTGTCCAATGTGGCTAAGATCGTAGGCTGTGACGCCGCAGACGTACATGCCGACCTTGCCTGGAATCCTAGGGCGGAAGGGCTCCTTCTGCTTCGTCATCGTATTGTAGAGCTGAAACTCCGTTCCCTCCATCTTTCCACTTCCCGTTGCTATCGCGTCGTCTCCACGCAGAACAGGAAGAGGGAAAGCTGGGACGCGCCTGCGGAATCTAACTGCTCTCTGCTCTCCCCCGACGAGGGAATCACTAAAGGCAGGCTGTGTTTCTATACGACGAAGCAACGAAAATGTCGATACTTTATCGCGAAAAGTCAATGATGTTAACGCGATAAAATCATATTAGTCAATTTTTTTCTTTTCCTTCTAAAATTTTATGCTTCTAAAATTTGTCTCGTTAGAGTTTTTGCTAAATTTGGATTTACTAATTTTCTTTTTCATTGATGTCTAAAATATTTGAAAGATTTCTGGCCATTGCATGGACTCAAAAGCATCTTCAAGTTAAAGGTCAAGACTTCGATACGGGCAGGTGTGCAGATCTTGGTAGGGTTCTGCCTGATCTCGACTTGAAAAATGATGCATATGAAAACTAGAACTTGGATCATTGCACTCCTCTAGGACCCAAATAACTCGATTTTTCACCAATAGATCGAGCTCATGCATTCGTGTGGAAAATGGATCAGTTGGTTTGTTGTTTCTAAAGAACCACTAGGGTGTTTAACTATAAACCTCGCCTTCAAACAGATTGGTTTAACATTTTATACCCAAGACTCGATCCATCTTTAAAATGGGCTGTGGGTCGGAATCTTAGCACCGGACCTGAGCTCACAATAAGTACGGTATTTTACTCACAATTTTGAAAACTTGGAAATTTTCACTTGATTTGTTGTGTTATTTACTCTTTTTAACGCTTAAAAGATCTTATGATTAACTGCTTGTATGTATAGATTTAGTGAAGGCGTTGACTTGTTATCTTTTAAAATAATGGGACCTGAAATCGTAATATGAAAAATTGAATGCCGTTTAATGTCAGTATAAATAGTAGGCAGTTCGTCTAGTCTAGTCTTCAATAGTTGGAATTTAATTAACGAGAAATGGATCTGGGTCTGGACACTGGACCAACTGAAGTATGGCCTACTAAACAATGGTTTCATCCTAAAGGTCCATTTAGTATGAAGGTACACTTGGCGTGATCTAACTAATATCTTGGAAAAAAAGAGGAAATTTTATTTCCAGTAAAAGAAAAATCAATACCCGGTTTTTTATGGATCGGACCAGCATCTATGTGGGTCTCAGTGGATCCAAACATGGCCCAACCGTTGACAGGTCACATTGATGAAACACAAGAAGTTACTTTAATAACGCCATAAATGCTTTTGCTCATAAACGCATATAAATTGCATTTACAGCAAGGTTTGCTTAGATACTCTAATAGAAAGCATATAAAAATGGGCATTTATATGGGCGCCAAAACGGGCATACTTTGGGTCTCAACAAGGGGAGCTGTGTTATAAAATTACACTGGTTATCTTTTCTCCATAGAGGGAAAGAGGATCATGATACCAATGCTGCAATTGGAATAGGCAACTTCTTTTGGTCCTCGCATTTACAATAGGGTAATATGGTAATTTAAACTACCCCTTCTATCCTACTTTTTTTTTTGTTGAATCATATTCACTGGTATCTGGAAGCGCCAAAGAATCCCGATTAATCCGATTCAAGGCGGGTCATCTCACAATGGGGATAAAGTTCCCCCAACACAAGCTTTGTCCGTCCACAAGACCAGAACTCGAGACCTTTGAGATGTGTTTGGTATAAGGTTCTATAAGAACTCAACTTTGATTTTTGGTGTTGGTAGTTCCAAGTTTCACTGTGCATCAAACCTCAAACCCATCGCTCGTAATGGACTATTGTTCCATAAGTTTAATTTGAGTTAAAAACGTTGACATCAGTAGAGAGGTATCAGAGGCTTTTTACAAAACCCAAATGCCTCCTCTCTTGTAGTGCTATCTCGCTTTGCACAAAAATTCATGAATCAAACACAGTTCCAAGCAAGTCTATGTGGGTCTAGGGCTGCAATTTCAGTACCAAGGGAACAAGTGCTGAACCCCTTGAACCAACCAAGCCTTGATCCTGCTATCCTACTTTTCTTTGTCAAACAAGAGGATACATTTTGATTCCTTTCCTTTTCTACCAGGGGAAAAGAAACCAAGCACAACCTACTGGAGGTGAGTGCCCATAGCTTGTTTGCTTGTTATGGGCATAGAGCCTGTCACAAGCTTAAGCCTAGGCCATCAGGGGAATGGTCTGGGTCTCCAAGCGTTTTTGTGTTGGGTGGATCAAGTACAAAACTTTAGGTGGTGGTTCTATGCCTGCCGCATCGACCATATCTTTCATTTACGGAAGCCAGTGTCTCGATTCGTATGTACAAGACGGGATGTAGTTCTTAGTATTCTTAGGAGAATTCTCATTCCCAAGAATTTATCCGAACACACCCTTAATTTCGTGCTTTGGGTCAGCTTTTAAAGCTTTATGAGCTCCAGATGAGTAAGAACGCACCTAATATGCCATGTTCGTTTTGTATATGGTCCATTGAGCAACATATGGCTACTTCTTTCCACCATCTGTTTGTTTAAATACTTTGCGAATGATCACTTTAGATAGCATCCTCAACATGACCTTGGTCCTTTGTTGTCGTGCTGCAAAGGATGAAATTATAAAATTGAAACCCAGTGAGTGGTGACTCCATTAACATCCGTTAGTGGATCACAGATGTATAAAAATGAAGTATAATATCCTTGTGATCACCAAAATCAAGTACCTTTTTCAGTATAAAGCCAGCAAAAGGTGAGTTAGCTAGTGAGAAGGAGAAGAAATATGGCAACCTATGGCAAATTCATCTTCTTTATTGTAATCCTGTTGATTCTGAATATGTGTATGGACATGGTGAAAGCAACTAATGAATGTGGGAGGACTCCTGTTGATGCAGAGGTTTTGAAGATGGTACCTTGTGTCAGTGCTGCACACGACGAGAATTCTCGAGTTAGCAATGCCTGTTGCTTTCAGGTGAAGCAATTGGGACAAAATCCTCCATGCCTGTGTGCAGTAATGCTGTCACCTACAGCACGAAGTGCCGGAGTCCAACCAGAGATTGCAATCACCATTCCTAAACGCTGCAATTTAGCTGATAGGCCCATTGGATACAAATGTGGAGGTCCGTTCTGAAGGACTTTTCTTTCTTTTCTGGCAAATAAACAGCACCTTCTGGTTGTCGATTGTTAGGCCCATCAGATGCTTGAACTAACTCACGAACTTGATCATCCTTCAAATGGTGGCCAGTGCATGCCAATATAGCAAACCTAATGGTTAGTCTAGGCATGAGCGTTTCCATGATAGCAATTTGCTTGGTTCAGGCAATACATTAGCTCTTTTGAAGAAATGCATATATATTTATGCTTCGCAATTTTAATGTAGCGTTACTTGTATTAACTTGTTTGATGTGTTGTTTTCATTCTTTCGCAGCATATACTTTGCCTTGATACGAGGGTTAAACAGAGTCTTCACAGCCTTGTGATGTCCACATTGTATCTCTGATCTGAGTTTAGCAAGCCTCTTTCTGCTTCACGTCCAAACATGGAAGCAGACGTTATTGGCAGTAACCACCCACAATAAAAGATTATATGTGTGTGTGTGTTTCTTTGTGTGTTTCCTGCTGGACTTCATGTATGGTTTTGCCTTTGGATTTACCCATAAATAAATATGTCAAATAAGAATCAACATCTTATTTATCTGATTTGTGCAAGGAGTTATCGAAACGAATATATGGTATTTGGTACAATTTATTTTTTGTTTTTTAAGTATTAAATATCATCTGATGACCTTCCCCACTGAAGCTTATGCTACAGCTGAAAGAGAAAAACAAAGAGCAGAAGCAAGGTCAGGGTGACAATCTACATATTCTTTACATGACATCCGATGGAAGCTTGATCTTAGGGGTGACAAAAGCGCCAAGCTCCTTTTTTGGGTGCCCATATTTTACCATATCGAAGATGCTGTCAATATGAATGATATCATGCAACACATGATATGTCACAACACCAGTATAGATAGCAGATGTTGAACCCAAACCGAAATATCTAGCACGAATTCAATTGTAGTCATAACCTGTGCATAAAGAAAAAGAGACCATGTTTTGCTAACGAAAAAAAGAATAACACAGGAGAAAAGAACATCGTATAAACACCCTGAATCGAGCATTTTCAGATGTCTGAGGTAGGTCAAGTTCTAACACCATATTCAGGACATCAGTGGTAACACATGAAGCAAGAAAAATTCTAAATATACAAGCAAAAAAATTATGTTTTACAGGGAAGCTTGGTGAAGGAGGTTTTCCATCCAAACAGCACAGAGCTGCGATCTGGAATTTTAGCTAGTAAATTGAGATGCATAAAAGAAGTTAAAACAAAAGGTACAATTAAGTGACTCTCAACTGATAAACATACCTTGATCTCATCTTCGAGCAACTCACCATGAACCGAGTTCCAGAATGCATTTTGGTACTCTTACAGTTTAAATGGACCTATTCCCAAACTGCTGTCTTTGAAGTCATGATTCACAAACAATGATATGGAGAAAAAGAACCTCTCTCTCTCTCTCTCTCTCTTCCAATGATGCGTTACTCCAAATTGAACTCACAAAAGCAATCGGGCAGAGCATATCCCCTTCCCATGGCAAAATCATCCCTGTGGACATTCCACAAAGTTTGAGCCAGCTCCTCCTCATTGATCCCCTTTG
Organism: Brasenia schreberi; assembly: GCA_036023115.1. Taxonomy (NCBI): domain Eukaryota; kingdom Viridiplantae; phylum Streptophyta; class Magnoliopsida; order Nymphaeales; family Cabombaceae; genus Brasenia; species Brasenia schreberi. The sequence continues at coordinate 18,647,325 of JAYKKT010000060.1, read as the reverse complement.
CAGTAGCTTCTGCAAACGCCTTCCGATTCAAGAAGACTGTTTTTGGCTTCCCATTCAGTGCTCGCATTGCAGAGACCATCTTATCCATGTTACCAAAGTATGTAGCCACATAAGCTTCACTGTTGATCGAGATGAAATAATCAAGTGCAGCTTTAGTATTCCCATGCATGCTTCGGAAATCTGCATCATGAAGAAGTGAAGATTTCATGTACACGTTAGTGTACGCACTCTTCAGGCCCTCAATTTCTAATAAACCATCACCAGCAGCCAGATAAATGGGTGTATCTTTTGGTATGCCCAAGGACTGCAAGACAAAAGTCGTCTCCTTAGGAGTAAGTGGGCACTTTCCACGATTTCTCCAAATGTGTGCAGTCTCGCCTGTCCATGGCTTTCTATCACCACGCACATCATCAATGGCTTGCATTGATGCTGGAGAAAGACCATGATACTCGCACTGGCTATAGGCTACCATGTCAGGCTCAAACCTAAGGTGGAGAGAAAGAAAAGATTTCGGCAAAGCCCTCATCAGCTGCAATCCTTTATCTTCCAAGTGTTTCTTGAGCTTCAGTGCCTTGAAACAAGCTTGACAGAATGCAGATCTTGCGTATGCAGGGTACCTGCCACATTAGACATATTGATTGGTCTATTTCTCAAATAACAAAAGCCTAAAGTGGTGCGATTCAAATCAGTAAAACAGACTCAGCCATTGAACTAGGGAGTTAAACGTTTATGAACACTTGGTTGAGGGGTAATTTACACTAGTCTCTAGTGTCACAAATAAGGTCAGCAAGCCTGGTAAGGATCTATTTTTTCTACACATAGCTCACAAAGGAATGAACTTCATAGCAAAATGCACAAAACCTTCAGAGTAAATCTGCTGAAGAACTTCAGAAAATATTACATGCACGATGAACTATAAAACACCATCACTTGTTACAAAGACATGAGATTGTTTCTACTGATTGATTGTCCACAATTATGAGACAAGTTGGAAAAAGTCATTAAGAAAAAAAGTTATCATTTGTAACTTGAGACATTCATAAAATATTAGGACAACCTTTGTAAAATAAAAAAAGAAAGGCAAGTCATTGAATCAATGAGAAGTCATAAGACAACAAAAAACAACTTTGTTTCAATGTATTCACGAAATTCATCTTTCACAAATCATCATTTAGTAGCATATGATATAAAATGAAAACAAATAGTCAGCATAGATGAATGCAAACATTAACATCCTAGAAGGCCTAAGAAGAAACTAGTGGCTCCTAAGGAAAAAAATATTGATCACCTACATGTCCCTTCTTTGGCTCATAGAAGGTGTGATGGAAATAAAACGGTGCTTTCTGAGAAAGGGAAGAAGATACTCAATGTAGTCAAACTGCCCTTTATGCTTGCTACAATCCACTCTAACAGGTTCCTTTGATTCAAGATCTCTTGGTAGCCCTTTGATAACTTCTACATATCCTTTCATCAGATGAATGAAATAGCCAACATCAAATATATCTGCAAAGCCACTGAAAAACAGCAACTATTAATGTACTTCCGGAAAATGGACAATACTGAACTTGTATGTCTAAATGGTCACTACTATCATGTTACAAAAGCTTAGCTATACTACGAACTGGTATGTCAACATCACACGTAAAATTACTAGGCCAGGAGTTGTATATATCTTCGTTTTAAGGGTAGGAGCCAAAAATGGTATTAGTTAGGCCAATTGCAATTACATGGTTCCACTCAGACATGTTCTGAAACAAGCTACTGAATCGAATCATATGACTCTACAGAGGAGCATGAGCACATCGATAAGGAAGGTATTCAAGCTTCCAAACTGAAGTCTTACACAGAGACAACAAGCGAAGCATGAACAAACTTTGCAAAAATAAGATGTCAACAAACGTATAATGAACTGTAAATTATATCTTACAATCAGTTACAATTTTGAAAAAACTAATATAAGAGAGAGTTAACAGGTAGCAGCATGATGAATCATCACTAAAATCCTCTATCAAATGCTAGCGTAGCCAAAACTGATCGTAGAAAGTTCAGAAGACCAGATGTTTGAAAGTTCCCATCTGCTTCAAAGTGCATTGCAGTTGAGTTAGTGTAAGATAAGTTGTAAAAATCATCATTCACAAGGGAAAAGTACACAAGTTCTATAGATATTAACTATTAAATGCATGATCGTATCATTAAAAGGGGAACTTCCGGTTTCTTGAAATGAAGTAGAGAACATGCCATCTCAACAAGGTTCCTGATTGAAAACAGCAAAAAGTTGTTCATTGACACCAGGGATCCGTTATACGAAAAAACAGTCATAGAGGTTAAGAGAGGGGCAATACCTTGTCTCATTCCAGTAGGCAGCAGCCTCGAACTTTGGCAAAACCAGAGTTGCATTTAGCAACCGGGCAATACCCACACCATCGCAAAACTACACATTTCAGTGTACATCACAGAAGAATCAGTGCATAGTGGAAACTAGATTACCTTTATGTAACCATAGAAATTTAAAAGGGAACACCCACATGAACAGAGGAAACAAGTTGAGTTCATACATCACGTTTCATCTGATTAAGACCACCGTAACAATCCACTCTTATGTAACCATTGGTCTCTTCAGGTAAAGCTGCATTGTTGTAAGGCACATCACATTCAAATTAATCCAAGATAAACTCAAAATCATAAAAGGAAAAGAGGTTTTAAGGTGTTTCATGCTCAACCTAGTAAGGGGCCATTCTTCCACCACTCACAAGGCTTCCATTCTACAAGACGACGGACATCCCATATGGTTGATTTCCTCTTGATAGAGACGAAACTACCAAAGGCGAACAAGCCCACAAAGAGAATGAGGAACAATCAGAGAGTTATAATCACAAAAAATGCGTCAGATCCGTACTTGGTGGTCTTAGAAGGGGAAGATGGCAATACAAGGATGACGAACAATATGATCAGAGAAAGAAACAGAACCACAGTGAGTGATTGCCTAATAAAAGCCACCATGGGCATACCACTGTCGATCTTTCTCGACTCTTCAGCGCTAATCTGTACACGAACCGGAATAACAAGACACCATAAAAAATATGTACAGATCTACGAATTCCAAGCATTACATATAGAAACTGAAGTCGTTTGACCTAAATTTAATTGTTTAAGGAGAAGATCTCATGAGTTTACCCCTCGTTAATTTCCAACTCCGTGGATTCTAAGAGCCAATAGAGCAATATCTCGTCGTAAATGTGGATCTCTCAGAAATTCTATGTGATACTTCTCAGAGCGACTGAAACCTTACCGAGAAAACTCTGTTCCTAGCCGCCTTCTTAAAGTTAATCGGATAGTGCTGGCAATTTTGGACCCGACCCGAAATCCGTGTCTTGGTTGGGGCTTAGGTACCCCGTGTCGGCCGGAAGCAACCTGACAAAGTCATCGATGCCCCCAAACACAACCCAATTGTACACACGTGTGTAGTATAATATTACGGTCCGACTGTCCGTTCATATATATAAATGATCGATCCTCACTGCTGCTGCTACTCAGTCACATTCACTAATTACTTTTTAGTGATAAAAATATAATAAAATTGTCTTTTATAACTTTTGAAATATTTTTATTATTTTTAAAATTACACTCATACTCTGAAAGAATAAAGAATGGACATGAGTACTGAGCAGTTTTCTTATATATATTATAAATAGTATATATAGTACATACAATCAGACTCAAACTCTAAGAACCTTTGTGTCTTGTTCGATCCGCACAACTTATTTAAAGAATATTGTTGATTATTGGGAAAAAGAATAATTTTTACCAAATAAATTAATCTAATATTATGCAGTTACGTAAATTATGTATAAACTATTAAATTAACTAAATAAATTTTGTTACATGGACCAGTTAAGTACAAAAGTATAATGACATTTTAATTCAAATCTCCATCATTAATTATGCTAATTAAAAGATATAGATATTTCAATAAATTTGAACATAGATAAGATTTAAAAGATTACCAATATATATAAAGGCTTCTTCCCCCGAAATCCTCAAAGAAAAAGTTAATCACGTGTAGAGATTGCTCATCTCTTTTTCCTGATATTCCCAAACTAATAGCCATCATATAAGGCTGAAAACGTTGAGTCCAAGTTGCCGCAGGGCTTATAAAACAACCCAACGTTCAAACCATGATTAAGTAAGGCACTCCATATAATCTTTTGAAAAAATAATTGTGCTCGATCTTACCTTATGTGTATGTGTGTGTGTGTGTGTGTGAGAGAGAGAGAGAGAGAGAGAGAGAGAGACTTTTGCTCATCTCACGGCTGGCAAAATAAGTTTCTGAACACGAACTTCTTTACTTCTACTTAGACACCGAAAAGTTGAGAGGGTTGCGAGTGTTTGAGCTCACTTTTGACGACAACATTTATGCAAGACAACTCGTGTGAATGAAACTTTCGGATTGTGTAAGCAACCAACTAGTCAACCAAGCACAGACATAAATGGGTTTAGTTAGCCTGCTTAGATACTTCCAACTAAACCACCTAATGAACCAAGTCTTAACATGAATGGACAGATTATCTCATTTCACAGCCCCACCACCATATCTGTGCATAAAAAGATGGAGGCTCAACAAGTTGATCATGCTTTTTAAGTCCTTGGTTGCAATTTGCCATCCTTTTCAGCTGGTTGCTGACCTCCATTACCATTTCTATATGTTGACGAAGACTGTGAAATTCTGCAATATCAAAGAGAATCTGATACTATGCCATTGATAAAGGAAAACTGTTAGTAGAAGGCTTCTACAATCTGGTTGCATTAGAACTGTGATATATTCCATGCAATTTAATTATCCATACGAGTAACATGCTGAGCAGATGCTCTTAACAATCACATCAAAACAATTATGTTCTCGATCGGTGACGAAAGGGCAAGTGTGCACATATTATAACTATTCAAGTAGGAATTAATATAGTTCTTCTTTTTCAATAGAAAAGGCCCATTTGATCTAAAGGGACCAGAATCATTGATTAGCCAAAATTATAAAAATAAGTTGTCAATCAGTCTGATTTGGACTTTTCCCATTCTTTCATGCATCATTTCCAATTTTAGATATATGGGATCCAAATCAAGAATGAAAGAACTTTACAGTATGAAAGCAACACCCATTTGATTGACTTTCATGGACCAACTTGATTAGCATAACCAACCAACGGACAACAGTCCAGAACACAATTTTCGCCCAAATTTTAAAGCAACAACAATAAATTGTTTGGATGGTTTACTCCCCACAGTATGACGGAGAGAGATGGTCTCTCACACCTATACGTGTTTTGATGTGTCTTTGAGTACGCATCTGTATTTATGTTTACTATTTATTTATTTTTCTCTCTCTCTCTCAACATATATATAGACATACATACATATATATTACCGTAGTATCCAGCTAAAGTTCAAATACATTTATGAGGAAACTTGAATTTCTCGTGAAATAGTTCCCACCAACTTTTGTGCTGTAATTTTTTTTTTGTCATGGACCTTGAAAAAGTATATTTGCGGCCTTTTTCCGCAAGTAATGGAAAGAATAAGGAATCTTCAAGAAATAATTTTCGTCGTAATGGTTAAGTTTCGAGTTGTGGTCTTACGTGAAGAGCATCCACATTGCTCTAATCCACATGGTAGCAAGCTGGGCCGTAGTATGTTACTCTGTATCTTCAACAAACTAAGCCTTATCACATCGATATGGCACCAAGTTTCAGACCTGGCGGTCACTGACTTAACTCTCTCTCTCTCTCTCTCTGTGATGTGTGTATTACTATATTTAGTTCCAAGCAAAGTTTGCTAAACCAAGCAAGCAATATTCGACTGGCATGGATCCCATTTGGAGCGATGCTGTTTCTTGGTTCTCGAATTATTTTATTATCTGAGCCCGGCCATGGTCCGGATCTGATGAGTGGGGTAAGGTGGGTCTCCTCGAGGAACTCAAAAGAACCGACTTTTGGCATGGTCCAGTCTAGCTCGTCACTCTCAAAATCCAAAGTCCCGGAGCGGCCTATACTATTAATCAATTAGTATATATGAAACGTGCCAATTTAAGGGCAATATTTATTCTCTTGATTTTTTAGTCTATTCTATTCTATGCTCTTTTCTGAAGAGCATCCTTGTAGACGAGGTCAAAAGCGAAAACTGACCAACCTGCACTTTTCCTCCTGTCACCAAGAAGGACAGCAACGCTCCCTCGTTTAAAAATTAAAGAACTTTTGGTGACTAGTTTATGTTTAACACACCAAAAGTTCCATCACTATATCATATAGAGTTGCCGTCAAAGCATGAAGTCCTAAGGAATTTGTGGATGAGAAAGATTTTGGTGACTCGTGTTTATCCTCCTCAAATCTAGAGAGAGAGACTGGGGGGTTGGACGGAGTCGGTAAATCAATCCAGTGATCTCAATTACGGAAGCTCCTAGCTGTAATGGAGTAGAGAAGATCTGTCTTCACTAATCAGACAATTTTTATGTAGCTGTTAAAGAAACATTCAAGATTGATCACCATTCTAGACAGAATTTAAAGGGACTGCCTTTATTACTTCAGAACACCCATTGCCATTGATTACAAAATTTAAAGGGCCAAAACACCATCTCTATCTGCCGCTACCCAACACGAAAAGGCAATGCACAATAATCAAGTGCGGACTTCTCTTTCCGCTCTTATTACCAAGAGAAACTGGACCGGAGAGGTGAGGCTTAGTCACACTGCGGACAGCATCAAGCCTGAGAATATTTTTTTTCTTATGGAATTCGAACCCTTGACTGCCCATCTACTAACCACTCTTTGCTCTTCATTACTGTAACACCTTATCGAAAATCAAACGAAAAGCATTCTTAAGAGAAACCAATTGATTTGATAGTTGCTAGCGCAGCTAGAAGCTGCTAAATAAATGTATTACTGCCAAATTAGCCTAAAGAAATCTTAGGAGTTTCTAAAATGGAACCTAACTAATGGTACGCATCAGATTTCTATCAAATAAAAAATATTGTGGTTTAGGTTATATGTGGACACGTGCTTGTCGGTGTGCATTTGTTCATGTGTGCACAAGCCATGTACTATCTCTTAAGCAATTCTTAATACAAGATCAATTATGTCGCTGAGTGTTTTAAAAGGAACCTCTACTTCTAGCTAGATTCTATTGGTCAAATTCATGTTTATGAAGAACTTCTAAAATTCTTCCGTTAATCTAGCTATGGGAGGTTCCCAGCTCCAAAATAAAGCATATTAAATTAACCATAGGTTTACATGAAGAGACTTATACAAATTTGGCAGTCGTGGATGGATATGTTTGTGAAGCAATTATTATGTGAACATTTAATCGTTTTGATGTTTGACAGTTGACTGTACTCTCATAACGACAAGCAAGGCTTTCATACTGTCGCGGATTCAGAAATTTGTTTTTGGGTGAGAAGAACTTCAGGTACGAGTAAAGCATGCTTGAATTATTATTATTTTAAAATTTAAATACTTAATTTAAATTTTCCCGAATTTCGGGTGGAACGATCCACCAGCGCTTCAATACATGCACGTAAAAGCAACGGAAGACGGTTCACCCAACTTCTGCTTTCACATCAAGATGTATGTGGTAGAGTTGACTACCTTTAGGATTGGTTAATATATAAAAATAAGTCAAAATAAAGCAACAAAACTTGTTCTCGAGTCCTAGCAGACGTTGCATGGATTTCAAACCCACTAACGTCTATCAATAACTGACGGCGGAAATACTTTAAAACTTTAAAATAATAACACATAAGCTGTCGTCACGAATTGACACTTTCAAACCCATAGGTTTTATCCAAAGAACATTTGGAAAACTATTTAAAATAAAATTATTTAGAAGAATAAAACATAAAATAACTCATCTTTATGTTAGCTATATAAAATTATATGTTAAGCGTATTAAATGTTCAATTATATATATATATATATATATATATATATATATATATATATATATATATATATATATATATATCTTACCCTATGCTAAAACACTATGAATCAACATTGCATAAACTATGAAATCAAGTTAACTGTAACATTTGAACTCCAGCCTTTGATCTGGTGACTCACTTGGAAATAAATCCTGGATTTTTTGAAAATTTGCATCTGGATGCAATGGTCAAAGAGCCCAACTTCATACTAGTGATTCGTGCAAATCTTTCCATATCTAATCTGCCCCACTTCTCTCAAAGTTATATCATCAGGTCATCATCATCATGGACTTTTAAGGTTGGCCAAGAGATATCCACACAGTTCGGCATTGAAGAGAGATTAAGAATGAATGAAGGTTGTCATAAAAAGACGGAAAACTAGTTAAAGTAGGGGTAGGGCATCGACTTATAAATAGAAAGCAGCGTGATTCCTTTCTCATACCCGCAAACTAAAACTCCACCATCACCAGCTACCTTTACTCTCTCTTCTCCTGGCGTCAATGTATTAAACAAAGCAGCAAATCTTGCGGCAGGGTTTACGATGGAGTCCAGAGAAGAAGGCAGTGGAGATAAAGAGAAGAGGGTTCATGATTCGTCTGTTGATTACAAGGGGAGAATCCCTCTCAGGGCCTCTACTGGAGGATGGAAAGCTGCACTCTTTATTATTGGTAGTTCTTGCCTTGCCTCGAAATTTCCCTTTAAATTCTGTTGTTCAATGTATGTCTTCGATTTCCTTGTGCATTGTTGCAACTCTTAGTTAATCAAATTCATTTCTTATTTTATGTTTAAAGGGATTGAGTTCTCGGAGAGGCTAAGTTACTACGGTATAGCTTCAAACCTCATTATATACCTGACCAACGTGCTTCAAGAAGATGTCAAAACTGCAGCAAGCAACGTGAATGTTTGGGTTGGAGTCACCACTGTGGTGCCTCTTATTGGTGGTTTTCTGGCTGATGGTTATGTGGGTAGATTTTGGATGGTCCTGATTTCCTCCATAATATATATAATGGTATGTAACTCTCCTCATTTTACATACAAAAGCATGCCATATGTCGATCTGTTTTCCTTCGATCAGCACAAAGCAATTTCAAAATTTTCTGCTCAATCTTGGCTTGTAAAAATTACAATAATCAGCACTCATCTTGCTTGGCTGCTTTGATAGTCAGCATTCAATTATTTTTGCATGGTCAGACAGTTGGAAAGAATCGTGGCCTTTCTTCCTACCCATCGGTTGTCCCACTTCTAGATGCCTCTGATTCATCGATTATTCCTCCGATGATGATCAATCAAAAAGATTTGGCAGCAAATGTAGTCTCAATGTTTGAGCACCATCCGTATGTTCATTAGTATACTTGCGTATATTTATACAAAATACAATTCGAATCGGCCATCTATTCCTCCAAAAAGAGTCTTCATAAAATCTCAGAAACTGAAGACTTAATTTATTGACCATTTTATACCTTTATTTCATATAACATGCTTGACATTCTGTAAACAGGGGCTGGGTTTGCTAACTCTATCAGAATCGCTGCCATCGCTCAGGACACCAACATGCACTTCTACGAACATATGCAACAATAGGACCCACAAGCTTGTATTCTACTTGGCTCTGTACCTCATCTCTTTAGGCACAGGCGGCCACAAGCCTTCACTAGAGAGCTTTGGCGCCGATCAGTTTGAGGAAGATGATGAAGTTGAGAGGAAGAAGAAGATATCTTTCTTTAACTGGTGGTACTTTGGCGTATGCAGTGGGGTAGTGCTTGGTGTAACACTCATAGTCTACGTACAGGACTATGTGAGTTGGGGTGCTGGGTTCGGCGTGCTCACCGCCACAACAGCCGTAGCTATTGTGGTTTTGGCCATTGGGGTGCCTTATTATAGGTATAGGGTGCCCCAGGGGAGCCCATTGACCCCAATGTTGAAGGTATTGACTGCAGCCATGGCTAAGAGGAACCTGACCCTCCCTTCGGACCCATCACAGCTCTATGAACCAGTGAGCTCACCAGGACATCTGGGTAAAAGGCGCTTGCATCACACGCCCAGGATGAGGTATGCGTCTAACCTAACCTAAACTCACTTGCAGTGACATAGATTCGATAGTTTGATTTGGTTCGCTTACTAAGGGAATCATATTTGAGTTGTTTTTAGAGTGTCGTGAACTTGAGAGATTGCATGTGGACACTGGCTAGTGGTCTCACGTGTTCAAAAGAATAAAGAGCAAGACTGAAGAGTCCGCTTCCAGTGCACCGCCAAAAGTTCAAATGTGCCAACGGATCTGAACCAAATCCAAAATACAATAAATGGATGGCATGTGTCTGTATAGGCCTAAATATTAAAGTGTGACGAAGCTAGGGTTTAGTCGAGACTTAGAGACTAATTAAATGCAAACATATCCGATTTGATCCAAATCTAGCCAATAGATCTTATAAATATTGAACTAGTCCAACGTGAACCAAAGGTAAAATTGAGATCCATATCCGAATTGACCGTAATTCGTATCCTTAACCATGTTGTTGTGTTCGAAATGTACATAACATATGAACCAAGAAAAAACCAGGCCTTGCTCTTGATCAGTTTATGACACGAATTACACAACCTTAAACACGAAACTGAGCACATACTTCGACAGTTAAATTAAACCCATCACCAGTATGTGCATTCAAAGAACTATCCTCCCATTGTGATTGCAGGTTTCTTGACAAAGCAGCCATCATAGACGAAGATTCACTTTACTACTTGGACAACTCCCCACCGAACCTGAAGGCGAGTGAGTCGTGGAGACTAGCAACATTAACTCAAGTGGAGGAGACGAAGCAGCTCATCTCCATGGTGCCCATCTGGTTGTCCACCCTCGCTTTTGGCGTCTGCATCGCGCAGGGCCAGACTTTCTTCATCAAACAAGGCGGCCTGATGAATCGAACCCTCATCTCCCATCGCGTCCAGATTCCACCTGCCTCTTTGCTTGCCTTTTCTGCACTCTCTATGATCATCTTTGTCTCCATTTATGATCGACTCCTCGTCCCAACTGTCAGAAGATTCACTGGTAGATATGTCAAGGTTCTGAAAAACCATTTTTTGCAACTCATGTTTTAAATAGAAACAATTTTCAACACTGAATCAGAAGAAACACCAAAAAATAAGAAACCCTGAAATGGTTTTAATAAAAAAAATCATTATTTCATTTTTTGAAAATTCTAAATGCTACTTTGTCACCATGTCATAAATGCTTAAATATATTTGCGTCAAGGCCATGCTCGGCTAATTGAATATACTAATCTGTTAAACCATCGATATCTAAAGGTTTGGAAAATTTATTTTCAGGGGATGAGAGAGGCATCACCATTCTCCAAAGAATAGGCATCGGCATGCTTTTATGCATCGCCTGCATGGTCTCCGCTGCCTTGACCGAGAAGAAACGTAGAGACTCCACATACGCGATCAGTGTCTTCTGGTTATGTCCACAGTTCATACTCTTAGGCCTCGCAGATGTCTTCACATTAGTAGGATTGCAAGAATACTTTTATGATCAAGTATCTGACAATATGAGAAGCTTGGGAATCGCTTTCTACCTCAGTGTGGTCGGGGTTGCGAGTTTCATAAGTAGTTTCTTGATCAGCATCGTTGATTCAGTGACAAAAAAGGGAGGGAGGAAAAGTTGGTTTCAAAAGGATCTTAACAAGAGTAGGATTGATTACTTTTATTGGCTGTTGGCTGTGTTGAGTGGTTTGAATTTGTGCGTATATGTGTGGTTAGCAAAGAGGTACTCATATAAAAGCGTGGATAAAGATCAGAGACAACAGGTTGGAGACTCACTTGATGATAGTGCCAATGAGTTGAGGATCATGAGTTGAAAATTGTATCTACTACAACTAAGCTTTTCCCGTACTAGATGGAGTCAGCTTCATGGCTTCTCTGTTTTCACAAAGTTTTATGCTGGCTGTCCTAACACAATCCTCTTCTTTCAAGGATATCTCTTACCTGAGCTGTCCTAACACAATCCTCTTCTTTCAAGGATGATCTTTTACATGAGCGGAACTGAATTGAAAATTGTGTAAATTAGATAATTTTAGGAAAGTAGCAATATTCACCTGTGATTTTTAGTTACGTTTTCTCTACTCCAACGGTGGATTTCGTGAAATCTAATGTTTTGGAAATGAGAATGGCGCAGCTACATTATATCTACTAGACACAAAATATGGGTTGGCCACACATGATTTTTTTTAATGGTTAAATTATCTCAAGAAATCCATTTTTTACTTTTACACAAATAAGAAGAAAACATTAAAAAAATGTTACTATTGCTTGAATAAGCCATCATTTCCAGCATTTTCACCTGTCAGTTTATATGTCAGGCCAATTCAGCCATGCATGGGCTATGTAAACTCTATTCATTGGTTCAATTTAGATCTGTCACTGTGTGCAGATAGTTTGGCACCACTCTTTAGTTTGCTCCTGAGTCACTTTTAAGTAGTTCTCACTGTCTACATGCTTGCATGCTTAAGGAAAAGAATTATAGTTGACAAATAAGTTCGGTCGGTATGTCAAAGTGGGTCACGTTTTAAGTCATGGCCTGACATGAAGAGCAGTTTAATTTTTAAGGGGTTTCTTCATGCCAACCTAATATTTTGTTGTTACTGAAAAAACAGAATTTCTTCTTATTTAATTAGCTGGCTTCTTTTTGGAAATGTAGAAAGACGATCAAAGAAAGTTTTACTGAGAAAGTAGGAGAAACTAGATTGTGAAAATGTTAAGAGAAGTAAAAAATCACAAAAGTATTAAAAGAAAATAACAAAGAATTATCTAGCTTACGTTGCATATGATCAAGTTTTACGAAAACAAAATTCATGTAGCTGACCCATTTAATATGGGAAAAAGGCTTACTTGTTGTTGTAATTAGTTAGACTTGTTTGTCATTTAAAATAATGGTGGGAGGTCTTTACCTCCATTGTAGGCTGATCCATCTCACACCAAATTAGTTGGGGTTCTTTGCTCCTCCAGATACCGGTGGTGTACTTCACCAAGAAAAAGAGAACACAAGATCTCCAGAAAACTTGAACTTGTCTTGAGTTTTTGCATCCGTTGCAGTAACAGTGTCTAGGGTAGGCAGAATCATCGAAATTTTGACCTACTGTCGAAAGGTCAATCCTCAACCAGCTTGGTTAGGTCCATTTGGAAGTAGCCTTTTCTCTCACATTGAGGTTTGTGTGTGGAACCAGCAGAACGACGAATATCAACTGTTGTTTATTTATGCTCTTTTATTGACTATATCTCGAAATTCTTTCGATAAAAAAGACTGGCGATAAACAGTTCTTGTTTTTATTTCATATCTAAAATCATAAATTAGAAAGGTGTCTTGATGATAGAGATGAAACATATGTCAATACAAGTTAATCTGACAATAGAATCAACGTGACTTAATCGACATTTCAAGAATTCAGAGAGCATAAAACAACAACTAAGCATTTTCCATACTAAAAAGGATTGGCTTGTTTTCAAAGAGGTCCAGGCACTAATATTGTGGATAATTTACACAAAGAGCATATCTCACCTGGCTAGAGGTTTTGACTGAGAAGTTGCAGCTCATTGGTACACGCTTGGTTCGACTTCAACATACTGTTTGATGTTTGCTGCGATATTGCGCGTTGTGGGAACTAGTTTAGTTGCCTTTCGGTTCTGCTATGCTCTAAGTTGCTCTGCTTCGGTCTTGAACATTTGTTCTCGTCTACATTCTTTGAACTTTCTTCAGGGCGACCATCAGAAAGGAGGTGAGCTGGCTGGGTGTGAATCTCATGAAGGTATTCTCTCTCAGTCTGGGGCAGAAAGAGCTTTTGCTACTGGATGCATTTGGGGGAGAGGCGAGTACGTGTACGAGAGTGAATTACTACAAGAAATGCCCGAAGCTTACGTTAGGCTATGGTTGCATTCCGACCCCGGCGGCCTGACCCTACTCCTTCCGGTTGACCGAGTGAAGGGTGGCATTTGCTAGCAATATTGTTGCATTTGGTTGACTCGAACCCGTTCACCAAAAGTATTCAAAGACATCAAATTGGCTTGAATCTAATTACTTAATTAAACACTTCAAGAAAAAACCATTGAAATGAAAAGAGAAAACCTTAATGGGGTGTTTGATTATGAAGCCTGGACTTTAGAACTGAGATTTTTATTTTTGGTTACAAGAGGAGGCCGAAGCCTAACACACATTCACACATGCATCCTCTGATAGTCGAACTCTTCACCAGCAGCAACAGTTTGCCTTCGATCTAACGCCCTGGGTGCATGGAACTGGCATTTAGATTAAGAGTTGTGTGTTCTTTCTTTCTAGCATGGTTCCTTTTACAGGGTGACCATCTTAGCCTAATGTCTGGTGGCGGTCCGGTCTCAATTCATATAATGTTAGTCTTCGGCTTATCACTTTAGCAAGTCACAAATCTTACATAACTAATGAAACTCTCCCTTATTTATATCATTATTACTCCCCCAAAAAGGTATTTTTCCAACTTAACATAACGGAAACATGTCTCATAAGAGATTTCTGAACAAGGAGCCATGGCTTATTTATCATCATTATTACTCCCCCAAAAAGGTATTTTTCCAACTTAACATAACGGAAACATGTCTCATAAGAGATTTCTGAACAAGGAGCCATGGCTCTCTGGGCTAGCGGGGTCGACACAATAGAACCTTCATGAGGTCGAAGGTAACATTACAAGTTTAAATACCCGGGATGTCTAAATCTTCCTTACAAGTGTCGTTCACGATTTGATTTGATTTGATTCTAGCTTCAATCTCGAATCTAACTGCTATTTGTGGTTCTGGGTTTATGAAGAACCGAACCAAACCATAGTATGGTCAGAACCAAACAGAACTCATGGTTTCAGTTTAGTTCAGTTCTAAACCATGATTTTATTTATTTTAGGGTTTGGCTAAATGCAGAGTATTATGTCATCGTATTATTTGGATCTATGGTCCCAATTTAATATGTATATGAGATTACAAATTTTATCTTTCTAAAATTCACTAATGGACTTACTTGATGCCTGTTCACCAAAGGGGGGCAGGCTGTTCTCCAAAGGGGACCAGCCAAAATCACGCCTTTCCATTACTGTTAGGTTATGCTCAATATATTCCTAGGAATCATCATACTATATCTTCTGCCGTATTAACGTATAATTTTAACTTGAAAAAAATAAAATGGAGTAGTTTACTATTTCTTTTAAACACTTTTAAGGGTTCCTTTGATTCTTTTATACCCTTTGCCAACCCA
Organism: Brasenia schreberi; assembly: GCA_036023115.1. Classification (NCBI taxonomy): domain Eukaryota; kingdom Viridiplantae; phylum Streptophyta; class Magnoliopsida; order Nymphaeales; family Cabombaceae; genus Brasenia; species Brasenia schreberi. Next base: position 18,632,095 of record JAYKKT010000060.1, on the reverse strand, counting down.
TTTGTGACGCCTCACACGATATAAACTTTTTCACTATCCAATTTATCACACCTCATCGAGTATTTATTTGGTTCAAACCAAGTTAATTATGTCTCTCTTATGTAATTTTGCACCTTCTCATCAATGTTTCATATGGACCTCATTATGGATCTAACCATCATATATCCACCTTAACTTTTTTCTTTTTGTTACAACAAGATGGTTGAAGCCATGAATCCATGCCCTGAGAAGCTTGAGAGAGCCTTGCCAAGTGAGCTAACAAGTGCATATATCAACCTCAACTTTCATTCAGCAAATTCAAAATCAGTAACGCCAACGGGATGCTGCAAGTTGTGCCCAAAGCGTTACCTCAACGGCAGGGCACCTTGATCTCGATGGGGAGAACGATTCTCGGGGTGTACGTGTATGTGTGTTAGGCTTTCGCCTTCTTTTCTAAAAAAAAAAAGAGAAAAAAAGAAAGAGAAAATTAACAACTAAACCGAGAAAGATACGTCGTATACTGCATGCACGCACACCACAAAAAAAAGTAAGAAAAAAAGTGTGAAAATCAAGAAGGTTGCGTTAAATAACAGTTCAATGTCTCGCTATAAATGCCTCGGGTTGAGTCCAGAGCAACTTCCCCTAGGTCAAGATTTGACGCACTTCATTGGTAAATTCGTCGGCCTTTTGCTAAATAATTCCAATCCCGAAGTGTCGAATATCGTGCATCGCTCCATTCTAATATAAATGGAAACACAACGGATATATTCCCACGTGCTCCGAAGGTCCTATCTGCTCCATTCTTGATCAACAACCGGTCCAACAGTTTGAACCTCAACTGAGCCGGATTTGAAACCGGCCGGAATCCGAATTGCTCAAAGTTTTGGCCTATCCAAAAACTGCAACAAAACCAAGATCACAAACCATGCACACTCATGGGTGCATGCTATGCTTGTCTGTACATCAACCTACTAATGGTAACATAACAAGCCATCTGTTTGTGTCTCGATATGTCCGATTCGATTCAAATCAAGATAAATTCCGGTTCAGGTCATTCTTTCAAGTGATAGTAACTAGACCAGCAAGATTGGATCCCACCACGAAAAAAAATTTCTTGATCCTATAAAAATCATCTCAACCATTTCCAAACAACACAATTAAGTTGGATCCAGAGTTTGCCGTAACTTCTCATGAATCATATCTGACTCCATATGTCGGATAACTAAAATGGATTTTCACCGTTCATCATCAAATTCTGACACTAATAGGTCCCTGATATGGACCGAGTTCGGGTCAAACCTTCCCATTGACATACTTGCATATCATGGGTACAAAGTATATACCGTTTAAACAAAGTATTTGAACAAATTTTAGCACTAATTAGTTGAGCTATGATCCCAGTTTACGTCCTCATCTGGATCCCGATTCAGTGGGTTCAATCAAGACCCAAATAAACCCCCGGGAACCCACTTGACCCAACAACCTGCTACTCTAAGAACCGATGGATGTTTGACACTTTACAAATGCAAGAGTACACGAAGATGCCACATACGCGGGCTGATGAGCACGTGTCATTGAGAGGGCAAATTATCACGTTCGACGGGCCCACTTGAATGTGGACTCGTTTGGCATACATGAGCTGGCACTCCACCTTCGCTATAAAACGTCAAGGGTTCAATAACCACTACAACTTTTCTTCTGTTTGGAATCCTTGGATGGCCATGATTTTACCAACTCCTCCATTGCTGCTGCTCTGTTTTCTCCTCTCTTTATCTTCCTTTCTCCTTCCTCCTGTCAGCTCGCAGCTACCAGGTAGATGGGAACTTCTGATAGAGAACACAGGCATTTCCTCCATGCACACTGCAGTGACCCGGTTCGGCACGGTGGTCCTTTTGGACCGGACGGATATCGGCCGCACCAAGATGTTTCTCCCCGGCAGAAAATGCCGGTTCGACCCAGGAGAGCATGTTCTCAAGCGTGATTGCTTTGCCCACTCTGCTCTCTATGACCCGGTGAAGAATCGAATTCGGCCGCTGACAATTCATACCGATACTTGGTGTTCCTCCGGTCAATTCCTCCCGGACGGTACCCTGCTCCAGACTGGTGGTGACTTTGATGGCAACCGGAAGATCAGACTCTTCAAGCCATGTCCGGGAAACGAGTTCTGCGACTGGACCGAGCTCCCCGAAACCGAGCTTGAATTCGGACGGTGGTATGCTACTAACCAATTGTTACCAGATGGGAGGGTTATAATTATAGGAGGAAGAGCTGCAAATAACATCGAATTCTATCCCTCTACCGTTGGTCTTGTGCAGTTTCCCTTTCTATCAGAAGTTGAAGATGCTCAAATGGATAATTTGTATCCCTATGTGCATTTACTGCCGGACGGCCACTTGTTCATATTCGCGAACGCGAAAGCTGTACTTTACGATTACGTATCAAACCGTATTGTCCGTAGATATCCTGATTTGGAGGGTGGCCCTAGGAACTATCCCTCCGCAGGATCATCAGCGATGCTGCCTCTAACAGCCGCTGATGGTTTTGCCAAGGCAGAGATTGTTGTTTGCGGCGGGGCAGCCTATGGCGCATTCATTCAAAATGATGTCGATTCGCCGGCACACGGAACATGCGGTCGGATCGTCGCGACTGAGCCCGACGCAATGTGGGAGATGGAGTCGATGCCGTCCGGGAGAATTATGGGTGACATGGTTATGCTTCCCACCGGCGACGTGCTGATCATCAATGGTGCACAAACCGGCTCACAGGGATTCGAGAAGGCGACGAATCCAACACTGAATCCGGTGCTTTACCGGCCGGATGCGGTGCAGGGGTTGAGATTCATGACGTTGACGCCGACGACCGTGCCGCGGATGTACCACTCAACGGCAGTGCTGCTGCCGGACGGCAGAGTTCTTGTGGCGGGAAGTAATCCTCATTATTTCTATACTTTCACCGGGAATTATCCGACGGAGCTCCGGTTGGAAGCGTTCTCACCAGAATATCTATCTCCTGACCGGGCGAATTTACGGCCAGTGGTAGTTGACGCACCCACACTGGTCCGATACGGAGAGAAATTTCAGGTGGTAGTGGAGACGGCGATTCCAGTTGTGGCGGTGGTGGAGGTGAATTTGGCAAGTGCACCCTTCTCCACACACTCCTTCTCTCAGGGACAGAGATTGGTGAAGCTGGCCGTCACTCCGGTCATTCCTATGGCTTCCGGTGGGCAGAGATACACCATCTCGTGTACGGCGCCGCCCTCCCCCACGGTGGCTCCACCTAGCTTTTATATGATGTTTGCTGTCAACCAAGGGGTGCCAAGTATCGCCAGCTGGGTCCAGGTTACCCACTAAGCAAATGATCTAAAATTAAACAGCACCGTTTGATTTGATATCTTGTCACATAATTCGCTTCGGAAGCACATAAATTAATTTGGATAAACATTGTTCGATTTGAGTTTGGGATCCTTGCATGTAGTAAGTAAACTCAAATTAATATCATTCAGTGTTAGCCCACCTGGCAGGCCCCTCGACTCCACCAGACGCAGGGCATGAATTCGACTCCGAGGGCGCACATACCTGGCTTCTGCCTCCCCATTGCAACCAAATAAATAAATAAATAAATAATGCACTCGTGCTTGGCTTTGTCGTTTCCTGTCTAAGCTAGCCGAATATGAACTTATGAAGAAAGCGTGCATGTGTTTCTTTTTCTTGTGATAAAGTGTCTGCTCTGTAAAAGAAAAGTTAAATATTTCGAAAGATTTGAGATGACAGAGTTAATGAGATAACCAGCTTCTTCTTCAGCTCATGATGAGCTCGTTCATGTATGATTCATAATCTAAATAAGCCGAAGAAAAGTTGGCTTCATAAGCTTTACAAGACATACGAGACTTGGCTCGTTCGTTGTATGATTCAGTTGATTCTATGGCTGCTAAACAAGAGCTTTGAACCCCTCGTACCAGATCTATGGCTGTATTAACGCCAATATACTCACACAAGCGACTAATAAAATTTACGATTACTTGAGAAGGTAGTTGAAACATCGCCAAAAGCATATATGTGTGTGGGCTCGTGACAATTATAAGATCATCACAAATAACGACAACAACTATTCAAAAGGAGATGAAGATGAACACCCCATCAAAAACTATGCATCATTGAACGACTATAACATCACTACAAAACAAACTAGACCGTTCATAGCTCGGCTCAAATTGACTCTGCTAATTGGACTTGATCGTGTTTGGTTCATTAAAAATAATGAGCTGAATGTGAGCCAGAATGAACTAGTAAAATAAATGTCAAAACAAATGGATTCGGGTTCATATAGCCTCCTCTAGTTGAGGATACGTGATGGTTTTGTACGTTTGCGTTAAAATTTATTGCATTCAGTGCGTTTATCTAAATAGAGAGCCATGGGGAGTAAATTTTTTATTAAAACGACGAGACGCCTGAGTGGATTCGAATATGAGCTCATTAAATATCTTGTGATCTGATTGGGGTCTGCCAAACCTAATCTAGCCAATCCAAAAGAAAACAAGAAATTTAACCATGCTTTCCTGACTAACTAGATGGCTAATGATAATGCATGTAGTCATGTTGTTAAAAGCATCATTTTTAGGATAAGATCAAGCGTTCCACTTCAGGCCTAATTATCTATATATAGAAGCTACATTAAAAAAACTATATATAGAGAGAGTCGTTAGACATGGGAGAGTGTACACTAAGTCCTACTTTTCTGCGAGAGTGAGAGTTGATAGATAGCCTCTCATGCTAGACATTGTTTCATCATCACCATTGTTTATACAATTAATCAAATGTCGTGATAAAAGAATTTATCTCATGTCGTATTTGATGCATTCATATGCATTAAATGACATATATCCTTATATCAATATTGACGAGCGACTCTTTGGCATGAGAAAATGTCTAACAACTTTCAATTTTCTCATATATATATATATATATATATATATATATTTGATACACTCATATGCATTAAATGATATTGATCCTTGTGTCAATATTGATAGGCGACTCAATTTAAGTATTTTGTGCGATCTCACGTACCGTATAAATTATTTAGTAGAGATAATGTGCAATTCATTTACTGACATAAAGTAGTGTAGCAACTCCCAATTTTCTCATATATATATATATATATATATATATATATATATATATATATATATATATATATATATATATATATATATATATATATATATAACAGGGCTCGACTCCCACTTTGCAAGTGATGAGTTCAATTCTTTATTCTTTGAGTGTGCGTCTTAGGCTCGGGTTTGTTGTGACAAAAAAAGAGTATAGCCTACCTTACCTCTTCGATTAGGATAAAGTCTTGTGTGGAAGCACATCTCTGAAGTTTGAAGGAGGTATCTGTTCTCTATTTTATTTACAACGGAAGGCCGAAACAAAACATATATGCAAGCCTGACGAATCAAACTCACAACCTGCCTCACGGGAATCAGTGAGCCCTTCCAGTTGAGCTAACGCTGTGAGTGCGAGGTTTCTGTTTTCTCAATTATTCACTGTCTTCTCTTTCATAATCGAGCCAAAAAAAAAAGAGGAGGCCGCATGGAAGCCGTCCCAATCTGATGTCTACGTTCGCGTCAGCTTCTGCTACCCCTATTATGTATCCTCTCTCTCCCTCTCTCTCTCTCGCCGTCCCAATCTGATGTCTACGTTCGCGTCAGCTTCTGCAACCCCTATTATGTATCCTCTCTCTCCCTCTCTCTCTCTCGCCGTCCCAATCTGATGTCTACGTTCGCGTCAGCTTCTGCTACCCCTATTATGTATCCTCTCTCTCCCTCTCTCTCTCGCCGTCCCAATCTGATGTCTACGTTCTCATCAGCTTCTGCTACCCTTATTATATATCCTTCTCTCTCTCTCCCTCTCTCTCTCTCAACCCTTCGTGGCACTATCAACACGCACAAGTCATGGGTGATTATTGGGGCAAAATTTGATAGTGAGTTTCAACATTGAACTTATAAGGAATTGAAAAGCCTGCTAACTTAGCGAGGTAATTTAGTCAGCTATAACCTTCTTTTTTTGTTCTTTTTAGTTACAAGAGGAGGCCGAAGCCTAACACATTTACCTTTGGGAGTCAGACTCTCCACCAACAGCAACAGCACTGCAACACCCAGCCGTTGAGCTAACCCCCAACCCCGAAGAATAGAACTCGTCACTTGCGAGTGAGCGTAATTAAATCATCATTTTTTGTAAAAGGGAGATCAAAACCAAATAACTATTAAACAATGACTTCGGTTTACTGTGTCCATCAGCATCAATTAAAGCTCGCTTTTCAATCCATGAGCTATAATTTCTTTGCCACGACATTTTAAAAGATTTTCTGGATCCGGCATTGATCTGAAGAAGAAGATAGAATACGAATTAAACTAACAACTTCAATTGGCTCTTAATAATAATTTAACAGAAAAGTTACCTCTCCTGTTCCTCTTTTACAAAATTCGGTTCTTAAAGCAATTTAACAAATAGCATAGAGGTGCTTCATTAGATGCTCCACCTTGAAAGTTACTTTATCCTGGAGGTAGTAATGAGAAAAAAAGGGAAAAGGTCCCCCGGAGCTTCTGTACCGTCTGGTTTAAGGGAATTTTGTGGCAAATTTAAGAATGTCCACCAAGAATGCTCAACTTTGACAGTAGGCACCTATCTTTTGAAGATACTTTACAGTCCCAAGTCTTTTACTTTGTTTTTTTATATTTTAGAAACCCGGATGGGATGACGCTTCAGCTTAAGAATGGCAATTCCTACCAGCTCCACAGGTACCCACTGTGGGGCGGGGCTAGTTGGGAAAAATTCGTCCTGTCCTGCCCAAGTATATCTAATGTGTATGCTTATATGTATATATATTTTATATATAAATATAACTATAGACATACATAATAACTTTTAATTTAATAATCTAAAATACCATAAAAAAGATTGATATTTTGTATAGAATATATAATAATTTTATAGGTTGAAGTGGGGCTGCACGACATCAGTTTGTAACAAAAGGATGAGGGGTGGGTTTGATTCCCCAAGAACCAAGTGAGTGGAGTGCACCGCCCTATTTTCATCCATCAGCTCCCTTTAACGTTGTACATCAGCTTTCCTTTTCTTCTTGTTTTTTCTTTTGTGTTGCCTTATTCTTTTGGTGTAATGGGACGCTGAAGCCAGATGAATGCCCAGGTATTGAACTCTTGACATTCAACTTGTGAGTCGATATCGTAGCAAGATGAACTATTGCTCATTTTGCTTTGCGTTGCCTTTGTTTATACAGTGACAAGCTCTCAAAACAACTTTTGAATAGATGGTTTTGTGCCTGATAAACACGGTATCCGTATCTAGAGCTAGGAGTTGCAATGGATCTTTGTCCCTGGTGAACTGAAGGAACCTAAAAGAAGTTGGGTTCGGTGCCAAGGGATAGCAAACCGACCCGACACTTTGTATAAACGAAAACCGAATCCCACATATATCATTCTTTAGTTTTTGAGGGCATGAGTTTAATAATATTTGTTTTATATTTTTTAATTATCTTAGTACCTCCTAACAATACTATGCTTCCAAAAGCAAAGGAAATGCATTGGTATGTATTTGTTAGAGGTACGCAAGATAGAATATGTATGTAAGAAACCTGGTTTCTAGAGGAGGCCCAAACCTAACACACACATGCACCTCCTGGGAGTCGAACTCCTGACCAGCAGCATCAGCATAGATGGAGAATCATCGTTTTAAGCTTTGATATTATGTCTCTACAACTAAAATATTATGTTCCAACATCAAATGACATAAAAATTTGCAATCCCATGACCCTAACCAGTGGTGAATCTAGAATTTTTTATGGGGTGGGGAGAACTATATATAATGGTCATGGATTCAATCGTCTCCTGTAACTTTTTCATTGGTTTTTCAAATTTCGTGAGACGGTTATTAGCCAATTTGCATGGTAAGACGGGGACTATTGGCCTCACCCACGAAAAAACTTCTCAAATTGCCACTAAATGAACTGAAGAATAATTGAAGCAAGGATAGATGTTCCATTAGAATATGCCATATCCTTGCTATCACTAGGTCATCATCTTTCTATTTCCATTTAAAAGGGATTGCACTTTTGCTCAAAGAAAAGTAGTGTGACAAAGAATTGAAGGTCATAAAGATTGCACCCAGAATAAATAGGACCCCATGATATACTGCGTAGGCCCATTGCTCCTTAGGTCTCTTAGAGAAAGCTATTTAATTCATGAAGGTTAAGCCTTAAGATAGTGGAAGATTGACTTATTCTGACTGTTAGCAGAACCAATTCCAACTGTCACGGTCAGTCGGAATAAACCAACATAATAGTCGGAATTGATGGTTTTTAATTCCGACTGTTGTGGACTTATGAAACAGTCGAAATTTGTTTTGTAGAACAATGGAAATTAGTTGTAATTGTAGAGGTGGGTGGTAAATCTAGTCAACAGCTCAGATTTGGGTTACTTTGGATCCGGGTCAAAAACTGGTTGACCCAGAGCCGACCCGGTCTCTATTCGGGTAAACTTTTTGGAGACCCCATATCTGATCAAGTTGGTATATTTTATTTCGGTGTACACCTCCAGGCATATGAGATGTCAAATCCATGAAAGACGGGCTATTTCATGTCAATTTCCAGATCATAGAGAGTCGTGGCCTTCATCGCGAACTTTGATATCACATGTGATAAAAGTCAGAAACATGCTCTAAAATATTCACAGAGCATTGCATGAATCCGTGAAGATCAAGGACAAAATAACAATAAAACAATGTTTAGCTGAATAGAGATATATGGCACAAGATGCCCACTGATTGGTTAAGCTTGGAGTCTAATCAATGGAAGACGGGCATATCGGGGCCTGGTTCAGTAGAGATGTCAATACGGGTCGGGCTGGCCCTGGTGGGTCGAGCAAAATATGAGCCGGGCCGGCCCACATATTATTAGGCGTTGTAAAAAAAAGTTTCCCTGTAAAATGCAGCATGGCACTCGCTTTTTGGTAGGTAGCGCTCTACCACTAGCATTATAGTAGTGGAAGAGTTGTTGGGCCATAGATGTTTAGCATCACAATTTCATGGTATTTCACATTTTTTTCACAATATAGCATTACAATTATATGCTATAATCTCATAACTTCAATAGAAAATTAATACAAAGCTTCAAAACAAGTTTCTCAAGCTGTGTACAAAAACATAGAAGTTATAGAGAAATATTTCAAAGACATTCCATGATGTCTAGAATCACAATGTGAGACCTACTTCAATTTAAAGATAAGATACATAGAGAAAAATAGCTCCATAAAAACAAAAACAAAGACAAATTTCACAAAAACAAAGACAAAAACAAAGAAAAATAGCTCCATCTTATTTAGCATCACAATTTCATGGTATTTCATAATATATCATTACAATCATATGTTATAATCTCATAACTTTAAGAGAAAATTAATACAAAAGCTGCAAAACAAAGGAAACTCCTACAAAATAGATATTTACAACCCACAACATAGGGATAACAACTCTTAATTTAGTCAATATAAAAGAAAAATTATTAGTTTAGTCAATAAGGACAACTCTCAATCTGTTCAACAAAATAGAACAAAGATTATTTGTTTAGTCAAAATAAAAAAGGGTCAAAAGGGCTTGTATCGTCAATCACATTTGAATCTTCTGTAGATGAAACTCCTTCAGTAACCATTGATTGTAAAAGTAACTCCATTGTTTCGTCTTCACCTGAAAATGTAGATCAGCTAATTAGTAATTGAATCAATAATAATATACTTAGAAAAATAAAAGAAATATTTATAAACGGTCATGAAAATCAATTAAGTTATGACATAATAGTATGTGAACTAAATCAAAGTCATGCAACCCATTTCTTGTGAGGATTAAAGTTTGAACATGCTTTGGAAGGATGTTTAGTGAGAACACGACTACCAATACAAATTGTAGTAATTGGAATACTTAATACATCACGTGCCATCAAAAAAAGATCTGAAAATCGCTTCGAATGATCTTTCCAATAGTTTAGAATAATCATACTCAAGCTTTGACTCTCCCAAGTACAAATCTAATTCTGACTTGCCCTCACTAATACTACTTTCACATTCATACATTTTGAATTTTCCTACAAAGCATATAAAATTATTTAATTTGTAACACAATAAAAATTAATTAAATCATAAGTTAATATTTTAAGAAAGTAAATATTTCTAACTTACGTCAAAAAGCTTTGATCCTTTAGATTAGCTTTATTCATTTGCTTTTTCCAAAGTTGATTGAGATTGAGAAATCATTGCTCTACGATTGCTTTTGTAATGTTCAAAAAGCTTGTACATATTACCCATCACAGAGTCAATCTTGTATTGTACACAACTAGGGTTGAACTTTGTGTAAGTATCATACTATACTCACTCTAATATTTATCAAACTTCCCTTTCATATCAATAATCATCTCTCTAATAACATTATCTTCATAATTGAAATAATCATTCAGCATACACTCAATTTTTCAAACTTGCAAAAAATATAGATTAGAAGTTGAGAAGAAGAACCGGACATCAAATTAGTAATCTCATAAAATGATTTCCAAAAATCACTAATTTTCTCTGCTCTTTGTCAATCTTCAATTGTTGAACAACATTTAAAATTCATATCTACCAACGAGAAATTATGGAAAGCTTCTTTATATAGTTGTGCACTATGAAGCATCATGTATGTCGAGTTCCATATAGTTGTTACATCTAAATACAACCCAACTCCTACATCAATACCTACTTATTCTACACATCCTTCAAATTTCTTTGACCTTGCATATGATACTTTTACATATTTGATATTCTTCCTAATATTATGCAATGCATCCGTAGTGACTTTCAAGTCATCTTAAACAATGAAATTTAAAATATAGGCACAGCAATGAACATTAAAAATTCACCATTATATAACAAAGATTTATGTATGGAAAGTTGGACTTTTAACATCCTCACCAATACATTATTAGCAAAAGCATTGTCTAAGGTAATAGAGAATACTTTCTTATCTATACTCCATTCTTTCAAATAATCATATATATATATATATAGCACTAGCCAAATCAATACATGTATGTGAATCCATGCGAGAAAAACTGAGTATATTACTACTAATTTCTAATCAACATCCACATAATGAGCAATTACACACATATAACCTTCTTGATTACATGCAATCCAACAATCAGAAGTAATACACACTCTGTTGGAAATATTCACCAAACATTTTCTTATTTTTTCCTTCTCTCTATCATGAACTTTATTGATGTAAGGGACTAGAGTATTCCTATATAGTATGACTATATCAGGATTTAGATATCTCACCCAATCTCTAAGCTTCTCATACTCAACAAAGCAAAAAGTAGATCGTGCTTAATAATTGTTTCTTCTAACATGTCACGGTAAACCAGTTGATCTATCTTTTTACATCTTACTTTGTTATCTTGATCCATGATCATTTTACCCATGTGTTGAAAAGGTATTTTTTTACAAACGTGTTAAATGTGATGTCGCATAATTTCCAACTATCAGACCAAGTTTGACACCAACTTTATATGGATGCTACAAGCATTACAAATTGCTCTTTCTATACCATCATTATCCTTTTCAAGTTTTGTAAAAAATCGTCACATATTTGATCTCGATTCTTTTAACTTCTTGTTTGGAGGGAGTTCAAATTTACCACTTGAGGCAAGAGTAGGTGAAACAATGTCTTCTTTAGCTATTGTATGAAGGTTGTCATCATCATTTGAATTAATCTCTATAATCTATATTAAAATTACATATAAAACAATAAAAAAATCATTTACAGATATGAAAACGATGTTGTAGACAAGATGAATCAGAAAAACTTTGAGGTTGAGTAGATGAACTTTTCTTCAAATTACAAAGTTCAACCTGTTATGATCATCCTTCAAACAATACGACGGTAGACAAAACACAAGAAGTGAGCCAAAGAGAAAACTACTCTTAACTTAGTCTTCATGGTGATGCACAAAGGTTACCTTGAAGAGTTTCTGATTAGAACAACCAAAGATATCATGAAGCATTAAAAATCAAAGCACTACTACTTTCTGAGTGGCCAAAGATGAGAAAATACAGTAGCTATGAGATCATCACTGCTCCCTGTAAAGCAAATGGTAATAAAAGTAAACACAAATAAGATGCAATGACAATCCCAAATTACTCGAGTTCATAACAAGTGAAGCCAGTATTGATGTCTTAAAAATGATGCTGAAGTGTTGTAAAGATCATAAACATTAAGGAAAGCTTTGGCAATTTTATTATCCCTACAAACCGTAGAACACAAAGCAGTAACAGTCAGGTAGATAGTAGAGAGAAATAGAGAGAGATGATTACCTTAGTCGCTCCATCTGATTGCAGCTGGATGGAGGTGGTGATGAGAAGAGAAGGTGGTGCTGCTACCGCGGCCTTCGGTAAATCAAGAGAGGGTTGATTTTGTTGCAGTGTATGTAAACCCTAATCTGCTTAGTTTTTCAGATAACTTAGATCAGATCTTATAAATCCGAGCCAAAAACCATACAGGCTTGTGGCCCTGCCGGCCAGCCCGGCCCAGCCCTCATCGGCCCCCAAGGCTATTCGGCCCAACTGCAAATATGGGCCAGGATTTTCCATCCTGGCCCACCGGGCCAGACCCATTTTGACATCTCTATGGTTCGGCTTGGTTCAACTTGTGTGGAGCTCATTTGATATTAGGTTTTACGATCTAAGCAAACCAAAACTGAGCTCATGACTCGTTAAGTCAAACCAATGTACATGAACACTTCATGTTTAGCAACTCGGCTTGTATTCACTTGTTTAATTAAGTGCATATAACTTTTATGTGTATATATATGCTAAAAGCATGTTAACCGAACTAATAGGGTGGATATATTATGATCAACCAATTGAGTCTACTGGGAAATTGTATGAAAAATTAAAATGTTCACCTAATTTCCAAGTGAAAAGTTAAAATTTTGTACTCCATAAAATCTATATTGTTAACCTGATTGCTCAATTCATCTTCAGCGCATCCAACTTCGCTTGTGCTTCGCTCATGTTAACCTCATCTGACAGGAGGTGATGAGGTGAACATGAACAAGATCCTTTTTTGACGAACAAGCCATGAGCATCTTTTTTTGGGTTCGTTTGGTGTGTTTATCGGACCTACTCTTGATGCAGTGTGGATTTTGACTAGGACTCACTTTGGGAATGCTACGACGTATCAATGTGGTAAGCTAGTTTTTTTTGGGGGTAAGAGGAGGCCTAAGCCTAACACACATTCACCCTTTGGGAGTCGAACTCTCCACCAACAGCTACGGTGCTAGAATGCCCTGCCGTGGAGCTAACTCGCTCGGTGCTTTTGTTTGTTTATTGTGGTTTGTCCAAGTCCCACCTTATTTATTTGGGATTCGGCTTGTGAGGGATTTATTAGTACATCTTAGTATTCGCTAGGCGTTCCTATATATTGTATATGAGAACTTGTAGTTGATGGTAGGTGGCTTTTCTTTCTTTCTTTCATTATTTGATTTGCATCTTTTTTAAATATTTTCTTCTGTGCGAACACTTTAGTTGGCTTGATGGATCATGCGGCAGTATTTTGCAGATATGAACGTGGAGTCTTTTGCCGTCTACAACTGCTCTATATGTCATAGGACCATTTAGGATCTCATTAAGCTCTAACCTAAAGTTGAGGGTCTTTGCTAATAAGGATTCTATTCATTAAGGCAAGGTGTATATGTATAGAGAGAGAGAGGGAGCTGCTATACAATCTCTTTTGATCAATACTATGACATCTATCCCACACCGTATTTAATGAACTCATACATATTTAATGACTTCGATCATTGTGTCAATCTAGATAGGTAGCTTGATATGCATCATTTGTACAATTACACGGATGACACGTATTGTTTAGTAGAGTCTAGCGTGAGAGGATGTCTAATCGTATGAGAAAGTAAAAAAACCAAAGATAAGTAAAAAAAAAACAAAGGTTTTCATTGTGATGAAAAGCCGTATATGATATTGTCATCCCTCACAAACCCTGGTTTCATGTCACACTGCGAGTTCTTCGGGTTGGGTCACAATTCATGTCAACCAATCCAAGATATATATATATATATATCTGTGTGTGTGTGCGTGCGGCTGTTGATGCCTTTCAACTTTTGGATCTTCTGGTTATAAAATTCAGATGATTAATGTGCGGCTGTTGATGCCCACGGATTGCTGTGTCCTGCTCCAACTATTACCAAGCATTGGCATATGACATTAATGATCCATATTGACAACAACATTATGGCACATATCAAGTTGCTTCAACTTTTCCCAACATCACTTGAAGAGTTTCACCCAAAAAAAAAGAAACTTGAACGTGGCACTAGGCCCGGCTAGCGCACGCTGGAACCTACCTACAGTCTTTAGATAGCGAGGAACGGCCAGATATCAAAGTAACGGGGATCGGGCCTACTACCAAATCTCACTTCTTCTTCATAGATGAAAAGGGATTAAGCTGAGTTGCTAGTACCACTACAAAGAGTCTCATTCATAATTGAAACTTGACTCACTTACCAGAGCCCAGAGGGTTCGAAAACCCTACCACCACACTGTGTCAGTAGTTGGAAACTAATATCAACTGAATATAATGCTGATAAATTTTCTTATCTGAATCAGCCATTGCATTGGTGGGACAAAGTGCACAGATAAGGTGTGTGAAGTCGGGGGGGGTGCTAACAATTTCTCTTTCTAATATATTTGCTAAAAGTGTATTTCTCCCTGCTCACTCCTATCTACAACGAGGCCGATTAATCGTTAAATCTTTGGCTGAATCTCTTTCACCTATTGAGTGGCCGGATAAAAGTGCGGGAGAGCTCCCTGTTTCTGGGTCTCTTCTTTCTGGATACACTCTAAAATCAGAAGAATCCTTATAATGGGGATTGATTCGATCCAATACCTTTTGCTTTGCATGTAAGCAGTTCGAAAGCTCTTGTAGTGTTTGTTGTCTTGATCACTCTACGCTCATTGCAAACTCTCCACCTGAACGAACAACAGCCGTGAACTTAGCTTGATCTATAAATGGGAATTCGCCGGGAGGGCGGCCCTCCTTGACGTCACTGGGGTCTCTCTTAAATCTATTATGAACTTCTCAACTCGTTTTAGTTCAATGAAGTATGATATTACATGTTATCCCTCTCAAGCAAGTTAAAGAAATATTTAAAATTATTTGAAGACATTCACAATGTTATGCATGGTGATTGGCCGGTTACGATTGCTCGTCTTGTTTTAACCTCTTTATAGTCGATCGACCACGTAAAATCTTGGTGGTCATTAACCGGCGTGGGATTCGAACCCGAGATTCTTCTGCCAAGAGACTCCAGCAACTAAAGATATGGCACTGAAGTCTGCAAGCCTATTAGTTAAATAATTTAAACATCATCAAGCAAATTAAGAAACTGTTGTATTGATTAACCACTTTTAGCATTAATAAATGCATTTGCGAAAAGGTTTATCTTTGACGGGGTGACTTTTAACATGCGAAGCCCAAAACTCCACGAGAGCAAAATTATGACCAAAGAATACGTAAGCAAATCCTGGCCACTAAATCATGAATCTGACCCCAAAATCCTGGTTTTTCCTTTACCTGAAATCAAATTATTCTGAACAGCAGTTCCTGACATCCACGCTCGAACTTCAACTCGGGCGACTATTTTGGAGGTCATTCATATAACTTCATGTCTACCGATCTCTCCGACCTGCCCTACGAAAGGCAGAGGACATTTGACAGGAGCATAAATCTAGGTGAAAGGTATGTTTTATGGCATGTTACTTGACGAAGAGAGAGAGAGAGACTGTGGCTTGTTTTTATGAGCATATGTGGGGACAAAGAGGGTGCAATGGGTTCTTCCCCGCAGCTTTTTTAAGCCAAAAAAAAAAGGTTAGAGTGAGAAAGAAGGTAAAGTTCCTCTGAGTGTATGGGTGGAAACTAGCAGTTGAGTGAGGAATTAACGGGTCTTCTGATTTTTATATGTTTTTGGAATTTAGCCAGGTAAAAGCAGTGACGATTTAGTTCCTTATCTATGAGGGAAAAGAGGGTTGATTTGTTTATATTTTATAAGACTGGGGAAGATGACCGGACCGGTAAAACCCGGTTCCTGGGGTTCACATAAATCCAACAGGTGGCGTCTATCAAGAGTGTGAATCTGTTGCCCTTGACACTGCAGCAACTGCAGTGTGATAATGATAAGCTTGCTTACTTACCCCTTCACTTTTTCTTAAATACTCCCTCATCGTTCCTTTAATCTTCCCCCTCTGTCGCCTTCCTCCTCCTCCTCCTCTCTCTCAAGAAAGAAAGGCTGAAGATTGCAGATTGTTTAACTATTCGATACATGATACTAGGTATTCAACTCTTCTAAGGGACTTTCTGATGTTTACGGTTGTGGGTATTTGTTTAGATAGTTTACATGGAGATTGGTTCTTCAAAGGAAAGGCGGTGATGTTTGTTGGATATGAGCGTTTGTCTGCATGGTGTCAACTTTGTTGAGTTTCTTCTATTGTTTCTTGGCTGTGTGTGGACTGACCCTCCAGCCTTCTCACGTTTGTACTGCACGTGATGATCTCTTTTCTCCTGTTGATGATTGAGATGCAGAATATTTTTTGCTACCCGGCATCTATTCACGGCTTCTAAATATCGTTATTTCATGATCTCTCTGCAGATTGATGTTGATTTCCTGATATTCTGCTTCTTCTAAGTTCGGTACATGGCCTCACTCACAGGTCTCTCTCTCTCTCTCTCTCTGTTGGGGTGGGTCAAGGAACAGTGGCTTTTTGTTGTTTTCTACCGCTCTATTATTGTTGTTATCTTCTACGCTTTGATTGAATGGTGTATGTGGTTGAATCTACAGCAAAACGAAAGCAATATCTTTGGTCATATAATTGAGTGAAATTTGACCCAGAGCAAGAAGGTGGAACTCATGTCTGAGAATTTTGAGTTCATGCACCATCCTTTTCACCATCGCTTAAATCCTCTCAGTTCATCGCAACAAGCTCATGTCACACAGCAGATTAGAAGAGATAAGCTCAGGATCGCCCAAAATATTTCCTCTTATCCATCTTCATCTTCCTCTCCTTCTGGAATGAATCCCAACTTTATTCTTCAATCTGAAGAAGTTGAAGAATCGAGAAATGGTGGAATATCCAGGAGCGGCTATTCCGGGTTACCCGTGATTGGAGGCTTAATGCCTCTTCAGGATCCCAACGGTATCATGTCTTCAGAGATGTTCAATTTTATTGCTTCCTCAGAGTTCCCATCAGTCAAGGAAAGCAGCATTGTGCACAATGTCAGTGGGTGGAAAAGCATGAACTCTCACTCAAACTCTGACTACCTCATCAACTATATGCAGCACGGCACCCATAACCCAGTTGTGAGCTCTTTGGTTTTGGGTCCTGTTGAGGGAGGAGGGTTCCCCCTTTATAACCCAGATGCACAGTCTTCACTATCTTCGGTGAATCTCGGCAATGGAGGAGGATATAGTTTTTCAGGGACACAGCAGAACCCAGTTCACCAATCTCAGATACTAACTCAGATCCCTCACGAAATCAGGATTAGGGAGCAAACCCAAGGCCTTCTTGTGCCTAGTTTTGGGAATTTACAAACTGGGCAATCTGGATTGACTGGTTGGAATTCTAAGCAAGGAGATTTGAGACAGAACTGCCATGAAGCGTCTCTTGAGGGAGGATTTAAGACGGATTCAACCTGTCAAGGATTGTCTTTGTCTCTATCTTCTCATAATACTCATGAAATGCAATTGCAGCAATATGAATCAAGATTTGGCAGCCACAATTTTACTCCTACAACTGCTTCGTCTTACAGCATGGGTCGTTTTGATGAGAAACACAAGGAAGAATGTGGAGATGGTTCAAGGGACTACACTTCCTTACAGAAAGACGGTGCCACCTTGCCCTCTGGTCCGTCGGTCTCGGCCGTTCAAAAGAGTCCGGTGCCTCTCGGGCCTTTCACCGGCTACGCGAGCGTGTTGAAGACCTCTAAGTTCTTGAAGCCCGCTCAGCAGCTGTTGGATGAGGTCTGCAGCGTGGGCAAGGTTAATCTAGGCAGCAGCGAAGGAAATCCCGGGAAGTTTCAGGCTTCAAGGGGACCGACTGAGATGGATGGCAGCTATGCTGCCTCTGGTGCTTCTTTTGACGCTCCGGCTGCCGCTGCGGTGAATCCTCAATGTTTTTCTTCCACTTCGTCGGCATTTCCTTCGGGTGCTATGCCGGCAGTGCCCGGAGTCGAGAACCCTATTTCTTCGTCTGCAGACCGGAGTGAGCACCGGAGGAAGAAGACTAGACTTGTCTCCATGCTTGATGAGGCAAGTTCGTCTTCATTTTCCCCCTAATTTCTATCTGCTTTTCTTAATCTTCTTTCTATTATCTCCTGTTATCTAAATTCATTTTGTACTCCATTTCACATTGATTAATGCTTACTTGTTTTACAGCAACAAATGACATTGTGTGTGTGCGCGTTTTATTCTTGTTCTTTAGCATGGTTTTCCAAGTGAGTCATGGATATCAGTTATTCTGAATGTTGTTCTAGTATGTGTTTGCATATTAGTTCTCTTTCCTATCGAAGAACCCCCTGTCAGCACATCTTAGCTAAAGATGAGTTTTGAACAGCATTGCATGACTTTTGCCGTTTAGGTGATACCTTCTTCAATAATGTATCAGCATGACAACCTTATATGGTTATGGGCCAATCTTTTTTATTGACAATAATGTGAACTCGCCCCCTCCTCGCCGACCTCTCTCTCTCTCTCTCTCTCTCTCTCTCTCTCTATATATATATATATATATATATATATATATATATATATATATATATATATATATATATATATATATATTGTGTGTACAGACACACATAACATGCACGAACACACTTACATTTTTGTTATTTGTTTATTTATATTCAAATATCTAAGTCATCTAGGTGCATGTGCATCGTCATTTTCTACCATCAGGAATCAAGATACAGCCATTCCAAACATTTCTTCTTATTGGTTTGGAAATTTGGAAAAAAAGGACATTCATAGCAATGGTATTAGGACCCTCATGTAAATCGTGTTGAAAATGTGGTGTTACTGCTAGATTTATATTCACATGTTTTTGTTTGGGTAGTAGTTTGGTCTGATCTTAAAGTTAAATAGGTTGAGAACTTCTTGGACTTCTAAATTGACTGTGATTCGAGCTAATTATCACATATTGATGGCATTTGCTCAAAGAATATGTTGAGTGGTTTTCTCTGTCTCATCTTATTTCCCTTCTAGCATTTATTTCTTTGGGCTTCACATGAGGATGTGAGCGTTCTCGTTCGTCTCGGTGTTCGTCTTTCTTAAAGAAACCAGCGGCATGGAGGATCAACTCTAAAATTTGTCTATGGATTGAACTTATGATAAAGTGTCAAATGAATTTGTTGCACTGAAAATATAGTCTGGTCTTTCAAGGGATTTTGCAGATTATGCACTGGGAACCCTCCAATCGTGCTGGGTCTTTTAAGTTTTTGATTTATGATAACATGTATCATGCTCGTGCATGTTTCTTGAAATACTTTGGTTTTTGATCCTTTGATGTATGGTTTTCATGCGTGTGCGTATGATCATCTTCTTATCATGGCATCGAAGAACTTGTCATATTCGAATTTCCGAAGAAATGGATCAAAGGACGTGTTGGTGTTGCATTGATATGTTGTTTCGACTAGAATTAATACCTTGCATTTTGCTTTTGATCTGGATTAGTTTTACTACTTAGTAGGGTAACGGTGGGAATGTGTTGTTCTCTACCATACCCAACGCTTATATCCGCATTTAATTGCTACGTATGTCTATCTTTAGTTGTAATCTATCTGATTGCACAGTGAGATGATTTGCTTCTCGTGGATTTCTTCTGAGCTATAAATCTTGCTTATAATATTTAAATCTTTTCAGATCGGTTTCATGAGTTTGCGGAATGTTATTTTCATGATTTCATCCTGTTAGGTTCTCCTGTAACTTTATTTAGTGATGCAAACGCATATGCAATCCTTTTGATGAATTAAATTATAAAGAACAGAAAAACATTGGAACTCAAGATGTCCCAGGAAGGTTGATTTGATATCCCATCTTGAATTGATGGGGATGATCTTTTGATATCCCTTCTGCCAAATTAACAAGGTCTTTTTAATGTATTTCTGTCAAAATCTCTGTTCATTCACCCTGATTTGATCCGGTTGCTTTTACCCTTTTTGGTATCCGAGCAGTGGTATATTCCAAACTGAATCGACTCCAAGCGTCCAGCTCAGTACCCTATCCGGGTTTGGTATTCGACATTTGATTTGACCTATCAGAGGTCATTTATTTATTTATTTATTTATTTTTTAAACATAATTCGGTAGTCAAGATTGGTGGACATCTTGTCAACTTAATTTGCTTTGGGTTCTCTGATAAAGTATATCGGTCCTACAGATCATATTTTCATTTGTCACTGTGCAAAGTATCTTAACAATTAAATCTTGCCATCTTATAGTTTAACAGTTCTATAAATTCTGCCTGCATTACTATGTATGTTTTAGGGTCTAGCCATACATTCCCATGTGCATTCTTCACCTTATTTCCCTCGTATTTTCCTGATCAAATTGCTTTTTATATATTATTTTATTTCATTCTTTCATAAAAAAACATTTTCGGGTTTGGCACTTGTGCTTTCTTGGCATTTTATGTGTGTGTTTTGTTTTCAAGTATCTTGGTAGAGTAACTAAGCCAAGTGCCTTTCAAGGGTTAATCAGACTTACATAAATCAAATTTGTTCAAATATAAGTAATTTGAGAATATATTCCAAGACAGTATGGGTGATGTCCTGGGAACATGATTTGTGGTACATTTTTGTTGTTTATCATTTACAACGTTGTGGTTGTTTGTTGCTTTCGACCAAGCGGCTGGACCCATAGTTAATGTGGGGTTCTGACCTAGTGTTTCGTCACTGGGCTCAGGTGTATAGGCGGTACAGGCACTACTACAGACAGTTCCAGATGGTGGTCACTTCCTTTGAAGCTGTAGCCGGCCTGAGCAATGCTGCACCTTACACTTCAATGGTTCTCAGGGCCATGTCCAAGCATTTCCGGTGCCTCAAGAACGCCATTAACGAGCAGCTCAAGCTCACGTGCGGGGTTCTTGGTGAAGATTGCTTCCCTCCCAGCTGGATGGGACGGGACAAGACCTCGGGGTTGCAACTGGGTGGGGAGTACTGGGTTAGCGGCGAGGGTTCGAGTGTGGTCGAGCCGCAGCAGCAGCATGTTTGGCGGCCTCAAAGAGGTCTCCCAGAGCGAGCTGTGGCTGTCCTCCGTGCCTGGCTGTTTGAACACTTTTTGCATCCGTAAGCATCTGTGTGTGTGTGTGTGTGTGTTGGAGACTTTCTCAATTAGGGTACGTTTGGTTTCACGTGAAATATGACGAATATAATTTAGTTGGAACTTTTAGCTTCTTTTTCTTATTAGATTTTTTTATTTAGCGTGCTTTTTTAGCTAGCTAGGTAGAGCAAAAACTACAGTTAAGGGTCCCTCTCACGTGAAGAATGAGTGTACACCTAGTGGTTGTATGGGAGTGCATCATCTCGCTACCGGTGGAGTTCAGCTCTCTTTGTTCCTAGGTTCTAGCTTTTTAGCCTGTCAACTTTAAACGCTTCATGAACACACACGGGCAGTCATACACCCACACAGAGATTGTTGTATATTTTCTTTCGATGAATAATTGAGAACAAGACTGTTAATTGATAAAATTTGGTCGATAAAGCTTTGATGCTATGGATCATTTGATTCATCCTATTGCAAGTAGAACGATAGGGTGTGTGCCATTATTGTGAATGAAATAATTTAGGTCATCTGCTTTATTCTATGACGGTATAGGAGTGTTCATTAGATCAATCATCAATTATTCTTCTAAAACAGACAACCTTGCTTTATTCCATTTCTTTGCGGACTTTGGTGTCGGTAACGTGAGGCTTAGCTTATATTAAGTTGTTTGGTTGCAGATATCCTACCGATACAGACAAACAGATGTTGGCTAAACAGACGGGACTGACAAGAAATCAGGTATTTAGACCACCCTTACGATTTGATTGTCTTTTTGCTTATATTTATAGAACAATAGTTTAATCAGACCTTATGGTGATATTGCCTATAGATTGTCTTATATATATATATATATTAGTTGAATGAATTATGCTTCATCTTTGGAACTTTTGCTGGTATAAAATTTCTTCTACATATGCGTGGCATTTTTTTTTTTCGTTTCAATCTGGTATTTAGACCACCGTTATGATTTGATTATCTATCTTCTTCCGTATATTTATAGAACAGTAGTTTAATCAGGCCTTATGATGATATTGTCTACAGATTGTCCTATATATATATATATATATATATATATATATATATATATATATATATATATATATATATATATATATATATATAGTTGAATGAATTATGCTTCTTCTTTGGAACTTTTTCTGGTAGAAAATGTCTTCTACATGTGCGTGGAATTTTGTTTTCTTTTTTCGTTTCATTCTGCATTTGATTACTTGCAGGTGTCGAATTGGTTTATCAATGCCAGAGTGCGATTGTGGAAGCCGTTGGTGGAAGAAGTCCATTCGCTGGAATCATGTGATTCTTCCTCCATGGACCTCAATTCTGTAAGGAAGCCTGATTCCGTCGTGGCTGCGGATGGGAATAATGCAAGGAACCATCAGAGCCAGCTTACTCAACCAACGAAGCGATCGCGGGCTGATCCCCCACTGCCGGTGACCGGAAATGACTGCGATGGTGGCCGTGATGCCACCGCATGTATTGGCGGTGCGTCCTACCAATCGAACGAGGTCTTCTCCAATGTCACTCATACAAGGAGTGGCATTGGTGGGGTGTCCTTAACTCTGGGCCTTCATCACAATGGCGTCTGCGTGCCTCCTCATAATGAGACCATGCATCGTCTTGTTTCTAATGACGATCATCAATATATTAACAATATGTAAGGGTGGTGTTGGTAGGAGTTCTGGTTATAATGACGGTGGTGGTTACGCGAATTGAAGGCCGAAGCTTGGACATGAGGAAGCATATTGGTGGACAGTTTTTGCATGATTTTGTGGGTTAAGCGTGAACTTGAACAAGTGAAGTAAAGATATTTCTGACGCCGAAAAGAAGGGCTACAGTGAAAAAGATCGACCCCATCTGCGCGTGGTTCTCACGTGGTGATGAACAAATATTTACCTTAGGGACGGACGGGTCTATGAAGAGCGAGAGATTCGCGCGCAGGTTTGCTGGAGGTACAAGCAAAGCTGGTCCATCAAGGCGGTATCTTGTCATCTCTCTCTCTCTCTAGAATGTATTCGAAAAAAATAAAAAATAACAGTTTTCTGTATACATTATTAAGTGGTCGAATTTAAGAGGGTTACTGTTTCAGTTTCCTCTGTGTGTGCACACACAGGAAGAGATTATCTTGAAGGTGGTCTCAGTGATTCGAACTTCTGGCTCCATCATTCTGGTGGGTCACATGTTTTTTACTTATTTGTGGTCATAAGCTTGTCATATGGAATTCTTTCATTTCCAAAACATCGTTGTTCTTTTGTGAATTCGATTGGACGTGAAATGACAAGGCGCGCCTGAGCTTGTTCCGGAAGAAGAGGCATAAGAAGCGCCTAACACTCTGCGCCTCCTTCCTAGCTGCTTCCGTTGCTTTCACCTCTTCCAAAATTCAGCATCTGACCGTATCTCATCTTCATCACCTTGTTAAGCATCCACAACAGTGAAATGTACGCCCAATCTCTGGTTACCTGCGAGATTCGCTCCTGGCTGATGAATGCGGACCCTACTGTGTGTGCTTTAAGAACTTGGAGGTTCATCACATGCTTTAGGTCCCACTTTAGAGACGGCATGATTGAGGTCTCTCTCTCTCTCTCTGTGTGGCTTGGGCCAGGAAGACGAGTGATAATCAATCCCCGTTGAAAACCGACTTTACTTGGCTCCTGGCAAAATCTTTTAATGGATATCCTTTCGACAACTCTTCATTCATTAACTCATCCGTCAGGGTGCTTTTTATGTTCAATAAATTGGAAAACGTCAACCATTCTGATTAATCAACTGAATGAAGATAATACACATATATATATATATATATGTTCGTTGACGAAAAGGTATACTGCACTTACATCCTCTGCGAGCACACATTCAACGGCGAGTTCTAAAAGGCTGTCCGCAAGTGCGTTTCTTAAAGAGTGTAAATTCAAGCCGAAAACTCTTAAACGAGCATTGAATGGTTACGAGGAACTGTGTGCGAGAGGCATCTCATGTGGGTAAAAACAGTGACAGACTGAAAGGTGGAGAGAAAGAAGGACTAGTAGAAAGGAAAATATGACTTTATAGTGGGGCGCTTATTTATTAGCCTCGGGTTTATTTATTACTCTTGACCAGTGAAACAGTACTACAAGACCCAGAACCAACTTTCCATGCATGCATCCTCACCCAGCAAAGCATGTGTGTTTGATAAGTGTGCAAGTCTCAAGAAAAGAGAGAGATTGAGGCAGTGAGATTCGCATTTAATGAGCGTGGGCATCGAGGGTGCTGAGCTGATTGTTCCCTTGCACAGCGCCCCTCTGCTGCATTAGTGTCACACCATTAATAATCGGATCCACCTATTCCGGTGAGTCAGTAAAAAGTACAAAGGGCAAAAACAAAACTGCCCGAAGAATACTCGTCGTCAGTTCTTTGTAATATCATATAATTTACTAAACTTCAGCCCCTAAGATATGTATAAATTCGTAACCAAGTAAATAACTACCGTATCACATCAGGGATCTTGCTGCTGCTTGTGCTAAGATGAGACGAGCTTAAGGAAGATTGCAATATAAAACTAGGTCGGTAAGTTGCAGGAAGAAACTGAGGGGATCTTAAACGACATTCGTATATGTATGTATATATATATATATATTGGTTATAAGAGGAGGCCCAAGCTTTACATGCACAAAGACATGCACCTCCTGAGAATCGAACTCCCCACCAACAGTAACGGTGGTAGAGCACCCTGCCGTTGAGCTAACCCTCTAAGATCTTGTCCATTTGAGCTCATAGGAGCCGAGCTAAAAGTGAAACGAACAAGAACCGGGCCATTCAAATCATTTTCCCAACCGCAATTATGAGGTTGCTAAGTTGCCGTATGCAGCTCGTTAAAGGTGAAATTACAAGTTCTTGCTTGTAAATTTTTTATACAAAATTTAATTGGTTGATTTTTTTAACATGTGATTCTTTTTGTAACTTTAAAAGATGATTTTTTCAAAATTTTCACTACCCAATTCCTAGGATGGAAATATTAGCCGAACCCATGCGAACTGACCCAATCCAATCCTAAGGGCTGGGGCTTACCCGGTTAGGCTGCTGGGCATGAAAAGCCCGCATATATTTGACCAAGTATAGGGCAAGTATGGGTTCCCCATACCCGGCTCACTACCCGCTTTCAAAAGACCCAAACGCATACCCCTCCATGGGGGTGACGGAATGAGTAGAGGGAAATGGGACTGTGTATAGTATACCCAGCCCACCGCGTTGCCATCCCTACCAATTCTTTGGAATATATAAAACAGTTTTCTAGAATCTATATGCATTTCTACATTCTTAACGAGACGCTTTAATACGAGCTGAGTGGGATGGTACATGCATTTTTCATGTTAGGTGTGTATTGCTTAATGAGGCAACTCGTGTTTAGTTCATTTACAACGTGAATTACAAAATGAATGAGCTCATCATCAGTGAAACCAAGTTAAACAACAGGCAGCTTAATATTTCCAAAGTTGGATGGTA
Organism: Brasenia schreberi; assembly: GCA_036023115.1. Taxonomy (NCBI): domain Eukaryota; kingdom Viridiplantae; phylum Streptophyta; class Magnoliopsida; order Nymphaeales; family Cabombaceae; genus Brasenia; species Brasenia schreberi. The sequence continues at coordinate 18,606,188 of JAYKKT010000060.1, read as the reverse complement.
GGTTTTTATCTGCTTTGGTCGGATTTCTGGTGAGATGGCCGGCGCACCTTGTCCACCTCTGGGTTTCCCTTCAGCACTTGCTGGTTTCCTTGTTTGTGCTTAAAAATTAATAAGTACCTTAATGCAAAAGACCCCAAAAATTATTGGAAATATAAAATGTTCAAATACCTTATAGCAGCTTTGATGCCAACACCGGTTTCCTTCAATCTACGAATAGTTGAACCAAGAACGGTTCTTCTAATTATGTTCAATAACATGACATATTCCTGCATAGGGATGTAGTACAGCTGCTGAATTAATGCTATCGCCATGTAGAAATCTCTTTTCCAGTGCTTATGATGAGTATAATGGACTTTAGTCACTGTGCTGCATGCCTTTCTAGCAGTCATGAACTGTCATCAACATTTACCACCGTAAAGGCACAATGTTTGGCTGAAAAAGACGAGTCAGGTTTGAACTTCTGTTTCCACGTCTCTTTGTAGAAAAAAAGACGTGGTTTAACAGTAACCATCCTCAATTATTCGAAGTACGTGAAAAAGGGAACTCTCAATCATACCCAAACTCAAGAAGATATTCCTTTTCACGTTGCTGACAACTTTCCTGTGTGTGTATGTTTACACACACATGAACATATGATTAAAAACTTCAGGAAAAATGTTCATTCACTATATACATCCTGTCCTAAGCTTGAAGGAAAAAATATACATAGTTATGAAAGAAAAGGAAAATCCAATTCCATCTGCACCCTTACGGAGATGATTGTTATAAAGGATGTATTCTTGGGAGATGATTCTTTAGGTATATTCTTAGGAACTATATATAAACATGCATTTAGAAGACCTTGTATGTGGTTATTGCAATAAATGAAGGTCCATGAACATGCATGTAGATGCGTAAATGTGATAACATATGTGCAGTACTTTACGACGCTACACATTCAGAGAATTAGAAACGGGTAATCCCCTCATCTTGGTAAGTGTTTTTTCGCCTTTGCATAATTTTGATTAGGAACTGAGAGTTTCCGTTGTAAAACCGTTGCTCATCTCTAACGATCCTTTTGTGATCGGACAACAAGTTGAACATGAACATATTGCTCTCTGATTGGCGGGAGCTTGTTAAATAACATTTTTAAAATCTTTACCTAACTACATTATCAAAGGGGCATACTTCACTTGCTAAGGGGTTGCCTTCCGGACATACCTGGGTATAGACATGGCTAGCTCGGAACCGCCCCGATGGTTCAAACCGGCAGCAGAACTGCTGGTAACCATAATTGGGGACCCCTGGTTCGGTTACGGTTTGATATTTTAGGAAACCGGTGGTTTCAAACCATGTATTAATGTTTATATATTTATTTTGAATTTGTATATCACAAGTGTATGTTGAGAAGTTCGACTCTTGAGAGATGCATTACACTTGTTGTCTTTAAAAGGGAAAACCTACTTAAGACTTGAGTAACCTATTTAGAGGCTTATTGTCACGAGTTGGGTCTCATCTTAAGGGTACCATTCTTCTCATCTTCTAAAGAGATCGGGAGTTCGCCTCGTATTAGAGGCATCAATTTTTTTAAAATGTAATAATGGTTTTGGAGCAGTTCTGAGTCTGGTGGAGTTTTGAAAGCATAGCCACTAGGGTATTTGAATTAAATTAGAAAGGGTAATTTTTCTTAGACTTCTTCATAAAGAAAGACTTGGGATAATGGATGGCCATTTTATTTGCTCGATATCAAATCGTAATGTTTTTCAGTGTATAATATTACATTGGTTTGATATTTGAGATAAACGGTAGAGATTTGAATTGAAAACATCATTGTACTTTTGTACTTTGAATTAAATGTAAAGTAATTCAACTCTCTACTATCAATTTAACATTATATGTCTACTACTCCCTGCATACATACATATATATATACATATATATATATACATATATATATATATAAATATATATATATATATATATATATATATACATATATATATATACATATATATATATATAAAGAAAGAGTGTGTGCTGATTTTATAATGTTTTAGGTATATAAAAATACTTAAATATTTCCACCGTTTGATCTTTATGATCTCGTTTGTGGTTTGCATTAAATGCAAAAATGTAAAGTAATTGAAATCTCCATCATTAATCTCAAATATTGAACGGTAGAAATATTTAAGTATTTTTATGCATCTAACAATATTATGCATTACTTAAATAATGTTTTATGTATATATATATATATATATATATATATATATATATATATATATATATATATATATATATATATATATATATATATATATGTATATATATATATATGTGTGTGTCCATTTCCTTGGGCTCGTTTACCAGCCGTGTCAACGAAGGACCAACTTTACTTTCCATGTGCCTTTGCAAACTGCAGTCTATGCAGAAGGCAGTTCATTCAAAAGGGTGTTAATTGTTCTTCTCTTATTTTGAGGAAGAAAAAAAGAAATACTAATAATTCCACGATTTTTTGAAGAGATTGATAGATTTACTAAATCTTGAAATACGTGCATGTCTATGTACAGTAACAGCAAACATTTCCTCCTGTTTTAAGCTGGTAAAACATTAATTCAGTTGGATCGTCAGTATAACCAAAATAATGAGATGAACTATTTTCACTAATATACTATAATCCCTAAAGAAAACATTGATTCTTGCAGATCGATCGATCCAGTGAGACCATACATATGGATTGAGAATGCACAGGTAAGTGAAGGCATACCTTTAAAATTGTGTATAGCCCGGCTCTGTTTTACATATAGACCACGGGCTTAACAGTGGGCAATGTCTTCCGTGTTATGTGTAGGGCTTATGCTGCATGTTGCTCAATGTAGGTCCACCAATTGGTCCGAGTCCAATTGATGAAATCCACGTTGCCAAATCAAAGAACACTCTTAATCAAGTTAGATTACCATGTATAGGACAGAATCGGATCCAAGGCCTAATTTGGTGTTATTCAATTCTGAATTCATTCCCTCATAGCATCTGTACTTTCCAAATGCAAGTTAGAATTTTGGTTTTCACGCCTGGATATCCAACTCGTGACATTGAACTTAAAGTTTCTTTCGCATCGACCAGTTTAGGTGGGATGCATGGCCATTAATTAGCCCGGTTTGACCTTGGGTTGGTTATCCTCCTAACGCAGACCTAAATTCCTCAATATCGAAGACCAGGTTGCAGAGTGAATGTCTTACCAATTATTGCAGGAATGTCATTTATAACTGAAATCTATTCCGGCCAATGATCGGATTTGTGGTGCTCAATTTTTTCTATGGAGAGTATATATATCCACCGGAATGGCATCATCTTCTTTGGCTTTCACGTGCCTTTTAATGGGGAGGGGATGGTATATTAAGTTAACCAATCACACCGAACTTTTCTTGTCAAGAAAGTTTTTGAAAATCTTACCGAACGTATTCCGGTTGCTGTTGATATCACACTTTCAGGCAAGGAAAAGTATAGAATTAGACCCACAAGGTACAATACTGTTGCGTCGAAGGGAATATCGGTAACCTAAGTTATGTTTACTCCTAAGAAAAATTGGAAAAAATACACTAAGAATAAAAGAAATTGTAATGTGATTGATTTCTCATTCTTGAATATTATAATTGTTATTTATAGACCTCCCATTCATGTCCAAACAAAATAAATGACCTCAATGTAAAAGACACAGAAGATGGCCTCTATCACAAGTCGATACTGATTATATTAGAAACAGAGCGTCTTATTGAAACCTTAATGATTATAGGTAAGATCATAGCATAGATGAAGTTCTTTTAGTGCACAGTAAGGTTTTTGTTTCTCTTCATGCATGAAATACCAAGTATGCCAAGAACTCTCTCTCTCTCTCTCTCTCTCTCACACACACACACACACACACACACACACAGAGAGAGAGAGAGAGAGAGAGAGAGAAGTGTGACATGTTGCTAATAAGAACGCATTTTGGATGCAATTTTGTATGAAAGGCACTGATTCTCGTTACGATCTTACAGTAATGGGGTTATAAATGAATCATTGTGGGCTTATGTCATATTTGTATATCACGCAACTAGCATCTTAAGATATCTCGTTTTAAAGCCATGCAGTTGATGAGTATGAGCAGGCATATCACATCCAACGAAAAAACTACTCTCAAATTGCGACCTACACGAACCACTTAAAGCTAGTGGTGAATATAAAAGGAGAGAATGGAAGACGCCATCAAGCTCACAAGCATTATCTTTATCTCACCTTGAGCACTCAACTTGCCCCCGGGTCGTGTCCAGTGTGCAATAGTAGTTTGTGAAGGGAACTGCACAACAGTGACCTTCTCGTGTCATCTTGTTGAGTTGCAGTGGCAGTCTTTTATCTGGAATTGCAATCTTATATGTAGTCATTATCATGGGCTAGAAATTCTAAGTGCTTCTATCAAACAAGCCAAATATTTTCTTGGTTTTGGTTCTGGCACTCTTAATGTGGAAAGATTTATCAACAATAAATACATTTTTTGATTTTTTTTTATCAGCCATATATATTTCGATGGACCACATGAATACTTGTTCACCTAGGTTCTAATGGTGGCCACAGGTTCACCGGCTTCGTATATGTGAAGCTAGTTTTCTTTTGGTACAGTGGGGAGGCCCAAGCTAGATGCATGCTCCGGTAAAACCGAAAAGGGGGTCTGGCTCGGTTCAAACGCAAGTTTAGGTAAAACCGAAACCGACGGTCCCGGTTTATCTGGAACCGGACAGGTCTAAGGTGAGATATTGCTCTTCGTGCCCATGCCTAGGCTTGTTGATGATCTTCATCCAACAAAAGAATCCGGGTTCTCAGATCAGACTTTAAAAGATCAAGGTTAGGAAAGTTTCCGTCATTTCTTGATCTCCGCTGTTTCAGTTCATCGAAGGAACGAATATTCGTCGTGCGGTGGAGTTGGATATTCGAATTCCCATCTCCCTGGCCTTCCTCTCTGCGTATCGACCGACTCCCCATCGAGGGCTTCCTAATCTTCTCCCTTTTCAAGCTTCGTGTTCACGCTGCTTCTCTCTGTTTTCCCACATCGACAATCGCGATTCCTCCGCTTGTTCGCTCATTTACCGAACACCGATCTTCTAACTCTCCAGTAACACTCTCTTCTCCACCTTCACAGAGAGAGGGGAGAGAGAGAAAGGTGGGGAGGGTTGCTTTCTCTCCTTCTCTTTAGATATGCAAACGGAGGCGGCAACGGGGTCGGTGGAGGGGAGGCTTCACCACCAAGGAACGAAGAGGACCCACCTCTCTGCGTGCTCGCAGACGCTCAATACCGGCGGCCTCGACCGCGGCGGGGTCCGGAAGTATGCGCATGCCATTCAGCAATCGCAAGCCGTTTCACAGCTTCTTGCCGGAGGCATCGCCGGTGCTGTTAGCAAGACTTGTACGGCGCCGCTCGCCCGCCTCACTATTCTCTTCCAGGTTGGTTCCTTCTTCAAGCTTCCTCTACTCTGCCATTGATATATTTCAAATTCTTCTGAATTCGATCGGGTAGTTATTTGTAGGCTATGGTGCAAGAATCTGATTTCTGTAGGTTTCTGTTTTTTTTGAAAAGGGAATTTTTGGATCGGTAGGATCGACTTGGGATGATTGTGATGTCGGGGTTGGGTTAAACACTGAGAAGGAGATTAAATGGAATTTAAGAGCTATAGTTATCTAGGAGGAGGATTTTTCCTTCTTGTCTCTCGTGTACTCGATGTATTCAAGAATTTCGTTCAGCATGAAGACCGTTTTAGAGAGTTACTTTTGAGATCATCCGAAGAAGTTGCTAAGTTGAACCGAACTCAGGCTACAGATAATTAAAACCATATTCTTTTCCTGATTTTCAAGTTCTTAATATGCGATTCTAAATGTTTAGGAATGGGGGATTTGAACAGTTGAGGTGGTTCTGGTGATCTAAACAAGTTTTGTCCGTAATATCCGCATATGCTTAATCTGATGCACGTAACTCAAAAGTCTGGTTATGTAGGATGATCTTGTAATTGAGTACCACAGGGAGGGACCAAATGAGAGTTGGTCGGTGCGCGCATTTTATCCAGGTTTCAGAGGCGACATCCTGCTTTAGCTGTTAAGGAATCTCGGCATGGCTGTCAGAAACATTATAGATAGGGGCTTAGTTCGAAACGAGGAAGGTCATAAAGAAACCCGTAGGATTTATGTTGTAGCATTGGTTCAGGTGGGTCCCATATCCAGGTATCACGGGTCTTGTTCTGTTCACATGTAATTTTGTGTTTTTGTGATATTGGTCATGATTTGATCTCATCAAAGTTGGAATTCATGTGAGGAGTTTCACTATCTATGATCCTTTAGTACTTTTGTTCGACTTGACTTAATTTTTTAATTCAATAACCGGCATAATCAGGAAAGGATCCTCTTACTAGGTCTCTTGCGAGTCAGACCTGAAATCCTGGAAGAAGGTATGGAAAACTAGATTTTGAAAAGTATTAAAAGAGGTAGAGGACAACCACAAAAGTGTTGGGAAGAAACAATAAAGAATGATCTAGCTTATTGTGAGTTAACTGCTAACACGGAACATGATAGGGCTCTGTGGAAACAAAAAATCCATCTAACCGACCCCGTCTAGTATGGCAAAGGGCTTAGTTGTTGTTGTTGTTGTTATTATGTGTTTGGTTTTCTAAGGGAACTCTGCGAATCTCAGTCATAATCTACTTAATGTATGTTATTCATATTATCTGATATTTTTCTCCTGTTCGTATTGTGTTGTCATTACGTATCCTCAGGTGCAAGGCATGCACTCCAATGTTGCTACTCTGAGTAAGGCTAGCATATGGCATGAAGCTTCTCGTATTGTTTATGAAGAAGGATTCAGAGCATTTTGGAAGGGCAATTTGGTTACAATAGTACATCGCCTTCCATATTCATCAATCAGTTTTTATGCATATGAGCGATACAAAAATGTCAGTAGAGTTTGTTTAATTCTTTGCTTAATATTTTTGTGACTTTGTCTATATTGCACGAGCATTAAGTTAGTGATAAGAAGTTTGACTCCTTTTGTTGCAGTTCCTGCTGACTGTTCCTGGATTGGATCGACATAGAGAAAATGTTAGTGCAGATGTTATTGTACGCCTTCTTGGTGGTGGTTTAGCAGGAATAACAGCAGCTTCTATCACATACCCATTGGATCTTGTTAGGACACGTCTTGCTGCTCAGGTGATTTTTGATGACACTGACTTTGCTGTATTAAGTAATTGCTTTAAGGTCGATATGAAAATGAAATTTGTTAATTGTCCTATTAAGTAAACCATGTTCGGCTGAGTGCTTTTCAGGCTGAGAGCAAGCATTATATAATATAAAACTATTCACAACATATTTGCTGGGTTTTTTGGTTTTCTTTTTAATAATGACTTCTGAGTTGGTTTGAAAACTCTTCAGTAGAGATAAACCAATCCATTCAAATTAACTAGTTGCATGCCTTTTCACAGTATCATGTATTAGAGGTTGTGGATTATGTTTGATGATTGAAGAACTAACATCATCTGTAACCTGGCAGACAAATCTAATCTATTACAAAGGTATATCACATGCGCTTTACACCATCTGCAGAGATGAGGGTGTTAGAGGGCTGTATAAAGGTTTAGGTGCTACTCTTCTGGTATGCTTCCTTTTTCTTTTTTTCGGCACTGACTGTTCTCTCTGTTGTGCTTTCTATGGACTTTCATAAATTGCAATTTACAGTTTTGGTTTTACTGTACAGGGAGTGGGTCCTAATATAGCCATTAGCTTCTGTGTTTATGAGACTCTGAGAACTTCTTGGCAGCTGCGCAGGTGATGAATATTCTCTCATTGCTTATCTCCTTGCGTTTCTCACGTTTTGTGATGGCTGGCTTCTAGTTTCTTTTTCTGTTTACTGATGCTTTGCCTTTCCAAAATAGGCCGAGTGATTCTCCTCTTCTCGTTAGCCTGGCATGCGGAAGTCTCTCTGGCATTGCTTCCTCATCAGGTGCTCCCAACTAAATCTGGCATAATAACACGTTTAGCTTTGATCAAGTTTCATATCTTTTCTTTACTTTTACTGTTCTACATAAACAAGGAGAACATAACTTTCCACTTGGATATATTCTGACAATTCCTTTGTATATATTGTTTCTAGTTACATTTCCTCTAGACCTGGTGAGAAGGCGGAAGCAGTTGGAAGGGGCAGCAGGTCGAGCTCGTGTCTATAATACAGGGCTTTTCGGAACTTTTGCACACATAGTGCACAACGAAGGGTTTCGAGGATTGTACAGAGGAATTCTTCCTGAATACTACAAGGTTGTCCCTAGTGTTGGGATAGTCTTTACGACATATGAGCTCATGAAGATGCTTCTTTCTGATGCTGCTGACAAATAAGCGCCATCAGGGTACTTGTATATCTCTACACTCCAGCAGCTGTATTGTGCCGTGAGCTATCCGGCAGAAATGTTAGGCAGAAGAGACTTCTCTGCAACGAGAGAAACCATGGTAGCGAATTTTGTAACTGCTGCTATGAAAAGGCACGTTTTCAATTGTATAGATCCATATGATTTTCGAGTTGGAAATGTATCAATAGGTTACATTGATATTCCACTTTAATGGTTAATTGATTCTTTCAGGAACTTTGTCTTCATCCATATGATTTTAGAGTTGGAAATGTATCGATAGGTTACATTGGTATTCAACTTTATTGGTTAATTGATTCTTTCAGGAATTTTTTCTTCAGGTTGTTCTTAACCTCTCCATCTTGACCCTGGTCGGTGACAGATTTAATATTACAACTAAGCCTTTTTCTCATACTACATGGGGTCAGCTACATGGATTCTCTGTTTTCATAAATTCCAATCATATGTCCTCGCAGCAGTGAACTCAATATAAATTTGATCGTTCTTTATTTTTTATTTCAACACTTTTGTTGTTGTCATTCTTCTTTCTTTTAACATTTATACTATAGTTTTTCATACCTTCATAAAATTACTTATATACAGCTGGTAAAACGTTAGTTTGAATGAATTTTGCATGCTTGCATACACCAGCAGCATTTAGCACTTCATTTCCAGATTGGGACGATATCAATTATCTATACCCAACTCACACCCTTTGTCAATGAATCGAAACCTAACATCCTTGGCAGCAGAAAGGAAGATTGAGGTGAATTTATAGAAAGAAAGACTAGATTGATGATGAAGTAAGGAAATGGTGGAGAGGGAACAAATAAGAAATAAAATTAGAGAAATGTGCTTAAGGTGCTTTTGGATATTTGAGAAGGCGATCAGATGGATCGCTACAAGTTGTAGAACATTAAATGTTGAACACAACTTTTCTTTGAGATAATTTTTTAATTTTTTTAGTTAAATTCTAATATCACATATATAGACAAATGGCGACTAAGAATCCACGTAACCGTTGGTGTCATATAAGAGTTGGTTTCTATTTTGATTTTGGAATTCAACACTCTTAATTTCATGTATTTGAATTCATAAGCCATATAGAAAGAAACGTTTGCCATGAACAACGTCAATGCAAGTAGGTAATATGTGAAATGCCAAGCATATCCAATGGAGGAGAACGAATCAGCCACCCTTTGAGTTAGAGATGGCAATGTCTGGCCCAAACTGGGTGGGCAGTACCCAATTTGACTTGGGTCGGTCCTAAACAGCCAGAGCCGCTGTCATCCATACCTTGGTAAGATGTGTCCGGCTTGCTGGTCTCCATTTGTTAATCTGCGTAAACCTCTAGCACAACCCTTATTTAGGTTCGGATTTGGACCCAAAATCATGAGATGGTTTCACTCAAATACTTATATTTAGAATTGTCAAATTTTGCAAAAGATAGAATCTTCAATATAAGAATCATGTAAATAGGTTAGTTTGGTCATGAATAACGCATATCATGAGAAAAGACCATAAAATCAAATGATCGAAAGTTAAAATATTAAAAACTTTTGATGGTAGGAAGCAAAGAAATAATGAAAAAAAATCTAAATAGCATACAACAACTAAGCCTTTTTGCTATATTAGATTGGATCGGCTACACATATTCTCTCTTTCCAAAAGTTAGATCATTCTTTATTGTTTTCTTTCAACACTTTTGTTTTATTCATCTTTCTCTTTTAATATTTTTATCGTCTACTTTCTTACTAGAGCTTCATGTGGTCATCTTTTTATGTGTATAAACTATTTTAAATAATTTTTCTCATTTTATCATCCATTGATACCACTCCCAATTTGTTTCTAATAACCTCACTATGAATACAGTCTTTTCTTATGTAGTCACTGATCCACCTCAGGATCTTCCTTTACTTATGTAGTCTATCTCAGGATCTTCATTTTTGCTACGAACATCTTTTATACATGATGATTAATTTTTCAACACTCATAACCATGTAAAATAGTACCTTTCAACTTTAATGATATCTTCTTATCACATAGAATACTTGATGCACTTCTCTATTTTAACCAACATACATTAATTGTGCGTATAAAATTTTTTTATCATTATGAAAAAATTAGTAGTATTTAAAACTTTGCTCATAAGAAATGTCAATCTTAATTTTTATGTCATATGAAGTAACCAAATGATTAAACTTGAGAGTGGTCCTCGCCACTCAAATAACTCACACACCACAATACGTAAATAAAAGAGAGCAAAAAAAAGCAAAAGCAAATATGTAGATAACTTGAAAGCAATAAAGAAGAATACTTTGTTGATAACATAAAGGATTCACTGCCCGAATGCCCTACAAAATTCATTCTGAGGCTCTTCTTTCAAAGAGAGTTTTACAAAGGGTAGCCCGTAGCTTACATGTTCCCTGTTGAAAGGTAACACAAGAGTATCGATCAAGGTGCAACCTGTAAGGTCTGGTAACCAGGGAATTGCCTTGGAGTCACTATTTCTTTTCCTCCATGAGCCAAAGCAGAACCGGATCTGGAATCAGAGAGGACCAGTTCGGTTTCAATTTCAGCTTTTATGGAACTAGAACCTGTGGTTGAAACCATCAGTTTCAGAACTTTTTAATATTTTTGTCAAAAATTTTAATAATTTTCAGTTTCGAGCAGTTTAGGACCTAAATCGGAACCGAAATTGATGGTTCTTGATCGGCACTGTAACCAACACAATCCATTTTGGTTCCGTTCCTGATTCTAAGCAAATCGGAACCAACTGTCTACTTGATGCATTCTCGAAGTTGGTCGCCACCACCATTTCCCCTCACTTAGTCTTGTCTTCCTAGACAGGAAGGGCTCCATCTTTCAGAGTCTATTGTAGAGATCATTTTCGCTATTCCTTTCTATATTGTTTGTTTAGTAAGTAAAGACCAAAAAATTTGTTTAAACAACATGCAAAGAAATTGAAATGAAACAAAACTATAAAAGGATTTCATGAATTTCGATGATTCTCTATCAAACGTTTATATGGGTAAGAATAATAAAATGTTAAATGGTTAATTTTTCTATGGACAGAACTAAAGAAGGAAAATGTATTGAAATAGTTGGAGGCTTTATATCAATTACTAGATCTATAAAAAATCTTTTTAGCCATTGATATTTAGAAAATTTATGTAGTTCCAACCAATCCTAACTCCATCTTTTCCACCCGACAAAACCATCTAGGCCTCAAACTCCACCATAAACTAGAATCGGACACCCAACCAAAAAAATACGGTTTAGTTCTTCAGCAGGACAACGAAATAGCGAGTTTCGATGCGTGCTGCTCCTTAATTAGATTGGAACTTTAATATCATGTCTTTTTTTGTATTTTGAGATTCATTTGTTATACCTATGAGAAATCTTGATACTTTATATCATTGATCCTTGATGTGAAAGCGTGTTCTTTTTTATCAATCCTTACAACAATCACTTTTACTCCTATGGAGAGAGTTTCTAGTGTATTGAGAAATTGAAGAATTGTTATGTGAGTGCGGGTTGAAACCTAGATAGGACACCCTTTTATATTATACACACTATAAATATGATATGGTGTCCACCAAACACCATTATTTCGAGAACTAAAAAAGTTTATTGAGAACTAAGAGAGTTTCTTGAGAATTTAAAGAGTTTGTCAAAAACTGAAAAAGTTAACTTCACTAAGTTAGATTTTGTGTCCAACATCATTGAGCTTTAGTTTTTAAGTTTAATCTTTACTTATATATTTTTTTATTGTTCTTTATAGGGACCATGGGGCAAGTGTTGTGCTGCAAATTTTGAAGGTATCACAGTTGCAACTTTAGTGTGTAAATTTGGTCTGCGTCTTGGTCTCGTTTACATCTTCAGCTTGAAGAAAACTTTTAGCTAGAATCTAACTGTCCATCTAACTGACAACTAAGTTCAAGCAAATATAGACGACTACCGCATCGTATAAAACCCATAAGGAGTGACAAGAGAAAGTACTCAACAGTTAGCACATAAACTAAAAATGAACTAATTACATATTGTAAGTAAATTGCTAGTTTTAAAAGCAAGCATAAAACATAAATTACTAACATCCAAAAGGCAAATAAAAGTGTTATTCACCACACAAGCAAGATTGTATGAAAGCCCTTGACCATGCTTGCTTCAATATTTGCTGCATAACCTTTGCGATACGCTTAATCTATATATATAAAGGAGTTTTAACTACATAATGTTTTTTAGTGCATAGTCTTGTATGAACATCTCCATTGTTCAATTTTTGAGATTGACGGTGAAAATTTGAATCAATAGAATATATCATTGTATCTTTGTTCTTTACATCTAACACACCACATACATTAAATGCAAAATGATTCAAATCTCAATCATCGATTTCAAAGACCACATTATGCATCAAAAGACATTATGTCTTAAGTTTGACTTTCTCTCTCTCTGTTTCTATCTATCTATCTATCTATCTATATCTATATATATATTGTTTGGATCATGCCTATCATGGACATTGTTCACTCATGCTCGACCATTAAGTGTAATAACATTATCATTCATTATTTTTTGAAAATTCTTAAAAAAAGTTAAAATTAAAAACAATGAGTGGGCATGTTAGAAGTGACGGGATCAAAGAAAACGCGATCCTACTCACCTCTCTCTCTCTGTCTATATCTATCTATCTATCTATCTATCTATCTATCTATCTATCTATATATATATATATATATATATATATATATATATATATATATATATTGATTGGATCATGCCTACCACATATATTGTTCACTCATGCTCAACCATTGAGTGTAATAATATTATCATTTATTATTTTTTGAAAACTCATAAAAATTTTAAAATTAAAAACAATGAGTGGGCATGTTAGAAGTGACGGAATCAAAGAAAATGGATCATACTCACCTCTCTCTCTCTCTCTCTCTCTCTCTCTCTCTCTATATATATATATATATATATATATATATATATATATATATATATATATATATATATATATATAAAAGAAGTTATAGCATCAATCATTAGCGTAACACACACCTAACTCCTAAAAGTAGCCATTTTATTGTTTTCTTGAAGGACTAAGCGACAATTCCTGGTTGGGTGTGAGGCAATGGTTTTCATCTTGCTGAATTTTTGCATGATTCTGTAGGATAGGAACAATAAACTCCTAAAGGTCCCTTACTTCAAAGGTTTTTGCCCTGCTAAATATCCATTCCTGCCTTGATCACAGCAGTCAATAATATGTAAAAGAGAAAAAGATTGTTAGAAACCAATGGAACAATAAACAGCAAAAAGAGTTTTCAGACGATATTCGAAAAAATGGAAAATGAAAGAAAACCAACCAAATTTTCACGAATTTCAATGAGTGTTCATCAACCATTTTTATGGCTAAGAATAATAAAAGATTAAATGGTTAACTTTTCTGTGGAAATAACTATAGAAAAAAATGTCATAAAACTATCAAAATAGTTGGAGGCTTTATAAGATTATTAGAGCTATAAAAAAAGGTTTTATAATCATTGATATTTGGTAAACTTAATCGGCATGAGTTGAGAAATTAAGATTGTTTTTTCAAATAATCAGTTGATACAGTCCACCGACCAGGGGATTCCCCTGAGAATTGCATTTCTTGCATACACCACTGGGGGCATGCACTCAATAATATTCTTTGACACTAGCAATGCAAGGAAAAGCAAAGCGGTGACGGAACGAAACAACAACAACTAAGTATTTTTCGATACTAGATGGGTTCGGCTACATGGATTCTTTGTTTCGATAGAGTTTGATCATGTGTAATGCTAACAACTAACTCATAAGATAGATCGTTATTTATTTCCAAGACTTATGTGAATTTCCTCTTTCTCTTTTAATATTTTCACCATCTAGTTTATTATACCTTCTTACACAAATGAGAAATTCACATAAGTAAGCTAGAAAAACTAAGAGAGAGTGAACACTTCACTTCAACCCTACCCAGCTAGCAAGAATGTGAATTTAGTGTATGCATATTAAATTGTGAGTCAAACATCGTGCATCTTATCCATCAAGGGCCAATAAATGTTTTGTGGGACAAATTTAAGTGGCGATCAACAATTTGGTGGGTCCATGGCTTCCATGAAAGAGACCTACAATAAATGTTAAAGTAAAATACATAATTGCTTTTGTATGAGTACATTGTTCCTATTTTTTTCTTTTCCGTATTAATTCATTATTACACATCTTAATATATGTAGAGAGAGAGGAAAGGGTGTAGAAGGATGTAATTTTGAATTAGTTTCTTATATAAAGACAGTGGTACATGTTATGATGTTCAATCCCTCATATTTTATGGTTTCATTAGTTCAACCATCGGTTTCCACCCTTCGTTACCTTTTATTACTCTTCACTACTCCAAACCTTACTACTCCAAACCTTTCTTTAGTACTCCTCTTCATTCCCTTTTAGTACTCCTTTACTATTCAAAATCACTCTCTACCCATCAAAACTATCATTGACACTATCAAAACCATGTTGATAACCACAAAATGATAAAGGATAAACCACGTCAATGTCGCGTAAAGAAGGGATGTGTGTATTGGATGGGCAACAAGGGAAATAAAGGAATTTGGATGGATAAACCACGTCAATCTTTTATTTCATAGGTTCAACCAACCAACCAAATTCGTTAATGCCACCTCCAGACCATCTTGAATCTAGGGGGTCTATGATCGCGTTAAACCACGTCAATGTCGCTGGGCATGAATAAATCGTTATTTTGTGCTTGCAAGCTCCAGCAAGCAAAAATATAAAATAAAAAAAAGTTGAACAATCAGATATGGATGGTAATGTATAGTGACTTGGGGTATTTTTTGGTATAGAATAAATGGTTATATGAGACCAGTTTTGGTGTATTTAGAGAATTCATGTATGGAAAGGATCATTAGGGATCCGAGTCTTATTCATATAGGCCTAGTTTTGGATCATTTGATTTGATTGTCATTTGATCCATTTTCTGGTTTAGGTTTAGAATGATTCATTTAGGATCCATTTTCATTTAGCTTTGATGAGTATTTAAGCTTTGTTTGAGTTCTTGTAATAGAGTTGGCAGCTATTGAATAAAAATTCTACCTTTTGAGAGATCGTCGTTTTCTTGTTTCTCTTACTTCCAACCGGAGCGTTTGTGCTCATTTGCGGTGTGAGAGAAGGGTGAATCGAGGGCTATAGGTGGTGGGACAACACCAACAACGTGGTGGACTACGGTGATTTGAGAGAGACAAGCTAAACGAGAGAGGGATGACTGCAGTTTGCAGGTGGTGAATCACGCCTTCTGGTCTCGGGAGAGGGGGGTTCCGAGACTTGATCTTGGGGTCGGCAACAACCGGGTAACATCATGAAGGATAAAACACATGCACAATGAGCAATAGCTCACTAAGATGTAGGACTCGTTGAAGGTCATGAGTTTTGTACAACACGCTTCAGCCTTTCCATAGTACACACAGGCTCTCTCTCACACACACATATAAAAAATATATAAATAAACACTGATTACGGCCTATGAAAAATTAAAGATAAGTTGCAACACATTTTAAAGCCACAAACTATAAAAATATCAACTATATAGAGCTATAAGCTATGGAATGTGATTGCTGATATGTGTGTTTATATAAAATCTATGTGCTTATCATATATATAAATATTTAATGTAAAATATATAATATTCATTCCTTTTATAAGTTGAAGCTGAGCGGATCTAGGTACAGGGTTTGATGGCGGTGTCTAATAAGCTCTTTTCAGTGCCAGGTGAGTGCTGGTGGGGTGAAAACCCGCCCTGTACCATTGTCATCCCCATTTCGACTCTGACACCTTTAGCCGGAGCAGAAATTCTTGTTCGGATCAAATCAAAGGTCCGGATCCAGACGCTGACCTCTCAGAATGGCAGTCTCGATATAATCTTACAAATATCGCCTCATTGACGACGTTGTTGTGTAAAATATGCAAACAAAATATCCGTGGGTCGAAGTCGGACGACGGCGAGTTCGCGCTCCTCCTTTCTGCACTCCCTTCTACTTTCTTTCTTCCCTCATTCCTCCTCCCTCCGTTTCCCTTAGCGACAAATAGACAAGGAGAGGAGGATGAGGAAGGGGGCGAAGTTTTGATGAATCAGAGTTGTTTGGGGTAGAAATGACGACGCAGGGCTCCGAGATCGATCCCGCAGAGTTGGACGAGATCATCGGACGGCTCCTCGAGGTCCGATCGCCGTCAAGGGCTGCTAGACAGGCCCGCTTGACAGAATCTCAGATTCGGCAGCTGTGTGCCGCCTCTCGGGAGATCTTCCTTAGGCAACCTAATCTCCTCGAGCTGGAAGCACCGATCAAGATCTGCGGTATGTTTGATTGATATTTTTTTAGTTAGTTCTTCCTTCGGCTTTTAGTTTATGCCGGTTGATGTTACTCTTCCGTTTCTGTTTTTACGGGTTAAGATTTCTATTTTTGGAACTCGATCTCGCAATTTTTTTCAGTGTTGAGTTCTCGTGTTTCTTTCTTGAACCTTCTTTTCTTGCATTATTGAGTCAGATGGAAGTTATTAGTTAAATTCCTGTTGCTTGTACTTGTTTAGAAATGCACCACATTTTGATAGTTTTATGTGATCTCCGATGCTGGAATTCTTACTTCAATTTCGATCTGTGTTGAGTTTTGCTGTATTCTCGTTTATTCTTCATTTTCCGGGCAACGTTGCATGGATACGGGTAGCTACCGGTATCCGGTACGTGCATTTAAAAAGACTAAGGTACGGGTACACCCCTATTAAAAATATTTTAAAAAGTACATTTCTCCAAACGACTGCGATACCAACTAACAAGTATATAATATCAAAATAAAAAAGTTTGGTTGAATAACATTTTCAACTACACAAGTGTTTGACATCAAAATTCAAGAACATAATATCAAAAGACCAACCAGCTTCAGACCCCAAAGTCTCGATCTCACTATTTCCCTCATAATCATCTCAAACTAAAAAGGAAAGGCTAGGGAAAGTGTTGGAACTTAAAGAATTCCTTATCTCCACCAACATCCCACATTTTTGGCTCGTCTTCTTTATAATTATTACTCTTTCTTTAAAGCATACGCAGATTTGTATGAACAAAAACAAAATCTTCACTCCTTTTGAGGCTTGCGCTTGTTTCTTCTATAAGGGTGGATGAAAGAATAGGTGCTCCAATTTCTTTCACAACATGAGAATAAGCATGAGAGTGAAAGAAGCTTTAAGACAACTGTTTGAATCTTAGGAATTGAAGGTCCATGCATGATCTACCTTTTCTTTGGTGATAAACTCCATCTATTTTTTAAACAATCGAATTGTCCAAGCTCTTTTTCATTACTTGAGAATTTAACAAATTCTTTTGTCACCTCTAACCCTTCTCATGGATCTTGAAAGAACTTTCTAAGGCATTTGTTCCTTCCTTCACAAATTTCATTGCTTTTGTGTGGAGGAACTCTATTAGGAACTTCAAGTCATTGCCTTGTATAATACCTATAACACAAAAATTATCATAATACACTTTCAAACTAAAGAAAGTTAATATGAAATAGTTTACCTTGAATTTAGAGAATGAAGTGGTCACTTTTGGTCCATCTATCAATGAGAAGATCATACACTACTATGTAGAATATCAAATACTAATTCAACTCTTTATCCTCATGTTGATAAATGGTTGAAGCATATCATACACTACTTATTAGTATAACATAGTCTAAGCATATCATAAATGAGATATGTGAAGTTTAAAATATAATCGATCTTATCCCACAAAAGATCATTCAAAATCACATCTTTCACAACAATAACCTTTGGAACATCATCGTCTCTATAATCAAACCATTGGCCACTAATAACCATTATTTGAAGTTCATGCATGATGGTCTTCATCCTTTTTAGCATAACAATGGTCGATGCAAATCTTGTATCTACAACAACAAGTAACTTAAGATGTACAAATTGATTATACATTACTAACCTTATAGAGTGATTCATAATAAAAATTTTAATAGCAATAGCATCTTTAGCAACATCCATTATCCAATAACACTCATTACAAGGAACCTCATTGTTTATGGAGTTCTTAGGTTGACAAATATTTTTCAAAGCAAGGTTTAATGTATGCACTACAAATGGCGTCCAAAAAATATTAGGATAAACTTATTTAATAATCATTCTAGCAATTCTGTAAATAGGTGCATTATCTGTTATAACTTGCACCACATTTTGAGATCCAACTTCAAAGAATTGACTCGACTACGACCCCAAACATCATAATGAATAATTCAAAAGGTTGTGACATTCTAGACTTACTATTAGGATAGGAGACCCTTTGATGTTTTGCTTTTTGACAAACATCACATTCTAGGGTATATTATTGGACTCAAGGATATATAACCCTTTCTGAAGCTACCATGACCAAAGACCTTTCCTGTATTGAGATCCTGAAAACACATCTAGAAGGGGAGAAAGTGACTGAACAATTAAGACTCTTTGTTAAAGAACTAACGGATAACAAGTTTACTAGAAAGCTTGGGATATGAAATGCATAAGGTAAATGGGCAAATGAGGTTTGTATACTTTACTTTCCTATCGTACATGTTTGAGACCCATTTGCCAATCTAATGGGTTCTTTGTTACGAAGGAGTTGATAAGTAGAGAAATATGTTTTGTCTCCTACCATATGATCAGTTGCACCAGAGTATACAACCCATATTCGAGATGTAGGAGTAGAATTACCCTGTGCCATATATAAACTCTTAGTCATCGTAGCATGAGATATGGAAAAATGATCATCAAGTCTCAACTCTAGGCCTTCTATACACTTTATTAATTCAATAATAGTTTCTTATGCACTTTCTGGTGGATTTTCTGATATGTGAGCATAATTCCCTTTATTTTTTATGAAGTCAAGTTTACCAATCAAATCCCAGCATTGGACTTTTGTGTGATGATTCTTGCTATAATGAAAATATTTCAACTTTTCCTTTTCTTCAAAAGATACGCCCACGGCCTCTACCATGGGCATTGTGTCCTCACCCACTATTGGGCTGAAATTGATTCTTCTCAAGAAATGGAGTCTTATCATTATCTATGCTATTCTCTTTTTTCATATCCCTTCTAACTTCTTTTCTTAGGAATAGTGAGTATAGGGTGCCTAAAGCGGGTAGTTGTTCTCTACCCACAAGGTTGACTTTAACTGCTTCATACTCTTATGAAACTCTTTATAATAGATCAAAAAAAATTATATTTTAGATTCTTCACTTATTTCCTTGGAAGAAGCTGAGCATTTGATATTAGCATAGAATTGCAATTCATCCCAAAGTATTCACTGATAGTTATGGTTCCGTGTTTGCACTTTTTGATTTTTTCTAAAATTTCATATTCTTTAGTAATATTCTTCTTCCATGAATAAGCTTCAGATACAACTTTTTAAATGTCACTTGTTGAGTTTAAGTACATAAAGGTTCTTCCAATTGAGGGAACGATGACTGAAACAACCATGAAGATACCAATACATCTTCTTTTCTCCATTTGTAGCATATAAGATCACTCTCCTCAGGACATTGTTGTTCTCCGACATTG
Source organism: Brasenia schreberi (assembly GCA_036023115.1). Classification (NCBI taxonomy): domain Eukaryota; kingdom Viridiplantae; phylum Streptophyta; class Magnoliopsida; order Nymphaeales; family Cabombaceae; genus Brasenia; species Brasenia schreberi. The sequence continues at coordinate 18,586,161 of JAYKKT010000060.1, read as the reverse complement.
TTGTTCTCCTGTGAGATAATTCCATCTCCCTCTAGCAATAACTGCTAATTCAATAGATCTCTCCCCTTTAAGAAAATTTCCGCCATCCAATTTAAGATTGGTAATCGTAAAATTATCAATTTTCTTCCATTGTAAATCAAAAATTGCATATGAAATTTCAATATGTTTGTCCTTATATGCCATGCTCCCCCTTTTTATGACACTTCAATAATCAAATTATTGAATCGGCAATCGTTTTACCTTTTCATATTTAGCTAGAGGTTGTAGAATTTTCTGCAACTATTTAATGAAAAAGAAAATAGAAGTTTTCCTTTATCTTGTATCAATTAGAGGAAAGGATCTAGTATACTCTCAATGCCAGTTCCTATTAGGGAGGAGATCTACCAAATGCAACTTGTTGCTGAATCTGAAGAAATACACGATGTAGTTTCTCATGTCTCTTCTTGTAGTCTTCAAAAAACTTGATGGAATGTATATAGAAACTTCACCTGTGCTCTTTTGGATTTTCTTGGATATTCTTCATAACTAGCAATGAAACAGAAATGATTGGAGGATCGGCTATGCTTTGATACCATGTTAAAGAAATCTTTATTGATAACAAATGAGAATCAATACAGAAACCATTGGAGATCGTATCCAAGACGGCAGCACCAACTTTGGGCAGATTCAGCAACCCTCCTAGCTGCTGACGTTTTTTTCTCTCTCTCTTTGCCAAAAACCCTAAGAGTGCTACTTAATATTTATAAGGGCTCTTTTAACTTGAAAGACGTATATATCCTTATACTTAAACATATTTAAACAGAAGAGATTAAACAGCAGCAGATAATCGGATTGGATCAGCAACAAGAGTGATCCAATATTCAGACGATCCAAAAAGTTCTTTTCAACAAAATTGGAGGTAAGTTTTTCCTGTATGGTTTCCCCAAAATCTAGTATCATTTTATTGGCATTTATGAAATGATGCTTAGGTCATTCTTCAAATTTAGAAGCAGGGGTGTTACACTGTTATATAATGCTATCATATATAACTGAACAGCTGATGGAGTTGTATAGACTAGGGGGTGAACCATTGTGCTAGTTGCACCTAAATTTTCTCCAATCAACTAGTGGCATCCACAAGAAGTCCGAGAAGCAATGAAGCAATTAACCTACGTGGAAGAGGAATTATCTCATGTGTTCGAAAGGAGAAAAATGTCTTTGGTTCCATGGTAATGAGCAGAAAAGGGAAAAGTTGTTCATTTAAAAAGAAATGTGTTTTATGTTCCATTTGGAAGACTGAGCTGATTTAAGCTTTAGATTTGAATTTTGATCCTCTCCATATAAGGATAAGGATGGAAGGGTGGAGAAAAATATGTTCAGATGGTGTGGAAGCTTTATCAAAGCTATACAATTTAGCAGATATGTCAAAATGAAGTTATTCACATTCACAACGATGTAGTAGATAAGATTCCAATTGTCCAAAATGTTTTGCATGAGATGCCACAAAATTCTCCTTCTCTTCTTGGGTTGCAAAGAGGGGGTTAGGTAAACCCCGACCTGTTCTGACTGTATTGAGCAATTTCAAAGTTGCCTTGTCTCCATGAATGTGCTTCTATAAACCGGATATATGGATTCTATGATGAATGTAAAAGAAGGTTCAATGTAAGGTTATGGAAGATATTTACAGACTGCTTCAATTGCCTGCCTGTGGCAGCCTCATTGATGAAAAGATTTTGTGTATGCATGGGGACTTTCTCCTGACTTAGTTAATTTGGATCAGATTAGAAATCTACAGCGGCCCACTGATGTGCCCAAATACTGGTTTGCTTTGCGACCTCCTCTGGTCTGACCCATGCAAAGATGTCCAAGGTTGGGGAATGAATGACAGTGGAGTTTCCTATACTTTGGTGCTGACAGGGTGACAGAATTTCTTCAAAAGCATGATCTTGATTTGATTTGCAGAGCCCAATTAGGTGTCATATATTTCTAATAGGCTTAAATATGCAATTATAACAAGAACCTAAGTGTATTATATGCTGATTATATTTCATTTTGCAGGCTGTTGCAAGATTGGATATGACTTCTTTGCTAACAGACAACTTGCAACTATCTTTTCGGTACCTAATTACTGTGGAGAGTTTGACAATGCGGGTGCTATGATGACTGTTGATGAGGCACTTGTGTGCTCCTTTCAAATATTGAAGCCATCTTTTATCTTGGAAAATTAGCATGCGTGTATAAATTTGTATGTGACTTTCTTTTTATTAATGTCACACTTGAATGAATCTTGTGGCAAATTTGGTACATCGTCATGCATCTCTTTGGAGATCTGGCAGGCTTCATGTGGATAATCTGTTTTTCTGTCCATGTCATGTCCCGTTATTTGTTGGTCATGTTGGAAACTCCGAATATCTTAGGAACCAGGGGAAGGATATCAACTTCTTGATTCTGTAAATAATGGATTGTGTAGCCCCCCTCTTATCATAACAATGACTATTCATCGTACCACAGCTGGATCCATGTAATATAAGCACCACTATTCAACCGTTTCTTTCTTGTCCAAGAAACATGTTTTGACATTTAAATATGTAAAATCTAGTCATTATTGGAAGATGTTTTTTGAAGACCTTGTATTTGGGGAAAATTTATCAAATAACCGCCAAACATTTGCATACAAATCAAATGCACCCAAAAGTTCAAATAACACATATTGATTAGCGTAAGAGATTACCTTGATTATTTTATACAAGAAAAAAACATATCATGTGATTTAAGAAAAAAACTATCTAAGAACAAAAGAAAGAAAAGATCTTGTTTTTGTGGTCTCTCTCATCAGGTTTCTCTACCAATGAAAATGAAGTCCATTACTTGTTTCATTTCAAGCAATTTCATAATTGTGAATTTATTTGTCGTGTAAAAGCGAAATGTGCATTCTCTGTTTCAAGAGTATTGCAGCTATTTTCATGTGTTTCATGGCAGTTTGAATTTTGGTTTTCCCATAGTTGTTCAATGCAGAAGGGTGAAAGAGTAAAATTTAACTATAAGTTAGTGTTAACCCCGAGGTCAACTAAAAGTTGTTAGAAACAAGTGCACTGATTAACTCTGCCAAACTTTTGGGGAAAAAGAAAACCTCCAAGATTTTGGTGTTATTTGATGCAGACGCAAAAAGGTTGTTAGGTATATGAAATTTCCCTTTCTCAATCAACATGGGCCTGGCAACAATGTCGCCCTGGTTGTGATGGCTGTTGGTGGTACCCGATTAAATGCAGGATCCCTTTTACTACGGGGAGGCCAAAGCCAGGTGCACTACCCAGGTTTCGAACTAATGACCTGTGAGTCAAATCGCCTAGCCATGTGGGCTATTTCTCGTTGTCCTTTTCTTCTCAGTATATGGTGTCATGCTTCAAAGAAGTAATGAAATTCACTGCAACTAGGAAAAACCAATTTTCTGTTTCCATGTTAAGTTATTTCAGAAATTCTTGCACCAAAATTTGCCCTTGCATCATTTCTACGCTACATGCTCTCTACTGAGGATATTGCTTTCAACAGTCACCTGTATTGCTTTCCTTTTTCAGCCAAGTAAATATAATCCTGGGTTTGAAATCCTTGACAGCATCTTAATAATAAATGCCATGTTCGAAAAATAGGAAACATGGGTGCTTATGGACTCGAGTGAAAATTGAGGGTACTGAACCTGTATCACTTACGTGTAGGTGCTGTGGGAGGAAATTTGATGTTCACTGCCATTCACCTCAAGGGAGAAAGGTCCGAGTGTACTGAAAAATGGAATATTGCTTCTAGTACCCGATCTGGTATCATGAAAGGTAATTTGTGCAGTAGAAGAAAATCTAGCATGTTTAAAGTTGTCAAGATCCAAATGTTACATATGTAGCATGCCTCTCTCTCTGATTGCCAGGATTTTTATAGTTGTATTTTCAATTGGTGGAGCTTTGTTATCTCCTGAAAAGAAATTCAACTCTTGAGCTGTATTGATGAATTAAATATCTCTCTCATTGCCAGGATGTTGTAATTGTATTTTCAATTGGCGGAGTCTTGTTATCTCCTGAAAAGGAATTCAGATTTTGAGCTATGTTTGCGAATTAAATAGCTGTTTCTTGAATTCGCAGATGGCCTCTTGATGTTAAATGGTAAAACAACCGTGTTACTTCATGTCCGGATGACTGAGTGGATGGGAGAATGGTTCGCATAATTTTGGATATCTCCCTTATTATTTTATATGAGTATAAGTATACTTGTTTTCCATTCCTTAGGTATCTTTTGGTTTCTTCATATTTCATTAAATAGTATTGTAAGCAAAGTCATCCTCATCTCTCGAATGATTTTCCATATTTCTATAGAAATATTGTCTGGTCCAACTGATTTACCAACCTTCATATGTTTGAGAGCTTCTTTGACTTTGTTTTGAATATGCTAGTAAAAATTATGGTTTATATACTTTTTTTATTTGATTAACTCTCCTAAATTAATACTAATATCCATGCTTATATTAAAAAGCTAATACAAATAATTTTTTATATCATCGTTTGTCACTAGAATTGTCTCAGCTTCTTCTTTGATACATCTAACAAAAGTAAGATCATTAGTTTTTTTATCTCTAGGATTAACTATACTAGAAATATCTCTTTCACTTTCTTTTGAGTTAAGTTTTTTTATATCAATCCTTTCAAAATTTACCTTTTACTTCATTAACATTCTTTTTTGCTTCTGTCTTTACTTTCTTATAAGCCTCCAAATTTTCACTACTCTTTTTATTATAATACAATTTATAATATACCTCTTTTTTTTAATTTTATCTTACACAACTTCATTCTACCACCAAGCTTTCTTTTATACCGGTAAACTTCTCTTAAATTTACCTAACATGCCTTTTGTCACTTCCTAATATGCATAGTTAATATTATTTCACATATCAAAAGGTGTACCTATGTAATTCCAAATATCTCTTTAAAAAAATTTATGTTTAAATAAAATATATCTTCTTTCTTACTTTTGAGGTTCTATCATTTAGTTCGAATAACGCCATGCACTTTTTTCTTTTGTGTCTAATTTTTTATCACAAAATTGATAATTAAAAGTCGATATTGGGTAGTTAAGATTTTTCTTAGAATTACCTTGCAATCTTTACAATACAATTTATATTTTTTTCCTACAAACAAAATAATCAATTTATGTTTATGATAAGTCACTCTTATAAGTAATTAAATATTTATCTTATTTTTTGAAAATAGTATTAGTTATGAAGAGATCATATATCATAATAAAATTTAAAATTTCCTTACTTTCCTCATTTAAATCTCCAAAATCATAGTTTTTATGAATACCTCAATATCCTAATGTCTTTTTACTAACATGTTCATTTAAGTTTCATCCTAAACAAAACATCTTCTTATTTGGGTACATAAGCACAAACTATATTCAAATTTTCTACTCTTAACACTAGTGTTACCATTATAAGTTGGTCATCGTATCATTGTATATCCACTACACTATTATTTAAATCTTTATTTATAATAATATCAACTCTATTTTGAGTCTTTTTTCTTGAGTACCATAATTTAAATCTTATATTCTCAATCTCGTTTTCTTTTTTTTTTTTCAATCTACTTTGTCTCTTATAAACATAAAATCTGCATATTTCTCCTAATCCTAGTATCTACCACCTCTATTAGCTTACTTGTCAATGTTTCGATATTGTAAGTATTAATACGAATCTTATTTTCTAAGACTAGCTTCTTTATCTTTGCATCCGTCCATGCTTAAAATATGAAGACCCTCTTTATAATTTATTCATTATATTTGAACGATAATGTAGTAGGACTAACTTCTTTATTCACACTCGTTGATGATGTAGAAACTCTTTATACAATTGATTTAGCGAAGATGTTGCTTCTTTTTACTTCATTCAAGCTTTGTAGTGCGTTACTAAGAAGAGACACCTCAATATAATGGTCATAATTTGTAGAATTCATGGTAGATAAATCTGACAACGTTTTACGCTCATTGTCGAAAGCTTAATGCAATCTTTTTCCTTTATCTGGCTTAGGACCGACGATGCAAGGATAATTCCTTATATGAGCAGAGTTATAGTATTAATTTCAAACGAAGAACCAATTTATGTTTATTGATATACTATCAAGAATTCAAATTGTTAAAGAAGCCACAAAATAGGTCTGATTTCGATGATATGAAGGTTGATCTTCACTAAGCGAAGCGTGCTGAGTGCACTCATATGATTTGGATTTGAGCCAAACAAACCCAAACACACAAATCTTTATAAGGTCTCACCTTAAATATGACATCTCACTATAAGGTCTTACCTTAATCTTTATATTTATCGGCGGTGCTTGGACGCTGCTCTATTGCTTTCTCTACCGTAAGTATGGACTCCAGAACCCACATGTTTCAGCCTTGCAAGTAATAGGTTGCAACCTACATTTTGATTGAGAATCAAACAAGTAGATTGCTTCTTAATCATGCTCAACGACAACCACCCTCAAGAGAACCAACTGGATGAATGCAGACAAATTTTTAATTAATAAGTGAACCATGAAAAGCCCTTCTTCTTTTGAATACTGCAAGGGTCGACTACATGAATTCTTTGTTTCCATATAGCTCTATCATAATTTGTAGAATTCATGGTAAATAAGTCTGACAAAGTTTAAGTTTTACGTTGGTTGTCGTAAGCCTAATGTAACCCTCTTCTTTATCTGGACTTGGAACCAATCATGCAAGGGTGGTCCCTTACATGGACTGAGTTAAGTGAGACATCGTTCTTCTGTTCTTTTGGATACGAGAAAAAAATAAGACTACAAAAAGTATTAAAAGGAAACAATAAAGAATGATTTAGTTTATATTGAGTTAAATATTAGCAAGGCATATGATCACATTGTATGAAAACAAAGAATATATGTAGCCTACCCCATCTAGAATGGAAAAAAGGCTTAGGTAATATTATTTATTTTATAATATATCTTTAATGTCATAAAAGGCAAAAAAAGAAAGAAAGAAAAGAAACCATCGATGTCTCATATTGTAGGCCTTGCTATTTTATTAATTTTGCTTTGGGTCTGGTAGGGGAAGCAGACCCAGACCCTAGACCTTACCAAACAAAAGTCAAGTGGGTGTAAGTAAGGAATTCCCTTCAGAGTTGGCGTCACGCCTCTTGGTTTGAAAGAATTAGGTTGGCATGTTTAGGGAAGTTTCCATTTAATGGTATGAGTGGGGAAAGAAATGTCATTCCTCTGGTAAAGTTCTTTGAACCATCTGAGATATCGCCTATATGAGTTTGGAAAAGTTTGGTGCATCCTTTTCTTTCTTCTTTTGCAAATGGTAATAAGAACACTACCTGTATTTTGCCAGCTTTTCTAGAAGTCAAATTGTACATTATGAATGAGGCATTTGATCTAATGATGGAGACATGGCTGGTTTGGAACCAGCCAGGTGGTCTGAACCGGCACCGGGCTGGATCCGAAGCTGGAACTGACCTAAGTGGAACCGGTTCGATCATAGTTCCTCCTGGAATCAGAACCAGAACTATCGGTCGAACGAACCTGTTGTCCTATTTTATATGTTTTTCCGAATTATTTTAGTTTCCCACTGCTTTCTTTTCTCAAACCATTGTAATCTGGTAAGGGTCTGCCTAACCCATATTGAAAATCCAGAAAAATTACCTGTCTCGTTTTTGCAAGAAAAGAATTTTGGGTAGGTCCTACAAAATTACGAGACTGTTTTAGATTTTGATGTGCAGAACGACTAACCCGCCAAATAGAAACCTTCCAATTGAAGGTCATGAGTTCGATGCCAGTGCGTGCATGTCTGGTAAGGGTCTGTGTTCCGAGACATCATGGCTGGTTATGAACCGACCCAATGGTTCCAACTGAAACTTAACCTGGCACGGAACCAGCCAAAACCACGGTCTGGAATTGGACCTAGAACCGGAGACCATCTGGTTCGGTTCCCAAACTAGATCCCGCCCAATGGTCCTTATTTTTTTATATTTTCTCCCTGATTCCGGATGGTTTGGGCCTCAAGCCGGAACTGGAACCAGCTCATTCCCTGTTCTTGGTTATGAGTAAACCGAAACTGGCAGTTTGGCCCGGAACCGGCCATATCTATGTTTGCCTCCCATGGAAAATGAAAAGGTTAAGTGCGAGCAAGAAGAAAGGGTTCCAGGGTTTTGATCAAAATTCTCCGTTTTGCAAGTGGAGATCAAAACCTGCTTGTTTTACTCCAAAACCGGTTCCGGTTGAGGTTGGTGCAAAAAATTACGGAACTCTTGCCTGTTTGGATGCCGAGATCGATCCAATTTCTCTTTAAATAAGCCAGCACAACATAACTGATTTATACTCATTTTACATGACAACTTGGACCCTATTGTAAAAATTGATTACCATATATTACTTAAAAATCTGAGGCCTACAAATTTTTTAGCGTACAAAAATTAATTCATTCTAATAAAGAGTTTAAATTTTTGGTGCCTAAGAGCGTCTCATTCATTGTACCAGGCCTTCGATACCAAAACTATAGTTTTAAGTCCACATGAAACTGAAAACTATACATGATGATTGATGTTTAATTCACGTTTGGAACTGGCACTCGGTACTATCGTTCTGTGCTTGTTTTGCTCATTGACTCCATTGGAACACCAATTTCAACTTTGTGTTTTCACGTTTGATTCGCATGAAACTTGAACATTTTTTAGTCTTATTTTTTCAATATTCTATTTACTTCAGCAGTTTTCGTGCGAGTTTATGATGCTATTTTCAGCATTCTAGAAACCACCGGCTTAGTAGCCTTCTTCACGAGCCACCTTTGGTTCATCAGGCTCGTTTTGGTTAGTATCATTTTGGATTTGGGTCGGGTATCAACGGATGAGAACTTTCTCAGGTGTTAATATTGGAAAGTGGAAAAGCAAAAGAAGATTGAGGGCCGGGGACCAGCATGTTTGTTTGCGAATCTGGATCCGGATCTGCCAAGGAGACCACGATGCGTAGGCAAGGGCTGGACTCGAGCTTCTTGCTTAAATAGCTAAAGTTTAGTGGCTTGAGATCCGACCGACTTCATTATTAATGCCGGCAGCCCACGTCGTCGTTTCGTGAATATCGCGCAACGACTCGGAATCGGGCTTCCCTCTCTCTCTCTCTCTCTCTCTCTCTGGAAGAAGAGCGGAGGGAGACTGTCGGCGCGGCTTTCGAGAGGAATCGCCGTCGGGATCTCGGCCAGCATCTAGTATCGCGCCTACGGATTCGGTGAGCTTCCTGTAAAACTAGTTTGAGTGAGTTTCCCGGGAATATTTCGCTCACTTTCTTAGAATTCAGGCCGATCTGTCTTCTGTCCTTCGTGAATTTACTTTTCCTGGAATCAACTAGCTTTTGATTTCTCAGAATCGTTTCCAATGCAGTCGGTTTTGGATCTTCATGTCCAGCTTTTCCATACTTTTGTGTGTCATCTTCAGATACTTCAGTCAATTACTGATCGACTACTTCGATGGGTTATCTTTCTAGCGCATTGTTTGAGTCATTAAGTGGGATGTTCGAGTCTAGTTTTGAGAACTTCTTGTTAATTTGGTTACTTTTTCCGGCCCTTTTCTCGTGATCTGCTTCTTTTTCTTACGTGCGGGAGAGGTTTGGGTCTCAGTTTAAGCTGAATGGATGTAGAGCTATGTAGAAAGTTTGGATTTTTCTTATTATTTATCTGGTTTCTTGTTATACGGACGTGTTTCACGCTTTGAAAACCGGTTTGTTCTTTTTCCGCATTAGTTTCGCATTCTTATTGAGTGCTTCATGTTGTGTTATATTGCTTGATCTTGAGCTTTTAGAATTCCAATGTGGATCAGAAAAGCCCTTCCAACTTTCCGCTTTTCTTCTTTTCAACCCCTTATTAAGGCATTTCCATTTCTTATTTTCCGATTCCCTCGTCTTTTACCTTAGTTATTCGGATGTCATCCTCGTTGCTAAGTACTAGTTTTAAGACTAACCTTACCTTACCTTTTCCCACGTTAGGTGGGTTGGGCCAGAGATGCAACACGATGATTTCCACAGAAGGTCGCCCATCCTAGTACTATTCTTTCTTGCTTTAACTTCATTGTTCAGATGGGATCCGTTCCATACTTTTGTGTGTCATCTTCTGATACTTCAGTCAATTACTGATCGACTACTTCGACGGGTTATCTTTCTAGCGCATTGTTTGCGTCATTAAGTGGGATGTTCGGGTCTAGTTTTGAGAACTTGTTAATTTGGTTACTTTTTCCGGCCCTTTTCTCGTGATCTGCTTCTTTTTCTTACGTGCGGGAGAGGTTTGGGTCTCAGTTTAAGCTGAATGGATGTAGAGCTATGTAGACAGTTTGGACTTTTCTTTTTATTTATCTGGTTTCTTGTTATACGGACGTGTTTCACGCTTTGACTGTGATTAACTTCACAGTTCAGATGGGATGGGATTCAATGCATTCATTTTCATGTTGAAAACATTGCATTCCTTAAAGCGCGAGGAAGTTTTTGGCTTGCTTTTGGCTACCTGCAACCTCTCCTTTATCGAGATTCGAGCATTCGACTGGCCATAGTAGGGCGATCCCTTACATGAGCTAGTTTTGTTTCCTCGAACCATACATTACCCGCTGCTTTTTCTCAAAATGATAAGAAATGTAGCCCCTTTCTGTGTATAGTTGACTTTCTCAACCTCCGGGTCTCTACAGTGATCCAAATCTGCTATTTTCACGAGTGAGTTAAATCTCAGTTATCCAAATGTATAGCTGGACCTTTAACTATCTGATCGGACTGGCTTTTGACCTTTTAGTAAAAAGTAACAGTTGCTCTCTCTCAATAAATATTTCGTTTCTTTAATTGGTACCTTTGTGGATCGGGATTCATGTATCCTCCCTCGAGCTGTTGGTTTCTTGCTGGGAGCATTAAATTGGTTGATTTGCGAAGTGGGTATAACCATTGGCCACATCTTTTTCTTTCTATTGCAGTTATCATCTTCGGTTTTTTGTAGAATGATTTTTGTTTCCTCTGTGATCTTCTATCATACTTTGGACACCTCTACTGGTTAATTAGCTTCTGTCTTGTTAACAGCTGTCAACTTTGGTTTATTCTTTGATTGAATTGGAACTTTATTGGATTTTACATTCCATTTCTCAAATTTATACTGGTAAATGGTTTGGATATCTGTATGTGACCCTATATCGTTTTCTTTCAGATAGCATTTCTTTAGTGCTTGCCTTCTGAATTGCATTTACTTTCGCTGTTGAAAATCTGCTGTTCTTGTACTCGCACTTTTTTCTGCTTCTGTTAGCACCTGGCTTTATTCATTCTAGCTCTTTTTCAGCACTTGGCTGTAGTATTTCCTTGAATTATGCCATGGATAGTCAGGCCTTTTGTCTACTTGTTCCTTTGGTTGCCTGCGTTGTAGGATTTCAAGTTTTTCTTTTCCCTTATATTTGCGTTACAAATCCAGCTGTTAGCCTTGACAGCTTCCATCTTATCCAGAGTGCATCAGCTTTTGTCACGAAGCATCTGTTGTGCAGACTTTCTGTGAAAAGAAGGCATTACATTTTATTTCTTACAGCTCATTTTGTGCTCCATTGAACATGGTTTTTGGACTTCTGACCGGCGGTTTTGTTCCTGCAGGTTTTCAAGTCCTGAGCTTTTTGGGGCAAATTACACCAGTTTTATCATTCGAAGAAGCGGGATATCACCATGAAGGCCCTAATTCTTGTAGGAGGTTTTGGGACTCGTCTTCGTCCACTTACCCTGAGTTTTCCAAAACCTCTTGTAGACTTTGCCAACAAACCTATGATTCTTCATCAGGTATGTGAATTCAGTAACAATATTGTCCTACTCATCCTTATATCATTTTCATTAGTATTCTCTCGAAGATCTCTGAAATGCTGATATTGATGTTGGTTTTGTGTCTGTAGATCGAGGCTTTAAAAGTTATTGGAGTGACTGAAGTTGTACTAGCCATCAATTATCAACCTGAGGTGAGCTTAAACACCTGAAATTCTTTTCTCTCTGTCGTGCTGGAAGCAATATAATCTATTTTTCTGAATAATTGGAAGCAATGAAGCTGTTGTCTAGCTCATATAATGGTTGGTGAATGCCGGAAAACTCTGTTTCAGGTGATGATGAACTTCTTGAAGGATTTTGAGTCAAAACTTGGCATCAAGATCACCTGTTCACAAGAAACTGAGCCACTAGGCACTGCTGGTCCATTGGCTCTAGCAAGAGATAAACTGATTGATGAGTCCGGAGACCCTTTCTTTGTCCTCAATAGTGATGTTATCAGTGAGTACCCACTGAAGGAAATGATTCAGTTTCACAAATCTCATGGAGAAGAGGCATCAATTATGGTTACCAAGGTATTCTTCTACATGAGATTTTCTTTTCTTTTGCGCTTTCTTACTGAGATGATCATCTCCTACATGTATGAATTCTTGATTCAGATTGTCGTTCCGCTTACCATTCTGTTGTTAACATCCAAGATTAGGTAATTATCTCTAGATTCTCTACTGCCATATGTAATTCAAAGCATCTTTACTCAGGTCGATGAACCATCCAAATATGGGGTTGTAGTTCTCGATGAACACACTGGGAAAGTTGAGAAATTTGTGGAGAAACCAAAACTTTTTGTTGGGAACAAGATTAATGCTGGGATTTATTTATTGAATCCATCGGTTTTAGATCGGATTCAGTTAAGGCCAACTTCAATTGAGAAGGAAGTCTTTCCCAAGATTGCAGCTGAGAAGCAGCTGTATGCTATGGTTTTACCAGGCTTCTGGATGGATATTGGGCAGCCAAAGGATTACATCTCAGGCCTGAGACTCTATCTGGACTCTCTTCGGAAGAAATCATCTCCTAAGCTGGCTTGTGGCTCTCACATAGTGGGAAATGTTTTGGTTGATGAAACTGCAAAGATTGGTGAAGGTTGCTTGATCGGCCCTGACGTAGCCATCGGACCAGGTTGTGTGGTTGAGTCGGGTGTTAGGCTCTCACGCTGCACAGTTATGCGAGGTGCCCGCGTTAAGCAGCATGCTTGCATTTCAAGCAGCATAATCGGGTGGCATTCGACCGTCGGCCAATGGGCTCGCATCGATAACATGACTATACTGGGAGAGGATGTCCATGTCTCGGACGAGATCTACAGCAATGGAGGGGTTGTCCTCCCACACAAAGAGATCAAATCTAATATCCTGAAGCCTGAAATTGTGATGTAGTATTGATGGGCTCGATGCCATGAATGTTCGAATTGATACAGATACCACAGGTGTTGAATGTCTCGGTTGGAGTTCACCATGGTCTCTATGTGAGGTCTGGTTTGTGTATCCTTCCTCAATTGTAAATTAGTACTATCTGTTGAGAGAGAGAGAGAGAGAGAGAGTCCCTTTGTAAAGAGTAGTGGCTGTCTTGTTTAATAGTGCTCTTTGCTTATTTGTCACACTTCTGGTGCGCACAAATACATGGAGGTCTGTTTTACCAAATAATTGTCTCCTGTTATCAATTTCATTTGTCATTTAAGGCGGCTGGGGACCATGATTTAAAAGTTCACATGATAAATGTTATAGGAAAGTTGTATGCATATTAGAGTGAAATTGCCTCTCTCTCTCAAACACACACACACGATAGAGGGTGTTAAGACAAGTATGAATATCCACCAAGGGCAATGAATATTCATACTTGTTTCATGGATTGGATTTTACTCAGCTGTTCAGGGGTGGAGCTTCTTATATCCAAATTGGCTCTGAAATTCCAATAAAAATCCAAATCCGAGCCTCCTCAGAATCCAATGCAACATCTTGGGGTTTTAAATCCACGTCCTAAACGTATGTCGCACGATTGGGTTGAGTTAAACTTAGTTTTGTGGTTTCAAAAGCATGACAGTACAAGGGGTGGAGTTTAATATTTATTACAGTGAATGGAAATTAAAAAATTAGAACTATGGAGAGAAACATGAGAAAGTAAAGGCTTCCAACTTAGTAGAACAAAACATAATATACACGATCTAAGTTTGATCATTTGGGTACTTCAGACAACATATAAATTAAGATTGGCATGCATTGCATCCCTCAAAAGAAAAGCTTTAAATACCTTGGGGTCAATTTTTGAAAGTGATGAAAAAATTGATGAAGATGTTACGTATAAAATAAATATCGGTCAGTTAAAATAGAGAGGTGCATAAGGTCTTATATGTGATAAGAAGATACCATTGAAGTTGAAAGGTAAATATTATAGAGCAACAATTAAACTTGTAATGTTTTATGGTTGTCAGTGTTGGGCAGTTAATTACGTGTGTAAAAGATGTTTGTAGCAGAAATGAAGATGTTAAGATGGATGAGTGATCACACAAGGAAAGACCGTATACATAATGAGGTTATTAGAAACAAATTGAGAGCAACACCAATAGAGGATAAAATGAGAAAAATCATTTAAGATGGTTTGGACATATAGAAAGATGACCCGAAGACGCTCCCGTAAGAAGATATGAAAAACTAGATTATAAAAATGTTAAAAGAGGAAGAGGACTACAATAAAAGTGTTGAAAAGAAAAATAAGGAATGATCTAGTTTATATTGGGTTAACTGCTAGCATGACACATGATAGAGCTACGTGGAAACAAAGAATTCATTAGCCGACCCCATCTAGTATGGGAAAAGGGTTAGTTGTTGTTTATGACACAAGATTGAACTTGATGTGGATCAAGATCCCACTTAATGTGGGATAAGGCTTAGTTTTGGGTTTCGTTTGGTTTAATTCACGTTATCACGACTTATGTCTGGGAAATGAACCAAAATAAGGCATGGCAACAGTATTTACATGTATTGCTCACACTCCAAACCTATCTCGAATCAAGCGACGTGGTAGATCGTGTAGTAGTGGTCAGAAAATGATGCTGCAAAATGAACAACTACTGATCGCTGCTCTGCACCATCCATTAATTTGAAAATTGAACTAACAAATGACAAGGATCTTTAAAAAAAATAACAGGAATTGTTGGATAAGTTGGCTTCCTCTAATTATATGCAAATATGTGAGGCTGATCTCCGTCCCCGTTCAACCGGTGGGTCTTGAGTCAAGCTTCCTTCTGCCTTCACGGCCAAGCTACCTTCAGGCTTCTTATATATGGCCTCTATTTGTTTCCGACGCAGCCGATTGCAACATTATGTGTCATCTCTATCAGATACGTATAAAGAGAAAGGAACACACACAGAGCAAGGCCAAGCTCTAACATGGAGGACGTTTGTCAGTGGTTTTTTGTGGTGTAGATTATGGCCAAAATGGTAAGGGGTCGTAGTGCCGTGCATTATTTGGATCCCACCCTAATACAAGAAGCTTGGCCCACTAAAAAGGTAGATATGGA
Organism: Brasenia schreberi; assembly: GCA_036023115.1. NCBI lineage: Eukaryota > Viridiplantae > Streptophyta > Magnoliopsida > Nymphaeales > Cabombaceae > Brasenia > Brasenia schreberi. Next base: position 18,570,810 of record JAYKKT010000060.1, on the reverse strand, counting down.
TGTGACAACCACGAGTTGTTGGCAATGAAGTGAAAAGTAATCCTTGGTTTTGTGGTGAGAGTATGTACGAGTAATGCTTAATTAATCATGTAATAAGTTTCTTAAGTTGGTCATTGGTTGTTTGATGCTTCATTGAAAAAGCTGGTCTGCATTTCATTTTTGAATCTATGGACAAGTACGGCTGACCTAAACACTGCGTACATATATAGGACTGAGATGGAATTAGCTGCTGAAAAATAAATATATATATATATATAAAGCCTAATATGCTTATGTTATATACTTTTTATATTCGTGAAAATCTCAACCATCCTAAGTGATGTATGGTTGAGTTCAAATGTAGAAAAGCAAAAAGTGCACACCTATATTTTTTTAGGTGTATTTGATCCACGTGTATTTTCTTGCTGTTGAGCTTAATGGATAGGTGAGATTTTTAAGAATGGAGAATGGACAGGCTCTCTCTATATACTCTGAGAGAGAGAAATCTTTCTTGTTACTCGTGCTCGACCATTACTTTTTGGAAGTATACTTAATAACATTAGCCATGTGAATTGGCGATTTTCTCATGATTATATTTAATAAACATTTAAGGATTAGTGGAGCAATTCTTCGTGCATCTTGCATGAGAAACAACATTTTGTCTGCCAATAGGCACTATAATTGCTCAGGGCAAATTCGACAATAACACCCACAGTAGTATGGTGCGTGATTGGGACAAAGTATTCCTAGTTAGCACGTTGAGGTGATATTTTGCCTACACCTTCTTTATAAAATATAAGTTAGCTGAATAATGGTTTCGTGTTACGCAATGAGATTTCTCTAATGGCATACTCTCTGGACTTGCCAACTCGAGGAATATTTGTTTTAATTTTGTTCTAAATCCAAAGCGCTCATGACCTACACTTTTTATAATTTTCAATAGGTTGTTGTTCTACACGTGAAAATCGGTTTAAAAAATTTATATTTAATTCAAACGTTCTTTTTTTAGGTACTTTGAGGAGGGTGAAGCAATATGCACAACCCCAGTTATCGAACTCACGATGCTCAACTTGTAAGTCGAACCCCTAGCCAGGTGAGCTATTGCTCTTTGTGCAAATATTTAATTCAATTGATAACCAGATCTCATAAATATATTCTGATTACAACTTTAGAAGGTGGGTCCATCCGAACTTTATCGGTGGTCTCTCTTTTTTCTTACAAGAGGAGGCTGAAGCCTAACACTCACGCATGCACCCTCTGGGAGTCGAACTCCCCACCACCAGAAACGGTACTAGAGTGCCCTGCCGTTAACACTCTGGGTGTGATCTCTTGGTTTTTGTAAGGTAAAGAAGTCCTCCAAGAAAACCGTGTCCTTGTGCTTGAATTTAAGTATAGCATTTAGTTAAAGCAGTGGGCGCTAAGCATACCCTACGGTTTAAACCTTGGGTATTCTTTTAAGTCCAAAACGACCTCATCAATCACTGGTGTTTTGGGTAGTTAAGGAAATCTGGTTCTCAACAATCTTGGATCATAAAGGGATGGTGAGCCATTTGAACATGGTTGAATAGAGTCTGTTTGGCAAGAGGTCAGCTCATCTTGTTCATATAGAGAATGAAACGAACAACGAAGAAGTCTTGTTTGGATATTTCACTTGTTTACCAACCCCACTTGTAGTCGAGACTCAGAGGCTTTTTTGCAGTAAAACATGGTACTTCTCAATTTATACTCCAGCTGGTTATTTGGCATCCACCCTGATGTGATTTTCATGTTTAAAAAAAACATTTCGATGGAAAGAAATGTGAAAAATACGAGCCATCAATGGGTCATATCCAAATCCGTATTCGATGCATGGGACTAAGCCAACCTACCAATGGGTCCAGTTTTTTTGTTCTTTTTAATACCATGCACCACGAAGCCTACAACTGAGGACAATCCCAAAGAGTTGTGGCTTAGTGACTAGTGTTGATGTGATTTGCCAACAAACTCAATTATTACACACAAGCTTCAAATATATCTTAAGTTTGCGAGTATTGGTTCATATTAAGTTATTAACACATGGCCGATTCGGGCCCGGCACGATGGTTCAAATCGGAACTGAGTCGGGTCAGAAACCAGCCAATACCGGGTTGGACGACGTGAACCCCTGAGTACCGTTACGTTTCATCCTATCCCTGCAAGGAGCCGGGTCTTTCACACTTGACAATAGATGAGTTCAAAGAAGTGTACAGTGATCGACACACAGCCACTCATAATTTGGCCTATTAATATACGTAGATGACAATGGAGCGGGTTGGGGTGGTTAGTGCCCAACTTGAAGTCCACCCGCACTACAAAACTAACATGATAACGTGCTCTCCCACCCTGTGGGTTTCAGGGTTCACAATCCTCACTTACCCTGCACTGGACCCATCAAAACCGGTACCAACACAATCCAACCTGCATTTATCATGACAAAACATCTTTTTATTATAAACTTGTTGTCTATGTAATAAAATAGACAATCTAAGGCCTTAGTTAAAAGGTCCACATCAAATGTGAAGGTCATCCAACTTCCTCTCTTATTTATGGAAGTTCAAACCCTTCTCCTCCCTCTCTTTAAAATTCTTTAATATGGGACTAAACATCCCAACTCATATGAGATGTTTGGTACCAAAGAATTTTAAAGAAAACAGGGGTGTGAGCTTCTATCTGAATGGCCTTCAAATTTGACTTGGACATTTTAACTAAGGTCTAGTAATGTCCATTTGGACACACACACACACACACACACACACACACACACACACACACACACACACACACACACACACACATATATATATATATATATGACATAGTGGATCAGGTTCATCCTAAACCCAACCCTTCCCCACATAAAAGGGTTATCCCAACGCTACAGGGTGTCACTGGGCTCATTCCGGGAGTTTGGCATTCATGCGCTGCACTGAGCATGGGAGTCAAGTGCATCGGGGCTAGGTTCTTGGCGCATGGCTTGACTTGGTTTAAGAAGAGGTTTCTTTCTCTATGCTTGGTTTAGTTTTAGGATCATTTGTTTTGGTTTGAGTCATGTAATAAGCAGTCCTATTTGACATATTTTTAGTGTTTTAGATTGTGTCTAAGTAGAGAATGAATCATTAAGATCCGAGTCTTGTTTAGATCGGTTTGTTTTGTAGTTTGAATTTTCCTTTGATTTGGATATGAGACGGTTCATTAAGATATGTTTGCATTGGTAAAAATTGAGTATATATACCTCTTCGAGGTATTGTAATGGGAGCAGCCCTTTGAATAAAAATTGTCTTTTCAAAATAAGCGTCACCATCTTCTTCTCTTTGCTCTCAACCAAGTATGTGGTGTGAGAGAGGTGAGAGGAGTGCAGGTGTAATGCTGCACGCGAGGAAAGGACGGCGGTAAAATACGGCTGGGTCTTTTGCAAGTGGGTTGAACGAGGGCAGTGGCCTTCACTACCATTACCAAGCGCCTTCAATAACCGATTTCTCGTTGTCCGGTAGAGGAACAGTGACACAGAGCGGTCAGCTGCATGTAGGATTTGGTTGGGTACCCACTATTCCCAGTATGGATTGCCATCCCTACATATACATGAAATCACTGAATGAGGTATTAAAGCTAAAACTTTTCTCAACAGCTTTCACCCTAAGGATTTGGGAAAGGCGCAAGCCAATGACGCCATGTCAACTTTGCTTGTGGAATCACTTCTCTTCGTTGGCGGCAAGATTTTGCATTCCCGTCATATTCTAAGTCAGATGGTAAACCAAAGAGCTAATGTATACCGGTGCTTCAGAAGCTTGAACAGTGCCAAACCCAAGCTGACAAGTCGCTTGCAGAGTCAATGCTCTTCGCTCCTCCATGTACTCCCAAAGTAAGAGTAACAAAAAGTGAACTCCTCTCTGACAGCACATGGTGCGTGCGTGCACGCACGCTCGCGCGCACACACACACAGAGAGAGAGAGAGAGAGAGAGAGAGAGAGAGAGAGAGAGAGAGAGAGAGAAGGTGTATTCCGCTTTTTCATTAATATACGCATGTAATAACTACAAAAGATGTTTATCCCATATTCCGCTTTTTCATTAAACTAGGAGTGCTCCAACTGCCAACAGATCCCTTTTCCCATGTATCAGTATGCAGCAATACATTTTATGTGTGAGAAAAAAGAGAGAAGAAATGAAATGAAAAGGATTGCATGTGTACAAAAATCTATCTAATAACAGAAGAGTTCACATCGCTCAGACAGAGGCCAAAAGCCAAAACATGATGAGTGATGAAAGTGCAATCAGAAACCAGGTACCAAATGCCAATGCAACCGAAAGTTGAAACTTTTGGCACGGCATGGGTTGAGTCTTGTCGTCGCAATGGTTGAAATCCCTGGCGTACAGAATTGTGACGCCAGCCGATGAACATGCAGCTGCAAGAGAAAGTGTTGCAGTCACCTGCCATAGGTCATTCACATGTAATTCAGTTGGTAGCAACAAGATCAGTAATAAGTAGATGAAACATTTAAAGCACTCAGGCGAAACAACCAAATATTTTAGAGCGCAAGACTCAAGTCTCAAGGCTGGGAACCTAATCCTGGATATACAAGTTGGAGTTATAAAATGAGTAATCTTTGTTGCAGGTCACTGTTGGTTGATGTCAAGTATTGCATGTTCATGGAGAAAACTGCAGTAGCATTTAGCATCCATTGACCACAGAAACATAAGCACCCACAAGAAGTTGGATTTCAATCGTAGGGAGCAATATCAAATTGTTCTTAAGCCAAAGTGAAATGCCTAAAGAGAGATTGTGACAATCAGTTGCAATCAGCAAGTTCTGCTTATTAGTTTCTCCAACTTGACTAAGATCACTATTTTCCTCTTTTTGAGCATCGATTCCAACATCTCTGTCACAAAAGTTAGAAAGTGGATTACTTACCCAGTCACCAACGACAAACAGGCTCACTAAGACTGGATTCTGCAAGTCTCTCTTGATCCTCAAAGCATATGCATCCAGACATGCAAGACATAGGCTCCAAAGTATTTGCAGGCCCATAGAAGCAATTAAGTAGCTGAAAGATTTAGGAAAGGTCATTAAACTTCCAAATTCCAGTATAACTGCAAACTGAAAATGCATAAAAGAGAAACCAACATAATCTTAAACTGTCTTAGCATGACCTAAAAGAGCAGCAGCACCTGCTAGAGAACCATGGGCAAATACTGCCAAGCAAGAGCTTGGACTTACCGCCTTAAGAATAACGAGAAAATGTACAGTATGTAGCTGAATCCAGTAGCACAACCGTAGGTAGCCCTGAAAGAAATGGCTATTAAAAAAATCAATATTCTAGGTGATCTTTGCATCTTAAGTACTCCAAACTCTACAGGAGCACTGATCACCTCAAGGAGTCAAATGAGGTGCCATCCAAGAGAAGGGTGCTTCCTTAAGGTTCTGTTCACTGAGAAGGCAAAGGACTCCAGTTTCTTCATCAGTAGGATTTGTTTCAACGCTGTCATGCTTTATACAAACATGACTTGTGAAAGCACCCTCGCAAATTATTTTGGTGCTAAATAGTTTTGACCCTCTTCGTGTTGTCATCCTCTTTCCATGCATACCAGGAGTTTGATATATGTATATATCATTATCACAATTCACGAGCATGCCTCTCCACCTATTCAAGTACTTCTAAAATCCGCTTATTCAAGTACTTTTAACTAAGTATTTATCATCACATTCATCCATTTCAAAATGGGAAAATAAAACAAAGAGGACAGAGATTATGAGGAAACAAGCGTTGAGGAAAAAGGTGAAGATGGCAACGAAATTGAAGGAGTAACGAGCAAAATCATATTTCTGTTAACATCTCAACAAAACTACCACGAGTATACCACAAGTTAACTCACAAACTAAATCCCAAAGTTGCATTATTTGGAACAATTTTTCTAAGCATTTTTCAGAAGAAAAAGACCATGACATGTCCAGAGAAAGGGATAAGACTACAATATTTGCAATGTTCTCCAAGGTTTTTTTCAGAAGCAAAAGACAAACATTTCCAAGAAAATGAATCAGAACCCAAGACTAAACCAATTATTGTGATATTACATGACAAACCATATATTACAGAGCGTCCTAGGATACGTAAAAGTGTACTGATGAACTTCATAAATGACAATGAGCTTCTTCCCAGATTCTGCTGACGTTTTCCAAACTTTCCTGTGCTTACAAATTCCTAAGGACCAAAATTATGGCATGTAAAAGTGACGGTCAATTGCACGTAAGCAGCAGAAATCTCCAAATTGTTCTTGCTATATTGGAAGTACATCTTACGCTAGCATAAACACAATTTAGGACTAAACTAAAAGTGTCATGAAACATGATAAGCAAAAGCACAGTGTTGTGAATATTTGTTCTGACCGAGAAGACTATAAGAATATAGCACAAGCCTTTGTATAAATAAATCCCCCATTTCCAACAATCACAATGTTTTACAGGGTTTTGTAAAGAATGAAAACCAAGATATCTCCAAAAAAAGTATCATGCCATTGAAGCAAACACAAACTATAGTGATACTGTGACAAACCATAGATTACAGAGTATCATAGGATTTCAACAACAATCTATTAATAAGCTTTTATTTACTCCCAGATTTTGCTGAGATGTTCTCAAACTATATGTACCATTGAAACCAAAGAAATTGCAGTGCTTAAAAATGTTGAAATTAATCAGCAACATAAACTTCTTTATTGATGAAAGCCGAATACAAGAAGAAGACACTGAGGTGCTGGTCAGCCAATACTTGCCGCCACCTTCTAATTCTCGTTAAAAACTAATGACAGCCCTAATGACTACTTATATGGCTGATCTAACTTGAAAGACTATAATACCCCTAGTGACTACTAGATTACGGTTCCTAATGGATCAGAATCATTAGGACCCGTATTACAAAATACCATAATATACATTACTCAAACTTACCTATGACTCTATGTATACATTTATAACTAAATAGTAACACTAATTAATCAAGATTTAACTTGATCTTCAACACGCCCCCTCAAGTTGAATTTTGAAGGTTTGTAATTCTCAGCTGATGGAGAGCTTTCTGAAATCCTCTGACTGAAGCAGGTTTTGTGAAAATATCCGCCAATTGGCCTTCTGAGCATACATGAATCAGATTGAAGATGCCTTGTGTAATCTTTTCTCCGATGAAGTGATAATCTATCTCAATATGCTTCATTCGTTAATGAAAAATAGGATTTAAGGCAATCTAGAGAGTTGCTCTACTATCAGTGTAAAAGGTAACCGAAGTATCCACTTTAAAGCCAAGTTTTGTTAAGAGAGATAAAACCCATATCCCTTCACACATGCCCGAAGCAATTGCACGATATTCTGCTTCTACACTCGATTTGGATACAACTGATTGTTTCTTGCTTTTCCAAGATACAATGTTTCCTCCCAAACATACCACATACCCAGTGATTGATTTTCATTATGTCTTCGAACCTGCCCAATTAGCATCTGAATATATCTTTAGATCCAAGGATGAATTCACCGTGTACAATAAACCATGGGTTAGTGTAGACTTCATGTATCTGATGATATAAAAGACTGTACTCATGATGTTTGGAAGGATTATGCATCCATCTGTTCACATAGCCAACGGCAAAATTGATATCAGGACGTGTAATAGTCATGTATATTAGCTTCCCCACTAATTTCTAGTACCTTCCGATATCCTCATATGGTTCTGCATTATTATTATCATCATCCTTGGGAGACTCCATAGGAATTGAGCATACATAACAGTCTTCCATTTTTGTTTCCTTCAACAAGTCCAGAATATATTTCCTTTGACTCAAGAATAATGCATTATTGCTATGAATCACCTCTATACCAAGAAAGTAATTTAATCTTCCCAAATCTTTCGTTAAATAAAATATTGAGTTGTTTTTTTAGCTCACCAATACCTGCAGTATCATCTCCTGTAATAATGTTATCATCAACGTACACCAGTAACATAATTGTTCTCTGGCCTGGCTTAATGAATAGTGTATGATCGCTGATGCATTGTTTAAACCCCAGAGTCCGAATTCTATCATTAAATTTTTAAAACCATGCCTAACAAATTACAGACACTTCAGCTGCATACCTGATTGCCGATTTAGCATCACCACTTTACAGACAACTAATTTATACATATTTCCCCTCCTTTGTGCCCTTTACAGACACCACTGTCATGTTCCATTTACTCATGCCCATCCCGTGGCACATCACATGGTAAGGTTAAAAAACAATAAATATGATTCCACTTGATTCCCAGGCAAAACTTTTCCACAAGAATCAGTCCCACAATGGTACCATTTTAAAAGTTAAAACTCCCAAAGCGTAGATTTTTCCGTAAGTTTCAGAATTGCAGTGAACAACTTTTACAACTCCTGGAAAGTAGACATGAAGATGATTATAAACTGATGGGAACCATTCTCTTTCTTCATGAAAAATTAGCTAATCAGAAGCTAAGAAAAAAGCACCGGCAAATATAGTTTAGTGAAAAATAAACAAGCATCTCCACCTCTCTCATACATGATTTCCCAAGACTATCAGACTTATTTTGATTGTACTCTTTATTATAAAATATGAACTTTCACATTTTTGAGAGTTGAAAGAAGTTCCCACTGTAACTCCGCCCATGTCTTACAAATTATGATAGGGATCTGTGAAAACAAAGAATCCATGTAGCCAACCCCATTTAGTAAGGGAAAAGGCTTAGTTGTTGTCACTGTTGTTGTTGTTGTTGTTGTTGTTGTTGTTGTTGTTGTTGAAAGAAGTTCCCACAGTAGACAACTCAATTTATGTATGTGTTCACACCAATCAGTAACTAACATACATGTCAACAAAGGTAATCTAAGATTTCATGATCTGTTGCAACAGTTCATTCCAAGGACATCAAGATCACAGAAAACAACCTACCCAACTTTGCCAAGTTCTGAGTAAAGCATAAAGAGACTCCAGGGCTTGGGACACGAATCATGGCAAACTCTAGCCTCATAGATTCTACAGGGTTCACCCGAACAGTGAACTTTTCCCCAACTTTTTTTACATAGACTATTCCTTCTGCCACTATAGCCCTGAGATTCATGATTTTACTCCTGCAACATCAGAAGCATATGGTGCATTTTCCTATGTGATATGGCTTCCTTTCATCTACTTTATCTGAAATCCAGATTCCAAACAACTACAGGAGGCGTTTTTGAATCCCAAATTCCAAATTATTAGTAGATTCATACACCAAATTCTTTTTAAGCATTAGCCCGAAGCAGATAAAGAACAGTTGAATGTCAAACATCACACATAGGTTATAGTGGGTCGGGTGGTTTGGATACAGACTTCACTGGATCCAGACCCACCTGAAAAGGGCAAGTGCAGTAACTGCACAGCCTTGCTGTGGAGAGACAGCAATGGCAACCCCATTGTTGTCAATGCACAGCTGTTATTAGATCTGGCCAACCTTCAAAAAGGGCCTCCATGGTGGGCACCGTCGAGACGCACTGGGCAAGTAGCGAGAACACCGAGTATTGACGAAGAATCGGTCGGAATCCGATGAGTTTACCTATTTTTCAGATTTTTTTTTTTCTGATTCTTCATGAAAAACTTGTTGATAATCGTCGTTTTGGGCTTGGATCGAAGCATTGAGGTACAATAAAGGGTTTTGGCGGGTTTGGGTAAGTTGTGGGTGTCGATTTTTCCAGGAAACGGTTTTGATTTGTCTGGGAAACGGTTTTGATTCATCGGATTTTTCCCAATTTCTGCAACATTTTGTTTCAATGAGTTCTTCGGCCAAAACGACACCGTTGGTTACCGATCATGAGTTGGATTGGAAGAAGAGGGGTAGGCGATCGGTTGGGGACCATCGTCGTCGAAAACCGGCGAAATCAATGTCGAAAAACCATTGAGAACTGACCCTTTTAGGCGTGACCCATTTTCGTGTCATGTCGTGTCGAACATCGTGTCTGTAATGCCATGAACCGACACGGATTTGTGTTGTGTCATCGTGTCACATGTTACGAACCAATTCTGTGTCAAAACAGGTTCCATGTTAGGTTCTATGTCAGAAATAAGTCAAGTTTGGGTCGGATCTTGAAATGTATTTTGGGTTAGGAACAAGACTTGGACCTGTGTCTGTAGTTACAGGTTCTGTGTCGACACAGTGACATAAGCTACCTACTGTGTCACTTAGTTTGGATCAGATATAAATCTAGGTATTAATTCAAATCCCGAATAGCATAAACGGATCCAGATTGGGTTTTGGGTGATTTTAGGGTCATTTGATAAATTTTAATATTTTACTAATTTGTAATTGTTTAGAGATTAAAATTGGAGGATTTGGCTGTAATAAGAGTGACCCAACGGTTTGGGGATTGGATCTTAGCGCTCCTTTAGGTTGGGAGTTATGCATTATTTTACATAACCATGGTAAAAGTGATTTTCTTGTTTTAGATAGATTTAAATATGTACGATTGATAAATATTTTATTGATGTTTATGAAATGATGTTTGAAATGATGGGTTATTTGATATACTTTTCAAATAAAATATGTTTATGACATTGATTGATAAAGAGCATATTTTGATATGCATGTGTTGCATGAACATGATATTTAAATGTTGTGTGGATATGGATTTGGTTTTGGATATTCGTGAATCAAATATGATTTGTGAATGTGATAAACTGTAATTGGTTTTAGAAATGTAATGATGTGTGAATATACGAGTTGTACTTGTGTGGGTTATGTGAGGTCTCTAGAAACTTCGAGGTCCCTCGGGCGATCCGACTTGAGGCGAATATAGGGTGTGTTCCTGGGCACTCAACCGTAAGAGTCGGTGTGGTTACCGTTGTGGACGGGGTTACCAAGGTCACGTTAGAGAGGGTCGAACAACTCCAGTGGCCTTTGGGACAGACATAGTATGAGCTATAATTATCGTAACTAATGATGTGTGTATGCATGTATGTCAATGTGCGCGTATGAATTTGAGATCATGATTTAAAGGTGAAACTTTGCTTTGTTATGAAATGATTGTGAAATTATGAATGCTTTTAGTATGATTTTTGTTTAAAAATGTTTAACCTTCCTACGGAGCTATAAGTAGGAGTTCACCCTATTATTTTAGTTGGGTAGATCAACCTTTCCTTTCCCTATTTTAGATGGTTTAAACGGTCACCCCACTTTGGGCGTATTGTTTAGAACTTTTATATTAATATTTATTTCATTGAGTTTGAATGAAATTAGTATTGAATTACCATCACGCCCACGCGAGAAGCGGCCATGTGACATCGGCTCGGGTCGGGTCGTGGTCGCGACCCAAGCATGCTACATAGGTAATCCCGAAACAGAGAAACAAGTTCCCCTCAAGGGGCACAAACATGTACCAGTAGGTTTTGTTGCATACTTGGATTTTGCAGTCGATCTGCCTGTCTTTAATTATGATTTGTTATTTATTTGTTTGTTTATTTATTATCGACAGATTCGAAACAGATAAACAAGTTCCCCTGAAGGAGCACAAAATAAAGTTAATGTAGACAGAGAAGCAACGAAAGGTTTTGTTTTTTTCTTTTGCAGGGTAAATGAAGTAAATAATAGACATAATATTTCGGAACAAAAAAACAACAGACATAATATGAGACAAAAACGGAAAGCGATCAAATGAGGAAATATGAGACGCTGATTGAGAGAGAGAGACAACCAGAAGGCGGTGTAGGCCGAGAATCCCGCAGCCGTGACCATGGCGACGATGGAGGCTGCAGCCAAAAGGCACTGCCCTGTCCGGAGGACCAGACCGCTAACAGTCCCCGGCGACCCGGGGAGATCCTTCATCCCTCCTTCCCTTTCTCAATCTCCGACGTACTTCTTCAAACGTCTACCACTCCGACCGCCGGCCAATCGCTGGATCTTGGAAACACGAACCGAAATCGGTCCCCCTCCGAGCAAACGTACCACTGAGAACGAATCGTAGGGTCAATAATCCATCATGACGAAATCGAAGACCCCGGACTTGTTGCTGGGAATTCGAACGGAACGCGCTCTTCAAACCCTAGCGAGCAGCGATTTCGATCACAGAGTCAGCCGACGGAAAAAGGCTACAGAACGCATTTCGGATAATATTCTTATCGCATATTTAATTATATTCCCTGCGTTATTACTCTTTTCCGCTTTTCGCTTTTCGCTTTTCGCTTTCGCTTGGCCTTCCAACTAAGTCGATGTAACGGCATCGGGATCCGATTCTTTCACGTTATAATGCGTTCTGTCACTTTGGTTTTGTAGATGGTGATGATTCCCGGCGGATTCTATTGGATCCGGATCCGTATAGAAACCGGTTTTGGTTTTCATGGATCCGACCCAATATTGACATTGAAGCCCTTTTCTAAATTGAAATTGGTAAGGGGCCGGTTTCATGTTTCGGCCATGTCAGACCTACCCCATAGTTGCAAATCTCTCCATGCACTTATTACCAAACCAGCCATGTGGGTTTCAAAATTCAAGCCCGAAGCCCACTCCGTTTCGAAATTGTGAACCTCCTCCAGGTCAAATGGATTAGCGATTGAACCCAGTAAGGCTTGGAGAGAACCCAAGGATGGATGGTAAGTTTAGCCTGCGATGGGTCTGGTTGGCTCAAGTAATCTGGTCCGGTCAACACATTGCCCCTCCTGAGGGTGTGAACTGGTCAGGTTTGGGTCACTCAACTTATTTACTTCTTGTCTTAGGGTTCTTTAACAAAAGAATAGACCCATTAGTCAGTTAAGTCAGGCACACAAGAATCGACTACTATATGGAGCCACTGTAGCATTTTAAAACTTCTTTCTGTCGCTAGATCAGATATGACCCGGGTCCTGATATGCTCTCAGCAAAACCTAAAAAGGGGAGCTGGATATGGGTATGCCCATATAAGAACTGGGTTCGGCCCATTGAACTCATATAGTGATTGTCTTCATGATAAGCAGCTCGTCGTTCATCGCAGCTTATGAGTCTGCCTAGCCTAACATGTTAACCTCAACTTGACTCATGGAAGCTCATGAACCTATACAAACCAAGCACAGTTCAGCTCATCTGAGCTCATGTAATTGAGTAATTTCCATAGAAATGTATATCAGAGTTACGAAAATGCACACATGTATGTAAGTAGGTTTGTGTGTGAAAAACGTCCAAGACTTTCAACTTTACAGGAAATAATAATAAATAAATAAAATGATATAAAATTTATATTTACATTGAACGAGCCCATCAACGTGGTTCGTACCGTGCTTGGCTCGTTATAGCAAACCTAACTGATTGACAGGGAGAGGCCCGGGTTAGATGGTAAGAATAGGTACCTTCATGTAATTGCAACTCCTTTTAGGCGTACTTTTGATCATGCCTAATTTGTATTAAGTTATTATTAATTTGCTTCTTAAAACATAAGTAGATGGTAAGAATAGGTACCTTCATGTAATTGTAACTCCTTTTATAAGAGGACATTGTTAATATGTTTGGGGGTTCCTCACATAATATTAGCATAGCTAGAAATCTTTGTTGTAAGGATTTAATATATGAATTATGCTTAACCCAATGTGTGACTCAAAATTACCGCTTGGTCACATATCTGTTAATTCTAATTTGAGTGTGTGTGTTACCTAATGTGGTTCATTTGAATCATTTATCCTCCCCTATTGGAAGGAAATGCAAATCTCTCACTCCACATTTTAGGAGGGTCCAAACTCTTTACATAAATGGGATTTATATACATTTCTTCTAGAGGTTTTTCTTTTGTGTCAAGGGGCTTCTTTCTTGTACATGTTTTTTCTTCCTGTCAAAGACGTTATTTATAGGTAAGCGGGAGAAAAGAAACTTGCTATTGTGTTTCATTCTTTTGAAGATATTGATGACTCAAAGCACCAAGGATCTAAGTAGGTTATTTCAGCCAAAGCTGCAAATATCCTTCAATACTTCGGTTTCCCTCTTTAATGAACGAACAGCGTCACACCTTAAACCCTAAAACTTTTGGCCTACGCCGACCACTATCTAAAACCCTGGCAAAGGAACTCCGAAAGTTTAATTCCTCCGTTTCCTCGTTTCTTGCCTCCCAAAACCCTAGCGTCTCTCTCTCTCTCTCTCTCCCCTCTAACGTTATCCAATGGCGGTTGCTGGAATCCTTTGCCGAGCGTGTTCCACCGTCGCTCCGCGAGCCCTTAGGGCTCTGAGAACTCAGACGAGCTTCTACCATTCTGCCCTCGTTGCTCCTTGGAGATCAGCTGGATTGACGCGAGAATTCTGCCGAAGAATCCCTTCGTTCTCGAATTCCTTCTCTAAGGCCGCTGCTAGGAAGCGGGAGGACAGTGATCTTCTCGAGGTTATTGAATCGGAGATAAAGTGTGCTGAAGAGTCTGATTATCATGATCTGGTAAATCTCATGACTTTTCCGTTCTAGATTATGCTTTTCATGTGTTTGGTTCTTCTTTTAGTGGATAAATTTTGGACGATTAGCTTTCTTTTTCCATAGCAGAATATTTCCGTCGTATTGTATATTGCTTTACTCATCCATATGATTGTTCATAAGGAGTCGAAAACTTTAGTTATTGACATTAGTTCTGTGATCTTTATATGGTTGTTCTTAAGGAGTCTAAGTTTTAGTTTGAGATTTCGCTTGGGTGCTGTCAGAAGACATGAAGAAATTTTCATGCTAAATTGTATACCATCTTCGTTGTTACTGCCGACTCATCTACCTTTAAACTACCTAAATTTTTCCTGGTACCGCATTCTAGCGAAGTCATCTTTCCTTTTTCCTTTTTGGATCAAAACCCCTTGCATAGCCTGCTGAGTAAGAAGCGTCTTCATGATTTCTCTTTTCTATTGTCAGAGTCCATGAACCCACTCAGCGTGGAACAAGCTTGGTTCTGATTACAGGGGAAAACAAACTCAAAGTGCAACCTTCACGGATGACCTCGTTGAATATTGACACAGTTGTTATAACATTTTGCTGATAGGTCTGGAATGAATGACGAAGGTTGTAAGACTTTATTGTAATGGACTTGGTTTGATTGTTTTATGACTTCATTTTTGATAGATCGTGACATGGAAATGCTAATATTTGTACATACCCATGAATTAGCTACTTTGTGGGGTTCTCATACTATCGACCAGTACCTTATTTTACACATAGTGGATCGTCTTACTAATGTATTGTCATATTGTTTGATTTCTATGTATCTGTTGTTTTCCTCTTATAAATGCTTGACTATGTTTTCCTTTCGTCTTTGGTGAAATGCAATCACTGCGGTGGTATGACTTTTGCTGTGAATCTATTTGTTTTCTCCGTTTCTTCTAGAAAGATGGGATTCCCGATGGATTTCCATTTGAAATCCAAGATAATCCTGGCGAACAGACCATTACACTGAAAAGAGAATATGGTGATGAGGTTATTACCGTTGAAGTTCATATGCCTGACCTTGTGACCGGTGAGGATAGAGATGATGGTGGTGAGGATGATGATAGTGAAAAAGCTGGTCAATCTAGTCTCACCCTAGTGGTCAATATCTCCAAAGGAATTGGTCCCATTTTGGAGTTCTGCTGTTCTGCATATCCAGATGAAGTCACCATAGATAGCATGTCTGTTAAGGAACAGGAGGCATCTGAAGAGCAGCTTGCTTACGAAGGGCCTGATTTCTCGTATGTGTATTCAATTTATTTTCTAGTTCCTATTTGTTTCATGAGAAGTTGTTTGACTATACTGTTTATCGTCAGGGACTTGGATGAGAATCTGCAGAAAGCTTTCCACAAGTATCTTGAACTCCGAGGGATTAAGGGAAGCACCACCAACTTTTTGCACGAGTACATGATAAACAAGGATAGCAAAGAATACCTGCAGTGGCTGAAGAACTTGGAGAAATTCATCGCAAAATAGAAGGTTGCTTCTTTATCCAAATGAGAACAATGATTTCTTCTCCTTTTTCTGTGACTCGTTTTGCATAAATAATCAACGATTTAAAATTTTGTAGATGAAGCCCTATACTCGTGAGTGCGTTGTAAGTCATTCGATTTGGAAAACTTTAACATTTGTGTTGACTATCCTTCATGATGAATCTGCATATTAAAACAAATTGACAACCATTGATGGTTTCTGCACGTTCCACTGTGTTTTTGAAAATTTGGTGAGAGTAAACTCTATCCTGTTGAGAAGGTTGTGCGAAGCATTTATTCTGAAACGCAACTTGCTATTACTGACCAGATGCTAGTTGTACATCGTAATTAGTTTGGTTTGAGAAATTTCCTTTTGGGGATTCGCTACTAAGATAATGCATTCCTTGTGGCACTTTGGCCGTTAGCCCACCTGGCAGGACTCTCGACTCCACCTCACCAGACGCAGGGTGGAGTTTGACACTTGGGTGGAGGGGGCGGGGGTCGTGGTGATACCTGGCTTCGGCCTCTCCCATTTTAGCAAAACACGAGATTGTAGTTTTGGCTATATGTTATCTTTTGACTTGAGAAAACCAATATTTACTAATGATTCAGCTAAATTGCATAATCAACCTCTGGCCTGAGCTTCAAACTTGACCCTTTGGGAGTTGATCAATTGGTTGTTTAGGCACCAATACAATTAATTAGCTCTCCATTATTGGGGTTTTGTTGTTACAACGGGAGGCCAAAACTAGGTATGAACGCCCTGGAAGTCGAAGGCCGAAACTAGGTATGAGTGCACTGGAAGTTGAACTTGTGCTCAGCTTCACGCGAGTCGAGAGCCCTACCAGGTGGGCTATCATCGTGAGTGCACCAGGTCCTTTTGTATCTTAATTGACAATTGTTCAAAATTTTCTTGATACTATAGGTTGCATATGATTTATTATAACACCTAAATGGTTTCAATTCCAATCAATCTAGTACTTGCACAACTGGATCTATCCACATACGGATCCGTGTGTTTAAATTCCGTCATTATACAAGATCTCATGAATTTGGATACTGACTTGTTGGAGTTTCTCACAAGGTCCAAATGTTTTTTCCTACAAGTTATGATTTGTTTGTGATGGCAACATACGGTGTAAAACTTGTGAACTACAATAATGAAACAACAATAACAAAACCACGATTGAATGGACAGCGGTAATAAGAACATTAAGAAGACTTTCATAGTCTTCTCGATATGGCAGGCGCCTCAAACCCAAAAAAGATGAGGTGCAGATGGAAAGTCTACAAATGGTGACATTAAACTGGTATACACAAATCTAACAACAAATAGGTCACAACGCGAAACCAAATCAGCCAAGTACCGATGAACTCATGAAGATGAAACAATCCATTGCCATTATCTGACGTGACGCGGACTACAGAGGAAGCTTCTTATGTGTGTAGACCACTCCCTTATCACCATCTACCACTTGACCGCTCCCTCTCAGAAGCCTAAACCCATCAATATCCGAAAACATTAGGAGTCAAAGTAATTGAAAGCAATGACAACGATATGGGTAGAAGAAACCTAGTATGAGAACAAATTCATAACTCCATTATCTTGGGAAGGTAAGCAATAGTTTCTTTCTGGTGCATTCCATCTTGTTGTGAGCAACCCTTCCACTCCAACTGGCCCTCGAGCATGAATTCTGCTGGTACTTACTCCCACCTGTATAATCGCACAATGGAAGAAGATTTTATATCAACTAGATCTAAAATGCCCGTACAAGATCTCGTACGATTTCACAGCGAGAACTCTGAAGGCTAAAACTTGTCATCAAAGCAAGCGAGGTCCGTAACTTTCTCGAAATTTGAGCAGAACTTTTAATGAAGAAGAAAGTCTGCTTAACATTGCTAGTAATAACCAATACAACGAATTAAGAACGTCCTTATATTTTATTTTCATCGATGTAATGAGTATGAAAACACAAACAAGGAAACAGCGACAACCAACCCCAGATTTTTCACACACGCACGCACAAACGCCCGCGCTCAGAGACAGAGAGCATCATATAAACCAACCTGATAGCAAAGAGCACGTAGTCTACCAAGAGCCAGTCTTCCATCGTCTCGCGTAGCAACAGCCGTATCAACCTTAAAACAAGAAATTGAATTGCCAGTAAGAACTTAGAAGGCCATTCTTCCTAAAGTAAAATCTAAAACATCGAATGATCAGAGCCGCTAGTAAATAGTGTTTTATTTGTTGTTTGCTCTTTAAAATTTAGAAAAAAAACGAGGTCCATCAAACGGCTGGGAAAGAGAACCACCACATATTCTCTTTAGTTCCGTCATCCATAGAAGATTTTGAACACATAATCAACAGCAAATCAAATGGGCAAACTAACGAGATTGTATTTCTCTTTCGAGAGGACCGAGTGCAGTCCCTTTGATGGCCACAGGTTACAGCTTAAAGAAAACGTATACAGAGAGAAGCATACACAGAAATATCTGATCGAAACATCACAGTGCAATTTATATTTAGAAGGAAAACCTTCACCGTTGTTCGAATTTAGTGGACAAAGAGAACAGGCACTGATATGACGTCTCTGTCAAAGAGAAACAGGAACAAGCAAACGTCCCACGACTGTGCCAGGAACCAAGTTTTCTACTCTACTGCAATTTATCGGAGGAGCTACAGATTGAGGATGTGAGCAGTGTAAACTCACCTTGACGATCACGCTCTAGACATCTTTTACGAATGCTCGAGTTGGATCCATCTCTAGATTTGAATTTTCGGGCGCACCGGTTTCGAAGTTGTAAAGTTTGAACAACCCACTGATTCCAATAACGACGAATCTGTATTTTGATCCGTTTCAAGGAACCATTCAGTTCATCAACACGGGCCCCCTTTAGACGTGTTCTGCATGCGGCATGCAAACTCACAGCACGTTGAGGCATCGCATCGTGCAAACCTGTTTATTGGCTCGAGCGCGAGCACACGTGCATGAGACGACCACGGAAAAGCTTATAGATGTTTCGCAGAAGAATAAGAGGAAACCGGCACCTATTGGGGACAAAGACAGGCTTTTCTGCCCATTATTACTAGAAACAAGAAGAGGTGGAAATAGATAAAAGGAGGCTACTTTGATGTTGTTAGTCGTTCCACTCTTAGAAAAATTGATGAAAATGTTACCCATACAATTAATGTTGGTGGGTTAAAATGAAGAAGGTGATCATGTATTCGTAATAAGAAGATATCATTAAAGTTGAAAGATAAATAACATTAATTAAACATGTTATATTTTATAGTTTTTAGTATTGAACTTAATCATCAACATGTAGAAAAGATATATATATATATATATATATATATATATATATATATATAAAAATATATATATATATATATATATATAACAAAAATAAAGATATTGAGATGAATGAGTAGTCACGAAACAAAAAAACATTATACATAATAAAATTATTAGAAACAAATTGAGAAGCACCAATAAAAAAATGAGAAAAAATAGTTTAAGATGTTTAGACACTAAAAAGGCAACCCAAGAAAGCTCTCATAAAAAGACCTGAAAAACTAGATCGTAAAAATATTAAAAAAAAATAACTACAATAAAAGTGTTCAAAAGAAATAATAAATAATAATCTAATTTATATTGAGTTACTTATTAATATGACACATGATAAGACTATATGAAAACTATCCACCGACTTCATCTAGTATGGAAAAGGCGAGAAGGGTGAAATTCCTCCCGGTAAATTCCAGTTCAACTTTGTTGATCCGCCATCCGAGAATGCCGTATTTTCCAAGGTTGGCACGAGATTTGGTGATTGAATCACTCACATGAGACCGATTTGCCGGCCGACATCGAGGTTCCTAGAGTTTGTACGGCATGTGAAAGCGCCGTAACTTGATACGGTAAAGCGATATACTGTGTCCACGGCTTCAGCCGTTCAGATGAACTGCGAACACCCTAGGGAGGCAAAGGGGCAGGACTTCGAGAGAGAGTGAGACCAGTACACCAACAAACAAGAACAGGCAGGAAACTAGAATGCTGTGGGCCCAGCAGTGGTTCCGGAAGGCCAAAAGCGTCTCAGAAAATTCAAAGAAAATAATGGGATACAAAGATTAGAAGAAATTAACCAAAAAAAGCTGTACTTCAGACACACTAATATATAGTATTGCTAAACAATTGATAGGGTATCGACCGAAGTTCTTTGGAGAACCTTCAAAAAAAAAAGTATCCCATTTGACATACATTAACCTTATAAGAGACATGTACCATAGTGTAAAAACACGTGTGAGGACTCATGAAAGAATGAAAAACTTTTTTGAAGTTAATATTGGATTACATCAAGATCAACTTTAAGTCCATACTTATTTGTAATAATGATTGATGAGTTAACAAAACATATTCAAGATGAAGTACCTTGGTGTATGTTATTTGTAGATGACATTGTGTTAGTGGAGGAATCTAAGAAGAAAGTTAGAGAAACATTAGAAAGTAAAGACTTTCGACTTAGTAGAACAAAGAAAAAATATATGGAATGTAAGTTTGATCATTTGGTTACTTCAGAGCACATAAAAATTAAAATTGACATACATTAAATCTCCCCAAAGAAAAGTTTTAAATACCTAGGGTCAATTTTTCAGAGTGATGAAAGAATTGATGAAGATGCTACGCATAAAATTAATACTGGTTGGTTAAAATAGAGAGGAGCATCAGGTATTCTTTGTGATAAGAAGATACCATTAAAGTTAAAAGGTAAATATTATAGAGCAGCAATTAGGCATGCCGTGTTTTATGGTTCTGAGTGTTGGCAGTTAATCATCTACATGTACAAAAGATGTCTGTGACAGAAATGAAGATGTTGAGATGGATGAGTGGTCATACAAGAAAAGACCGTATACATAATGAGGTTATTAGAAACAAATTAAGAGTGGCACCAATAGAGAATAAAATGAGAGAATATCGTTTAAGATGGTTTGGACATATAGAAAGAAGATCAAAAGAAGAACCTATAAGAAGGTTAGAAAAACTAAATTTGGAAAGTATTAAAAGAGGTAGAGGACGACCACAAAAGTGTTGAAAAGAAACAATAAAGAATGATCTAGCTTATTATGAGTTACATGGCACACGATAGGGATATGTGAAAACAAAGAATTCATGTAGACGGTCCTGTCTAGTATAAGAAAAGGCTTAGTTGTTGTTGTACTCAAGAATGAAAAATGCTCGAAATGGAGTTGGTATTATCATAAATAAAGATTTAAAGTATAGTGTAGTTGACGTACAATGATATGGTGATCGAATTATGACGTTGAAATTAGTGTTAGGAGCAGAGGTTTTAAATATAGTTTGTGCTTACGCATCCCAAGTAGGACTAGAAGATAGTATAAAGACACTTTTTTGGGAAGTGTTAGATAAGGTGATTCAAAGAATTTCACAAAGAGAGATGATTTGCTTAGGAGGAAATTTAAATAGACATGTCAGAAAAGAGGCATTAGGATATCACGATATTCATGAAAACTTTGGTTTTGGGGATATAAATGAGGAATGTATGGAGATTTTAAATTTTGCTATGACATTTGATCTCTTTATAGTCATTACAATCTTCAAAAAACGAGATGAACATTTAATTACTTATAAGAGTGGCTTATCACAAACACAATTTGATTATTTTATATGTAGAAAAAAAGATAGAGCGTGTTGTAAAGGTTGCAAGGTAATTCTAGGAGAAAGCTTAACCACCCAACATCGACTTTTAGTTATGAATTTACAAATAAAAAAATGGACAAAGAAGAAAAGAGTGCATCAAGCTATTCAGACTAAATGGTGGAACGTCAAAAGAGAGAAAGAAAATATATTTAAACAAAAAGTCCTTCAAGGAGATGCTTGGAATCCTGTTGGTACACCTTGTGATATGTGGAATAATATGAATATACATATTAGGAAAGTGGTGAAAGATGTGTTAGGTGAATCTAAGGGAGGTGTACCATTACAAAAAGAAGCTTGATGGTGGAGTGAAGTAGTGCAAAATAAAATCAAGGCAAAGAGGGCATGTTACAAATTACATTATGCTAAGAAAACTATAGAAACTTTAAAGGCTTATAAGAAAGCAAAAAAGAAAGCGAAAAAGGCCGTCACTAAAGCAAAAACTAAAATTTGGGAGGATTTATATAAAAAACTCAACTCAAAAGAGTGTGAAAGAGATATTTTTAGAATAGCTAAGGCTAGAGATAAGAAATATAAGGATCTTAATTTTGTTAGATACATCAAAGATGAGGATGAAAAAATTCTAGTGGCAAATGATGATATAAGAAATAGATGAAAAATTGACCCTAGGTATTTAAAACTTTCCTTTTGAGATGTGTGCCAATTTTAATTTCTATGTCCTCTAAGGTAACCAAATGATCAAACCTACATTCCATATATTCTGTCTTTGTTCTACTAAGTCGGAGGCTTTTGCTTTCTAATATTTCTCTTAATAGTTCTAATTTTCTATTAACTTTTTCCTTAGACTCCTCCACTAATACAATGTCATCTACAAATAACATACACCAAGGTACTTCATCTTGAATATGTTTTGTTAACTCATCTATCACCATTATAAATAAGCATGTACTTAAAGTTGATCCTTGATGTAACCCAATATTAACTTCAAAGAAGTCTGTCGTTCCTTCGTGAATCCTCACTCATGTTTTTGCACCATCGTACATGTCTCTTATAAGGTTAATATATGTCTTTTTTCCAAAGTTCTCGAAAGAACCTCCCTTGGTACCCTATCATAAGCTTTTTATAGATCAATAAATATCATGTGAAGGTCTTTCTTTTTTGCTCTAAAATGTTCCATAAGACGTCTCAAAAGGTGAATCGCTTCAATAGTAGATCTGCCTTGCATGAATCCAAATTGGTTCTCTGTTGTACTTGATACTTGTCTTAACCTACGTTCGATAATTCTTTCCCATAATTTCATAGTATGGCTATTTAACTTGATACCTCGATAATTCGCACAATTTTGAATGTCTCCCTTGTTCTTATATATGGGTATAAGTGTACTTGTTCTCCATTCCTCGGGCATCTTTTGGTTTTTTCATATTTCATTAAATAGTCTTGTGAGCAAGTGATTCCTATTTCTTAGTATTTTCCAAACTTCTATAGGAATATTATCTGGTCCTACGGATTTACCACCCTTCATATGTTTAAGAGCCTCTTTGACTTCATTCATTTGAATACGTCGGTAGAAATTGCGGTTTATATACTTTTCTGATTTGAATAACTCTCCTAAGTTAATGCTAACATCTTTATTTTCATTAAAAAGCTTATAAAAATAGTTTTTTCATCTATTTCTTATATCATCATTTGCCACTAGAATTTTTTCATCATCGTCATTAATGCATTTAACAGCAATAAGATATTTAGTTTTCTTATCTCTACCCCTAGCTATCCTAAAAATATCTTTTTCACCCTCTTTTGAGTTGAGTTTTTTATATAAGTCATCCCAAATTTTAGCTTTTGCTTCACTCACGGCCTTTTTCGCTTCCTTCTTTGCTTTCTTATAAGCCTCTAAAGTTTCACTAGTTTTCTTAGCATAATGTAATTTGTAACATGCCCTCTTTGCCTTATTTTATTTTGTACTACTTCACTCCACCACCAAGCTTCTTTTTGTGCCGGTACACCTCCCTTAGATACCCCTAACACATCTTTCGCCACTTTTCTAATATGTATAGTCATATTGTTCCACATATCACAGGGTGTGCCAACATAATTCCAAACATCTCCTTGAAGGACTTTCTGTTTAAATATATCTTCTTTCTCGCTTTTGAGGTCCAACCATTTAGTCCAAATAGCTCGATGCACTCTTTTTTTCTTTGTCCATTTTTTTATTTGTAAATCCATAACTAAAAGTCGATGTTGGGTGGTTAAGCCTTCTCCTAGAATTACCTTGCAATCTTTACAACACGCTCTATCTTTTTTTCTACAAATAAAGTAATCAATTTGTGTTTGTGATAAACCACTCTTATAAGTAATTAAATGTTCATCTCGTTTTTTTAAGATTGTATTGACTACAAAGAGATCAAATGCCATAGCAAATTTTAAAATCTCACTACCTTCCTCATTTATATCTCCAAAACAAAAGTTTCCATGAATCCCTTGATATCCTAATACCTCTTTACCGACATGTCCACTTAAGTCTCCTCCTAAACAAATCGTTTCCCTTTGTGGAATCTTTTGAATCACCTTATCTAACTCTTCCCAAAAAGTTGTCTTTATACTATCTTTTAGTCCTACTTGGGGTGCGTAAGCACAAACTATATTCAAAACATTTGCTCCTAATACTAATTTCAACGTCATAATTCGGTCACCATATCGTTGTATGTCTACTACACTATCCTTTAAATCTTTATTTATGATAATACCAACTCCGTTTCGAGCCTTTTCTTTACCTGAGTACCATAATTTAAAACTTGTATCCTCTATCTCCTTTGCTTTTTCTCCAACCCTTTTTATCTCTTGTAAACATAGAATATGAATCTTTCTCTGAATCATAGTATCTACCACCTCCATTAGCTTATCGGATAATGTTCTGATATTCCAAAAACCAATACGAATCTGATTTTCTAGGACTAGCTTTCTTACCCCCCGCATTCGTCCATAATCAAAATGCGGAGACCCTCTCTGAAAATTTTTCACTACATTCAAGCGGCAATGTAGCGGGACTAACTTCTTTACCCACACCCGTCCATGATGTGGAAACCCTCTCTACAATTGATTCACTACATTCTGACGAAAATGTAGTGGCCCTTACTTACTTATTACTGCATTCGGGCTCTGCAGCACGTCGCTAGGCGGGGATGCCCCAAAACAATGCTCATAATTTTTATAATCCATGTAATAAAAATCCGACGAAGTTTTACGCTGGATGTCAGAAGCCTAAGTCAACCCTCCTCCTTTATCCATACTTGAGTACCATAATTTCAAACCTATATCCTCAACCTCCTTTGCTTTTTCTTCAACCCATTTTGTCTCTTGTAAACATAGAATATGAATCTTTCTTCGAATCATAATATCTACTACCTTCATTAGCTTACCGAACACTTTCGATATTCCAAGAACCAATACGAATCTTATTATCTAAGACTAACTTCCTTACCCCCCGCATCTGTCTATAATGAAAATAAGGAAACCCTATCTGTAATTTATTTACTATATTCGGACAACAATGTAATGAGACTAACTAACTTCTTTACCCACATCCATTCATAATGTGAGAACCCTCTTTGCAATTGATTCACTGTATCCGAGCAAAAATATAGTGACCCTTGCTTACTTTTCATTATATTCGGGCTTTACAGCACGTTGCTAAGAGGGAATGCCCCAACGCAATGCTCATAAGTTTGTAATCAATTGTATAAAAATCTGACAAAGTTTTACGTTGGTTGTCGAAAGCCTAACACAACCCTCATCCTTTATCCGAGCTTGGGACCAACCATGCAAAGGTGATCCCTTACATAGGCCGAGTTCATTAACAAAAAGCACTAGGCAGAAATTATTTTGGCACCCACACCACTCCCATATAAAGTGTTACGAATAAACCACAAAATCATACGAGATGAAAGGACAAGAAGAAGCGATTTGCCAGATCATAACAACTACAACCTGGATAAACCAGAACAAAGAAAACTAAAATTCATCCCATGCCAGGGAACCCACCAGCAATAAGAAAAATAGGCAGGAAAGTTAGAACCGCTGACAGGAAATGAGTGCAACAATGAATTGTCAAGTAGCCATCTAACAACACCTATTTAGAATAGAAAAAGGAGCAAAATTATAGGAAAAAATATCAAATTTTTGCATGCATCATCAGAAAAAGCCAACTTAAAGAGTGCATGCATACTGGCGATGAAAGACAAGACGTGAAAAAACCATTGCATAGGATGTGAAACCCCTAAGATTCCAAAACAGCGGAATGTTGCACCTGCCAAAAGTAACGTACATAAAAGGTCGAGTGTAAATCGTCTCCCTCCTATCAGAGGTGAGACCCGTCACTTGGCTGAAAAAGATCCAATGATGATGTCACAGGGATTGTACAGGACTGGAAGGAGTAAACACAAGAAGAGCAAAAGAACTACTTAAAAAGGTTTTCCATACTATAGAAGCTGAACCGGTTCTTCATATGGCGAACGGATCGAGTAACTATCTAGATACATAATACAAATTCCATGTTGCACAGATGGTTCTAGAAGGTCAAGGCACCCACTTGTTACCCACGTCAGCTTACTCTGATTACTCGGGGCAAAACGATTTAGCATTTTAGGTTGCTCAGATTTACATCAAGAGAGTAAGTGCCAGAAGTAAACAAGTTCTTGCACTCTAACATGCAAGTATAAAAGCATGCATGAATATGTACACACACAACGTGTCTGTGCAGCTAGAGTTTATTGAATTACCACACTAGAAGTCTAGATCCTTATTTGCATTCACTCTGGCTCAGGCACCCATGTCAAATAGAATATTATGGAACCTTTTCGCATTCACTCTGGCACCCATGCAAAATAGAATATGTCAAATAGATACAACACTTAATGTATGCATAATAAGAATTTTAATCAATTTTAACGTCATTTAATTCATGACGAAAAGTTCACTTACATTGGCACATAAACCACATGTGAACGTCTCTTTATTACAACTCACTATAGTTCCGCCATACTGCACGGAATTCTTCACGGAATGTATTCAGACGAGCTTTCAAGTTAGGAATTCTGAAACTTGCATGAAGAAAAGTAGCTGTCCAACCACAACAAGTTGAGATGTTATGGCACAAAAGAACCAACATATAAAGAAGAAGGGTTACAAAGGAATTACCTAGAAGGCCAATAAGAAACGCATACAGCACAGTGACAATACCGCAAGAGACAAACCACAGAATACCACTTGCTGAAAAATGAAAAGTACATATACAACGATTAATGCTTGAAACATGTTCCTCAAGTCTTAATCTGATCCAACCAAAGTTCACAATTTCATACCAGCTGATAGAGCCAGAACAAACAACCAACGAGGCCAACCACAAATATGTATTGGTCTCCTTCCAGAAGGGCGTCCACGGATAACAGGTCTGCAAAACAGTCCGATGAGCTTATTCACATAACCAGAACAACCAACTTTCTGAACTAAAATAGTCAAACGAAGGAAAAAATCAACCCAGTAACCAGATTATGATGACGTACCTGATTAGTGGCCTCATCTTTGCAGCCAAATGTGGTGAAAAACGCCTGACAGTTCTTGTCACCTTCTCATTAACACTAACTGCAAAGCTGTAAAGCTAATGCTTCAGTCAAGACCAAGAACCAACAGCCTAAATGAATTGTCATATACAAATTAGAAGAAACAAATATACAAAGAGATCCATGGCATTTCACATCATAATGCAATATATAAATACTGCTCAACATCCAAAGGTGCAAAAGAGTTTGCTCATCCTGATATTTCTACAATAAAGGCTTCAACAAGCTATCCAAAGCAGTTCCAACCTGCTCATAGTTGGATGCCAATCTTAAATTTTGATTATATTTCCAAGGTATTGTTTCATTTAGGAGGAGGAACAAATTGGAAATTTAAAAGCCCCAGTGTTGGAAGACAAAAATATATTCATTATATGAGCCAAACATAGATAATTTACTCAGATGCCAGAATAACAGAAACCAACAAGACGATCTCATCTAGACTCAGTTAGACATGCAAATAGCACAACAAAGCCTATGTGAAAAGCCAAAATTACCTATCATTCAGGAAGGCGATAGCGAAACCTGCCAAAATAGCAGCAACAAGAGCAGTTGGTTTCCTAAGAAATCCCATCCCTGTAGAGTTGAAAGTAGAAAACACAGAGTCAAATACATACCATCAAGACATCTAAGTTTACAAGGATAAACAAAACGATCTACTCATCTTACCAAGAAGAAACGTTATCATAATGAAGTAATTAGTCCGATAACTGCAAATGTGACAAACCACAACCAAAAATGCCATCAATGCCTAGTAGTAAAACAGAAGAAAAAATGGAAGAACACCTGCATACAGCAAAACATATATTGAGAGAAAAAACATGTAGATTACTGCAAAAACCCAACAACCACACTGAATTGCACTTCTTTCCATGCCTGTGAATGTGATACGCCAAATAATGATGATAAAAAAATAACTTCATTCCCAAAAAAAAGAATATAGCAACCAGATCAACTATAAAGCAAGGAAAACCCTAGTCTAGCTATGTAGAGACCTCTTTCTATAAAACACACACTTAAATTCCTTGAAAAGGTTGAATTGACATCTAAACCACAAAAGTAGTTGGAGACATCAAGTTTCATATCATGTCATTACTCAGAAAAGAAAAAGGAGGTCCTGAGTGGATGGAGATAAGAAAATAAGGAAGACAGGGAAATTAGAGCTGGCACTTACTAGAAGAAAGGAGAAAGAAGGTCAACATTGTTTCGCCATGCCGAATGAGGGTGGACCAAAAAGATACTACGTGTGAATGTCCGTCAGATAGCACAATGCAGGTGCGGAGTGGTAACTTTAGGATGCATTAACGTCTACAGGTTCCATTGAAACATATTATGATAAGTTAGCGCATGCCGCATGACAAGTCTCTGTCTTGCAGTACGTACCCATGATTGCTCGATGTTGCAACGTTCTCAAACTACAAAATATGATGACAGAACGAGTGAACTTTCATGCCCAAACATTTGTCAGAATGGTCCGATCCAGTGCTTGCTACCAAGAGTTCTTATATGGAGAACGAGAAGATTGATTGTTTAGGTTGCTACTTCTTGATTCCCACAAACCATCAGAAGAATTTTTATATTCGCTTGATTATCAATACCAGACAGTAAAGGATTATAAATTATATAATTAAATATCTAGCAATATTGCTCTTAGAACCATTTTCTCCTTCAGGTTCTAAGCTTATTGAAATCTGAACAAATAATGGAATGTGAATTCCATCAACTCTACCTATGATCACAAAATTAACCACCGAGAGGAAATCAGAGGATGGCACTCAACAAAAGAAAATCATCCCAAACTAGAAAATAAATGGGAAAAAGGAAGAAAAACTACACTCATATGCAAAAACAGGAACTAAATAACTAAACGCATCGATGAGACGGTCCCCACCAATCATTTGACAACAAACTTATCAGCAAATGACACCTAAAATCCATCATATAGATCATGCATGTCTCTCAAGGCTCTCTTGTTAGCGTGGTTATCGCCATAACTCCTTTTCGGAGTCATTACCCATCCGAATCCAAACGTCCACCACTAAACAAAGTTCACTTAGAATTACAATAAAGATTATCCAGATTTCTACATACACAACACAACCTAAAAAGAGAAGCAATGCTCCACAGAAATATAGAACTGCGTATGTGTGTGTGTTCGCGTGTTTTGTGTGCGTATGTGAGAGAGAGATCCGTACTAGTAGAAATTGCACTTGAGACGGCTGTCCCACTTAGCGAAGGATCTGGGAACGGTGAATTTCGAGAAGAACTCGCTGAGCGGCCGAGGCGGCGAAGACCAATCCACCTCCCTCAGGGCGTCAACAAGATCCTCCACTGTCACGTTTCCCCAATCCATCTCTCCGACTCGGTCCCTCCCAACAACAAGGGAAGAAAAAACCTTATGCGATCCTCGATCAAGCGGGAAAAGAAACCCTAGCCTTAGTAGCCCCCTTTCTCCGTCCCCTCGGAATCCTTAACCAAACGATTCCCCCTGAACGAAGGAAAGGAACGGTGAGAAAAAGAACTCTAGGAGGTGGGGAAGGGACGATCCAGATGAGCTGAACAGTCTTCCCTTCCGCTTCTTGCTTCGCCTTCCAGGGGAGAAGGAAGTTTTGCCGTCGATTCGACCTCGCGCGGGGTCAGACTGCTTTCTCTCGTGGGTGTCGATCGCCTTTTGTATGATTGCATGATTCCGAAGGCGCGCACCGACTCGTGACGGATCTGGACTCGGAAATAACAGGTTCTAAATCGACTCGGTATTTTGAACTAAAAATGAACCTAACTGAAAACCCGAAAAAAACGAAACTGATTAAACCGATCCAGAACCGTAACCGGTTACTTTCATGAAGTCGGGCCGGGACCACAACCAGCAGTGAGAACGCCGACTATGATTCCATTTTTGTAGGGTCTTTTTTCATTTTTAAAGTTTTTTATTCAAACTGGAACAGTGGAACCCATAACCCAAACTGCCCGTTACGAACCGTAACCAGAACTGGTGGAACCCAATTCTATTACAGTTCATAGTTCCAGAAGAACCAGATTATTGATTTCAAGACACCAGGAGCAATTTACTTGGAAACGTGTCTAGCCTAGACCCAATGAGGATTGAACCCGGCTCATAGTGTTTTACTCGCATATGTACTTGGACCCAAAGTCATGTCAAAGTAACCAAGTTAGGCTCCCAGGTAGGGCTGGTAAAGAACCAAGATGCTCATAGATCGACTCGATTTGGCTTGTTCAGCTCATCACCTTAACTGAGATGAACACAAACAAAATGCCTTGGCTTAGATCGATTCAAGAGGCTCTTCTTCATCACTATAAACCGCCGCTTCATAACTACATGTTTTTCTAGGCAATACCAGGACATCTTTTGAACATGAGAAAAAGATGAGCACGAACAGGAGCCCGAACAAGCTCAAAATACGAGCTCAGACAAGTAAATACCATTTTGAATGAGTCTAGGCTCGGTTCATCATGTCCAAACTTGATTCGTCATGAAATAACAGCAGCTCCTGAACAGGTTCCTTGTTAGTAAAATATACAAGCATGAGGTTGCTTGTATGAGTGGCCTGTGTTGGGTTTGTTTGGCTACTTACTACCAGCCCTATTCTCAGCATGATTGGCCCGGCCCTGGGGTTGGGTAGAGAAGAGACATGTCCCAATTAGGTCATATCTTTAATAATTAGGGTGTGTCTTTAGAAATCTCCACTAATGAATAATAACTAATGAAAACTAAGTTTTCCGTTTAATTATGAGATAATATAATTCATACTTACATATTAACATGTTCCCGTATTCATGTTCTGTTAAAGAAGATGTATCCTGCACCGGGATCTGCACTCAGGTCCCGCATAGCACCCTTGTGGATCTTTTTGTACTTTTAATTGAATTCGAATTTCTAAAAGAGCTTTTGAAGGATTAGGAATTCATTTATTAGTGCTGAATTGAAACGAGAAAATTGAGTTGAAGATGATTTGAATTCTCTTCCCCAAATTCACTGCAATCCAAATAGATCAAATACCCACCGTGATCTCACAAACAGTACGTCTTCCCACTAGATCCTTCTCATAAACACACGGAATGACACCAGATAACAAGAAAGAGACGGTAGAACAAAGAAATCTTAAGCAACAGGTGGTCTCAGAACATGATCCCGAGACGTATCCAAAGTCGCCGGGGGAATCCATTGCCACATTGCCGGAGATGGGTAGTCATGATAGATCACAGTAGCCTTGGAATTGAAACAAAATGCGGCTCCGTGGAACGCGGGAACGGGAACGGGAACCTGAATGAAAGATGACGGCATACTTATGGCCATCATTGCTTGCTCTATCCGTTCCTTCTCCTCTTTCAGCTTCATCTTCACAACCCTGAGTTCCACCTTCTCAGCCTGCAGGGTACCGGAACAATCTCAATCAGAAATACACCAACTTGGGTCGGCAAACAAATATATGCGTGTGCATGTGGAGCAAACATAACATAAATCTGTAAAATGCATGAGGGAAGGCATCAACTCGCACGTTTTGCTCTTCACTAATTTTTTGACAGAGAGAATAGAGAGTGAAAAAAAGTAATAGATTACTCCCTTTCTTCTTCTTCATAAAGATAAATTTTTAAGAATTCAAAGTCTAAAACCAAAGTGACCTGTTCGTTCAATAGGTCAAGTTCGGTTGGCTCGAACATCTTATACAGCCAGCAAAGCTTTTCCATCAACTCGAACTTGGCTCTTAATACTATGCGTAAGCTGCTGGTAAAAGGTTTACCTTGAGGCACTTTATTGCATGGTCCAGTGCTTGATTGGCATCGATGAGCTTCCGTGCCTCTGCTCGTAGTTGATTCACAGTGTGCGCTGCATCGCTCAAAACAGCGATTTTGTCGCTCTTCAGAGCACTTCCCGGATCCACCATCGAGCACAACTCTTCGAACCTGAAAATCGCATATAGTCCCTCAATTAGTACCGTGCTAAACAGGTTACTCTAGCGTTGCGTTTGAATTCCCGGACATTAACGGCCGTTCTGTGATGCTGACACTAATGTGCCCAACTTTGCTTTTCCATGGAAAAAGCGGAATCTGGCAGCCCCGCTTTGTACGCCGTTTCCATCGTGTGGCTCCAACCAACGGACAACGGAATTCCTTCCATCCTGTAATACCTCGCCATTCAAACTATAACCTAATTTCCACGATCGCAATTGCCAGAGAGAGAGAGAGAGGGAGTACGGGACATTAAGCCTTTCTCTTCGCAGTTTTTCAAGACAAGCTTTAGATCGACGGCCAGTATGCAATTCATCATGAACCCTGGAATTATCAGCCAGTAAACAAGTAGATAAGAAAGATGGCATTTCCACTCTCTTTCTGAAACCAATAACCCTAAAATCATTTTTTCTGGGAACAACCCGAATTCGAAGTGACACGACACCGTCGACCCGATCTGCTGCCCCTACATCAAACCCAATCCAAAACATGGGTCCATTTTACTTGAGTTGCATAAAGAACACATACCGTTTCCTCGGGGAAGGTTTTTCCACGATTGATTCCTTGCAAAAATGATCAGAGTGTTGATCACTACAAAATAAAACACACCACGTTATCTTCGGTTGAGTTTATGCAAATCTAATATATGTTTTAGTTTTTGGGTCCGGCCAGAGGTGTCATTGTGTCAATGAATCGGACTCGGTGTGGATCCAAGTGAATCAAGGTTTGGTCCCCATTTAGATTCGCAAAGCACCAAATCTAAATCTAACCCAAAAGAGACCCATATCTTAATATGGTAGTGCATCTTGAGATGGTACTCAGACCTGGACTTATCTAAATCTGAACCGAATCCAACCAGGTGACTCACAAAAGCTGGCTGCGTGTGATCTTAAACATGTAGGAGTCTTAGAAGTCATCTGGCATCATCACAGATACTGTGAGACAATAGGAGTGCCTGCATGACATGCATGCGTGTGAGAGAGAGGGAGTGAGAGAGATCATCAGGGTCAAGTATAAAGCTGCATCCAAGTGACTCTAACACCCTGAATCATTGACCTTCAAACCCACCTTTACGAGGGAACCTTCTCTAACCAAACAAGCAGATTATAATGAAGAATTTTACGTAGGACTACACAAAGACCTCATTCAGATTTGCGGTTCCCGAAAGGCTTCTCAAATAGCTTCTGAAAAAGAAAACAGTTAAATTTGAAACTCAAAACGAAAATAACCAAGAATCGCTTACAGTGAGCCGTATGAGGAGGAAAATTATGTTAAGTAGCTAACAGATATTAGTAAAAACTTAGTCGGATCTTTTACCATTAATCAGTGATGAAGTAAAAAGAGAAGAAAGAAAGCGAGAAAAGATGTACATACCTAAGATTAACCTGTAGAGGCCACAAGTATTCACCACGGCCAGCTTCATCAGCAAAGCCGAAATCCAGAAACCACCCACTACCACCACTCTCAACAAGCTCCATCTTCCTATCCGTCTGATCAATCTGCCGTTCATGAAAAAAACATTGGATTTACCACCCAAAGAAACAAGCCACACATACAAATCTAAAGACCAACCTCTGAGATTAGGAAATCAAAGAGAGCAGATTAAAGACGAACCACGAAGAAAACCATTACCCAGAAAATCTATAAAAGGACGAGTCTCTGAATTCTAACAAGGGCGAACGGAGAATGCAATCAATCGGAAATCGTTGGTGAAATCACGTTTACTATCTCCCTTCTATCTTCTATTTTTTCTTCTTTGGGAGCAAATGACAGATCCCTGGTATGGCCCTCCGGTGGTGGCTTCCCAAACTCACACAATTTGCACTCCATGTGATTCCCATTCACTGCTTTTTCCCTCTTCATTCACTCAGGCTTCCCTACAGTATGAATTGACCAAAAGGCCCTTCCCTGGTTGGGTGCGACTAGGAACCCCTCTGACCCTGTGTGTGGCTTGTTACCTAAACGTTTGACAAGAACGATTAACGAGCTAGATCTTCAGTAGAGCTAGTAAACGAACCAAGATACTCGTGGCTTGGCTCATTCAACCCATAATGAGCTGGCTCGAGTTCAATGGATCTAAATATAGCTGTACATAGTTGGCTTGTTGAGCTTGGCTCATCTTTTATAAAGATCATTTAGTTAAGTATATAAAACTTATATATAGATATATACCAGAAAACAATCGAGTGGATATAATGTAATTAACTGTTTGTTCTTCAAATATTAGAAAGAATGACAAACTGTAATTGTGGTGTAATCTATACTGACTAAATTCAACAGACCAGAGCCAAATATGAACAAGATCTGGAGTTGACAAACAAACTGGCATCTCTGTTTGGTTCGTTTGGCTTGTTTACCAACCCTAACCTTTAGGTCACAAATGTTCCTATAAGGATGTTGATGGGTCAAATTCAAACCCAAATCCAAGACCTAATTACAGTAAATGGTTCAGCTCCACTTTGTGAATTTTGGAATCTAGTCCAAATCTAAATGGTAAGGATAGGATCCAGTCCAAATCTAACCCTCACTTTCTACCGATGGGATCCAACCCTTAATGAGATCCGAAAGACGTGAGACTACGTGAGAGCCCATTCACGGCACTTGACTCGCTCCTTATAACGAGACGCATTAACCTTAATACCTTATGGGTGCGGAGTCCCACCAGTTAATGAAGGGTATATGGGTCATTCTCTTAGTTAAAAGACAAATCGGTCCGTTTTGGTTCCAGAAATTCTTTATGCTTCTTGGGTAAAACGCGGCGCTCGCGTGATGGGCGCGATCCACATTATTTTATTTCACCGGAAGCCCAGCGGCCGGTTTCTACTAGAAAATCTCCCTCTGGCTCAGTTACAAGTTTGGTTACTGGCTCCGGATATTGGATCCTGATCCAATATTCTGTCCGCACTTAGAAGTGACAATCCCGAACCCGGCCATTGCCCGACCCGGAAATTCCGGGTCCGGTTGAACCCGAACTAACCTGTTGAACCCGAACTAACCTGCAGAAGAGGGTCAGGTTTCTCTCTCTCTCTCTCTCTCTCTCTCATATATTTCTCTACCAATTTATTCAGGGTTTGCGAAATCAAATCAGCATTAGTAATTTCTCTGACATTTGTTTCATTTCGTGCCATTCAAATTCTCCACATTGCAAAGGCTTCTTTAGCTAACTGTCCTTCCGCCAAAATCTTCCTTTTATTGTATTTATAACATTTCACCACCACTAGAGAAAATTTGATGCTCATATTAAGGGAAGTTCATTTTGAACTAATGTCTTTTCACATTTTCATGTTATTTTTTATCTAATATTTTCACTATTGATTATGTCAATTAAACTGTGAAAATATTTATATAAGGTTCTGCATCTAACGACACTATTTATTCACAATACTTATATATATGTGTGTAAAAACTAAAAATATATAAAATAGAGTTATAGTCGGTTTAGATTAGGGTCCACCAGACCCGACCCAGTTTTTGCTGTTCTTCTTTAGACCGGGACAGACGCGGCCTAGTTGTGCTGAATCCCGACCCGGCTTCGGTATTTTCGTGTCGGGTTCGATACTGCCACGTCTTATCAGCAGTTTTAGACAGCCAGCGGGTTGTTGCCCACAGTTTGTTGAGCACGTGCTGTACACAATTTAAAAACGCAATGCGGGCGCCCGCCACACTCCGGTTGCTTCGAGTCGCACAAGCGACCAATTTTATATTTCGGAATCATTGGGGCAAACAGAAAGAAGCTCTTTGTGCTGTCACACCCACAGAAGATCTCTAGTTTATGCTATGGAAGCGATCCACATTTTATTTTTAATGCCGTTTTGGTACATGCTATTGTTGTAGCCTAGCACATCAAAGAAAAAAACATGAATTTTCAAAATGCTCCTAATTTTTTGGAGATTTTCAAAGGCCATCACTTCAAGATAATCGACAGACCAATTATCGTAGTCGTGACCTCCCGCATTCGCCATAACCCGGGATCAACTCCTCGATGACTAGAACTTAAATGGCAGCAATCAGATGATGAGCGGGTTAAACTTAATTACAATGGTGTTACTAAAGTCAAACAGATTGTGGGTAACACTATATGTGATCATTCCGGATGTGTTTGATTACAAGGAAGGGATTAAGTCGACTTCATACGAGTAAAAAGAAGGGTTGTACGATACTATTTTTTTACCACACTCCGAAACCCAAATCAAATCCTAGGCCTCTTAATCAAACACTCTCCAAAGGGTAGTGGATAATTAAACTAAAGAAGAAAGTGTTATTGTCAATAATAACAAAGAAGGGCTTTATTTGAAAATAGCGCTTAAAGGACCCCATTTAAGGGATTTTTTTGAATTTTATTTGGTTCCTTTCATGTAAACTTGGTCCACTTGATTGAAAATGCCAATTTGTCATGCAGTATTGATGTTTGGTAGCTATGGGCTCTAGAAGGCAGAAGTGGCTTGTTCGATAAGATTTATTAACCATCATGATTAGTCACTAATTTATCATTAACTACTAATTAAATCTTCCTTCTTCAAAGAGAAAGGTGCGGCTTCAGCAACCTTAAAAACAGATTTATTCTCCCCAGTGAGAAATAGCTTACGTGGCTAGGAGGTTGACTTGCAAATCAAAGGTCATGAGTTCAACACCCAAAGCATGCATCTAGCTTTTACTTAAAGGCGTCAATATAGGCCGGGTCAGACTGTCCGTAACTCTTGTGGGCAAGAGAAAATGTGGGTCAGGCTGGACCATATTTTATATGGGCTTCTAAAATGCTGGCCCGGCCTCTTAGGCCAAGCTTCAGAAGTTAGGCCAAACTTATTTTGATACATATAATCTGGTTAAAATGAGTCAGAAATGTGTGACTCCGTTCTACATTTTTTCTCAAAGCCTAGGTCCGACCTCCCAAGCTAAGGCCCATTTTAACAAAAAGGAAAACACTTATTATGTACCACTAGCTCACCTAGCTAAGGGTCAACCCACAAGTCGAATATCATGAGTTCGATACATGGAGCATAAATCTGTTTCCGGCCTCCGCAATGTAGAAAAAAGAATTACTTATTCTACAAGATTAACATGATAATCGGAGGTTCTTCCCTTGATTACACCCTGCGACCTCTCTCCAAATATCAAAAGTTAAACGTGCCTCTCTAATTTTATCTTCAATAAGTGTTACACCAACTCTTCCTCTAATAGCTTCATTAGTGGGACGGTCTTTCCTTGTTAAGGCCTAAAAGTGCTTTTATCCTGTATCAGTGATTCCAAGGGAAAATAAAAAGTAGAATTTTATCTTACTGTTAAAGGGAGGATAATATCACACCAAGAAAGATCAAATCAAATTTATTGAGGAAATCAAGGAATGAAATTGCCAACTAAAAAGAAGACTCTCTGAATACATCCTCCCAGCCTTTCTACCAGAAAATTGAAGAGCAAACATCACATCATGAAAGCTCAAATTTTTATGGAGGAAAAATACGCTTACGTTCATTCGAAGAACCCGCAGCTGAAATTTTTTCAAACGTTAATCAATCTCAGAACATCTCCCACTAAATACAGCGAACCAGTCACAAGAACCTGCTAACATAAATACAATGGTTAAACACCATCTTTCGGAGGCATCTTAAATTTCTCTCTCTCTCTCTCTCTCTCTCTCTCTCTCTCTCTCTCTCTCTCTCTCTCTCTCTCTCTCTCTCTCACACACACACACACACACACACACACACACGAGGGTGGGGTGGGAGGTGCAAAGCAATGGTGCTGCCGACATAAATGATGACTGAAGGGTCTACCACGAACGAAATTTAGGAAGCATATAAACTTCTATTTAGTTTAATTCATCACTCGGTGAAAGGGTACCTGAAGATGGACCAACTCATTTAGTTGAACACTGTGTCTTAGCCGTTCGGTTGCTAATGGAAGGGAAGAGAAGACTGCACTTCTCTCACCATTGAGTACAGACTCCACATCCTTCCCCTTGTACATGGCGGCCAGAGTTTCTTTCTCACCAGCTCCTATCAAGTCAGAACACGTATAGTTACGTTGTAATTCAGAAGAAAAAGAACTCTACAAAACCTCGCATTCCAGGAAAAGAAATGGAGGTCTGGATGCCACGAACAACATCACAATTGTTAAAACTTATCATCAGTAAGCGATGTAGGCTAGCTCAATTGTTAGTCACGGACTCACCATTGAGATCTATCTTATACGATATTACCGTTTAGCTCTGGAAAAGCAATATTATATCATAATCACGAATATGTGTGTTCTCCATCAGAACTGTTGATGTGGCTTGAATTTGTGACAGAAACGAACCATGAACTTATCAGAAGTGATCCGGATTGTAATTCTTTAGTTATGTTT
The DNA here is from genome assembly GCA_036023115.1 of Brasenia schreberi. Lineage (NCBI taxonomy): Eukaryota > Viridiplantae > Streptophyta > Magnoliopsida > Nymphaeales > Cabombaceae > Brasenia > Brasenia schreberi. Next base: position 18,532,326 of record JAYKKT010000060.1, on the reverse strand, counting down.
CACTTGCTTACAAGTTATTTGCAGGATATTTCCATGGTTCTTTGTCTGTCTCTATTTATCTATGTGCTGCGTGTGTGTGTGAAAAACACCATCCACAATCGGATCGTTGGTGTTCATGGGTATCCAGTACTTAAAATTCACTCATGTGAACCAGTTGCTTGTTGAGGTGCTGAGATATATGGATGACGTTCCTTGGCATCTATGTTACTGACGATGCCTCACAAGCCAGGGTATTGTAGCCGATATGATATGATATTGATATGGATATAGGTATCAACCTATGGATAGTGTGTCCGACACAAACAAATTTGAAATTCGCCCTTTTTGAGATTGTTAATTTAGATTTGGTTACTGATTAGTTGTCACTTTTTTTATTACTCTTCAAAAACCTTGTTAAATAGGGTTCTATGGAATAATATAAATCATATAGTTGTTTTTCACTAATTTATAGTTTAGCCTTCTTACACCGAAATCTCAATCTACTCTAGGCAGACCGTGCATAGAGTTCGCATCAATATGAAGAAATCCTAATGAACAACTAATATATAGGAAGTTGAGCGTAAACATGAACCGTACTCCTTCAGTTTCATGGGAATCGGTTCTTAAATAGTCAGAATCAAAAGGTGTATTGAGGAATTGTGATGTTTGGATGCCGATGGTACACAAACATTTTAAACTTCAAACTTCATGAGATCACCATTACGCATTAGATCTTAGTTTTTAATCCCAAGCAAGTAAGCTTGTCTGATAGCGTGGCATCATTCCTTCAGACGTTTTTTTTTCAGTAAGAAAACTTCATGAAATCACCATCAAATTTCAGCCACACGTTGAACCCTGAAAAGTTTTATTTCCACTGTCTTGTCATTTTCCATTGTCCCCTTCATTCACTCATCTATAAGCAACCTTCCTAATGTCATGAAACACTCAATTCACCATTAGTACATTTGTTTTACAATACCACCTTTCGTGGTTTCCTTTTAGGACTTGTAGGGTGTTCTTTTGCCGAACGGGGTTGGCTTAGGGGAAACCGGAACTGGCGGTTCCAATATGCCGGTTTTGGTTTCCCTAGAACCTAGAAATGCAGGTTTGACGATGGTTTTAGTTCGAGTTTGGAATTATTAAAAATTTATTAAAAACATTTAAAATATAAAAAAACTCCGTTCATGTAAGGGATCACCCTTGCATTGTCGGTCCCAAGTCCAGATAAAAGAGGAGGATTGTGTTAGGCTTCCGACAGTTGGAGTAAAACTTTGTCAGATTTTTATACAATGTATTACACAAATTATGAGTGGGGCATTCTCGCCTAGCGACACGCTGCAGAGCCCTAAATGCAGTGATAAGTAAGAAGGGTTACTACATTTTCACCATTATACACAACTCTTAATTAATATAGTGAAAATCTTCTTCCTGACTTGCTGATGGAGTAGGCATCTCTGGCCAAACCACCTTAAAACTTATGTTGTTTCCTTCCCTTCCTTTTCCTGACTCTGCATTTTCTGTGAACCGATTTTCATGTACGTGGTTCCACAATGAACTAGCAGAAGAAAACCATTAAAAAGAGGAGGTCGTTTGTATGCTAGGTTTATGTGATACCATGGATGAGGCTTCCACACTTTTTGAAGTGTCATCTGCCAAGATGTCGATTTCAGAGGGATCAGCTACTGGCGACGAATTGGTGACCAACCGATTGACTGTGGTTGAGTTACGAACAAAAAGTGCTTTTTGGAAGTCCACACCTGAAATGCGATGATTAAGAATGACAATCATCATATCATCCAAATGACAATGCTTTGGAAATAAAAAGACGATGAAATACAGAGCATTCCTTTCCACATTTTCATAATCATCTTCCACAGTAAACAGAGACCAACCTAGCCACTAGACATTCTCTATAGACTATGTCCCCATATTCAACAACAACAACAACTAAGCCTTTTCCCATACTATGGGGACTATGTCCCCATATTCTAATGAAATAAATATAAAGATAAAATTAATTATTAACTCATGAAGGTGAAGCAATAAAGATTAATCTGAAAACAGGTTGAGAATATCACATCTGATACTGTCTCCAACATTCAGATCGTGATACAACAACAACAACAACAACAACTAAGCCTTTTCTCATACTAGACGGGGTCGGCTACATGGATTCTTTGTTTCCACATATCTCTATCGTGTGCCATGTTAGCAGTTAACTCCCAATAAGCTAGATCATTCTTTATTGTTTCTTTCCAACACTTTTGTGGTCGTCCTCTACCTCTTTTAATACTTTCCAAATTTAGGTTTTCTAACCTTCTTACAGGTTCTTCTTTTGATCTTCTTTCTATATGTCCAAACCATCTTAAACGATGTTCTCTCATTTTATCCTCTATTGGTGTCACTCCTAATTTGTTTCTAATAACCTCATTATGTATACGGTCTTTTCTTGTATGACCACTCATCCATCTCAACATCTTCATTTCTGTCACAGACATCTTTTGTACATGTTGATGATTAACTGCCCAACACTCAGAACCATAAAACATGGCAGGCCTAACTGCTGCTCTATAATATTTACCTTTTAATTTTAATGGTATCTTCTTATCACAAAGAATACCTGATGCTCCTCTCCATTTTAACCAACCAGCATTAATTCTATGTGTAACATCTCCATCAATTCTTCCATCACTTTGAAAAATTGACCCTAAGTATTTAAAACTTTCCTTTTGGGGAATGCAATGTGTGCCAATTTTAATTTCTATGTCCTCTGAAATAGCCAAATGATCAAACTTACATTCCATATATTCTGTCTTTGTTCTACTAAGTCGGAGGCCTTTGTTTTCTAATGTTTCTCTCCATAGTTCCAATTTTCTATTAACTTTTTCCTTAGACTCCTCCACTAATACAATGTCATCTGCAAATAACATACACCAAGGTACTTCATCTTGAATATGTTTTGTTAACTCATCCATCACCATTATAAATAAGTATGGACTTAAAGTTGATCCTTGATGTAACCCAATATTAACTTCAAAGAAGTCTGTCGTTCCTTCATGAGTCCTCACACATGTTTTTGCACCATCATACATGTCTCTTATAAGGTTAATATATGTCAATGGGATACCTCTTTTTTCCAAAGTTCTCCAAAGAACCTCCCTCGGTACCCTATCATAAGCTTTTTCTAGATCAATAAATATCATGTGAAGGTCTTTCTTTTTTGCTCTAAAATGTTCCATAAGACGTCTCAAAAGGTGAATCGCTTCAATAGTAGATCTACCTGGCATAAATCCAAATTGGTTCTCTGTTGTACTTGATACTTGTCTTAACCTACGTTCAATAATTCTTTCCCATAATTTCATAGTATGACTCATTAACTTGATACCTCGATAATTCGCACAATTTTGAATGTCTCCCTTGTTCTTATATACGGGTATAAGTGTACTTGCTCTCCATTCCTCGGGCATCTTTTGGTTTTTCCATATTTCATTAAATAGTCTTGTGAGCCAAGTGATTCCTATTTCTCCTAGTATTTTCCAAACTTCTATAGGAATATTATCTGGTCCTACCGATTTACCACTCTTCATATGTTTAAGAGCCTCTTTGACTTCATTCTTTTGAATACGTCGGTAGAAATTGTGGTTTATATACTTTTCTGACTTGGCTAAATCTCCTAAACTAATACTAACATCTTTATTTTCATTAAAAAGATTATAAAAATAGTTTTTCCATCTATTTCTTATATCATCATTTGCCACTAGAATTTTTTCATCCTCGTCTTTTATGCATCTAACATAATTAAGATCTTTAGTTTTCTTATCTCTAGCCCTAGCTATCCTAAAAATATCTCTTTCACCCTCTTTTGAGTTGAGTTTTTTATATAAGTCCTCCCAAATCTTAGCTTTTGCTTCACTAACGGCCTTTTTTGCTTCCTTCTTTGCTTTCTTATAAGCTTCTAAAGTTTCACTAGTTTTCTTAGCATAATGTAATTTGTAACATGCCCTCTTTGCCTTGATTTTGTTTTGTACTACTTCACTCCACCACCAAGCTTCTTTTTGTGCCGGTACACCTCCCTTAGATACCCCTAACACATCTTTCGCCACTTTCCTAATATGTATAACCGTATTGTTCCACATATCAGAGGGTGTGCCAACATAATTCCAAACATCTCCTTGAAGGACTTTTTGTTTAAATATATCACCATCTTGGTGATTTCGCTTACAACAGAATTATGACAGTTTGTGCATATAAGAGTCAAGCGCGGCATTTACAGGGGAGCATAGAAGTAAAGTCAAGATGAAATTTCTTCACTGGACCAATGTCAAGAATAGAAGCTTGGGAAAGCAAGAAATATAAGCATGCATCCATTTATGCGCATATACAAGAAACGATCCATTTACTACTATTACCATGCTTAGCACAAGTATAAACAAGCACAGGAAGTAACAGCACCGGGGCGCGGATTGACATGCAATTGAACAGCTGGATCTGCATTACATATTTCCAAATAAGCTAGTTTGTTCTGATTAATCAAGAAACTAAAATCAGCATTTTACGTGTCGTTGTGGATTGAGATATGCATTGTATTGATAGGAATATCAATACAAACATTATACTGTTACCTGACTGTGTATCGACTGGATCGTATGATACAATATGGTATAAGGGTTTACCATTCATATCGACAAACCCTTGTATCATATTGAATCATATGATACAGCATGATACAAGGGTCTATTTGATGCATATCGTATCGCTTGATATGCACGCAACCCCAAACTCGTTGTATACCTTTTAATGTATATTTCTTAACTCGTTATGCATCTATATTATTTTCTATCATTAATTTTCATCTTTGGTATTTGGATTTTTTAATTTTTTAGTATGTTTTTGGTTTCTAATTTATTTTAAAATAATACAGTACGGTTTATACGTATTGATAGTTGACACATCAGCAGTATTATTATTATTCAGCTGAATGATACGTCCCCCACAATGATAGGGTTAGTGACTAAAACATATGGAAGTCAAAGAAAAAAGAGTATGCTAGTTGAGATCAAAACAACTTTCCTGCACTGATCTTTTGCTATAAGACTTTGAATTTTTATCATCAATCACGTGTTGGTTATGCACAGACATCGAACAGGTCGCTGGATGTTTCCTCCAAACTCTTCTGTTTTTCCTCCTTGATGGCATTGCAGAACCACTTTCCACATGCCTCCATGCTTTCAGGACTATGAAATAGAAAGTCAACTCTCCAGAGCTTACATTTCTTAATCCAGGTTTGCCTTTAGGAGGAACTCCCACCCACAAATAGGGGATGATTTGAGCTCGCCCTTGCATCCTGGCTGCCACTAGTCCTTCTACAAGCTGCCATGGAATGCAAGTCTGGTTTAACAAGTAGTTAGTATCAAAGAAGAAAACCACAATATCCAGCAAATTCATGAGAAATGAAAGCATACAGAGTGGTTTAAATCAAACTCACCTCCATGCCCCATCCTCTGAAGCCAATAGCGACAGAGAGCAACTGTCAAACCTGCATTTACCAACTGGTGTTCACCGGAAAGTCCCTGCCGTTGACCATCCAACACGTGAATGTCCAAAGGTGGTGCTACGTTAAGGGGAACCTGCGGTCAACTTCAAATTTGTGGACTGAAGATATGAGCTTCAAACATGATCTCTATCACTTGGTTCTTGTCAAGAATGCAACAAATCTCAAAAAGAATCCTCAGATTCAATTGAGATATCTCTAGTAAGCAACTTACGTTTAGCTGTGAAGCTTGGCTTTCAAGAGAAGACATTGCTTGAGGTTTCCATGCAGTGTAGGCTGGAACACCATACTGCACCAAAAGCCAAATGTTAAATGGAGATTTTAAAGCAAGTCATTACCATTAGAGGGAACACAATTTAAAAATGAAATTCAAATGCTTGAACAAGAGAAACCTTAAAGATACCGGCTTTGCGGAGAGCAATTTCTCCAAGAGTGTTTCCTGTTTATGGTCCCCAACTATTACCAACTATCATCTATCATGTAAAGAGGAGTTCATCTCGCACCATCAGCATATTAGTTAAGTCATATCATTCTCTACAATATCATATCACAATCAAGACTAGACAGATCTTTATCAATTGTCTTTCACAGTTTAGACAGAATCTTCACCACTATGTTCCAACCATGGAAAATTTATGCCAGAGAAAAGATCGATAGTTCTTAAATAAATAAATCATTGAATTGATGGAGCAGGTTTACACCCAACCTGAACCAAACCAACAAAAACATTTTAAGGCTTGAACCAGACCCTGCATGACCCAACTCAGGGCAGGTTCTCAAACTGCTCGACTGGGTTGGGCACCTGTGGGTGGGGCTGTGGTTTCCATCTCTACAACTATCTGAGTTTCGGGCGATCATATGTTGAACTGTCATTCTCTTTTCCCAGATGAGATTCTGAATCTTAGGCTTTACAGAAAAGCATCAGCTAAAACACACAGATCGTATTTGTATAGTCATGAATTCCTGTTACTACCCTCCTGGTTTCACTAAGTAAAACCTTAAATCCTTATTAAAAGAAATTTTCTTTCTTTCTAGGAAGATATTTTGAATGCATTGGTTTCTATCATTAGGGAACACAAACACAAAAGCTTATGAACATACAACAGAACGATCTCATGACAATTAGATGAAAAGATCACTTTTTCAAGAAAAGCATAAGGATACAAACTAGCAGCAGACGAAATTCAGAAAATTCAGACAAGACATTTCCAGACGCACGAAACAGAAAGCACTAACCAAGAATTTCCATATGACCATAGCCCAGGGAAGCAATCCCACCTACGATGGGCTCAAAGACCTGAAAATTTATAGTTACTGATTAAGAGACTAGAGAATATTAGATGGAACCCTGCGAGTTATTTGCCAATTATAATCATATTTGTATCAGTAGGAAGAGATCTGAAGCGAGTTACCCGTAGCCGACATAGTCCACAATAAGAATTCAATAGTTAACCAACATCTGAGATGTAATTTACTAACTCATCTCTTGATTCAGGCATCTACATCAACCAATTTCAGAATTTGTATAGAAATCAAAATACTTCTGGCTGTACAAAAGAATATCTCATAAAGCAAAAACGCATACCACATTTATTGCAACATACTTTCCACCTAAACCGACCTCCAAAATTGCCACATCAACCTGCTTGGTAAAACATACACCAACAATATCTGACAATTTTATTTATCTATGTATTCATGGGGCAAAAGGCATGAAAACTTTAGATATCAATTCTTTCAAATCAATCATGTTTCTAATACCAGCTTAACCGTTTACAGTTCATTTTAGCCTTCTGCTTAATTCGATAAAAGGAAATGAAACTAGCTAAAGTCACCATTTTTTATTATTGGTTTCCAACCAAATCAGCTCATACATGCCAACGAAAGAGTTACAGACAATCATCATAATATGCTGCTACCACGACTGGAATTTTGTGATTTTGGACTACAAACCAAGAGGGAATCACACAACCACCCGTGAAGAAGTGAAAACATGATAGGCGTATCTCAACCAACATTGCCCAATTCAGGCACTAAAGAAAGGTTTAAATACCTAGAATCAATTTTTTTTAAGTGATGAAAAAATTGATGGAAATGTTATGCATAAAATTAATGTAGGTTGAAAAGTAAATATTATAGAGTAGCAATTAGACCCATTTTATGGTTTTGAGTGTTGGGCAATTAATCATCAACATGTATAAAAGATGTTTGTGGCATAAATGAAAATGTTGAGACGGATGAGTGGTTACATAAGGAAAGACTGTATACGTAGTAAGGTCATTAGAAACAAATTTGGAGTGATACCGATGAAAAAATGAGAGAAATCATTTAAGATGGTTTGAATAAGTAGAAAGACGATAAAAGGAAGCTCATAAACTACACTGTCAACAAGTTAAAAGATGGAGAGAAAGACTAAAAAAGTATTGGAAAGAAACAGTAAAGAATAATTTAGCATGGAAACAAGGAATCCATATAGCTAATCTCATCTGAGAATGTGAAAGAGTGATCTACAGCAGACTTCACATTGATCACCAACACGTACCTTCAAGCGCTTCCAGCACCACCAGAAGTGCGTCAAAAACTTCTCTTCTGATATCTCAACTCTGAGAAGGTCAAGAAATTTCTAACAAGCGACGCTCACACATCTATTGTAGTTCGCAAGAGAGAAATATTGAGTAGCTAGTAGACATGGAAGCTCTCACCCATCTATTCTAAATCTTTCACGTACATCTATCAGGCGAGGACCTGTAAAGAGCCCAGTGCGGAAACCACAATTTCGAAGGATGCACTCTGCGAATGTGAATGTTGATCCCTACAAAAGATTTTTACAAAATAATCCTATGGATAATTATCTTGAGCAGAATCAAAGCGGATTTTATAAGAAAGTTGAAATATTTTTTTTTGCTTAGTTAAACCAGTCCCCTAACGCCGCAAAGAATATATATATATATATATATATATATATATATATATATATATATATATATATATATATATATAATAATATTTCGATCGATGTTGAATGACAATAAAAGGAATGATGTCAATAAGGCGCCATTCTTGATCTTGATCGTTTTGGACTCGATCATTATATATATAGTTTGAGAAGGCTGTGCTGTTCAGTGCATCAAACGCGGGTTGACAGTAGCTTCTGTCGGGCAGAGATAACAGAACTACCAACGTTGGGAGGTGGTTGTCTTGTTTCAGAAGTCCAGGGTTAGGGCAACGGATCTGGACCGAGATTCGGTGCAACCCCCTTATCATTTGTCCACAATGGATCAGTCCGGGTCCAATTAGATGGATGGGTTCGGATGCTTAGGTTAGTGAAGATCCACTTAAGTCGTCAAAACACAGCTCCCGAATTACTGTTTTTGTTACAATGCAAACCACAGACAAAACAAAACTCAATGCCTGAAGATTCTACCATGCTTATTGATTTTATACCAAAATATCACAAGTGTCATGCTTAATCAATTTCAATGATAGATTTGTTCATACCAATCGTATCATGGTGAAGTGAGCAGGATGTGACTGAATTGTGACAGGATTAGTTTGGTAGATCCAATGGAAAACCCATTCGAAATTTGAAAAGTTTTTTTCTTCGACAAATACAAGTGTTTGGTGAACGTACTAGTTTGCCTCGTTTACCTCACTCCCAAAAATATTCCTAATCGATCGATTCTTATTGACCTCAAAAGCACCAACCCAATGTCCTTTTGAAACAGTAGACTGCAGTATTTTGAAAAATGGCGTCCGACGGTGCCTTGTGCAGTCCGATCTATTTCTTATACCTCACTCCCACTCCATGATCGTTCTCTTCTCAGTGTTACACCAACTTTATTTCTCTTTTATCATATTTTTATAATACTTTATTCGTCCAATATTTATATGACGCTTGGACATATTGTCTCCTCAAGCATTTTCATGTAATCATATGAAATGTAACGAACTATTATGTTGAAGATTTGTATCGATCCAAAGACGTAGATCGTATTGCATACAAACATAAATTCATACTGAAGCCATACCTTTCCTTTGGTACCGGCGACATGGATAACATTCAGATGCGAAAGGCACCCTTCCGAACCAAGAATCTGCACCTCCAACGAAACCACAGTTACTCCTGTTATATCCCATGTAAATTGAAAGCAAGGTTGATTTTGAAAGTGTTTCAAGGAAAGAATGAACCAGTGGGTCGTGAGACAATTTCAGTAGTAATTAAACAAGACCACCCACATTGAGGTAATCATACAGAAAAGGTAGGAAAATCTCGAAAATGTCTCTGAAACACATTTTGTTGATTCAAATCCCAGATCGTGTTAATTGTAACTGACACGGAGACCCGCATTTATAAGTCAAATGTAGTTTCAAAAGAATAAGTTTTCGATTGATAACGTGGTAGTGGTAAATAGGGCATATTCCGTAGATATCCAACTGTATTACCAATATATTTTTTCAAATATGTGGTTTTCTCTTTCGGATCTTACACTAGATGTGAGCATGTTTCGTACAAGGCCAAACAGAAAAGGTTTGTAAGCGTTGTTCTTGTTTTACTAGAAAAATACAGTCTTGTGTAGTGCAAATCTATGTGTGTGCGTGCACGCACACAAGGCAGCTGAGATGGAAGGCTATGGGTGCCGCTAGAACCGGTTCTAGATGCCTGGCAGTTTGGTTTGCTTCTAGCAGGAAAAAAAATGTTGATTCGATTCACAGCTCCTGTGTTGAAACCAAATATGAGAACCGAATAGAACCATTCTATATATAAAGTTTATAATATATATAGTTTACAAGTTTTTGTATATGAGTTTTATAACTTTATATACATATAAAATGTGAATATAGAGAGAGGAAGTTTATATATACGAGTTCTTATACATATAAATTGTGGACCGGAGATCGAGATAATGTAATAGCATAATATATTATATTTAACAAAACCATTAAAAAGGTAGAACACTAATTCATAACCGAATCAAACCAGAACTAACGATTTAATTTGGTTTGGTTCTTTAAAAATTGAGAACCGAGACTAGCAGCTTGTTTCGTGATTGAGGAGGCTCGGACCAAACTGAACCATGAATACATACCCTAGGTAAGGGAATTCTGTTAGTCGTTTCTTGCCTTGTGTGGTGAACGCTGCTTCGGGCACACATTTCTTACCCCACGCAACTATGGAGATACTCCGTTGCCTTCAAATGCCAAACGCAGGAATATCCTAATGGCATATCTACAAAACTTTTAGGGGTGAGGCAATTAGCCAACAGTTTTATGGCTCATGTATAATGACAAGGCACAGAAGACAGCCCATGGTTTACACCGTGATGTATCGACTTTAACCGTCGGCTATACTCAATCTTGAGTAAGACGAATACCTCACCTTACCTTGTAGATCCACCATAACTTGTTGCAATTGAAATAAGCTGGAAACAAGCAGTCTAATTCAGTATTTAAATAGAAATCGCGGGGTCCTTTCAAGTGTGTACTCTCGACCAATCGATGATGTTGACGAATAATTATAGATGACGTGAACAAGGTATTATCCTTGTAACGTGATGGGATCACATGCGGGATGTGCATCGGTCGGTTCGGTTCAATAACCAAAACCTTAACCTCATTTCAATTTCAAAACTGAACTCGAAATGAATTGTGTAGTTCGGTTGGGTTTGGTTCTATTATTTGGTTTACCCTATTATCTCTATATAGTATGTGTATATATGTGCTTATATGTATTAATTACATGTGTATATATATATTATATATATATATATAATATGTATACATGCATATATATATATGTATATACATACATATTCGGTTTTCAGACTTTGAAAATCTAAACTGAAACTGAAGTGAATTTCAGTAGAACCAAAAATTTCGGTTCCTTTATATCTGAATAATGCTCACCCCTAATCCCATGTGACAGGATGATGCCCTGTTGGCACTGATCATCGCGATGGGATGGCATCTAGAAATATATATACTCATCGAAGACCCTTTCCTTCTTAGTATTAAAGTTTGTCACAGAATTTGATCTTGAACCATGGAAGAATTCGAAACTCTTGGGTTCCACGTTTTTGCTAGGGTGTGACCCAAACCCGAACCGGCCCCGTTGAGCGTTGAATGGTCCAATAGCTGGATGGTGCAAAAGCTGCCGTATTTTGACCGTAAGAGTCCCAAAATTGCAAGGTTAGTGGGTTCACTCCCCGGCTGCCGAATGAGTAGAAAGAAAGACGACTCTTTCCGTTCAAGATCGATTTCAAAGTCAGTGGTTGTTGGTACTTGATCTTCTGAATGGGATCCAAACCAAAAAATCTTTGAAAAGTAACACCATGAACAATGGAAAGCCAATATGTGTGTGGCTAACTCCCTGTAATTGTTAAATACAGGTATGTATCTCAAAGGGACGTTGCCTCCTATCACTGAGAATGAACATTATCAGAGGTAGGTTTACGTCTCCAATCATAGCTCGTGTGTGCATGTGTGTTGAGCCATTTGTTTCACGTTTTTCACACACCACCTTCCTACCATATCAAGCCACGGACCCAGCCCATTAAAACTGCTTGACAAAACTAGTTAATAAGTTAAACTCTATTAAAAAATGATTTTGCCAAAGTCAATACAAACTACACTAGACCAAGCCAAGGCAGTCGAGCCGGTCGCACTGAACCAAGTACCGGCAAGATCTCCGGCAAGCAGTATAACTCTAGATACACAATTGCTTGCTTTCATGTACATACGTAGTACTTACTGTTCAAGACCATGGTTGGATCTCACAATCCCGCGTACTTTTGAAACCTCTAAAATCTTAGGTGGGATATACAATCTTGATCATAAGCTGAACTTGTACCGTTTCAGGGTAGGCGATCTATCTTCTTATGAATTTGGATTTTGAGTGTTCTTCTTCTCTTATATTTTTCTCGATTTCGCATTGTGTTCGTGCGAGTTGAATGATTTGAATTTTACATGCTTCTCGCACTTGGGCGGTCTTCCTTCCTGCACCACTCAGTCGGTAGTTTATCAAGGAGAAGCTTCTCACCATGATTTTTTATGCTTGCAGTTCCAAGTTTCACTGTGCATCAAACGTGAAACCGTTCCTAGTGTAGAACTCGGTGGGTCACATGAACTGGATAAAGTTTTTATACGAAAACTCAATTGCCTTCTCCTGCCTTGCACAAAAATCCAAAAAACATCAGTACAAATCATGAATCAAACATCAAATATGAAATAATGGTTCTTGAGAATCATGGTTACAAGCCAAAAAACTCAATTGCCTTCTCCTGCCTTTCAAACAGTATGCTTTTGAACTTTGGATTCACGGCCTGAGCATGCTTTTGAACTTTGGAAAGCTAGCTCGGACCTTCAGGTCCTCTACCAGTCTTGTTTCACTTCTCAAGGAGAGAAAGAGCACGACAGATTGGATCATCACTATTGGATCAGGATCCATTGACAATGGAGAATCAATTCAACCGATATCTAGGATCACACCGACAGGTATCTTTTATTAACGATCCAATGGAGAAAGTCATGTTCTATCAGATCCCAACCATTGGTTTTCAAAATGGACGGCTCAGATGGATAATATCCATATAAATCCTGGATCCGAGGATATTTACGTCATAATGGATCGCTTTCTCCTTTCTTGCCCGAGTCTCCTTCATCGTCTTCCATCGGCTCCCTGCCCAAGTCCTCACTCTATCTCCTCCATTAAACTATCCATTTAAAATAATTCCTCTGAAATATTCCTGAAACACAAACATTCAAAAGATATTTCAGAATCCCACCTAACGAGTCAGATATATATTCGAAAGCTGCACAGAGGTTTCAACTATTAAACTTAATTTTCTAGTGAAACCATTAAACTTGATTTCCTTTCTTTTCAAATTGCAGCTAGTGATCCACCTAAGTTTGCAAGAAAGAGTTGCTTTCGTTTTAGTTTTCAATTATTCTATGTGTTAATCGTGTGCTCTTTCACTAGATACATCAACAAAGGTTACAAACATCTCAAGACTCTAAGAATCCTGCCAGTGACGGATTTAGAAACTCTTTTGGAGTGAGAAGTGTGTATTATAGCTTAAGAATCGCACCATGGATTATACACTTTAAATTGATTTTCGGAATTTTGGGTAAGGCTGAATCCTCTACCTCGGCTCAATGTAGATCCACCATTACATCTTTCTTTTATTTGCTTCACTCTTGAGATATAATTATATGTCAAAATGATTTTTACCAAAAAAAATTATATGTCAAAACGAGATCGTCTTTGTGGCACCAACTCCATTTCATAAGGTAAACACAAACTAAAGCCTTATCTCACACTAAGTGGGATATATTACGCAAACTCTCAGTCGAGATTATGCTTTATCTTCTATCTTATCAGTGATTCTACTATGAAAGGACAAACCTTGGGTACAAATTTACACGACTTAAAGAACGAGGAGCAATAATGGAATCATAGAAGCAACGAGGCATAAATAAGAAATCTGTTTATGACAAATTATTAAAGCGCTTCTATAAATAATACATGAGTTTTTGGAGCCCCGTGCAAATAAGTGTGGAGAGAAAATAAATGGGGGAAATTACAATCACCAACCTCACCTCTTCCTCCGCTTCTCCTCCTCCAAATCTTCCTCTGAAATTCCATCCTTGCCCCTTCCCATCCGTTTCTCTCTGATCTCTTTCTGAGATTGCATCAACGTCTCTCTGTCTCTTTCCGCGCGCGTGTGTGGATTTCGGTTTTGTAGGGGAAGGATGGGGAGCAATAGAGGAAGGGTTATCGGCGACTACAGTGTGTGCGAGCAGGTGGGTTCAGGCTCCTTCTCCGTAGTGTGGCGAGCGACGCACAGGGTTAACGGTTCGGAATTCGCCATCAAGGAGATCCAGATGCAGAGACTCTCGCGGAAGCTTCAAGAGAGCCTTCTCTCAGAGATTGCCATCCTCCGAAGGATTAATCACCCGAACATCATCCGCCTCCACGATAGCATCGAGGTGGATTTCAGAAACCCCCTTTCTTTCTTCTTTGATCGAACCCTATTTCATGTTTTCAGTTTTCAATATGTGGGTGTTTTTTGGGGTGAATTTGTTCGGTTTGATGGGTTTCCCGAATTGGAGAGTTGGATTATCGTTGTTGGTGGTTGAATTGGGGAATATGGGTCCATTTTCGTGCGTAAACTTTGTGCTTTTCTGTGTTTTTGTGATCTCGTAAGCGAGTTAGAACATGCATGATTTATATTCTTGGAGGTGAATTTGACGCTTTGAGCTGGATTCACGTTGAACCTATGCTGAAAAGGGTTAAAATCGTTGCATATTTTCGCGAGAAGAGTCCTCAGTTTGGAACTTGCCTTTGTTGAAGCTACTTATTGGAGGAAATTATTGGCATTACAACCCCTTTTCAGCATTTGTTGATAACCTTTTAATTCCATAGCGTCTCTTATATGGTAATGATCGATTCTTAAAAGACCTTTTTTTCCCCTTCAACTACAGCTATCGCCCATGTATTTCTCATGTCTTCCTTTCTCCCACCTTCACTTCTCATGAACTTATTTGGATACCCCCCTTCGTTTTATAAGAGTTTCATATAAAGAAACATGCCCAGTAGTCCCCATTGTATTAATTGGTGGCTCCTTTAGAAGCAGCTTTTTATCACTTTAGAAGACTTCTTATATCATTCTGTTGCATATGCTGAATTGAAGTTTCTGATGTGGAATGGTTGCATGTCTCTGATGAATTCAAGTTTTCTTCAGATGAGATTATCCTTTGACGTTTTCCCTTATTTCAAAGACACCAGGAAAAATATACCTAGTATTGGAATACTGCAGAGGGGGCGATCTGTCAATGTACATAAATGATCATGGAAAAGTTCCAGAGGCAACAGCAAAGCACTTCATGCGGCAACTTGGTATGTTTAGCTGGTAGTTAGGACATGAAATTAGGGGCGGGTTTCTTTTAATTTGTTATATCATAGATATGATTTTTATACCCCGACTGCTAGATACCTCAACTTTTCATTTGCAGCTGCTGGTTTGAATGTTCTCCGTGAAAACAATATCATTCATCGTGATCTGAAGCCCCAGGTTGGTTGAGTACTATCAATCGTGTTCATATGTTAACAGTTTGTTTTGGAGAATCATCAATTGTTGACTTCCGGTTGTTGGTATTGGAATGCAGAATCTTCTTCTCTCTTCTAATGATAATCAGGCTGTTCTGAAGATAGCTGATTTTGGGTTTGCAAGGTCAATGTTTTTACATTCATCATATTTTTTGTTCAGTATAAGCCCTAATGTTGTAGAACATCTTAACGATTTAGCTTGAAAGAGTTCTGGTACTGTGCTTTTCTGATCCAGAAACGTTGTTCATATTTTCATATCCTGTTTGTTCTATTGTCGTAGGAATGTTTCTCTCAACTCTTTTAACTGTACTATTTCCAATAAGGAATTACTATTTGGTTCAAACTTAACCTGTTCAAACTTCTATTTCTGATCTCTATCATTTCCTTGGCTGTTGTTTGAATTTAAATAGTTCTTAAGCACAATATTCTGCAACTAATTATATTTTTGGTATTTCTGTTTGTAAATCCATTCTTATTCTCTTTTTCACTTTCTCTCTCCCACCTTTTTTTTGCTTTCTGTCTCTTTTAAGTTTCCTAGTTACAATAGATGATATTTTTCCTAGATGGCAGACAGTTGATAAACCAGAGTATGTTAGCTATTCTGCATCTCTTCCTCCTTGTGAATGAATTTGTTGCTGATCTACCTGTAACTTGGCAGGCCTCTACAACCTCGAGATCTAGCAGAAACATTATGTGGTTCACCTCTTTACATGGCTCCAGAAATAATGCAGCTTCACAAGTATGATGCAAAGGTGATACTTGCCTCCTGTTGTCAAACTATCTGAATTTTGTCTTTTGAGGTCCTTTTCTTACTTATCTTGATGGATGTGCAGGCAGATCTGTGGAGTGTTGGTGCCATTCTATTCCAGCTTGTAACAGGGAAGACCCCTTTTTCTGGGAACAATCAGGATCAGGTATAAATAGTAGTTCCATATATTACATATATATAGCAATTTACTGCACATAGCTAACAGAATTCCCTATGTTGATGCAGTTGAGACAGAACATAATTAAATCAAATGGAATATGTTTTCCTCCAGATTCTAGGGACTTGAGTTCTGCTTGCACAGACTTATGCCAAAAGCTGCTTCGCTGTAATCCAGGTATGGGCAAGGAATCTTCCGGTGGTTCATGTTGTACCTTTTAGATCCATTGTGCATTTGCACTAAAGATTTGCTGCATGATTTTCTTTGCCCTTAGCTTTCTAGTTGTAATTGCTTTTCCATTTTCTCTTTTTGATGTTTACCCTTTTCTTTTTCAAGTAATATTTGCTTGTCAAATGCTCTAGCATCTTTAAACACCTTCTGTGAACATGTAGCTGTCTCATAATAGGAACAAGTGCGTTAAACAATAAAAATATTGTATATGTTTATTTGGAAAAGTACCATGAATGTGGGAAATCTTTATGTGCTAGTCCAGTATTTATCTAGTCGATGGTATGTGTCTGGTGCCTTTTCCATATCACAATTGTATTCATTGGATGCTGTGTATTTTGTTGGAGGCGCAGCAGATGCTACATGGCACTACTCTTGGCCGCTAAGGTTATCATGAAAGTTACTCCAACTACAAGCATGGCATTTGAGCTATACTGTAGATTATTGTTTTATACTGTATTATCTATGTCATTCTTTTTACTTCATCTTCTAGCTTTATCCTGATCAATTCCAACGCTTTCCTATCACCAGTTGAGCGATTAACATTTGAGGAGTTCTTTAACCATCCATTTATTTCTGAGCACCTTCTGGAAGGGTCCTTCAGGTAAATGTTAATAAAGGTTTATACATTCATCATAGTATGAATAGTTGTTTGACAAAGACTGAATACATTTATTGCTCGATGTCCAGGACAAGAGATGATTTTGCTGGGAGTCCTGCAAGGCATACTGATGACAGTTCGCAAGATGATTGCATGCCTTTCTATTTGGATGATGATTCTAGCGGGCCTGATGCAAGTCCATCATTCCAGTCAAAGAGGCCATATGCAGATCCAACTCCTTTCGAATTTCCCATCCATGCCAGAGTTGTAAACCCAACTACTAGTAATGCTTCTATTGGAACAGATGTCTCCTCTAGGAATATAAAAACTTCTCACCGGCCTGATCTTACATATTCTAGGCATAATTGTGCAAGACCTTCAGATGCAACAATTCTGGAATCTCCAAGAGCTACCAAACCAATCCCAATGAAGGGCTCCTCCAGAGGTGCACAGTTTTTCCCTACGCATCAACTGTATTTTCTGTTTACCTGAAACGTGTATTTGATTCCTTTTCTCTTCAATTATATTTGTTTTATTATTCTGCAGTGATGGATTCAATGGAGTTAATTGACCAGGAGTATGTTCTTGTCTCTGGTCCACCTGTTGATTTTTCATCTTCGACAGGCAGTGTTTCTCAGGCTGCTAACTTGCCCTGCAAATCTGTGCGCTCGCCAAGAAGATCTATGAAGGGTACTCCATCGAGTTCAACAATGCCAGTATCTGATATAATGATTGGTAACACATGTGGAAGTCTCCGAAGCAGCAGTTCTGCACCCTCTACAACATCACTAGGGTCAGTAGATACTGGAGATCTTTTGGAGCATCCATCAACTGATAGCCTAACACGGATTAGATCATTGCAGCAATGCGCATCTGCTATTAGTGAAATAGTGTGTGAGAAGGTAAAGCTTCTTATCTAGATATTTGCCTCCAAGAGATCTCTCCCATCGTGTTCCACCTAAGCATCTCTCACTTTATAGGAACCTTTGAGATTAATAAATAATAAATAAATTCCAAGGTAGTGATCTTCTAGGAAATGTATAAGGCAGAGGCTTACATGAAACGATAAGAAGTTGAACATGTTTTTCTTCGCCTTGATTTGATGATTGTGCATTCTATATTCTCTACTTTATCCTGCATGTGTTTAATATAAGATTGTGAACTATGTACTCAGATAGAAAGTAGCAAGAATTTGGAAGCTTTCTCTGTTCAGTTGGTAACACTTGCAATCTGGAAGCAAGCTCTGCACATTTGCCATGCTCAGGCTGCATCAGCAAAGGAACCAAGCCGATCCCAAGAAAATATGTATAGGAAAGGACCCTCAGGCTCTACAAGCCAAGGGCAACTTTCTTGCTCGCAAATTGAGAAGGATTTTCTTCTTGAAGTTGAACGAGCAGAGGAACTTGCCCGTAATCTTGGGCCAGTTGACGGTATGTTGTTTAAGTTTATTTTAATGCATACAATCATATAAAGTGGGCCTGTTGTACATCGTTGAAGGGATTTTTTTTTTAAGTTTTGATAATTTTTCTCATAGCTATTAAATGGTTTTTGCTGCTTTGATATAGGAAATGCAGAAATGCCAGATGCAATGGAGATCATTTTTCAATCTGCGCTTGCATTGGGCCGAGTTGGTGGTGTATGTAGACGAACTTATGTATTATTTTCTCACATCATTTTCTATCATACCAAATCTGGAAACAGTAACCTGGCATGACTTTATCTGGTCGTAAGCATATGCACCTTGGATGATAAAATGTAAGATGCTGTTTTCTTGAGCTTTTTTTATGTCTCTCCAACTTATTGTAGGACCCAGCCATGTAGAGAATTCCTTCAAATGGATCTGTCTTGCCATCTTGCTTTTACTTCCTTTTCATTAGCCTCGCGATGTCTTCTTGTTCCCTCTTACTCGTGGTGCAAGCAAGATATTTGATATGTTCTCCTCTGATGCTTTAGGCTTCTTTGCAAGTCTAATTCTTTATGATGTTCATTGAAGTGTTTTCCAACCAAAGGGATGTCGCTAGGGGAACTCATTGCACTTTAATTCTGAAATCTATTCCCTGCCTTGATTCAATCGATTAATTATCATTGATATATATATATATATATATATATATATATATATATATATATATATATATATATATATATATATACAACAACAACAGCAACTAAGCCTTTTCCCATACTAGACGGGGTCGGCTACATGGATTCTTTGTTTCCACAGATCTCTATCGTGTGCCATGTTAGCAGTTAACTCCCAATAAGCTAGATCATTCTTTATTGTTTCTTTCCAACACTTTTGTGGTCGTCCTCTACCTCTTTTAATACTTTCCAAATTTAGTTTTTCTAACCTTCTTACAGGTTCTTCTTTTGATCTTCTTTCTATATGTCCAAACCATCTTAAACGATGTTCTCTCATTTTATCCTCTATTGGTGCCACTCCTAATTTGTTTCTAATAACCTCATTATGGATACGGTCTTTTCTTGTATGACCACTCATCCATCTCAACATCTTCATTTTTGTCATAGACATCTTTTGTACATGTTGATGATTAACTGCCCAACACTCAGAACCATAAAACATGGCAGGCCTAACTGCTGCTCTATAATATTTACCTTTTAATTTTAATGGTATCTTCTTATCACAAAGAATACCCGATGCTCCTCTCCATTTTAACCAACCAGCATTAATTCTATGTGTAACATCTCCATCAATTCTTCCATCACTTTGAAAAATTGACCCTAGGTATTTAAAACTTTCCTTTTGGGGAATGCAATGTGTGCCAATTTTAATTTCTATGTCCTCTGAAGTAGCCAAATGATCAAACTTACATTCCATATATTCTGTCTTTGTTCTACTAGGAGGCCTTTGTTTTCTAATGTTTCTCTCCATAGTTCCAATTTTCTATTAACTTTTTCCTTAGACTCCTCCACTAATACAATGTCATCTGCAAATAATATACACCAAGGTACTTCATCTTGAATATGTTTTGTTAACTCATCCATCACCATTATAAATAAGTATGGACTTAAAGTTGATCCTTGATGTAACCCAATATTAACTTCAAAGAAGTCTGTTGTTCCTTCATGAGTCCTCACACATGTTTTTGCACCATCATACATGTCTCTTATAAGGTTAATATATGTCAATGGGATACCTCTTTTTTCCAAAGTTCTCCAAAGAACCTCCCTCGGTACCCTATCATAAGCTTTTTCTAGATCAATAAATATCATGTGAAGGTCTTTCTTTTTTGCTCTAAAATGTTCCATAAGACGTCTCAAAAGGTGAATCGCTTCAATAGTAGATCTACCTGGCATAAATCCAAATTGGTTCTCTGTTGTACTTGATACTTGTCTAAACCTACGTTCGATAATTCTTTCTCATAATTTCATAGTATGACTCATTAACTTGATACCTCGATAATTCGCACAATTTTGAATGTCTCCCTTGTTCTTATATACGGGTATAAGTGTACTTGCTCTCCATTCCTCGGGCATCTTTTGGTTTTTCCATATTTCATTAAATAGTCTTGTGAGCCAAGTGATTCCTATTTCTCCTAGTATTTTCATATATACATATATATATATATATGTATGCATTCACCCAAATTTTAGACCATCTTCAGGCTTAATTAAGCGGTGTTCATTGTTTGGTACATTATGCTATGTTGCTCTGGTGAGAACACTTCTTATATACAGTCGCTTTGTTAAGTGCCTGTGATCTTTCAAATCAGTCGCGAAATGCAATCCATCTGATTGAACCAAAATTCTGCTAGTTGATGCCGTGCCTATGTAGTCGATTTTTAACAAAGTAATCAATGCATTTGCGGTGTTTGTCTTTGAACAATTAGTCTTAAACTGTACTCACGGCTTAGTGGCCTCAAGTAATATGAAATGATGACACTAGGCCGCCTGTAGAAACTTTCATGTTATAATGTGTTCCCTCATGTTCTGTTCAGCTAAAAGACTGAACCTGATTGGTGATGCAGGTCGACGAGTTGATGGGAAACATGGATAGTGCTGTAAGCTTGTACGGGAAGGCTGTTCGCCTCTTCTTCTTTATTCTGGTGGAAGCACCATCTCTTATTCTACACCCCCCATTCTCTCTAACAAATGCGGATCGTTTGCGGCTGAGAAATTACATTGAGATTTTAAACACTAGGAAAGGTCAGTCGAGATCTTCGAGGATGGCTCTTCTAAGCTGTGGGGATCAGACAAGTCTCTGAAATGATCCACATTTCATATTCCTATTTCCTTATGTAAATATGCATTATTTGTACAGTCTTTTGTGTTTTTTTTTATGAAGTTTGATGACTTGCAAGGATGGTGAAGAGAAATGTGGAATGTATTCATTTGATGGAGGTGATGTAAGGGGTTGATTCGTGAGTTGGTAATGAGTTTCTTGTATAGAAACATTTGTTCATCCAAGTAAATATTTCCTTAATGTGCAGTCAAAACATGTCCTTTTCCCCCTGGATTTTCCCAAGTTAGACATGTCCGGTTCCCGGTAAATTGCGACCAGTTTCTCTGGGGTTATGAATTGCAACCAAACTGGATCCAAGTTGGTTCTGATTACAGTTTTATAACCATTGGTTTCGGTCTAAAATTCTTTTTCAGACCTGCTCCCATCTTGAGTTAATCGATCGGGGGAGCTTGTAGTGACTGAGAGGGTCGGTGACCAAGAAGTGAGTTATTTATATTAAGCATCCTTTTTATTATGGCTAGATCCAATCTCATGGTTCCTCCAGAAAGGTAAAAGAATGCCACGTTCTTTTTTTCATTTTCGGAACTAAAAATCCAAAAATTAGAAAAATTAAAAAATCGTAAACAAAATGAACCAAAACTGATGGTTCGAACACCAGTTTCCATTGGAGAGGAATGGTAACTGAGTTGACAAGGTCCCTGAATCGGTTATGGTTCTTAGTCCGTTAGTTGGTCGATGAGTTTTCAGCTTGGTTTAGTTTTAGTTCTGGTTCAAACTTCTGGGTTGCTTTTGAACCGGCCATGTCTATCCAAGTGATTGTCATCTCCTTGGCATTCCAAGCCTAATTATGAGAGAGAGAGAGAGAGAGAGAGAGTCTCAAATCATCATCCAGTCCATAGTTTCTTTCGTACGGGGCTTTCCATTTTGCATCAGATGTTTGTTTGATGCACTGAAGTGGCAAAAAGCGACCTGTTAAGTTTTCATGCTTTTGGATCTCGTAGTGTAATTTTAGTAACTGTAGCAAATATCATTTACGTGTTTGTGAAATGCTTTTAATGTAATTTACCAAACTCGAATTTGTGCATGAGAAGTCATGTTTTCAGCTTTAAGTGTCTCGTGTTACTCTCTTCTTTTAAATATGGCACATAAAGGTCAATTAGAAAGTCACAATATTACTACATCATCGATCAGATGAAATAATACGATATTCTATAGAAGATGATAACGAAGACGACAAAGAGAAGAATTCTCCTCTTAGTTTGCTAGTGCTATATCTGAATCCCATGCCCTTCGTCAAATGAGTGGACCATAGCCATGAATTGGATTTCGGGTTGAGTTTGATCGTAGGCAGATGAGCGGAACAGAGCGCTCATGGCCATTTCATCCATTGACAAAGTGAATGCAGACGCCTTGGCCCACAGAACCAGTTGTCCCTGCCAGCAATTTTACAAATCGGGAACCTGCAACAAACCGGTTCCAGTCCCGGTTTTGGAAACACCGGTTAGTATCTGGTTCTGGATCCGGTTCTCAGCAGTTCGAATTAAGGTCCAGTTGCGATCTTTCTTTCTTGTCAAAACAATAAGAAACCGGAACGATCTAAAACTTATGGTCCAGATCGATTTCCTTAATAGGTGAAATATTCAAACACAAAATGGTTTCCAGTAGTACAAGGGCTTAACAAATTTGGAAAGTAGATAGACTTAGATCCACAAAAACTAATCACCCACTTCAGATCTCCGAAGAACTTAGTTGTCCCACGAATTGCACCACGCAGTTAGGAGGACGGCACGGCCGGCGTCCTTGATCTTCTTTCATACATTAAGAAGATCAAGTTTTAATGCATGCTTAAGTAAAGTAAAACATAGATAAGACCCAAAGGAAAACCAGAAACCAAATTTAAATTCTTTAACCTAAATGTCCGAAGTATCGTTGCACCATTGATAATATATTGCTTAAAGTACCAATATTTTGAAGGAACATTCGTGTTGAACTACTAATGCTTAAAGTATCATTATTTTAATTCTTTAACCTAAATCTCCATTAGCAAGACGCGAACTTGTGACCATGCTTAAGGGGAGCAAGTGCTGAACCACTTGAACCAACAGTTAATCAACAAACGATTCCACAGTTGTTCGCTACAAAATATATGGAGAATAAAGACCGGAGACATAACAGCGACACGAAAATCTGATACAAACATGGCTTAAAAGTCTGTTTGTGCCAGGGTATATGTGTTCAACGTCGTGTCTGAACAGCATGCAGAAACGGGTCTACTTAAACACGGTCCAAAAACAACCAATGTCATCAACCAGCCTTTTCTAGATGAATGCCCATTTCTTGTACTCTGGTTTCCCACGGACCACATCAAACGCTGGATTCATGCAGCTTTCTGTTTCTCGTGTTAAATGTGTCAGGATTGTGTTGACACGAAGCAAATTAGGTCACGTTCATGTCGGTTTGAGTTATTTGAGTACTATTTCCTGTTGTGTTTAGTTGGCTTATTTATGACACGAACACTATTAACACGACCTGATGCGAAAACGAGCAGACACATGAAACTGCCAGCCCATCTGAAGCACCACGCAGCCGTACTCTGAGAATTCTAATCCAGACAGAGCCTTGCAAAATCAGCCTCGGGCCGTTGTGGGCCTAACGAAAAGCTGAGCCATGTAGTGTAAGGTTCGGACCAACTCTACCCTGTTGGGTCTTCGAGGAACGCATAAAAGGTCCCATCGTTCTCAAACAAGACCAAACAATATCCTCTAGGAAGGCCATTGAAGCCTGGTGCAGCCGGCTTCGTGCTCTGCAATTAGACTGCACCACGTATGGCAAGGTTGCTCCACATACCACCTACTCCTAGGGGTTGCTATTTCAGACCCGACACGAGAAAACCGGGTCTGTGTCGTCTCTGACCCGATACCAAGATACATTTATATAAGGTGTATTATGTATAGAACTGTAAATGGGTGTATTATGTACAATTAAATGCACTTCGGATCTGGGTCAACCTGATGCCCTAAGTGACACGACCTGTAGACCCGATTGGCCATCCCCACTGCTGGTGTACGCCAATATACGACATGTCAATCTGAATTTCCTGCTTCAGAAACTCTGATCGTTCATATGGGAATGGGCACGAGCAAACGTCGAATGCAGATGGGGAGACCTTAAGCCGTACCAACAAGTACACATTGATGGCTCAAATCCTGTCATGTGTATGACATGACCCTTTTCGTTAAAGGGGGTGCATCCAGCAGCCCTTGCAGGAGTCTGTGTCCAGTTCCTGCCGGTTCTCGGTTCAATCCAAACCTTCTCATCTGGAACACTGGGCTCCTCAACGACTTGACTATATATATATATATTCCTGCCGGTTCTCGGTTCAATCCAAACCTGTTCATCTAGAACACTGGGCTCCTCAAGGACTTGACTATATATATATATATAGAGAGAGAGAGAGAGAGAAATTAATCAATTCAGATTTAAATATTCTCAAGGATCGTGCGATTGGTGAGATCTATGATTTAAATTCAAATTTTAAAAGCAAAAAATATTATGATACTTTTGCACATATAAAGTGATAAATAAATAATGTCCAATGTCCTTTAGTTCATAATCTTGCATAAACATTTTCACAATTAGACCTTTAAAATCAACGGTGGAGATTTGGATTAAAAGTATAGTTATATTTTGTACCTTATATTTAATGAACTAAATATAAAGTAATTCAAATCTCAACTATTAATCTCAAGGATCCAATGGTACTGATATTTTTGTAAAACCATGAGATTTAAACATTATACTACTATTCCCTCTATAAGACGTCAACTTCACCAACCCAATTCCAAAACCCCGGTTCCATAATCTTTTTTTAATTTGTAATTTTAAATATTTTTCTGATTCCAAACAATTTAAGACAGAGTTTTGTAATAGGAACTAACGGTTTCAAATCGGAAGCCTAAGTTTTAATACTCACTTATGAATCAAACATTAGACCACAAAAGCCTAGTTATCAATACTCACTTATGAATCAAACATGAAACCATTGTTCCTTAAAATCATAATTAAAAACTCATGTTGATTTAGGTTTGTAGTTCTAGTACCAAAGCCCTCACATCACTCATCATGAATGCTATATATATTTATACTTCCCGGTAGAACTCCTCAAACCAAAAACAAAGATTGGCCTGATTCTAGTTCCGGTCTTTTTTATGGTTCGAGCAATGGTACCTGGAAGTATAAATATATATAGCATTCATGAGTGAGTGATGTGAGGGCTTTGGTACTAGAGCTACAAACCTAAACCAACATGAGTTTCTAATTATGATTTTAAGAAACAGTAGTTTCATGTTTGATTCATAAGTGAGTATTTATAATTAGGCTTTCGTGGTTTAATGTTTGATTCATAAGTAAATATTAATAATTAGGCTTCCACGCTAGATGGGATAGCTGCACGAGAGAAGAGGCATTTGAGTTTTCATGGGACTCACCTAGAGTTTTTTACTCAAATTTGATCTATAGAACCATAGTTTTACATCATCAAATTATTGATTATTGTGTATTTGATGCACAATAGAACTTGGAACTACATGCATAAAAAATCAATATTGAATTCCCTTAGAACCTTTAATAGACGACACTAGGCCACCTTGTAGGTCCCAATGGCATTAGCACGAAAGGGCTATCATTTAGCTCATGAGCAATGCCCACATGATCACTCATTAATGGAGTCAGCCATGGGAAATTGAGTTAACTCCGTGTCCACATTGTGAAAAAGCTTTTTAGCTCCACCATTAATCGTTCACATGGCTTGCCATTCATGACCCAAGAAGTCCAGTTGCACACAGCCTTGTAATTCACCTTTGACAGTTGCCAAAAGGGAGCCATACTCATGCCTATCTGCATTTAACTCTGAAGAGGACTACTCAATTGGCAGTTGGCATTCGCTTAGGTAGGGCGATCAAGGGCCCACGATCCATCATCTTCATATTGAGTGGTAGATATACACGAAGATTGGCTGGACCTAAACCGATCTCGCCGCAACACGCCGGAGTACCAATATCAATTATTTGGGTTTCAATCTTTTTTTGTTCTAAACCATACGTATCCTTAAGCCCACAAGGACCCTAACTAATCTGGCTCGAGCCAGCTCGAGCCACAATGATAGTAAAGCTTACCCATAGCTAGTTTCCTCCGTTCACAAGGCCCGAACTCGAGACCTTAGCTTAAGGGGACAAGTGCTGAACCAGTTGAACCAACCAAACTTGGGTGACTTCAACTTTAACTTCGATCAGCACACAAACTCCAAACCAGTTTTATATAAATGCGTACCTATTAGCATCATGGACTAAGCAATACTAGGCAAATCAAAGCCGCAGATTGAACCCGATTGATCTGTCACAAAGGGGATAGATCCATCAATGATTGGACTGGGCTCCAAGTTTGGGCCCAGATCCAGACAATTCCGGGTTAGTGGGTCCAAATCTACTCAATTTTCTTTAATCATTGCCCCTCTATCATAATACACAGATTGCCCATTTCTCAAATTGTATCGCTCCTAATACACATCCAATCAAATCAACCACGGATCCAGAACGGTTCCTCGTCATTTTGATGCACGCTAAAATCAATAACCCCACCAAAGCTACCACGTTACCAAACAATGATGCTTTGCATCCGTCGTTGCTCACCATCACTCAAAGAAACGTGGCAAAAAAATTATTCTTGAGCTTGATTTTGAACAGTTTCTCCTAGTTATTACAAGGGCGTGTGTAAATATATCAATGCGTTGGTAATATCAGCGGTTTTCTGTTGAGTTCCTGGAGCAAACCGGAGGTCCGAAACTTTGAATGTGCAAAATCGTCAATTCCTCTTTTATGCACATCAATTTTGTGTGGAGATAAAAAGAAAAAGAAGAATAAAAGGGAAAGGCATATAAAGAAGAAGAGAAAGAACTGTACAATATAGAGAGAGAAACGTTACAGAAAAAAGAACTATAAAAGAAAGAAAAAACCACCGTGAACGCTTTGACGAGAAAGCCCTTGATCTTTCGGCTAAAATTTCACCCAGTCCTCAGCAAAAAGACGCTGAGCTCCTGCCCTCCGGCGCTGTCCGGATTGATCAGATGATACGATTCGGAATCTGCAGAACCGACGACTCGGCGGAATCCAGCTCTCATGTACATGACTTCGCCATCGTCCGAAGGTATGACGCCGGCACCGACGGACGTTGACTGGACGGTCTTGAGAATAAGGCGGTCTTTCTCAGATACCCGTCTCTTGAGGGCGTACCCGAGACGGCGGCCATTGAGGAAGGTGGTCCATACAGGTACGGAGTGCAGGGGAGGTTCGGGGCCCGAGTCGTCTGAGGTGACCGAACCCTCTCGTTGGCGGTCGCACTCGAGGGCGATACGGACGATACCGGAGTGCATTTCCTTGGCGAGGAGCTTCGTGAGTATAGAGAGGTCCAAGAGGAGGGGCGGTGTGGTGGCGAGTCGGTCCTGCTGGAGGCAGAGGGTGACGTGGCCCCGGCGATGGCCGAAGAAGGTACCGGTGACGGTGGTGCCGGAGATGGACGGGCGGTCGTCGGCGTCGGTCGCGGAGGATGCGATGGTAGGAGCAGCGGTGGCAGTGGTTGTGGTGGAGCAGCATTGAATGAGGGAGAAGCGGAGGATGTGAGAAAGAGAGTTCGGTGACGATGCTTTCTTGGCGGGTGTATGGTGGTGCACCAGCGATTGCGATGAGTCCACCGTGCCGGTGGCGGAGCATCCGCACAGACTCGGCCTCGCTAGCTTCATCTTCTTCGTGCACACTCTTCGAGAGAGAAGTTAAGAAAGCAAGAGAGACTCCAAAAAGAAACGAACAAGAAGGTAAATCTTTCCACAGAGAGAACTTCAAAGAAATGAAGACGCAGTAAATCTTGAGAGAGAGAGTAAGGGAAGCTTCTGTCTCTCTTGGTACTCTCTAACGGATTTTTGAAGGATCAGAAGGAAGAAGAAGCAAGGATGATGGTATGAGTGAGTTTGAGGCGTCGCTTCCGCCCTTTATATGTGAAGAGAGAGAGAGAGGAACCAATAGTACAGCTGGCTATATACTGTCTGAAATTTAAGGCAAGGTAGGAGAGGGAAAGAGAGGCATCCATGTCACGGTATTGGGTGCGGGAATTTGCTTTTAGCCGACTCTCTCTCTGTGGGGTGGGGGCTGAAATTGAAGTGCTTGCCTGATCACACCGTAGCAGAAAATGAGAACACAAAGCCTGCCTATTATTACGATTCTTGATCTCTCATTTTCTCAAAGCATGCAACAGCTGTAAATAGGAATTCGATTAAAGTCTATGTACATGCATATATAAGATACATACATACAAATATACGTGCTTATGCAAATATATATATATATATATATATATATATATATATATATATATATATATAGGAAAACGTGATAATGTCACTTTTGACATGCTTATTTATTGTTTTTCATTCATACGAGTATAATATAAAAAATATTATAAATAAAAAATAATATTATTATACTCATATCCCAAAACAATGATTGAGCATTAGTGGACATTGGTAGTGATGCACATGGTCCTATATATATCACAACAATTACTTTTTAGAGACATGAATGTAATAACATTATTATTCATTTTTTTCGATATACTAATGAAGTTATTATAAATAAATTGAGAGGAACACCGATAGATAACAAAATGAAAAAACTTTGTTTAAGATAGTTTCAATACATAGAAATACGACCAAAGAAAGCTCTCAAAGCTATGAGAAATTATATTATGAAAATATTAAGAGAAAAGAAAAAGATCACATCAATTTTGAAAGGAAACAATAAAGAAGATCTAATTTGAGTTAATTGTGCACATGGTCAAGCTCTATGGAAACAAAGAATACATTTAGCCCGTACCATCTATATTAGTTGTTGTTGTATCTTTCATCTTTTTATGAAAACCCTTGATTTTTTAAAAATTACATTTATGCCTCAAAAAATAATAGATAAACATTTAAAGGTGAGCAAGATCTGGGTCTCATATATATAAGACATTGTGTGTGTCACGTCCCTAACCACTTCCCACAAGAAATATATCTAAATCACTATCCTTAAATCCTAATCGATGGATGTGTTTCTTCTAGCATTTTAAGAAAGTATATTTTATTTTGTATCCATTTGATTAATGAACCGATATTCCTACAAAATATTGGAACAATATCGGTCCTTTA
This sequence comes from Brasenia schreberi, assembly GCA_036023115.1. Lineage (NCBI taxonomy): Eukaryota > Viridiplantae > Streptophyta > Magnoliopsida > Nymphaeales > Cabombaceae > Brasenia > Brasenia schreberi. Next base: position 18,502,499 of record JAYKKT010000060.1, on the reverse strand, counting down.
TTTGTGACCACCCAAAGAACATTTATAAACATCAAAAGCCCGTAATTTAAAACATTTTTTACATAGAATATGTAAATCCAAATATGTTGATAACTTTTAATTCTAAACGGGGTGTCATGACCCACTAAGTGTGTGTGTGTGTGTGAATCCATATGTACAAGCTGGTCTTTGTTAGATTCCAAAGATGAAACATAATGTTACCAATGTTTGAGGGAATCTATACGCCTTTAATCTCTAACGATTGTTCTTTTCTTTTCTCATTTACTATGTTGATGGCATGCGCGTTTTTTTTATTTCCTCTCAATGCATGGGTGTGTAACACAAGGGGCAATAAAAGCTACTACCGGTTTGTTCATAACGAGCTAGCTTAACCCTTTTGGAATCAAACAGGACCACAAGCTAGCTGGATCTAGAACTGGTGAAGCTGAAAATGGGTCAGAACTGGAACCAGTGGTTCTAAATGTTTTTCTATTTCTTTTTTAAAATTTTCTTTCTTTTATGATTTTGGCTTATTCCTCGCAGTTTAGGACTCAATCCAAAATTGGAACCAAGACCGAAACTGGCTGGGCCCAGGTTTGGTTTCTATTTCTGATTTTTAGAAAGTTGGAATTGACCATTTCTCTCTCTCTCTCTCTCTCTCTCTCTCTCTCTCTATATATATATATATATATATATATATATATATATATATATGATTGAGAACGTACCAACAAAATATTTTGAATCCAAATGTGAGAAGAACAATACCACCTCTCAAGTTTTTCACTTATTAGAGTCATTCCCAATCATCCACCAAGACTATGAGATGATTATCCTTCGAAAAGACTAGAAATAAATAGATATATGTATATATATAGAGAGAGAGTGAGCGGATCATGCCCACCTCTCAAGTTTTTCACTCATTGCTTTTGGATGAGTCTAATAACAATGTCATTCATACTTTTTAAAGCCTCTTAAATCATTTAAATTATACTTATACCACACCAAAACAATGGTTGAATATGTCACAAGTGGGCATGATCTGGTTTTCGTGTATATATATATATATGTGTGTGTGTGTGTGTGTGTGTATGAGATTTGAGCTAATACAAGACCACACCTAGGCTGGTCGTCTTCTGTTTACTTACATTTTGCAACTAAACGAAAAATCATATCCAAACGTGTTAGGCATATTCTTTGTTCTTATAAAGCCGTCATCTTCAAATTGTGGTGTAAAAGCTCGAGAAGTATTTTATAATATTTGCTTAAGATTCCTCCGTTATGAAATAAATTACTTGCACGCCCATGTGCCTCATAATTAATCAAATAAAAAGGACCCATCAGTGCAATGGTGATCATATAGCCTACAGTCGAAACCGTGAGTTAACATTAAGTACTTCACCTTCCGGTGAACAATTCCGTGGGTTATTTTGCCCACTCCACCGCTTCCGATGAGATCTTAACTTCATCACATGCCATATAATCTGCTTCACTTTTGGAGAAGAGCTCCATATATGGACAGGGATTTCAGTTACCATAATTACCGATTGTTAATTTTGTGTATCGAGTTCATGACTTTTTATGTTTATGTCAAAAAACTAGACATGACCAATTCCGGTTTATCTGGAACCATGAATCAGAACCGAACCGAGATATGGCCGATTTCAGTTTATGTCCTAAAATATTTGGAACCAAAAAATTTAAAGATGAATTATGACAAAAAATATTAAATATGGAACCAACCGCTGGTTCCACAAAAGTTGGAACAAGAACCGAACCAGGTTTTCCCTGGTTCTGAGTCCGGTGCTGGCGATTCTGGTTCCAATCAGTTCTTGACCTGGTTCGATTCCAGTTGGAACTGCCGGATCAGTTCAGAACCGGCCATGTCTACAAAAAGCTCTGCGTGGCTAAAACCCCACTTACTTTTAAATTTCAATTGCTCGAAAACCTATCCATTCCAAACCCAAGCCGAGCCCTTTCCCCAGACCAAGGCGAGGTCCGCTACATGGACTTGTAGTCACCGTAGGCGTAGGGCTCGACCATATACAACTTTGGGTAGACATCGACTCAAAAGAAGCACCAAAACAAAAAAAGGCCCATTTCTTAAGAAACACCAGCCGCCGGAGCCATCCAAATCTGGCGTGCCCAAACATCAATTTGGATCCACTTGATCCTGACTTTAACAATATAAACTACAATATCTGATTAAATAATCAAACAGCTTAAATTTTCTTAAAATGTGATGTTGAATATCATTTTGTAAAAGTTATTTGCATAAAAATAAGAATAAGGTGGCCACTTAAATGAGCAAATACTGATTAAAATCCAAGAATTACATGCAAATATGTATGTATATATATATATATATATATATAGAGAGAGAGAGAGAGAGGGGGGGGGATTTGAATGGGAATTAATATTCTTTTAGAGATGTGGGTTGTTATAATGTTACATAATGATCATACAAAAAGAATATTGATTCCTATTCAAATCTCTCTCTCTCTCTCTCTTGGTAATCATGGCTGTCCAGCTTAACAAAGACTTATCTCAGTGTTCCTAGAGATGTGGGTGGTGCACAATGCTAAATTAATTTCTTGAGATGGTGATCACATGCTTAGAGATCCATGGTTACAAAGTGATTTCTCTCTTTTTTAACAAGAGGAGGCCAAAGCCTAACAAAACACCCACACATGCACCCTCCAGGAGTCGAACTCCCCACCAGCAGCAACGGTTCATAACAACACAACACACATTGGAAATCTTTCAACGCCGGTGAAGTTCAAAGACTGGCATTATTTAGTTATATAATTCAATAGTGTTAATTAAGATAAATGGAGTCGAACCTTCTTGGATCTAATTTACGTGCTCAAACCCGAAATGAGAATTACGGGTTCAATCCAGGCTGATACAAACCCACTTGGCGTACACGGTTGTGGATGAAAGTCGAAAAGTGTTCAACCTTGATGGAGCCAACCTGGAAAGATTGTGACATATAGAAGGCCGTTAAGAAAACCGCCTAAATCCACAGAGTCTAATCATGTCGAGCCAAATCTATTTGGATAATCGTAATTTGTTCAGTACAGACTGGCTGGTCCCCTAGTTGTCTTTCACCCACTGGATTGGCTAGAACCTAACGCTGATACCTTTAATCATTTCATAATCGTAATTATGAAAAATACTTAATTATGTGACGCATGGATTGAGAATATCACAAAATTATGTCACCTTCACTCGACTTATTTGAAAAAAATAAAGAACCTCAAAAATACATATGATAGCGATCTGTCTCGAAAAACAGACTTGACCATCACAATTTGCTTTGGGTTAGGCAGACCCCAACCAGGTATATTAATAATGTGAAAATGATATACATATTATATTAATGTTGGGAACCAATTTAGGGGATGAACCTTTCAGGATTTCACCATCTCCATATTGCTATTAACAAAAGGAGCATCGAAGAGGAAAACTAGATCCGCAACTCTGAATATGTTTATGTAAGTTACTGCTAGTATGGTGCATGATCGGGTTCTATGAAAATAAAGAATTCATATCGTCAATCCCGGCTAATATGAGAAAAGGCTTAGTTATTGTTGTTGGTGGAAGCAAAAGGTTTTCAAGACTTAGGAGGCAAAGAGTAGCTCTGGGAAAGTTCTTTGAGAACCAAATCGATTTATATATTTTGGAGTAGATTTCCCTCGCTCTAAAGAAACCAAAAGCACAGTAATACGGGAATTAGCAGCGGGAAGGCAGTGTGACGCATCGTCTACTTCTTGATTCCATTGTTTTTTGTTGTTGGTAGAGTGTATGAAATTGTTTAGAAAGGTCTACGCATTGCCTGTAGATGTAGTTGGTCCCGGGTAAACCAGAACCCATTCTAGTTAACCTGAAACCTAGAACTACCAATTTTGGAGCAGTTTCGGTTTGAGTCTGTAATCGCCTGGAACTGACAAAAAAACACTATTAAGGGACGGAATGTATTGTGTACGGCCCCTTATATATATATATATATATATATATATATATATATATATAATATATATAGGAGAGAGAGAGAGAGAGAGGTAGATATGTATGTGTGTGCGCGCGCTTCATATTCATTTCCAATGTTGGGTGAATAACTCACTGTTTGTATTATAGTCCAAAGATTCAATGGCGTGAAACCACCTCAATGTCAGACGAATGAATGTGGACCTATGTTGTGATCTCTCAAGCATTCATCACATTTGATGTATTTAGACCTTGTATTTTGACCAAGAGAAAGAATGAAAATGTCTATGTCTTCGTTTGATTATACATTCAATCAAATCCATTAGATCTAAACCTGATGGAACCAGCTCGCATGTCACAAATATTATTATGAAGTACTTTAACAGATATTTTACAATTAAATGATGGTTCGATATTGAATTCTTGTGCTCAATATATGTTCTTTCATCTTAGGGGCGTGTTTTATTTCTCCAAACATAGACAATCGAGTACAAAGAGCAATAGTTATCCTGGCTAGGGGTTAACTTACAAGTTGAAGGTCATGAGTTCGCTACCCAGGGCATGCAGTGGCTTTGGCCAACCGTTGTAACAAAGAAAAGAGGGAGAGATAATAGGTGGAGAAGCACTTTCTCATCGATTAAATAAACCAAGATCAAAACAAAACCTTATTCGTGTTTGGGTGGATATAGATATGGCCAATTCGGAACCGGCTCACCTATTCAAACCAGAATTGAACCGGTGGTAACCAGAACTGGGGACCCTTCGGTTTGGTTTCGGTCCGTGGTCTCCAAAAACTAGAAACGGTGGTTCCAAACCACTGCTATTGTTTTAAGTATTTTTTCCAAAATCCCTTATCACCAACGTTTGGTAGAACACTCCTCACTGTCAAACATTGGATATACATGCATGAATTCCAAAACTTGTCAAACATTGGATATTAGGTTAGCCACAAAGAAAGGGCAAAGCTCCAACTGCCCGGCAACTTCATCCACCAAAGGATGCCCTTTCCTTGAAGACGGTGGCGGATTTTCCACCAAGAAGGATTCCTGAAGGCGAAGTTGTTGTTCAGTTTTAAGCTTTACCCCGTTCCTGACCTCCCGTTGCCATCCCTCTATAATATATATACACGTGCACTAATAACTTTTCATTCGTTTTTGAAGGTATGAGTGCAAAGATTATCTTTTCATTTTTTAACAAAAACACTTATTCACATAGACATATACAAGAATATACGCACAATACATATATATATTTGACATTTAAATTCTTTATGTTATATTTTAGGTGTTATCATGTACAAACAAATTTCAATTATCCATCTTAACTTGATAATGAGTTGAAATTTGAATTCAAAAGTAAAAAATATGTATACACATGCACTAATAACTTTTCATTCGTTTTTGAAGGCATGAGTGCAAAGACTATCTTTTCATTTTTTAACAAAAACACTTATTCACATAGACATATACAAGAATATACATACATGCACAATATATATATATATATATATATTTGACATTTAAATTCTTTATGTTATATTTTAGGTGTTATCATGTCCAAACAAATTTCAATTATCCATCTTAACTTGATAATGAGTTGAAATTTGAATTCAAAAGTAAAAAATATGTATATAAATAAAATATTTATATAAAAAATATACATATCTTTTTTACTTTTGGAATTCAAGTTTAATCATCAATAGAACGATTGAGATGTGTGTATTTATATGCTAACAAGTGTTAGCATAGATCATGTTCACTCTATCTTTCTATATTCCATGTTATATGCTATCCATATTATATATTAATATGTCCAAAAAAATTCAACCATATAATATGAATTTTGAATTTAAAAAATAAAAATTGCTACTTTAATAAAGTATACTTTTACTTCTTGAGTAATAGATGGTTAAAGTTTAAATTAATATGAGAAAAAAATACTTACACTTTTATAGGTGTACTTTATTTAAGTCCATAGTTTTGCTTTTGGACTTTAAATTTTAATCATATATCAGCATAAAATGTATACTTTAGATTTATTGAAATATGCTACTACTTAAGTGCATTGGCACATACCAAGTTCTCTCTCTTTACAGATATACACATATAGATCTATCTCTATGTTATGTAGATAGAGATCATGATAAGTGGGCATATCAATTTGTTTCCAAAACACTTTAAATCTCAACCCTTCAATCCGTATGATAACGGTTGAGTTTAATAAAAAAAGCAAACAGTGTTTTGTAAAGTACATTTAATGTACTTTGTACTATTTTTTGTGCTTTAAAGTTTTAAAGTGTTGTCTCTAATACTCCAACTCATGAATTCGTTATTCTTAAACAAAAAAAAAACGATCAAAATCATTCAAAGGACAATATGATCACGATACCAAGGTAAACCCATGGAAATACCCTTAATCAAAATAGACATTATGTAATTTTATCACATAAAAAAAGACTATACTATCGATCAAACGATAAATTCAAACATGAGTTATACATATTTATAGGAATTGATATATGCTATCGTACTTAAGTGTTAGCAAATCTAAATAAATTTCAACCGTCTCTATTTTTGATGACCGTTAATTAAAATTTAACTCTAAAAATTAAAAGTAGTTATGTTTTTGTACAACATTTTTTGTTTTTTAAATTTAAATCATCCTTCAATAAAGATTGATGATTGAAATTTGTTTAGATTTAATAGTATTTAAGTATGCTAACATAAGCCAACTTTACTAATTGATTAGGCGTGACATTTAAAAGTGAAGTGAATAATAGAAAACATTCTCTAGCAAGACGAGACGCTGGAAAATAAAAGAACAAAAATAAAGCTGGTTTGGTTTTAGAGGGATCGATTCTTTGAACATTTCTAATCGTAATCCCTGAGCCAGAATCCTCCTGCGTTCCCTAATCCGACTCGTTTTCTTCGTTACAAAACCCACGCTTGGAGAACACTAAAAGTCCGTCAAAACCAGTTCTCCTAAAAAATTCTCAAGCTCGAAGAACACAAAATTCCGCAACAAAGAGAAAGAGAAATCCTCCTCACCGGCAGTTCGCAGGACCGCGTCTCCCTCTCTCTGTGCAACTCCCCTTTCCTTCGATGCCCTAGATCTTCTCAATCCCATGGACGACAACCCACCCTCGAACCCTTCTCCTCTAAACCCCACCCTCCCTTCATCCATCACCGCCGCCGCCGCCGCTGCCGCGACCCCCTCCACCGTTGGTCCCCTCCCGACGTCTTCTCCCACGCCGTCGCTCGACACCCCCAGTCACCAGCACCCCCAACAACAACAACAACAACAACAACAACAACAACTCTTCCTTGCTCAGTCCCAGCTCGCCGCCAGCAACCCCTCCGACCCAACCCTCACGCAGCAACAGCAGCAACAACAACAAATGCTTTCTTCACAGACGTTCCCGGTGCAGCCAGGGGCGCGCGCCGCCTCCTCCCTCTCGCGGATCAACTCCGCGCAGTACGCGATGCGTCCCGATCTCTATGCCCAACAACAGCAACAGCAATCGATCGGCATGAATTTCGCCCCGCACCTCCAGCAGCAGGCTGCCGCTGCCGCTGTTGCGGGTGGCAGCCTTTCCCGTTCGGCGCTTATCGGTCAGGCCGGCCACCTCCCCATGCTTCCGGGTCAAGCCACGCAGTTCACAAATTTTCCGTCGCAGCTTCTCGCTCAGGTATGATTCGTCTTGTTCACGGTAAATTTGGATTTCTGATTGCTTTTCTCTGGCCCGAAATTCGTGGGCGGTAGACTGGTCGTTACTATGGGTTCAGATTTCTCGTTGTCGAGATTCGAGATTGTGGTTGCCTTGTTCCTGCTATGATTCTTCAGGTCGCCCTAACTCCTCTTATGGGATACCATCAATTTCTTTGTTTCTCTGTTACTTCTGTTTCCCCCCTTCCACCCGATCGAGTTGAATTTCTGTTGAAGTTTGGTTTTTCATGATTGAATATAATGGGTTTCTGCTTGTGATTCAGCTGCAACATTATTGTTGATCACATTTCGTTTATTCTTTTTAAGCTGGTCTTCGGTTTCATGTTTTTAACTCACGCGGTGATGCCCAATCCCTCATCCCTCTTCTAACAACAACAACAAACAACAACTAAGTCTTTTACCGTAGTAGATGGGGTAGGCTACATGGATTATTTGTTCCCATTTGGCCCTATCATGCCCTATCTTTCCAACACTTTTGTGGTCGTTCTTTTTTCTTTTAACATTTTCAAATATAGTTTTTTCTATATCTTGTTACGGGAGCATTTGGTGTTCCTATATGTCCAAACCTTCTTAAAAGATTTTACCTATGTTGGTGTTAGGCCCAATTTTTTTTCTAATAATCTTATTATGTATATGGAACATTTTAGAGCAAAAAAGAAAGACCTTTCCATGATATTTATTGATCTAGAAAAAGCTTACGATAGGGTACCGAGGGAGGTTCTTTGGAGAACCTTGAAAAAAATAGGTATCCCAATGTCATACATTAACCTTATAAGAGACATATACAATGGTGCAAAAACATGTGTGAGGACTCATGAAGGAAAGGCTGACTTCTTTGAAGTTAATATTGGGTTAAATCAAGGATCAACTTTAAGTCCATACTTATTTATAATGGTGATTGATGAGTTAACAAAACATATTCAAGATGAAATACCTTGGTGTATGTTATTTGCATATGACATTGTGTTAGTGGAGGACTTTAAGGAAAAAGTTAATAGAAAATTGGAACTATGGAGAGAAACATTAGAAAGCAAAGGCCTCTGACTTAGTAGAACAAAGACAAAATATATGGAATGTAAGTTTGATCATTTGGTTACTTTAGAGGGCATAGGAATTAAAATTAGCACACATTGCATCCTCCAAAAGGAAAGTTTTAAATACCTAGGGTCAATTTTTCATAGTGATGGAAGAATTGATGGAGAAGTTACGCATAGAATTAATGTTGGTTGGTTAAAATAAAGAGGAGCATCAGGTATTCTTTGTGATAAGAAGATACCATTAAAGTTAAAAAGTAAATATTATAGAGCAACAATTAGACCTGCCATGTTTTATGGTTATGAGTGTTGGGCAATTAATTATCAACATGTACAAAAGATGTTTGTGACAGAAATGGAGATGTTGAGATGGATGAGTGATCATACAAGAAAAGACCATATACATAATGAGGTTATTAGAAACAAATTAGGAGTGGCACCAATAGAGGATAAAATGAGAGAATATCGTTTAAGATGTTTTAGACATATAGAAAGAAGATCGTGTAAGAAGGTATGAAAAGCTAAATTTTGAAAGTATTAAAAGCTAAGTCACACAGACACTTCTAAGGGGTGGAGTGTCGACCTCGACACTGGTGCGATACCGACACCGACACCGACAACGTGTCGGTGCGGCATGGCCAAAAAAAAAATACAATTTTTTTAACTCACGGATAAATGGGTCTGATAATGAAGATTGATTTGTGTATTATGATGAAATTAGTAGTTGTTTACCATTTATGTGTTTTGCTTTAATATTATAAAGTTGTGTACTTGCTATTGTAGCTGTATACAATATTAGCTTGAATTATTTTGGGTGCGGACAATGGGTTTCTTATTACTCAATTTGATTGGATTATTGACTCCATACTGTATGCCTTTGCACAGAATAATCTCTGTCACCAAACACATTTGAAGACCAGGAACATTGCTAGATCAATAGAACAGAAAAGTATGACATCACTAGTGGATCCTAGCACAAATACTAGTATATGCTATATCCTACAAAATATCTCGAAACTCTTTGAATCCATAACTTGGATAATTTGTAGCTCGTAAAATCATTCTAAGTTTCAGATCATTATGAGGGAACTTGCTAATTGATACCTACGTGCACCCAAAATTAGCAAATACTAGTTGTATTATGATTGATTTATGTAGCTTGAATATTATATATAATATATAATATTATATACTCTAGCCATGTCGCCGCACTCAAAATTTTTGAAATTTGCCGTATCCCGCACCCGCACCCATGTGACATAGATTAAAAGAGGTAGAGGACGACCACAAAAGTGTTGGAAAGAAACAATAAAGAATGATCTAGCTTATTGTGAGTTAATTGCTAACATGACACATAATAGGGCTCGGTGGAAACAAATAATCCATGTGACCCCATCTAGTATGGGAAAGGCTTAGTTGTTGTATAATCTCATTATGTATATGGTATTTTCTTATGGTATTTCCTTGTGTGAGCACTCATTAATGATTAACTACCCAACACTCATAACTATAAAACATGACAAGTCTAATTGTTGCTCTATAATATTTATCTTTCAACTTCAATGGCATCTTCTTATCACATAGAATACCTGATGCCCCTCTCCATTTAAATCAAATGACAATATATTCATCAATTTTTTCATCACTTTTAAAAATTGACCCTAGGTATTTAAAACTTTCCTTATGAGGTATGCAATGTGTGTTTGAAGTACCCAAATGATCAAACTTACATTCCATATGTACTTTCTAACGTTTCTCTCCATAGTTTCAATTTCCTATTAACTTTTTTGTTAGTCTCATCCACTAATACAATGTCATCTTCAAATAACATACACCAATGTACTTCATCTTTAATATGTTTTATTAACTCATCAATAACCAATATGAATAAATATGAACTTAAAGTTGATCCCTTATGTAATCCAATATTAGTTGCAAAAGAGTTTGTAATTCCTTTATGAGTCCTCACACATGTTTTTGCACCATTGTACATGTCTCGTATAAGATTTATGTATGTCAATGAGATACCTCTCTTTTTCAAGATTCTCCAAAGAACATCTATTGGTACCCTATCGGAAACTTTTTTTAGATCAATACATATCATGTGAAGGTTTTCTTTTTTAATCTAAAATGTTCTAGAAGACGTCTCAATAGGTGGATCACTAGTTCAATAGTAGATTCAATACCTCTTCTAACAGTATTCTTAATTCCTTTGTTGTTCTATTTTTGTGTATCTTGCACCGTGTTTCTAATCCTAACACATATATTGGGAAATTTTATATAACTATTTGTTTTTCTCTTTCTTGTGGGACCTGTATTAATATTATTTGGTAGAATTCTGTCTATCGTGTTTCATCTATCGCTAAAGGTTTTAGTTATTGATCTGAACCGCTGGAAATAAGCATTATATTTGTGAGAACATATAAGCTTGCATCCATTTGATGTGAGGTTGGTGGAAGAGACAATGTGAGCTAAGCAGATATTGACGATCCAACTTGAATTAACGTGTGTCTTTTAGCTAATGTTGAAAACACCATATTGATGTATGTGTTTTAAGGAGTGCTTATATGCTCACAACTTTATCATCTTCATCCTGAATAAAAATATCCAAAGATAATAAATTCAAAAAACATGCATCACAAACAAACAATAGAATACTTCATAAGATACTTCACATCAAAACTAGCATTACTGACAAGGGAAAGGCTTCTCCCATATTACTCGCTACTAAATGGGACATTATGTGAGTTCCACTGTTTCAAACTTGCAGCATAAAATACAGACTTAATATCTTCTTCTTTTCCATCCTTCATCTGCTCCTTGAATCAGCCCTTCCTCTTTAGTATCACAGTACTGCAGTATCCAACACTGCCCTTCTTTCTTTTATAGCTTCCAGCACTTAAAATGTTGGTTTTGATATGTTACAGCACTATGGGATTTGCTCTGTCCAATCAAATGGTAGCCTCATATAGCTTACTCCCCAACGAGGAATGTAAATGCTTTAGATGATAACTCTCGTGTGTTCCAATGATCCAGGGATATGAGAACCAACTTAGTTCCTTCACGAACAGGAACATAACAAGATTGGATCATCATTGTCATGGTCATTGATTGGGTAATGGTTGAATTGACGGGAAAATGGATTAGGCTTGTCAAAATTCCCAATATCTGAAGATTACTTTGTGAGAAAATATAAGAAGGGGAGCCATTTGTGCGTTCCAGTAAAAAGTTCCTATAACTGCTTTCAACAATTAAAATTGCGAAAGAAACCTGATCGACTTGTATGATATGACCTATATATATTGCACCAATGCACAAATTGGGCTTTGTTATACAGTATTGCTTACTTCACAGTACAGTTTTATAACATTGATTTTGTCATTAACATGTGGTAGGACCTGCTATGATTGTCTTGGAAAAGCTATAGCTAGTTGCCTCTCTTTAGTATTTTTTTTCTTTTCGACATATGGAGACATTGTCAAATGGATCTGTATAGCTCCAGTGTGGAGGTGTGGAAGTTAAATGTCTAACAATACAAAAGTGAATATGGAAGAACTTCAGAGTGTTGGAAGTGAATCATAAAACATGATTTTGCTTTTCTGGGGTTAAATAGAGATAGGATATAGATCACAGCGATGACAAAAATCCATATAACCAACTCCACTCTGTGGTGGAAAAGGCATGATTTTGGTTAGTTTTGGTTTGCTTTTGCAGCCAAGGAAGGGTTTGATGCAAAGTTCTCAATTTCAGACAGCTAATTCATCTGGCCAACAATTGCAAGGGATGCAGACACTTAGTATGATGGGTTCTCTTGGTCTTAACTCGCAGCTAAGATCAAATGGTTCCCTTCCTTATATTCAACAGCGTATGATGCATGGGCAGATGCGGCCACAGCAATTGCCACAACAACCAACCCTTACCTCACCTCAGGTATTAATCTATATCACACCATAATATTGCAGAAAACAGAATGTCCCAGGATTCTGTTTTGCTTGATCTCTCTTTAACATTTCAATTTATTGTTCATAGAAACTACAAACTCAAGGATTACCAAGATCGCCATCTCTGAACTCACACTTATCTGGATTGTCTCAAAATGGGCCAGCAGCGATGATGCAAAACTCTTTGGCTCAGCAGCAGCAGCAGTGGTTGAAACAGATGCAACCATCAATGTCTACTCCGGGGTCCCCCTCATATCACCTTACCCAACAGCAAAGGCAAGCTCTATTACAGCAACAGCTTTCGTCAGCATCTCAATCAAATCCGAAGCAGCCAATGTCTCTCAATCAGCAACAAATCTCTCAGTTAGTACAACAGTCACAGCAGGTCACACAACAGCAGCTAGTTCATCAGAAGCAGCAAGCCATGCAACAACAGCAACAGCTTATGCAACAGCAATCATCTCCTAGAATGTCTGCATTGCCAATCCAAAGGTCACCTAACTTTACTGGATCTCAGCCAGGTACTCCAGCATCCGGTGTGGCAACAGGTGGAAGTGCTAGTCAAGGAGGAGAGTCAAACATCCAGTTGCTAGGGAAGAGGAAGATCCAGGATCTTGTGTCTCAGGTTTTTAAAATTTTATGCCAACCCATGTTGTGGTATTTTATTGCCAATATTAAATACATATACATATATACATACATACATACATGCATACATATATATACATACATACATATACATATATATACATACATAGATATATACATATATATACATACATATATACATACATAGATATATACATATATATACATATATACATACATACATATATATATATATATATATATATATATATATATATCTGTCTGTGTGTGTGCACAGAACACACATGTGCAAGACCAAGCCTTCTCCAATCTAGGTGGGTCCGCTTACATGGATTCTTAGTTGTTGTGCTTGACCTTTTGTTCTTGTGCCATGGCTCCATAACTCCGAAAAAGCAAATTCATATTTTACTATCTCCTTCAAACATTGCTGAGGCCTTCCAGTGCCACTTTTAAGTGTTTGATTTAATGTATTACATCTTCTCGTTAGAGCTCAATCAGGACACCTCTGTCTGAACCACGTTAAATGTCTCTTTCTCTCTCTGTCTCTTTCTTGTTTTATCTTCAATTGGTACCTCACTAACTTATTTTTAATAGCCTCATCATGGGTCATATATATATAATATACACATACATACACACATAAGAGAAAAGAGAGAAAGGGAGGGAGGAATATACTCAATGCATGTCACACTTAACCATTGTAAATGCAGTGCAAACCACAAACTTACCATTATGTGTACCATTAGGTATTGCGTATATGCGATGATGGGCCTTTGGATCAGGATGAAAACAGATTTGTCTTTATGATGACTCAAGGGCTAAGATTCTTGCTAGTAGGCACTAGTACATGTCTCTTATAAGGTTAATATATGTCAATGGGATACGCCTTTTTTCCAAAGTTCTCCAAAGAACCTCCCTCGGTACCCTATCATAAGCTTTTTCTAGATCAATAAATATCATGTGAAGGTCTTTCTTTTTTGCTCTAAAATGTTCCATAAGATGTCTCAAAAGGTGAATCGCTTCATTAGTAGATCTGCCTCGCATGAATCCAAATTGGTTCTCTGTTGTACTTGATACTTGTCTTAACCTATGTTCGATAATTCTTTCCCATAATTTCATAGTATGGCTCATTAACTTGATAGCTCGATAATTCGCACAATTTTGAATGTCTCTCTTGTTCTTATATATGGGTATAAGTGTACTTGCTCTCCATTCCTCGGGCATCTTTTGGTTTTTTCATATTTCATTAAATAGTCTTGTGAGCCAAGTGATTCCTATTTCTCCTAGTATTTTCCAAACTTCTATAGGAATATTATCTGGTCCTACCGATTTACTACCCTTCATATGTTTAAGAGCCTCTTTGACTTCATTCTTTTGAATACGTCGGTAGAAATTGTGGTTTATATACTTTTCCGACTTGGCTAAATCTCCTAAACTAATACTAACATCTTTATTTTCATTAAAAAGATTATAAAAATAGTTTTTCCATCTATTTCTTATATCATCATTTGCCACTAGAATTTTTTCATCCTCATCTTTTATGCATCTAACATAATTAAGATCTTTAGTTTTCTTATCTCTAGCCCTAGCTATCCTAAAAATATCTCTTTCACCCTCTTTTGAGTTGAGTTTTTATATAAGTCCTCCCAAATTTTAGCTTTTGCTTCACTCACGGCCTTTTTCGCTTCCTTCTTTGCTTTCTTATAAGCCTCTAAAGTTTCACTAGTTTTCTTAGCATAATGTAATTTGTAACATGCCCTCTTTGTCTTGATTTTATTTTGCATTACTTCACTCCACTACCAAGCTTTTTTTTTGGTACCGGTACACCTCCCTTAGATTCACCTAACACCTCTTTCGCCACTTTCCTAATATGCATAGCCATATTGTTCCACATATCACTAGGTGTACCAACATAATTCCAAGCATTTCCTTGAAGGACTTTAATATATCTTCTTTCTCGCTTTTGAGGTTCCACCATTTAGTGTGAATAACTCAATGCACTCGTTTCTTCTTTGTCCATTTTTTATTTGTAAATCCATAACTAAAAGTCGATGTTGGGTGATTAAGCTTTTTCCTGGAATTACCTTGCGATCTTTACAACACGCCCTATCTTTTTTTCTATAAATAAAGTAATCATTTTGTGTTTGTGATAAGCCACTCTTATAAGTAATTAAATGTTCATCTCATTTTTTGAAGATTGTATTGACTATAAAGAGATCAAATGCCATTGCAAAATTTAAAATCTCCCTGCCTTCCTAATTTATTTCCCCAAAGCCAAAGTTTTCATGAATACCTTGATATCCTAATGCCTATTTATCAACATGTCCATTTAAGTCTACTCCTAAACAAATCATCTCCCTTTGTGGAATTCTTTGAATCACCTTATCTAACTCTTCCCCAAAAGCCGTCTTTATCTAGTCCTACTTGGGGTGCATAAGTACAAACTATATTGAAAACCTCTGCTCCTAACACTAATTTCAATGTCATGATTCGGTCACGATGTTGTTGTATGTCTACTACATTATCCTTTAAGTCTTTATTTATGATAAAATCAATTCCGTTTCGAGCCTTTTCTTTACCTAAGTACTATAATTTAAAACCTCTATTCTCAATCTCCTTTGCTTTTTCTTCAACCCACTTTATCTCTTGTAAACATAAAATATTAATCTTTCTCCCGAATCATAGTATCTACCACTTCCATTAGCTTATCGGACAATGTTCCAATACTCCAAGAACCAATACAAATCTTATTATCTAGGACTAGCTTCTTTATCCTCGCATCCGTCCATATTGAAAATGCGGAGACCCTCTTTGTAATTTATTCACTACATTCGGGCGACAATGTAGCGGGACCAACTTCTTTACCTACACCCGTCCTTAATGGGAGAATCCTCTTTGCAATTAATTCACTACATCCGGGTGAAAATGTAGTGACCCTTGCTTACTTTTCACTGTATTCAAACTCTGCAGCGCATCGCTAGGCGGAGACGTCCCAAAGCAATGCTCATAATTTGTGTAATTCATGGTATAAAAATTCGATAAAGTTTTACGCTAGCTGTCGGAAGCTTAACACAACCCTCCTCCATTATCCGAGCTTGAAACCGACCATGCAAGGGTGATCCGTTATATGGGTGAAGTTATTTTTTATCCTCTTTTGGTACTACTACAAATTTGTTTCTAATAACTAATTATGTATACAATATTTCCTTCTGTGAGCACTCATTAATCTCAATATTTTAATTTATGCTATAAACATCTTTTGCACATGTTGATGATTAACTACCCAATACTCATAACCATAAAACATGACATGTCTAATTGTTGCTTTATAATATTTACCTTTCAACTTCAATGGTATCTTCTTATCACATAGAATACCTTATACCCCTCTCCATTTTAACCAACCGACATTAATTCTATGCATAACATATTCATCAATTTTTTATGATTTTGAAAAATTGACCCTAGGTATTTAAAACTTTTCTTATGAGGGATGTATTGTGTGCTAATTTTAATTTCTATGTCCTTTGAAGTACTCTAATGATCAAACTTACATTCTATATATATTATATTCTGTCTTTGTTCTACTTCTACCAAGTCAGAAGCCTTTACTTTTTAACGTTTCTCTTCATAGTTCCAATTTCCTATTAAGTTTTTCTTTAGACTCATCCACTAACATAATATATGTTTTGTTAACTCTTGAAGGACCAATATAAATAAATATGGACTTAAAGTTGATCCCAGATGTAACTCAATATTAACTTCAAATGAGTCTATAATTCCTTGATGAGTCCCTACACAAGTTTTTGCATCATCATATATGTTTCTTATAAGATTTATGTATGTCAATGTGATACCTCTCTTTTCCAAGGTTATCCAAAGAATATCTCTTCACACCCTAATGTAAGCTTTTTCTAGATCAATAAATATGTGAAGGTTCTTTTTTTTGGTGTAAAATGTTCTATAAGACGTCTCACTAGGTGAATTTCTTCAATAGTAGATCTGTTGGGCATGAATCCGAATTGATTCTTTATTGTACTCGATACTTGTCTTAACCTTCATTTGATAATTCTTTCCCATAATTCTATAGTACGACTCATTAACTTGATACCTCGATAATTCAAATAATTCTGAATATCTCCTTTATTCTTATATATGAGTATAAGTATACTCGCTCTCAATTTCTCGGGTATCTTTTGAGTTTTTCATATTTCATTAAATAGTCTTTCGAGCCGAGTGATCCCCACATACAACAACAACTACAACAACAACTAAGCCTTTGATCCCCACATATCGTGGGATTTTTGTACTTCTATATAAATATTGTTTGGTCCTACAAATTTACTAACTTTCATATATTTAAGAGCCTCTTCGACTTCATTCTCTTGAATACGCATATAGAAATTGTGGTTTATATACTTTTGTGATTTGGCTAATTGTCCTAAGCTAATACTAACATATGCATTTTCATTAAAAAGCTTATAGAAATAATTTTTTAATCTATTTTTGATATCATCATTCACAACTATAATCTTATCATTATCTTTGATGCATCTAACAAAAGTAAGATCCTTAGTTTTCTTATTTCTTTCCTTAGCTATCCTAACAATATCTCTTTCACCTTCTTTTGAGTTAAACTTTTATATAAATCCTCTCAAAATTTGGCTTTTCCTTTAGTAACGACCCTTTTCACTTATTTATTTGCTTTCTTATAAGCCTACAAAGTTTTACTAGTCTTTCTAGTATAATGCAATTTGTATCATGCATTCTTTGCCTTGATTTTATCTTGCGCCACTTCACTTCACCACAAAGCTTCTTTTTGTGTCAGTACGCCTCCCTTAGATAAACCTAACACAACTTTTGTCACTTCCCTAATATGTATAGCCATATTGTTCCACGTATCATAAGGTGTACCTATATAATTCCAAGCAACTCCTTGAAGAACTTTGTGTTTAAATATATATGCTTTCTAACATTTGAGGTTCCACCATCTACTCCGAATAGCTCTATGCACTCTATTCTTTTTTGTCCATATTTTATCAGCAAATCCATTACTAAAAGTTGATGTTGAGTAGTTAAGATTTCTCTTAACATTATCTTGCAAATCTTTGCGATATGATCTATTTTTCTTCCCACAAAAAAAATAATCAATTTTTGTTTGTGATAAGCCATAAACTCCGCCCATATAAGAGATCAGCCTTGTTGGCCGGTCCCAATCTTGGATAAAGGAGGGTTGCGTTAGGCTTCCGACAACCAGCGTAAAACTTTGTCGAACTTATTTATGATAGTTTTTTACAAATTATGATAGGGTTTTGTGGAAACAAAGAATCCATATAGCCGACCCCATCTACTATATGAAAAGGTTTAGTTGTTTGTGATAAGCCACTCTTATAAGTAATTAAATGTTCATCTCGTTTTTTAAAATTGTATTGGCTATAAAGAGATCAAAAGCTATAGCAAAATTTAAAATATTCCTACCCTCCTCATTTATATCTCCAAAATACCTTGATATTCTAATGAATCTTTATCGATATGTTCATTTAAGTCTCCTCCTAAACAAATCATCTCTCTTTGTGAAATTGTTTGAATTACCTTATCTAACTCTTCTAAAAAAGTCTTCTTTATACTATCTTCTAATCCTACTTGTGGTGCATAATCACAAACTATATTCGAAGCCTCTATTCGTAACACTAATTTTACCTTCATAATTCGGTCATCGTATCGTTGTATGTGTACTACACTATCCTTTAAATTTGTATTTATAATAATAACTTCATTTCGAGCATTTTCCTTTCCCGAGTATCATAATTTAAAACTTGTATTCTCAATCCTCTTTGCTTTTTCTCTAATCACTTTGTCTTTTGTAAATGTAAAATATGAATCTTTTTCTAAATCATGGCATCTACCACCTCCATTAATTTATTGGTCAATGTTCCAATATTCTAAGTACCAATACAAATTTTATTATCTATTACTAACTTCCTTACCCTCCCCCCCCGCATCGGTTCATTCTAAAAATGCAAAGACCCTTACTTTTGGTGTAACTTGTTCACTACATTCGGGTGACAATGTATTGAAACTAACTTCTTTAACCATACTTGCCCATGATGTGGGAACTCTCTTTGTAATTGATTCACTACATTTGGAAGAAGATGGATTGGTCCTTGTTTACTTTTCACTGCATTCGGGCTCTACGGTGCGTCGTTAAGAGGGACCACCTCAACACAATGCTCATAATTTCCAAAATCATCGTAAATAAGTTTGACAAGTTTTACGCTGGCTATTGGAAGCATAACACAACACTCCTCCTTTATTTGGGCTTGGGACCGGTCATGCAAAGGTGATCCCTTACCTGGACGGAGTTGGCCCTTCTTCGTATTTGTTCAAAATTCTGTTGTTCCTCTCTCCTAGCCTCCACTTCAGGAAATTTGGCCTTCTCCAGGCCACCTCCATTTCTTATGCATGTTTTGTCAGTCAAGAAAATTTATGATCTCTCTAATTAATATAACATACCTATCTCATTCAAGTCAATCAAGTTTAGGTCCTTTGGGAAGGGCCCTGCACATGTAACAGGGGTTAGAATATTTTTCGTTTTGTTGACATGCATAGAATCGGAAAGATAAAATGGACCTTCATCTATGAAAGGAAGATTAATATATAGACATGCTGTCTTGGGATGCTAAAGAGGTAGATCATTAGCTGTCTATCGGTACTTGTATTCATTGGATCCCACAAGCATTTGCATGCTTGTCTTCCCCTTTGCATGTGTTGTTTCTTCTTTCCTGTTTTTTTTAAATCTTTAGTTACCTCTTGTCTGTTTTATTTTTCATGCCTAGATCAAGAGGATGCACATGTTTGATGACATCTCTAATCTTCGTATGACTTATGAATCCGATATTAATTTTCTAGTGGAACTCGTTCTCGGTGTTTTTATTCTTTTCAATGTGGTTCTTCTTTGTTATGCTGCTTTTACTGTGGGTCGTTTAGGATTACCTCTTCTATGTACTTACAGGTTGATGCAAATGGAAAGGTTGACCCAGAAGTTGAAGATTACTTATTGGAGCTTGCTGATGAATTTGTAGATTCGGTGATGACCATGAAACATCTTTTTCATTTAAGGCGTGCTATCTGTGTTTTCTAACTTAGAAGTGGGATTTCTCAAGGAAAATTTCTTTACAGTGCTCTTAGTTACACAATGGCATGATTCCCATATTTTCAAAGAGCCGTTTATTTCTTTCTGACAATCTAAAGAGCCCGACTCCTTGATAGTTTTCATTTTGTTAAGTTTTTTAAAAATTTTGTGGGCTTATTTTGCGTTCCCAGTTTGTTACAGTGGCTAAGGCTAATAGTTTGTCATGTGACACGGTTTGGTTAGTTAGTCTAGTGGTGATGAGATTTCCCTCCTCTTCTAGTTAGGCTTTCTTGTATTATATAACCTTGGCACTTAGTAGATTAATTGTAAATGATTTTCTTTCTTGTTCGTGGGAAATCTCATCATTCTAGTTTTTCTTGTTGATTTGTTTAAAAAAACATCATGAACCATTCATTCTTCAGGTGTTGTTAATGACACATAATACCCCGTGGATCTTCTAATCAAATTTCACTATCAGATTGACTTCACTCGTAAGGTTGCAAGACTTGATTATTTACCTGGCTCAGCAAATTATCGTTTGATCTGCTAGATGCTGTCTCTACAAAACACGTTATAAAGAATGGAATTTAACGTCTTCTCTTTATCTGTTTGCCTTTCAATGTTGCTTTTTCTGAATCTCATATTCTTGAACCAGGTGACTGCATTTGCTTGTGGTTTAGCGAAGCATAGGAAAGCTTCAACGCTGGACTCCAAGGATTTGTTGTTACACTTGGGTAGGCTCTCAATTTATAATGTTATCACTGCAGTTAGGTTTTATGTTCTTGCAACCTTATGATTTTCTTTTGTGAAAATTAACTTGTAGCTATTGCAGCTAACATTCTGATGAAAAATATGTTAGTTATGAAAAAATCTCACCTTTCTTTTTCTCCCCTTTAATTTAGTTAAGTAGTTCCCGTAGGAAATTCTCCTGACTGGAACTTGATTTAACGCCTTTACTTCTGATGGATCATTCACACTTTTCCTGCATAATGTGGATCATGTCTTTATAAGCTAGCATGGCACAGGATCAAACTCTATGGAAACAAAGAATCCATGTAGCCAACCCATCTAGTATGGGAAAAGGCTTTGTTGTTGTTTGAGTGTGGACCATGTCTTTCATTTATGCTATTTGATAATTTAATATGTCATGCAGAGAAAAATTGGCAGCTGACAATCCCTGGCTTTTCATGTGAGGAACAAAAACATCACAGAAAACCTGTAAGATCTGTTACTTCTTTTGCCCAAGTGGTATGAATGCATTTCTCTTGCGGTTTTAAAGCTTTTGTCCTTTATTATAAGAAGTCCCTTTTCCTTACACTGCTATTTCTTGAAATCCGTCTTCAAATTCTATCTTAAACGGACTCACCAGTCTAGATGACAATGAAAAGGGATCCTGGTCCCCGGGGTCAAGTTGAAGAAAAGCGAAACCTGATGTGGTGTGCAGTTTCTCTTTTCTTGGCGCAAAAGCTCTCCCAATTGTTCAGCTTTTCTTTTGTGAGAAGAAGAAAAGACAGGAGAAAGACGAAAAAGCAGGGACAGGAGGGAGGAATCTCCTTGTCTCTGGATCCTCTTTCAAATTTGAATTTGCTTTTGAATTCTAATGCTACAAAAACAAAATTATATTCAGTGTACATTTTTAATTTGATTCGGACCTTGGGCCTCTAAACCAGAACCCTTTCACTTTTCTAGAGATGATTCTTAAGTTGGTATGCTGGTGCATCTGCACCATTGTGACATGAGCTTTATCACTTCTTTCTGCTATGTAAGCATATGTTTTACGTATGGTTTCCACTTTGAAAGATTTAGTATTTTTTGTTCAGTTGACTCGTTAATCATGCACGCTCACCATGACTCGTGAAAAAGCAAACAGATGTTATTGTTTTACAGGGTGGCAACCCAATTCTTTATAGTGTCCTACGAGGGATTAGTTTGAGCATGTTAGTCATTGGTTCTAGGTGAGATCTAGGTACTGCTGAATCTAGCATTTTCTAATCTTGGTAAAATGAACTTCCTGGTGGCGTTCCAATGATTTGTATGTTTGTGCGTTACTTTCTGATAAATGACACTTTGATTTTTACTTAATTGTGCATTAGTTCATGAGAAGTGGGTTGAAAGGTTTTCAGAAAACAGAAAAGTGCAGGTATTAATCTTGATTGATGTAATTTTTTCACTTCAGTTAAATCTTTTTTTGTTCTGCAGAAGACAAGCGATGTGCATCAGAAACGGCTGGCCATGGTAATCATGGAGTTGAGTTACTCTGCTATTTGCGATGACATTTTTATGTCCTAATCATGTCATAAGTAATATTTGAATTGCAAATCAGATCCAGAAATTGATGGGAAGAGCCAGCTCTGAAACTGAAAATGTGAAAGAAATTAATGGCAATTCTGGTGTTGTGGGGCAGCAAATAAAAGCCTCGCATAGTTCAGAAGCTCTATTTTCTCCTCCCTCAGGTTCTCCAATGTTGCAGAAACTACCACGATTTTAGTTGAATGTTGGCAGTCTGGCCTTTTTTGAGATTTTTTCTCATCATTGGTGAATCAGGTAATCGAGTCACTGCTATATTATCATGACTGAGTGTTTATCTTGCTAATTGACCTTTAATTCTTCTCAATGATGGGTCAAGGTTCATGCTGTACATGCACTGAATCATATATTTTGTTGTGCAAATAATGCATTGTTCGCTGCCAACTTTTTCAGCAAGTGCTGATACTTCCCTCTGTTTCTGGCTTTTTAAGGATTTTGTATTTTAGGAAGGATTGATAGTTTTTCCTGTTCATGGTAAAATTTACATGATGATTATGAATTGATGAGAAGTTTGGCTTCTACAAGCAGCGGGTACATTTACAACTCATAAAAATAGTCAGACAAATATGTGCAAATGTGTGTACCTTTCTCCATGAATCTGTTTATTAATATGATTCTTGGAAATTAATGCTTCAACCATGATATAATTCGTGGAAATTAACGTTCCAACCATGATATAGTAAAATGCTTTCAAGAATTTAAGCCAACACAGGATGGAGACTTGGCTATTGAGAAGACACATTTTTTACTTTGGTTTTCAGCTTCGGTCTTGTGCGGCTTAATCTTTTTCCTTTTTTTTCCCCAGGATAACGTGCTTGTCCAGAAGCCAGTGTCCGTAGTGCCCATGAATGCTACTGAAAATTATTCGGAGTTTACATCTCTAATTGCATATGGTAGTCTTTGGTGTCGTCCACACATTGAAAGATAATGCTGGGATGCGTTGGTGGAAAGGGTAAAACTATCTGGCTCTTTCTGGCCCCAAGCTTTCATTGCTGTTGTCATTAATATCATGCTAAACCTTATCTTTGGAAAATAAGGACAGGATTCCAGTTGAAAGATTCTTTTTCCTGTTCCATATGTAAATAAAATTTCTAATTCTTAGTTACATGGCTTGTCTCTCGAACGGACTCATCAATTGGCTCTTTAGTTGTTGAAAGCTTGGTCTCCTTCAAGCTTTGGTGGTGACACTTGGGCGTCTGAAAAATGGTATTGTTTCGCCTGTAAAAGATATTAATATGCATCTTTTATTATTTTTTAGAGTAAATTGCATCTTATAATTTATGTTCTTTCGGGTATAATTGACTACTCCACATTGAACCAGAGTGCGCTTCTGGAGGCCTGGTGCATAGGCAAGCTATGTTTCTTTTTTGGAATAAATCTGTTCTTTGATATCGTGGATTGAACTAGGGTTGTTCTTCCTCACTGAATAGTTCCTTTTCGTAAGGGAAATCAGTGTCTACAATGTGTAGTTCTGTGACAGTAGTGATACAACATATAGATCACGGGGAGGACAACAAGGGACAATAGTAAACAATGAATGTTACAAACAGATGAATTCAATTCAATCCCAGTGATTATGTTCCATCCTTGTGATCGTGATGCTGTTGCTGATCTTTTTTAAGGGTGCCAAGCTGATCTCGGTCTTCTCCCACATATGCCAGTTTGTGTGATACGTTAAGCTTCAATAATTTGTCGGGTACATTTATCTGCTGTTGAGATTCCAGTGCCGTTCTTTAAACGATAATAGTTGCTGGTTTTACTCCAAAACTACGACGACAGTTGGATACGGAGGAAGACTTGGCATGGTGAGATGAGTACAACGCAGGGTTGCCATTAGCTCATATTTTATTTTTGCTTATCTAGACGAAGATTGAATAAGAAAGGAAGAAGTCTAATAAATTTGGTTGGTTCTCTTGCCTTGGGTATGTATGTAAAAGGTTTGGTCAGATCGTGAAAGTTTTATGTTAATGAAGCCTGATGTTGAAAGAAGCTGGTTTTATGGCTACCATATTCACGAGTCCTCAACCAACGGTTCACGCAGCTGATCTCTGTCTCTCTCTCTTACACATAGACGCACAGATATTCGTGTTTTTTTCGATGGGGCTGCTGTAGTTTGTGTACAGTTTCAGATCGGGGCTGACAATGTAAGGCATAATGCAAGAACCCGACACAAGCATGAGTGTATGACCTTGAAAGACGGAAAAACTCGGGTCATGTTTGGTTGACCTGCTTTGGCACGAAGGGAGATTGACGCGAGCATTCATGCAGCGGAGGTGAAATTGCTACTTCACGAGTTGGTCACAGGAACAGGCCATGAAGAAAAGGGATTCTTGGCTTTGCCAAGCTTCGACAGTTGATGCGTGTGTGTGCTAAAAAGTCGAGCTTCTACATAAATGAGCATGCCCCCATTTGCTTCTCAAACATGCACCGAGCCGCTGGCCGCGCTTGAGACGACCCAAGTGTAGTGGCTTCAAGCTTTATCTGGAACATGTGCATAAACTCCAGCGACAATATTGTGGCCGCACTGCTGTCAAAAGGCCCAATATCGTCATATTCATAGCATTGTGTTACACATTGAAATAAAAAACTTGGTGTACTTATCAGAAAGGATTATTAACTTGTTAATTCTGCAACCTCTCAAAAGTTAGCCCAAGATCAGCATCAACTATGATGATCATTGGCAAGTTGAGCTATTGAATGTTTATAATATGAAAATTTGGTTCAATGTTGGACTGACTTTCATATATGGTAATTGGAGCCATTGAAATGTATATAATATGAAAATAATGTCGAACACGTAACGAGTTCGTCAATGCTGATGTTGTATAAGAAAGTTACTTGAACGAAGGGGAACATCCCCCCAAGACAAGCAATTCATTTAATTAGGGTTTAAAGATTCCACACTTGGGAAAGCAGATGACATGAGGCTTAGGGGAGCTGATATGAAAGTCAATGCTCACCTCATGCTGAGATCTGAACTGGGTCGTCTCCTATGTTGTGGGTCAGTGGTTGGCTCAATCTCTTCTTTCGGGTTAGAAAGCGGTGTTAGTTTTTGTTGGGGGTTATTGTTCATGGTTGTGCTGTGCCATTTTGTGTTCGTGTAAGAAACAAATTCAACCTAAATATGACCCACCTTTTTTTCTGTTAGTTTGGGTGGACGCTGTGTCTGGCTTTTGTGTTGGGGGTTATATTGGCAGCAATTTTGTGTTTGCCCATGTCATTCTTGTTCATTTAAACGACAATTGACTGTGTCGTGTTACTAGGAGAGGATTTGATTTCATACTTTCAGGGTCTTGTTTGTGAAAGCCTTAGTTTCAAAGGCCGTCTTTATAAGCTTTTCCATAACATGTTTAGCTATGGAATTAGTGCTGCATTTTCCATAATGCAAATGAGAGTCAAGCAAACTGATCAACTAAATCAAAGTATCTAACACCAAGCATCTATAAGGACTTAAAATGAACTCAAGTTGATCTCTGGTGCGACCAAATGGTGCAAACTGATTTGGATGAATTTCTATAGAATGTACCCAATTTTATTTTTTTATTAAGTTTCAGGTATTTATCTGTAGAATGTAAACTATGTGGAATTAACTTTGACTATTTTTTTTTGGTTACAAGAGGAGGCCAAATCCTAACACACACCCACACCCACACCCACACATGCATCCTCTGGGAGTCGAACTCCCCACCAGCAGCGATGGTGCTAGACCGCCCTGCCGTTGAGCTAACTTTGACTAGTTTGATGATCTAATTGAAGAACAAACCGATTTGGGATACGAATAATGACGGTAGTTGTTGTCTCTTTGAATTATTGAGTGAAAACAATGATCTAAAAACATATTCACGAAAAGAAATTCGTAGGCAACAAAAATAAACGCCAGAAGAGGGTGAGCTTACCGCATCTTAATTTACTTGCAGCACAACGAGCAACAGCTCACCTGGTTAATGGGCCAACTCACAAGATATAAGTCGTGAGTTCGACGTGCAGGGCCGTGCATTTGGCTATGTACCAAAATGATTTTATGGAGTGCATTGACTACCAACTAAAGTAGAGTTGCCAAAGTACTTGTAGTATTGTAAATCAAATATTGGTCATGCTTACCAAAATTATGCATAGAAATATATGTAACCTGCAACGTCTCTCTAGCAAAGTAGAGACATTTTAGACATTTGGACGAGATGGAGCTCCATTTGAAAGGATGGGAAAGATTATACTGTAAACATTTTACTACAGACTAAGGAAAGCAATGAAATGATAACCATGATCTTGCATTGCACAACATGTAATCGCTCACCTGGCTGTCGGGTTGACTCGCAAGTTAAAGGCCATCAAATTGATGCATCTGGCTCCGCCACTCCATTGCACCGAAAGCAAAACATGATCTTGCTTTTGTGGAGTTGAATGTTTATATTACATAAGATCAAGAACGGTGGCGATTAAGAATCCATGAAAGCAGTCTCTCATTTGACTCATCATTCAAGGGAGGAAGCTTGTGACAGTAATTACTTTGCCTTTCTTTCAAATCCAAATATGGATCTAATACGGAAACCGGGTTGGCCGAGGGCAGTAGGATGGTTCAGTTTTGAGGTTCTACTATGAGGCACATATTCTGGAATTAAAGTCACATTGACACAAGCACGTCGAACTGAGCCACTAGAAGAGTAAGTCCTATTACAGGCTAACAGCATAATTAAGAAAGACTATTTCCCAAGTTCTTGAGGGCACAAACACGGTTTCTATTCTCTCTGGTCAAAGCCTAACTGAAAAAAAAATTAACAAAGGGATCATTGCTCAATGAGACTGATTCTCGTAAACCAGTTAATTCTCAATTTGATGTATATTCTAGTCAACTACAAAATCTGCTCCCGTCTATGCCAAACAAGTTGCACGCACAATCGGTTTTACATAGTTTAATTTATCAATAATGGGTTTAAGGCTTCATTAGAAACAAATTTGGGTCACCTTATTATCAAAAACAGGAGATGTGGGGAGAAGAAAACTCCCTTCTTTTGAGCACTTCCGACGCAGGATGGGTTGTGCTGCATGATGCTCCGATTAGAATCCCACAAGTGGTCGATTGCAAGATCGAGCTTAACACGGCACAAGATCTTTAATTGCTAACATGACACAAGATCAAGCACATTAACACAGTCAAGAATTCATGTAGCAGACCTCATCTATTAAGGGTTTTAGTTTTAGTTTTTGGGGGTTGATGATACTTTAAACTTTATGGGTGCGACCCTATATGTTTCCTTTTTGTGGTTGCAATGAGAACTACTAAGCGAGGAATGCACACCCTGAGTGTCGAACTCATGACCTTCGTCTTGTGACTCGAATCCTGTCAGGTGATCTAACTATCTGAATGCTACCAACCATATTTTTATTTCATATAAATGATTTTATGGGTCTAATAAACAAATGCCCGCACCCCTTATCTGTAAAGGATCTTATCAAGTGCATCCACCATGGCAGTTTGAAGAAACAAAATCTAATAATTGAAGACTTTCTGCAGCTTCTTTGCTTCAAATTTAAAACTTGTCCTCGTCATCTGCAATAAATGAAAGCTACATGCACTATTAGGAGGTGGACTTTGCATTGTTATATTTATTATTTCTACATTTCTTCCCCACATAAACGTTGAATATACTAAAGGGTTTTAATTTTCATATTATAATTTTAAGGAGGATGTATTTATTGCCTTTTTCTTTTAACATTACTTTCTTATATTAAAAGAGATGGTTCTTTGTAGCTTAATGTAACATTTACTTTTTCTCATACATGCATAGTGTGTATGATTCTGTCGGCTTTATACTTTGTCTTGTCCTTTTTCATCATTTGTTTTTTTTAGTGGGGAGATAGAATCCAGAAGCCAGATGCACACGAGGGTGTCTGTCGAACTCATGACCTTCAACTTGTGAGTTGAACTTCTTTGTGCCATGCCATTTATCATATTTATGACAATTTGGAGGCTATTGGCTCTGAAGCTGATAACTTTGTGTTGTTGGTTTCTCATCCAACTTATCATATTGTGTATATGATTAATTATTGATAATGCATATTAACGGTTTTCTTTTAGATTTTCAACTGCGATAATATATATATAATACATATTGTGTGTCGGGTTCATGGCAATGAATAATAGAGGCTATGTACGCAACTCACGACAATAATCAGCTGTTCCTTTTTTTCCCTTTTGAGGAAATAACTATTGTAAGAGTTTCATAAAAACGAGGCAAGTAGCTGTGTGCAAACAACTTGATGAAGTTGACAGACCCCTTTTGATCCAATATAAAAAATGACTTGGTGCCTTCTTGGAAGGCAATTTGCTAATGATGACTTGATCTGGTCCTTAAAGTTATATATATAAAACACGTACACACACATATAGATAGAGACAGAAAGAGACAGGAGCTAGTTATTTTAGGAAATTTCAAAAACGAATCTCTGCGTTAAGTTTCCTCTTGTGGGTTCACTTCGTCTACGTTGGATCTATCGTGTGTTAATTTCAAGCACGCCCCCCCCCCCCACACACCACACACACACACACACATATATATATATATATGTGTGTGTGTGCTGTTAACATTGAAGAACTAGTTTTCAAGTATTTTCTAATAACAATGACCTTTTTGTTTGCGCTCATACATGATGCCACCCTTGTCATATTGTGTGCAAGAGACGATATTTACACATCGGAAAGGTTAAAAGCCAAATTGGCGCTTCAAATTAATGAGATGCATTCCTGCTTAACGTTTTTGCTACCAAATTTACTTCTTAACACACACACACACACACATATATATATATATATATATATATATATATATATATATATATATATATATATATATATATATATAGTCAATTCAATTCATGCTAATATCTACTCAAACATCTATGGGTAAGTGGATATTTGAATAAAAACAATGATTGTTTTATTATGTATTAAATGCGAGTATAAAAGTACAACAATACAAAGTTATTTTTTTGATTCAAATCACATGAATTAAATGATAAAAATGTTTGAAAAAAATAAATACAATATTATGTATCAGGTTGGACATGGGTAAGGGTAGGAGGCGGCTACTTCTGAACCCTTGTCTGCTGCATGTCCGGTTGTTAACAGTATTCCGCCCCTCGTTTAGATTGGGGGCTCACGTGTCGGGCCGATAATGTTGCATCCCTATGCACGCCACAGGCCGTTTGAGCTAACCGGGGCGGAATTATTTATTGTGACGGCCCGACAACAAAGGTACGAAACCATTTTAAGCCCAAGGTGGGTCCGGAATCCCACGGGTCCATAACGGAATATCAACTGCAATTCTTTTGATCGTTTGAAATCCGCGGGTTTTCTCGGCGAGCGGAAGACGAGCGCGCAATTATTTAAAGAGACGCCAGCGAGCGAGAGTGCGTCGACATGATTGATTTGTTTCTTTCGCTGAAGTAATCCACCGGCGTTAGTTTGATCGCGACGGGGTGGAGAACCTCAAGCTTTTCGTTATTCCGGCGGCGTTCATGCCGGGAAAATCGAGTGCGGGTCCGAGGTGAATAATTTCTAGTGATCGTGGCGTCTTAAGTGATTGTAGAAGGGAGGACCGGAAATTTTCTGCGTCTTGGTTCCTTTTAATGGAAAACCTGGAAACTAGGTGAAACATTGGCAATTATCTCCCTTTCCGACGTCTCTCCTGATGGAAAGGCCGAGGAGAAGCGCGAGATCGCTGTCTTATCTGTTTCTGACGGTTTCCCAGCAGGCAATATCCAGGAACACGTACACCTTCCGTTGATTTGTGTCTGTACGTAAGTGCTTTGGCTTTTGATCGCGAGTAGTTCGAAGTTCACATTTCTTTCCATTCTTTCTAGGGAAGAGCGTCCAGCGCACGAAGAGAATTTCTAGTTCGGGAATAAGAAACACGGCCAAATTGTTCGTGTCTTTGGCGTAAGATGAAAACAATAATTAGTTAACGGAGCAATGACAACAGGAAGCTCTTAGGCTCAAAATACTAGGAAAAAAAAGCTTAGAG
This sequence comes from Brasenia schreberi, assembly GCA_036023115.1. NCBI lineage: Eukaryota > Viridiplantae > Streptophyta > Magnoliopsida > Nymphaeales > Cabombaceae > Brasenia > Brasenia schreberi. The sequence continues at coordinate 18,471,760 of JAYKKT010000060.1, read as the reverse complement.
AAAGAAGAAGCTCTATTTTCCTTTCTTTGAAGAGGAAACCATGAGCCAGCGAAAATGTTGCCTTCTGAGAAACGCATTTGTAACCTTGTAGTTTGAGTCACTTTGGCGTAAACAGTTGTCGCTAATCTTATACTAATTATTGATGAAGGATAACAAGGGTAGTGATTGATTTGTATTCTTTGCATTTGGTTCCTTACAAAGGGGCGGAGCGCTGAATTTTGCAACAAATAGCTCATATATCCTTTGCTTGGTGGAGGTTTCTCTGGGGATGATGACCTTAAATTCGCAGTTGGATATTTGTGGCAACTTCTTGTTTGTTATTACTGTTAAGTTGTAGTTTTCGCTCAGAATCGCTGCTTACTACAGAAGGGAATGAGCTTCTTGCTTCTGAGTGCAGAGGATCCTCCAATAAAACTCAAGGCTGGTTTGGGCTTTAAACAGGCTGGAAGGGGCTCATACAGAGGCAGTCAGAGGTTTAAGGTAGCAGAGAAATCGAGTTTTTCCGAATTTATCTTTTGGTAGAGGGCTTACGTTGAAATTAGTGATAGCCTTTTGTTTCTCTGGTCTGTGGAGAATGGGGACGAGTCGGATGGGCATGTATCAGATTCTGGAATGCCTTTGCCACAACAGGGGGTGGAATTATGCAGTCTTCTGGAAGCTGAAGAACCAAAATAGCAAGTAGTCACCCGTCCTTACCCTCCTACTCTTAGTAATAATTCTCGTTGGTTCCTGATTGTGATGATATTTGATCTCAGTATGCTAGGGAACTTTGTATCATATTTGAACTTTTTTTCCTTTTTCTGTGTGATTTCCTGTTTTGCACTATCATTTATTTCTTCAATCAGGCGATTCTTAATATTCTTTCCGATTGTTTCTTTTACTACGATCTCCCTTCTGTGCTTATCTTGCATCATTGTAAATGTTTTCTCTAATATCTTACAATTGCACCGTCCACTTCTTTTTCCTGATCAGCTTTGAATCTACGAGCTTTCCTCATGTTTATTTTTTTGTCAACGTTGCTTAAAGATATTAGATATGTTTCTCATTTTAGCATAGCAGGTCATTGATGTTGGCAGAGAGTTGACTTCAGTTATCTAAAACTGGCCTCACTCTCTGGAAAATGATCCTTTAAGAATTTTACCGTGTTTTTTGTTTTATTTTATGATATTCACATGACTTTTCTTTTCTGGGAAGCGTGGTTGATTCATGGTGCCATTAACTGCTACATTTGTTTAGACAGAAGTGCAGTGAGATGCTGCATGGTGTTCAAATCTGAAGTTAGAGATTGCAGATTGTTCAGTTTATTTGATATTGATCTGTAAATATTTTTGATAGCTGCAGCAACGGAAATTCTCATTCTAGGATTACCTTTTAAGATAATTTTTGTTGGTATTGAGAGCATTCGTTGGCAGAAATTGCTTGTGTAAATTCTCAATTACTTGGAGTTATTTGCTGATTCTGTTCTTCATGCAGGTTTTTGATTTGGAGTGAGGCTTACTTTGATTTTCCGAAACCAGTAGAGGTAAAAGGAGTGACGGGAAATTTATGCTTCAATAGCACAAATGGGTTTAACGCTCTTGGCAGTGATGTTTGCCGTTATCCTGGGTCTGATATTGGTTACCAACTTGAATTGGCTGTGGCAAACATGTCCCACCTTGTGTATTCTCTCGAAGAAGGGTATGCATTTTCTGATAGCCTCTATTTCGTTTGTAACACCTTCTCTGTGATACTTGAGATTGTAGCCTAGTATTTGATCATTTGAAAACCATTGATAACTGATGAAACATCTATGTGCTTCTAGGTTACTTGTATGCATGTTTTCGCTTTAGTAATCACACTGCTGATGTGCGCATACAGGGGCAGATCCAGAAAATGTACATTAGGTGGGTGGGACAGGTTGGCCGTGTTTATACACATTCTTTTTCTTTTTGTTCACGTGCTTGGGTGTGGGAGGGCAGGGTATGGGACACATTTCAGAACAATGAACATAAGAGGACTTTCCTTTTTTCGTTCTGCATCCAAAGTGAGCTTGTTGTCAAATTTCATCTTTTGGATAAGCTGTTATTTTGACTTTATTATGATTGATTTTCTTGGGTAGCGTGAGAAAATGGTCGGATACTGTTCTGCTGCTGTTTTTGGTATTGGTCCTTCCCTTTACTTGATTAGCGATTAGTTTAGCTATACGTGCTATAAACTAGATAGATTAATGTTCTTGCTGATTCTCAATGACACACAGAAGAGTTCCTATCAGCCAAAAATTGTGTATGCGTTCCTCAAATACTTCCACGTGATTATTTTGCCTGTCTTCTTTTCTTCTTATGAAGTTTCCAAGTATCTACTTAACCTTTTGGGAATACAAATGCTATATCTAATAAAGATAAGTAATTTCAAGTGCACTAACGACATTGCAGTTGCAATTACATTATTATTTTTTTACAAAGAGATGGAGAAACTTCATATTTGGGCCTAGAGTTACATACATGGGAGTAGTCGCATATGGATTTTATATAAATCCATTTCTTTCCTTTGATTTTTGCTCGAGCTGGATGATGAAAAATCATGTCCTGTTTTTTAGGGGATTCAGTGTTGGATATTTGAAATAGGTTGACCTCCTTGCTCTCTCATGTTACAATCGTCTTATCTTTTTGCTGAGCCCCTCTAAAACTGGACAAGCTTCTTCCAGAGCATAATGGATTGCATAAAGATTCCACTTACGTGTAAAAAGTGGTTCCAATCCTTCCAAAGCCCCCCCCCCCCTCTCTCTTTTCTATTAATCGGAGTCCAATCCTTATATAGTGGATTGTTCAATATAAAATCTAGCAACATTAAATAAGCATATTCTTAATACTCTCCCTCAAGTTGGGAGTGAAATCTAGCAACATTAAATAAGCATATTCTTAACACTCTCCCTTAGGTTGGGAGTGAGATACTTCGAACTCAAAACTTTCAAAACCAACTAGGTAAAAATAAGAACACATAAACTGCTTTATCGTTGGGAGTGAGATACTTCGAACTCAAAACTTTCAAAACCAACTAGGTAAAAATAAGAACACATAAACTGCTTTATCGGATACTTGAACTCTCACTGTGAACAAAAACAAGTTACTTCTAGTAAGGGGTCCTGTTCCACCATACATGCAACCACAAACTCTCTAAGGTTGCTGGTTTCTTCTCTTGATGGTGTGGTTATTCTTGATGCAACTGCCCCTCTCTAAATTTCTTCTTTTTAATCATTAGAAGATGAAATTGGACCGTTTCTCACTTTCTTCTTTTCAATCATTCGAAAATAGAATTGGACGACCTCCCTCACTTTCTTCTTCAGCCTCTCTTGCTGCATACTACTTTTTTTCAGCCTTCTTTGCTGTTCACTTTTCAACAATCTTTCTAGTTGCAACACTTTTTCAACAACCTTTTTGGCTACAACACTTTTTAGCAACCTTTATCGCTGCAACACTTTTTAATGACTTTCATGACTATAATACTTTTCAGCAACCTACTTGGTTCACTTTTCACCAGCCTATATGGTTGTTCTTTTTCAGCAACCCTCTTGACTGCAAAATTTCAGCAACCTTATTGGCTGCAAAATTTTTTTACCAGCCTACTTGTCTATTCACTTTAGCAACCCTCCTCCAAATTTCCAGCAACTCAATCCATGCATTTGTATTCACTATGATCTCATTCGGCCTATAACCCGTAGCCAATAGAGATGTCTTCCCAACCCCTTTGTATTCACCTATTTACTCATTTATATTCACTCTTTACAACGGGTGTAATTGCATACTTGTATTTACTTATTTTGAACTTCTTAAGGATATATTCAATATCTCTCTCCTAACTTAGTCCTAAGAGTTTAGATTCTCTATCTCGAAAAATCTTTATACCCACGATATATGATGCTTCTCCCATATCCTTCGTTTCGAACCTTGAGTTTAACCATGACTTGGTTTTGATAATATCATTTTCAGACAACAATATGTCATTTACATATAAAAATAAGATGACAAAGTGGCTCCCATTGTTTCAGACATATACACAATGATTAAGTTATAATTTGCTCATAGGTCAAGTTATCAGTCAACTCATCTAGATCTATTGAATTACATACTTTTTTTTGAAAGATAAGTGTGATAATCCTTTAAGACGGTGTGACCCTAGGTCTTTTGTGTTCACTTAAAGTTTTGGTTGTTTTAAAAGGATCTTCTATGGTTGAAATGATGATTGATCTTGGTCTACTAGATCGTCAACATACTCATAATTATTTTATAAGACATCATTCTTAGTATCTTTTAAGAATTCAAAATCTCTTCTCTATCAATCCATGATCCTTATGATAAAAGTAATATCCCTTTGAGCTTTTAGGATATCCGATGAATATACATTTCAAGGACCTGTTGTCTAGCTTATCTGTAGACTGATAAAAGATCTTTACCTGAGTAATAGATCCCCACCTCCGGAGATGATATAGGTTGGGTTTTCTTCAAAACCACATCTCATATGGTGTAGTGAATACTGTTGAAGCATTCAAATAGACAAAAAGCATCAAGAGATGACAACTTCACCCGTTTTATTTGTTATTTATCTTCTGTATTATGTTGTGCTGTATTTTGTTTTTAAAGTTAGTTTTAAATAAGCTTCATTAATGATATTTAGGTAAATTAGGCTATCAGTCGATTGTAATTTTCAGCGAGAAAGAAAGAGAACAGGAGCGGCGACATAGACAACCCGCTACTTTGCCATCTTCTCAGCAAAGTTGAATCTTATGTTTATTTTTATCTGATTATTCTAATGTTTACATATGGTATCAGAGCATACGTGCATTATAAGTATAAACTGCATTGAAGAAAACTGCTGCTAAATTGAATCATCCCGTCGTTACGAACAAGACAAAATTTGGTATATAATAGGCTAAATATTTATTTCTGTTGAATTTAATAAAGAATCTGGCATATAACAGTTCAAATATTTGGTTCCTCTGGATTAACAAGACAGAATTTGGCACATAACAGGCCAAATATCTGTCTCATATTCACCAAGAAATCACCTACGCAGAATTTACTGCGTATTAAGGTACAAATTGCATCTGGTGTATGTTAAGCTGGAACACAGACTGTCAAATCGACAAAACATGTTGTATAAGGAATATACATTAAAGGATCAACAAGACAAGGTATGCGTTTTGTTGTTTTGCCCAAATAGTAGCTGCATATTATATCATGTGACATCAATTGTCGACTGCATCTGATCTATATTGAAGTGAAGCAATAATCGGTACACTAGCAACTGAAATTGCAGAATATTTCTTGTCAGAGACAAATACATTAGTTCACATACTAACGTATACAAATAATGAAAAGAAAGATGAAAGAGGAACAACAATCAACTGTAGGTGGTAATGAACAGAAACTAGAGTAATTTCAAATCACAAATATTCATTTGGAATGAAGAAATTATAGAGAATGGGCAAGATCAATTGAGCTAGTTCTACGTTCACGTGGGAAACTATCAGTGATTAAACCAAGTCAGCCACAACCGGATTAAGACAATGCATATTTTGAATTTTTGAGCGATGGTCCAAAGATGATGCCTTAGCTCATGGCTTCTCCAATCAATGAATCAATCTATTAGTAAGAGAAAGGAGATCAATGAATCAATCTATTAGTAAGAGAAAGGAGAACATACTCAAACTGAAAAGTCTACATTTGCGGGTAGAGGTAATATGAAATACCAGAGAGGTAGATATTTCGGCATAGGCCGCGGAAGAGGAAGATTTGAGAATTATGAAGACAAAAACAAGTTTCAATGTACTCATTATGGAAAAATAAGACAACACAAGAGAACATTGTTGAGAAATTATTGGGAAACCTGCAGAGTACAAAAACTATGGCAACCATGTGACTGCTATATCTGAAAAAAAAAGGCATAACCAAATCCTATAGATGAAATGGCAAAATTGAAAGGGCAACTTGCAAAAATAAAAGTCGACTTCGTGATCAATCGTCGACTTCATCACCAAAGATTGAAATGAGCCGGCCTACTTCCTATAGTATCAGTGGTAACTTCTCTAAAAAAAATTCTATATATTCAAATTATTGGGTGATTGACTGAGGGGCTATAGATCATATGGTAGGAAATAAATCTAACTTTAAAGAATATAAAGTTACTCCTACACCTCAATATGTAAAGATGGCAAATTGTTCCTTAATTCCAACAGAAGGAACAGGAGAAATTGAAAGAAAGAATTTTAAACTTAATTTAGTGATATACATTCCCAAATTTCCAGCTAATTTATTTTCTATAAGCTCATTGGTTAGAGATATGAATTGCTTAATCACCTTTTCTCCATTTGGCTGTATTTTTCAGGATCTGAAGACGCGAAGAACCTTTGGACATGGTGAATTGAAGAATGGGTTGTATATGCTTCTTGGTCCACATCCTACAATACAGAGAAGAGCATTTGTAATTACTTGAGTTAATACATTCTGATGTATGGGGTCCATGTTTTATACCTTCCTTGAGAAATTTTAAATACTTTGTTACTTTCATTGATGACTATTCCAGACTCATATTTGTTTATCTTATGAAATCGAAATCAGAAATATCATCTATTTTCTCTATGGTTCACAGTTTAATTAAGACTCAGTTTGGGTACACCATTGAAATCCTTAGATCAGATAATGGTGGTGAATTTTGTAATTCATATCTTCAAAGTCATGAGATTCTTTATCAAACTTCCTGTGTGTACACCCAGAACAAAATGGAGTTATTGAAAGGAAAAACATACACATTTTGAAAATTGCACGAACCCTCTTGCTTGAACACAATGTTCCAAAATATTTTTGGCCAGAAGCGATACTTACAGCTATATATCTCATGAACAAACTTCCCTCTGTGGTCCTTGGTAGAAAATCTCCATTTAACATGATCAAACCTGATGCTAATCCATTTCACCTTATCCCTACAGTGTTTGGATGTGTTTGTTATGTTCATGTTCACAGTCAATTTCGAGATAAATTTGATCCAAGAGCTGTTAAATGTGTCTTTAGGTTACCCTCTGCCATTAGAAAATGGCACGTATGCTTATATACCGATTTGGTCTAAGTATCTTTGTTACTAAGATTGATGTCACCTTCTTTGAGTTTACTCAGTTCTTTGTTCGGCCTCCTCACTCCTAAGTACTGGTAAGGGAAGATGAAGAAATTCTGGATCACGCACCGATTAAGCTGATTACGCGTCACGTCCTTCTTGATATATCCTTCCTCCGTGTTCTGCCCATCTTGTCCTCCACATCTCGGCCACCCATCCGACATGAGGGTGTACGCTCAGCCGGACTCAGTGTTCCACTCGCCGCATCGTGCACCCATGGATGTACATTGTGCTCTTCGGTCGGAGGACACACCTCGCACTCCGTCCTCTTCTATTGCACGCCGTCCATAGACTCATTCTAGACGCTTTCCCGTTGCCGCTTCTTAAAAGTGTAATGTTCTCAGGTCACTAACCAGTCCCTATTTGCATCCCTTTATTCATTATGACCATCTTTTCCTTCCTCCCAAATCTCTTTGTTGCCTCTTCTCTCGATGTTGTCACGGTTCCTGCAATGTTGCTGGCGGCTTTGGCTCATGATGAATAGCGCCATTACCAGCTGGAGGGAGGAAATGCTTGCTTTGGAACATAACCGGAAGACGTTGGATCTCCCGTTTCCTTTCCCTCTGTAAGCGTGCCATCAGGGGTGCGAGTGGGTGTTCACCTTTGTTAAAGCCTCAATCCTAATAGTGCACCGTTGCTCGTTTAAAGGCTTCGGTACAGCTCGCGCCAAGGGTTATGCCTGCGAGGGCTTATGGTGTTGGATTTCCTCACCAGTATAATCCCTTTTCTCCCCAGCAGTGGCCAAGCCCCTGGCTCTCTGTTAGCATATCTCATCTCGTTCGCTACCTCTCATCACTTGGCCCCTCGCACCGGCTTGATGTTAAAAACGCCTTTCTTCAGTGGTGATTTACCACGAGGAGAGTACCCATATGGAGCAACCGGGCTTTGGCTTGTGCAGGGCGGGAAGTCTCGGAGCAAGTTTCCTCGATTGAGACAGATGCTTTCTTTGTATGGGTTGAAACAACTCCCACGGCTTGGTTTGGGAGATTGGTGCTGGCACCTGCATGTGAATTTCGGCACGAAAAAGGAGTAGCTGATGACCACTCGGTCTTCACAAAAAGTGTCCGAGGAGGATTTTTTTAATCCCCTGGTCACATGAGCGTTGACTTGCTATGTGTTGATATAGTGATAACGGTGAGTGACTTCATTAGGCATGCTCAAAACCTTCGAAGAGTTTCCTTCAAACCCAATTCCCGTGACAAAAGATCTTGGTCCTCACAATCTATTTCCTATCGGGAATCGAGGTAAGTTAGAAGGTGCAAAAAGGGCATTTCCTCTCGCACCGCAATATGTCATTGACTTACTATACGATGTTGGCTGTTGTCAAACCCGAAACCAGGATGTGATACTGAAGGTGGTTCCAAATGTGAAACTCTTAATGTTGATGATGGAGAACTACTATCGGACCCTGAGGAAGAGGTACGAGGAAATTGGTGGGCAAACTAACTGGCCTTGGATCTGACACGTCAGGATATCTCTTTCTCAAAGTAAGTGTAGTCGATCAATTCATGTCATCTCCTCGACAATCATTGGGATGTAAGTACTACATATACTAAGATATTTGAAAGTGAGCCACAGGAATTCGTGGGATTCTTTATGTAGAGACGACTAGACGTTGTAGGTTAGAAGGTTTTATTAGATGCGGATGGGGGCGGGTGTCACGGCCAGATCGATCTGAGATCAACTTCCGGGTATTGTGTGTCCCTCTCTCTTTGAGGAAATGCGATCTCTTGGAAAAGTAAGAAACAATTAGTTGTAGCAAGGTCAACAGCAGAAGCTCAATATAGAGCAATTGCATCTGGCATATGTGAAGGAAAGTGGATGCGTTCTCTACTAATGGAGATAGGTCTACATTCAGATCACTCTATTCCTATATTTTGTGACAGTAAAGCAGCAGTTCAGATAGCCACTAATCCAATCAATCATAAGAGGATAAAACATATTGAAATTGATTGTCACTTTATACGAGACAACATATACGAAGAAATTTCAGCTAGAACATGTGAGGTCAAGAAGTCAGTGTGCTGATATCCTTACTAAGGCTCTTAACATAAACCCTTTTGATGAGATTATGTAGCAAGTTGGGTGTAATATTCATCTTTCACCCAACTTGAGGGGGAGTGTTGAAGCATTCAAATAGACAAAAAGCATCAAGAGATGGCAACTTCACCTGTTTTATTTGTTATTTATCTTCTGTATTATGTTCTACTGTATTTTGTTTTAAAGTTAGTTTTAAATAAGCCTCATTAATGACATTTAGGTAAATTAGGCTATTATTACAAAGCTTATATTTAAGAGCGTGAAACCCTATCAAGCGATTGTAAAACAAAATGGTTAACAAAATGGTATAGCTCAAAGATATAATAGGACCTTATTGAACATGACAAGATTAATGTTAATCGATGTCTCTCTACCAAGCATATTTTGGAGAAAACCATTAAGTACAACGGTATACATATTCAATAGAGTACCCTGTAAGGTTGTATTTGTATAAACAGAAGAATAATCAGATACAAATAAACATAAGATTCAACTTAGTTGAGAAGATGGCAAAGTAGAGCGTTGTCTCTATGCAGTCGCCGAAGTCTTTATAAAACTCTAAAAATTCTGTTGAAGTATATTCACCACCTCTATGTGATCTTAAAGACTTTGAGTGAATGCTGTAATTGATTTTTCAACTTCCTACTTATATTCTTTTAAACGCTTCAAGTGCCTTAGATTTATGCGCTAGGAGATATATATACATATATCTTGAGTAATCATCGATAAATGTTATAAAATAAACATTTCCTCAATGTGACCTTACTTTGAATGATTCACAAAAATCAGTGTCAATGACTTTCAATAGGGTTGTTGCACTTGTTGTCTCTTTGGGAAAAATGTTTCTGATCATTTTTTCTTGTATACAAGCTTAACACTTGCTAAAAGTATTTTCCTCAAATCTTGACAGTAAGTCAAAGTTATATAATTTCCTTAACTTTTCTAAACTTATATGCCCAAGGCGTTTATGCCGGCCTATATTTGATTCCAAGGTCTACTTTCTTGATGTAACTTTATCTCGAACAAATTTATAAAGTTTTTCTTAATCTTGCTCTTAAAAAAAGAGGCATGCATCATTGGTACATGGTATGTGCATAGGAGGTAGACTTGACTTTCTGACGAGTAAGTTCTGCGCATTCATTGTTAACCTTTTCTAATATCATCTCAACAACCTTTCTCATTGGCTCTTGCTGCATTACATATGGTTGTGCAAACACATTTTTCAATTGGCATCCACTTTAACTTCACCATCAGTCAACCTCTCACCGAGTTCTTTAACTTTAAGTGAAATGTAGTTGGAGTACCATTCAAGGAACATGCAAAAAAAATTTCTTTACGTAAAGTTGATGATTCAATTTTAGAATTTACCTTTGCAGCCACTTTCTTTATGCATATGTTGGCCAGCGGTTAGCAATTCTCTTTTAAAATCGTGAGGATCATCCTCATCTTGATCTCTTTTCTTTTTGGACTTAACTAACCTTTTTAAGTCTATTTTCTGGTTAGCTTTCCAGAAAATTAGGAAAGTGATCTTACACAATCCCTTTTTAGTTTGCTTTCTCAAAAGATCAAGAAAGTGATCTTTACTTTTCTCTTTTTTTTTAGCACAACCTTTTTCTTCAACCACATCTAGAATGGATAATATTTCTGATCACGATTTCCTCTTCACATTGACCTTCCTTTTTTGCATGTGCATTTGACATATTTGTATACGGTGTATCATCGTGAGTATATAGATGTTGCTCTCATCTATCTTTTTCTTATGCATCTTCTTCTTCTTCATTACCAAATTCAACTGAAAAACCAAGCAGCCCAAACAAGAGGCTCTCAAGATTCTTAATCTCCTGCATCTCTTCGTACTACAACAACCTCACGTTCTTGTTTCCTTCTCTATCCTTTTGACTCATTCGAATCATGTGCATCTTCTCCCTTACAATCTGATTTGCATAGTACACCACCGTCACTATCCAATGCTCTCATAGATCGTATCGCTCTGATACCACATTGACATTTGCATACAAATGCATGGTATTGAAACAAAATAAAGGAAAGAAAAATAAATCGGAGGGGAGGGCAGACCCTCCAATGGAGGTTGTTCCGTCTCTCTTTTCTATTAATCTGACTCCCTCGAACTTAATAAAAGATGTCCAATCCTTATATAGTAGAATGTTCAACATAAAATGACAAAACTGCCTTTAGTCATAAGAATTATTATAATAATACATAAAATCTTTAGAATTACTAAAAACACTAAATAAGCATATTCTTCAACAAATACATTTAAGAAATTATTCTATACGACGGATTCACCCTTTGATCCGGAAACAGATTAATGTGGTTGTATGGAATGCATACCTAGAGCGCAATAGCATGATTTACCAAGAAGACACCCAGCCCTACTCTTAAGAATAGGGAGTAAAAGGATCCAATTCCTTTGAAAGAATTGAATATGGTGAGGAGCCGTATGAGGTGAAAATCTCACGTACGGTTCTATAGAATGATAGTAATGGTGACTTATCTGTCAACTTTCCACCAAGAGTTATTTACTAATAATTATTAGAATTTATTATCAAATATTCCAAGTAATAAATAATAAAATAAAAAGGAGGATCCGGGTTGTGATTAATCATTTGATGGGATCATCCCATGGAGTTCTGATAGATTCTTCTACCAACCCGATCACCATCAAACTATACTCATAGTATGTATAGTTTTATGGAATTGTCAATGTCAATATAATGACAGGATATGAAATACCATTAACTTCGTGTGTTATCGATATCTCTACGTGTGATTCGTTGGAATACATACTCTTAACTTACTTCTTTATTTGCTTTTTATAGGAAATAAGATGATTGAATATATAGATACAACTCACCCTAATAGAGAGATAGATCCTTTTTTAAATGTAGTTCTTCCATTCTACCCTATTCATTTCATTGGTACTGGTCATTGATACTGGAATCATGCTTTAGCTTAGGTCACAGTTCATGATCTGAACGAGTCACACATACACCCTAGTACATGTTCCTCTACGCTGAGGACATCCTCGCCAAATAAGTAACAATGAATTCATGGCCAAATCTCTATGCATTTGCTTACACCTTGGGTACAGTACAGAGATCTTCTAGAGGCGCATATTCCTCCGGGGAGTCATTTGGGATGCGGGCATAAAGGTCTTTATGACACAAACAATAATTCAATTATTTTCAATTAGGTCTTGCTCTACCATTCTACCGTTTCTATCTTATTCTTATAGTATGAATAAGATAGAAAATCCCTTGAATACGCTGGCATGGAGCCAACTCTATCATCGAACGTCCGAATTCACGTAAGAACCAAAAAGATTTGCGCCAGAATAACGGATGCGAAGAATAACAAAAGGCCTTGGATACGCAATGGATCTTGAAGTACTATTTCTGCATCGCCTTGACCAAAACCACCTATATTGGGATTACTTGTTAATGGCTGATCAAGCTTGATGTATTCACCTTCAGAAACAAGAAGTTCTGGTCCTGGCGGCTGGTAAGGTTCTTCTTTTTCCATCGAATTAAACCACATGTTCCACCACTTGTGCAGGCCCCCGTCGATTCCTTTGAGTTTCATTCTTGCGAACACTTCAATATAGTTACCTGGAGGAAGCGCTATGGCTTGTTTCCAATACTGAGCAGATTGATCGCAATTCATCCTGTTGCTTTTACAGAATCCACTGACTGCTATAGATGAATGTGGTACCATTTAATAACCAGCATTAATGTGTAATGTTTCTCTGCAAAAGGGTATTCCGGATAATGGGATCTCAGGCAATTTGTACTTTTAACGATTTTAGTGGTACATAATCATTTCATGGTCTATAGAAGGTAAAAGGAATTATTATCTAACTATTAAAGAAATTCCATTCTTGTGTCCATGGAATTTATTGTACATTGTCGCTTAAGCATGTTTAGCAGTGGATTAACATTTCAAAAGTAAGCAAATATGTAGTAGTCAATAGTTAGTTCTTAAAAGGCGAAATGGATATCAATTCAACAAATTGAATATAAATCTATTTCAGCAACAAGTAATAAGCATATGTAACTTAAAGAATAAAATGATCAAATTTATCACAATATATTAAATAAATTAGAAACAGGAAATTAAAAAATCAATGCCATAAAAGATACCATTTTACCTTACGTATGTGAAGTATCTACCTCAAAGTATGGTAAGGATATTTATAAGAGGATTATTATTGCAACTAAATTCTGATGAAATTTTCTCATTCAAGATAAAGTAGTACCATACCATAATATAGACATGTAAATTGGTGATGACACAAATCTTCAAAATTTGAGAATTATGCACCCCAAAGCCAAAGAGTTTCCTCTTCGCTGAGAACATGATACTTGACTTCTATTTTCTAAAATTTTCTTTTAATGAACTCAAGTAGTGAGCTGTTTGCTTATTTACATGCAATATTATTTAAATGAATATCTTTCCATTATTATTTTTACTTTACTGCTTTTTCTTACTGACACTTGCATATAAATGAGCAACAATTCTGTCCTTAGGCAGATTTACCGCTAACATAGTTGCTAAGAGTGTTAAGTATGCTTAAGAGCTATTAACAATTAAGGACTTATGACCATGCTGATGCTCAATTGCAGGGTGATAGGTCAAATTATGACTTCCAGAAACCACCATTGGGCATTTGCTGAATCAGATCGTATTGGTGGCAAAATTTCTAAGGTGAGGTATTGTTAATTGTGTATCCTTAAAAGGAACCTTTTCAGCATAACTATCATGTTTTTTATCTTGAATTCTAAGGAGAGATGAAATTACAGATTCCAGACGAATGGAAAATCCTGTTTGCTGCTGGTATCAAGGTGAAAACTATTTTTTTCCTTTGCTATCCTACTTCCAGAGAAAAAGAACTATTGTTTGCACACATGATCTGATTTTCATTTCTTCTATTTATCCTCTGCTTTAAGTCCCTTTGGTGATTTATAAACTTGATGAGCTGCAGACAATTGTGCTGGTACCCGTCATGCCATATGGCCTTGTTCAACTTGGTTCCTTAACAATGGTGAGTGAAGCTTTCTTTTTTGTCACAGTGGTTGCAAGATACATTTTCTTGTTCCATAAGTACTTCTGTTTAGTTGTTAGCCTCTCGTTCCTCCTTAACAATGGTGAGTGAGCTTTTTAACTGGAACGCTTTTGAGGAAAGTATATGTATCTTTCCACTCATCCCTTTTCTAGATTTTTTGTGTGTGAATATCTTGCTTTTTAGTTATGTATATGTATCTCATTGATTACTTTATTTGTAGAAAAAAGATAGAGCGTGTTGTAAAGATTGCAAGGTAATTCCAGGAGAAAGCTTAACCACCCAACATCGACTTTTAGTTATGGATTTACAAATAAAAAATGGACAAAGAAGAAAAGAGTGCATCGAGTTATTCACACTAAATGTTGGAACCTCAAAAGCGAGAAAAAAGATATATTTAAACAGAAAGTCCTTCAAGGAAATGCTTGAAATTATGTTGGTACACCTTGTGATATGTGGAACAATATGGCTATGCATATTAGGAAAGTGACGAAAGAGATGTTAGGTGAATCTAAGGGAGGTCTACTGGTACAAAAAAAAAAGCTTTGGGGTGGAGTGAAGTAATGCAAAATAAAATCAAGGCAAAGATGGCATGTTACAAATTACATTATGCTAAGAAAACTAGTGAAACTTTAGAGGCTTATAAGAAAGCAAAGAAGGAAGCGAAAAAGGCCGTGAGTGAAGCAAAAGGTAAGATTTGGGAGGATTTATATAAAAAACTCAACTTAAAAGAGGGTGAAAGAGATATTTTTAGGATAGGTAGGGCTAGAGATAAGAAAAATAAAGTTAGATGCATCAAGGACGAGGATGAAAAAATTTAGTGGCAAATGATGATATAAGAAATAGATGGAAAAACTATTTTTATAGGCTTTTTAATGAAAATAAAGATGTTAGTATTAGCTTAGGAGAGTTAGTTAAATTAGAAAAGTATATAAACCACAATTTCTACCAACGTATTCAAAAGAATGAAGTCAAAGAGGCTCTTAAACATATGAAGGGTGGTAAATCGGTAGGACCAGATAATATTCCTATAGAAGTTTGGAAAATACTAGGAGAAAAAGGAATCACTTGGCTCACAAGACTATTTAATGAAATATGGAAAAACCAAAAGATGCTCAAGGAATGGAGAGCAAGTACACTTATACCCATATATAGGAATAAGAGAGACATTCAAAATTGTGCGAATTATCGAGGTATCAAGTTAATGAGCCATACTATGAAATTGTGGGAAAGAATTATCGAATGTAGGTTAAGACAAGTATCAAGTACAATAGAGAACCAATTTGGATTCATGCCTGGCCGATCTACTGTTGAAGCAGTTCACCTTTTGAGACGTCTTATGGAACATTTTAGAGCAAAAAGAAAGACCTTCACATGATATTTATTGATATAGAAAAAGCTTTTGATAGGGTACCGAGGGAGGTTCTTTGGAGAACTTTGGTAAAAAGAGGTACCTAATTGACATATATTAACCTTATTAGAGACATGTATGATGGTGCAAAAACATGTGTGAGGACTCATGAAGGAATGACGGACTTCTTTGAAGTTAATATTGGGTTACATCAAGGATCAACTTTAAGTCCATACTTATTTATAATGGTGATTGATGAGTTAACAAAACATATTCAAGATGAAGTACCTTGGTGTGTGTTATTTGCAGATGACATTGTATTAGTGGAGGAGTCTAAGGAAAAAGTTAATAGAAAATTGGAACTATGGAGAGAAACATTAGAAAGTAAAGGCCTCCGACTTAGTAGAACAAAGACAGAATATATGGAATGTAAGTTTGGTCATTTGGTTACCTCAGAAGACATAGAAATTAAAATTGGCACACATTGCATCCCCCAAAAGGAAAGTTTTAAATACCTAGGGTCAATTTTTCAGAGTGATGGAAGAATTTATAGAGATGTTACACATAGAATTAATGCTGGTTGGTTAAAATGGAGAGGAGCATCAAGTATTCTTTGTGATAAGAAGATACCATTAAAGTTAAAAGGTAAATATTATAGAGCAGCAATTAGGCCTGCAATGTTTTATGGTTTTGAGTGTTGGGCAATTAATCATCAACATGTACAAAAGATGTTTGTGACATAAATGAAGATGTTGAGATGGATGAGTGGTCATATAAGAAAAGACCATATACATAATGAGGTTATTAGAAACAAATTAGGAGTGACACCAATAGAGGATAAAATGAGAGAATATCGTTTAAGATGGTTTGGACATATAGAAAGAAGATCAAAAGAAGAACCTGTAAAAAGATATGAAAACTAAATTTGGAAAGTATTAAAAGAGCTAGAGGACGACCACAAAAGTGTTGGAAAGAAACAATAAAGAATGATCTAGCTTATTGTGAGTTAACTGCTAACATGACACACGATAGAGATCTGTGGAAACAAAGGATCCATGTAGCCGACCCCATCTAGTATGGGAAAAGGCTTAGTTGTTGTTGTTGTTGTTGAATATCTTGCTTTTTATGTCACAAGATTATAAGTCCAACACAGGCTTCGTTGCAGCATTGACACTTTTCATTTTCTCTTTTTGGGTTAAAGCTGATGTGTTTATGAATGGAAACAGAAGAGAGACGTGTTCTTTTAGATACACAAATTTGAATCTGAAAACACTTCAATCATTTGATTGTAGCTAGACAAGGATCAGTTGTCTAACCTTTGTAGAACTAAAAGTCAGATCCTTCTCATTCTGAATCATTTAGAAAGCACGATTGTATATGGGAAGCCTGTCATTTGTAGTTAGAATAGCTGAACGCTCTCTTGTTCTTTTCTTCCACAAGAAAGGATCATATGTTCCTAAGCAAAACCAAAACCAAGTCCACTCTCGCTAGGAGCGGTTGACAATAGACTACTGGTAGTTTCCATTGTGCTCATCTTGTATCATATCAGCATTTAATTGCAAAAGTGCAAAATCATGGTTTACGTTGCCTTCCAAGTTCCAACACATTCTAGGCGTTTCTTTGTCTTCTTTTGAAGCATCTTTATAATATTATTTCTGGAGCTTTCTATTTTAATAACTTCAACTATGGTTTTCCACCTTTTCTTTGAGAGAAAGGAATTTCAATTTAAAGTTTGAAGATACTTCTCGTCCAGGGGATGTATTTTGTAAGCCTGCTTGTGACCTATGTTCTGTTTCTTTACCAATTACTTTTACTTCCCGATGGAACCATGTTGTAAACTTACACATTCAGCGTACTTAGTTTCTTTGGCTTTCATTTTGTTTTTGTGTACATGCACGAAGTCCTGATGTCTCAATCTTATGATGAAACAGATGAGAGAGGACATGAAGCTGGTGGATTACATTAGGTCTTTATTTAGCTCTATTCACATACCTTCTGGGACAGGTTTTTCATTTACTCCAGTTGGATGCTTTACTGAATTACTATTTCCCGTGGGATTTCTGAAATCTGGAAGTTCTGCATCTGCATCCTATAACCTTCCACAAGAAACGTCTTTTAAGCCACTGGTCAAGGCAAGTCCTGTTCCGCAAATTTTGGAGGCTGAACAGTTGATAAAGAGTGCAGTGTTTAACACTGAACCTCAACATTCGTCTCAGCTGGCCGTCAATGATAACCTTCAAATCTCTCACAATGACATTCATGGGTATAAATTTGTCCTAAACGGAAGCCCTTGCGGATATGGAAGGGTGACTGAAGCCATGGAGGACTCAATGCGAAGAACTTCTGATGAGTCCTCATGCACTGAAAACTGGGATTTTGAGGAGAACTATCTAAAGATGAGTGCAGGCAAGCTGTATGGTGAAACCAAAGTTCTTAGCGTAATAAAAGCAGAAAGAGCCTCCCCGTGCAGCATACTTGATCAGAAATTTCCATCTGAACAATGTAGTATCTCACATTCACTTGATTTCGATTTTAAGCAGGTGAATGTAGGCTTTGATTCTCATATGGAATGTGACACATTTCTTGGTGATGCATGCGGTTTCCTGGTTGGGGACTATTTAGATGAACTTTCTGGAAGTGGACTTTCTCAGAGAATTGCTGATGATTCCTTCAATTTCCCTGATAATTATCAGTCACATGGAGCTCTTGAAGAGGACTTCCATAGAGGTGACCCTTATTTGTGGAAGGACATTGTTGCAAGTGATGGTGTGTTTAGCAGTGCAAACCCTATCTCTGATCATTTTAATCCACGAGACAATGCTGAGGCCTTGCTCGGGGAAATTGAGCAGTGGCTCACTGATGGAAACCATTCAGAGATTCTCTTAGATATGATTGCTGCTGATGCTTGCTTATCTTCTCAAACTAAAACCCACCCTTCTCAATCTAGTTCAGCAGATCCATCTGGTAACTTCTGTCTAGGCTTTGATGTCAAATGTGAAGATCAAGATAACATAGATTCTTTGGTCGATTATGCTCACCATGACAGCAGAAATGAGAATGTTCCATTTCGCTTAGCTTTGTCTGGCTGCATACTGGAGTTTTCTGCTTGTGAAGAAACACAAGGCAAGGAGACCCAAGGAAGTGCACCACTACGTGATCAGGATCATGGGAGCTGTTCAGATCAGAACGGCAATCCTTGGTCTGAACAATCAACCATGGTATCACTGACTGGTGGAACATCATCAATAGACTTCAGCACATTAGTTGATGGTTCAAGGAGCATGAACCCTGCATCTGCACTGTCTAAGGGCGAACTTCCTAAAATGAGTAGGAAGAGGGCTAAACCTGGTGAAAGTTGTAGGCCAAGACCAAGGGACAGACAACAGATCCAGGACCGGATCAAAGAGTTGAGGGAGATCATCCCCAATGGAGCTAAGGTCAGTAATTCCTTTCAAAAGGTCTATGTGTGCAAGTGTATCTTTGTGAATGCTTAGCTTCCTCTCACCTGAGTAGAACTTATGGGCTCAACGTGTCATGATTCAGTGCAGCATTGACATATTGTTTGAGCGCACCATCAAGCATATGCTGTTCTTGAGAAGCATCTCAAACCATGTGGATAAGTTGAAGAATTGCAGTCAGCCGAAGGTATGCTTCATCCTGTTGTAAATTAAGGTCTATGCTGAGTAAGGCACATACATATTGAATACTACACCAGCTAGGGACTTGGTGTGTTTTAACAATGGATGTGGTTTCTTGTACGACAATATCATGTGATGGTCGATAACACCAATAATAAATTGGCTCCCTTTTCCTCTTTTTAACTTCCTGCAAATTTTCTTTTATCGTCACTCATTACTAAGGGTCCTGATGCAGGTGACTAAAGATGAAGGACTTGACCCACACCACGCGACCTGGGCTGTTGAGTTGGGGAGCCAACCGGGTTCATGCCCATTGATTGTAGAGAACCTCAGTCACCCGGGTCACATGCTCATTGAGGTTGTCACTGAACTTCTATAATCATTTGATGTTGCCAGGCATATGAATCTGTAGTTCAATTACACCTCAAGATTTTGCTTCCATATGCTTGAGCAACTCTGGAACAAATTAAGCCATTCCACTGCAGGTTTATTCATGTTTCCCCATATTATACAAGGCATCTATTCATATTTTGCTTTGTTAAATAAAATCCTCAAAGGTTTCTTTTCTTTGGACTTGATATATCGAAACCAAAATTAAGAACTAGCCTTATGCCACCACACTCTGGGGTCTGCCATCTGGATTCATATTCTTTATTGTGCTCTATCCTTTGTCATGTTAACATTTATCTCCAGAAAGGTACACCGTCTTCTGATACTTTTTGAGGCCTTCGTCTTCTTGTTAAAACAATCTTAAACATACCTCTCATTTTATCTTATATTACATTGGCACCAACATTTGATCGTACATTAATATTCACAATTTTTTGTTAAATCCTTATTGCGGACCTGACCTTTCTCTTATCACCTCGGTTAAATTCTCATTTATGTTCTTATTTGGTGTTAATATAAATTAACAAATTCGGGTTTCATGTATCGCTATACTCAGATGCTATGCGATGACCACGCGCTATTTCTGGAGATTGCCCACGTGATTCGAGGCTTAGGACAAACCATCTTGAAGGGAATCATGGAGACACGAGCAGACAAGAAATGGGCTCACTTTGTCATTGAGGTAATCTCTCTCTCTCTCTCTCTCTCTCTCTCTCTCTCTCTCTCTCTCGTATTGATGAAACCCGCGTACATGATCTGAAACAGGTTACCAGAGGCTTTCAGAGAATGGATATACTTTGGCCATTGATGAGGCTCCTGCGGGCCGGAAATATACTGGAATGAGCCAATTCTGATTTTTGCTTTGTAGATTAACACAATTCGCCTGTTTTCGAATAAATTATAATTGCTCTTTGCCATTTTTAGAAGTTTAACACCCCTGGTGTAGACTGGCAAAGGGAACGGCAAGCTTGTTTAAGCCAAACCAGAAACACCGAACAGTATTCATTGATAAATCTTAGTGTACGAGTACATTATAATGATCGCCTTTCAAAAAAATAGTGTATTATAATGATTCATGTACACATTGGGATCAATTCTATGTCAAATTTGTATTTGGCTGTACAACTTAGGCCACAATGAGTGAAGACCGTAGCTGCTACTTGCGGAACCAAAGATGCTCTACTAACCTGTCAAAAATGAGGAATCAAGGCTCTTGCTTGTTTATTAGTATACAGCTTCATTGGAGTTTTTATGGAGGGGACTGGGCCAACAGCAGCGTATGCCACCATCCACATGCAACCTTCTTCGGACGACAATCACTGAGTTGAACTTGAGAAGGAACGCTCCGGTCGATCACATGCCCAAGCCGAGCTGTGCTCGACAAGCCCAAAAGCGTTTTCAGCTTCAAGCTGCCAGTGTCATAAATTCTGAAAGTTAAGCACAAGTGATAAATGGATGAAGGCCATACCTGCCCATACTTGTTCCACCCCCAGCAGAAAACCTATCCCTCCTCTGCAGTGGTGAAACTAAAAAATTTAAAACAGCAAACGTATAACTGTATAAGAAGATACCTAGGGTCACTTTTTCAGAGTGATCGAAGAATGATGGAGATGTTATGTATAAAATTAATGCTGGTTGGTTAAAATGGAGATGAGCATCAGGTATTCTTTGTGATAAGAAGATACCATTAAAGTTAAAAGGTAAATATTATGGAGCAGCAATTAGGCCTGTCATGTTTTATGGTTCTGAGTGTTGGGCAGTTAATATCAACATGTACAAAAGATGTTGAGATAGATGAGTGGTCATATAAGAAAAGACCCTATACATAATGAGGTTATTAAAAACAAATTAGGAGTGACACCAATAGAGGATAAAATGAGAGAATATCGTTTAAGATGGTTTGAACGTATAGAAAGAAGATCAAAAGAAGAACCTATAAGAAGGTATGAAAAACTAAATTTGGAAAGTATTAAAAGAGGTAGAGGATGACCACAAAAGTGTTGGAAAGAAACAATAAAGAATGATCTAGCTTATTGTGAGTTAAGTGCTAACATGGCCCATGATAGGGATGTGGAAACAAAGAATCCATGTAGCCGACCCTGTCTAGTATGAGAAAAGGCTTAGTTGTTGTTGTTGTTAGCAAACTTATAACTGTATATGAACAAAAGGCGTAAAGCTTTTATGTATAACTTTTAAAGACCGAGTCACAAAATACACAGAAAACAAAAAAAAAATTACAAAGAATCTCATGCATTCATTTACTAAAATTCTCTTCTTATATGATATGTACCAGCTAATTGAGTGCGTGCATGCTTTCCTTTTCCCAAAGTCTTCAGGAAACATTCAATCACTAGCGGCTACAAGGTAAATGTTCCAGCTTTGGTATCCTCAGGCTATGCCACAAAGGTGCAAGTACCGGTACAAATAGCACATGAAAATCTAAAATTCATGGGCGTAGCATACAGAGTTTTTATATTTCAAGTAAATAAAGAAACAAAACTTCAACACAAATACGTAGCATTTTGAGGTTAAAGTGTTTAAAACAGAGCAGAGCTGGATGCAGGGGAAGTATTGGCATTGTGCGTCGGACTTTCCGAAATGGGTGGAATCCTATATCTTGTTTAACATAGCTTGGTGGGCAATGATATGGACAATCTTGATCGTGTATCTTTAAAGACATATATAAGGACAACACCGTAAGTATGACGAAGGACTCTTACAGTCGGGTGCATTGTTGGTGAAAGTAATATTTACTAAGGATACAGTTAGTTTACCTGTAACGATGGCACTGTGTCGTGCACCACATGAAACTAATTTGGGATGCTTGTTTTCCAAAGGGGACAAGAGGAGCCTAGGAAGAGTCTGAAGAAACAAAGTACGAAATGCATGAGAATTTGTACAGATTCTATGTAGAAGCACCATAAAACAAAGGATAATGTCAGTGGCATCACCTCTGCTTGATCAGTGCCGGTTCCCAGTTGCCCAAACTGAATCCCACGGAAAGCATAGATCTGACCTTCAACAGACATGCAAAATTGCAAATTGTGTGCCATAATCCAGCTGGGACACCTCCGACCCCAACACCTCTTAAAGATGACACGAGATTAGGGCTGAATTCATCGTCAGTGCTTCCATGTCCACACTAGACCAAGTGAAACACTATTAGCAAACTGCTGACTCAAGCTGAATTCGTCCATGGGCTGGTCAGTTTAGTTTGAGTTAGTTTTTTCCATCAGGAAGGTCAGTAAGATTATATGAAGCATCCCTTACAACTTCAGCATGCTAAAATGAAAGTTAAAAGCAGGTGGTTTCCTTGATCATAGAAAATCAATCCATTTTTGTAAGGCTCGATTTTTGGATTCATAAGGGCATCTTATAATGGATTAGATCGAACAGGTTTCAAATTTCACCACACTCTCGAAGAACCAAAACTTCTTATATGTTTGACGAGTTTAAACACTAAATCTGTAGAAAAGGTTAAACCTAGCAACTTACTTGGCCGTATAATCCCCAACCGAAAGTGAGCAAAGCTCCCGTATCTGCCATGAAATGAAACTGTATTATGAACTTGTCATAAAAAAAAGTGACCCACCTGAAAGCCATGCATCAATCTCATGCCTAGTAATGTTTGAGATCAAGAGAGACTAAACCAGAAAAAACTAATTGCATTGATTAGATACATACCTGTTACCACTGCACTGTGTCGCCCTCCACATGCAATGGCCTTGATGTAAGTTACAGGAACCTTATCTTGAGGATCCGAAGACATGCCTCATGGCCCTCATCTTGCTGTAGGTGCTCTGTCTCTGATGTAAGAGGGCTCAACACAAGCTATTGGATGTGGAGACGATACCATTCAAATCCGAGAACCCAAGCCTAGTTGCCCTTCCCCTCCATAGCCCCAACCCCAGACTTGACCCACATCTGAAACTTAGGTAAAAATAGCGAATTAGCCCCTCAATCATTTCCAAAAGGATGTCGCATACAGCACTTTGGAAGTATCAAAGACAATTTCTGGAAGGATTCTTGCTCATGGTGAAAAGAAAAGCATACACCTTATTTGCAAAATCAAACTGCGTCAAATGCTTGAGTCTTCCTTACCTGACAATGCCAATGTGTGCCTTCCACCAGCAGCAACCATCGCTACCTTAACGCCTGCATTCAATGAGACAAGGTTCGTCTGTGGTTGCTGAGCTCTCTAAAGTTTGTTGGCAGTCGATAATCTTCTTCGCTTGGTTCTGTCCTCACCCAGTTTATGATCATATACCCAGAGGCACTTCCACTGACTTGCGATTTAGGAGTATCTGTAAACTAAGTTCATATCAGTGCACAGCATAACCACAAAGATGTTGTTTACTACCTATATAAGCGATTCAAAGACAACAAGGCTCAATATTCACTCTTTATCACTGGGACAGACGGTGAAACTCAAACCCATTCTGTGGTTGCTGAGCTCTCTGAAGTTTGTCTGGCAGTCAATAATCTTCTTCGCTTGGTTCTGTCCTCACCCAGTTTATGATCATACCCAGAGGCACTTCCACTGACTTGCGATTTAGGAGTATCTGTAAACTAAGTTCATATCAGTGCACAGCATAACCACAAAGATGTTGTTTACTACCTATATAAGCGATTCAAAGACAACAAGGCTCAATATTCACTCTTTATCACTGGGACAGACGGTGAAACTCAAACCCATTAATTACCGTGACCAATGGACGAACAATTTTGTTTCTCTTCCCCATCTTTCCCCAAATTTTCTGCAAACGGTTGATCTGCTATGACTCTCCCAGTTGGAACACACTCCTTCCACCCCCATGTGTAGACATCTCCGTTTTCTAGTTTTAGCAAATTCCATAGAGTTTCACATAAGCATATCCAACTTTTACGTGAAGAAGAGGAATATCAAAAGTGAAAACTACCCGTGACAGCAACACAGTGAGCCCAACCAGCAGCAGCTCTTATGATGGGGACTTCTGTACGAAGAGGGAAGGCCCCTGGGTTTTCCTGAAGGAATTCAACTTAAGGTGACATGAATCTACCATTATGATGGAAACGTATCTGATAAACTAAATGACTATCTCCAGAGAACTAGTTGCAAGTTCCCCTCAGAGTATTGGTTGCTTTATGAATACTTTTTGACATGACAGAAAAAAAGACTAAATCGGCAAAAAAGGTTGTTAAAGCCAATTAGGCATATGATAATATCACACAACGACACTGTTACGAAAATCACAGTACCTCATGCTTCCCAGAAGTGAAGTAGCCTTGGCCAAGATCATCTGTGGAGCCCCAGGTGTTTAGCTTCCCCGAGTCTATAGGTTGAAAAGAACGTTTAACTTATCACCTTCATCAATTTAAAACTTTTATTGGTACCAAATATGAATGAGACTTGCTAACGTGCTAACAATGAACTTGAACAGAGCAACTACCGCAACAACTTTAAGGGGTTCTTTCCTTTTAATCAGTTGTAGCAACACTTTTGTTTTTACATCTGAACTTCTGGAAATTGATGAACGAAGCTCTATACGTGCAACACCATGTGAGAGAGCTCATCTTAAAAGGCAAATAGGACAAGGTTTAGCTAATTTTATCTGAAGCAAAGTCTTACCAGAGTGGATATTCAAGCTCAGCACTAACTCGAATCATATGCTAACAAGCTGTGATTGTTAGATAAAATTTATGACGGAAACACGTAAGTTATTGTCAAATAGTTGGTCTTGAAAGCTGACAACATACAACACAAAAACGAATTGTAAAAAATTCCAACATAAAATAAAGAAGCAACATACATAGTACTAATCTATCACATCCTTGTAAACCTTTAACCCTTCAGAAAGGAAATTTGATTTGACTACAAGGTTCAGTTAAGGATTTGTTGACTTAACCTCAGCATTAGTAGACGTAACACGCTAAAAGCCAATTGCGAGTAAAATGAAATCGAACAAACATTTCAGTGTTTGAACAGACAAAGAAGTCGGAAAATTTCAGCCGTTTTCCCCCTTGTAAAGTGGCTATGAACAACTCCAGTAAGAAATAAGAAGGGGAGGCACCGAATGGATAAAGCTTAAAATCATTAGGAAAACAAAACCAAATGCAGAAACATGAAATATTTTAGAGTTACAAGGAAAGACGACAAAGGAGAGAGAACTTAAGAAGAGCCAGTTTTCCACGAAAAGGAAACTTAAACTAAACTGAGCATGCTGCATAGTTACAAGGAAGGATCATTTCTTTTTCTTTCTCACCATTGCAAACCACAAAGGAGAACGAACTTAAAAGAGTAAATATAGTTCAGAGCAAAAACTGGAGATTCTTAACGCTTAAGCTGAGTTGATTTCCCACGAAAAGGAAACTTAAACTAAACTGAGCATGCTGCATGGATTCATACACGAGAGCGTGGTCCCCCCGCGCATGCGCACGCGCACACAAGCACACGCAGTCACGCAAGAGTTCCCACGGATAAGATGCAACAGAAAAGAAGCAAAGTCGAGCTAAACTTGGAAACTGAAGAACAACAGCAATTAAATCCACAAAAAGCACCAAGAGTCGTCATTCTAACTAAAAAAACTCAAATGAATCATGATAGTTTCAATTGGCGAAGATCAAATCGAGGTATGAAAATGACCAGAAAACCGTAAAAATGCAGCAAGCCGATGATAAACTCTAATATGAACTAAAACCAAGCCGATACAGAGACAGAGAACCCGTGAAGAATATTGAGCAGGACTAAATAGCCGACCTAGAGATTTCCGTGATAATCATCAAGAGACGCGGACGATCTTGGAAAACAAGTCGGATCGGAGGCGAGACACAACGCCCCAAGTCCTCCAGGATCCAGATGCCGAAAAAAGAAGCAAATTTGAAATTTATTAGAATGTAAGGAAAAAAGAAGTAAAAGGAAAGATGACTGATAAGATCACCGGAAATAGCCATCGTAAAGCCGCATCCTCCGTCGCAGACGTCTGTCCAAGGTCCCTCTCCGGCACGAGGATTGGCTCTCTCTGCGGCGTCGCTCCTGGTAGGTATCCCCACATGAACAACACGCTCCTCTTCTTCTCTTCCTCTTTCCCCATCTTCTCTCCCTCGCTCTCCTCTCTCCCCGCAATACTCTCTCTTTATGTACGCTTGGGAGAGTAGGTCCCATTCAAATCATTTCCCTGGCCTAGGCGCTGTCCATGTGGCGCTGACCTATTGACACGTGGAACAATCCTGACCAACAGATGCGCAACGAGCGAGTGTGGGAGGCCACCCGCTTTGTTTTATTTCGACGCGGTAGGTTCCGGAAAGGCACCGAGAAGAAAAGGGAGCGCCTTGTCCATACTGAAAGATGGGTCGCACAGCTGCTTAACTGGAGGACTCCACCCACCTGGTTCGGCTATGGTTCCTCCTCCTATGGACCAGTTTACGGCCCCAATATTATTAAGTTCTCTAAAATTTTCAGTTTTTTTTTTTAGTTTTTTGTTCAAACTAAAACTATAACCCGAACCACTGCACGAACCGTAACTGAAACTGGGTGAAAACCTGGTTCAGTTATGGTTCATGGTTCCATGCAAATTGCAACTAGAGGTTTCGAATCGTCGGTCCCAATTGTTATATATCATAATATTCTATAATCACGGAATCTGCCACGGTGTTAATTTTTCAAAGAAAATTTTTCGAAACCTTTAACACCCGTGATGGCTAGAATTCGGTTGGATCCTATTAGCCCTTCACTATACCGATCTTTTCACGATTCCAAAGCTTGAGACAAGAATACTAAGTGAATGAAACAACACTTCGATTAAAACCAAGCAACACACCCAAAACAGTTCACCTGCCTGTGATCGGGGTTTTCTTTGCACTAGTTAAGGGTTCGGATGAACCCACACTGGATTCGCCTAGCTAAAGTCAAGGGAGGTTCACAAACTTCCCACAACTCCAATCGGCTTGATGAATGAAGACTGGCCTGAAGGAAGAAGGCTGGCGCTGGGCTGCAAGCACCGTTAGCACTTGATGGGGTTGGATGCGGGGTACCGCGCCTGCTGACGTTGTTGTGGAACAAAAGAGGGTTTCGGCCCTGTGGCGCGTGGCACACGGCTGGGGCGCCTGGCTGAACCCTGCTAAACACGGAGAGGCTGTCCTGAGGCGCGTGACACCCTGCTGAGGCGCCTTGCTGAACGCTGCGGCGCTAGAGGCCGCGTCCTGGGGTCTGCTGTGCACCTGGCTGACGCTGTGGCGCTAAGGCTACGCCCCTGGGGTCCTGCGGTGCGCCTGGCTGAAGGACGGAAGGCTGAAGGATGAAGGCTGGGCGTTAAGGGCTGAAGACCCTTCAGTTGACACCTGTGGAAGATGCTTCAAATGGCTGGGTATCGGGAGGAGGGGTCCTCGACTGAGGCTGAGAAGAGGTGCACGACTAAAGGCAACTAGGGAGGTTCACGGCGCTAGGCTCCTGCACTGCACCCGTGGCTGCACCAGGTCGGTTCTGCATAACGCTCTTCTCTACACTCTCTCTCTTGGCTCTACAAGATCCTCTCTCCCTTCAGCAAGTGGGAAGGCCAACCCTTAAATAGAGTCTGGCCACTAGGCCACCAAACCCGGGAGACGGTTACGTATAACCGTTTCCGCTCACCGGGCGCTGGGCACTGGCGTAACCGTTCCCGCGCACCGGGCGTAACTACTCCCGCGCGCTGGATGCGGGGCGCTGGGCGTAACCGCTCCCGCGCGCTGGGGCATGTGGCGTAACCGCTCCCGCGCGCTAGGGCGCGTGGTGCTAGCCTGCCGTGCCTGATAAGCGCAGGGCGCTGTCCTGCGCCCGCCCAAGAAACACGGGGTGTTGTTTGATGCGCGCGCCCTTGTAGAGGCTTCCACCTGTCCACCTGCCCGTAGGGTGCGGGTGTGCTAGCCTTGGCGCACAGCGGGGGCCGCCACCTGTCCCATGGGGCTGTAACCGACACCCGGCCAGGCGCCATGTGTCCTGGCCGGTTCCTAACTACCTGGACCAGCCCTGTCCTGGCCGAACCCACTTGGCCAGGACCTATACCAACCTAGACCTACCCCGGACTCGGGTCACCTTGACCCTACTAGGTTCAAACCACACCTAACCTAGGGTTAAACCGATTTTGCCTTGGTCAAGCCTAACGGACCCACTTGACCTAACCCATGTCTGGCTAGTTCCTCACTAATTAGGCTCGGTTCGACTCAACCCATTGTGACACACGTCTAACCTAGACATGACCTAGTCTCGAATTGGACCTAACTCAACTAGACCTAGGTTCACATGACTTGGCTCGGGTTTATAACACACCCGGCCATTACAAAGACGCATATGTACATGGACTAAAGGTATGATACACATGATGAAGCATGCCGAATGGCGGGGGCGCATGGGCACGTGCGCCACAAACTTACGTCCGTGACAGAATCCTATTGTGGGTTTATCATATAGTATCTGATGTCATTCTCTTTAATAGGTTGGGCGAAAACAGCATCACATTTTGAAAGACATGCTCCAACTTAGGAAATTTACACTTAACCACCTAAATTAGGACAAAGTTATGGATTAGTGTCTGGTGAAATTTTCATTTGGCCACTTGCTCTCTTCAGGGTTCATCGTCCGGATGCAATCACTCCTGAGTTTTTTTTTTGGGGGGCGGGGGGGATATATTAAGCTTGGGGATGGCAATTTGGACCCGGTCCGACCCTCTCCATATGAGGCAGGTTTCTAGGCCGCCTGAAAACCCGTCCTATAACAAAGCAGGGGGAGGAGTGAAGGAGATGCAGGACGGGGCAGGGGAGGGTTTGCAGTAGAGCCACCCAAAGTATAAGTATTAGTGTTTATTTATATAAAAATATTTTTATTATATGTATATATTTTTATATAAATATAATTATATATACATAATAAAATTTAGTTTAATAATATAAAATACCATAAAAATATTTTGTATTTTATTTAAAATATACAATATTAAATATTTTTCTAAAAAATATTATTATAGGTTGAAGTGGGGTGGAATCGGGTTGTAACAAAAGGGTGAGGAGCGGGTGCAGGTTTGACCTCCCAAGACCTGCGGGGTGTATAAAAAGGACTCTAGGACGGGGCGGGGTGTGTGCGGGTAGAATGAAAACCCAGCTCACCCCACCCTGTTGCCATCCCTAATTAAGCACAGGAGCTATATGTGCAATACCTTGAAACTAGAGGTGAATAGAACTGTTTAGAATTAGTTTTGATGAGTGGGTGGTTAAATGGCAACTGCCCCTCAAATGATCCTTGTTTTCATTTCATGCACAGATGCACCCAAATAACTTTTTTCTCCCCATGTTTCTCTCGCCATAAAAGATTTGAAGTTTGTGGTTCAAAATTTTTCACTATTAGTTGTGTCGACAGGTTTTTCAGGAATCTAATGCTCATGGGAGATCTAAAGGGTGCCTCCCGGTTAACCAACGTCATCAAGATTGGATTTGGTGCCGGTTTAATAAAACTGACTGATTGAAGAATAGGGTGATCAAACCTGGAATTTAACATTATGTGAATATCCAAAGATAATAAGTTCTGCTTATATTTTGGTGCCTCCTGGAATTTATCTTAATTCCTCCTCTTTACTTCTCGCTTCCCTTCAATACTAGACTACAGGACCACACTTGCAACTCACCCTGACAACAACCCGACTCAGACTCACCCACATCCCAAATACAACAATACCCACCCTGTCCCCTGATTTGTTTTCCTTTTTTAGTGCATGACACGTCTTGCTGTTTTTGGTTGCTGCCAGTGTAAATATTCACTTCTCATACAAGGAGAAAAACAAACTATAACGGATGGATACTGCGTATGACAGAATTCCACGAGCTGGATAAAAATTTACAACAGGCTGCGCTCATGCTGATCTCCTCGCTGCTCACACAAATGCACCTCTCTCTCTCTCTCTCTCTCAGCTGTTTATGGACCGGTGTGGCAGGTAAAACTCGTAACACGAATCAATGCGATTAGAACATCGCGCATTATATAGTTCCACGGACGCTGTGCTGCACATTACCTACACACACAGTCTCACAGACACACAGAGATGGAGGTGACAGAGAAGATGAAGACGAGTTTCTTTCAGATGCCCGTCAACTACCCAAGATACAGCAGGGCTGACTACGGGACCATGCCCGAATGGACGCTTGACAGCCTGCTAACGGCTTACGGTCTGCCCCTCATCGGAGACCTACAGAACATGAGACGCTTTGCAATGGGGGCCTTCCTGTGGCACAACTCACCCACGCAAGTCTGCGCCATGTCTCATCCACCATCTGCACTTTCTTCTGCTCAAAACACCGACTCCTCACCCTGAACTCCAAAATTAGGCGAGATCATTTTTCTTTTTCTTCTTGATCTTGCTCTGCTTAGCTTCTTTGGTTTTCTTAATATATACATGCACGCATAAATGTAGTCACACAGCGGTCTCAAGTAACAGCAACAGTTTGAAGTGCACAAGTTTCAATCTGTTGTATTTGAACCCAATGATGTATTTCATATGGTTGGTTTGATAAAGAGTAAGAGCCTGGGTGAAGCTATTGTATGAAGGCCCGTGACTAGGAATTCAGAAAAAAAGGAGCTACAGATCATCCAATACATTGAAAGACTAACAATGTGAAAATGTTGAAAGGAACTTTGGTTGGTGTCAGTGATGAAAATTCGTTGAAGATATATTTTTACAATATAATACGCTATATGTTCCTCAAGGTATTGTGATTAAAGGGCCTTTTTTTATCCTATTTCAAAATTTTCGTGTGGACGAATGTATGTTTTGGGGCTTAGTTAACTCACTAACATGTGCTTTGGAAGCGGATTTGATGTGTTTGCTACCATTTAAAAATAAATTGAATGCATTTAAATAGCTTTAGGCTCCTATCATTTTAATCCAAAGCAATAACAGGCCATATCACCTTTCTTTTATTTGCCTAACACGATAATTGTATGGATGTGCTTTTCCCTATAATTTTGTTAGGGTGTGGACATGACAAAAGATGGACTCTCTCTCTCTCACACACACATACACACACACACATATATAGGGAGAGAGAGAACTAGCAGTTTTGAACCCTCAGTTCCATGAGAGGTGAAACCGGAACCAAATTGGGTGGTCTTGATTTTCTATTCTAGCCAGTTTCTGGCCTGATTTGGGTTCGATTAGAACCATCGGACAGTTTGAAACCAACCATGTCTAAGCAAACCCATCAAGCACATGTTAAGGCAATAATGGAAAAGAGAGGTTAAGTAAAACTTTAACAGAGAAAGGGAAAACTAGCATGGAGGTTCCATTATTTTATTCAGTTGGTTTAAAGTTAGGCAGAAGCATCTAATGCTTACATTACAGTGAAGATCTTCGTGACGTGTCAACAACTTGCTATTTTCGTGAATATTTTTCACCGTTGAAAGCTCTCATACATCTCTCTCGATGAACTTGGGAGCAGTGTTGAGTGGTTCAGCAAGTTTTAAAGAAGTCAAATGAAGCTGCACTTCTTTTATGGTTTTCACTCCCATGATCATGAACCTGATCCCTATAATAAGCAAAGAATTAATGCGCACTTTGGTCTCAAGGCCCGTGACTAGGAATTCAGAAAAAAAGGAGCTACGGATCATCCAATACATTGAAAAACTAACAATGTGAAAATGTTGAAAGGAACTTTGGTTGGTGTCAGTGTTGAAAATTCGTTGAAGATACATGTTATATTTTACAATATAATACATTATATTTCCTAGTCACGCTGTGGATAGAAAGAAAGTTGCATTCGAGCACTTGTACTTGTAACTTGAAAGTCTGCGGTTCGATACCACAAGCTCAAACGAAAAGGAATCAAAACCCGAAACACCACTAATTAGTTAGCAGAAGAGTTGTAAGACTCACTTGAAACTCGGGCACGACCAAGCGCAGTTCATCCGTGATTCTCTATCACGATAGCCCAAGGATTTGTGCCTACAGGAGACCACTAATCCTTCCAGTCATAACTGGACCTCTCAAGACGCCCGGTCAGACAGGAACTCGGTGTGACTTGAACCGGGCATTGAAGGTTTGTGACGACCATGCATCTTAAAACTCGGTCTAGCCACATCGTCCAAACACAGAGGTGACGAACATAAATCTAAAAGGGAGAAAAGAGAAGCAAAAATGCTATGAAGATAACAAACAACAGCATTAATTTGGCAAAATTATTTCATTAAGCTGAAAAGCCACAATAACAGAGTTCAAATGTGAATGGACGTTCTCAGGTTTGCATTGCTTCAAGTTCAGACAGAAGGCAGTTTGGGTCCTGAAAAATATAGCCAGATATCTTCTCTCAAGCTTCCTCACTTCCTGTACAGAGATGTAAGCTGCAGCAAAAGTAAGAGACCATCACTAGGATTAAAAGCAATACGCGTTGAACAAGTGATGCAAAGGCTAGGGCCTCCGCCTGGTACGCCTTCCTGTCGAATCACCATCGCCTGAGTTCAGCAATGCCAGATTGCTGTTGCCGATTCGCTTCCTTCCTGTCGAGTTTGAATCATCACCACCCACCGCAACTGTTCGCAAGATGTCATGCATGAGCAATGGGCACGTCTCTTTCAGATGGCGGAAACCTTCGGATGCCAAAACAGCTGCCAACAGAAGTGACTCTCAGCAGAAATGGTTTGCAGACTTTTCAATACATCGTGCTGGACGACTATGGCTTTCCAATTCAACAAACACATTGCCGGACATGTTTCTGTGGGTTGGCTGCGGTGACTTCATAATATACAACTATGAAGCCGACAAGCATCACTGAGTTGAATTTTAAGTACAAGGGAGTAGAGATTTGCCCGCATTGACGAAACCACTAGTACTATTGCAACTATTATTTAAGAAATAACAACAACAACTAAGCCTTTTCCCATACTAGACGGTGTCAGCTACATGGATTCTTTGTTTCCACAAAGCTCTATCATGTGTCATATTAACAGTTAACTCACAATAAGCTAGATCATTCTTTATTGTTTCTTTCCAACACTTTTGTGGTCGTCCTCTACCTCTTTTAATACTTTGCAAATTTAGTTTTTCATGCCTTCTTATAGGTTCTTTTGATCTTCTTTCTATATGTTCAAACCATCTTAAACGATATTCTCTTATTTTATCCTCTATTAGTGTCACTCCTAATTTGTTTCTAATAATCTTCTTATCACAAAGATTAGTGTCACTATAATATTTACCTTTTAACTTTAATTATATCTTCTTATCACAAAGAATACCCGATGCTCCTTTCCATTTTAACCAACCAGCATTAATTCTATGCGTAACATCTACATAAATTCTTCCATCACTATGAAAAATTGACCATAGGTATTTAAAACTTTCCTTTTGAGGAATGCAACGTGTGCCAATTTTAATTTCTATGCACTCTGAAGCTATGTTATCAATAACGGTTAGCGGGTTGTTAGCGATCGACCTTAATATAGCGGTAGCGGGGATATAGCGGATTTTGTGGTACACTTTTATTTACGATTAAAAGGTTATATATATATATATATATAATTTCTAAGAAATATCAAGAAACACAACAACTTCTTAACTAATTTCAGCCAAATAGTAGGAGCAAATCATAGGCATTTCAAGGTAGCTTACATTTTACTCCGCTGTAAAGCCTATTTACTTTGGCTCTTATTGTTTAAGATCCACCAAACAAGAAACATAGAACATGCGGCGCACGTACCTGCTCTGGTGTGATTATTTGCTTCATGTTGAAGAGCAAATGCCGTTGATAATGATGAATGAAGAGAAACGCCAAAGACCCTGATGCAAATAAAGAAAATAACCTAAGAGAAAGTAGACTTACCTATTTACTTTGGCTCTTCGACTGGTGGGCCTTAAGTGGGGCACCGGTCCCAACTGGTCAGATTGCCCTCCTTCGCCGACTTTGCCAGCGGTCTTCCTCCTTTCTCTTCGCCTCCCACGCCACGGTCCCTAACGAGGGCATTCGGCAAATCCCACCATCAATTGTCGAGGCTCCAAATCCTAAACCCTTGCCATCCAACGACTTTGCGTAATCAAGGCCGCCATGTTCCCGTGCTCCTTCCCACTCAACACATCTGCAACCCGATTCACCTTTCCGAGTTGGCCATGCCGTAATCTATCAGAAGCTCCAACCGCCTGCGCAGACGGAGACCTTCAGGATTACTTCTCTCCTCTGTTCCCACTTCTTATGCTTCGCCTGATCAACCATAAAATCAATATGCAATCTCGTTGCCCTCTTATTTTTTTATTGGAGTACTAAAAAAAGTAACGAAGAGGAAAAAAACAAGAAAAGTCAAAGGAACATATAATGTGTAGCTTGCTTCCCAGATGAAAGATCTCTACCTCTTCGGTGTTGCTAGCGCCCTCGACAAGGGAGAATCTTGCTTGGCCATCCATTTTGGAAGTGACTCAGAGAGAGCTCGGGCTGAGCTGCAATGAAAGGAGATACTCGAGCCATCGAATGTATTTCATCGTGTTATGGGAAAGGGGTGAAGCATGAATCTCACTGTAAAAAGTGAAATTTAGGGTGGCCGTGTAGGTGGTGGCGGAGGGAGCAACGGTGAGAGGTGGGAGAGACAACAAAGGTGGGAGAGATAAGAGAGAAATGAGTACTTGTAGGCAGCGATGAACGATGGTTGGTGGTCGTACAGGTGGCGGCAGAGGGAGCAACGGTGAGAGGTGGGAGAGATAACACAGGTTGTGCATTAGAGACGAGGCTAGGGTTATTTTGTATTATTTGAATCAAGGCCGCCATGTTCCCGTGCTCCTTCCCACTCAACACATCTGCAACCCGATTCACCTTTCCGAGTTGGCCATGCCGTAATCTATCAGAAGCTCCAACCGCCTGCGCAGACGGAGACCTTCAGGATTACTTCTCTCCTCTGTTCCCACTTCTTATGCTTCGCCTGATCAACCATAAAATCAATATGCAATCTCGTTGCCCTCTTATTTTTTTATTGGAGTACTAAAAAAAGTAACGAAGAAGAAAAAAACAAGAAAAGTCAAAGGAACATATAATGTGTAGCTTGCTTCCCAGATGAAAGATCTCTACCTCTTCGGTGTTGCTAGCGCCCTCGACAAGGGAGAATCTTGCTTGGCCATCCATTTTGGAAGTGACTCAGAGAGAGCTCGGGCTGAGCTGCAATGAAAGGAGATACTCGAGCCATCGAATGTATTTCATCGTGTTATGGGAAAGGGGTGAAGCATGAATCTCACTGTAAAAAGTGAAATTTAGGGTGGCCGTGTAGGTGGTGGCGGAGGGAGCAACGGTGAGAGGTGGGAGAGACAACAAAGGTGGGAGAGATAAGAGAGAAATGAGTACTTGTAGGCAGCGATGAACGATGGTTGGTGGTCGTACAGGTGGCGGCAGAGGGAGCAACGGTGAGAGGTGGGAGAGATAACACAGGTTGTGCATTAGAGACGAGGCTAGGGTTATTTTGTATTATTTGAATCGGGTGACTCGATCCAATTGGATTAACCCGCCCAAAATGAAGTTATTAACTAATGAACGCTAACAGTGCTATAGCGGATTGCTATAGCGGTCCACTATAGCGCTATTCGCGGTGCTATAGTTGCCCTGATGGGTCGCCCGCTATATCGGTTTTAGCACCGCTAAAACGCTATAGCGCGCTATTGATAACATAGCTCTGAAGTAACCAAATGATCGAACTTACGTTCCATATATTATGTCTTTGTTCTACTAAGTCGGAGGCCTTTGCTTTCTAATGTATCTCTCCATAGTTCAAATTTTCTATTAACTTTTTCCTTAGACTCCTCCACTAACACAATGTCATCTGCAAATAACATACACCAAGGTACTTCATCTTGAATATATTTTGTTAACTCATCAATCACCATTATAAATAAGTATGAACTTAAAGTTCATCCTTGATATAACCCAATATTAACTTCAAAGAAGTCTGTCATTCCTTCGTGAGTCCTCACACATGTTTTTGCACCATCGTACATGTCTCTTATAAGGTTAATGTATGTCAATGGGATACCTCTTTTTTCTAAGGTTCTCCAAAGAACCTCCCTCGGTACCCTATCGTAAGCTTTTTCTAGATCAATAAATATCATGTGAAGATCTTTCTTTTTTTCTCTAAAATATTCCATAAGACGTCTCAAAAGGTGAATCGCTTTGACAATAGATCTGCCTGACATGAATCCAAATTGGTTCTTTATTGTACTTGATACTTGTCTTAACCTACGTTCGATAATTCTTTCCCACAATTTCATAGTATGACTCATTAACTTGATACCTCGATAATTCACACAATTCTGAACGTCTCCCTTGTTCTTATATATGGGTATAAGTGTACTTGCTCTCCATTCCTCGGGCATCTTTTGGTTTCTCTATATTTCATTAAATAGTCCTATGAGCCAAGTAATTCCTATTTCTCCTAGTATTTTCCAAACTTCTATAGGAATATTGTCTTGTCCTACCGATTTACCACCCTTCATATGTTTAAGAGCCTCTTTGACTTCATTCTTTTGAATATGTCGGTAGAAATTGTGAATTATATACTTTTATGAATTGACTAACTCTCCTAAGTTAATACTAACATCTTTATTTTCATTAAAAAGCTTACAAAAATAGTTTTTCCATCTATTTCTTATATCATCATTTGCTACTAGAATTTTTTTCATCCTTGTCTTTGATGCATCTAACATAAATAAGATCTTTAGTTTTCTTATCTCTAACCCTAACTATCCTAAAAATATCTCTTTCACCCTCTTTTGAGTTGAGTTTTTTTATATAAATCCTCCCGAATTTTAACTTTTGCTTCACTGACAGCCTTTTTCGTTTCCTTCTTTGCTTTATGATAAGCCTCTAAAGTTTCACTAGTTTTCTTAGCATAGTGTAATTTGTAACATGCCCTCTTTGCCTTGATTTTATTTTGCACTACTTCACTCCACCACCAAGCTTCTTTTTGTGCCGGTACACCTCCCTTAGATACACCTTAACTCATAATTTGTGTAATCCATGGTATAAAAATCCGACAAAATTGGTGGCTGTCAGAAGCCATAGTACAAACTATTATTTCAGAAATAACACAAGGAAAATTCTTATCTAAAATATAATGGTAGTTAAACAGAAATTAACAGATACACCTTTTACTCTCACATACCTCCCAAGTTTGCCTTGTCTGCAGCAAACTTCAAGCAGACAGACTTTAGTTCCACGCAGTGATGTTGTTCCGCAAGAGCCAGAGTGGTAGCCACTGTATCCACATTTATGTGTGCACATAATCTTGACTCGCAGAGCAATTTAAGCCTATCCAGCCCATATCTGTCAGCAGCTTCCAACAGATGCTGCACCATATGGGTACCAGAATCAGCAGATCCTGCAGACTCGCATGCATCTGGAAGTTCATCAGAGTATAAAAATTGTAGCATTGCCTGCAGCATCGCAACACCCAAAACAAAAGCTTTCAGGTGAAGAAGATAATATGACCACAAGATCTTAAGAATGTTACCACCAGTCAACAAACAAAAACATAGAGAGTGCAACCCATGATAGTCTGTCTATACACAACCATGTAAAAATAATGGCCTCTGTTTGACAAAATTGAAATGTGGAAGATATTTACCCAATTTCAGTAAAAGAGGAAGCTTTACTCTCAATAAGGTAATAGGTACAGAAATAAATCACGTTAGTACTCCAACAATCAATTAAAAAATCATAAGAATTAAAGTCAAGTTTATGAACTGTTACCTTAAAAACAGGTGGTTCCATGTCCTCCACTAGAACCTTATCCATTTTTGTGTCTCCGACAAGGCCATAAAATTGAGCTTTGAAAACTGGAGACCGAGCAGCAAGGATTAGCTTATGGGCCTTGAATACCTCATCACCAACCTCAAAAGTTATGTCATGACCAAGTCCTGAGTCCATAAGTCGCTTTAGAGAAAGACCAATGTTACTACGCGGTATTGGAATTTGATACAGTTTTTGGCCCTCAGTACGGGTTCTAACAACACCAACAGTACAATTCATGGTCAGGCTATCATCCTTGATGTAATCCGAAGTTTCTAAAAGCGTCCTTCTGAAAAACCGTTTGTAACCCCTGAGGTTTTCCACAATAGATGAAAAAGTTAATAGATGGTATTGTACTGTATTATCAATAACATTAAATTTTTAGAAACCCATGAATGTTATACTCCAGAAGAAAGGATTAGTCTGATTCAAATTAAGACAGAACTATAAGTTCCATGGATCATGCGCAAAAAAAAGTTCAGAAGTTGATGTTTTAAATATAAAATTATTTAAATAATAGTACAAGTTGCATACCATTGCTCAAGTCACAGGCAGGCAAACAATAATGTAATAAATAGAACTACATCTTGCATATGCACAGATAGAGAGACTCAGAGCAATAAAAAGAGAAACGAACAAGAATCAAACAAGAAAACTTTTGAAAACAATGAACAACGGCATTCTAGTACAAGTGATAGGAAGAGGTTGCTCTGACAAAAATGACCTAATAGTGCATCTACATGACCGAATTAGCAAAAAACAAACAACATAAACCCTATGTTCATCCTCCTGGTGGTTGAGACTTGACAATAAGACTGTCATCAGCAGCAGTTCTAGAATTTTTTTTCCAACGGACCCAGCTCATCTACATCCCACTCCTTTAGCGCAACTTCCTAGTTCAGATTCTGTATAAACTCACATTATACAATCACAATTCTACCACCTTCACATTTTTTAAAGTGTTATCCGTATCGCACCGTATCGATATGGTGTGATCCACGATATGATACACCATAGTATATCATATAAGATACATTATCATTTTATATCATGTGATACCACATGTATCGCACGATAGAAGACATATCATCCGTACCAATGTTATACAAATCATATTGTCGAGTATCGTACGAATATATGGTACGATATAGGTACATGTATCGAAATAAGCGAATTATCGTATCATATCGTACGATATGGGGATGTATCATATATTATCGTTGTTCCCAGATCATTCCCTTGCTCCCATATCCTCTTTTTATCCTTGTTCTTGTTGATTTTGTGGTTTATTCAAAAGATTCTTAAGTGTTTCACCAAATCCAATTCCTCATCTCTAGGTTTTTGTTAAATCCGTAGCATTCATCTTTCCTTTTGCATTGTACACAATTTTTCACTTGAAAAATTTGGGGTTTTTGCAAATTCCGTGATTCTTAACCTATGAAAAGTCTTTTTGTTCTTGTTTATTGTAACTCTTGTCTTAATGGCTTTCGATCAAGTCGATCCGGTATAAAAATATTGCACTCTGGTGTATGAAGGCAATAAACTTGTGAACAAGTGCATATTTTGCAATGCAATAAAGCATGATGGTATTTCTCGTATGAAACACCACCTTGCGGGAACCAAGCAGGATGCTAGTGCATGTCTTCGGGTTCCCAAAAAAGTGAAGTACGAGATTGAGTAGGTATTGGAGGCTTCGAAGGAGAAGAAGAGATTTAGGGTGAGAGGGCAGAAATAAGTGGTTATGATATGTCTCAACCATTTGAAGATGCTTCTCAAGGGATATATGGTGATGAATTTTATAGTACAATTGAGATGAAAGAAGAGATTACCGAAGAGGAAAAGAGAAGGTGAGAAAAGAAAAAAAGTGTAGGTTTTGGTGGTTGTAGCAGTGGAGTTGGTTCTTATTCCACCACAAGAGCTCCTACTCGTCCGATGCCTACGAGGGGTACTAGAAGAGGAGCCAGAGGTAGTGTGATGCCTTCATTTTTTCTCCCACGTACGACTCTTGGAACTTAATAAGCTATGACTTTAAAGGAGGTAATTGAAAAAGTAGATTTGAAGTGTGCTGAATTTTTTTTATGAAAATTATCTTCCTTTCAATGTTGCAAACTCAAAACCGAAGCAAAACTTGGAGTTGATGATAAAAATGAAGGTGTTGGATGGGTAGATCTAATTATGGAGGAGGAAGAGGGAGGAGATGATGATGGTGGTGATCCTAACTATGTTGATTATGATCCACGTTATGGATGATTGTAATTTGTTTTAATTTTTATCTGTAACTTTGTAATGTTCTGATCTTGATCTTGAATCTCTTGATGATTGTAAGTTGTAACTTTGTTGTTTATTAATTAAAGTTAAATCCAAAAGTACTATTGAGTATTCACGTTATGGTATGAATGCTTGTTCATTATGAGATGTTTTGTTATGGTATGGATGTTTCTTCATTGTGTTCTATATGTTTTGTTCATTAATTTCAATTTTTGCATTTGTTTGAATTTTTTATATTTTTTTAATAAAAATAAAAATTTTACCATACGATATGATACATGCGTATCGGTGCACAATGCAATACAGGTACCAATACGGTTTTTACAACATTGGTCCATACAATACGGGCGATAAGCCCTAAGCCTTTATAAAAGGCTTGATAAATGATCATTAGAGGATACATAACAAATCCAATTTGACATGATCAGTAGAAATATTTACTGCAACTTCTAAATGAATGATCAAGAACAGCAAAAGTAATTACAAGTTTTGACATGCCCATGAAACAGTATGGCAGGACATTATTGATGCCAATGTAACAAAATAGAAAATAGCTTGCCACATGATAGGGCTATGTAGAAACAAAGAAATGAAGAATCCATGTAGTCGACCCCATGTAGTATGTAAAAAGGCTTAGTTGTTGTTGTCGTAATAAAATAGAAGAATGTATTTTTCACAAATTAAGATGTTCTATGGCTCAGCCTCCTGGGTTGGTGACTTACCATATATACAGGTGATGCTTATTTCTTAAAACGATTGTTGATTAAAATTGTGTAAATAACAATTATGTAGCCTGTTAAAACTGTTTAGAAATGCTCAGCTCATAACCAGGGAACAGTGAGAATGCCATTGCAAATAATAAGATTAAATTTTTTAGCTAAGGAAAACATAAAGGCCTTTCAAAGCACTCCAATGTTATTTCAAAGACAATTTTGTACAAACAAAGAAGAACTGAGCTGCTCTTTTTGAAGTGTCTCATAAACAATGGGGTTGAAAAGCTTGGTGCTAGGCCAACATAAAGGTAACCAACATGATCAGCCATGATTTCAACCATCACCAGGAGACGACAAAAATATTCCAATCTTATTGCTGGAATAAGTGCCTAATCTAGTGGAGTGTCTGGCTCAGCTTAAGTGACCAGCCATGACAAGTAGTTAATAATGTTAAGAATTATTGTGATTTTTCCTAAAAAATGACACGGTGTGATACTATACAATACAATACATATCGTGGACCAAAACAAGACATGATACGAACAACACTGCAATTTTCAGGGGGTTCATCTTCCAAATCAGACAACTACAACTGCTCACCCATTCCTGCAGACATTGTAATCCAACCAGGAGATTTGAATCCATATCACAGAGAGTCCTTTTGTAACATGTAGAAATGGGTCCTAATTTTCCAAGTTCCTTTTTCATATAAGCTACTCAGGGAAGGCTATATGTGATTCCATGTATATGTCCATGTCTGCATGTACTTACGTATGCATAGGTGGTGCTATTCATCTTAGTCACAACCACCATGAAGAGTTTTACTATGGTAATGAAATCAGTACTGTGTCTAATAAATTCCCATGCAAGTTGATAGTCGATGTCTCAACTTGTGAAACTTAAATTCCTTATACACAAACAGAACCGCACGTGCAACTAGTGCTAACTTCATGTGCAACAGACAGCACGTTTATGAAGCAATAAATATGAGAACAAAGAAGATAGGATGTCAAAAGCATTGCTGCCCAACTCTACCAGTCTGAAAACAATACGAAGGTCAAAGCAATGCCATTACGTAACAATTGAAATGATATTTGATCCAGAACAACGTAAACCATGTGCAGGGAATGCTACGTGAGCAATGGACGCTTGAAGCACAGGGTACACAACAAAAGAAAAACATTAGAAAATAAGAAAAAATCAATCAGAACAGCAGGCTATCAAGACATTTGGTCTTATCCCTAACTTACTGAGTAAAGTAACACAACGAAGAAGTTGCACAAATTCCCATAGACATAAACTTTATTCATCAAAGATCTACCTAGAAAGAAGCCATTTTATTTCCATTGCTAACTCACCAGTTGGTAACAAACAAGTAAGGAACTGCCCTCATCTAGGCTTCTAATCAAACAAATACAAGAACAACTTCACATAAACATATGAAAAGAATGAAGAAGTTTGTACCACATGCTGCCTCTGTACTTCAGCGTGTAGGGACCACTTTCAAGGGCCCTGTCAAAGTGACTGTGAACCTTGTGTTTCTCCTTCCCACTCTGATCTACCAATGTCAATTCAAAGAGCGCCCTCACATCCGTACCTTCGCTTGCCAACGCAATGAACACAGACACATACTGTGAATTGTCTTCGACATTCTTGCCATCAGGGTAGAAGTATACAGCCCAATCATACCCACCAACAGTAAACGTATCACTAGTTAGGTACTTCCCAACGCCCATCCCCTTTGCCAACGAATACCCTTTTATAGTGAACGCGTGGGAGCAATTTACGGTCTCGATTACGGATTTAGAGAAAGAATCTTTTGCCGAATCCGGCATAGTAGCTCTTTCCGCAACCGAATCCTCTTCCATCAGCACCAAGTTGTCAATGAGCGACCTCTTCCATCACGGAAATTTTCTTCCTAATATTTTTCAACTAAACACAGGGATCCAAAACACTCAGAATGTCTTACATAAAGGTTTTCTTATAATGCACCAGAATCTTGGCATTCCAATGGAAAAATGAGGGCTTGCAAGCAGAACGCATGAAGATTTCCAGATAGATTCTGCTCTAATTATGTCGAATCCTAATTTGTCACGGTTCGGTTTCGATATATTTCTTTCTTCTCGCTCTTTCGCATTCAAAACCCAACAACTTAAGAATAGGGTTTACAAACAGAAGGAATTACCATCTACAACAAGATTCTTACGAAATTAACTAACAAGATAGTTTCCTCGTGAAAATCCTCCTGCGGCTGCAACTTTCCACCTAAAACAAGCGAACCCAAACTCGCAACATCAAAGATTTAGAGTTTCCCGCAAAGAAATGGACATGCAGAACTATAATATCCTTTGATCCTGAGAAAAACCCTATTTCATCCCTTCTGAAACCTTTCCGTAAGCTAGCTTCCCCTCCACCCA
Source organism: Brasenia schreberi (assembly GCA_036023115.1). NCBI lineage: Eukaryota > Viridiplantae > Streptophyta > Magnoliopsida > Nymphaeales > Cabombaceae > Brasenia > Brasenia schreberi. The sequence continues at coordinate 18,427,976 of JAYKKT010000060.1, read as the reverse complement.
AATTTTGGATTCCCGAAACCCCAGACAACGAATCACCGAGCGACGTAGAAAGAGACGATCAAGAATTCAAGTCACAAAATTCTGAAAACCCGTCAAGATCTCAAGATAACCCCGAATTTCCAGATCCCTAACTCCTCAAGAACCAACAAACTTTCCGGAACCCTAATCAGGAGAAGAGGCAAGGCGATCGCTCACATGACGAAGACGCGTACCATCTGACCCATGGCGGACGGACAGATAATACCCTTAGATGGAGAGCCCAATTATCGGCGCAAGGATACCGGCCGGAAGATTTCCCGGCAAGCGTTTCTCGAGGAACGTTACGAACGGGGACAGATGCCTCAGAGGTTTTTGCTTTCGCTGTGAACGAGAACGCCTACAAGTTGCCAGACTGCTCGCAACGGGCTCTTATATTCCCGCGTTCATTGCCGCGACGGTTCTTCATTGGCTCTCTAAGCATGGCTACCCATTTTAAACCCGATCCGGTAACCCGACTATAAAAGGAATTGGGTCTATGTTGGGATTCAGCATTCCGGATCGGTTCGGGACCTTTCATCCCAAAACGTCAAAGAGTCGAGTTGGGCAACCTGGTGGACCCAAACCCGACTAAAATATACATTAATACATACGCTCTATGGGGTGCAGTTGGGTTAACCCACATTTGAACAAAATTCAATCAGGTAAGGTTCGAGTTAACCTACTTTTGATCTGGACCAGAACTGATCCTATCTAAACCTAATCCCTTGATCCAATTTTCCACTCTGTCTGTATCAACGTTAATCCTTGGTTCATGAGGATGTTCTCGACAAGCTGGCTTGTCGAGCCTGGGCTCATTCTGTCTGGTCAACTGAAAAGACGACAACTTGGGTTGTATCTTAACCTCATAACGCGAAGGTTATGAACTAGGTTCGAGCTTGTTAATCATACCTAAGCTTGAAACCAAACTCTAGTTCGTAATTTTGAGTTGGTTTCTAACTTGACTCACGTTGAGTATGATCACAAACAAGATTACATAGACCGAATCTTAAACTTGTACGAAAATTATACAAGGAGTAGAAATCCTTGATAATGCCTTCTACGAGTCTTGCTTTGAGGTTTCAAGTACGACCCGAACAACTAATGGATTTGGTTCTGTTACCCACTCTAACTTTTCCAGTTCAGGTCCCATTCAAGCGGAAACCAAAGCAATTCACACCCCCACGCCACGCGCAGCAGAACGTCAGAATATAGCACGCTTGACTCCTCACTGGGTCGCCAGCCTTCCGTCTCTTTTGCAGATTCTTCCTTTCCTATCCGAAGTTTTGCTTAGCAGATCTTCAAATCGATCGTCGTGAGGTTGGTTTATTCAGCTCCTTTCCTCCCTACGATGCGTTTTTTCTGCTTCGTTTGACATTGATGGCTTTCTTTTTCAGTGGTTTTAAAAAAAAAATTATTCAAATTTATGTTTCTGTTCCCGATTATTGGCGATTGAGGTGACTTATTGGAGTGAAAGGGATCTCCTCATCATCATCCTCCGCGTTATTTTCTCTTTGAAGAACTTTTATTTATAATTTGGAGATCAGATGTTTTAAGTGAAAACTTAGTTGACTTGAAATTGCCGTTGTACTATATATTTATGTTATGCTTCTTGCTTGTATTAGTAGTTGGAGGTGGATGTCACCTGAAATGGTCATTGACGGGTCTCAGTAGATGGTTTGTGAAACTAGAACTTGTTATCGGATATGGCCACATGCACTCTGATGGCGCCAGTCGATTCAGATTCTTTTCTATGCAATTTTTTCTGAAATACTTTACAAATGAAAGCCTTAATTTGTATCTCACCAACTATTTCATGATCTGCACCATATCCTCTAAATGAAATCCCTTTGCTCGAATGAGGTAGGGAACATCCACTCTGTGCATACTCTGCTTTCTTTTCCCCTTTCTCAAAGGAGAAGTCCTTGTGCTGTAAACAGTGAACGTGAAGAAGCATCAAGGACAAGGGATTCTATATATCAAGAAGAGGAAATGCCAAGATCAATATAGAAAATTCCATTTCATACATGTCATTGAAGGTTTGGTAGTGAAGAACTTGAACTCATGAAAATAAGGCCTCTGATAGACTGATACCTGCCATTACTAAGAGATTGATTCAAGCGCTGCAAAGTGTAGTGTTGAAAATCGTGGAAGCACAATAAAAGATCGAATATCACAAACGAGGGAAACAAATGTAGAGAAAATGTTGAGATCGAAGGAGGGAGCAGACCCTCAAATGGAGGCCGCCCCCTTCTCTCTTTCTTAATCTTAGTCTCTTAACCCTAATATAAGAAGTTCAACCCTTATATAATTGGTTGTTAAACATAAAATTACCAAAATGTCCTTAGTACTATGGGCAATTATAATTGTACCTAAAATATCAAAATTACTAAAACTGACACTAAAAAACATATTCTTCAACACCCCCTCAAGTTAGGAGTGAGATACTTCGAACTCCAAACTTGCAAAAAAAAACTTATTCTTTCTTCATTTTTTTTCTTCTGATTTTTCAACCCTCTTAGGTGTCCACCTTTCACTAACCTTCTTGGCTACAACACTCTTCATCAAACTTCATGGTTGTTATTGAATGGTTGCACCAATCTTTAGTAGCTTTTTTGCTGTAACAACTTTAACTCAGCTTTTATGACTGTCATTTTGAACAACTTTTTTGTTGTAATATTTTCAGCACCTTCTTTAGCACCAACATCTTCAACTCAGCCTTCGTGGTAGGTCATTTTCAGCAGCTTCTTGGCTGCAACACTTTCAAGAACTTCTTTGGTTGCAACATCTTCAACTCAGCCCTCATGGCTGGTCATTTTCATCAGCTTCTTGGCTGTAAATTCTAGCAACCTCATGGCAGCAAAACACATTTCAGCAATCCTCATGAATGCAATCTTCACCTCATAAAAAAAATCAACAAGTGTCTTTATAACACTTCCTCCATGTCAAACGAATTGGACTGCACCCTTGCAACCCGATTTGCATATCAATCATCGGCTACTTCACAACCACCTTTGCACCATGCAGAACTGCATCTGCATTCCAATGAACTACAATTTTCTTTGGCATGTTGTGAAAAGCTATGAGTGCTTCTGTTAGGAAATTGCACTTGCCATATAACACAATTATAGCACTGCCCACGTGATCATCAAGCTCAAAATTCATCTTGATTGCTTTCACATGGATAAACATACCGCAATCAATGTTCCTCAAACGTGCACAAGCACTAAGAAGAATAGATAATGTCATCTGGTTAGGCCTTAAACCTTGCGCCAACATTTTTCAAGAACAAATCCAATGGTTTATCAAATCTCCCAAAGTCTCTAGATGAGACTATCATTGTATTCCATGAGATTGTGTCTCTAGGAGCAACTTCATCAAACAATTTCTCACTACTTTCAATAATCATATGTTTGGCATACATATCAACCATAGCATTCCCAACCACAACACTAGAGATCACACCAACTTTAAGAATCAATCCATGAATTTGCTCACCAAATTCGATCCTCTGCATTAGGCGACATGCACCAAACATGGTCACAAATGAAGATTTTGGCAGACCAATACCTTCACACCTTAGCAATTCACGGAACAGGATTGCTGCATTTGCAAACAATGCCTGTTCCACAAGCCAAAATCATAACGTTCCATGTTACCATGTTTCGTTGGGGCAATTCATCAAATAATTTGAGGGCATCATCCAAGCAAGCATATTTCATAAGCACATCCATTAATGCAGTGCTTGCGTAGACTTCATCAGAGAGGGCGATCTTCACCATCAATCCATATAGATGATTCCAATCTTGTTTGCAACATCAAGGGCATCATAATCTGGTGTAAGCCTCACATATGCTTTCTTTGTCCCATCAGGCCTGATCAATGTATTAACCTTCTTTGCCTGAATATCATACATTTTCTTCACCGTCGCCTTAATCTTCTTCTTGTTAGCCTTGAGGTCCACAATAAAGATGAGGGTATTATTGTCCTCAATCTTCTTCATAGCTGATTCAGTTGTCAGTGGATATTTAAGTATCTGGTAGTGGTCGAGCTTGTTCCTCAGTGGTGCACTAATACGAGGATACTTGGGACTTCTCTCCTTCTTTGCCTTTTTCTTCAGTGTGAATGCTCTAGACTTTACCGCCTTGGCTGCCTTCAAGGCCCGAGACTTGGCATAACTTTCTTGGCAGGGGCTTTTGTAGGAGGAGCCATATCGACAAATCAACCTTCTCTGTTGTGAATGTTTGAACGGACGATCACTTCGCCAAAAAACCTTGATCACCGCTGAAATCATCTAGCAGAATCCTGTAGCTGTCCAAAACCGCAACTTTCCCATCTCTACCACCTTCTCTTTGTTTGCCCAACAAACCCAACCTACCACAACACATTAATCATTGTCGCTTTCACCAGACATTTCCACTCGCCATGCAAAGTGACAGACTTCACACCAGCTAGGATAAGGTTCTCTGCGACTTTGACACCAAGGCCCTGCATCCCAGAAATGAGGACGTTCAATCCCCAAGGCGACGCATCGTCTCCCTCCTGTAGACTGCGAGTTGCTTACTATGCAGATCCTCATCGATATCTTGCAGGTTCCCGTCATCGAGGGCCATACCGTTGTTCTTGTTGTTCTAGTGGCAATTAAGAGGTCAACAAGCTTTCCGTTTCGATGTCAACTTGAACAACTCTCCTTCTAGGAAGCATATAGTGCAATAAACAGAGACTGCTTTGGGTGGATGGTGCAGGAAGGAATCAAATTCTGTGTAAACAGGAAGCGGCCGCAATCTCGTTTAGTGGTTGGAGGAAGTGGTGCCAGCGATTGCGCTAGAGTTTCTCTCGAGCATCTTCTTTTTCACCAAAACTGGCTTGTTGTTGGTGCTCCGATCGATAAAAGGTTCTGATACCATGATGAAAATCGTGAAAGCGCAACAAAAGATCGAATATTATAAACGAGAAGAACAAGTGAAGAGAAAATATTAGGATCGAAGGAGGGAGCGGGCCCTCCAATGGAGGTCTCCCCCCCCCTCTCTCTCTTTCTTAATCTTAGTCTCTTAATCCTAATACAAGAAGTTCAACCATTATATAATAAGTTGTTAAACATAAAATGGCCAAAATACCCTTAGTACTACGAGCAATTACAATTGTATCTAAAATATCAAAATGACTAAAACTGACACTAAAAAGCATATTCTTCAACATGTAGAATGGTCAGTTACTGATGGAGATATGCTCCTCATAATATGTTGAACCTATTCAACGTGGTGGCGTTGCAGAGGAGAGGCAACAAACAAGGTTAAAAGGGTCAAACCCTAGTTAGTTTGACCCTTTTGTTTCACATGTGAAATGGTATAAGAAAACACCAAACCTTTGTTTGAATTATAGTTGGAAGAGTTACTTTTGACTCCGTATTAGTTGATACTGCCAACTCAGCAATGATGATACCACAATTTGAAAATTAAATGAGTTAAAACCCTTCTTGGCTCAACAATTTCCGAATCTGAGAAACTAGGTTGAGTCATGATACTGCCAACTTATAAATGCTTAAATACAGTTTGAATTATTGTCTGGTAAATTTTGCTAAGAACGCATCTGCAGAAATGATAGTAAAAATGCAAGACCATATGCTGCTACTTTTCCTGTTTGTGTCATGCCCTATTTTCCATGTCATGATTAAGGGGTTAATAATAGCTGACTCTGCGGTTATTGTGCACTAGTAGTATGTAGCTATCTCTTAAATCTTGTTTTCAGAATGACCTGTAGGTGTCGGATAACCTTGGCATGACTCCATATTTTTGAAATTTTAGTTTTGGGGAGATTTGACGAAATGCTGGTGTGTGGACTGTGGATTGTAAAGTATGTTTTTAATATATGAAAATTATGGAAGCACAAAGTTTTGTTTATAATGAAAAGCATACTGAAATTCTGGATATTGTTGAAGTCACATCTTTATATTTCCATAGTCAATTAACAGGAATTCTTGCATCACCGTTGGTATGCATGGTAATATTATCATTTTAGCTCTAATGGATAAGGAGTAGATCTTGACTGATTCCTTACGTAGGTTGGCCTTTTGGCTTTCGACTTAGACATCTTGGACTGATCATATGGAGCTACAAAATAATAGACAAAGTTGGGATTCACTGTTTTCTTTTTCTATAGTTCCATGATCACTTTGTGTCATAATCCATCCATGTTCTGTGTTGATTAGGACATGTTAATGGTATCAGCGAGAATTTAATATTTATTTCGATTTAATCACTTTTTATTTCTTTTTGAGAATAGTAGCATGCAGTTTCTAGTTGTGGAGGTATTGTGCTTATGCTTGTTGGAGTTCTAGGAAGAATATGTTCCCCTTCAGAGACAAAAAAATTTGTTTTTGTTGCACGATCATGTTTTCCCTTAATATCTTCCAGCTGTACTTATAACATATAATTGACTTGAATGGTAGCGTTCACTTTGAAAAGTTTTGGTAGCTAGTGCGACTTGGAACACTGGAATTCACTGTTTTGAAGAAGCAACAATATTTCCAGAGTGTTCACAAGTACACACACTTGAAAGCGCCATCTGCTAAGATAACCTCTGTTGCAATCCCGCTTGCCTTTGCGGTTACCTGTGGAACTTTGATAGTAAGTTTGTCTCTGTAATTGATGCTAACGTTTCCATTATTTGCACTTGCTAGATTTTATCGCCTGCCTTTGTGGCTGGTGACTACTGAGGCGCAGGTCTTCCTCTTGCTTTGCGTGGTAGTATGCCACGTTATCAATTACATGGTTATGAACTTCATAAGTGATGAGACTGAACCAGTAACATATATGAAATGGTTCGCTCCACTTTGGTCTCTTGTTCAGACCAGTTGTGTATAGCATCACTCTATTTCACGTTCGAGGATTTTTTTTCTGTGCTTCATTTAATTTTTTTGAATTGAAATATCCTCCAACGGCTGAAAATTGTTCATGCTTATTCTTTTCTACGTGTCCTTTGTGTTATAGGTTCATGGGATATATAACATGGCTCTTGGGATTGGAAAGAAGGAATGAGGCATGGACTGAAAGGAGTTACGACTGCTTCTAGTTGCTAGTATCCCTTGGATGTCTCAACTAGTTTCTTCTGAACTCTTTTAAATAATGCTGACATCTATATACTTTTATGCTGTAGGATCTGTGGAATAATGCATGCTTCTTTTGTTCATAACTTGGAAACATGAGACCAGTAAAACAAGTGCACCTCCAAACTGTTTGTCTGCATGAAATCTCGTCTGCTTTCATGTATGTACTACTTGTGTGATTGCATGGGTTCCCATCTTCACTAGTTTAAGTATCAGGTGGGTAAAGAGGTTGGCGCCGGTTGATGGCCTTATCAAGCACATAGGAAGCCTTTCTAAGCTTTTTTGAAGTGTTCACCAAGTTCAGTCACACAGTGTTTTGACTATGACAAGGAAACAAATGAAAAAGGATACTGCCTGAAGCCTTTCTTCTCCTATCATGGGATTATTAGAACTCCCTCCCTTGAATTCTCTCTTAAAATCAAACTGGGAGCCCTACACGATTTCTCAGTTCTTGTGTTCACTGTATCAATAGAAATAAGTTGTATTACATCCCACTTCCTGCTTACATGTTCTTGGTTCAGTACTCGAGAGGTGCACAGTCGATTTTCTTTCAGCATAAGTTGATTGCTATGTCTATTCTAAGCAGCACCCTCATCTCAAAAGTGGGATATGCAGCGATGAAGCATGAAGGTTTTACCAGTTCATATCTTCTCATACGCAGGCATAGAGGATTCGGGTCCCAAATTCCTTTCCCCGCAGCTGGATTTTGGACCCTTTCAAGTGGGAATTCTTATTCTCCAACAGCTTCCAAAACAGATCAAGTGGGCATTGATGCCAGGACTTCCAAGGAACTTGATACTGTCACGATACGTGAAAAGACAAGTATTAATATGTATAATATGGGAGTGAATTCCTGTGAATAACTAGCATCACAAATTCTCAGTAGTAATTGAATTCTTGAGAAGTGAGAAACCCTCACAAAGCTCCTAGCGGAAACTTTTCGTTTCGAAATGCTTCCTTCTCGGTGTTGACAGTAGCGTGTTGCAGTCGCAAATCTTTCGATTTGAATATGCTGCTAATTACGTGTTACCTCTGTGTGTGAAGAAGCTGGTAATTACGCTACCCCTGCTACTTTATGTTTCTACCTATGATTATTAAGCCCAATGAACAGAAAAATCTTTGCTCATTGCTTGGCTCATCTCTGTACAATCGAGCAGTGTATACGAACGGAGTTAACTGCTAATCAAACAGCTGTTTGCAATCATCCCTTCGCGAGCTCAGCCTGATCAAGCTGTGAGAGAGAGAGAGATGGACGACAAGCAAACAAGTGGTAGTTTGTTTATCCAGTCTATTTGTGGAAAAATTAAACAGTGAAAGGTTACTCTCGTGCTATTCACGGCTGGCAGGCAGTGGACTCCAACAGACGCAGGTGCGAGTTCAGTTCCCAGGGAGTGCACACCAGAATTTGGCCTCCTCGTTATAAAAAAATGCGATTCATTTAATATTACATAGTAAATTCCCTTATAGAATGTTGGGTCACATCCAGAGAGAGTTCTTGAAGATCAGTCTGAGATCCAATGTACAAATTAGTCGCTAACGGGCTTTAGCCCCCTCCCCTCTGAATTTATCAAAAGAAAAAAGAGTCAATTTCGTAGGTAAAAAATATTTAAAAAATTCACTTAACGTTGTAAAAGAATGTTATTTGACGAGCTTTCACCAGCTTTTAGCTCATAGCATTTTCTGAACTCAACATGAACGAGATTGGGATGAGTCAAACTGACCCGAACGGCTTGGTTCATTCACCAGCCCTAGTAGCAGCTCCATAGTGAGAGGGCTCACTGAACCAACGAGTTCATTAACTCCAACAAAAACCAAAAGGACGCTTTTCCCGGGACTGAGTTCAATAAATTTTTAATGTTTCTTTGATTTAAATTTGAAATATTTTAATGAGTTTTTCTAACAGTTCTTGTTGGAACTAACGTTTGTTGGTTGGATATTTAAAAGGCATTCCGCGTGTCATCGTCCACGACACGTGTCTGCGTGTGTATTGCATAGAACACGAGTCCTTGTAGCATGAATTTTATAGACTCGGCCCGCGTAATCTCAAAAGCCGGAAGAAAAAAGCTGACAACGCAAACGCATTTGCAAAAAGTCGATGGCATGCAAGAACAGCCAACGGACCCCGTCCCTCTGCCTCACTAATTGCCACTACCTTTGAGGACTGCTCCCCGAGTCGAATCCGTTGGCATGACTCGTCTCACTCAAGTCCGATAGGTGGGAAAGGAATCTAATACAAACTTGAAAATTTTAAGACCAAGTAGTTGAAATTATAGAAAAAAATTATAATCTCTCTTTATCTCTCCTACACACACATAGACTGAGAGAAACGTAGGTTTGATTGTCGTCATCTGAATGGAACGGGATCCGCTTGAAGGGGAATGCAACCAAACTTCCGTTTCATACCCCCAATCTACTAAGCGAAACAGAATCATATTGATTCGGCCATGAATTAACTTAATAAAAATCATATCCAATATATATATATATATATATACATATGTAATAATCGCAAATGTCTCCACAGGTCGACATGATTGATGGCGCATCACAGAGCAATAAAAAAAAGTGTGTAAATTCACTCCTTGTAGTACGCTTTTCCGTATTTTTACAATTCTAGTCTTATACCAATCCCGCGATGGTGCAACGGGGATCTGTCACGACTGTTTTAAGTTCAGGCATGTCAATAAAGAAACAACACAACCAGAAGAGTCTGTATGTTCACGTAAAAAGAATATCCATGAAACCCGAGATAAACGCAAACCAGAAAGTCAGTGTTCACGTCAACTCGAACTCAGATCGTCCCACGTCGACACATGTTGAAAGCACGGACACTCACATTCATTCTCATTTGAGTTGCCGGGTCATGTTAGAATCAAACCAGTGCGGCAATCAATAATTCAAACACGCTTTTGTTGTTGTTCGATGATGATTTCGGTGGAAACTCCCTTTCAACTTTTGCTTCTACAGTTTGTTTCTACCGCTAACGACGAGCGAAAGGGAACTAAAGTTAACCCTTCTGGGCTCCCCCCTGCGTACAAACAAATCAAGTCGACTAAGACGACGACGACGTATTCCTCCTGAGATCCACCACCACCACGCTAACGTTGTCCGCGCTCAACCTCACGAGAGCCATCCTGGTTAGGAGCGTGGCGGCCACTGTGCACGCCGGGTCGGGCCCGGAGCCGCCCGGCTCGCCGTCACCGCCTGCCGGTGTCGTTCCCCGGAGGCACCTCGACGCGACGGAGCAGACCTCTTCGCTGGTCATGACATCCCACAGCCCGTCGCTCGCGAGGATCAAGCACTCGTCGGCCTCCGTCCGTGTCGTCACCGTCACCTCCGGCACCGACGTCACGTACGGCTTCAGATAATTATTCCCTTCCAAAGGAAGAGAAAAAAGGAAAATCAGGATCTTGCATGACAGAAAACAAACAGGAAGCCCGGGAAATACTAAAATTAGGGAGGGAAGAGGAAATATACCAATTGCGCGAGACATCGCGAGAACACCAAGGACACGTGGACAGTCCCAGAAGATGACACGCCCTCCCGCCTCTTGGATCCGGAGAAGCTCGTCCGGCCGGTCAGGCTGCAACCACCACAGTCAGATCGAAATTTACCGGGAAGAGGGTAAAAAGAAAGGAGAAACTTTGAATTTCAGGCACCTTGTGGTCGGAGGAAAGGGCGATCGGAGCACCGTTACGGCAGAGAACGGCCCTGGAGTCGCCGCAGTTAGCCACGGCGATCTGATGGCTGGTGACGACGGAGACGACTGCTGTCGATCCTACGGCCTCCTGCTGCGGTGTTCCGACCTCGCAGCGGCAGCTGATGCCGCTGGGGATCTGTCTTGTGACCTCCTTGTCCATTCGCAAGAAGCTCCGCTCGAGTGCCTGCTTCCATTCGGGGAATTCTTGGTCGGAATTCTTCGACAACGAATCCAGCTCTTCGGCTACCAAATGGTACATCCGAGCCTTGCAAGACAACGCCACCTGCCGGAAAATTAAACCACAGATTAGCCTAGAAGTAAAAGATCAACGACCTACTTGAGAAATTTGCACTCTTAAAAGAAATCTCATAATTCTCCTCTATGCTATTAACTGAACTTACGTGAGAGCAGCCATGGCCGTCGAAGACGCCGAAAAAATGGAACTTCTCTGACGAATTGCAGGTTTTCCGTGGAAGGAACGCTGGGACCGTAGATAAGGCGTCTTCCATTTCTCTCCTCCGACCACAGAGGGACGATGAGCCAAATCTAGGGCATGGATTGCCGATTTCCGGCAGGCATGCACCATCCCTTCCGGCGTCCTTGCCATCCCCTTCGGGAACCGCCTCGGGCGATACCTCAACGGCGTCTTCGCGTTCCTCTGACAGTAGCCCGGAATCTAGTCTCTGCCGCTTCGTCAAAAGGCTCGGCGGTGACTCGGAGACGTTGCAGTTGAATTTCCACCGTCTGATCTCCATCCGCCTCTTCCTCGCAGCTCTCGATCTCGGCACGCATTCCGTCGTCGCCTCCCCGTCGCTTACCACCCCGTAGCATACCTCCGCCATTGAAACCCTTCCCCTAAAAGTACAGATGAAGGCAAAGGTGGAGAGTTCGTTGAAAAAATCCTAAATCAAACTCTGCGGTTACTTTGTCATCTCAAAAAGCCGATTTCCTCGTATTTGATCCTCTACGAACAAAAACTTGCAGAAATTTCCCCAAAGAAAGGCCCTAGCTTCAAAAGACACCAGATTTACCGGCGTCAAACGCAAGATTCTCACTCCGACTGAGATTTCGGAGTCCTAGACGAGGCAAGAAGTATAGAAAGGTACAACTCTACCATGCAGAAAAAGAAATCAAAAGAATTCCATCGGACGGGTTCAAAATCCAGAACGAAGGATGCAGTTCCTTCCCGCTTCTCAAAATTTCCTCAATCCTCTCGTCGCTTTCCGTACAAGCTCGGCTCAAGAAAGTCAAAATCCCCACGAAGGATTCCTCCTACATCTCAGAAAAAATACCGGGAAATTACTCTCTACCGAGCCTAGGATCAAGAAAACCAAAGGTTTTCCGAGCAAAACCTCCGCCCTACAAAATCCAACAATTCAAACCCCGAACCTCCCTTGGGAAACAGAATTCTGAATTCTTTCCTTCCTCCTCCTCCTCTGCACTTTCTTATTTCCCCTCCCTACACTCCTCAGCGGATCGCCATGAAACGCTCCTTACACAGAGAGGGAGAGGGAGTCCCCACCGAAGGGAAAGAGAGAACGTCCTTCTCATCTTTGGGTAGCCAGCCCGTCATCTGCGGGCAGCCCTGGAAAGTAACGTGGCGCTGCCCGCCCTCTCCTTCTTAACAATCTCAACTGTCCATTTAACGCGATCTGGGCCGTCCACTTTGCACCAGGCAGCACTCACCACGCTCCCACCCAAACCCCTTGTTGCTTCCACGCATGTGCGCCTCGTGGGCCCCGCCGGGAACCATCCTTTTCCTTCTGTAGTTGTTTATCATTTTTCGGGGCACGTGTCGGGACTGCAATACCCTTGCTACCAGCCGATACTGGGACCCAATAGAAGGGGTTCTCGCTTTTTTCACGTGGGGCCCGCAGCGGAAGAATATCTAAGACACGTGTAACATTGGCCTGGGGGGATGCCGTGAATGACTGGATTGCCATCGCTTGTTTGGGTACTTTTGGGCGGTTGATTAAGGCGTTTCTTGTCATTTCGGTGGTTGCCGAACTGAAAATAATTGTGTGGGATTTAATATGGGCTCCCAGTCCGCTACTTTTTTCTTGGTTTGACCGTTGACTGGACACGTTGTAGGACGAAACTGGCCCTCGAGTAAAAATGGTTGAAGTGCCCTTAGCCGACTAGTTAGACATCAGCGGTTCGAATCACATCCGAAATTTGAGGTGAGATTGGGTCGGAGAGTCCTACTCTAATCTAACTGTAGACATGTCCGGTTTCCGTTAGTTCGGAATCTGGAGTAGTAACCGAACCGATTTAGAATCGGTTACTGTAACTGTTCTGGAACCCGGAATCACTTGAAACCAATAATTTTATTTAAAAGTTTTAAATTATAAGATTTTTTTTAAAATACCGGGATTTACCATTTGGTTTGAAACCGTCGATTCTAGTTTGATTTCGGATCTGGTTTTATAAAAGATGAAACCAAAACCAAACTAAGTGATCTTCAATTCCAAGCTCAATTTCGGTTTCGAATTTACCGCTCGATTATTTATCCGATTTTTTATTTCGATTAAAACCGCGGACCAGCTAGGAACCGGCCATGTCTACTCCTAAGGATTCAAGGGATGGCAATTACGTGTTTCAGGTCGTGTTTGCATGCTGTTATTTGTACTCTTAAAAAACCAAACCGCGGATCTTCAATTGAAGGGGTTGTTGATGACATTTTTTTCTTGCTACCTTGTGTCTTGGAGGAACAAACTGAACCGTGCCATTGCGTCCATCATGCTTGTGTCGTGTCTTTTGACGCACATCTTAAAAGAACGTCTACCCAATATGACTAAAATCATTTCAGTGGTGCTTTCGGGTTGCACTGACATGCTGCCGAAGCCGTGTTTGTTTATGTCACTAACCCTATCAAATGTGGCAAGAGGGGTGAGGCAGATCCCTACCACCAAGTATATTCATAAGAAAAAGGAACGTATATGAACCAGAGTGATTATTCCAAGACTATCTCACTCCTAACTTAGTTATTTTTGTCAAGTATATAGCTACAAATTTAATTTTTTATTAATTTTTTAATTGCAAAATTAAAAAAAATACGGCAAAAGATTGAAGAGACTTGGAAGCCTTTCGGTTCAAGGTAGATACAAGTACTTAGTGCAATTTGTACGGGGTGACCAAGATGAGATATCATGAAAGAGAATAAACAACTATTAAGGGTTGTAAGATACATCCACCAAAATTATGCTATTTTTCGGTGCAATGGGGAGACCGAAGCCTGATGCACACCCTAGGTATCAAAGTTACGACCTTCAACTACTGGGTTGACCCTCTAGCCAAGTGAGCTAATGCTCGGTGTGCAAATTGATTATTAATTAAACGTGATATTATGGTTTATCAGATCTACCTAAACAGTTGGAATTTGGTTTTCTATACCCACCAAAGTTGGTTTACTTAAAACATATAATGGCATAGAAAAATAGCAGCTACTTTGATTAATACGAAACATTATCGTGGTATTTTATCATGGAATTCTAGTCGGCTATAAATCTTAAAAAATAATACGAGTAATTTCGATACGAACAAGAAGCTAGATATTTACACTTAAAAAATAATATAATTCATCATGGTATTGTAGTCTAAGAGCATTATGAGGAAACAATCTTGCTGTGGAGCTAAATGAGAATGGATCTAAATTCGGGTATGGAAGAACAGAACCAGACCCAAATTAGTGTACAACAATTGAATCTTCATATCGGATATCTTTCAGATATGTCAAAATAAGCAACATCAGGATCATACTTAGATATTGTTTCAGATACAGAATCCGATCCCAGTTGCAAGGGGCGTATAAAAAAAAAGGAACCCGATTCGTTCAACGAACCAACATATCACGCAAGTTAACAAACGAGTCATTGAAGCATTTTTAGCAACATGTAGAATGTGCTTTTCATTTTTCTTTTTAAAGCCTTTATCCTTTTTAAGGGAGGCCCAAGCCTAATGCACACATATACCCTGGTAGGAGTCGATCTCCCCACCATCAGAAAGGCGTCAAAGCACCCTGCCAGTTGAGCTAATGCTCTTGGTGCTAAGCTCACCTTGTTAAGGGATAGACTCATAAGTTGAAGGTTGTGAGTTCGATACCCAGGGTGCTCATCTGCTTCGGCCTCCCCATTGGAAGCCTTTATACTTTTTTACTTCAATAATTGAACTCAGCATTACAATAACTTGACATGTATATATATATATATATATATATATATATATATATATATATATATATATATATATATATAGAGAGAGAGAGAGAGAGAGAGAGAGAGAGAGAGAGAGAGAGAGAGAGAGAGAGAGAGAGATTAGTATATGTGCACCCATTCATGCTCCACTCAAAGATTTCTATCGTTCGATTGGCATTAGAAACAGTGAAGATTAGAATTTAAAACACGAAAAATATTATTATATTTTTTTACTTAACATTTAATGTACATGGTTTATTAAATGTTTTTAAATTTAAATCTCTATCCTTTGTCGTGCCGATCAAGTTGTTAAAATGTTTGAGCGGATTTAAGAATGAACTATTCTCTCTCTCTCTCTCTCTCTATCTATATATATATATACGTAGAGAGAGAGAGAGAGAGAGAGAGAGAGAGAGAGAGAGAGAGAGAGAGAGAGAGAGAGTCCTTGCACATAAGGGAGGCTTTACCAAACTTTGGAAAGGTGATGCATTGTTGATCCACGAGCGTGTCAAGAATAATACTGGACGGAGCCTGATCCCGAGCATGTAAACCAGGCAAAAACGTCAAACTGAAGTTGGCTAACTTATCTCCACATCTATTGCCTTCTCTGCATGTTTGATGCAGTACCTTAACCTTGCCATTCTCTTCTAAGCAAGCTCAAGGTTCTTCTCAGCACCGAGCCACCTAAACTCCCTATTGGTTGTCGAGATTTCATCCAGTAAACCAGTGTCATGGAGTCGCTCTAAATAATTATTCTGACATCCTTCATTACAGGCGATTTCGAGCCCAGTTATGATGCACCAAGCCTCTGCTTGCCAAGAATTATACATACCGGCCTTTCCTCATACATATGAAATTTAGAACAGTGAGCTAAAACAATCTTTAGCCTTCTTTGGAGTTGATGACTTAAGAGTTCCGATCTTTTACCTTTTCTCGTCCCTTTATATTCCACAAAAGAATTCCTTTATAAGTTAGCCTTATTACCTCACCAAAATTTGCACACCATGGCGCATGCACAAACAACGCCTCTCCTCTTCTTTCTCTTTCTCTCCGCCGCCAATTTCCACTCTTTCTCGATATCGACCTCCACTGTGTCGGCGAAGAAGAATACCTTGCAGTGAAGGATGCTGATGCTCGCCGGATTCCTGTAGCTCTATGTTTTTCTAGAGATGAAAATCGCGCAATAGTGAAGGCGATGGACACGAGGTTCCCTCACAGGGGCTTGCTCAGACAAATGTCTTTCTCTATAATTTTTCGGTATTTCCTCTTTTGTATATCACCACCTCTACTGTCTCTGTATGTACCTGCCTTTTTATAGGCAGGCGCTCCCCCATTTGTCAGGCTTATCCACCTGTGGCTTCCCTCATCTGGGAGCTTTAACGGGCGGCCGTTATCGGAAAATCCGGTAACGGTTGTCCGTTACTTGGTTTGGCCTGATCCTCAGGTAACGACTGGATGACCAGTCCAGCCGTTACCCGAGCCGAGAATGACTACCATTTTGTAACATCTCCCACTTGGCCATTCGAGCCAAGTGTATCGACATACTGGTTTACCTCCCACTTTTCAGGGGTTTTCCCTAGTTATGTCAATTCCTGATTACTATTGTAATCAGAACCTTTTGTGTGGTTATTTTCCTACACAACAAATCATCCGTTGTATGGTTATTTACCTATACAACAATTGTATATCTATTGTATGGTTGTTTGCCTATACAACAAATCAAACATATTTCAAACTCATGTTTCCAACATGTTTTGAGAAGAGTTCTTTCGTTATGCCTTTTGTTAAAGGTGCCAACATGTCTACCGTTGGCATGTATGAGATGGATATTTCCTTTCTCATAACCATATCATGAACATAGTGGTATTTTACCATTATATGCTTGCCTTTTGAGCAATCTGCTCCACTCTTAATAAGAGTAATTGCTGCATTGTTATCGCAATAGATAATCACTGGCTCATCTGTTATCTCCAACTTCAAATCTCATATGAAGCGGCTTATCAAGACAATACTTGTTTCAGCCATACAGCAAGCAACATACTCAACTTCCTGTGTATGCAATGCTAAACAATCCTGTTTCTTGTATGTCCAAGAAACGACACCACCTCCAAATAAAAATATTTGTCCTGAGGTTGATTTGCTGTCATCTTTGCTCCCAGCAAAGTCAACATTTGAGTATCCTATCACTTTCAGTTCATTTGCTTGAAAACATAGTTTCAAGTCCTTTGTTCCTTTCAGATATCTTAGAATCCTTTTCACAACTACCCAATGCTGCCAACCAGGATTACTTTGATATATACTGATAAGACCAACAACAAAGCTGATATCAGGCCTTGTACACAACATAGCATACATCAAGCTGCCAACAGCTTGTGCATAAGGAACATTAGGCTTATTGTCTCCTTCACCGGGACAATCAGCCTTACTCAATTTCACCCCTTTTGCTACAGGTGTATCTGCAGACTTACATTCACCCATTTTGAACTTCTTGAGAATATAGTTTATATATCTCCCCTAACTCAGGTATAAGAGTTTAGATTCTCTATCTCGAGAGATCTTTATACTCAGGATATAGGATGCTTCCCCCATATCCTCAATTTCGAACTTGGAGTTCAACCATGACTTGGTTTTGACAATCATCTCATTGTCGTTTCTCTACATATAATGATAAGATGACAAAGTGGCTCCCAATGTTCCAGACATAAACAATGATCAAGTTTGTTAGCCACAAACCCAAGTTTTGTAATGACATTTTGAAAGGTCAAATACCATTGGCGAGGTAACTGTTTCAGGCCATATAGGGATTTTCTCAACCTATATACTTTATCTTCTTGGCCTTCAACCATAAATCCTTCGGGCTGCTGCGTGTATATGATTTTTTCTAAATCACCATTTAGAAAGGCTGTTTTTACATCTAACTGATGTAAATCCAAATCATAGTATGTAGATATTGCTAGGATTATCCGTATGGATGCAAATTTCGTAACTGGAGAATATGTCTCCACATAATCTATCCATTCTTTTTATGAAAAACCTTTTGCAACTAACCTCGCTTTAAACTTGTCGATTATACCATCGACCTTGTATTTCTTTTTCAGAACTTATTTACATCCTATAGCTTTCCTTCCTTTTGGCAAATCAACCAATTCTCAGACTTGATTTTTCTTAATGGATTCAATTTTCTCATCCATGACTTTCTCCCAGTCTGTTGCTTCCGATGAGTTCATCGCTTGCTGATAAGTCAAGTTATCAGTCAACTCATATAAATCTACCAAATTACAAACTTCTTATGCAAGATAAGTGTGATAATCCTTTAAGTAGGACGGAGTGGCTTTTAGCCTCTTATGTCCACTTAAGGTATCGGTAGTTTCAGGAAGATCTTTTATGGGCTCAAAAGATGATTATGTCCACTGAAGGTATCGGTAGTTTCAGGAAAATTCGATAACGGGTGTCCGTTACTTGGGTTGGCATGATCCTCAAGTAACGGCTGGATGGCAAGTCCAACCTTACCCGAGTAGAGAATGACCACCATTTTGTAACACACTGCCGCAACCACCAATACCAACAACCACCTTGAGATTCGCATTGATCGAGTCCATGTCGACGCACACCGCAATTTCACCTTCTCGCAGAAGTTACGAAGAGCAATCCGTCGGGAAAGCATCGGTTTGTACGCCTATAACAAGGTAGGTTGGCAGCAACTGCCACCACTACCACCAATATGAATCAGAGTGATATACAAAGTCAAGTTCATTCGGGAAATGGTGAGTTTTTGATGAACTTTGCGATCGGCGACACCGGCGTTGCCTTACCTAGCCATAGTTGATATTGGAAGTGACCTCATATGGACTCAATGCGCCCCTTGCACCAATTGCTTCACCCAGTCCTCACCCATTTTCGACCCATCTAATTCCTCTTCCTTCACCAAGTTGCCCTGTTCTAGTCCACTTTGCGACGCTTCGGCCACTTGTGATACCGACTGCAAATATCTGTATTACTACGGCGATTCGTCGTCCACTCAGGGAATCCTCGGCTCGAAAACCTTTACCTTTGGCACCGAGAACCAAACCGTATCGGTTAGCAAGATCGGGTTCGGTTGTGGCGACGACAACGAAGGGACTGGGTTCAACCAGGCTGCAGGACTGGTGGGTCTTGGCCGGGGCCTGCTCTCGCTCATCTCTCAGCTTGGCTTGTCAGTCTATGACCGGTTCTCTTATTGCTTGATTTCAATAACTGACTCGGGTACAAAAACGAGTCGGTTAGTATTAGGTTTCGGTGCGGCTTTGAACGTATCTGAGTCGGCCGTGACGACACCAATAGTTCTGAACGATGCTCAACGATTGTTCTACTATTTGAAATTGAAGGAATTAGTGTGGGAGGGAAGCGTCTGCCGATCCCAAGCTCAGCTTTCAGATTAAAATCAGATGGAACCGATGGGCTCATTATCGACTCGGGAACAACCATTACGTGCCTAGAAAAGGCTGGCTATAGGTACGCTACACATGCATGAGTTAATAACCTGACCTCTATTTCGCTATGTCTTGTAGCATTCTTTACCATGAAAAGAATTTCATATACCGATAGAGTTTTTATATATAGAGGATGAGGTAAATTTTTAAAGCACATCCCTAATGAAATCTACTTATCATCTCAATAGTTCGATCTTTAAAATAATAAAGTAAAAAGTAAATATAAAATGTTATCATGATACTTTTAATTCAAATCTCTACCATTGATTATATTAATCAAATGATATGAATGTGTGAGTAGATTTGAACACAAATGAGGTTTGAGCATTTACCACTATATATACATACATATATATATATATATATATATATATATATATATATATATATATATATATATATATATATATATATATATATATATATATATATGTATAAAATAGAAATAGTTTTTTATGCATATTATTTTATGGTGTAGAATGATGAATAATCCTTCATTTGCCATGGTTCTTCTGTTTCAATCACTGACCACTATCCTCTATCACCTTTTCACTTTCTAAAATCACCTTTCACCGGTGCACATAAAAAACCTAAATATTTATATATTTTTATATATAAATGGTTTTGTGATTTATTTAGGTTTTTTAGATAGATTTGACAATGGTGACAACTATTTTGATAATGAAAGGTGATTTTAGAAAGTGGAGTAGTAGAAGGTAGTGGTGGACAATAGATGAAGATTATGCATGATTATGTATCATAAAATATTATACATATAAGACTAACTCTCTCTCTATATTTGTATGTATGTATGAATATGTACAAAAAGTATGAAAGTATTTTTATTATATTGATGTCACCCAAAAGCATTGAGTGACAAGTGTCAATAGCGGACAAGATCCAATCACTCTATTTATATGAGTGGGCAAGTAAGAGGTGGGTCTCTCTCTCTCTCTCTCATATATATATATATATATATATATAATTTCCAAGCTTAAATAGTGCCATACTGAATAGAAGAAATCATGTATAAACCTTTTAAGCTTCAATGGAAAAGGGAGATCATGAACTTGGTTGTTATTTTGGAAAAGTTTAAGTCCAAGCTAGTTAGTTGTGAGAGGATCAGTAAGGCAGACTGGTTTCTAATTCCTAATAACTGACAAGTTGGATTTAACTTGTGATTAGGCAAATGAAGAGGGAATTCATCAAGGACATGAACCAGCTCGTCACAGACGGCTCGGTAGCTGGGCTCAATCTTTGCTTTACAACCCCATCGAATTCGACATCGGTGGAAGTACCATCTCTCACATTCCATTTCAATGGAGGCGATCTTGATCTTCCTGGTAACAACTACTTCATCACTGATGATAGCACTGGCTTGCTTTGCTTAGCCATGTTGGCATCGTCCGGCATGTCCATATTGGGCAACATCCAGCTGCAGAATTTTCATATCCTTATGACCTTGGCAAGAACTTGGTCACCTTCACTCCTGCTCAATGCAATCAGTTGTAAATCAATCTATTTAAGCTATTCTCTTATCCTTCTTCATTGTCGTCCTCATTGGCGTTATCTCAAATGGTTCAGTTATTTCTGGGGCTAATAAGCTTCTTTTTTTCTTTTTTGTGAGAAAGGAACAGACTTGAATGGAACATAGACTTGGACAAATTTAAGACTCAAACCAGAACCAAAACCAGAACCAGACCGGTCTTGGTTTTGTTCCGGTTCAAGTTCCGGAGGTCAGCTATGTCACCTGCCTGCAACTAATTATATGTTGTGTAGTTTGGGTAGGTCGCCCTTCTCTAAGATTTGAGTCCTCAGGCGCACCAAATCTCTGTACTAAATGTTGTTTCTTTAATGGTTAATGGTACTTTTGGGTCAGCTACGGGCCTTTTATGTGCACCCATAGGGATTTTTCTCCTATAGAAGAATGGAAATTGTTCAGTTTTTCTGGTATAGGCCCAAGCCAAATGCAGGGTCCGGGTATCGAACTCATTACCTTCAATTTGTGAGTCAACCTGCTAGCCAGCCGAGCGATTCCTCCTTTTCCAGCAACGGCTCGGATTTTGGTCTCATTTCACTATCGAGTCTCAGCTCAATTCGTTGGATATGGAAATGAAATAGGAGCGAGTTTGAAAATTCAGATTTGGCGTGCGACTTCACTGATCTGAGTACAAATTGCTAGATAATATGACACTGCTAGACTAATGATATATTGGAGTCGCTATAGGTATACATAATCGAAACTATTGAATCTGAATCAACCAGTCTGGATAAGTTAAGTTGATAGATGAATACATTATTAACGTAATGTAGGACGAGTAGATTCATCACCACCATCCAATTGATCGTATGAATGATAGTTATAGTTAGTAATGTATAACACCAAATGGTGTCTAATAACTCCCACTCTCTATACTAAAATTGAAAGCTGTCATACAACCTCTCATATCAAGCCTTACTATACAATCTGCACGTCTATGCAATTGCATAGATGGTGCGAATGTCAAATCCATCTACATCAATAGCATTTAATGCATGTTGATGGATTAAATGCGATGTGACATGAGTGACCATCACTAATATTCAATTTATCACATAGGTGGTGATAGTTAAGTAATATGTAGCACTAAAATAATCTCTACCAGTTCCTACTCTCTATAAAAAAAATTGGAATATGTTAGTCTCTCATGCAATACTTTACTATACAATTTGTACCATTGTATGATTGATCGTCTCACAAATCTATATCACATAAAAATCAATAGCATTTAATGTATATGTGAAAACCAATTGATCATATATATATATATATATATATATACACACGAGAGTGATAATCAAGTAACGTCTAGTATCAAATAGTATTTCGCAACTCCTTTTTCTTCCTCTCTCTCTTTATAATTTCAAAAAAAAAGAGCAAGCTTTAAAATCGAAAAGCAACCTAAGGCTTTGAACCACCTGTTCCAGTTCGGCCCCCAAATGGGTTGAAGTGAAACTAGCCTCGGGCTCCCTGCTTTCAGTTTGGCTCCAGCTCTGGTTTTGGGGCAGTTTTGATCTGCTTCAACCCATTGGTTCAGGTCCAAACCGGTCACCATGGGCTCGTATATAGGAATCAAACCCCAACTTTCGTACCCGTAGGCATTTTTCCAGGTAGCCTTGGCCGACGTTAACGGCTTCTCATTTATCATTCCCTCAAATACGTAGAAGTGAAACCAAGTCATGGGTTTCCACACTTTCCATTCGGCTCCAGTTCCGGTTCCAGGGGGGCGGTTTGAGTCTGGTTCAACCCATTGGTTTAGGTCCAAACCAGCCACCAAGGGCTTGCACATGTGAATCAAAACCCCAACTTCCGTACCCATAGGCATTTTACAGGGAGGCTTGTCCAACCATAACCAGCATTCTCATTTATCATTTGTGTGTGTGCACACGCATGCATATATATATATATATATATATATATATATATATATATATATATATGGTAAATGCATAATGGTTTTCAATGCATAATCATACATACATATCTCCACCATTCCATTAACATAACCAATAATAAAAATTTAAATTATTATAACAAAACCAGCCACCAAGGGCTTGTACATTTGAATTTAATGCACCAGTATTAAATACTTTCTGTTTTATTGTTTGAAAGACGAAGACATTTATGCACCCAAAGATTTTCAATTTACCACTATATATATATATATATATATATATATATATATATATATATATATATATATATATATATATATATATATATATAGAGAGAGAGAGAGAGAGAGAGAGAGAGAGAGAGAGAGAGAGAGAGAGAGAATTCTTGTAGGCATCACACACACACAACTTGGTTCAGTTGCATGAACTTTAGTTGCCATTATGCTCGTATCTCTAGTCAAAGCATTCTTGTATGGTCATTCCATTTCAGATACGTTGTGCAGTACTACAAATAAGATGTGAAACCTCCGAGTTTTACACAAAGACAGGTGAGGTACCAATTCTTACCTTCGCAGCATTGCACAAGGGAAGGGCAGTATATAGTTGTTAATCATGCCTAGGGTAGAAGCCATTTGCTGTCATACCTCCATCAACAGAAATAACTTGACCCGTGAAGTATGAAGCAGCTGGCAAGCAAAGGAATGCTACCAAAGGTGATACCTCCTGAGGATTTCCAATACGCCGAAGAGGAGTATGAGAAATTACCTAAGTAAATTCCTTGTCTATTAACATCTGAAAAAAAACAATTATCTGTGTCAGTTGAGAGAGAGAGAAATCTGCACTTCTTTCACAATCAAACCTATGTGGTTTGTTCTAAATTTTAATAATGTGAAATCATTTTGTTTGCCTCATTGGTCCTGTATGACCCAACTAGTTCTGCCTAGGCACCAAACTATGCCGTTCAGGAACTTCCCAATCCCATGTTAGGGACTGCTACATTCAGTACGCCGGATTTCTTTAGAAAATAAAGGACTAGAACACCCCAACCATATGGACTTTCTCTGGACATCTAGCATGTAAACGACCTCAAACATCGTGCAGGTAGCCATCCAACTCGCATATATGAATAGTCCATCATCTTACCAACACCTTCATGGTATATTGCTAACAAAAGTAACATACATACTCAATGCAAACTTAGCATTTTAACAACAACAACAACAAAGCCTTTTATCATACTAGATGGGGTTCTTTACATGGATTCTTTGTTTCCTGATCATGTGCCATGCTAATAGTTAACTCAACATCCATATATGAGATCCATTCGTTAGAAGTTCTCGCGTACGAGAAGAAAGTCATGCTTTTGAATAAGCTTTTGCAGCGCAAGCATGCCTTTTCAATCAAATTGAAGAATCTCCCTTCACCTCTATATGCACTTAGGCACGACCTATAAACTTTTCACCTCTTTCTTTATTCTCTCTCTTATATATATATAAACTCTTTTAAGGTTGGACGAATAGACCTCTAATGGTTTCGGGTGAGGCCAAATATGTCACACGCACAGAGAAAGAGAAAGGGAGAGAGGATTGTCTGAGCCGGACCTTAGCAGCACGCAGATAATTGGCGCCATTCAACTGCAATCCAAGGAGAATCAGTGGGTTGGAAAACAGAATCTTTAAATATGTCAGCTGTGTGGGAGATCCGATTAACGAAGTTTTGGTGGAAGATGGTGATGGGCATGAGCCCATCTCTTGTACCAATTTCTTGGTAACTCCGTATGACAGCTCGGCTAACAATTATTGCACCACAATTATGAGAGAGAGGTCTTGAATCCAGAACTGCATCTGATGAAAACTAGATCTGGGAAAATGAACACCTGAAATAAAATTTAGTTGTAAGCATATATTGTAAATATCTAGTTTCTGCAGACGATGATTATTCGAAAAAGGAAAAGAGAAATATATGGTTGCTGCAGATGATGGCTTCCATCTTTTGCCTTTTGTTACCCATTAAAATCGCCGGTAAAGCGCCAGCTCTCTGCAACATTTATGCTCGCTTTGTTTCCCAGCCAGGCATCCATTAGAATGTGTTGGATATAGAGATTATTTCAAGAGTTATATACATGTATAAACGTTTTTAACTGCTCAAGATCATTCTAATTTCTTATTGCACTTAGGCTGCTGAATCGCTACTTGGTCCTCACTTATGTTTTGATCGGGGTCAATCACTAAATTCCTGCATATGTAAGGGATCTCCCCGGATTGGCTAAAGCTGATTTCTACAGAGCCCGACATAGTTCTTAATGTAAATAGGGCCAACATACTCAACGCAAATAGGATATCAATGTAACTTATGGGACTTCGATTATTAATGAAATTTTATCTACAATGATAATGGACGCAGGAACACGAAGAATCCCTTTCTTCGAACCATGTAAATCTTGTTTTGTCGTTGGTGTGATTGTTTTTACATTCCATCATTCCATTATTTGTTCTTCCCTTTGTAGTAGATGCATTAAATGAACAGAAGTTAAGCTCACAAGGAGCTTCAATTCGTACAAGCGTGGGATCCAGCCACTTCGAAAGGCTTACTTTCTCGGTAAGCGATGTCTCTATATACCAAGGTGCAACAGAATTGGAGAGGATATTATCCTATGCCCACCCGCAAGCCAGGTTCTTTGTAAGCTGGTTCATAGCGGCTGATATCATTGCAAATGAAAAGTTTAGTTCAACAGATGTAACATAAAAAATGTCTCTGGATAGGAAAAGAGAATGATACTGAATCCAAAAGCTGATATCTCTGACCTTTACTTGCTGCATAGATGGTACCAGACGTCAGTGCCACAACACCAGCAACAGAGGATACAAACACAATACTCCCATTTCCTGATGCTTTTAGAAGAGGATGAGCAAGCTGGTTCAGGTAGTAAGCAGATTCAAAGTTGGTTGACATTAAAAAAGAGAGTTCTTATGTGGTGTATTCAACAGTTTCCTTTATTATGTTTGTTCCAACATTGTTAATTTGGAGTAAGAACCATAGAAAGAGAGGAACGATGGGATTTTAGTATAACACCTAAAGAGTCTTGCTCTAAGTTTTTCTACAATTTCCTTTAGTATCAAAAGCTGTAAATTTAATGCATGAAATTTTACTATATACTCTAATTAAGAAAAACATGAATTCGATTAACACCAAACCTCTCCCCTAAGCTAGGAACCTCAGTTTCTGACATTTACCGAATTTGATCCAGACAAAAAGCTCACAAACATCTCGGGAACTCCTCAATGTAGAAACAGAGGAAAAAAGGTATAATGAACCGTTGTCTGACAACGCTTATCTGATTTTTGTATGCTATGCTGCTGATGGGCGATTTATGTTGAAGAACTCCATGCCAAACATATATCTCGTGTTTATAACTCATAACCATTTGGCATATGAAACCGTACTAAAAGCCAAAGGACTGCATTAGGAGAATGATGCATAACAGCAAACACAGCTGGGAACTAGAACATGAACGTTGATAACCTTCCTAAACCAAAAGAATTAAAGAATCATAGCTACAAGAACATAAAAGTTGGAGTAAGCAGCCATAGGACCAAATGATAGAATAGAAGATCATTATTACTTCATTGTGATGACGCCTAAAAGAGAGGAAGAAAGGAAGAAACAGAAGAGAGCATATAGAGTAACGGGTAGATGAATATGAACCACAAACATAAAACAAAGGACTGAGAATTACATATTAAGATAACAGTAGTTTTAAACAGCAAGGATGATTGTTAAAACTCAAATCAATTCTTTCAGCACATATAAACATCTTTGGACTAATTGTCTATTTGTTTGTCAACAAGTTCACTGCAGCTTTCAGGATGCCATTATAGTGCCTTACATAAATGGAGATGAAATCAGGTGAATGCTCCTATGACGTTTCTGACATGGGAGAAGATCAAGAAGGTGCTCATACTAGTCATGATGTCAAGTGCGCGATGGATGCTATCCATATGTACTTGTAACTCAATGGCTGTCTCAGGACCTTCCCACATTCAATCCTTCTAATGCTATCCATGAAACGCAAATGACAGCAAGATTTTCAACATCTATTGCTCTACGCTTCAAATCTTTGATTCTTTACTTTGAGTAAAAAATCAAGACTTATGAGAGCTCCAGGGGGATGAAGCTGCGCAATGGCCAAAGCATAATCCACAGACTAGCAGCAATGACGACGGTATCCATAAGCTAGATCCGATACACAAAGATTTGTTCATTTTCTCATTCTCCATCTCGATGCCCCTTTGCCACAGACTTTTACTTTTGTATATAACTCTTAGAACTAAAATAGCTAAAATTTTCCTCCTACATCCATGCTCGACTTAGCAATGCTAAGCAACCACAGAATATTCTGATCCTGACGATGGATAAAGAACCCATCATCCTGAATCGGCTTGAAATCTTGTGTGTGTGTGTGCGCGCGCGAGTCTGTACATGTCTTCGGTGCTTTATCTGTCACACCCGCCCGAATCGCGACCACGACCCGGCCCGAGCCGATGCCACGTAGCCGTCTCTCACGCGGGAATGATGAGCAGTAACCAAGTACAATACCAATTTAATGCAAACTTAAGAAATATCTAACTATAATAAATATTCATATCGAAGTTCTAAAAACACGTCCAAAATGGTGCGGGGCCCACCTAACAAAAACCCCGAATAAAATAACTTTCTAAATCAACACTTATCATACCATCTAAAATAAAAATGCAGCTCTATCAAACTCCTACTCTGCTTCGTGTGCCTTCGAAGTGCTAGCTTCGGACTGTAAAACAATAGGGTGAGCTCCTATACATAGCTCAATAGGAAGGTTAAACATCTTTAAACAGAAAACATACTAAAAGCATGCATAGTTTACAACCATTTCATAGCAAAGCACATTTACCTTGAAATCATGATCTCAAATTGATATGCATACACTCACACACACGCACATACATCATTAGTTTCGATAATTACAGCTCATATTGTGTCTGCCCCAAAGGCCACGGGAGTCGTCCGGCCCTCCCTAATATGACCTCGGTAACCCCGTCCACGACGGTAACCACACCGACTCTCACGGTAGAGTACCCGAGAACACACCCTGTATTCGCCCCAAGCCGGATCGCCCGAGGGACCTGCAAGTCTCTAGAGACCCTACACAAACCACACAAGTACGGCTCGTACATTCACACATCATTACATTTCTAAAACCAATTACAATTCATCACATTTACAAATCATATCCAGATTCACGAATTTCCAAAATAAAACTCATATCCACACAACATTTAAACAACATTTAAATACCATGTTCATACAACACATGCATATCAAAACATGCTCTTTATCAAACAGAGTCAAACATGTTCTATTTAAAAGGCATATCAAATAACCCATAATTGCGAATAACATTTCACAAACATCAATAAAACATTTATCAATCATGCACATTTAAATCTATCTAAAACAGTAAAATCACTTATAGCATGGTTCTGTAAAAGAATGCATAACCCCCTACCTGAAGGGGCGCTAAGATACAGTCCCCAAGCTGCTGAGCTACTCTTATCACAACCAAATCTTCAAATTTTAATCTCTAAACAATTACAAATAATTGAAACATTAAAATTTATTTAACTATAAGTCTAACGAAACAAACTATATCTGAATCGGATCCCAAACCCCAATCTGGATCCGCTTAAGCTATCCGAGATCCAAATCGATACCCAATTTCATATCTGATCCGAATGACTGACACAATAGGTAGCTTGTGTCACTGCATCAACACAGGACCTGTAACTACTGACACTGGTCTTATTCATAACCCAGAAACCCATTTCAAGACACGACCCAAACTAGATCCGTTTCCGACACAGAACCTAACACAAAACTGGTTCTTAACACGCGACATGAGGACACAACACGAACCAACGTCGGTTCATGACAATTCATACATGACACGACACGGAAATGAGGGACATGCCCAAAAGTTTTTTTTTCCGGCATCATCGTTGGTTTCCGGCGAATCACAACCGTTTTTCGGCCAAATCGACGCCATTGCTTACCTACCCCACAAAAATGCTTAGTTCTACCTCAAACCTCCAATCCAAGCCTAAAACGATGATTTTCAATAAGCTTTTCATCAAAAATTAAAAAGAAAAACGAAAATCTGAAAAAAAAATATTGAACTCACCGGATTCCGGCCGACTCCTCCTGTTTTCTGACTAGTTCAAGGCTGCCCAGCTCCTTGGAAAAAGGCACTATGAAGGGCCCTATTGCACAGGCTGTGCAGTAATGCTCAACATTATATTACAATTTTTCAATATATTAAAACTCTCGACCTCCGCCAGAGCTTTAGCTCTCTGACTCCCACAAATGGAGGTGGCCAGTTCGATTCCCTGGGGCGTGTGCGTGAACTTCCACTGGCAGCAATGGTGCTAGAGTGTTTTGTCGTTGAGTTAATGGGCTTTTAATTAAGTCTTTTTTAATACTATATGGGGTTGGCTATATGATTTTTTTATTTTCATAAGGTTTGATCCTGACATGCTACCAGTTAACTCTAAACAACAATTACATCATTTTTTATTATTTTCTTTCAATATTCTTATGATTTTTTTTAACAAATTCATCATTTAGTTTCTTACACCTCTTTATTAGAGATTTTTTGACAGCTTTTAATTCTAACATATCCAAACCATTTAAAATGATTTTATTTTATTTTATCATCCATGAGTACCACTCCCAATCTTGTTTTGAGATACATTAGGATGACTTTCATACATATGTAAGCCAGAGCACATTTAAAACTATTTATTTTATTTTATCATTCATTGGTACCATTCCCAATTTAGTTTTGAGATATTGAGATGGCTTTCACACACACACACACACACACACACACACACACATATATATATATATATATATATATATATATATATATATATATATATATATATATATATCAGCGTCAAGCGACCAAATTCAATCGATTGCCTGCAAATTTGATGTGATCCAAGATTTTATATCTAGTAAGTCGTGACTCTGAATCGGATATCAAACATAAACAGGACCATATACTATCAAGCCTACTAGTTATGCAGTGAATCTTTTTTATCTTGTACCTACCCATCCCCGTCTAATTAACTTGCCTTACTCAGAAACTAGACCCGCAAGTTAGCCCGACTTTGACTGTCCTTGGTTAACTTTCAGCTAAAACAACGGTGCATCAAAACTCATTCTCGCTTTGGATCATACAAGCATTTTGTTAACACCCTATCAATCTAAACCCAGACCGAACCCTAACCTCGACTTGAACCTTACGAGCAACAAATTCACACAGAAGTAGCAAAAAACAATATCGTTGTAATAAATACACATCACCTATTACAAGAACAAACTAAAATTTGTAGGTACTTGCAAGCAACTCCAGTTTGTGGGAACCAGAAGAAGTGGAGAATTCAGAAATTTGTTTCGAGCGGGGCATACTTCAGGTTCGGATGGGCAGGGCTTTCAAAAATGTTCGTTTTTTTAAAATTTCAATAAAAAATATCAATTTTGAGAATTTTTGGTTATTTCACAATTAAATTGATCAAACTTCACAGAGAGAGAGAGAGAGCTCATTGTGGCACAATATCTTATTTTATTCACATGAAAGGCATTTCTCAGTCCATGTGCAGAGCTTTTGTCTTTTATCTGCAAATTAAACTTGCTTGATTTGCTTAGTTGTTAGGCAAGCACCATTTTACATACAGACACTAATTTCCAGGTTTATGTTCACATGAAGAAGTTTATAATGCAATTAACTAAAGCAAAAGTTGAAAATATACTGTAAATAGGAGCACCCAGCTTTCTTTCAGACCTACAGTTTTTCTCGGGTGAGGAAAAGTCCACTAAAGTGAAATTCATGGCTGCCCTATATAATTTATCTAAAACTTCGGATTGCATGTTTAGATTTCTTCTTAATTTGGCTCTTTGTTTTTAAGATTTCGAGTCAGGTGTCAACCTGACCTCACTCATGAATGGGTTCGCACTGATTCAGATCTCTACATGAGAATCAATGGCTAGAATTTTTTTTAGGGTGGGGTGAAATACCTATTCGACCATTCAGGTGGGCGAACTATGTATAGTAGCCATGGACTCAATCGTGTACAGTAGCTTTTCGTTTGGTTTTTCGAATTTCAGGTACAGAGCCACCCCACCTCACCTCAATGTAGATCTGCCACTATCAATGACTCTAAGAAAATTGAAGCACTATTCTATGTATGGAAAGTAATTAGCTCTCATATATTTTGTTGTATGTCAAAACCAGAGATATATTATATAGCACTCAGAGCGTTAGCTCAATGACAGGGTGCTCTAGTGCCATTGTTGGTGAGGAGTTCGATTTCCAAACGATGCATGTGTGAGTGGGTAGGCTTCGGCCTCTTGTAACAAAAAACAATCAAACAGAGGATATATAGGCTTCCAAGCTGAAAAGAGTAGATCATGGTGGGTTCAGTTCAGTTCGTTCTGAACTTGTTCATGTTTGGTTTGTTGATCTATTAACAGCGCTGAACAAATGCGGATTGGTTAATGAGCTGAGTATGAGTGGCATTCAGCAGCTAATAATATAAGCTGCATAGTTGAATTGTCTATGTAAGAAAACCATGCTAGCTAGTCGTACTAGTTGGGTGGTTACGCATGTTCGATGGTTAAGAGTTTCAGCTTTACACTAACATTACTATGGAACTTTAATTTTCGCTTTAGATTAGGAATAATTTAACTTTATAATATATATGTATATATATATATATATATATATATATATATATATATATAGAGAGAGAGAGAGAGAGAGAGAGAGAGAGAGAGAGAGAGAGAGAGAGAGAGAGAGAGAGAGAGAAAAGAGTGCATACATCAATGCATGTGCTCTAATCTTTTTAAAAAAATTTATTCTTGGAGCTTAAAAGATAGTTTTTAAGTCAAAAAATAAATAGTACCAAGTGCATTTATTGTACTTACAAAATACAAAGATATTTTTTTTGCTCGCCGAGTGAACAATTGATATTCTTAAAAATATTTAAGCAATTATTGATGTGTGCATGATAAAACAAATTATCTTGTTTTCATTGAGTATATATATATATATATATATATATATATATATATATATATATATATATAACAAACAACTAAGCCTTTTACCATACTATTTGGCTATATGTAATCTTTGTTTCCACATAGCCCTCTGCCATGTTACCTATACCTATGTATATAGGTAAGCACACGTAAATATGTAGAGAGACACACAGCCTCATTGATGTATAGATACACACATATGGTCGTATCTATATATATTATATTCAGCTTTCCTCAGCTAATGACCCGCTCAGTCCAAAATAGTGAGCTGAACACGCATGTTACTTCTGTTAGTGCATGAACAAGTCATAAATAGCTTTTTGATCGGTTTATTCGGCTCATTAAGGAAGGATTCCTGTCGAGTACTGGTAATTATCTGTGTGATGGGGACATACAGAAGACACGACGTCCCATTTACACGATATTTCTTTGAAAATTACTTCGTTTCATCTTTCTACGGTATTGTTTTCTTTGATGTCAAACCAACCCTGACTTTCAACCTTAACGAATAATTTTTCCTTAAATTAATGTACCTGCATCAAGAACTATAAAAAAAGAGAAGTAATCCGTGATCTGTATCTAATTAAACCATGCTCAGTCTCATCACCGTCCAACTGTTCCCGATGTACATTTCAGTATCTTGGTGCTCTCCAAGAGAATTATTATTTACTATTACTTTGTCAATAACATATCTATAAACGATGCATCACACACACTGCATCTAAATAGTACATGTGTATATATATATATTTCTGTGTGTATTTTTTTAGCATCTTTCTTGTGACAGATGGAATTGTGGGTGTAACTCCAGCCAAAATGGCTATGTGGTCGTCCGTTAAAATTAACCACCATATTTTGAAAAATAGCTTCAGTGTAACACTCAAAATTTTTATAATTATGTACTGGTCTTCAATCTTCTTGTGAACATATAGAGAATGGCAGTTCCAACACCACTCATGGTTACAGTTTGCCTATGCCTCCTTAGACCAAGATTTTATGCATTATGAAATATCAATTATTTCAAAACACAAGGGCGCGCACACACACATGCATACACCCACAAGCACCACACACACGCACTCTTAAAGGCATACATTAAAATTGTGACATGGAAACATGCCATTGAGGGTGGTGTTCGAGAGGCGAGCTGAAGCTGTGGTTTTGCAGAAAGGGTACTCTATGTTGCAGGCAGCATTAAGAATGAAGGGGATGTATGCGCACTACTTGCACCGATTGGGATGTCTACTGCACCTCCCCCCAAGAAATACATCCAAAACGCAAACCAATTATTGCCAGAAACAATCCCAAGATCACATGCATCGATTCAAGCAGACAAATGCACTTCCAACTCTCTCTCTGTCTCTCTACATATATATGTAATATATGTATGTATCTATCTATCATAGGACCACATTTTGTTCTTTGCTCAGCCTTTTGTTACGGAGTTTCATGTAATCTGAACTGCAATGATGAATTTAATCGCTTTTAAGAGGACAGAGATCTGTTTTGAATTTCTAATTGCCCTTACGGACCCATGGATCCAGTGTCCTCCGTGACATAAGGACAAGACACTACGTTAATGCAGTGGAACATAATTGTAAACTAACGATGATATAGTCTTAATTGTATAATCCGAGCATATATGTTATGTTGGCGAAAAGAAAAATAAAACGGAACAAGAAGCAACAAAGAGTTGATATTTCGTGATTTTTTTGTTGTTTCTTTTAGATATAAAGCAACTCTCATGCTTCTAATTAGAAAAGAAGAAATAGCAACAGATGCAGCGAAAAGAAAAATGAAACGAAAGAGGAAGCAACAGAAAGTTGCTAATATTTCATGTGTTTTTGTTGTTTCTTTTAAACATAAAGCAATTCTCATGTTTCTAATTAGAAAAAAAGAAATAGCACAATAAACGCTTAATGATGTTATAGGGAGGCGAATAGATATGTTGGCATTTTGCTTGATAGTTCTGACTGCTCTGTGAACCACACCCACTTTGCTCCGCACTAAAGATATGACAGAACTCCATGAATTCAATCCAATTTGGGTGCAATTCTATCACTTGATTCGCAAACACCGGTCTATATCCTACTTTTAGGGATATGATATGGAATACCACTGAGAGAAGACAGCCAAGAATTCAGAATCAGTAAGTTTCCACAATCAATCTCCCATGAGTACACATTCTCTCTCTCTCTGTGCGTGTGTGTAGAGCTATTAATGGATGCACAACCACCTATTTCCCTTCCTTAGTTCTGCTAGCTAGTGCTTGGAGTCAAACGATAAAGAAAAGCAGGCCTGGTTTTCGGTCCATCAAAGGCAAATGCAGACGAGTCTTTTCATAGTTCCGCCATACGTGGTTGCACCTAGGGTTTCTCGCAGAGACTAACACATACAAAAGAAGAAACAGAAACGCAGTGTAGGAGAAGCCTTTCCGTGCTTAAATAAAAGGGCCACCCTAATACAATATTTCATTGATTCCCTCAAAGGGAATAACTCTATCCCCTAAGCCATTGGTGTATATTTTGCGACCTTTAGGGGTGAGGCAGAGCGACACTTTTTGTACGAAGATACTCTTATAGAATTAAACGTCTGTACATGCTAAAATCCAGAGAAAAAGGAATCAGAGGTACCCGACTCTCTCTCTCTCTCTCTCTCTCTCTATATATATATATATATATATATATATATATATGTGTGTGTGTGTGTGTGTGTGTGTGTGTGTGTGTGTGTGTGTGTGTGAGCGCACTTGTGTTTCTGTGTGTATACATGTGTGTGGGTGGGTGATGTATGAGTGTATGAACAAACCCGAGACAACGCATGCCAGTTTTACACCTATATACCACTGGAATGTCAGGGCTAAACAAAAGTAAATTCCTACATGGTTTGCTCTTCACATGCAATCAGTAAACTATTTTAGTATATAACCTCTGCTTGGTTATTCCTTTTTCCAATGCAGTTAGTTAACTATTCTATCACAAGTTCAACTATAGTAACTAAAGGATTCTCTGTAATCTCAATTGGGGTCTTCTCAGTTTAATTGTACTGTAGTGACTGAGACCGCTTGTACTGCCAAAGACCGGAAGTTGATTTTCAATTTCATGCACAAGTCTCCTCACGATATCAAAATGAACAATTTCTTTAGAGGTTTACTGTAGATGTGCTAAAGCTACACTGAAACGATCAATAATTCATTGCATTCATTGTAAGAACAGATCTATGGGACACCATTCTGAGATGGGAAATTAAAAAAAAAAGTCTATTTTGGAGAGAAACTAACAGAATATTTGGAGAAATTTCGATATGATGTGATTTCTACAAATTACGCATTGGATGTCATGCTATTTTTACATACTCCACGAAGAACATCATCAAATGAGGGAACAAAGAAATCCAACCAATAGCTATTCCAATACGTAGTCTTAAGCAAGAGAAGGAAAAAATAACACATTTTCCAATAGAAACACACGAGATTTGCGGGATTTTTATTACTTAACCTGTGGACTTTGCCCCAGCCTGAGCTCTAAATCTAACTCCTCAATGACAGATTGGGTTCGACCAAGCACTTTGGATTGAAGAAGATGGTGCCCGAGAAGCAGATGATCAGATATTGATGCAGTCTGCCTGACAAACAAAGGCAAAGTCCCACCATTGCAGATTCTTGCTCTCTTCCTACCAATAACATTGCCTTCATCACTCTCTGATGCCTCAAAATTTAATTTGCGTCGACCGGGAATCAGTTCATTTGAACCATTAACAGGATCTTGCTTTGGTACATCAGAATCCAGATCTCCCTTTAACTTTTCATTATCAGGAATATTACAAATCTGAACAGTGAAAGCATTTGAGATCTGTGCTTCAGATGGACTAAAAGATGGCTTTTGGTAAGGAGCAAGAGTGAGAGAGTGCTCCTTACAATTGTTATTGCAGCAAGAGGAAGAATTGGGTACAGAAACCATAGGGGAAGGGACAAGAGTAGGATTAGGGTTAGGGTTTGGGTACACCAAGTTGAAAACTTCAGATGGATACTGGTGAAGATCAAGAAACTCACACGGGTTTTGGTTTCCTTCACTCTGCAAGCTGGGTGACTGCCTCAATCTTGCTCTATCTCGTCTGTGAACATTCATATGACCCCCCAAGGCTTGAGCCGACCTAAACTCTCTTTGACAGAAGCTGCAACTGTATGACCGCGGCGGCCATATGCACCCACCAAGTAGGCCTGATGAGTCTTCTGCAAAAGCTTGTTCCTCCCAGGAATAATGATAAGATGTTGCTGATTGATCTTTTGAACCACCAACAAAATTTCTCTTGCTCCACATCCAATATCTAGTTCTTTCCATCTCGAAGTCATATAAATCTTCCTTCAGTCGAACATATGAAATTTTAGTTGCACCTAAGAAGGAAAAGATGAATACAAGCAGGAGAACCACCAGTATCCTGATGGAAACCAGGAATTTAGTTGCACAACTGAGAACGAAGTGTTGAGAAGCAGAGCGAAGAAGTCGTCTGCTGATTTTATTAGAATTCCAATAAGAGCGACTTTGACTCCAGCGCATTTAATTTAAACCCTTAGTTTTCAAATAGAGTGGTAAAAGTGACATCACAGAGGGATTGGTTCGGGTGAAATAATCTAAAACTGCAATTTATTCATTGTCTGTTGTGGTAGCCTCACAAGAGGTTAGCTCGCAAACATTCAATTATTCTTTTTATTCAAACCCCAAGGGCTTCATAAAATAAAGCTAACTTATACGTACAAACTTTGATTAGTCTTTTATTCTTGTCCATCTAGAGAATGTGTAGAGAATCCTCGCTCACCACTTTGAGATAAAGTTAAGAAATTGAGTCATGTAAAGCTAAACTTTTGGTTCCATTACCTCTTAAGTTAATACCAACATATGCATGATACGTACATTCGGTGTCGCGATGGAAAATGAAGACTCAAATTGAAGTTACAGATTTGAAATGTTCACCTGAAAAGGTGAGAAATCTTAACTTGGCCTTAGATCTTGTTATGTAAACAAATATACATAAGTTAGCAAGCCAAATAGACGCGCAAGTATTGCATTAAATAAATGCTTAAAAACAAGTATTCCAAAATAACAATATGTACTAGCAGTTGTGCTTACTGAAAAACAAAATTCAAGTCTCTCAATCTACATGTGATGTGGCACAATTAACCACAAGTAATGCTAAGGGATGACAGATCACTTGTCCAAGGAAATCAATATCTATAATGTCAGTTCCTGCGAGAGAGAGACGGCCCGACGATGCTCTTGACATTCTGAATTAGCTACTATGATTGTGACTTGTTAGTCTCCATTGTTTGATTTAATAGTGACGAAATGTCCTTTTGTAAAAGGATTTTCTCACATAATGTCTTCTTTTGCCACTTGCTGTAATACATACAGCAAGCTTTGAAGTAGATGCAGTTTCATCCTAAATATGTCTGCATTATTCGCCCAGTGGTGTTCTGAGTACAAACCTTGATTGCTCTATATCTTAACTAGGCAATTTATGAGAGAGTTTAATATGATAAATTTTCAAGGTTAAGATTGAATAGTAACTACAGGGATAGAATTGGAAAGTATTGCATAGGTAATCCAAATTGACAAACATTCATGTTTATTTCTTTTTATTTCTATTTTGGTTTAACAGCCTTTCTAGGGTTAGATTGGAACAACCAACTCTGTTGTTAGGACCCTCATCCCGAACCAACGCAGGCAGTCAATTTGTGCAACGGATTGGGCGTGCCCGTAGGAGTCAAAACCCTACCTTGGTGATCCTTCTAGCACACAGCAAATTCTTCCTGTGCCTGCCTTGCAAATCCAGTTATGGAGAGTTCATAACGTAAGAGGCTCCATGTTGAGAGATTTCATTAGTTGGGATGAAAACCAGATGAGCAATAATTGCACTAATACAAGTGTAAAATTTGCCTGTTAATCATACTGATAGGCAGTAGAGATATTTGATAAGAGGATTGAGCATAAACCACTCTCTATATATATATACACATATGTCCTGAATATGTCAAGAGTGTTATCTTTTAATGATAAAGATTGCATATAAAAAGTAAAATGCAATTTAATTGAGCAATAGTTCACTTCCCCAAGAGTTTAGCTCCTATACCTCACGACTGATCATCTCCATAAGCCCAGCTCATCTTAAACGGGAAAATGTGACAACCATGAACAAGCATGAGTTTAAGGAGACGAGCCATGAACAGGAGGAAAGCGAGAGTTTAAGATACATTTCCTTTAATTTCCTTTTGTGTTAAACTGCACACAGGAGGAACCTCGATCGGATCCCTGGGGCAAGAACCCATGGCGATCAGAATCCTCCCACCGGGCCCTCCGCTGCAGATGAGATTGTTAACTACTTTCTTTTCCTCTAAATGTACTAAATTTCGACTGCAGCATTGTTTGAACTTATTTTTGGTTCCCAAAAGATGGCTGAATTACTAAGAAGTAGAGTTGATAAACATTTTAGCAGAATAAGATTTTCAGTTTATTGGCAATAATATAATGGTACATATTTGCAACTTGAATTAAAATATAAATTATTCTTGCTGGTTCTAGTAACATGCAGCAAATGGCCAAAGGCATCCTCAACTGCCTAGTACTATGAGAAACAAAGTGAGATTAAAAAACTTATAATTATTTGACAATGATGAAGAACGAAAAATACTCTCCATTCTTTGATCGCAAGGTAGTGATGACGAGCACTCTTATGAATCCTACAATCCTTCACATTGTCTTGTAGTAGGGTATCATGCTTCATGTAACGATCTTGCGCGTGTGAGTATGCGTGTTTGTGTGTGTGTGAGAGAGAGAAGGGGAGGGGGGTCTGAAATTCTGCCGTTTTAGGATGAATTACTAAGGGAAGGAACTTCTAGCTAGGGCTGGTAAGGGTAGCGTGTATTTCCCTTCAGTTTGTGTTGAACCTGCAGGAGCGTAGATGGGAGCTGCCGTGGTTTGAGCATGCTCGCTGTGTGTGTTCGACTCAGCTCGACTAGTGAATCTCAACAATAGTTACAGGAGACTGATGAATCTTGTCGTAAACCCGTAAAATCGTGTAGATATCTCCACAGTGCTTGGCTCTCCAATAGTTACAGGTGAGGTGAGCATGTTCCTCCAGACAATACCATGATGTATTAGGACGAGGAGAAGACAAAACAAACACAAACACCAGTTGAGCAAGCTGAAGCACAAGTTGAACACAAATAAACTAAAACGAGTCAAAATGTGTTGTCGTGATTTTTTTATTTTTTCATGGACAGTTTGTGTGAATTCAACTGGTTACGAAATAATCAACAGCTCAAAGAAAATTTAGAACAAAATTTGTTTTATATTATAATGGAAAGCACCGCCAATGCAAGCCGTGCGCCAGAGAAAAGCCGGTCAGTGGATCGTCATGGTCATCACTGTGCGTT
The DNA here is from genome assembly GCA_036023115.1 of Brasenia schreberi. Lineage (NCBI taxonomy): Eukaryota > Viridiplantae > Streptophyta > Magnoliopsida > Nymphaeales > Cabombaceae > Brasenia > Brasenia schreberi. The sequence goes on along the minus strand of JAYKKT010000060.1, from coordinate 18,388,489 downwards.
GAATTGGCACCGCCGTTGTCATAGTGGAATGTCGAATTACAGTACTTGCCTTCTAGACCAGATCATCAGTCAAGGCCGTCACTGTAATGGTAGTGAAACTGAAAGCGATGTTCGATCGGTTCGACAGGCTCATTTACCGGCACCATTTAGAGCATACTTGGCATGACAGAAAGGAGAACTATCAGACTTCCTCATATGCTGTCAACAATCAATACATTAGACAAGTTTGAGCAGGAGCGCTCACAAATCCTATTTTATATGAAAATGAATCTGAAAGAAATCTGTTGGTTCTTAATATTTTAATAGTTCAGATAGGTGTCAACACCTAACATGAAAAGAAAACTTTTTGGGGAGGCCCCAAAAGGAAATCTTATATGAAAAAGCAGCTTTATGATCGGACACCTTTTCTTCATTGCACTTATAATACCCCTATGTTCTATCAACTACTAATCAGGAGCAGCAGCAAACATTATACCTAACTTAAGTAGCAAGAAATACTTTATATTATGTGTGTGAGTGTGTGTGTGTGTGTGTGAGAGAGAGAGAGAGAGCAGCCTTGTGGTATACCAACAGTTCTCAATCTTCTCGAGCAGTCATTCTACACAAATGTCAGTGAAATGAGGAACTGACAAATCTGCTCCAAATATAAGTTGGATAAAAAGGTATATATCACCACAGAGCATACCGATTTCTATGAAATTAGCACATAAATTGGATGATAAAGCAGCTTGAAAGCCTCTTAATTCCCTTCAGTCTCCACATGCAAACATGGAACACAGAAACACCGACCTTGTTGGAGATGTGGAGAATGATTTTTCTCACATTCTGAGGGATGCATTAGATATATAAAGTGGCTTCTGTCTTGTAATTGGGAGATTGATTATAATGCAATTTTTTCTCTGTGACTGACCGTGAAGTAGGAGTGTCTTTCTCTCAACTACGTAAATCTTGCCGTGTTTTTTCAGCGTCTTAACTTTTGGTTTTGCACATCATTTACCAAGAGACCATACATTTCATAATGGATCTAAGAAATTCTTTTAGGGTGGGATGATGGAGACGTTTTGGGTGAGGTTGAAATATGTATTATAGTTCACTGAACCAACTGCATGCGGGTTGTGGACCAAAGATTTCTGTTGATTTTTGAATTTAGGTTGAGGAAGATGTTGGACCTAAAGTTTTAATTTTCAACCTAAGATGATTTATTTAACTTAATAAAGTTTTTCCGATTCTTCTTGAGAAAGTTCTCGAGAAACACCATACCACTTTTATCAAGTGCAATATAAGAGTGTTCCTATTTAAGGTTTGAATATACAATCACACACAACAACGACATGATGCATCAAGATATTCCATACGATTCAACAGAGAGGATGCCTTAACTGAGTACATATCTACCACCGTGTACATTGCGGTGTTCACTACAAGTTTAGCGGAAACAGCCAAACCAAACATCACACCAGGCAAAGTTTTAGTAATGGGAAACTGTTCCCAATTCAAGATTTCAAAACTTTCATGTAGAGAAGTAGTTTTGGGAGGTCGTCACATAATTCATGAGATGGAGGTATTTAAGAACCAAAACAACTCCCAAAACTGTTCCCATTTTGGTAGTGATGCTTGCGTCCTGCAATCAAGATCCCAAGCAGAGAGTAAGTTGCACGCGATTCTCGAATTGCTTAATTTTGGCATCAATCTGTAATTGTTTTCTCTCTCTGTGACAGCATTCAAGAAAACGAGTTTAATCTCATTCATGAGTTTGCACTTTTAATTTTGAACTTAGGTATGACCCAAAATATATCAGCCATGACTTAAAATTAGCATAACCGTCAACAATAAAAGATGCACAATCCATATCGTAAAGGCTAAATGGTATGACATGTATCAAAACGTATCAATACGCATCATATTGATATATATATCCCACATCATGAAGACTAATCTGCTAAAATATAGATTAAATATGCCCTTGCAGTGTGTATTATATTATCCTCTTTATCTTATCATATGAAGGTCATTCACAGTATAGGTATATCGAATCTGAGGCCTTCTTGATATAATACATATTAATGCATATCGCGTGATATGTATGATACTCCACAACCCTGTTAAGTAGTTCAAAGGAGCACTTAGGTATATACATATACATACACACAGATATATAATATATGCACATATATATATTATATATATAAGAAAACCATATCCTACCAACTACTGATATTTCTTACTCATTCGACAGTTACTTTTTAAGAATATAAGTGTAATTTTTGAAGGTTGTAAGGATATTTGAATAATTACAAAGGACGAACCGAAAATAAGGGTTGGACATGACTTGACAGTATCAGTAGTGGGAAAGATTGAGTCACTATATATATGAATTCAAGTAGGTCTACTTAACCCTTTGCTTGCCAATAAAAAAAAATGATCACATAAATAAATTGATCTTTGGCCCTGTTGGTTTGTTTATACTGACGAACGCCGGAAAGACTTGAACGTCCAAAGGTTCCATATTGGTTGGACCATGCATGCAATCGCAGAATGTCCAACACCACGTTAATGTCCATCTTTGTTTTTTGGTACAATTGGGATGCTGAAGCCAGATGCAGGTACCGAATGCATGGCCTCTGCTTGTGAGACGACACACTAGCCAGTTGCTCGTTCTCCAATGTCCTTCGTTTTACCTTACCGAAGGAAAGATGCAGTCCAACGTTCCGAATGCTAATGGGCGAAACGTGTCTGCTCATTCAATCACACCACTAAAAGTCTAAAAGGACACCTGAAGCACATCAACGTTTATGCATTTACACTCTTATAAGTACTATTTATGAATAAAATTTATAGAGATGGTAAATTATAGTGTAACCATTCTCATCGTCTGCTATATATATGGTACTGATCAACCGCCACTATCATGGGCCATCTATTACGGTCATATCAAAGTCTTTATAAAGTGGGCAGGACCCAGATTAATGGCAAACATTCTGGAAAACTTAGAACGGATTTGGGAACTTGGGTCCGTGGCGGATCTAGACTTTCTTTTAAGATGGAGAAAATAACCTGTGAATTGGTTTGGGCAAGCTACGTATATTGTGGTGTTATCTAATAGAAGATCAGAATCAAATTAAACGGATTGAACTTCAAATTCAGATCTAGATACTAGGCATGTAGGTCAAGCCGATTGGATCAGTTAGAGACATGCTTGGGTCCATTACAATTGGGATCCGGACCTACACCTGGTTTCTTTACATAATTGGGTCGTGTTATACATGCTTTTGGGTCATGGGGCGGCTGTCACCGGGTAAGAAAAACTTTTCTATCAGCAAAACCCCGAGTGACTTCAACAATGCAGCATCCTACCTTGGGAAATTTAAAGGAATACGAATTAGAAATTCAAGGGAAGTTTGTTTTACCCTTTCAAAACTGTGTAACGCGAGAAAAGGATTCCTATTCTTGCAAGACTTAGGAATACAAATCACAGAGAGGGGATGCCATCTTATTCCAACTTTTCCGGGAAAGGAAAGACACCCAAACTAAAAAGTGGGGAAAAGCAATCTTGTGTGAAAGTTTGTAACTAAAAGGCCATAAGATGGGTTGAGAACCTAACCACTTCTCTTGAAGTATTAACTTGAGTCTTCCATTTTATAAAAGAGAATGATCCCATGCAAACTTCCTTTTCTGTAACCATTGAGAAGTCAATCTGATTACCTTCCATCTCTAGATATTTCTAGGACTGCATAAACTGCAATGAGTATATATATATATATATATATATATATATAGAGAGAGAGAGAGAGAGAGAGAGAGAGAGAGAGAGTATAGTCCATACTCTAATCTTCTTTAAACATCAAAATTGTTTGATCCTTAAAATCAACGGTTGAAATTAAAGAAAAAACAAATAGTATCAGGTGCATTTAATGCACCTATAAAAAGTATCACGGTATTTGTTGTTGCTTTTGAAATTTGTACTTAAGTATTTAACTTACCTGTAGAACAGTTGAGAGAGAATGTTTAATCTCTCTATATATAATATGCTCCAGGCTTCTCTCTATGCTTTAGCTAGTATGCACACACATGCATGCATTCATACACGAGTATGTTTATGTGTGTGCTTAGGTGTTTGTGGGGATTATATGCATGATGTGAAGGCGCAATTTGATGCACAAGGAAGCTAGTCTTATTAAGGCAAAGGGCCCAACCAAACGTTATTAATAGGATTATATTAAGCAAAAGCGGTTTTGCCCTATAATGCCTATGATTACGACTTTCACCGAAAAACGTCGACTCCTTTACCTCCCCTGAGCAGATCATCACCATCAGTTGATATATTCAATTTCCAGCGCACATCTCCACCAATGTAACTTGATAAGTACTGTGCGTGAGCGCATTCTCACAAATCACATGTTAGTCCATGGTTTCCCTACTTCGACATGTGGTTGAGTTCAATATAACACGTCATCGGTCATATATGGTATCACCTTATGTTCTCCCACTCCCCTTTGAGCAACCCTCACATCACTCTTTAATGAACTCCCATCTTCTTTCTCATCATTTATAGTCGCATATGAATCAAGAACTCCCTCTCTCCCTCTCACGTCACTGGAACATCACCTGATGATCTTTAGTCTTCCACCCTCACATCACACTCCTTTTATGAACTCCCATCTTCTTTCTCATCATTTATAGTCGCATATGAATCAAGAACTCCCTCTCTCCCTCTCACGTCACTGGAACATCACCTGATGATCTTTAGTCTCCCACCCTCACATCACACTCCTTTTATGAACTCCCATCTCCTTTCCTCTTATGCATGTGACTTACGAACTCTCTCTCACTCTGACACGCACATCAATGGAGAAAGGGCCAGAAAATCACAAACTATGGAGTTTGTGTTTGGATCAGGATAGAGATCCAGAGAATATTGGTAGGCCGTATACGTGCACTTTTTGCAAGAGAGGGTTCTCTAACGCTCAGGCTTTAGGAGGCCACATGAACATTCACAGGAGGGACAGAGCTAAGAAGAAACAACCACCAAGCAACCCTCTTCCGGATACATTCTTCAACGTTACAAATCCCTCAATGAATTCCTTCTCCGTTAATCTGCAGATGCATGAGAACCATTCATCTGCGTCTACGTTGGATGCTTCATTTTATCATCATAAAGAATTGAATGCTGTTGAAAAGATATTTCCGTGGGTTTTTACTAGAGATGATTATACTGATCATGATCTTGGGGAGTCTAAACAATTACTGTTGTTTGTTGATCGGCCGAATCAAAGCGAAGGTGACTATCAAGATCAAGATCATTCACAATGTGAATTGGAGTTGGCGACAAGAGATTTCAGCGCAGCAGATAAGAAGGAATTGGATCTGGAGCTTAGGCTGGCGAACAGTAAAGCCTCAGAGAAGCGCGTACACGATGAGAGGGGTAGGCCATGCATGGAAGGACGATCATGAGTAGCTTCGGATTCTTTCCTCCTTTTCTTTTTTTCTCCAATTTACATGAATAAGGGTTTCCTTGCTGTTATAGTTGATGCCACTGCTGCTTTAGTGTGGAGTGGTAACACTGATATAGAGGATTTTCATTTTAGATTTTCTGATGATTAAAAGCATAAGGGGTGTTTAAATTCCTTATACTATTTATCTTGTATGCATAATTCATGCAAAACCTCATTTCAAATAGTTTGAACGCTTCTACCCCTCTCTTGCCATCCTTCGCAACTTCTTCTTATTCCTTCACTTTCTACGATTCAGTAATTAAAATTGATAATTTAGTAGTCAAAATTAATGTTATCATCATGAAAATCATATATATGGAGAGATATTATAGTTCATGCGCTTAAAGATTTTTAAGAACTTTATTAGTGAGATTGACGGTTGAAATTTAATTTGTTTTTAAAAAAAATATTTTGGTACTTTTTTTTTTTTTTTTGAAGATCTTTGAAGATCAAATAGTTGAAATCTTTAAGACGATTAGAATAATTATATATTTATAAAAGTGAATTGAATTTCTCTCTCCATTTATATATTTATAAAAGTGATTTTGTGTCTTTCTAAGTGGCTTTGACGGTTGACAATACGATAGAAAGGTGCCGCCAATGGTTGAAACGGTGAAATAAAGTGGAATGGAGATATTATGCACTATAAAATTTAGAACTTCTCAAGATATAGGCAATATTTCTGACTATTATTTCGATTGTCCTCCCTCTATGGGATGATTAATCCTTTAGATGCCTTTCATGCTTAAGAAGTACATCCACTGTGAAGAATTGCTATTTTACCTAGAGAGGAAACTCAAAAATCTCTCCGGCGGCGAAATGGGCATTTTCAGGTGAGGTGGACATACGAAAAGTGCGACACTGCAAATGGTTTTAACATAAACCTCTGAGAGATTAGGTGATTAAACTAAATTTTAATTTCGCATTTCGCTTGAAACTACTTTGAAGTGAACTGAGCTTGGCTGCTTGAGACATAAGAATTCAATGGCTCAAAGGGCCGTTTGCATTGCAAAAGTCCGTCGTGGAACCGGCATTTATGGTGCCAGAGACGTAAACAGAACTCATATTCCTAGAAAATAATTGGTTGAAACAAACCGAAAATCTCAAATAAGATAACAGGGAATTAATAATGTCATGAAACCTTGTGCCGGTTCGTGGAGTTTCATGCACAAACTCCGACGAAGTTCCAAGAACAAACAAACCCTGATAGAGACTACAATGGTTCCATGACATGAACCGAGTTCCTCCTTCAGTCGAACCCGCAGTTTACACCACTGGTTCGGGTTCTATTTTCCAGTTTCTAATTTTTTTTAGATCATTCCGTTTTACTTTAGTTTTTTAGTTCAAACAATTAGACATGGCTGGTTCCAGGTACCAGGAACCGAGGTTCTGGTTTACATGAACCAAGAACCGGAACCGAACCAGGACCTGGCTGGTTCCAGTTTGAAACCACAGGTTGTGATTTGAAGCCTAAATCCGGAACTGGGCATTAAAAGGTTTGAAATTTAGAAAAACTTGAAAAGTATATGAAACCAGTGGCTGGAAAACGCTGGTTCTCGTTTCGGGCCAGTTCCATGAAAAGTGAAACCGGAACTAAATCGGGTGGTTCTCAGTTCTGGGTCTGATTTAAATTTCTCGGTCTCAGTCAGTTCCTAGCCCGGTTAAGGATGGGCCATGTCTGGAAACAGTAACTAGAACCCGCATTTCTTCTTCGGAATGTGGATTTACAATAACAGAGTAGTTCCAATATCTTCAGAAGAGCATGACCCTGATACGTACGGAGTTAGACTCTCATGATCGGGTTGACCTAAAACAACTTTCGAGTTAAAATGTCTCGAGTGCAATTCCTAGCACGAATCCTTCATCTTATACCGTTTCTGTTTTGGGTAATCTTTGATATTGGATAATATCCCTTGGGTAGATCAAGTTCAACGGACCGGGTACATATCCAAACTGTTGTCCTGCCCCTTTCCAATAAAATGGCTTTGGATCCATTGGCTTCAGAACAAACAAAAGATCTCAATATCTTCTCGTTTTAGTTTGGCCGGACAGAGTCACATTGTGTATCATACTGCCAGTAGTTCCATGTTTTGGGTTATGTTCATGTTGTGTCAGTTCATGTCAAGGAAAGATCAACCTGAAACCCGCCCCACTGTTCTGCAGGTTCATTTGGGTACAAACAGACTTTCAGGTTGTTATCGCGTCAAGTTGTGTCGTGCCAGATATTGCCAACCGTACGAGTACCAACTACAGCTCTGGATGTTATTTCTCCCCGTATGTCAGGTACCAAATTTTAAGTATTTTTTGTACTTCCATATGGAAAGTTATAAGCGAACTATTCTTCCACTTCTTTTATTCAGACCAATTTAGCAGTTCTAACTGAGAAAAACAGCCTTTTGAAAATCTCTTCCAAGAAGAACCTTGCTAAAATGCCAAGAATTAAGACAGTGACAATGAGACTAATTCATGTCTGAGTTGAAGCTCTTAACCATGTACCTGGAAAACTGTGCAGGAGAGTGAATCAATTGATGAGAACTATGACAGAAATTTATCAGACAGTTCAAAACTTCAAAAACATATTCTGTGCAAAGGTAAGCAGGCAGAAAAGAACGCCTTCAATTCTAAAGCCAATTCCAACCTTTATTTAGTTAAAATTAATTATTTAATTCTCAAGAACTGAACCATCAATTGCAAATGCTATCATAATAATGCAACTAACCAAACAACCAACAAAGATAAACCAAGTATGTAGGAACAAAGGGACCACCATAGAAACATATCCCATTGTGACGGAATGTAACAACACATTGCTTAAAAGGAAGCTGTGAAGTTTGAAGTTATCCATTATGGAACAGCCCCTTAGCACACTAACAAAATTGAACCTCGAAGGTACAGCGTATACATGTGGTTTAGAACTATGATGATGCAAACCGGGATTTAAATTTATTGAGCAAACAGAAGGAGGTTTCATCCAGTGATCGAAACCAATGTGGGAAAGTGCAGTATGCAACATTAACGCCAGGCATTCACCAATAGCATATGCAAGTGACTGACAAATTGTCTGGCATGTCCTACATACTGCACCATAGAATACGTTTGCAACATCGAGGACTGTAATCGCAGGTCAGCATGTATACAACAGTTGATGCCCAACAAAGGGCTTTGAAACCCAACATGATTGACGGCACACGATTACAACCCCGTGCTCAGAAATTCTGCCAGTTTGACAGACCAAATTATGCACTTCCTACAATTTGGACTGTTCAAGCTATGAAGACCTTCATGATCTAGTACATATCCATCAACCCAAAGTTTGGTTTTTCACAGTGAACAAATTAGGATCCAGGATAGTTATTGACCATTGATAAAATGGTGATCAAGGGTTCTTAATTGATTGTTTTAGAAACATCCTACCTGAACTTGTGATTCTGCTCAATCAAGAAATCAATAGTTTTCAACCGTTCTAGTAGCTGATATTTTACTGTGACATTTACCGTGAATCTCACTATGTTGTCAAGCCCTTCTATATCAAGTTTATCAAAATAATAATGTAAAGCCATGTACCCTATGATGGTAAGACCTATCAGATTTGCTTGAAACTGCATGGTTGTGATTTCAGCCTTAAAAATTTAATTGAAGAAAATCTAAACTTACATTTCACATATAACATAAACTACAACAACAACAACAACTAAGCCTTTCCCATACTAGACGGGGTCGGCTACATGGATTCTTTGTTTCCACAGATCCCTATCGTGTGCCATGTTAGCAGTTAACTCACAATAAGCTAGATCATTCACATATAACATAAACTATGGAAACAATATGTTTCCATGATGAAAGGTAAATTAAGTGGAAGCACCTGTCAAATCTGCATCAAAGAAACTTGCACCCAGTAACTTTGCACCTTTGAAGTTGGTTTGCCGCAGAATTGACTGAGATCAAGAACAGAAAATAGATTATAGTTCAAAAATAACAAGACATTACAGTGACAAAAGAGTTTCCTTAGCAGTAGATTAAGACACAAGCATCATGTGTTTCTGTATGTGCATTCGTGTGAGAGTGCATTGTCTGTCTATGAATGAATGTGTTTTTGTATGTGCAATGTGCATGTGTCTGTGTGTGAGAGAGAGAAAGTGCAATTTTACCATTTTAAAGTCATGCTTAACCAGGCTTTTCCCACTAAAATTTTTTCCAGTAAGGTCTTGTCTGTTAAATTTTGGGCTTGAATCAATGACTGAATTGAACAAGAAAACGCATTACACAATGGAGCACTACAATGGTGTGGATCGGCCAGCACCTGCCGCCTCCACCCTTTTCACGTTAACCCCTAATAACAAACCCTAATGACTACTTATATGCTGATTTAACTTGAAAGACTAAAATGACCCTAATAAGTAACTCAATGATTACGGTTCATATCTGATCCATTAGGACTCGTATTACAAACTACTATAATTTACATAAACTTACTTATGACTCTATGTATACACCTATAACTAAATAATAACTCTAATTAATCAATATTTAACTTGATTTCCAACACGCCCCCTTAAGTTGAATCTTGAAGTTTTCTAATGTTCAACTGATGGAGAGCTTTCTGAAATCCTTTTACGGAAGCCGGTTTTATGAAGATATCTGTCAATTGGTCTTCTGAATGTACATGAATCAAATTGAAGATGCCTTGAGTAATTTTTTCTCTCATAAAGTGACAATCTATCTCAATATGCTTCATTCGTTGGATTTAAGGCAATATGGAGAGTTGCTTTGCTATCACTATAATAGGTAACCAGAGTATTCACTTTGAAGCCAAGTTCTGTTAAGAGGGATAAAACCCATATTCCTTCACACATGCCTCAAGCAATTGTACGATATTCTGCCTTTTGGCCTTTTGGCAAGTTTCACAATTCAAATTCAAATCATTACAATCTCTAAACTCTGGTAATAACATCTTTATTTTGGAAAACGGTACATGGCCTAGCCGCTCGTGGCAACGAGGTATGTCCTCCTTCTGTCTCTCAGTAATAATCGTTGATTGTAGAGCAGCTCTTTTATTGTCCTCGCACACATAGAGACCTCTCCTTACATTACCCTAACCAAAGATCTTCCCCGTCTTCAGTTCCTCGAAGGCACATCCAGTGGAATCAAAGATTATAAGATATTTTAAATTCTGACTCATAGCAAAAACAAATAATAGGTTTACTGATACATTGGGAACATGTAAAACATCTTTTAATGTACCAAATGATGTAACAATACTTCATTTTCTCACTATTGGAGTAAGAGACCCATCTGCCAATCTAAAATTGATTTTTTCCTGTGTCAATTTATATTCATTAAAGAAATCTCTTCGGCTGACCATGTGATCTGTAGCACTAAAATCAATAACTCATATCCTTGAATAAGAAGAATTTATATTACCCTGTGTCATGAATGAGAATGGATAGGCAATAGATGCTTGTGAATCACTGTGAGAGGATGAAGAAGGATGTTGCGGATCAATCAAACGTACCTTTAATAATTCAATTTCTTTCTTCATATCAGCTAGAGAAGTAGTACTATCTTCAGCTTTTTGTTTTTCGTTCTGATCACTGCTAAAGTATGCCCTATTATTCCGATTATGAAAATAAGTAGGTTTTCCAACTAACACCCAACATGTTTTTTTGGAATGTCGAGGTTTTCCACAGTGTGAACAGATGATCTTTTCTTTTTCTTCATATGTCAATCCAGATCTACCTCCTCTACCATAACCTCCTCTTCCTCGAGCAAAGGGAGGAACATAGGTATCTCCTCTTCCTCGAGCAAAGGAACATAGGTATTTTTCTCGACAAATGCTGAAGTCTCTAAATTGAGTTTGGTTTCTTTTTCAAGGAGTTTTCTGTCTTCTTCTCTAAGGAGAAGTGAGTATACTGTGCTCAACGATGGAAGTTCTTCTCTGCTGAGGATATTATTCTTTACTACTTCGTACTCTGAGAAAATCCCTCATAGAAGGTCGAACACTTTGCGCTTTTCAAACTCCTCATTCCTTTAGAGAGTACAAGCCTGACACTTAGTCTTAGAATACAATTGCAGTTCTTCCCACAAACCTCTGAGCTTTACATAATACTCACTGACTGATCGTTCTCCTTGTCTGCATTTTCAAATCTTCTCTATGAGATCATATTTTTTAGCTATAGTTTTTATTTGAACATAGGCTTCTTGAACTACCAGGCAGATATCTCTAGCAGTCTCTAAAAACATAAAAGTGCTGCCAATGGAAGGAGTCATAGATTGAATTAACCAAGCACTTACCAGTGTATTTTCTCTGCACCATTGAGAATAAGAAGGATCTGAAATTGGGAGTCTAGGTATATCACCTGTCAGATAATCCCATCGCCCCTAGCCATCATAACCAGTTCTATTGATCTAGTCCATTGAAGGTAATTCTTACTATCTAATTTTAAATTTGTGATTTGAAAGACTTTACTTTTGTCTAATGGAGATTCATTACTCTCTATTACACACTCATAACAACAAACACTTGGTGTGTTAATACAAAAAACTGTTAAACAAATTTCCAATCTGCTATCCAACTTTCTATCACACACTCATAACAACAAACACTTGGTGTGTTAATACAAAAAACTGTTAAACAAATTTCCAATCTGCCTCCAACTGCACACTGTCGATTCTTGCAAGCAATTCCAAGTCTGCCGCCAACTGCAATCTGTCAATTTCTATTTAAACAAGGTCTTCAAATAACAAACATACCTTAAGATAATGAATCAAATGACTCCCGATATGAACACTTTGCTTCATCAATTGATAAGACAACAATAATCAATTGAAACACTCAAAGATTATGAATAAAACCCCTCTTTTTTAATGTAGATATTCCATCACCATACACGGTTTCGAATATTTAATCTGGTGCTGAAATATATGTAAGATAACGCTCCAAATAAGTGCTTCCTTTCTTCACAATACAGTTTGCAAACCACGCAATGTTCAGTCTAAAAAAAATACAAAACGAGTACACCTTAAAACGTCTGAAGAGTGTCTTCACTGTGCAAAAAACTGATTTCACTTTCTCTCCTCGATTTCAGTCGATTCTTGAGGATTTAGGCTCTGATATCATGTTGAATTTTGGGCTTGAATCAATCATTGAATTGAACAAGAAAACGCATTACACAATGGAGCACTACAATGGTGTGGATCGGCCAGCACCTGCCGCCTCCACCCTTTTCACGTTAACCCCTAATAACAAACCCTAATGACTACTTATATGTTGATTTAACTTGAAAGACTAAAATGACTCTAATAAGTAACTCATGGATTACGGTTCCTATCTCATACTAAAATTTACATGACTCAAACTTACTTATGACTCTATGTATACACCTATAACTAAATAATAACTCTAATTAATCAAGATTTAACTTGATTTCCAACATTATCCTCGAGTAACTTCAGCACCATAGGGACCACCACCCTTTCATATCGTCATTGGTGGAACTAAATTTTAGAGTGTTTCAATAAATGATTGCCAAAATGATTCACATCGAACAGTCATCAGATTATAGTTCATAGGCATATAGAAACAAAGTTAGTGTTCAACAAAATAGTTTATCAAATACAACTCTACCAAAAGTTGTCATAAATAAACTATGACCATGCCCAATGGCAAGATAAACTCGGATCAAATAGTTGAACAGGGGTTAATCTTAGTCAGGACCATATTAGTGAAAATGCATTATAATTTTTACTTTTCAGAGCCAGATTAGAATATCTATGTATAATTACTTGATTGGATACAAAAGTAGCAGTAGCTATTATCAGTTGCGTACAGGAAGAAAATGTAATATTTTATTTCTTAGTCATGTGTGCCTGAACTACGAAGAGGAGGGTAGTGTAGAGAGTCATTATGCTCCAGTACTGCAGTTTAATTTTATTGCGTATACATGTCAATATACATAAAGAGCAATGCTTTAAGCAAAAAAGTCACAAGGCATGCCGAGCTGAGACTAAACCGTGCTACAATAGTTTTCTTTGTGTTTCTTCCCAAGTCACTTAAAATAGCTACGATAAGCCATCTACTGACATAAAAAAAGATGAACATTTTCAGTATTATAATTCCCCTGAGTAGTTGATATCAAATTCCCAAGAAAATCGTATGAGGTCTTCACTATGATTGTAATCCTGACATGTTGACAAATGTTAAGTCCTCCCATATACAAGGACTAAGAGTTACAAGTAGCAACACTTCATGCAACACCAAAACTGATCAAGAAACCTAAACATCCTTAAGTAAGATGATCAAGTTCCTCCCTCAATCAAATTCATAAAATCAATAATCACAGTAGATGCTTTGTGAAGCACGTGAAGCAATAAGATCCAACCATCAGAGGCAATAAAAGGTTCACTATAAACGAAGGATAATTGGAAAGTAAAGAAAACTAAAGTATCACTTTCTCCCTCAACCAATTCACAGTGGCGAATCAATAATCATAGCCAATTGTTGCCTAACGCTACATCTGAAAGAATGAGATCAAATGAACTGAAGAAAAGTTTAAAATGGAGAACAAGATCTGAAGATCCGGATCACCTTATATGCCAACGCTGGATCTGCAACGATGAACGACGCAGAGAGAAGAGCCAGAAGGCTAGCCTTAGCAATCGACTCGCCTATCACGGACAGAAAATTCTTCCGGACACCGATCTCATGCCTAAATTCTTCCTCCTTCCAAACGAAAAACCATAAAATATGCGCCGGAAAGCGGGAACTCGAGACGAAAAAGGGAAGAGAAGAGAAGAGAAGGTGAATTCACGGGAAAAGGTTTTATTTGGGCCCGATGAACCACGGAGACGATTACGAGCTTCGGATTCCGGGAACAGACATACGGGAATGGCCTCGCCGTCGACGTCGAGCAGAGCGAGAGGTTAAGGGCAGCCATGGCCGTCTCCGGAAGGGAAAGCGCTCGAGCAACGATCCCGTGGCGCGTATTAATCTGCCTGAGACGCCTTATCCTCAAGTTTGAATTTATCCGACTCGTTTTCTTCCTTCCCTCCAAAGGTGAGAAACTCGTCCGATTTAAGGTGACCGATGCGAATCGAGTATCGGAAATTCGTACAGACAAGATCACCGTTTGCATGGCATAAAATTACTTACAGTAACGTCCCGAACATCCGTGTCACTCAAATGAGGTCTGAACTTTTCGCGTTTCTTTGTGGTTACAAAGGGAGGCCGAAGGCTAACACGTGCTCATGCACACACAGGAAATCGAACTCACAATCACTGACATGGGAGTCTAGGAGTTCTGCCAAATAAGCTAATTGCATTATATAAGTAAAACAGCCGATAAATAAGATTTCTCTACACTGGTTAAAAAAGAAAAGTCTCTCAACAATAGGTGACGTGTTTGACAGGGTGTACTGATTATGGATGGGCATTCCCTTGTGAAACAGGGTAGGAATCGGGTTCCGACTATTCTGCACTTTCAAACATAGGACAAGTAAGCATTTGAATCATCCAACTGTCGGTTGAACCGTCCACCAATGTCTCTGTCATCGGTGTCCGACAACTCAAACACGAAGACAAATATATCAAGGTTTCTTACCTTCGCTTGAGGGAAACTAGTGACCCATAGGCAGAGCCATAGGTTCAATATTTTGCTTTTACATGATAGGGGTTTTTAAAGAACCGATATGAATCGAGTGATGAATCTAAAGGTTTGGATTTGAATTTTCGGGTTTGAGGTTTGTTTAGGCTTGGCAGGAAAGAAGAAAAAGCTTTGCATGGTTTGATTCACAGTTTAACAGTCGAAACCGAACCATTGGAACCCAACCAATTCAAACACAATTGAAACTAAAACTTCTCATGGTCCCGCACCAAGTGCGTTAGTTCAACAGAGTGCTGCTGGTGGGGAGTTTGACTCCCAAAGGGTGCATGTGTGGGGTGCGTGCGTTGGGCTTCGACCTCCTCTTATAACAAAAAAAACTTCTCAACTTTTAGTCTATTTACATTTTTGTAAGATGATATGTTGTATGTGAATAACTAAGTTTCCGTATTGTTTGGTTGATTAATATACATGCATCTCATACATTGGCATGTCAAAACATAATGAACCATGGTTTGGAACCAAACCGAACTAGAACAAATTGCGTGTCCGGGCTCAGTTTTGATGACTTATATTTGGTTTGGCAAGCTGGGGCTTGGGACTTGATAAGTTTTTATGAATTATATACGTCATGGATTGTTCAGCTCATATAGTGTAATTATCCAGCTTGGGTTCGGTATGTTTAGGTCATTAGTCGTGTCACATCGTACTGAGCTCAACCATGAGCGAGTTCATATAATTTAAAGAGCTGAACCAAGCCAAACATGCATTATTCATGATATCGTGCATTTTATTTGTTTTTAATTATCATCCTTTTTATATTGTATTATTTCAACATTATATTTCTCATTTCTTTGCTGTGACTCATTTCCCCCCTTTTACCTCAAATGCGACATTTCGTATCCAGTTCATATCCAGCTTCTAGCTGTGGTCCTGATGTTCCTCCAAATCATGTCACAATATTCATTTCAAATTGGTTAGGTTCTTTAACACAGACAATTGCAGTAGATATCGAAAACGCTCGAAAAGGAATAGGCTAGCATCTCACCTGGCTACGAGGTCGATTCACAAGTTAAAGGTCTGCAGTTCGTTACGTAAGGTGTGCTTGATATAAGGTTTCAGGAGAACTAGCTGCTCATTCCATGTATAGTATTGTGGTTTCATAAGCTCAATTTGAGTCAAAACTTCTACCAATAAGAGGTGTGACGAAAGAATTGGACTCAAAGATTTCACCCATAAACTCAAGTGCCTTCTTTCTGGCACTGTTTCAAAAGTGATAACTAAACATTCAACATATATATGATATTATCCTAGCCCAGTTGTCTTGGCCAATATGTATGCATGTAGCTTATGTACGAACTTGACGTAACACTGCGATTTGTCTTCCTCCTTTAATATGATAGACTTGCTTCTGGGCAAAGCTTTTTCGTGGAGAGCGATAATCACACAGACATTCACACATGCACGGGCACGCACAAACACACAGTCTTCCATTTCCAAACAATTAAGAAAATCTTCTAAAACACGGTCTAATATCTCGCGAATCGGACAGCCTTTAAAGGAGTATCCCATTTCCCTGGTTGAAACCTTCAAGTCTGATAATTAGTTGATGGTAGCAATTGAGGAAGAAGGACATGACTTTACACAACAAACTCATCGTGGATGAAGCCATGGACTTTCTTGATTGACCTCAAACAAACCTAACTTTGTTTTAACTTTTGTAAAATTTTGTGTAGGTTTATATGAATATTGCCCATTCTTCAGGTGCTTTTGACAATTTGCAAACAATTAATTAAAATGATAACTTATGGTTAAGTCATGATTTACTTTGATATCATGTAGTAATTTTCCATCAAGTGGTCCCTAAGTTTTAATTCTTCATCCCCTGACAATGATCTTACATGGTCCACTGCACATGCTTACGAGCAAAAGGACAACTTGATGCTATCAAGTCATGGAATTTGATTATATAAATGAGGGCACTTTACAACTACATTATCAATATGCACTAACATAATCTTGCCAGTTAAATCGTGGATGATATAATTCACGGTTTTTTGCTACGTGGTTTTTGCATTCTTCATACCAAACCAAATGGAATAACAACTCGCTCGTAGATTTTGAGTGCCCTCGAACAATGAAAATACAGTTTTATGTGTATCTTCCTCGTTGTAAACCAAAGAATTCCATGGATGACAGTCGTATCTACTACCGTGTCAGCCGTAAGCATGACATACTGATCCTTGAGAGCGGCCGACTTTAATGTGGGACTAATTTTTACCCATCACACTACCATCACAAGTTCGATTTTCGCAACCCTCCATTGCTTCTTTCAGTGTCGAACGTCGACAATACACAAATCTGCTTAGTTCGACTAACGTGACGTCGGACAGGCGAGAGATAAAAACCTCATGACCGGGATGTGTTTGACATACTAAACGTTCGTGGTGGCATGGCAGTGTCTAAAGTGATCTTGGACCTTTTCACGTAGAACCGGTACTTTTGAGTGCCACTTTCCTGGTTGACGCAAATGAAGAATTTGAAGTACCAGAAAATTCATTTCCATAGAACTCGAAGTTTCACATGAAGTGAAAGACAGTCAGGACCTCGTTTTTTCTGGATGCCCATTTACCTCTCAGGCCAGATTCAACAAGTTATGCCATTTTCTTTTGCAATTGAAGAACTTTTAGGACCATGGAACTCCCAAGACACTGAGTTTCAGGCTCAGAAGTTCCATGATTCCGCAAACTTTCACGCAAAGGAAACAAAGTTCAATAGAAACCTTCAATTAATTGATGGTAGCAGTTGAGAAAGAATAGGAAGAAAGTGTCACAGACTGACACCTTTATTCAACAAGCCGATAGCGTCGTTTCAAACGTAAAACCAAAAGCCTTCCTTGCTGAAACGACGGGTTCCTAACATACGCGTTGAAACGAAGGAAGAAAAGTTCAGTCTTCACTGCATAATTTCAAGTCTAATCAACAAAAGAGTTTGAATTTGCTCGGCTCTTATATATATCGCAAAGAAAAACAGGGTAAAATAACACCTTTCTCAGGTGACACTACAGATTAACAGAAAGCATGTGCAGAAATCTCTCTTTCTCTCTCTGAAGAGAAAGAAACAGGAGAAAAGGTGTTTGTAATTGGACTCATGAGATTATTGCCACAATCAATCTTTTCAATTGAAACCTAATTGGGAGAAATGACCATGGTAAAGACTTTTTTTTGTCGTTATGATCAAATGCATCTTTGGTAATACGTGATTGAAATTTGAATTTAAAAAATAAACGTGTTTGTGTGAATAAATGTATTACAAAAGGTACATATACTTTTTATTTTTTAAATTCAAATTTCAATCATCAATTATAAAAAATGAATGATTAAGATTTGTTTGAATTTACTAATAACATATATAAGTTTCTTCACATTTTATATATATATAGAGAGAGAAAGAAAAATAACTCCGCCCATGTAAGGGGTCACTCTTGCATTACGATCCCAAGCTCGAATAAAGGAGAAGGGTTGTGTTAGGCTTTCGATAGCTGGCGTAAAACTTCGCCAGATTTTTATAACATGGATTACAAAAATTATGACCGCTAACATAACACACTATAGGGATATGTGGAAACAAAAAATCCATGTAGCCGACCCTGTCTAGTATAGGAAAAGGCTTAGTTGTTGTTGTTATTGATAGGGAGAAAGAAAAATAGAGAGAGCTCACATTCCTCACTTTTTCATGCGGTAAGACCAAGGCCAAGAGGTCGTTCTGGTTTGCTCATGTCTCAAGGATCACAAAATTCCAAGTTTCTAACTCCAATGGAAATGTAGCCTTCTCCAACCTTCTCTTGTTCCCTTCTCTTTTTCTTTTCCGGGAAAATAATGATAAGCCATTTTTAAATAGCTCCTCTCTTATCATCGAAAATAAACTCTTACTTTTCTTTAAATTGAAAAAATCCATCCTTTTATTTAGCAACTATAGCTAGACTGTGGTTTCCTTTGTCGGCATGCTTAATGGCCTTTAAACAGTACGGTGAATTGAAAATAAGGAAAAGATGTGATTTTTCTCCAATATCCATGAGCGAAAAGGTTTAATTGGAAAATGACTAGGGTTTATCTTAAAAATAAAAACTCTTCGGCAGTCTTCCTTCTGAAAACTTCTTTTACCGTCTGAACAGTTCGAGTTACTTTCAAACCCTCTCTTTTCCACGGTTTTTGACCACCCGTCTCTGTTAAATTTCCGAGTTTCTTCCACCTTCGCCAACTCTGTCCTCCTTATAATAGCCTCAGAAAACCTGTTGTTGAATCTACAACATGCTACCTTTAGCGGTTACAATCAACCAATAGAAGGCTGCCACGTTTATGATCGATATGGAAGCAGTAAAAATTTCCAATAAATTCAAGTAACAATTAATAATAACAATGTGCACCACTGTTCATATGGCAGAAACAGATCAGGTTCATGAGTGGCATTCAAATGGTTGCATCTTTTCATGGGGATCCTGAAAATGAAGCCATGCAGCCGCACGTCAAAACCAACTGGTTTATGCCACATGTAAATGTGAATTAAAAGCTTCAAGAAATTCATTTTGATATCTTGGATCTTCTTATTGATAAGGAAAACTACTCATCGCGCTTTTCTGATGGGAGCTTTGTTTCGCGCAGATCAGACCGAGATGGATTAATGCTCTTTAAAATCTGAAACACTAAAGAGCTGAAATCGCCGCAGTTGTTCATTAACAGCACAGCAGACGGAAATCATTCACGCAAACTCTTTAAATACATTCAGTATGTAGGTGCAGACGTCATGACTTGTAATTATGAATGCCGAAGATCGAAGGGCAGGCATCATTTTAGTGGCGAATGGAGATGATATCTAAGGGGAAACACATAGCTTGTTGCAGTTGACTGCCTAGTTGCTGCCAATACAAGTGGCAATCTTAAATCCATTTAATCTTATCTCATATCGAGATAAGTTGGCTTCCCCAAACACCCCATTAAACAGGCATGAGTAGAGATTATCTGGATAACTTGGTCAATCAATCATTTTGATTATCTTGATAAGTAACAAAACCGAGCTTCTCCCACAATGTTTAGTGGGGGATCTACATTGAGCAGAGATGGAGTAGCCGCCCCACCAGAAAATAAAAAATCACAAAATAAAAAACATATCCCACGATCCTTTTTCTTTTTGAGAGATGTCGAAAAATCGAGAGAGGTACTTGAGAAGCTCTCGAAAACATTCCCCATAACTTACAGCAATATCTTGACAAAGTCTAACGGATTATAAATAATTAGTACAAATTACAGAATCAATATATTTGGGCTTCTACTTTGCGGCTCTTTGTTTACTATGTTTACAAGAGGTGGAGCTTAACCATATACTCCTTTTAAGAGTCAACGGCATCAACAGTGACTTCAGCTTAGAAGGTTAGACTTTGTCGACATATTTTGGCTTGGCTAGCCGAAAATGATCATTTTACTTTATTCAATAATGAATGAGTATGGAAGACGCATTCTTTTAGTTACTATTCATTCATGTAGGTATAGTATCTAGATTAGTAAGTTCATGTCTATTAATCGGTATTGCCTTGTAAACAATTGTGACTATTGTCTATGCCATTAAGAAATATCTCTATCTATCTCATATATATATATATATATATAATTAGAACTATGGAGAGAAACATTAAAAGATAAAGGCTTCCGACTAAGTAGAACAAAGATAGAATATATAGAATGTAAGTTTGATCATTTGATTACTTTAAAGCTATAGAAATTAAGATCGATATATATTGCATCCTCCACAAGAAAAGTTTTAAATACCTAAGGTTAGTTTTTCAGAATGATGAAAATTTTGATGGAGATGTTATACATAGAATTAATATATGTTAGTTAAAAATGAAAATGATCATAAGGTATTTTACGTGACAAGAAGATATTATTAAAGTTGAAAGATAAATAGTATAGAGCATCAATTAAACCTACTATGTTTAATGGTTCTAAGTGTTGGATAGTTAATTATCAACATGCATGAAAGATGTCCGTGACATAAATTATACAAGAAAAGATCATATACATAATGAGATTATTAGAAACGAATTAAGAGAGGTATCAATAGAAGATAAAATGGAAAAATCGTTTATGATGGTTTGGACACGTAGAAAGATAACCAAAGAAAGCTCTAGTAAAACGAGGAAGAGAAAAACCACAAAAATTATTGGAAAGAAATAATAAAAAATGATTTAATTCATAGTGAGTTAACTACGAGCATTACGCATGGTAGGGCTTTGTAGAAACAAAGGATCCATATAGTTGACCCTATCTAATATGAAAAAAGGCTTAGTTGTTGTTGTTATATATATATATATGTGTGTGTGTGTGTGTGTTATAGGAAAATCATTACTTACCCACTACCAACTCATGACCACCCATTGTTTTTTTGGTGACATGAGTAATTTAAAAGCTTTAAGGTTTTTAAAAGGTATATAGAATAATGTTATTACACTCATGTCATCAAAAAATAATGATTGAATATAAGTGTGTTGTATTTATCCAAATACTCATATATATATATATATATATATATTAATGTGGTAAATTGAAACGAAAGTCTCTACAAATGCAATGGAAGAGATCTTTAAAGGGTTTGATAGATATGAGATGCAAGGTGACTTTGAATTTCCCCTCTAACTCGCATCATATGTCTCACAAGGAGAGGTCCTTATTCCGTGCAAAGAGTCAAAATGACAGAACAATACATCATCCTTTTTGTGCATCATAATGCAAAGATATTCTACATAACTGGTATACAGCAAAACGTGATCTCTAGAATTTTTTCCATTAGTTTGATATTACAGCTCCACGGTTACTGGTTGGTGACTTAAACTCGATCAGATCCAAAGATGAGCGTCTGGATGCGATTGAGAAATTACTGCACGGTATTAAAATAGATTAGAGTCTCATGACAGGACACTAAAGTGAAGTCAATTTCATCTAAATAAACTAATTAATTTTGGTGAGTAGATGTTGGATCACGCCTATATATAATAATAAATATGATAGTTTATCTTTTTGATTCACTGATATTATTTTCAGAATATGAGTTGTTCCAAGCTGTTTCTTTATTAGGGTTGCGTGCGGAGGTTGCCTAAAGTGCGTTTCGAGCACGAGACTCGTCAAGAAATTCAATTTCCTTCCCATAACACGTAGGCGACCCAACCCATTGGGCTCCATCCAACTGCCCTGGTTGCTTTGATTAATAATCAAGCAATTAATGCATGAACGTGGAATCGACCGTAAATTTATAAGCGGCATTTTACGTTCGGATACAGGAGAAAAGTCTAATATTTATTTTTCAAGGTTTTCACTACCCACCCTTGAAATATAGTTGCTCGGCTTTAAATTTCTTCAATGTTCTTGCACCCACTTCGAAGGCTCTGAAATGATTTCCTCACTCCTTGCCTTGCAACGGGAGCTCCCTCACCTTATATAGCAATGAAAGAGAAAGCTCTCTCTCTAGATATGTGTGTGTGAGAGTGAGATATATATATATATGTTTGAGTGAGTGAGATGTATATATATATATAACATATGGTTCTCACATCTACATAAAGAAAGAATATTGGGCATCAGATTAGGCACTAGAATGAGCATCTTTTATGCTCTCCTCAGAGCCTAGTTACGAAGAAACGTGTGAAGTTAGACCAAGAAGCATGGGCATGGTATGTGAGATGAATATTAACAATTATAAAATGTTGTCTTCGACTTTATCCTCAAGTGACCCGTCCTTGCATAAGGACAAATCGTAGGGAACTACCCTAAATTTGGTGAAGAGGGCACACATATATATATAATAGGTAGCACTAAACGTTTAATATCTTTAGTTGCATAAAATGCATAAACATCTTTACCATTCGATCTTGGAAATCAATAATAAAATTTTGAATTAAAAGTATTGTTTGTACTTTTCTAGTTTGCATTTAATGTGTCATACACATTAAATGTAAAGTAATTCAAATATATATTGTTAATCTCAAACATCAACACTAAAAATGATTAAGTATTTTTGTACACCTAAGAACATTATGCATTTAGCAATACCTCTCTCTCTATATCTATATATACACACCTATTATGTGTGCATTGTTAATAATAGAAGATTTTGAAAGTGTGAGCCACAAGATTAGGGTTAGATGTATTAAAATGTTAGGGACAGTTAGTTCATTTCCATTAATTGAAGCAACTGTCGTCACCAATTGGGCATTGCTTTGTTTTTAATCCAAATCGCACCACAAATAGGGTCAACAGCCCTGCTGTCAATTGTTTAAGTTATCTATGGTCGTAGTCATCATATGTGCGAATTGCACCCCCTGGGAGTCGAACTCTCCACCACCAGCTCCGGTGTCCTGTTGTTGAGTTAATGCTCTAGGTGCAGTTTGAGTCCTTTTTTGATGGTTAGCGAAATTCATTTTGTGAATTTTCAAGGCTTAACCTAGCCAAAATGATTTTATTTTATTTTATTTTATTGTGAAAATGGGAGGTTGAATCCTAACACACACACATATGGGTGCATCCCCCAGGAAATCGAACTGGCTCCCTCTGAGAGTGGTGTGGAAGAGCCCTGCCGATGAGCTAACGCTGTGGGTAAAGAAGACCTTGTTTTCTATGGGTGGTTATTTACCGATTTAAATCATATAATTGTCACAAAGATCACCCTAAAATGATGCTATTGAAAATGAATCAACTCAGATGGTTCTATTTATCAATCTTGCTAGAAAGTCGTCATGTCAAATTCTATGTGGGTTGCCATTCAGAAAATCTTATTATGAACTAATTACTTTTTAGTATGCCTATATAAAGAGAAATTGGGAGGAAAAGATCAAGAATAAATAATTGAATAGTCCTCACACCGTATCGGGCTGATTTCTTAGCGTCCTTGTTCAGAAAGAATCCAATCTATTAGTTTTCATGTGTCTTATATCCATTGTAGCTGAACCGATCTGTGTCAGTGTGTCATGTGTGTGAGACACACACAGAGAGATAGTGTGTATATATAAAATATGTATATATATATATATATATATATATATATATATATATATATATATATATATATATATATAGAGAGAGAGAGAGAGAGAGAGAGAGTCGGCTCAATCCACTCAAAAAAGTGAAATGTATTATTTTTCGTTATATGAAAAATACAAGAGTATATTTTGTTTATTCAATTTGATCATGTTGATCGGACGATGAAAATGTTTGAGTAGATTTGAGCATCAAAGACATTGAGTATATATATATATATATATATATATATATATATATATATATATATATATATATATATATATATATATATATATATATATATATATATATATCTATAAACACGAGTCAACCTTCGAGTTTGTCGGTTCGTTATATGAGGTGTGTGGTGTCTGTTATGCTCTTCTGAACTTCAAATAAAAAAAGGAGGAATCTATTAACATTCGATGATTGCACGCAGTACATATAATTAATTATCAAGCAAGGTGGGACGTATTTCTACAAAAAAGAACACCCAGATACATTTGGTCTTGTGTTAAGTTCAAACCCGAGCGAATCAGTTCATTACTTATATGGAGGTTCTAGACACAAAAACACGATATATTTTTACAAAGAAAGAGACGGCTCAAACACCCTTTGGTCTTCTGTTAAGTTCAAACCCGAACGAATCAATTCATAATTTAATATGGAGGTTTCAGACA
Organism: Brasenia schreberi; assembly: GCA_036023115.1. Taxonomy (NCBI): domain Eukaryota; kingdom Viridiplantae; phylum Streptophyta; class Magnoliopsida; order Nymphaeales; family Cabombaceae; genus Brasenia; species Brasenia schreberi. The sequence goes on along the minus strand of JAYKKT010000060.1, from coordinate 18,363,656 downwards.
CAAATCCAGAATCAACACAAACACGATTTGCAAAGTCCATGTTCATATGCACCCGATACAACATGAAAGAAATCGGATCGCGACCAGTGGAATCCAGGAACGGCTTTTCTTTAAAGTGTTATTAAGAAAACGTGGGGAATCCTGCCGTCCACAATATTCGTTAGGAGAAAAAAAAACAGAAAATGTTAACAAAACCCATCCCTAATTCACATAGTGCAGTGCAGCTAGTGTGTATGTGTTGACCTGGTTTTGACACGAATGCTGAATGACACATTGCAACCATGACCCCAATCACAAAACTGGTGGCCTCAAACACTAAAACCTGAGACAAGAAAGTCTGTGTTCGAATTCACCCTTTGTAACACGAAAAGGAACTCGTGTTAGTATTTATCTGCTTTTGACACGAGAATGAAATGGCAATGATGCAAATACTGTCCCAAACACGAAACTGCCATGCCTAACCAGATGAGGAACAGTGTAAGGGGAGACGATTCCTAACGTAAGCAAAATTGAATAAGCCACTGTTTTGGTCCACGATGACTAAATTATGGATCGGGTCGTGGGCCACCTCATTTTTTATCTTTACTGAATTGAAATCACCAGTGTGGGCTCACGATGAGGTGGCAGACCGAATCTGCTTCATGTGCCTTGGGAACACAACTATTTTTTACACATGCATACAACAACTATCCATGCACATGGAAGACTCACACTCCCTTTCTTTCTTTCTTTTTTATTAACATACTTATTCATTATTTTTTATAGCATTAGCATAATTTAGATAATTCTAAGAGTTTTTAAAAAGTATGAATAAAAATATTATTATATTAATGTTTTCAAAAAACTATGAATGATAAGATCTAGTCACTCTCTCTCTCTATCTATCTATCTATATATATATATATATATATATATATATATATATATATATATATATATATATATATATATATATATATATATATATATATATATGCATATGCATATGAGTGCATATATACACTAAGTATATATTTTAGATTTATATATATCATATACAAATATAAATGTATATTATAATCACTTCTAATTTAATAATATAAAATAGTATAGAATAGATTTTATGTTTTATGTAAATTATATGATGTAGACAAAATTTTCTTTAAAAAAGTATTTTTATAGATTGAAATGGGGTGGGACGGGATAGGTATGGGGTCTGATTCTCAAAACTCGAGGGGTTATGTGGAGTGTTACAGCAAGTTTCCAGTGCGGGGCGGGTGCGAGTGGGGTGAAAACCCACCCGCCCTACCCCATTGCCATCCCTACTGATATGAGCCTAAATTAATCAACTTAGATCGGAGATTCAAAACTATATGCAAATCTCAAATGATTTGGATTTGTTTTTTTTTCTTTGGTAGATATATGCAACATATGTTAGCGACTTGTGTAGATATTGGATCCAACTCTAAGTCGATTGATCAAGATTCGGCATCCAAGACCATATCCAGATAGTAATGGGACATGGGTGTTGCTTATTTGCATATATACAACACAGGTATCTGATGTCCAAATCGGATCACGGACTCTCAATCTGTTTCCTGCATTATCTAGTTACCTAGATTTGGTGATCTACATCTGATCCAAATCCATTATGTTTGTATTCCTATCGTATTTTTACTAACTGGACAAATTGGCAATTGAATTTGTAATCTGACTGCATGAGAATTTCAAAATAATTAATGCTTCGAGCTATATTTTGATATATGACAAAAGACTACATTAATGTGATAGATAAAGTTTCTGTTCTATTGTTGTTGGTGGGAGTTTGACTCTGTTTGGGTGTGTGTTAGGCTTCAGCCTCCTCTTGTAATAAAAAAAGTTTGTGATATTATTAAAAGATAAAATGAAGTTTGATAATAAAAAAAGTTTGTGATAAGGTTCGAGAGTATATACTCTTAAAAGTTTGATATGGGATTCCACACTAATTTTGGTTACCACTGATCAAGTTCCGGGTCAACTCACCGGGACTGGTCGGAACCGGATAGATCTAGTCACATATATGTGAGACCCAAATACGTATGGTTGGGGAAAGAGAAGGGGAAATCAAGTTGGGCCCAATACGTGGAGACAAACATGCAAGGGGAACCAATGGGACCAGGCATTTGTCTATCCGTGCAATTTGTAGAACAGATTGAGATGAATTTTGAATTTTTCTGTCTTAGTCTTCTCTTAAGGGAAACGAAACGTGCCCCTCGGGCCCGCGAACTCATTAGTGAATTTCCTGTGGATTTCTTCAGCACGGAAAAGAGTGTGCCCAGCTTTGGCCCTCTAGTAGGGACCCAAACAGATTGAATCTAAACAAAGCCTGTTTGGTGACATCTGCTGCTTGCTCTTCATATTAAGGGCTGCGGACCCTTCAAATAATACAATATAAACCTTCTCTATGTATACGTTGCGCTGTCGTGGTGGATTCGTACTTCAGTTCCATTACATTTCGTATTAAAACTTGGGTGAGAAGATGTGAGAAATTAGATTGAACATTTTTGAAAGAGATAGAGAAAGGTACCAGAAGACTCTTAAGTTGGTGGAAGAAAATAATAAAATATACTTTTTTATAAACTTAATGCAAATATCGCTTCTAATCAAAATTGATAACATATCAAAATGCAAGCGAAACATGTCAATTATACTCTTTCTGAACTATTATAAACTGATTATCATAAATAAAGTTGATATAACACCAATAAAAAAGTGGAAGTGATATATTGAAAACTATTAGTAATATAATATTTCACCATATCCTGCCATTTTTGACATGTTGACTCATGTCTACTTATTGTTTTTGGATGGTATTAGTGTAATTTATGATTTTTTAATAGATATTAAAAAAATATGAAGCATATCGTTATCATTTAGATGAGTATGAATGAGCAAGGTCAGTAGTGGGTAGGATCCAATCATTGTTGACATTGTATATAGAAAGATATAAAAAAACGCCATAAAATATGATCTTATCTTTATAGAGGTCAATACTAATAAGGTTGAACATAATCGCGAGTAAGAACCCATGTTGTGACCCACCCGAGAACCTGCGTTTGGGAGATGGCTTTGGATTTGGTTCCGGCTTTTTCTTCAAACCAACACGAAACCCAAACTTTTCGAATACAGTATATTATTTCTATTAAAAAATGAAATATTTATGAGGGGCAAGAAAGTCAAGGGTCGGCCCATGTGAACTGGAAATAAGGTCAAGTACGGAAGGCACCTAAGCCGTCCAGTTTCGGTCAAAATGCAAATTAGTCATTGTTGGCTCCCCACCAAAACCCGAATCTTCTCCCTCCCCCAACCCAGAAAACGTGTTAACGTGTCCGTCTAATGATCTGGTTTCGGGTCTTCCACGCCGAAAATGACTATATTATCCTCACTCTGTTCGTCTCTTCACCGACAGAAAGCGTTCTCTCCGTGGTTTAGTCCCCACCAAATTCCATCTACGTAAAAGTCTAAAATGCCCCTACTTGTTCAACGAGACTCCGGTCTAAGGTTGGTTTGGTGGATCAAGTCTTGGTGAGTGCCTAACTTGGCCGCCGGTGGGTTCGGTCTGAACTCCCCTTCGCTTTTCACCAACACGCAAGAGAAGGCTTGTTATTTGACGTAATTACCCTTCTCCTGGGAGTGGATTCGGGCTCCGATTAATCGGGTTAAGAAAGTCGTATTTTGATAAACGAATTAATTGGTTATGGTTTCCTGGAAATTTTAATATATTTGATGCATATAATTAGCAGAGTTAATGGGATAAACGACCTTATTACATTATACCAAAACTAAGGCTTCTCTTATTCACCATTTTCGACGATATGGTGTTGAGATAAGCAACTTCGCGTTAAATTGTTTCTACCAAACACTTTAGTGATTTTTTTCCTTTAGAATGATTATCGACAAAAAGCTCCATCAATCAGACGACTTTCTTAAGTGTCTAAACAACCTTAAGTATTAAGTATTATTGACGTTATTACATCTTAATTACCATAAGTCAGTGATATCGATATCAATAAAGTTGCTGGTATAGCTTAAGGTCGTAGCTTAATAAGCCTAAAGAGACTCTGATTACTTGTGAAGAACCTAAAAAAATGTCTTGAATCTAATTTATGATTTAATTATATCGTGAAGGATGTGACTTATACTTAATGAAGAACCTAAAAATAATGAGTAGTGGATTACTATGTGTTGACGCTGAAAAATGAGAAAGAGTATGTGATAAACTCTCGGACTAATGATTCTTCCATCAGAGTCAGCATGTTGAACGACAGGAATGTGGAGAATTTTAAAAAGGAAAATGGTATGTCGAATTATACTGTACTACATTTCATGTATTGCCCCTTTATATCCAAAAATACACAACAACAACAATAACTAAGCCTTTTCCCATACTAGACGGGGTCGGCTACATGGATTCTTTGTTTCCACAGATCCCTATCGTGTGCCATGTTAGCAGTTAACTCACAATAAGCTAGATCATTCTTTATTGTTTCTTTTCAACACTTTGTTTTTCTAACCTTCTTAAAGGTTCTTCTTTTGATCTTCTTTCTATATGTCCAAACCATCTTAAACGATATTCTCTCGTTTTATCCTGTATTGGTGCCACTCCTAATTTGTTCCTAATAACCTCATTATGTATAGTGATTAATGAGCATGCTAATATACCCGAGATATAATGAATATCCAACAATGAATTAGTTGGGAATATTTTTGTATGCAAGTTAGTACTAATGTGACTTATATTGCTACACCCCTTTGAATTAGGATTTGGTCTTTGATGTTTATATCGGATTCTTATTTTGGATCCAATTGCCTAATTAGTCCGATTGGATGAGATCATACTCTACTTTATTGGATGAGATCATACTCTACTTTCTCTTTTTAAATTTGTTTTTTCTTTCATCCTTTTTGTGTCCTCACAACTAAAACCCCGGAACAAATCAATTTGCATAGGAAGATGGCCTGTTTTACCAAATCAATCAACTAATAAGTTATATGCTTTGCTTCTCTCTCTCTATGTATATATATATATATATATATATATATATATATATAGAGAGAGAGAGAGAGAGAGAGAGAGAGAGAGTAATTGGATCTTGCCTACGGATGTTGCACACTCATGCTTAACAATTATTTTTTGGTAGCACGAGTATAATAAGATTACCCTTTAATAATTCTTAAATACTCTTATAACCTTCAAAATTATATTTATGCCATCAAAAAGCAATGATCAAATATGAATTAGTAGTGTGAGTGATAGACAGGATCCAGTTTTCTTATATATAGAGAGGGAAAGAGAGAGAGATAAGATCCTACACAATGCTACTCATGCTGCTTGATTATTATTTTTCGATAATATGAATGTAATAAAGTTGTCTATCATGGTTTTTCAAATAATTTTGTAATCTTTATAATTATACTCATGCCTTCAAAATTGAATATGAGTATGCAACGTCAATGGTGGATAGAATCTGATATCTATATATATATATATATATATATATATATATATATATATATATATAAGTACACACATACACATGCATACACGAGTTGATATTTCTTTATGCCATATCATAGATATATAAAGATAGAAAAGGATTTTAGGAGGCTCAAAGTTAGATATTTCCTAAATATAATATATAGTATATTATACATATATCGTATCAAGTAAACGTTTCCCTTCTTAATTATTCAATTTCCCTTTAATGACTGAAAATTTATTAGAGTAGATCGTAATAGAGCGGTGCATATGATGGGTTATATATGCGGTAGCACTTGGGTCTGTCTTCCTATCATCATGATTAAGCTTTGTCTCATCCATACATGAACTCATCGCCATATTGAGTTCTAAATTGGTATTTAAGGTTTCTAGCATAAATGGCTAAGAAACCCGGGGAACTATCACAATCATTGATCATGTCTTGTCCCTTCTACATGAAAGCTTAATCTATTATATATATATATATATATATATATATATATTTATATGAGTGTGTGATATTATATTGAAAATTTGAATAACTTCATTGCTCGTTTTATGGCAAATACAGATGAGATGATAGGAATTCGTTTTATTTCTGCCCTCTACGACAGGTTGGTTGAGACAATTCAACTCGCTTCTTATTTCTCAGTTTCACATACAGGCACAAGATAAGCCACTGCGCCGAGTCAAGAGGTGGGTGCTGGCTCACGCAAGGGGATGGCGCTCATGAGAATTGAACCCTTGATTGCCCGCCTTGAAACTACCTCTAACATTAACAATCACGTGGTTACGTATTTTCTACCAAAGGATACATTTGGTATTTGGTAAATGTTGGGGTGGTAATTTTGACTTTTGACGTGAGAATTGTTTGACTAAAATATTTTGAAAAACAGCACCGTTCAGCAAGGTGTGCTAGATTTCACCATATATTTTATGGTGTGGGGGCTGTAAAAGCAGCACAAAAGACAAGCAGGAAATTGAAGAGGAATCCCATTGTAATTATTAAAATAATGACATCCTAAGCACGATTAACAAAAAATAATCACACCATCCCAAATGCAGGCCCCTTTAATTAATTATTAAGATACAGAGACCCGCCCTTGGCATTCGATGTTGAAAGTGTCGGGACGCGAGACAGTGACGTCTTCCCAATTCTCCACCACCACAAGCTACACTCTGCCCCACATCTTAAACTCCTGTATTTTCGTAAACCCACCCCAAAAACCATCAGTATTCCCTCCGGCCTCCCCAGAAAACCAGCCTCCCCAAAAACCGCTTTAACCAGTCAGAAAACCGTCTTCTTCCTCCCCTTCTCTCTCTCTCTCTCTCTCTCTCTCTCTTTCTAAAGAGGGCTGGATAAACACTTATAGTTCTATCGGCCAGCGATTCCTTTTCCTCTCTCTCTCTCCATCGCTCTGCGTCTCTCTGTTGAATGGGTACGATACCCACACGCTTCGTCAAAGAAAGAGAGCTACTGAGAGATTTCCGAAGAAGATCACCTTTTGTACCTCTCTCTCTCTGTCTCTGGCATGTATTTCTCTTTATATCTTTATCCTTATTAAATATTTGTGGGATGTTTGGTTTTCAGGTAAATATGATATATTTATTAGAAAATAATAGTTTACAGCGTTTTTTTATAGTTTAATCTAGGGTAACTATTTATGGGCATTTAAAAATTGTTTTTCCTTTTTCAAATGGAATGAGGGAGTAACCCAGATGCAGAAAATTGAAATAGTGTGTGATTTTGTGTGATTTTAGTTCCTTTATTAGTCTATAGGGTTCATATAACTAGTCGAGCTTTTCTTTCTCTCTCTTTTCATCTTGTTGGGGAACAAGACTCGCTGCACACAGTTTGTCAAACTTTAGTACTCCCTCTTTTTTCTGATGCGAACACTATCTTCAATCTCTGTGTTAATCTCTTCTTGCACTTATTGATCTTTAACTTTGTGTTTCTCTTTTTCCCCATGATGCTTTCCCTGGTTTAGCACTTCGAAAGATTATCAACAGGAACTTAATCTCACTGGATTCCTCATAGCTGGAGTTCAAATTCTCTCCCTCCTAGCTCTCTCTTTCTAGATATATATCAGTGCATTCAATCTAGATACTCTTTCTTGGTTTTCCTTGAGAGAGATAAAGAGATTTGCGACACATCTGCGGTCAAGCTATCTTATCCTGGGATGTTGATTTTAAATAGAGATAAAAACAGCTAAGAAGAAGATCCAGAGTTTAAGGAGGAGGAAGAAGAGAGTTGGGTTTGAAGGAGGAGAGCTGGCGAACCGGTGGTGGACAGGGAATGTGGGGTTAGGCGGGGTGGATCCGGTGTCTGCACCAGGTCTAGCCTCGTCGGGCCTCCATCTCCACAACTCTGAAGATGAACCGGAGCTCGGCCGCCTCGGCTCGACAACGTCCAAACGAGAAACTGTTTCCGGGGCCAACAATAACGCCGGTGGCAACGAGGACGAGGATAAGGAGGGACGCGGTGGCGGCGGCGATGGAGAGCACGAGCACGATGACCACGCAGTTGGCACCGAGGTAGTCGAGGCCGGAAGCCGTCGGCCCCGTGGCCGACCGCCGGGATCGAAGAACAAGCCAAAGCCGCCAATTATCATTACTAGAGAGAGTCCCAACGCCCTAAGGAGCCATATCCTTGAGATTGCCAGCGGCTGTGACGTGGTTGAAAGCATCGCCAATTTCGCCCGGCGCCGGCAGCGCGGCGTCTGTGTACTCAGTGGCAGCGGCGTTGTTGTGAACGTTACGCTTCAGCAGCCGGCTGCATCTGGTGCCGTCGTCACCCTCCATGGCAGATTCGAGATCCTCTCCCTCTCGGGTGCCTTCCTACCAGCACAATCCCCACCAGGCACCACCGGACTGACCGTTTACCTTGCCGGTGGTCAGGGCCAGGTTGTCGGTGGCAGCGTCGTCGGAGCACTTGTTGCGTCCGGGCCGGTGATGGTCATTGCAGCCACGTTCTCCAACGCCACTTATGAGAGATTGCCCCTCGACGAAGAGGCCGAAAACCTCGCAATGCAGCAGCAGTCATCTAATTCAGGCGGAGGCGGTAGCAGCGGCGTCGGAGTTGCTGGACTAGCGACCAGTGCAGGGCAGGCACAGCAAGGATTGCCGGATCCTTCTTCGTTGCCAATCTATAATCTGCCCCCCAACTTGCTTTCTAATGGTCAGATCCCACACGACGTCTACGGCTGGGCTCCTCCACGTCCCCCACCATACTAATTTCCCTTATTTTTGTTTCTCGTGGTGTTTTCTTTTTCATTTTTAGGTAAATTTTGTTAGTCCTTGTGAGTGATAGGTTTTCCTATGAGCGGGTTTGTTTGCTTAGGTGTGTGTGATTGATTAATGAATGTATGTGAACACAGATTAACAGCAGTCTCTTCTTTGTCTAATTAATAGTTTTTTCTGTTAGATTCTCCTTTTGGGCGTTCTTTGGCTCCTTTCCTGTATGAATCGTTTGGAGAGAATATCCAGTATCCTGCAAGTTTAATATTTGTCATATATATTATGTGTGATAGCGGAAGAATATGAGATGTGCTTCTCTTTGTAATGTGGCCATATCTCTTGTTCTTCTCTTCTTATCATTCTTTAATACATATTATTATTATTATCCAGACACCACTTATTGCTTTAATCCAGTGTTCTGTGATACAGATTAAGGTTTTATCTAGTTGGATCTTCTATGAGGTGAATAATGAGCTCAGGAGGACCGTGGAAAATGGAGGATAGCGAGGAACAGAAAAGGTTGCAGAGATTCTTGTTCCATTTCCATCGCAGAGTTAGTAACTTAGTATCGTTCTCAACACCCCATTACTTTTGTCAACCCTATTCTTGATATAGGTTAAAGTCTTCGACAATAAACTCAACTTTTTCAATTTTATAAAATTAGATTTTTTTTTTCGTGAGAAAATTGGATCTTGTGTAAGGAGCAGTATTAGCTTAGGGGAGAGAGAGAGAGAGAGAGAGAAACAGAATAGTAAGGGGGTGTCTGACAAGACAGAAAGAACCTGTTCATGTTTCCATTAATGGAAGTGGTCATCTCTATCTGTGAGGGCCTTGGAAAAGACTGAAGGGATGGGGTGTGGGACTCCTACAGTGCATTTGGTAGTCCCTTTAACGATTTGAGGCTTGTCTTTGATTTGATGAGCACAACCATCGGCTGTTTGGGTGCTGCCAATGAGATCATGGGCACCCCTCCTTCCGTGGAACCCCACCGTAAAAGGTTGCTTCATTGTTCATGCTTTTTAGCGCATCCTTTCACTTCAGACTTCACATCCATTTTTGGGGTTTAACCCCTTTCATGCTAAAAGAATTCCTTTTCCTATCATGATTCGATGGGTTTTTCTTCTTGTAAGACCATTTCTTATAGTCAATTACTAAATAATGGCACCTCTACACATATATAATATATATCCCTCCTATTTCGTGCTAAACGAATTCTATGCTTAATATGATCTCATCCTCCATGATAATATTCATGACTAATGACCGATTCATTCGATGTGTGATAACATTTTTCTTGAAGGTATTGGAGGAAGAAGAAGAAAACGAACAAGTGACTGCATTGTGGTGAAAATTCTATCGGTATTAATTGCCTAGGGTTCATCACTGGAGCCTTCGGTGGATGGTTGACTATTTCATCTAATGGATATAAAAGGTCTGAAGATGAGGATTAGTAAGCCTTTTTTTTACGTTACCATCTGCTTTTATGCATCTGTTTGACTTTGAAGTAGTCGATGAATAATTGCAGTGGTGCGTGTGGGTGGGTGTGACAACTATCATATTCTGTTTGGTGAACTTTTATGACATGGTTCAATAATAACTGTTGGTAATTTTTGTGGGCTACTGTTATTTTATTCGGTTGGTGGTATTTTAAGACGGTAACAGTTGTTAATTTAGCAGAGTTACTATTATTTCATGTTGCTCAGTTTCCTCGACTGTATAATGGCCAGCAGCCTCTTGCGTTGCTTCATGAGAGCCTCCATTCTGTGGGATCCGTCTTTTTTCTTACAATTTTGCGAATGGTTAAATAAGTATATGTTTAATGAATAATTCATTTATTCATCTATTTCAGGTATTCGGCATTCATGAGAGTACAGCAGCATAAAAGAATAAGGAAAATTTAAGTTATTGAGGTATTGCTATCAGAAAGTAAAGGATCTTCCCTCTCAGAAAATATACATACTAGATATGGCTTCTTATGAAGGAGATGTCTGTTTTGTCTCGGAATTAAATGCACCACAGTATCCATTCATATCGAAAGGGACAGTTCCTCAAATTTAAGATGTTTCATGTCGAATGGAGAACATTGTATTTGGTATCGTTTTAAGAGAAATGTGTGTTAGTTCTTGCCTACTTGGGTATCCTTTGTAGTTCTTCCTTCAAAGAAGTCGAGAAATTTGACAGCAAGCCCCAGGTATCGAACTCATGATCTTTAGCTTGTGAGTGGAGTCCCCAACTAGCTATTGCTCTGTGTGCTGATTATTGTCTTTGACATAGGGCAGTGAAGGCATGGTGAACGAGGGAATATTTAACTTTATGCGTTTAGATCATTAAGAGAGGAGTAGGCAACGAAGTGGGTGTGTCGAGGTGCTTGTGGTTGTTGAGAAGAACCTGTATCCCTTGGATCATATATTATGATTTCCAGCGTCCGCGTTGAACTTGTCAACATGATTTGATGTAGCACAAATTTGCTCACTATTTTTTTGTATTTTAAGAGAAATCAATTCAACCTCAAGAACCTTCAATTCTGCTGCCATCTTAATTTGTTTCTGCTTAATAGTTTGGACATATTTTCACATTAGTTCACCGAGTTAGATCATTAATGCACGCACACGCGTGCACACACACATGCGCACATATTTAGATGCATAAGTAGATGTAGATGTAGATATAGATATAGATATGTGCACGTGTAAGAGAGAGAAATATGATCGCTGCTTGCTTGTTTTGAATGCCCTTGTTCTTATGAAATGGATTAAATCAGACGGTTGTATTTCACTCTAGACAAGGGATATAAGCAATGATGGATATACATGAGGCGGTCCCTTCCTCAAAATTTAAAATTTTAGAGTAAACTTACGTTTTAGAATGAATATATGATTGATATTCATGCTTCACCACAAAAAACATGATGAAATATGTATATCGCTCTTTCAACAATAATGTCATCCTCCAATACTATTTTCTTGATTCATCACTGGATATAAGTGAATGTAAATCTTTTCTTTTTTTAATAAATAAAACAAATTAAAGGGAAAATTTTCAAAATAATAATTGAGGAAAAAGCAACTTGCAATAAAAATGTAACACTAAATCAAACAAAGACAACAATCATTAGATCTACAACAATGTATAGGGATGTGAGCCGTGATTTAACTACCATCGGACGGACGAAGCATGCCCATCCCGCCATCCACAACACCCCTCACACGCGCGCGTGCACACACACACACACAAAACTACAGACAAGCACCTGTATATAAGACGTATTTTGTTGCGTAATGCGAGAGGGGCAGAGACCTTTTCTTCTGAGATGACGAATATTAATAAGCCACTTTTAGAGACAATTACAACCACATATCATCTGATAAGACCAGGTGTCTAGTGAATATCCATGGGAAACGAGGCACTAAGGTCAGGGATTCAACCATTGGCTTTACTTTTAAAACTTTGGTTGGGGTGGTCTCCCCCACCTCCGCTGAATGGAGATCTCTCTCTAAAACTTTGGTTGGGGTGGTCTCCCCCACCTCCGCTGAATGGAGATCTCTCTCTCTACCTATATATATGTATGTATATATATATATATATATATATATATGTATGTATATATATATATGTATGTATATATATATATATGTATGTATATATATATATATGTATGTATATATATATATATGTATGTATATATATATATATATGTATGTATATATATATATATATGTATATATATATATATATTCAATGCTAAAAATATTTGTAGATTAAAAAATCTATGTCAATAACAATATACTTACTGGCATGAAAGTGAGTATATTTGGGGTGGTCTCCCCCACCTCCGCTGAATGGAGATCTCTCTCTCTACCTATATATATGTATGTATATATATATATATATATATGTATATATATATGTATATATATATATATATGTATATATATATATATATATATATTCAATGCTAAAAATATTTGTAGATTAAAAAATCTATGTCAATAACAATATACTTACTGGCATGAAAGTGATATGGCCAGAATGTTGCATCCAGTTGGGTATCAAGGAATTTTTTTTGGGTGAAGTACACTTGTTTTTCAGGCCTACAAAGCACTTGTCTTTCTTTCTCTCTCTCTCTCTCTCTCTCTCTCTCTCTCTCTATATATATATATATATATATATATATATATATATATATATATATATATATATCGTGTAGGCACACACAACTAACACAGTTTCCGAATATATAAAGCCACTGTCTGTTCGTGACTTCTCACAAGTACTGTTCCTTCATTGTTCTTTAAATATTGGAATCTTCGTTACGGTGAGCAGTGATGGAAATGCTTTTAGTTCGAGCATAGTAGTGTTGCTATCATGGTGCTCCTCCTTTTTGTATTTTCTTTGCCCACTTGACGAAATGGGTATGTATGACCCAATCCTGCATTGATGTCCTACTCAATTCATTTATTTAGACTTCGATAGATCACCAAAAGCCCCGCATAGGAATAAATTAAATAATCTTCTAACTATAGACTTCAAGATAAAAATGCACAGTATACGACCCGACCAAACAGAATAAGGGCTGATCATGGCTTGTATATAACCTCAGGGTTTTGTCCTTGTTTGGCTTTTAGATCGATTGAGTTTAATTGAATATGAAAGAAATAGGAAAGGAACTTATTAATGTATGTCTAGTAATTTTTTCTATTAATTAATATTAACTCAATATTTTATGTTCGTACAATTTTCTTGTAATTTTGAAATTCTATTATTTAATTATGCTATAAATGAAGGCACATGCTCGTGTGTGCACGCTGTTTTATAGCATATACATAAGATTTCTATATACTTGACTACACGAAGCGACCGCAATCAGCACCTAACTTATGACAAGCCAGCTCGTTTTTGGTAATGCAATTAAATCACGAACTAAATATGAATAAGCTCGTTACAAGTCGAAACAAACTGAACCATATGAGCTGCAGGTCAGTTCATTTACAGCCTTAATCTAAGAAAGTGAAAAACATTGCAATATTTTGCTTTTTCTTCAAGCTTTTCAAACTTGATCACAAGCCATGTGTGTGAGAAAACTTGATGGAAATCCATTACTTGGGGCGGTAGTACATCCCAAGGGTTGAGTTGTTTGCCCATTAAAGTGGTATATGAGCTGGGTTCAGAACATCGTATGAACCGGTATGGGTGTTAGATCATTGAGAGGACCTTTCTCTAGTACGAGAGGACCAGAAAGGACACACCTCTGGTGTACCAATTATCGTGTTCATGGTAAATGTTGGCCGCAAGAACTCCAAATCATTCTCTTAAGCGGGGAGAGGAGAGGGAAGATCATTAGTGGTGAAGTTTCATTAAGTGTAAGTGCAAATCCTTATGTATTGACCATACCATGGCTGCTAGATTTAGGATCGTAATTATCGAGTACCAACCAACAAAATCAAATTCATTCTAAAATCTATGATAAAAAAATCAAATTAGTTCTAAAATTTATAATAAAAAAGTTTGACTATGGTTGACCATCACACTAACGTAGTCCTCCTCTTTCATGTAGGCTTGGGACCATCAATGGTGGAGTTATAGCTATGATAGAGTCCTTGTTTTAAAAATCCATAGAAATACATGCAAAATAAATCAATATGCAACAATTATAAATATGCCCCAATCAATAACAGCTGCAGATCCAAATAAGCCATGAACAAACCGTACATAAAATCTTTTACAAATTATATGCGATTCATCAGTAATATATTTCAAGTTTGCATATTTTGTAACAGTATCGAAAGCACCAATCAAACATCTTGTGGTGTGTGTGCATGCGTGTGTCCCTGTGGATCAAATGAACGAATGGTGACAAAATTGGATGTAAAATGGTGATGCAGTCTTAATATCAGCATACTGAAAACCATAATAACACTAGTCATCTTACACAAATTCTTTTTTAGATAGCTAAAGCCAGATGCATGCCCCGAGTATTGAACTCATGACCTTCAACTTGACTGTTAAGAGATACTTTCTTGATTCTCAAGCTTCCTAACCAAGATAACTCGGCCCCAAGCTTCTCATAAATGAAAACTCTATAAATAAAACCAATTAAGAAAAAGAAACATGATCCGACATTCCGAACAATCTCCACCTTCGTGAAGAACCCCTATTTGTCAACACCACAAATAAGCATCATTGGCATGCAACACCATACCAGCTGCACAACCTGAATCAATAATAAAACTTGGATCCATCTGATTCGAACATCCGGCTGATGAACATGTGTAGCCCTGATAAGTTCTGTCATCGAACTAGACCAAACACTTTTCTGTCAAAACCCCCGAGTATCGATTTGGAGACCTAGAACTTCAATGTTTTTACTTTTAGCAAGATGGGGTGTTGCAGACTCCTTACAGATACGCACACCCCCGATTATCAATTGGAGACCTAGAACTTCAATGTTTTCTTTAGTCAACTCCATAGGCAAGAGATCTATAGCCCTTTGTGCATTGATATCATTGTGCCTGCAATCGGTTGGAACTGGAGAACTCTCTCTTTATCTCATTCATATATACATACATACATACATATATGTAATATGTATTATTTCACCAGAAAATAAGATATAATATCTAGAATTCGGATGAAGTTTTAGAATCTTAGATAACAGGAAGTCTCATATTCTACGATCTCGTGAAACATAATTGAAGTTTGAGAACACAGGCACAGTGTATGTGGTACAAGAAACTAGAAAAGATCAGTGATATGCACAAAATTAAAATGTATTGCAGTTGAAAATTTTCACTCCCACATCTTTGGCTCTTCATCACCCTTTGTTTCAAGAGAAATTTTCCTCACAAATTTGATTTAACCAGAAAAATGCTCTCTAATCATCATCAATGTAGATAGTCTCTTGCTTGAAAAGCCC
Organism: Brasenia schreberi; assembly: GCA_036023115.1. Taxonomy (NCBI): domain Eukaryota; kingdom Viridiplantae; phylum Streptophyta; class Magnoliopsida; order Nymphaeales; family Cabombaceae; genus Brasenia; species Brasenia schreberi. Next base: position 18,348,009 of record JAYKKT010000060.1, on the reverse strand, counting down.
ACCAAACACATTCTTGATCTCGGTCTTCTTTTCATTTTTTGGGGGTTTTGGTTGGACTGATTGCTTTGGTTGCTTCACCACTGCCTTTTTTGGAGTCAAACTCTTGGCCTTGGCTTGTCCGCGGGTCGTCGCCAACTGAACCTTTGGAATCTCATCTTCCTGTTTGAGATTTAAGGAATTTGCAAATTGAAATGAGAGTTTCTCCCACGAGAAATCTTGTCCTGCAGATTTGGCTCTGCTGAGCAGCTTGTCAACGTTAGAACCCACTGCTTGAGCTCTCTCTTTGGCTTCTTCAGCTAAACTGGCAGCTCTATCCTCTTCTTCAGACAGTTTTTGGACTTCTTCTTCAAGTTTTTTAGCAGCTTTTGCGGCTTCTTGAGCTTTCCTTATGGCTTCTAGAGCTACTTCCTCTGCTTTAGCTCTTGCTACAGCTTCAGCATAGGCCTTCCTTCTTCCATCGTCTGGGATGGCACTGCATTGATAGATATGATATTATGGTTTAGTAAGAGAATGCCATTTCTTACACAATCAATCTATGATTCTGTTTCCTCTTTCCTTTTATTAACTTTTCGTATTTTTGCGTGTGGCTGTGACAGACGGAAAATATACGCAGACTCATCAACTTAACAAGAGTGCCATTTCTTGGACGGTGTTCGATCTATTTAGCATCTACCTAGTTCACCAGGTATGGATCCAGATTAAGGTCTAAGACTACTTGGCCATGGATCGGGTCTGATCGTGTTGGAGTTCCATCAGAATGACCCATTTTCAGATGTCTGTCACCCTATCCGAGTCGGATCATGTTTGTGATTACCTGAACAGTTCATCTATCGATCTTTCTGGAGCTGATGAGCTTGCACCCACTTCAACAACCTGAACATGAAGATGAATGTGTTAATGTGAGAATTGGTTTTTGAATTAAATCATATTTTTGAAAAGTTTTGAATGGGTTTTTAATTCTAACGCTGTTGTAAACGGGTAAATATGAAATTCTTAAACAATTCAACAAGAAATTAGAAAATAATTGGGTCTTCCAAATCCCCACCATTTTGATCCAATTTTGAATAAACCGACCAAGTATGAAATCATCATGCCTCAGGGATCTGAGTCCTTTGCGAATGGATCCTGTAATCAGATCCAAAACTCTAACAGAGGCCCCTTAAAGATCAGTTATTGATGGTGTTCACTCACCTTGTTTTCTGCAATGGCTGTATTAGAGAAAACATCTGCAACGAGGGCTGCAATCTGGGATTTCGAGACCTGTAGGAACCAAAACACCACTAATGGTCATATTTTTTTGAAATTTCAAAATGTATTCATCTTAGAAACCAAGATGTCATGGCAAACAAAGACGAAATAAACCTGAAAAAATTGCACCCACTATATTACTTTGTAGTCGTTAAAGCCTTCGCTCCCTTCCGGCAAGACGACCAGGTTGGAGCTGCTTTCGGGTGCGTAGTCATTGACCAGATTGACCTTTATCATAGTATAGCTCACGCCGGTTTCGGCGATCTTCGCGAGCAACTCCGGCAAGGTCAAGAGTTGGTTGCGGGAGAAGATGTTGTTGAAGAAGGATGTCAGCCCATCCAGCACATTGTAGGTGGAGACTGGAGCTGCACCCACTTCATAGATCACCACAACATGCTTGACCCCGGCAAGTTCGGCACCCTGGACCACATTCAGTGCATTGAGCGCAGTCAATTCGCCGGCCGGCCCGTTCTCGGCAGGGCCTACTGTGACAACAGCTTTTGAAGCATTACCAATGGCCTTTGCAATCGATTCAGGATCACCCAATTGTGATTCCACAGCATTCAGACGCCTTAGTTCATCGTTGGAGATTATCTGGATAACAGAAGTTTGGATCAGGTCTCAGAAGGCTCCATCCAGTACTAGGAAAATGACAGATTAGCATGGTTCTTTTGGTCATCTGATGATTTTACATCATCTTGATCGAGACCTGAATCTTTTGTCTACCCTGATCAAGACCTGACCTTTTGCGTCACTTTGGGTGGACATAAACGCAAACTTCCCCGGTCGTGTCCCTATCAGGTTTAATTCATGTGACGTCTAAAATTGCAGGCAATTTCGTGTTTCATGTCTAATGTGCTTCTCCTAATAAAATTGCAAGAAACCCAGGTACCAAGGGGGATCGAACCCGGGTGGGTCGCTGCTGCCAACACCTTTGTTGGCACACCCTCCGCCAGGGATGCACTGAACCAAATTACATTGTGTTGTTCAGCTCAATGCCACAACCAGGGCAATGTATGGCCAAGGTCAGCCATTGCTGCTCTCGGAGGTTGGCATAAATTGACCATCAAGGAGATGAAGTTCTTACCTTATAGGTAGCGGCAATTCGAGCAAGCTCTTGTGCCAAGGCAAGGTCGGACACGCCGGCCCGAACCTTAAAACCTTTCCGGAGAAGTTTCTGTGTGATCCTAACACCAGACTGACCAGTTGCACCAGCAACAAAGACCGTTCCGCCGTCCTTCCGCCGCTGGTCACCGAAAGTCAAGGCCGAAGGCTGAGTGACAGGAATCAGAGCCTGAACATCCGGCACACCTCTGAAGTTGAATGGATTATTGAAGCTTTTCGTTGATGTTTCCTGCTTACTTCCACCTCCAGCCTCACTCTCAGCTTGCTTCACGATTCTGAAGGCAGGGAAGGAAAAGCCCCTCTTGGATTCAGCAGCAAAAATAAAGGATTTCCACCTGTGGCTCTTCAATGGCTGCGATGATCGACGCGAGGGAGTGACAAGGAAGGAGTTAGAGTTTAGAGAGTGAGCCATGCAGTGGTACCTTCGGCTTCCTCTTCCTTCCCTTCCCTGCCTTGTTTGCGTTTCAGAATTGGGCTTTACATCAGACCTCTATGAGGGTTACATGGAATGGAGGATCAGATTTGTAGGAAAGCAGGATGGCCTATAACGTGCTTCCACGTCATTTATTCTCTATCCCCAAAGGAGAAGCATAGACCAGACGATGATGCCAGCGTGGAATCATAGAAAGATTCGCCACCATTTAGCACAAAAGAAATAAATAATTGGCCAAAAATGGGACATGTTTATTGTGGCACTTGACGAGTCATATGCAGATCAATGACTGATAATGGTGGCTCTCAATTCCTAAGCCCACATGGTAAGGGTGGGTGAGCTCAGATCACTCCTTTAGGATGTGTTTAATTTCATGGCGGCACGCTCTTATGCTAGATCTACAAGCCCATACGAGTTTAGAGACACTTATAAGCATGGTTTCGAAGAACAATGCTTCTATGTTTGATTTGAAAGTAGGACTAAAACTTGGGTTTTCGTACGATGTTAGATAGTAACACGAAAGAGAAGGAAGCGCTTAGGTTTTTGTATGAAGCTCATGAAACCAATTCTAGTCGCCCACCTTTCTCTTGCTGCAGATGTTTACATTGAGCTTATATAGTGATAGTTTTTTATCAATAATGATTTCATATTTGATACATAACATAACTTAGAATTACAAGCATGTATATATATATATATATATATATATATGCAACACCAACAAGCTATTCCTTCTAATACTATGAAAAATGGTGTTACCAAAGATAAAGAGACGAGTCTTGCCAATGCTATATTACTAAGGATCCAGATAAGCCCGTCCACAGAGCTCAGTGGCTTCCAACAAGATGTGCTCATGGTAGTTTCAGGCTGTGGCAAGAGCGTGAGGTCAAGACACAATTTATTCAAGGAACATAGTCAGGAAACTAATCAAGTTTTAGAAATTGAAGGACCTTTGAGTGGAGAGGTGTTGGGTCCTTTGAATGATCTAGGAGAATTGACAATTTATCCGTCTCCAAATGAAGATTTTGGCCGTTAACACTTAAAATTTTCATCGGGTTTTGGCCAGGTTCTAGGTAGGGAAGCTATTAAGAAAGCTAACATAAACGTAGTGTTCCTTCTAGAATGTAAGATGTCGTTGGAGGTGCCTTCTAAAGCTTTGTGCAGTTTTAATTATTATTGAGTAGGAAATTTTTTACATTGAGTATTCTGCAAGTGTAATTTTCGTTTAAGATGATTTGAATATGCAGAAAAATTATCAAAGAAAGCTCCAGTAAGAAAACATGAAAAGCTAGATTGTGTTAAAAAGAAAAAAAAGAATGATATAACTCGAGTTAAGTGTCAGTATAACATATGATAAAACTCTATGAAAACAAAGAATTCATGTATTTGATGCCATCTACAATGGAAAAAAGCTTAGTTGTTGAATCTAAAGTGTAATTTGCTTGTGAAAAGAGTCTCTGTTAGACTTTGACATTATTGATTTCTCAAAACATGTCATGATAAGATTCTTTTCTTCATCTGGTCCAATATATAAGGAATAGAAGTAACACTTTTCAAACAAATAAGAGAAATAATTATACCTATTATGAAGGAATCATCAAATCCAATGAAGTAAAGATGGACTCTAGTTCGTCGATATAGCAAGCTGCAGGGTTCCTAGAAAACCGATTATATAATATGGATGATGAACATGGCTAGATTTTAAGAGCTGGATGAAGAGTGTTCACAAATCAAGATAGATCTTAAGAGTGGAAATGGTGGGTAATTCTAATGGAAGAGATTAAAAGACACAAAATCATAGTCGAGTTCTCGAGAGTGGATTCTATACGTGCGGTCACAAAGACACTAAGAGGGAGGAAGCACTAAATTCCAATTGAAAGAACATAGTTTGAATCCATTTAGAAACTTTGAACTTTTGCAGGTGTGTTGGGTGTCCAAAGGAGGAGATGAACCATCTCTCATCTATGTTGGTTGAGCGGCTGTGGACGTAGAAAAACAATGAGGATTCTCTCTCGCCGAACTACGTAAATCCCATCTTACAGTTACTGTAATTGTCTCTATGTTTGATATAGTTCCTCCATTCGTTGTTCACCTTCCAAGATCCATATTGTCTTATGATAGGGGGTTGAAATGATACATGAAGCCCTTACATATTTAGGATTTTTTTCTTTTGATTATAAGAGGAGACTGAAACCTGACACACACATACACCTTATGGGAGTCGAACTCCCCACCAGCAGCAACGGTGCTACAGCGCCTTGTCGTTGAACTAACGCTGTTGGCGTATTTAGGACTTTAATGAGTCTCTTCCTTGGCGTAGCAATTATTTGGTAAATCACACATGCACTTTATGAGAGTCGAACTTCTGGCCATCAGAACAGCGGCACTGAAGCATCCTGCGGTTGAGCTAATACTCTGGGTGTTTTTGCTGGTGTTAGGAAAAAGGTTTCTTTAATATTTGCAGATTTTTCTTGTTATAATTAAAAAGAAAAACAGAAAATCTGCTCATCTGCAAATTCCCCCGTTACGAATCCAAGTTCCAACGAACGTAACATTCATCAAAGAGGGCGTCCGCGTCACCGTTCCTTCAACACGGTAGAATGTCAACGAATGAATGAAAGTATTCTTTTATATTTTATTTTTGTCAAGCCGTGCACTTTCAGGTCCCACGTGGACTTGCCTCTCTTGTTTATTAATTTTTCCGTACTGCTGCATTGTAAACTATCAATTCAAAACACCGTATCGTATTCTCCTAAGATACGACGCGTATCCCTTAACTGTAACTGTACCATGTCATTGTTTCAAATAATTTTAACTTTAATGACATCTTCTTATGATATATAATACCTTATGTCTTTTTTCATTTTAACCAACGGACAATAATTTCACCTTCATCAATTTTTTTATCATTTTGAAAAATTGATCCTAAATATTTTTAAAAACTCCTATTCATATTTCTTTAAAAGATAGCCAGAAAAATGATTTTATTTGGTTCGGTGAAAGGAAATAAATTTTGCGATGAATAGTTAAAACCATACCCAAATTGGGCCGTAGCACACGTGATCCAGAAAGCATTTTTTCCACAGGATACGTGTGCGAGTCTCTGAATAGCGTGTCAGTGTGAGGAAGAATAACCCGTGTTTCGGCATCCATCTTCCCTGCCAGATTGGCGGCAGCGCCAACCCACAAAGCAGATCAGATCGCAGAAACAGCTAAGAATCAATCTTCAAGCTAACAGAAGAAAGCGTGGGTGCCAGATAAGACGAGCTGCTTGTTACCCGAATCAACTCGACTTGTGCTGGCTCCGTTTCTGGTCAACACAATGGGTCGAGCTGCAAAGAGATCGGGTTGCCCCCGACTCAACTACTTCAAACTTGTCTAGTTGAATATATGTAATCGTCAGATGCATAAAAGAACGCCAAGCTAATTAATTTGGATGTATGTACCTTCAATGTGTCTAGTGTTGCGGAAACCAATACCGATGTCGTGTCGTCTCGTGTCAGTATTTAACTTGAAGTGATTTTTATGGTTTATATTTCCTTTAATTCTTGTTATTTACCTTAATTATTTTATAAGGTTGTTAAATTCATCATCTTTATTAAAAATGTTAGACCATTTTAAACGTTTTCCTTTCTTCTGTTATTAATTGCGCGAACCGAGTTTGACCTTAGTACGCTTCAACGTCTAATTGTGGATGTTTTGACCCAAATCCAATCCGAATCAAAACCGTGAAAAGGAAAATGAAAGGCTGTGACCAACTGTCAACCCCGCGTCGCCCACTCCTATAAGTTTCTCCATAAACCTCGTAGGCCACTCCGCTTCCATAGGACGACGTGCATACGTCGGAAACTTTGACGGATCTCACCGGAGAAATAATCAAGAGGGATGGTTTCCATCAGAGCCTGTTTCGCTCGGTTCCGCAGCCAGGTCTTCGACCGGCGGAAGAAGCGTCGGAACCAGACCCGGAGCAAGCCCCTGGATCTGGATTGCCTTCCAAAGCCCATCGGAATCCTCTCCCTCGAGGTCGCGAAGATCATGTCCAGAATCGTCTATCTGCATCGCTCCCTGTCGGACGACGAGATCTCGCGCCTCCAATCCGAGACGATGCGGTCCTGCGGAGTTGCGTCGCTCGTTTCGAGTGAAGAGTCTTTCCTCCTGGGCTTAGCCTGCACGGAGAAGCTTGAAGACCTCGGCAGGATCGCCGACGCCGTCGCGAGGCTCGGGTGGCGGTGTGTGGAGCCTGGACTACGGGGTTTCCAACATGTCTACGCCGACCTGACACGGGACGGCACCGGGATCGGAGAGTTGGGCTTTCCGGTCGGAGAGATCGACGATCGGGTGAGGGGGATGGAGAGATACGTGTCGCTCACCGCCGATCTCTTCGTTGAAATGGAGACAATGAAGGAGATGGAGGCGTCGGAGAAGAGAATGCAGCATTGGCAGGCTGTGGGCGGTCCTAAGGCGAATGTCGAGCTCTTCCGGCAGAAACTCGCTTGGCAGAAGCAGCGGGTTTGTCACCTCCGGCAAGTCTCTCTCTGGAACCAGACTTATGATAAGGCCGTCTGGTTTATGGCGAGAATGGTCTGTACGATCTACGCCAGGATATGCTTCGTCTTCAGCCCGCATGTACCCGGATTGCCGCAGGTGAGCGCGATCCTTATTGTGCCCGTTATATCCGATGCCAGCGGTCGGTCTCCGGCATCCCGATCTATAGTTTTCCCACATCCGAAGGATTATGCTTTCTGTTTGCCGGAAACTAGACGGATGGGGTATAATTCAGGCCCTTTGGAGAGGATTTCGTCTGCAAAGAGTTCAAGCAGCACTCGCTCGGGGCCGGTGTTGCAGCACATTGGGTCTGGTGTTTCTATGAATAGTGCGGATTTAGACGCAATTTACACAAGGAAATTGTTTCTTCCATCCAGTGTCAAGACCTCTAAGCAGGACAACCGATCATCTAAAATTCATGATCTCGGAGACGATGTTGGGTTGGAAACTCATAACAATTCTCAAGTTTCCGACGAGCACGGATGGCTGCTGGGGCAGAAGAATCGGTTGATGAATGCGTCGGCGTCTACGGTGGGAGGTTCTGCTCTCGCTCTGCGATACGCAAATGTCATACTGCTCGTGCAGAAATTCATTCAATTTCCTAATATGGTTAGCGAGGAGGCTAGGCGCGATCTGTATCAACTGCTCCCAACGAGCCTTAGATTGAACATTAAGGCGAAACACAGGAAATTCAGTAAGAAGAAAGGTTCCCAGGATGGTAATGAACAAGATGCCGATAGTTACAGGGAGAAATTGGAAGAAATCTTGAGTTGGTTAGCGCCTATGGCCCATGACATGGTCCGATGGCAATCCGAGAGGAATTTTGAGCAACAGGAGTTTGTATCAAGAACTAATGTTCTCCTGCTGCAAACTCTATACTTCGCAGATAGGGAGAAGACGGAGGAAGCTCTTGCAGAGCTCTTGGTTGGGCTCAGTTTCATATGCCATTGTGAGAAGCGGCGCATGAGCAGCGATAATCTCAGTGTGTGCGTTGAACGATGATGTGGTGATGGTGCTGCTTTTGGTCATCTCGCTTTTTACGGTGATCCAATCGTAGACTTGCCAAAAGCCACAATTTTTTAAGATGTTTAGATGCTGGAAGAATGATTGTATTGTAGTTCATGCGGAATTGTTGTGCTCATAGGACTCTCCTGATTATTCTTTGATTCTTTCGTTGTATATAATTCTTTGTTCTTGGAATATTGTTGTCAAGAAATTCTTTACTGAGATAATGATAGTCTCGACGAACCAGTCTATCTGTTTTTTCTTGTAAAAGAATTCTGAGTACAAGTTCTTGATCTTACTACCGCGCAGCCATTCGGCGAATACATATGTTGAATACCTCTCAGTTTAATCACGTCCTTCCTTTTTAGTTCTCGTGAAATCAATGTACAGGACAAATTTACTAAATACTATCATGTTTATCAACACATGAAAGGTAAGACGATAGATTTTGAATAGTTTAGATCTTTGCTTGATAATCATTTACATTGTTGACAATTAAATGTTCTTCAAACTCGAGAAGCCATCACGAGGAAGAACAAACTTGTTAGCGGATCGACATCTTCTTAATAACAATGCTCATGGAGCCTTTCAAAGCAGGCACCAGTGTCTGCCATTGACTCCCATAACTTAGTGTGGTGCTATATGTCACCTGTCTTTTGTAATCATTTATTTGGAAGATTGTAGAAAGGATGTCCCATAATTTGTTTATGGAGGTATAATTTTTGCTTGCAATGTTTTCATTACTTCATTGGCAAATTTCATTAGGAACTCCATTTGTGATTCCAAATAAAACTGGGAATCATGACTGACTGACTGAGAGTAATTTGTGATGAAATCTAATAATTAAATACTTGCATTTCGACGTACTTGGTGTCAAACTGCAGGATTGATGTTATTCATCATTTGGTTGGTAAAGAAAAAGTGCTGCGGTGTTCATCATATAAGAGATAATTCTTTCCCCAAGAGACACTCTCATGTTCATCTCTCAGAAAGTTTCCTTTATGCGGGACGATTCTTTATCTGATAAATGGTATATTTTTACATAGAAACTGTTTCAAGCTAGAAATGATAGGCCATTGTTGAGCATGACACTGAGATGGATGCTTTTATCGAATATGTTTTTGGCCTACATGAAGCAGACGCTTGTTCGTCCTGATTTTCTTTTCTGTTAACAACTATGGGGTCAAGGCATATCCCACTGCATGCACACCCACGTGTCGAACCTCCGACGTCTTGTCAAGGGGCGGACACCCTAGCCGGTGTGCTCCCCTTCCTTGCTTTTTATTTTCTGCTTTACTTGTGACACTGGATATAAATACCTTGAGCAGAGCACCTTTGCAGGTTTTCAGGTTGCATATGGATTGTGCCCATGGGCAAAAGACGCTGTGGTAGTACGTGGGATGCAGTTTCTTAGGAGAAAAGGAAAACATTTGAAAGAGCATTTGGGCGTTGAGGTCTTGCCGGACTTTTTATGTTGAGGCCTTGCCGGACTTTTTATAAGGATGTCAGTACATCTCTGCTCGAGTGAGTTCCATTGCAATTCTCCCAAGCAGTGGGATTAGTTCAAGGCTAAGAGTTCATTACTTCATAGATACAATCTCAGAATGAGGGAAAGGTTGTCAATGTCAGGTGCAAACCATTGCCATTCTTATCTGACAAGAAGGAATTCATGTCAGTTTTGGTGAGCTGGGTCAATTCAATCTGTCTGCACCTCTAACCCCGTAGGTATCATCTGGATGAAACAGTTCTTAGCCCCCGCGGGCACACCTCTGCACAGAAACAGACATAATTCCAGTTAACAACTGTTCCTGGTCCGCAATGGCGACTTAATTATAATATCAAGCCTTGATAGCATCCTTCTTCATGAATATATATTATGGCTGGGGTTAATCCAGTCTCGTTTATATGTAGATTTCATAAGCTGAGGCCCCCAATACAGAGAATCATCGCCTTGAAGATGAATTACGGTGTTAGTGTTAGATATTTTCTGACTTGATCCCTGATTGAGTGATTTCTGTGGCTGCAGAATTATCATTATGTGGTCCTCGTTTGCGGTGAAGCATCGGATGCAAAGTCCATCTTGCTGTAAAAAGGCCCCACTTCTGTCAGTGCAAGCTTGTGCTCAGCCCAATCATCGTGTGAACCATCTTTCGTTGAAGGACACTATATATAACGAGGTTATTAAAAATAAATTGAGAGAGTCATCAATAAATAAGAAAATAAAAAAAATCATATAAGATGGTTTGAAAAAAGACGATCAAACCACAAAAGTGTTATGGGAAACAAATAATTTAAATAGCCAATCCCATCTAGTATGAGAAAAGGCTTTGTTGTTATTCCGATTCTTTTACTCATTCCAACTTGTTGAAAGGAAAATAGTATGAAATACAAGTATAAAAATGTATGTGAGAAAAACCAAGATCACAAAGAAAAACCATAAAAAAAGTACGAGAAATTAGATTGTAAAAATATTTTAAAAAAAAGAATTATCACAAAACTATTAATAATAAAACATTATTTATTTTATATTGAGTTAATGGTTAGCATGACACATGATCGAGAAAAATCCATGTAACGGACTCCCTCTACAATGAAAAAAAGGCTTATTGTTTCAAACTTATCCGAAAAACTACACCGGAAAGATGATTTAGTCGGACGTCTTAGTATTTTCCTGCTAGTTTACCTGTAATATATTACCGCAGTTCTCTTTCAATCATACTCCATCATAGTAGGAGCTGTAAGTACGTGAATGATACATGTAATTTGATCGTATCAATCAAAGTGCTGAGATATGATATTATCAATTGAATCGTAACGCTGTTGTATTCCTTCTTTGTGTGCTTTTTCTTATACTTCGGTGAATTAAGTCCAAACTGTTTCAAGAAACGGGATTGGACATTGGTACAAGCTAAAACGAATACGAAACGAATTCAAATAAGCTTAAACACGACCTCAAACAAGCAAAATGTGGTCAAACGTGTTCGGGACTTGACTCGTTTACAATCTTGCTTGTTGTGAAGCAATGAACAACTCTTGAACGATTCGAACAAGCATATGAACCGTAAGCTAGCTCATATAGGAAACGAGCCAACATTCATTCACAGCAATCAAGTAAAGAGACGGAACCTTTTCACACAAAACAAGAAAAAAAGAGAGAATTTTCTCGTGATACTTACAAGCAGAGCCATAACACAATTAAAAAGATATTTATATGCATCTTTTTTAATTCCAACCTTTTAAGGCGATTATACAAGGCGAACTCGCCGTGAAGTTCATGCCACTTTTTAGAGTGGCGAGAACTTATGCTCGACCTGATAAATTCGAATCAAAGCTTTGATTAAACCAGATCCGATTCACTTCACGTGGCAGCCATGCTAAGTTTGACCGTGACTGTTTCTCATCACCAACGTGAAAGCCTGAGAGTCACAAACCCTGCCCTCCTCACAAGTCGTGGCTTCTGAGGCATCTGACGGTTACACACTCCCAAAGACAGTCGGTGGCATTCAAATCTCGTCCATATTTTCATGACCCCATAAGTTGTCTCCATGGCCACCACGTCGGTAAAGCCATGGCTCACATCAATGGTGACAAGTACACCGGAAAGTCCACCGGAGAATCATCACTCTTCGGTAATAACACGCCATAGTTTAATGAGTCCGGGGTATATGAAACCAGTACCATGCATGCATTTCAGGCCTAATTGTCATCCATTTTGGCATTGTTTCTTATATGAACATTGAGAAATTACCTCATACATGTTTGATATGCGTGTTGAGAAATGTGTCTATGGATGGTATAATTTCCTTGGATTGTTTTTTTCCACGTAACGCAAGATACAATATAATGGCCGACTAAGCTCCACTTATCGTAGACAAAGCATTATTTTGGTTTTGTTTTTTTTCAGATGGGGGCTCGTTACATGAATCGTCGCCGAGAGACAGCCACCATGAACATGTCGATGATCATCACAAGAAATCTGTGATGGCTAAGGTGAAGGACACGGCGAAGAAATGGAAGCACAACCTGGTAAAGATGAAACATAAATCTCACCACCACCACAGGCACGAAGCCCTTCCAACACAGACTGCCAGATTGGAAGAACAGGTAGAAGAGAACGCAGAGTACCACGGAGCCCCAAGTAATTATCATATAACTGATGTTGGGGATTTCCATAGATTTAAAATCAGTAAAAGGATCCTTCAGAATTTGTCTTAAGATACGTTACGTAGTGAAGCTGAACTTCATTTATAAATGGTGTTTGAAGTATAAACATTGGAGTATCATTTTGTTGTAGTATATGAGTCGGAGAAGGCAGCCGATGCTTATGCAGACGAAAAGAACGGCACTGAAAGGAGGAAGCATGCATCCCACAAACAGCAGAAGACAGAAGCTCTTTATGCACAGCCTGTGGGATTGGGAAAAGATGTAGAAGAGAAGGAAGAATACCATGGAGCGCCAAGTAATTCTATAACCTTCACTGGCTTAACTTGTTGCAATCTATAAGCATGTTTTTAGTGCAATCAAGAGTCACAAATTTCTGTTTAGGGTCGCATCGTGTCACGCCATTTCATATTCATCTCCATAACAGGTCGAACTCAATCACAACCTCATTTTTACCGGTCATCTTGGGTCGTCGTCAGCACTGACCTTTGGTCCTTCTCATGAGTGCCCGCAATTGTATTCATATTCAGATACTGTGTTTTCATGCTAGTGTCAGAATTTGGTCAATATTGCCTCAACCCGATTATTTTTGTCAATTTGGATTGGACACAATACATAAATTTCCGGTTATTTCTCTCGGGTTTTCGTGTTGTGACTGGGGTTCACATTCCTAGTATGAAGCAATTTGAACCTTTGTGAAGAGGAATTACTCCATTAAACAGTGATTCTGAATGGTGCCCCTGATTGAATCATTCAGATTTCACTGCTTGAGAGAACCCAAAATAGTTCAAAGCATGTAAAAGTAAAACGGAATTTAATCTACATGCTTCTTTCAACCACTCTTGTGAGAGAATTTGCCACTAACATTGATTTAGAGCAAAGAACTTGCTCCTAATTTCGTGTTTGAGAGATAATTGAACTTAAATGTGAAATTTGTTACGGCTTTCATGTGGGTTGGGACTTACCCAGCAAAGGATTTCCCTACCTTAAAACCGTTATAGTTAAAGGTGCTGCTCGACACGGCTCTGGTCCCGTCATCAACTCTTACTCAAGAATGGCTTACTTCAAAGCTGGACATCAAGGGTGTCCCTTCTCCCATCCACCTTATTTAATTAAGAAAAAAAGAGGGTTCTTGTATTCAAGAATTCTCCATCTGAAAAAAGTGCATGACCAAGCACACCTTAATTAATGGCACCAACATAATTCTTCAATTATGTATTCCTTTAAATTCCAACATTAACAATTATATATTGTAGCGTACGAGTCAGAGAAGGCACCTGATGATTGCCCCGGGGAGAAGCACCAGGAAGTCACTGGTGTGCAAGTTGATCACAAAATTCAGGATGGACATGGCCAGAAGGAGATGAACATGAAAGAGGTTCAGTATGATAAAGGGATGTCTGTGAAGGAATATGTGTTACAAACGCTTCAGCCTGGTGAGGGAGACAAGGCACTTTCTGAGGTAATAACTGGCACCAACAAAGGTTTCGACAGCGAAATGACAATGGCGGAGAAGGTGAAAGAAGTTGTTACATCTTTCCTCGGTGTGCATGAAGCGAGCAACCCAGTTTCTGCAAATGCTAACCAAGGTACCCCTTTATCACCATGCTATTTAAATGGCCCGGAACCCTCTTCGAGTCCCAACTCAGGAGAGTAAGGCTAGCAAATGAACCGAGCCCGCAAAGTTATGCTTGGTAACCAGCCCTAGCAATTATTGCTTGGTTCATCAAGCTCGTTTGCCAGCCCTAAAACAGTCAGGGTTTTATCCTGCAGCTGGCAATTTTCCATTCTTATTGTTCATAACCATAACCTCAATTATGCTATTTACAGACGAGTTTCAAGGAAAGAGGCTGCAGGAAAACTGAAGGACAATCAACTCATGAGACTAATATGCGGAAGGTATCAATGAAGATTACTCGTAGTGATTAAATAAAAGAATGGAACTCTCGCTTGAAAACAAGCAGAAGAGGTTAAATCTTTCATATTTCCTTGTACAACGTAAAGTGCATATGTTCTCCATCTGTATAACGAAGACGCCAAAAAATTTCAAACACGATGTATTGATTCGGACCTACATTTGCATTGTATTCAAGCATATCAAGGTCGTGAGTTGCATATAATAACACTTCTAACAAAAATTGGTGATATGTAACGTAGCATATGCTAAATTCCTTTTTCCTTTCGGTGCAATGGAAGGCTGAACCTAGATGCAGGCCCCCGGTATCAAACTCATGACGTGCAGCTTGTCAGTATACCCCGTAGCCATGTGAACTATTGCATGTTCTGCAGCTAAGTTCTTTTTTTTTGGGTTACAAGAGGAGGCCGAAGCCCTAACATACACCCACACGTGCACCCCTCTGGGAGTCGAACTCTCCACCAGCAGCAACAGCACTAGAGAGCCCGGCCGTTGAGCTAACGCTCTGGGTTGCTAAGTTCTTTTTTCTGAAGAAAAAAACTCCCCCAAATTGATCAGTACCTTTTGTATCGTTGCACATCTACTAAACAGTAGAATACGACATAAAACACAAATGCAACACAACACAATGGGGGCATTGCAATAAACCAAATGCTACGCCGCGTACAATCAGAGTCAATACTTGCAAGCGTGCACCATATGCCAGTTTTAAGATAAAATTGGAGGATTGATCCTCGACAAAATGGAGAGGAAGCTGGTTTGCATCCTCAGATGATGAATTAGCTTCAACCTTTCAATTATGTACACTGACAAAAACTGGCTCCTAGACGTGTTTTCTAAAATGAATATCAAAACTGCAATTCATGCACTTCAAAAGGATAGATTGAAACACTTAAAACACATTGCATTTACACGCACAGATTTTAGTGCTAAGCAACTTGCCGGAAATGGTACCGACTTCAGCCAACTTCATTCATGAATTTAACAAGGCTAGTACTTGTGAAACCAGCACATCTCACCTGCGCGCAGCAGAGCCTAACTCCCAATCTTGCACTTCTTGCTTCTGCTTCTTTAGTTTCGAAGGGAGCCCATTGCGTAGAGAGTTGTTTAAGAGCGAGAAATCAACTGTGTCCATGATCTTTATCCTTTCCAAGGTTAAAACTGAGACTGGGCTCCATGGAGGGCAAGATTGTTTATAGGCTGTAGAATCCATCATCCGCTTCTCCATGAGCTCAAAGCAGGCTTTAGTGTCACTCTGCAAATTTATACGGTTGGCGAGCAATCATCAGACTCATTATATTGAAACAATATCAAATCCCTCAACAAGAACATTGTTCCGCAATAAGTTGGTTTGGCTACATGGATTCTTAGTTACCACTTTGATCTGTCAT
The DNA here is from genome assembly GCA_036023115.1 of Brasenia schreberi. NCBI lineage: Eukaryota > Viridiplantae > Streptophyta > Magnoliopsida > Nymphaeales > Cabombaceae > Brasenia > Brasenia schreberi. Next base: position 18,332,186 of record JAYKKT010000060.1, on the reverse strand, counting down.
GAGTCACACAACAATTGGTTCATGTCTTTCATACTTCCTTCTGAATTTTTAATTATCATAATTTATAGTATAACAACAACACAATATATAAAGCATCATACACACATACATATGCATATATGTAGAATATATGTATTTGTACACGTGATCCAATTACTGTTTATGACAGACCGATCAAACTTTGAGAATTACATTCAAAATTTTAACTTGGAAAAAAACACATATGGATTATAACCAAGTTAGTTCCTATAGTAGCTACCTTCCGTTCCAGAGGGATGAGATCATCGAGGGTAGCCACCAGCATGCTGGACTGCAGTGGAAGCAATTCATCCAAGCCACATCTTAAGGCAGCAGCAGCGAGACTACATGGCCAGAACTGCAAGAAACTTACATCTGCAATGGAAAATTATGTATCTATGCTCAACTTTTCACAAGAATTTAATGATCATATTGGACAAAACAGATGCCCGCACTAAAACTAGAAGCCAGTATCTACGTAAAGGTCTATAGTCACAATATGCACGGTAAGATGTGGTATATAAGTTAAGATCATTATCTCTAAATCGACTGAATCCGATCTGTTCAGTTGGTAATATGAATCATCGCTACAATATCTGGTTGGACTGTAGTAACTAAGTTGACCCAATTTGTTAAATCAACTAAACCTACCTAAAGAGTTCGGAGTTCAAGCAAATACGATTAATTTGGTCGTCCAGCAACCTACTTAAAACCATAAAAATAGATATGCAGAAAAGGTCTGTACAATTCTTTTTGGATTTAAATATTTAGTTACATTGTGGGTAGTCTTCGAAATGACACAGAATAATACGGCCATATGTAACGTACCGTTGGCCCGTTTTGATGCAGGTTGAGTATGGATACGCGTTTTTTTCTTATAATGAAGCGGAAGCCAAATGCACGTCCCAGGTATCGAACCCAATGATTACCTTGTGAGTAGAATGTTACATAGAACCGGTCTAACACGTAAGAAATGAACGAACAGCGAATAAAGGGAGAGGTAATCACGTACCAGCCACGGCAAACACCAAGAGCTTGGCCACCCGTGCAGTTAAACTGGATCTGATGCGTGAAGAACCCAGATCCAGGCATCCAATCAAGGGTTCCATGAAAGAATGTACAGTTAGGGCCTTGAGTCGCCATGCCAACGTTACGGATATGCTTAGCTCCATCCGCTGGATCTGGCTAGGCTGAAATTTATGATCCAGCCCATCCTGCTTAAATAAATAAATAAAACAATCTAAAAGTTGAGACACACCCATGACTCACTCGTCACCCTTCCTGAAGTAGCAAATGCATATATACCGGTATAAAAATTCAAACAAAATATCTCCTTTGATTGTAGCTTTCCCTTTTGATAGCCAAGATGCGCATGGCCATTTCCAGGGAATGATTTCCTCACCTCAGATTTCGTAGTCAATCTAGAATTCATGAGCAATACTTTCGGACGTTTCATGTCTTCCACAAACTTCACCCTATAACTGTACTCAATGTCATAAAGCAGGCCCCTAAGTAATAATAATTTCAGATGGTCCTCGTGAAAATTGCACGAAGCTAACGAGGCAACCAGGCGAGGGGTTTCATTATACCAAATGGTGGTGGCGTTTAGTAGTGGCTGTTATGACAAGTAGTGAAGGCAGTGGGTTATAAATGAAGACAAATGAGGAAAATAGTAATTTCGATATGTAGTCGAACAAAGTTCCTTAGTTATAAGAAAATAGAGCAGCATAAAGACACCGAGTGGTACATTGATACGCAACACAAGCAAACAAGTGATGATCACCCAGATTCACGAAAAAGAATAACGGCGATGCAGGTAAAAGGCATTGGAAAATACCAAATACCTGCAATTCTCTCAGCGGGGGTACCCGGACGTCTTCCAACTTTGCCGCGATAGACAAGCAACCAACAGAGAGTAATTCCATCAACCAACCGTTGAGCTTCTGCAATGGAACTCACAGCGCCCGCGTGCACATGCAATAGTTACATCAAAACCAAAGTATTTTCCAAAAGGGCGAGAGAGAGAGAGAGGGCTCACATGGGAGAGATTAAGAGAAATGAACCGGTCCAAGAAATTGATCGCACAGAAGATGGATGCCCAAGAAAGATTGAGCCGCTCATGCAACTGGAATTGCAAAAGAGGACTAATGACGCATTATATTGAGATTACCCACAAATGAAAAGGCTAAGCATCACCCAAAGTGAACGAATAAAGCCCTAACCTGAGCCATCCAATTGATCGTCTTGAGCCTTCCGTCCACCAATCCTTTCTCAGTCAGACGTTCCCCGTACCCACTTTCGAGCATATACGAGGCTTCTTTATCTAGGTACATCCTGAAAGCGTCCTTACATTCCTCTCGATCGATGGCGTTGGACGAATAGGAAAACGGAAAATCGAGGTTTCGGACTTCCCATGGAAACTCCGGAGAAAAGGGGCTACTGAGGAAGTCTTCGTTGCACAAGAGACTGTCCATAGCCCACTCGGAAAGTTCGCAATCGGTTTTTCTGTTTTCTGAGGATTCAGGCTGTAACCAACATTCAAGGACCGGGAGTCATGCTGAATTTCGGCACAAAATAACAATCGATTAAGCTCAAACCTTTTTGGGAACGAAATGCAGCTCAGCAATTGTGGCTCCCTTCCATAAAGAGAAATACGAAAATCTGCAAGGTAAATAACTACTTTCGTCCTTATCAAGCCTTTTCGCGGAAAAACTCTCGATGATATTTCTTATCGGAAGGTAACGGATTCCACACACACACAGAGACACAGAGCGAGCGAGAGAAACACTTTAATACAAAATAGACGCTTAAAATTCAGATTTCTCTTTTATATATCTAAGTAGACTTTGGATTCAACTTCCATTCATTGGGGAAAGGAGAAACTGTGATCTTAACTTCGTAAAAAAAAATGTCGGAACGAAAACTGTCAACATTTCAATGTTAACTTCTGATAAGAAATTTTTTGGAGAAATCACAGAAAGATTGTTGTAAAATAAAGAATTCAAAAGTAAACTAAAGAAAGATGTTGCATCGCAGAATTAGAGAAGAACGACAGCGATCAGAAATTCTTGCTGCTAATTCTTGAGTCACATTTAACGTGGATGCACCACAAAGAGAGCACCTCTTGATCTAGAGGTCACCGATTCCGAAGGGCATAGTGATTTCAACTCTTATAGATACTCGACAAACGCAATGATGCAGTTGAACGGCCGTCGGCGAGTTGTTAAAACTTTTCTTTTGTTACAATGGGAGGCCGAAGCCAGGTATGCAGGCCCCAGGAGTCGAACTCATTGTCAGCCATCACACTGAGTCGAGAATGCTACAGGTGGCTATCGTCCTGAGTGCACAAAGTTTTAGACGAAATCTACTCTTTCCTTCTTCATGAAAAATCTAGCGGATGACTCGTTCTCCAAAAATAACATCCATGCACGATCAGCAAAGAAGCAGATGGAACACTTGACGCGCAGGAGACCTCATACCGTGCAGGCATGCTATTAATAACTAGAGCCTACTCGACCCCCGAATGTCCCTCAATTATTATAAACAAACGAAGCTAAAACCTAATTTGCACTGAACTTCTTGAAATTTCCGTTTAGCTCAGTATCAAACTATAAAAAGCTTGCGAATACTCTGTGCACACAACAGCATTCATAATTTCACATATATGACATGAAAACTTCATCTTATTTGAAAATCTCAATCAGATCATAGTTTCGTATCAGAAAAAAAAAAGATTTTAAAATAAGCAGCAAATCGAGATGAGACCATCTGGATCCCGAAGGGAGATGTGAACAAAAGAGGAGTCAATAACGCCTACAACTCCTCCAGAAACCAAACTCAGATCGTACCGTAAAAACTCAGGAGAAACGTAGTAGGTATGAAGATAACGTACCTATCCTTCCCTTTTCACGTTAAGCACGCGAGAGGCGTTCTATTGGAAGCAGAGTTCCGCCGTCCCAGCGCAGACGTGCATTGAATTATCGGTCCGCGCCCTTCAGGTAGGAGCCGCCCTGTGGCACAGATTCTCAGAACAAGAGAAGCAGAAAAGAAAATAGACACGAAGAAGAAGAAATTCTACGTGACTAAGTACCGATCCAATCGTACACTCGTCCAATCATCCGATTCTCACTCTTCCTCTCTGAGGAAATCTGCCTGCAACTCGATCTTCATGTACTAAGAAGGAACATGAGAGAGAGAGAGAGAAAGAGGCTGCCTGGCCTATACATACTTAATACTTCGTTAAATAGGCCGCAAATTGCAGAAAGAAGCTAGCATGTTGACTATTTACCTTCAAGTACCTCTTTATTTCTTTCTTTGGAAGAAATGAGAAATGAAATTCTTGCACAAGTACGCATGAGTAATAAAGGCAGTATCTATCACTGACAAATCCATAGAGCACTTACCAGTGCGCTCCCTACATCCGGAGGTTTCACCATGTACCATAACCGCTTGTAAACCCCCTCTTATACATACACCGTGTTGTGCATGTGTGTCCCTTGTAAGGATCGGGTGTGCTTATAAACCCGAGCCCTATGTGTGTGTCTAGGTCTAAGCTAGGTCACACTAGTCTAAGTCTAGGCTAGGTCAAGATCGGGCCCAAGTCGGGTGGGGTCCGGGTCCGGGTCCCGTCAGGTTCGGGTCCGGGTCGCGTCGGGTCCAAGTCCTATCAGGTCCGGGTCGCATCGGGTCCAAGTCCTATAGGATCATGTCGGGTCCGGGTCGCGTCGGGTCCAGGTCCTATCGGGTGAGGTAGGTCGAGTTCCAGGGGGTCAGGTCAGTTTGGGATAGGTGGAGGCTAACCGGGTGACGGTTAGCCTGCTGGGCGCAGGTGGCGCCCAGGCGTGAGGTGCGGGACACCTCACCCGCATCCCACGGGCGGGAGCGGTTACAGGGTGTAACCGCCCCCTCCCCCTAGGAGGGAACGGTTACTCGGGCCCGGGCGCCTATAAGGCAGCCCTCCTGCCCCATTGTTCCGAGTTGTTGGAAGTGTGGAGTGAGAGTGAAGTGTTGTGAAGGCCAAGTGCAGAGACGCAGGTCTTTAGGGCCGGACAACACCCCGTAGCCATTTCCGTTAACGTGACCGGGTACTAAGAGGTTCTGCCGTGCAGAACCGTGGTGCTGTTGAGCCAGCAAAGGAGAGTGCCGCGACAGGATCATGGCGCGTACCGTAGAAGCAGTCGGGCACTCCAGGTGCGTTCTTTCAGAACAGGGCGCCCCCGTTCCGTTCCTCTTGGCGACAGGGACTGTCACAGGCGGTGACAGTCAGAAAACCTCTCCAGGGCGCAGACAGTGCGCTGCCCACCCCGTTTAGCAACAGGGTGCTCTCCAGGGTGCCGACAGCGTGCCCCTCTTCCGTCCAGCAGCAGGCGCCTGTGTCACAGGGCGCCCCTCTTCCGTTCAGCTGCAGACGATACTCCACAGGGTGCCGCCAGGGTGCCTGCCTTCAGCCACAGGGTGCCGCCAGGATGCCTGCCTTCAGCAACAGCCGAAGACGACGTCCCCAGCCCCGTGCGACCCCAGGGCGCATAGGACCGTGTGTGTAGCCGAGAGACCGATACAGTCGTGTGCACCCTGTCCGCTACAGCAGTCTCTCAAGGCCGTGTACAGCCAACCTAAGGAGGGCGTGTGTGTGTGTTAACCCCTCTTTGGTGCTCTTGTTTAGGCGAGATCTTCTCTGCTCGGTTCCAAGTGGGAACCCTAACTAAATAGGGGACGTAAAGTTGTATTTTACACATCGGAATGGTCTAAGGGTTATGCTATGTTTGTGTATGTTTGTCTTTGAAGATGCATGAGTGGTGAATGTGCAAACCCCACCCAACACTTGTGGAAAAGGCACGGTTTGTGACATAGGCTGATAGAACCACCGGGTGGTTCTAGCCATCACAGTGAAACAAGTTTTTCGAAAATTTTTGTTTTGAAACGACACTGTGATAGTTTGGTATCAGAGCCTAAACACTTGATCCCATGCATTTTTAGCAAAAAAAATCGCTGAAAACATACATTTGGCGCATAACCGAACGAAGATAGAAAATTCTGCCAGATGGTTTTTACAGATTTTCTGAATCAATTCTGGACTGGGTAACTCGGTTAGAACAGTAAGAAAATTATTCTAAGTCCGAGTAATTCTATCAAACTTTGATAGAAGGTCTGTGGTTTGAAGAAACAGCCTTGGCAACAGGTTGGAAAAGCCTGCCGAAGTGAACCAGAAAACCAGATTTTTCAGAAATCTGAGTTTTGCAGAAATCCGAGGAACTGAATCTGATTTTGGTGTAAACTGAATCTAATCAGTGTTGTTCAGTTACAGGGATACCATACACAGGTTCAGCAGTGCTGATTGAGAGAAGTTAGCCGGAAAAATTTAGTGAAACATGCCGTCAAAGTCGAATTGCTGAAGTTGCAGAAAAGCAGTATAGAAAACAAAAATCTGAATTTTGGCGATTTTGCACAGATGATTTGACAGTGATAACATAGTTGGATTTCACTGAAATTTGGCAGATTACTTCTCTGTATATCAGTCTACAAGTCTGTACTCTTGGATTTTTATTTTGGTGTCTGTAATTGGTTTTGTATAGTCCCGAAGTCAGCCTGAAAGTCACCTGTACCGTCTGCAGAAAAATTTCTAGAAGTTTGTAATTCGATCCGAATTGAGGGTCTGTGTTAGTCTTCTGGTCTGAAGTGTAATCAAGGTCTGTAAACACCATGGTGAGGAGCAGAAGAGCATCGGGGGATGAAGATGTTCCGCCCCAGCAACCCGAAACAGATGACGTGCTGACCCAGATTTTGCAAAGACTTACTCTTTGCAAACTTCTCATGCAGAACTACAGCGAAAACAGGCTCAATTGGCCGTGCATGTGGCTAGGTTATAGAAGTAGCCCGTGCACTCAGACACCGAAGCAGAGGTTTAGCTTCAAACACCAGTTTCTCCCGTTAACATGCGTGATACGGCACGCGATCTCAACCTTTCTTGCTCAAAAATCAAAGTTCTCGAACCAACACCCTTTGGAGGTGTTCGAGATAGGAAGTTATTAGAGAATTTTCTTTGGGATTTGGAGAGATACCTGAGTGTATCTCAAGTAGCCGATCATAGCAGAGTGCTAGTAGCTACTTTGTTTTTGAGAGACGATGAGAAGGTTTTGTGGCGCACGCGAGAGGATGCAGCCATCAGCGGAGGTGCCATTCTTCCCCCGACTTGGGAAGAATTTTGCTTCGAACTCCGGAAGCAATTCACGCCGACCAACAGTGGTCATAGGACGAGAGAACTCCTCTCGAAACTTAAGTGCACAGGATCTCTACACGAGTATGTGCAACGTTTCAGCTCTTTACTTCTAGAAGTTCGGGACATGATCGAAGTAGATAAGATGTTTTACTTCGAGCAATGGCTTCAGCCCTGGGCCCAAGTAGAACTTAGGCGAAGATGTCCTTCGACTGTCACTGAAGCCATTTCAGCTGTAGAGACTTTTGTAGACCTCAGATCTACAAAGAGTGAGAATAATCCGAAGAAAAAAGTTAAGAAATCAGGATAAGAAAAAGGTAAGACTAAGAGATGGGATAAAAAGAAAAAGGGATCAAAGGGGAACTCAAAAGAAGGATCGAACAGAGTCAAAGGTAAAAATAAACAACATAAGGAAGAAGCCAAGACTCAGGGTTCATGTTTTATATGTCAAGGTCCTCATCCGATGAGATTTTGCCCTAAAAAGGCAAAAATAACTGCCGCCTTGATCACCGATGAAGAACCGGCAGGTGCTAGTACAAGTACCGGCACCCAAGCCGCATCTTTCCAGCTCTTAGGTGCAGCGTGTATACGAGATGAATCATACCGCAACCTGATTTTCGTAGAGGCACGGGTAGGCAACACAACAGTACGAGCACTAGCTGACACTGGTGCCTCCCATTCGATTATCTCCACGACTCTAGCTACCTAGTGGGGTTTGAGACTAGAGCAGTCTGAACAGCGGTTAAAGACAGTGAACACGAATGCTTCTAGAGTTGCTGGTATAGCAAGAGCTTGCCGTCTCCAAGTTGGATGTTGGAACGGTACGTTAGATTTCATAGTCAGCACAATGGATGATTTCGAAGTTGTGCTTGGTTGTGATTTCTTTCGTGCAGCTTGCATGATGGCTGCACCACACCTTGAAGGATTGGTGTGCATGGATCTCACACAACCTGGATTTGTACCTCAATGTGATCCAGGTAAGGCTCCTAGTCTTCTAACATGCGGAGCAATCTACTTATCCGCGATGCAACTCAAAACCGGTCTCCGTAAGGGACATCCTACCCTACTTGCGGTTTTGAGGGAAGACGAGATAGAGGATGGAGATGAGAGGGTTCCACCTGAGATTGAGCAAGTGTTGCTCACCTTCCAGGACATGATGCCTACTGAACTCTCTAAAAGTTTACCACCTAGGCGGGGTACTGACCATGAGATAGTGTTAGAACCGGGGGCGAGAGTGTCATCCCGAGCCGCTTATAGGATGAGTCCTTAGGAGTTGGAGGAGCTCAGAAAACAGTTGGGGGAGCTCTTGGAAGCCGGGATGATACAACCGTCGAAATCACCTTTTGGTTCACCAGTACTATTTCAGAGAAAGTCTGATGGTTCACTACGGATGTGTGTCGATTACCGAGCGCTTAACAAAGTAACGGTGAAGGACCGTTACCCAATCCCCTTAGTAGCCGGCTTATTTAATCGACCCGGAGGAGCGAGGTGGTTCATGAAGTTGGACCTTCGATCGGGCTATTGGTAGGTGAGGATAGCACTTGGGGATAAGGCCAAAACGGCCATGGTGAGCATACTAGTTTTTAGTGATGCCATTTGGGCTCATTAATGCTCCAGCGACCTTCTGTAGGCTTATGAACGGAGTATTGGCAGGTTATATCGATGAATTTGTAGTTGTATACCTAGATGTTATTGTGATCTATAGCCGGACTTTGGAGGAGCATGTCCGACATCTCGCCTTAGTTTTCGAGAGACTTAGATTACACTCTTTTTGTAAAGAGAGAGAAATGCATTTTTGCTAAGAACACCATCACCTTTCTTGGGCATATTATCGACGGAGGAGAGATCTGCATGGACCCCAAGAAAGTCCGTGCTATTCAGGGGTGGGAAACTCCTAGAGATGTTGGTGAGATACGGAGTTTCCTTGGGCTGGCGAATTATTATCGGAAATTCATTCAAGATTTTTCGAAGATCGCAACACCATTGACTGAATTGTTGAAGAAAGGGAGAACTTGGGAGTGGACGCCCAAGTGTGTAGAGTCCTTTGAGACACTTAAAACTTTGGTTTGTCAAGAGCCAGTTCTATGTCTCCCCGATTTTAGTAAACCCTTTGAAGTTCATACGGATGCGAGTGACTTAGCACTCAGAGGTGTTCTGACCCAGGATGGGCATCCCATAGCTTTCGAAAGCAGAAAGCTAAAGGACGCGGAGACTCGGTATCCCGCGCATGAGAAAGAATTGCTGGCAGTCGTACATTGCCTTCAGATCTGGAGAGTTTATATTCTCGAATCCCACTTTTCTGTTCTGACTGATAATGTGGTAAACACATTCTTTAAAACTCAAAAGAAGCTCAACATGCGACAGGCGCATTGGCTTGAGACTCTAGAGGAGTACGATTTCGACTAGGTATATAGGCCAGGTAGGGAAAATGCAGTGGCTGATGCATTGAGTCGAAAGAGGGTAGAAACTTCGTGTGCCATTACCAGAATACGTGGAGAAATGATTGATCGTGTAAGGCAAGTCATTGATCAGGATACTTCGTACAATCATATTGTATCTCAAGTAGAATCTGGCGTAACCGATAGATACGAGATCAGAGATGACTTGGTGTGGACCAAGAACCGTCGATTGTTTATACCCGGAGCAGCTGACTTGAGGAGGACATTGATGCGCGAAGTACATGACGCCGAGTACGCAGGACATCTAGGGATAGAGCGTATTGTCGCCCTTTTGTCTCGGGGATATTATTGGCCCCGAATGGTTCGCGACGTAGCCGAGTATATCCAGATGTGTCCTGTCTGTCAGCATGATAAGGTGGAGCGACGACGACCAGCTGGACTACTTCAGCCTCTTCCGGTACTAGAGAGACCGTGGAAATCTGTTTCCATGGATTTTATCTCAAGATTGCCGAGAGTAGACGACTTTGAGATGATACTAGTAGTTGTGGACCGGTTCTCAAAGTATGGTGTCTTTATGCCCGCACCGCGGGAATGCAGTGCCAAAGAGACAGCCCGTCTTTTCTTTAAAAATGTAGTGAAACATTTTGGCGTCCCGGAGGAGATTGTTAGTGATCGTGACGCTCGCTTCACGAGCCGATTTTGGATCGAACTATTCAGATTGATGGGAACGCGTCTCCTGTTCTCATCATCACAGCATCCACAAACCGATGGTCAAACTGAGAGACTAAACGTGATGCTAAAAGAATATTTACGCTACTATGTCTCTGCTAGTCAGAAGAACTGGGTATTTCTTCTAGAGGTAGCTCAGTATAGCTACAACTCCCATAAAAGCTCAGTTACAGGAAAGAGTCCTTTCGAGCTTACGTTGGGATGGCAGCCGCTCGGACCTTTGGAGCTTGTACAAGGAAATGAAGCAGGGAATTGTCCAGCCACCTTGCGAGAGTTACGCGATAGGCAGGTCATGTACAAGGAAGCGAAGGCTTCGCTCGAGAGAGCAGGGTCCCGGATGAGAAGACAGGCGAACAAGCATCGACGTGATGTTGAGTTTGATGTAGGAGATGAGGTTTGGCTTCGGATACCTGAGTATATCCGGAAGTTTACAAGGGTAGTCATATGGGACTGAAGCCGAAGTACGATGGATCGTTGAGAGTGATACAACGGATAGATATGGTTGCTTATCAACTGGAGTTACCAGATCGATTGAAGATACATCCAGTCATCCATGTATCTCAGCTGAAAAAGTACTTCGAAGATCCACAGAGGCTTGAACGCAGACCACCGCCATTGGTTAGACAAGATATCCCAACAATCGAGGCTTTGATCGCTCACAGAGTAGTTGGAGCAGGACCACGACGGCAGACCCAGTATCTTGTGCGGTGGACAGGTAGAAGCGCTGATGACGACTCATGCGTGCCATGCGCGCAGCTTTGGCAATATAAGCAGATGCTTCGTGATTACCATGCAGCCTTGAGGACGAGTCCGAACATCGTTGGGGGAGAATTGTCATAGACAAATCCATAGAGCGCTTGCCCGTGCGCTCCCTACATCCGGAGGCTTCACCATGTACCATAACCACTTGTAAACCCCATCTTATACATACACCATGTTGTGCGTGTGTGTTCCTTGTAAGGATCGGGTGTGCTTATAAACCCGAGCCCTTTGTGTGTGTTTAGGTCTAAGCTAGGTCACATTAGTCTAAGTCTAGGCTAGGTCAAGATCGGGCCCAAGTCGGGTCGGGTCCAGGTCCGGGTCTGGGTTCGGGTCCCGTCGGGTTTGGGTCTGGGTCGCGTCGGGTCCAAGTCCTATCGGGTCCGGGTTTGGGTCGCATCGGGTCCAAGTCCTATCAGGTCATGTCGGGTCTGGGTCGCGTCTGTTCCAGGTCCTATCGGGTCAGGTAGGTCGGGTTCAAGAGGGTCAGGTCAGTCTGGGATAGGTGGAGGCTAACCGGGTGACGGTTAGCCTGTTGGGCGCAGGTGGCGCCCAGGCGTGAGGTGCGGGACACCTCACCCGCATCCCACGGGCGGGAGCGGTTACAGGGTGTAACCACCCCCTCCCCCTGGGAGGGAACGGTTACCCTGGGTCGGGCGCCTATAAGGCAGCCCTCTTGCCCCATTGTTCCGGGTTGTTGGAAGTGTGGAGTGAGAGTGAAGAGTGAGAGTGAAGTTTTGTGAAGGCCAAGTGCAGAGACGCAGGACTTCAGGGTCAGACAATGCCCCGTAGTCGTTTCCGTTAACGTGATCAGGTGCTGAGAGGTTCTGCCGTGCAGAACCGTGGTGCTGTTGAGCCAGCGCAGGAGGATGCCGCGATAGGGTCGTGGCGCGTGCCACAGAAGTAGCCGGGCACTCCAGGTGCGTTCTTTCAGAACAGGGCGCCCCCGTTTCATTCCTCTTGGCGACAGGGACTGTCACAGGCGGTGACAATCAGTAAACCTCTCCAGGGCGCAGACAGTGCGCTGCCCACCCCGTTCCGCAACAGGGTGCTCTCTAGGGTGCCGACAGAGTGCCCCTCTTCCGTCCAGCAGCAGGCGCCTGTGTCACAGGGCGCCCCTCTTTCGTTCAGCTGCAGACGATACTCCACAAGGTGCCGCCAGGGTGCCTGCCTTCAGCCACAGGGTGCCACCAGGGTGCCTGCCTTCAGCAACAGCCGAAGACGACGTCCCCAGCCCCGTGCGACCCCAGGGCGCACAGGACCGTGTGTACAGCCGAGAGACCGGTACAACCGTGTGCACCCTGTCCACTACCGCAGTCTCTCAAGGCCGTGTACAGCCAACCTAAGGAGGGCGTGTGTGTGTTAACCCCTCTTTGGTGCTCCTGTTTAGGCGAGATCTTCTCTGCTCGGTTCCAAGTGGGAACCCTAACTAAATAGGGAACGTAAGGTTGTATTTTACATATCGGAATGGTCTAAGGGTTATGCTATGTTTATGTATGTTTGTCTTTGAAGATGCATGAGTGGTGAATGTGCAAACACCGCCCAACACTTGTTGAAAAGGCACGGTTTGTGACATAGGCTGATAGAACCACCGGGTGGTTCTAGCTAGTGAAACAAGGTTTTCGAAAATTTTTGTTTTGAAACGACATTGTGACAGTATCCCTTTAGCTCCTCAAGATGCCACAAGATTCTTTTGAGCAATATTATAAATGCCATATTGTTTAATTCCTATCATTTTTTAAATTTTGTTTTCGTATTATTTCTGCACATTTACTTATCCAACTAAATCATAAAATACACCATATATCTAAAGATATTATTGAACCATAACATATGATACCACTGGTTTTCTTATTCTTCATTTTAAAAATATGTTTTCTTATTCCATGAAGAAATTATCATTGTATAAAGTAAATTGCATGCATTATTGGCATTTAATCTAGGTACCTATACACAGGACATGAAAAGTCGGCATGGACACGACCTAAAAGTCATGTATTACGTACGTGCTTTTGATCGTACTGACATCCATCAAAACCAAAACCCAAAAGAAAGTGGCCCAAGCACGACACAAAGATGACTGAAATATTTACATTTGACCTTTCACACGCAACGTTGACGTTCAACCTTTATCGCCGAATACCGACATTCGGCTCTTCGACAGCTTACATCAACGCTGCCAGATGACTATACTCATGTATAATTTTCACGTCGATGTCAAAATTCACTGATCAAATGCCTAATGTTGATATTTTGCCTTCTTTCACCAAGTGTCAACTCTTCTTACTAATGCGAAATAGATCAAGTCCGTGTAGCAACGAATGCCATAAAAACGAACTTGTCATTCGCACAGTGTCGTATGTAAAGCGAAGTAAACCAGAAGTGAGCTTGGCTGGCGGGTGGTGATGGTGGTTGGTTGGCTTGGGGGCTCCCTCCCTCACAAATGCCATAAAAACGGAGTTGGGTGGTTGGAGGACCTTCTGTCGTGTGTGTTGTGTGCGTGCGCTCCGTAATGAGTGGGGTAAATGGGCATTTACCAAAAGATGGCTTTTTTTGGACAAAGGAGGACCAATCGCATGAGTACACGAGGGTGACCCGCCCAACTTTAATGATTACGTGTCGCCTCCATATCCCACTTGGTTCGGGCCCACTCCAACCGTTGCTCCGCGTTCTTACTACTTATTTTCCACTGGGACTGAATATGGATCGGGTCACGCGACATCATAAACTCTCAAGTCTGTAACCGAACCCTGAAATGCCAGTAGACAGACATAGCCAGCTCCAACCCGAAGCCGGCAGACTGAAACCACCAATTTGGGGGTGTTCAAAACCACTAACTGTAACTGAACTAGATATTACTCTGTTCATGTTGAATGTCGGTGTCACTGCTTCCAGTTCCCATTCGAATCAGAAACAAAAGACTTTTAAGAGCCAGTGAAATGAATCCGAAACCGCCAGTTCAAACTGTTTGTTTGTGTTCATGTTCTATGGGATGACAAGCCATAACCGAACCGAGTAGGATACTATTAAGCCGGTCCAGTTACAAACTAGTCATGCATGAATTCCAGCATGATGACCTGGAAACTTATCTGTAAACGGACTGCTGATGTCCGGCTCGTTTATGAACCGTCTTGTGTTCATATATTTACGAACAATTTATGCTCGAATATGCACCTAAACAAGCTCAGATTTGTAAGGAGTCTAAGTTCAAAGGTAGTGAGCCGAAGTTCGAGCTCCTTTGTGCTCGTTTGAACTTGTGTTTGTGCTCATTCAGTTTATGTTAGAAAACAATATCTTGGTTTCAGTTGTGAATGATCCGATGTAACCATTGACATGATTTTTGGAGCTTTACAACTACTCTGCAAACATCTCAGCCTGTTGAGCTCACGTTCAAGACCAATATCTTGGTAATTTACACGGAATTTTCACAACTCGTTAGAGCGTAATCTTCACTGTAAACTGAGCTATACATGGATAAGAATCTAACAAGGAAACCAGTCAAACCACCATTGATCATGGCTAGCATAAATACATTAGTAGATTCCGTACATAAGCACTACAATAAGATTTTCTGTGCATTATATCTAGGCAAGGTTTCACCAGCTAAAACCGGCAATCAAACCCCTGACCACTGTTACGGAAGCCGACGCCCTACCACTATCACAGCCGGATAGCTTCTCTGAGATCGAATGCCATGCAACAGCATATATAAATACCAGGACGCAAGGGCAATGTCATAAGAACACCAACCAAGAAACTGACAATGTACATAAAATCTATCCGATTCCACGGTACAGCCTTCTTTGCTACTTGTAACACTTCACGTAATGCACTTATTGTAATTGATAAGAACTAAAGCTGAAGCCCGACCGGCCCTCGCATGTTGCTTTCAGCTCTAGCTTCTGAAATGGGCTGCCAACCATAACACCTTGTTGTTAGCAGTGTACTCCAGCACAAGCTGGTCGAATTTCACTTTTCTTAATATTTTTTCCTAATGCACAAGTCGCAAATACAAATTCACAACAAAACTTTGTGAATCAGAAGGGTTGATGAAGGAAATACCTGCTATTAGGGTCATAATAGAACCCATTGATAGATCCGTCACCGCATGAGAAGCAGACGTAGTAGAAACCAGCTATAGTTAATCCACAATCTTTGCCAACATTCACAAAGTATTGCTCTTTCCATCTCTACATATGGTTACCATCCAGTTAGCAGATATATCCGAAATGGTTTACAGTTGAAATCTACGGAAACATGATATTTAACATGCAAGTACCATAAATATGTACGGGTAATTACTCAGGTCCAGTGATTTACCACCGTCAACCTCCACCTGGCTCTGCAGAATACGTCGAGGACAAGGGATTAAATTACACCACGAAAAGATTGTGAAGAGAGATCATCTACCCTTCTATAGGTCATCACCAAAAGCCTAAGAATTATACCGAAAGGGGCAGGAACGAGTTGAACTTAGACCAGTGGCATACATCATTCTGTGGCCTGTCAGACAATTACGATTTGGAGAATCAGCATAAGACTTGACGGTTTCTTTGTGTGATTGAGATGATTCGGTGTTCTTTATAACTCAGCATAGTGACATAAGACAGTGCGGCCAGTTAAAACAGCATACACGTACATGAATGGATGCTGACAAACACTACAATACATGCATGAACAAGAAAAAGAAAATAGGATGAATAACAGATATAGCATACGTTGCCTCCCATTTGCCCGTGAAAAATGTATAGTTCTTGTTGTCAACAATTTCTCCTTCCCAGAACGTCACTACCTGGGAAGAGAAACAAAAAGGGATCAATGTCTTTTTTGCTGATTGAGTTCAGAACATTACACACCTGTAAATGAAGTTGTACAAGAGCTCAAACAAGTAGTAAAGTTGAATAGGCAAAAATTCATCGGATCAGCCTATAAGAAATGAAAAATGATTAACATGAATTTCAAACAAAATACACTAAGTTTGCCTCGACATTTGTATCTCACTGCATGGCAGTGAACAAGATCACCTGAATTTCACACATAAGAGCCTCCTAGCATTCGAGTTTCAAAAACAGAGCTAAGCAAGCTACTTGATCAAATGAAACAAATGACTACCAGCAATAGACGAGAAAAATTAATTCAAAGTCCACATCTAACAGGAAGCCAAT
This sequence comes from Brasenia schreberi, assembly GCA_036023115.1. Taxonomy (NCBI): domain Eukaryota; kingdom Viridiplantae; phylum Streptophyta; class Magnoliopsida; order Nymphaeales; family Cabombaceae; genus Brasenia; species Brasenia schreberi. The sequence goes on along the minus strand of JAYKKT010000060.1, from coordinate 18,315,903 downwards.
TGCATGTTGGAGGAGTCCAGTAGATGCATGGATTTGAATCTAAGAAGTGGAAAGCATTTGTTAATAGCCAACTTTAAAAGAGCCTGCTTTAGGCAGATCTTAGATTTAAGAAGCGGCTACTTAGGCACTAAAATTTGGCTGCTCACTGAAGTTCTAGGTTAGCTGTATAAAAGCATCATCATCCAAGAGCAACACCTCAAATCCAACCAAGAAGCAGGACACATCTACAGATACTTATATAGACGTATTCTACAACCATCTCAGGGGTCCCCATCAGACAATCCTCACTTCTCTCTCTTGCAAGCAGGCCATTCTTCTAGTGCAGTGTTGTTCAATGGAAAAGCTTCTTTGTAGATTCCCCATGAATCATTATTAAAGCACATGCACACATACACAAACACAGATGTACATGCAGATTTATCTGCCTATATGTTGATGCTTTTTCAGCTTACGATTTTAGAGATGCTTTTCATCTGAACATTAGTCTGTCCTTCACACCTCTCTCCTTCAGATTCCGGGAAGCTCTCATAGCCCTTCATGTTCACCTCCATCGATCACATAGTTTAGTCCACCTTGGCCTCTACCAACCTGAAAAGCATGTTACGTCCAAAACTCTATCCAATACCGTGGAAACCCTTCAAAGTGTGTTGAATCAACATCCTTAAACTGTAACAACCTCATCAACAAGCATCATTCTCATTTGCCCATCTTAATGTGCCATAAACCCTGCCAAATCAGTAATCTCCTATCTACCACACCCAAAACCCCATGTGTAGATCAAGCTGAGTTCCCATCAACCTCTTTTGCCAGCTCAAATCACCTTATTTGTTACTGATAACATCATCATCTGATGCCCCCCCCACTAGAATATTCTGCTTCTAGAACCACCATCACCAAGAATTCCTTCAGCAGAATGCTTAGCCTCTGAATAACTTCCACCATCCTCCTAACAGAATCATCTCACGAGAGTTGCTTGCCAAGTCCATCAGATTGATGTCCCTCTCTATGTTTCACGCAACCATAGTTGAATTTGGTGACAGCTACTAAGCATTCTTTGTCATTCTTTTCTTCTTGTACTTTAATTGTAACTATATGAAATAATGCAACCAAGCTAAATCCAGTTCATGCAGAGGTCTCGACAAGTAGGCCACTGCATGCTATATAATGCATATTAGAAATTTCAGGGCAATAGACAAATCTCAGTGAATGCCATCTGCGGTCAAATGCACAGCTATCAAATGAGCACAGGTATGCTAGATATGGGCACAGTAATGCTCCAAAACAATGCATATTCGAGAAAAACCAATTGTTTCCAGAAAATGTTTCACATGAGAAATAATAACATCTTAAACAACGCTATGATACACAAAGAAAAAGAATTACTTACTGGTGTATCCGCTAATGGCACATTTAGAGCCTCCATTGTCCCACACAAATACCCATGTTCAAAATCACAACCTTGTATTCTTACATTCACTCTCCATGCTTCATGTTTTATCGCACTGGAGACATTCTGGGTTCCTGAGAAAGCCTTGGGAAGAAACTTAAGATTTTAATTCAACAAAATATTTGTTTGATAAACACGTGGAAGGAAGGCTATTATGGAATGAGAGTACGGAGCATAGGGGAAACAATATAAAAGACAGCAATACAAAAACAACATAATATATTACCTTTTAATTGAATACTTGCTGCCATTTGAAAATTATCATTTTTCAATTAGACAGCAACTGTAATGACAAAAATATGAGCATAGAAAGCATGGTTGCACAGATTTTTCCAAGGCAACTTATTTCTGCAGTTTAAAGTTCCCACTCATCGAAAGTTGTTTGCCAGTTTTATACGTTATGCATATTTAAATCAAAAGCCTTTTGAGATGTTTAGAATTTTTATATGCATGTCTTATTAGGAAACAAGAAATTAGAGATACACAGATCTATTTAGATATCATCAACTAATTAGTGTCTCAAGAGGTCACACCTCTATTTAGGATTCATACTTCATGGAAAAATTATAATAAAACCGTTCTGGAATATAACTGGTAGATGTAGTCCACTTTCTCTAACAGTTCTCCTTAACTATAAACATGTTAACTACATACTAAAATAACTCCAGCATCTCTATAATGTCATTTTTTGCTTTGTTTCAGTCTAAGTGTCCTTTAAAATGATCTAGGTTATGTTGAGTTAACTGTTAACATGGCATAGGATCCAACTCTATGAAATCAAAGACTCCATGTAGCCAACTCCATCTAGTATGGGAAAAGGCTTAGTTGTTGTTGCTGTTGCTGCTGCTGCTGTTGTATCATAACCACCATCACCTCTCTAGAACTGATATCAACTATCACACCTCAGTAGCCAGTGTAGACACCACCATTGTCGATGATTTGATATCGCCAAATGGAATCTAAGATCCTAGAAATTTGCAATTTTCTGAAGGCTGAAATTGTTGTGTCGTGAGGAAAGGATTCCTTGTGTATGATCACGGTAGGCTCACAATCTTGATTATGGGATCCATAGGATTGAAGTGGGATTAGAAGTAAACGATCATATGAGTTTCAAGAGTCATATGATCAATTGATCATCTTAGGCAGCAACCAAAGAATAATCATATTTTAAAGATATGAATCATATGTTTTTCATCATAAATATTACAGGATTTTCATGAAGTATATGTGTACAATTCTTTAAAAAAATATAATAAAGGTAAGGTAGAATCTTTAAGATCCCAACTCAATCTCACAACCCTCAATCATTAGAACCTAACATGATCTTAGATAGGACCTACAATCCTGAAATCTTGCTAGCCACATGGAAAACTCTTCCTTCCACATCCCTTAATCTGTCGCCTCCTAATGCCAAGGTGCTTATGTACTTATGTAGTGCCTGCCTTTTACTACACTCCTCTTCTGTATCATATATGTATAGCTATTAGGATCCATTTCATCCCTACAAACACTGGATAGAAGAGGACAATAGAACTAGTGTATCAGCAATGCAGCGAGAAGCAACAAAGTTCCTTTGATATAAACAAAGGAACAAGAAATTATCAGCTGCTGGACAAACTAAGCATTTATCATTGTGAATTTACTCTTGGGAGAAACTCAAAAACAATGATTGTTCACTCACTTGTCCTACAGCCAAAAGTGAGCATGCCGGTGGAAGTCTATGTCCAGAATTGGCACCTTGAACACATAACAAAACCAACGTCAAAATGACACGTGTTACACCAAAGAAATATTACAAACAGAATAACAGAAAAGGATGCTACTTCCAGTAGTTAATAGTACTAAAGTTATAAGCCAAGTTTATCAGAGGGAAATAACGATGCTTCTTAGAAGAAGGACTAATCCAAGTTCATTAGAATTAGAGGAAAAGAACCATAATGCTTAGATGATCAAACAAAATCATATATAACTTTGTTGAGTCAAATTAATGGAAACTCTTAAAAGGAAAAAAGCTGGTTATGTGAATGCTTGAAAAATAGCTGGCTTTTCCTTTTATTTTTATAGGCAACAACTTGAGCAGCTGTATCCTTGTGAATATGAAAAGTATACCAGTGTGGAACAGGTGATAGCCTCAGCTAGACCCTGTTAAATGTGCACCATATAAGGTGAAATGGTGTCCACACCTGCTGCCAGATTTCTTCAACCTTGCAGCACTTCTTTCCCCTTCCCTCTCATCAAACTGCTGTCTGATACTGCACCCAGATGCGGCATTTGAACATAGACTAATCCAGCTGTTTTCCCATATCAGGTCCCGCCTGTATCATATCCTGGTATGACTGACACCTGTACCCTCTCTAGCCCACACACACACACACACACACAGAGATGCTAGAACCCATGTCAACCGAACTTCCATCCAGTGTGGTTCATGGTTAAAAGTGCTGTCAACAGTAAATCTATATCTGTTTAATGCCAAGTTGCCACCCAATTGCATTGTATGGTCTTGATAGGTGAAATTTTGGAAGCTTCCCAGTTTGTTAGTTTCAGAATCACGTAAATACCTTGCAAAGGAAGATGCATTGTAGAATAAACAAGTCATTTGAAATCACAGGCGAAAAGCAAAAGAGAAGCCAAGTGACCACAAAGGTATCCTCTGTAGACATATGTATGGAAGTAATTTCAGGAAAGTGGCAAACCCATTGATTTCATGCCAATCCTCAAAACATGTTGCCAATTGCGTACTCAATATGAGTGGAACAATGGTAAAACTAATTCCAAATTTTCAATGATCAATCCTTATAAATCCTTTTCAAATAGGTTCTCATTAAACACTATCCATGTAAGGGATCACCCTTGCATGGTTGGTCTCAAGCCCGGATGAAAAAGGAGGGTTGTGTTAAGCTTCTAAAAGACAGGGTAAAACTTTGTCGGATTTATGTACCATGGATTCTACAAATTATGAGCATTGTGTTGGAGCATCCTCTCTTAGTGATGCCCTGCACAACCCGAATGCAGTAAAAAGTAAGCAAAAGTCACTCCATCTTTGCCTAAATGCAGTGAATTAATTGCACTGAAGGTTCTCACATCATGGATGGGTATGGGTGAAGAAGTTATTCAATGTCTAATTACATCACCGCCCGAATGTAATGAACAAATTGCACAGAGGGTCTCCGCATTTTCAGTATGGACGGATGCGGGGATAAGGAAGTTTGTCCTAGATAATAAGATTCATATCGATACTTTGAATATCGGAACATTTATCAGCAAGCTAATGGAAGTGGTAGATACTATGACTGGGAGAAAGATTCACATTCTATGTTTATAAGAGTTAAAGTGGGTTGAAAAAAAAGCAAAAGGGTTTGAAAATATAGGTTTTAAGTTATGGCACTCGCGAAAGGAAAAGCTCGAAATAAAGTTGGTATCATTATAAATAAAGATTTAAAGGATAATGTAGTAGATATACAACAATGAATTATGATGAAGAATAGAATTTTTTAATATAGTTTGTGCATACGTAGGACTAGAAGATAGTATAAAAAGCATTTTGGGAGGAGTTAGATAAGGTAATTCAAATAATTTCACAAAAGGAGATTATTTGTTTAAGAAGAAACCTAAATGGACATGTCAGTAAAGAAGTATTAGGATATCAAGGTATTCATGAAAACTATGGTTTGGGAGATTTAAATAAGGAAGGTAGAGAGATTTTAAATTTTGCTACGACATATGATCTCTTTATAGCCAATACAATTTTCAAAAACTGAGATAACATTTAATTATTTATAAGAGTGGCTTGTCACAAACACAATTCAATTATTTTAATGTAGAAAAAAGATAGATCGTATTGTAAAGATTACAAGGTAATCTCAAGAGAAAACACCCAACATCGACTTTTAGTTATGGATTCTTGGGTAAAAAAGTGGACACAAAAGAAAAGAGTGCATAGAGTTATTCACACTAAATGGTGGAACCTCAAAAGTGAGAAAGAAGATATATTTAAATAGAAAGTTCTTCGAGAAGATGCTTGGAATTACGTATGTAGACCTTCGGATACGTGGAACAATATCGCTATGCATATTAGAAAAGTGGTGCAAGATAAAATTATGGCAAAGAGGGAATGTTACAAATTGCATTATGCCAAAAAGATTAGTGAAACTTCGAAGGCTTATAAGAAAGTAAAAAAATACCGTTAATGAAAAAATGACAAAATTTGGAAGGATTTATATGAAAAGCTTAACTCAAAAGAAGGTAAAAGAGATATTTTTAAGATAACAAATACTAAAGACAAGAAAACTAAGGATCTTACTTTTACTGGATGCATAAGAGATGAGGATGAGAAGATCTTAGTAGCAAATGATGATATCAAAAATAGATGGTCTATAAACTTTTAAGAGAAAATAAAGATGTTAATATTAGTTTAGGAGAGTTAACCAAATAAAAAAAAGTATATAAACTATAATTTCTACCAATGTATTCAAAAGAATAAAGTCAAAGAACCTCTTAAACATACGAAGATTGGAAAATACGTAGGACCAAACAATATTTTTATAGAAATATAGAAAATCTTAAGAGAAACAGGGGCCACTTGGCTCACAAACTATTTAATAAAATATGGAGAAACCAAAAGATATCTGAGAAATGGAGAGTGAGTATACTTATACCCATATACAAGAAAAAGAAAACATCCAAAATTGTGTGAATTATCGAGGTATCAAGTTGATGAGTCATACCTATGTTATCAATAGCGGTTTGCGGTCGACCCAGATATAGTGGTAGCGGGGATATAGCGGATTTAACGGTACACTTTTAAATTGGCCTTAAGTACTTACAACCCTGATTAGGAGAACACTAAATGTAGGGTTCTTTCTTTTACAATGTCTTTATAGACCCAAGAAATTACATAAGCTCATCTATGAACTAAAGTAATCTAATTTTCAGAGCCACTCTGGTTTCTATGCATTTGGTACGATCAGTATGATGTATGTGAACTGCTAAGAGCCCTTTGACAGTGCTGGTGAAGTTGCAAAGTGTGGTCTTATTTTTCATGTCATTATGATATATTGTGTATTGATATAATGGAAGAATAGAGACGTGAACATGATAATTCACATGAATAATGAAGAATTTCTCATAATGCTTTTACTGTATTAAAAAGTTTATCCATCGTTCGCTTCCAAAGTTATAAGCAGAAAGTAATTTGATGCATTTCAAGCTTAAGGAAAGAAGCGCATCAACACCAGAATTCAAAGAAACTTGTTACCAATTCTTTTCGAAGAATTATTTCTTTCTTCCACCCAATGCAGCATTTCACAAATCATCAATAATAAACATACTATCCGGAATAACCTGAAAAAGGATATACAACCACAGGATGTTCTTTGCAAGCGAACCCTTTTGCAAAGCAAGATCTTTGGTTTCTTTGGAAACAATAATGGTATTAATAGGATCTCCAACTTGAAAGATGGGGTTCTGTGTGCCAAAAAAAAGTGATGACATTCATGGAATCGAGAGCAGATATGAGTGAGGAAATGTGGGAACCGTCAAGAAAGGGGAAAATGTAAGAAAAAAAAACAAATTCTTTGGAAAAAAAAGAAACGTGCTTAAAATTTTTGTCACTAAAAGTGCCGCCCACATGCAGTAGATACTTGCTAAAGAAAGCAGTAAACCTTATTCCTCCGCCCCCTGCAGGTCCATTTGTATAAAGAGCTTCAAATGCTTTGACAAAGTGAAATGCATGGTCTTTAGAATCAAACAAGCCACCCATTCTCAGCCTTATGTCCGTTGCATGTTTGACACATGAGTTACGCTCATCAGTACTTGATGCCTTTAAGTTATCCACACTAATAATATAAGACACGATATGATCTTCAATATCAGGAATTCTTTCCTTAGTCCATGACTTAACCTATCAAACATGTCTCTCTATAAATCAAGTGCATCGCATATGTTAGGATACATGATATTTAGAATATGCCAAATTTTCTTTATAACTCCTAGACCCCCAAAAACAAAAACAAAAAAAACAAAAGCTAAAGATTCTCCCCAACCTTTTCATCCACAATCTTGACAAGCATTTATTCGCAGCAAGGAAATGATCGTGACAAAAAAAAGTATTCAACAAAGGTTAATAATGGCACTAGTAATTACATCTTAAATCATCTTTCTAAAACAAAATGGATTGGGGAAAAATTACAATCTACTATCAGAGAGGCATATCGCCTCAAGTGGTTCACCTTATCCCTGCCATATTTTCGTGTTCTCATCTTTATCCTATCAGGATTGGGATATCCTTTTCTCACTCTCGTATGGCGAACAGACAGGGAGAGAGCACGACGAGCAAACAAGGAGAGAGAAGAGACAGTAGATAGAAAGGCATACCTGAAGGTGGTGGCGGCGAGAGGCGGGAGAGAGAGAGAGTTACCCGAGAGGGAGAGGCGAGACAGGGACGAACGACGACAATCTTCTCACTCTCGCATGGCGAACAGGCAGAGGGAGCATGACGAGCAGACATGAAGAGAGTGGGGAGAGCAGAGAGGCATACCTAGAGGCTGGTGGCAGCGAGAGGCAGGAGTGAGATGGCGAGAGGCGGGAGAGGGAGAGGCGGGAGAGAGAGAGAGTTACCTGAGAGAGAAAGGCAGGAAGGGTTTCATCGCCTTTTATATCCTTTGGATCGGGTCGATATGGATCCGATCCAATATTTCAGTCTGTTCGCTTACAATGCTATAGCGGATTGCTATAGCGCTATTAGCGGTGCTATATGTGCCTTGGTAGGTCGCCCGCTAAGGGCTACCCGCTATAGCGCTTTTTGTTGAATTTGGGCTTGAATCAATCATTGAATTAACTAAAATGATGCATTACAAGATGGAGCATTACAATGGTGTGGATCGGCCAGCACCTGCCGCCACACCCTATTCACGTTGACACTAATGACAAACCCTAATGTCTACTTAAATAGCTGATTTAACTTGAAAGACTAAAATAACCCTAGTAAATAACTAATGGATTACGATTCCTAATGAATCTGATCCATTAGGACCCGTATTAAAGACTACCATAATCTACATTCTTTTCTCTAATAAAATGACAGTCTATCTCAATATGTTTGGTCCTCTCATGAAACACCTGATTAGAATATACAATGCAATCTTGATTATCACAAAAACTGAGCGTCATTGCATCGTATCTCCCCCAAATCATCCCAAGCTCTTAAGTAGTTATTTTAACTCAAATGAGTTCACAAGTAGCTAAGACCTCATGGCTCGGAATCATTCGCTTCAGCACTTGATCTTACCACATTTGTTTCTTACGCTTTCCAGATATCGTATTACCTCCCGATGAATACACAATACCTGATGTTGACCTCTTCTATTAAGAGTGAAAACTCTGTCCAATCAGCATCCGAATCAAAGATTAGAGTCCATTCTACAATGATCTCTGCTTTTTACTTTATCTTCAGAAGACGCCTCTTCTCTTTAATCTTCTTTAATATACTTTAGATGATCCACGAATAGCATCGTCTCTCATATGTTGCATCTACAATGTGAATTTAGCTAACCCACTTACCACACTAATCGCTACGATGAGATGTCGATCGTAATGTGTGCTAAGGATAGTTCACTTCTCCCAACTAATCTTATGTATATCTTGATCTAAAAGCTGGGAATCACGACTCCTCAACTTTGCATAGAAATTTAGCATTCTGCTTAATCCAATGTGCTCATTTGAGACTTACAAGTCTGCAACATACATGGTTTCCTTAAGAAGTCTAAGGTGTATACTTTCCGTTTGAGAAATGAACTATACCATTTATTAGATAATACACTTCAATTCCCAAGGAAATGCTTTCAAAGGGCTTCAAGATCTTTTCATTTCAGTTGATGACCAAGATAAGTTGTTTTTGTAGAGGTCGACTTGATCTATCAAGCTATCATCACTGTAATAATGATATCGTCAACGTAAACAAGAAGTACAAATGACACTCCTATGTTGTGTGTTTAATAAAGAGTGTGATCACTTGCTTTGCTTATACCCAAACTCTTTCATAGCTTTTGTGAATCTCCCAAACCATGCTCTAGGACTATTTTAGTCCATATAAGAGCCTTTCGAAGGTTGCACACCTTGTAGCCCAAAGACTGTCACCTTCAAATCCACAGTGTGGAATATTCGTATAGATTTCCTCATCTAGATCACCATGAAGAAATGCATTCTTCACATCATGTTTGCAAGGCCGCCGATTGAAGTGGGCAGCCAATGCTAGCAAAATCAATATAGTATTCATTTTGCGCACTATTCTGGCAAAGTCTCTCATAGTCTACTCCATAAGTTTGAGTGTATCCTTTGGCGACTAACCTTGCTTTATACCTCTCAAGGGAGCCATCGGCCTTGTATTTCAAGGTGAATACCCACTTGCATCAATTCCCACGTATGATTGCGTACTAAAGCTAAAATTTCCTCTTCCATGATTGCTTTCCATTCTAGGTGTACTTTAGCCTCTTCATAAGTCCTTGGTATAAAAGTATTATCTGTATTCATCACAAACAACTGATATTCCTTAGGATAAATAGAGAATGATACCATTTTGACCAATGCATATTTTGCAGTTGTGCACTTCCCTTTTCTAATTGCAATGGGTAAATTATTCATTTCCATATCTAAAGTGTGAGAGGTTATCTGAAGAGGAGGTGAATTTGATTCACCTTGGGAATGTTGATCTAGGTTAACAGTCTGATCTGAAAAGACAATTCTTCGGTTTCCTCTATTATATACTTGCCATTCCCCTGCATTTTCATGAGTAGACGTAATTTCTATTGGAGGAAGTGGGATCACTGGAGTAGACTGTACTGTTGATGTAAGTTCTTCCTACACTCCATAAAATGGAATATCTTCATGAAAGTTAACATCCATCGTAACATAAAACTTCCGTTTGGATGATAACACTTATACCCCCTTTGAGTGGTCGAAGATGCACTTAATCGATCTTGCATCAAGTTTATCTCTGGCACCTTTATGAATATGGACAAAGCACGAACAACCAAAGATTCTATGTAACAAATGGAATTGTTTTCTTGAAGGACATAGGGAGTGAAATGGTGTATCTCCACTGAGAATTATGCTCGACATACGATTTATATGTTAAAACTGCTTCACCCCAGTAATATTTTGGTACATTGCATCCAGCAACTTCTAAAATGTGTTGATTCTTCCTTTCAGCCACACCATTCCTTTGAGGAGAGTAGGAACAAGAAGTCTGGTGTAAAATTCTCTATTATAGAAAATACGAGTGAAGAGATTGAGACATAAATTCTCCACCATTATCACTACGAATAATTTTAATAGCACACTGAAATTGATTCTGTACAAACTGACAGTATACAAGAATAATTTCTCTCACTTCATCTTTAGTTTTCATAAGATAAATCATAGTAAACCTGGTGCAATCATAAATAAATGACACAAAGTACTTATATCCCTGCATAGAAGTTGTGGAACAAGGACCCCAAATATCATAGTGCACAATCTCAAAAGGAATGGAAGATCTTTTTTCATTTAAAGGAAAAGAAATGCGATGGTGTTTTGCCTTCTGGCAAGTTTCACAATTCAAATTCAAATCATTATAATCTCTAAATTCTGGTAATAACATCTTTATTTTGGAAAAAGGTAAATGGCCTAGATGCTGATGCCAACGAGGTATATCCTCCTGTCTCTCAGTAATAACCATTGATTGTAGTGCAACGCCTTTATTGTCCTCGCAAAAGTAGAGACCTCTCCTCACATTACCCTGACCAAAGATCTTCCCCGTCTGCAGTTCCTGAAATACACATCCAGTGGAATCAAAGATTATACGACATTTTAAATCCTGAGTCATAGCAAAAACAGATAATAGGTTTACTGATATGTTGGAACATGTAAAACATCTTTTAATATACCAAAAGATGTAACAATACTTCCTTTTCCCACTATTGGAGTAAGAGAGCCATCTACCAGTCTAATATTGATTTTTCCCTGTGTCAATTCATATTTGTTAAAGAAATCTCTTCGATTGACCATGTGATCTGTAGCACAAGAATCAATAACCCATATCCTTGAAGTAGAAGAATTTATATTACCATGTGTCAGGAATGAGAATGGATAGGCAATAGATGCTTGTGAATCACTGTGAGAGGATGAAGAAGGTTGTTGCGGATCGATCAAGCGTGCCTTTAACAATTCAATTTCTTTTTCATATCAGCTAGAGAAGTAGCATTGTCTTCAGTTTTTTGTTTTTCATTCTGATCACTGCTGAAGTATGCTCTGTTGTTCCGATTCTGAAAATAAGTAGGTTTCCAACTAACTCCCAGCATGTTTCCTTGGAATGTCAAGGTTTTCCACAATGAGAACAGATAATCTTATCTTTTTCTTCGGAAGTCAATCCTGATCTACCTCTGCCTCTACCATAACCTCCTCTTCCTCAAGCAAAGGGAGGAATATAGGTGTTTTTCCCGACAAATGCTGAAGTTTCTTAATTGAGCTTGGTTTCTTTTTCTAGGAGTTTTCTGTCTTCTTCTCTAAGGAGAAGTGATTATACTGTACTCAACGATGGAAGTTCTTCTCTTCTGAGAATGTTATTCTTTATTGCTTCATACTCTGAGGAAATCCCCCATAGAAGATCGAACACTTTACACTCTTCGAATTCCTCATTCCTTTCGAGAGTACAAGCCTGACACTTAGTCTTAGAGTACAATTGCAGTTCTTCCCACAGACCTCTAAGCTCTGCATAATACTCACTGATTGATCGTCCTCCTTGTCTGCATTTTCAAATCTTCTCTATGAGATCATATTTTTTAGCTATATTTTTTCTTTGAGCATAGGCTTCTTGAACTGCCAGCCAGATATCCCTAGCAGTTTCAAAAAACATAAAAGTACCGCCAATGGAGGGAGTCATGGATTGAATTAACCAAGCACTTACCAGTGCATTTTCCCTACACCATCAAGAATAAGAAGGATCTGAAAATGGGGGTCGAGGTAGATCACCTGTCAAATACTCCCATCGTCCCCTAGCCATGATGGCCAGTTCTATTAATCTGGCCCATTGAAGGTAATTCTTACCATCTAATTTTAAATTTGTGATTTGAAAACCTTCACTTTTGTCTAACGGAGATTCAATACTCTCTAACATCTTTACTTTTTCCATTCTTATGCTAGACTTGAGGTATACAACTTTCTGTCACACACTTATACCAACGATTATTAGTGTTAATAGGGACAAAAAAAACTATCAAAAAATTATTCCAAATCTGTTGTTAACTGCAAGAAGAAACCAACTGTGATTTCTTTAGTCTACGATTCCAAATCTGCTGTTAACTACAAGAAGAAACCCACTGCGATTTCTTTAGTTTGCGATCTCCTTAGTTTATACCATGCAAAAAAAAATCTGTCAACCAAAAATTCCCAATCTGCCGCCAACTGTGATTACTTCTGATTATGATCTGAACAGGTCATCAAATAACAACCGCACCTTAAATATAGTGAATCATAGGACTTGCCTCATCAATTAATAAGACAGTTGCAATCTGCCGAAACATTCCACGATTGTAATTGCAACCCCTCCTTTTTTAATGATACCATTCTATCGACATACACAGTTCAGAACATTCCAGGATTGAAACTGGTGCTAAAATATGTGTAAAATAATGCTTCCAATCAGTATTTCTTTTCTTACCAATGCAGTCTACACCCCACTGAATATTCAGCAACATTCAAACTCAAAAAAAAAATGAAACGAACACACCTTAAACAAAGCCTGAGAGGCGTCTTCACTGTACACGACCTGATTTCACGTTCCCTTCTCGATTTCAATCGATCCTTGAGGGTTTAGGCTCTGATACCATGTTGAATTTGGGCTTGAATCAATCATTGAATTAACTAAAATGACGCATTACAAGATGGAGCATTACAATGGTGTGGATCGGCCAGCACCTGCCGCCACACCCTATTCACGTTGACACTAATGACAAACCCTAATGTCTACTTAAATAGTTGATTTAACTTGAAAGACTAAAATAACCTTAGTAAATAACTAATGGATATAGCGCGCTATTGATAATATAGCCATACTATGAAATTATGGAAAAGAATTATTAAATGTAGATTAAGACAAGTAAAGAGTATAACATAGAACTAATTTAGATTCATGCAAGACAGATCTACTATTGAAGACAGTGTTAACCGCATTGTCCTATATCGTACGATACGGGGCGTATCGTATCGTGGAAGGGACCTGTATTGCAAATGAGAGAGTATTGGCTTGTATCACATGATACACGCCATATCGTGTAGTGTTATCTGTATTACACTGTATCATACGATATAGTGTTTTTATTGGGACATAAGCGGCTCACTCAATGACCTAGTATTTATCTGTTGTAACATGCAGTTTCGACAAAAGTAATTAAAGATTACTTAGTAATTAAGTATTCAATTCAATGTTTCAATTTATTAAGTTTTTATTCTTGAATTTTTTAGTTTTAATTTTTATTTACTTATTATTCTTACAGGAAATTAAGAAAGTTAAACTCAAGTAGGTATGAGAACCAATTTTATCTAATAAGATGGAAGATGACGAAGAAAATACAATCCTAACTAAAAATACATTAAGTGGATCAATTTGGAAGGAGTGCAACAATATCGGCAAGGGGATGATGATATTGATTTTGCTACTGAAGGTAGTGAAGATCTTGAACAAGGTGGAGAAGAAGATGAAGATTATTTAGTTGATGATCCGGATTACAATATGTAATTTTTTTTCCAATTATAAAAGTTTAATTTTGCTACTTGTTTAAACATAAAGATGTACTGCTTAAATGCTTATACATTGAAATTTGAATGGTGAATAATGAATGTTTACTCAACTTTTCAATTATAGGAATTGTGTTTTTTGTATGATTATTCTATATTTTTGGTAATTTTTAAACTATTTTTAAAAAAAAATTACGATACAATACAGCTGTATCGTGGAACAAAATGATACACGATATGATATGGTACAAGCAACACTGATTGAAGCAATTCACCGATTGAGAGGTCTTATGAAATATTGTAGAACAAAAAAGAAAAACCTTTATAAGGTATTTATTGATCTAGAAAAAGCTTCCAATAGAGTACAAGAGATCTATTTGTTAGAGAACCTTAGAAAAGAGAGGTATTTTATTGCCATATATAAATCTTATAAGAGACATGTATGATGGTGCAAAAGCATGTGTGAGGACTCGTGAAGGAATGGCAAACTTCTTTGAAGTTAATATTGAGTTCCATCAGGGATCCGCTTTAAGTCCATATTTATTTATATTGGTCCTTGATGAGTTAACAAATCATATTCAAGATGAAGTACTTTGGTGTATATTATTTGTAGATGGCATTCTATTAGTGAATGAGTTTAAGAAAAAAGTTAATAGGAAATTAAAACCATGGAAAGAAACATTAGAAAGTAAAGGATTTCGACTTAATAAAACAAAGACAAAATATATAAGTTTAATCGTATGGTTACTTCAGAGGCTATAGAAATTAAGATTCGCACACATTGCATCCCTCACAAGGAAAGTTTTAAATACCTCATGTGAATTTTTCAAAGTGATGAAAAATTTGATGGAGATGTTACGTATAGAATTAATGCAAATTGGTTAAACTAGAGAGGAGCATCAGGTACTATGTGACAAGAAGATGTCATTAAAGTTGAAAGGTAAATATTATAGAGCAACAATTAGGCCTACTATGTTTTATGATTATGAGTGTTGGGCAGTTAATTATCAACATGTACAAAAGATGTTCGTGGCATAAATGAAGATGTTGAGATCGATGGATGGTCACACAAGAAAAGATCGTATACATAACAAGGTGATTAGAAATAAATTGAGAGTGACACCAATAGATGATAAAATGAGGAAAAATCGTTTAAGATTGTTTTAACATGTAGAAAGATGACCAAAGGAAGCTCCAATAAGAAGGTATAAAAAATTAGATTGTGAAAATGTTAAAAGAGGAAGAAGAAAACCACAAAAGTGTTGGAAAAAACAATAAAGAATGATATAGTTCATGTTGAGTTAAGTGCCACCATGGCACATGGTAGGACATCGTGAAAACAAAGAATCCATGTAGCCGACCCCATCTAGTATGGGAAAAGGCTTAGTTGTTGTTGTTGTATTCTATTTCTCATTAGTCCCCATGGAATGATATTGGGGAAGGAAGAAGAATCAAAACAAGGAAAACGAGAGCTACAGTAGACCCTCAATACCTTGTGAGAGCACCACAACCTCCTATCACTTTATCAATCATATAGTGGTTCCCACAACATTTGTAGCTCTCCATCACCCTTCTTTTGGGCTACTCATGTTTGACTACAATAGAAATATCTTCTTTCTGAAAAATTCATTACCATATTTGGTTGTGTTGCTGAAGCAGGCTTTCTGAATGGCCCTACTTTAAGATTGAGCAGGACAATAATTAAGGTTCAACGACAACATTTACCAATATAACTTGGCCAACAATTAAGTATCAACTCACATCCTGCAAGTTGTGTGTAGAGTCCCCTAGCCAGGAGAGATATCACTCTAAGTGCATATAATCACTCTCTAAACTTTAACTATCCCAACAAAAACTCCTAAAATCTGATCCAAACAAAATTAGTTAATATAGATCACTCAAATGGGCATGACTAATTCTCAAAGATCACAGTGGAAGCCAGCATACTCTAGTCTAACCAATCAAAATAGATATAGGAAACTAACAAGAACAAGAGAATCCACGTTCAAGCATCTCTAATGGAGGCCACGACAAAGTAATCTACCCAACAGGTACCTCAGGAGCTGTTCGCAAGGTGGAACTTTTCAGCCAATCGGTACTTCGGGAGCCAATCCATGATTGACACAAACAAAGAACTCCAACAGAAAATCCATGTTCTTTGAAATCTGGATTTCACATAAAGTGGAAACAGGAGCTGCACCCCTCTTTTTTCTCGGCGCCCGTTTACCTCCCAGGTCATCTTTGTGGCTAAGTTGCACATTTCATTCACAGCGAAAACACAAAACTTCCAGATGACCATGGAATTTTGTTTCTCAGGGCACAAGTTCCACGCCTAGAAGTTCCATGAGCTCTGCGAAATTCGAGGACGCAACGGACCCTCAGGAGACAAATGAACTCCAATCAGCCTTACGATACTCCGATAAGACAAATCCATATTACTTGACCATCCGGTCCTCAAAATTTCTTCTTCAAAAACACCCAAATCTAAACTCCTCGAGGAACGATGAAATTTTTTTCTCTTCAGTACCATCAGCTTTCATCAGAAACCCAAAAGAGAGATTAAACAAAAAATCCAGACTACCAACTTGGAATTAGGTTTGCTGAGAAGCGGATTAAGAAATTTGAGGCACACTAAGTCTGCTGGAAATTGATAAAGGGAAAATCGGAATCGAATCTTACCGGCATATGGAAATTCCTGAAAATATGTGAATTACCTGGGACCTGCGCATGGGGCAAATTCTCCACGACTCTCACCGGCATTCTGAAAAAAGGTAGGACGATCAGCTCCTTTCCCAACGCTCTGCTTTTTACCAAAGGGAAACGCGATACATGCAAATTATTTATGGGATTTCTTGGAAGGAGAACGCTTAGTTAAATCCTCTAAAGTTTGCAAAAGAATATTTAAACCTAAAACTCTCAGGCGCCTAAGTGTAAACTTTTATTTATATTTTGGTATATGAAAAGCATGCACTTATTATAAATATCATATCAGGTAGTGGTGGTTCGGCGCTTCTTCCCCTTAAGCAAGGCCTTGATATCACATTGTGTTCAAATCTTGTGGATGGAGCAAACCAGCCCCGTGATATCTTTATACCGTAGTTGGCCCACCTGACTTGCCTCGGAAGCTAACAATGTGAGAGCTTTACCTGGTACTGGGCTGACGGCTCTCACACCATATTAGTCTCGGCCCCGAAGCCATATATTCATGAGTATATTTAAACAAATCTCAATCATTTAATATAAAAATCAATGATTGTTATTTGAATTACAAAAGTAAAAGATTGTTTTGAGATGAATTTCAATTACAAAATATAAGTTTACTTTTTACATTTTAAATTCAAATACCAATTATTAAAATATACTTAAAAAATAAAAATAAAAATCAAATTCAAATACAACTATTCATTATATATATATATGAGGTTCCATATCATATAGAGCATTCACATAGTACTAATCGTCTCATCAACTTTGGATCCAGATATCGACATAAAGAAAGTTGTGTGTCTATAACTTGATATTTCAAAGAAAAAGAAAAGAAATAACATTTGATCATTTCAATTTAGAATACTAGAGGAATATGAAAAATTCGATTGTAAAAATATTAAAAGAGAAAGAGAACGACCACAAAGTGTTGGAAGGAAACTATAAAAAATGATCTAGTTTATATTGAGTTAACTGCTAGCATGACACATGTTAAAACAAAGAATTCACGTAACCAACCTATCTAATATAGAAAAATACTTAGTTGTTGTATTCAGTTTAGGATATTAGAGTAAATGTTTAACAAGCTGCAGCAAAAATGACGTGACGTTGAAAATCCAAGGCAGATTGGACATTTGAAGTGAGAGCCAAAAAAAAAAACTCGAGTCAAAAGGTTTAAGGAGTTAGATCATAAGTTACAAAATTTTGAGGAGTCCGTACTAATTTATGCCAAATTGCTCTACATATAATTCCTCGAGCTAAACTTTCCAAGTGAACTAAAGTCAATCCGAATTGATCTTGTAACAAAATTATTATTGAATAAATATGCTTATTTTTCAAGTGATTCATATCATCAATTGTATCATTCTAAATTTCATTTCGATCAAATACACAAAAGGCAGCCACGTAAGAGCGAGTAGTGTAAGACAACCTATAGTAGACCGAGACCCACAGGACAGTAAGGTTGTAATTTGCCAACCAATCGGAACGTGTTGCAGCTGCACGTAGACATGGTCGGTTTCATGCGGTTCCATATTGCCGATTCTGGTTAATTTTGAACATGAAACAATAATCGAACATGTTTGGGACTGGTTCTAGTTACAGTTTCGGAATCGGCGTTTTTGGTTTGAATACTAAATTATTTGAAACCAACAAAAATATTTTTAAAAAAAACTAAAAAGTATCGCAACCGATGGTTTCAAAAGCACCTTAATAGACCAAGGAAGACTTTAAGGTATTCGATATTGCATTTCTGAAGTCAAATACAAAGCCACACCAAGTGTGAAACTGGTTCCAGTTCGGGTGTAAATTTGCTACGAGATCGATCATGATTCAGCATTGATTTCGGGTATTGGGTGAAAAAAATGTTCAGATTCATAATAGGTCAACCTGTTCAAGTGAAAACATAGCTCAGTTTTAAACGGATCGGATCTTAAGCATTCCTTATCTAAAACATTCCAAATGTTCGACCCAAACATGTGGGGTGGGCAGCAAAGGCTATTCAACGTAGTTTTATTCAATTGATCGTGGATTGCATGATTGAAAAACCTTTGGTCCTGTGAAAAGGTCGGAATATGAAGTTGATAGCCCTGTAGACTCGTTCCCATCACCAATTACTCCACATAAAGGAAGAGCATTCTATCTAAAAGCTTATGAACGCACTAGAAAAATATAATATAATTGGAGTCATTCATTCATGATACAGAAGCCTGCCTAAGGTACAGAAGGGCAATTAATTCACTAAACTTGAATAAAAAACTGCCATGGTCACTTCTAGCTGTTGTTGGATCAGAATTTGCTGCATTTGAATCTGCTTTGCCTGCACCAAACAACCATCATAAGCTACTTCCATCTGAACCCCATTAATGGAAGTCTGATGACAACTCCCATCAAGGCCTCTTAGGAGCAAGATGGAGTTTCTAACCATAGAAAGTTCCAGACTTGATAGCATCCTCATTTGCGTCACCAAGAGCGGCCTCGCTCAAATACTTGTCTGCCAACTGCACTCTCTTAACATTCTCTTGCTCCTGCACCAACATGTTACCATACTCCAGGAGCTTCTCCAATGTCATGGCTGGCTGCTCGAATGTAGGAGGCGGGTCCTTTGAGTTGACCAGCTTCTTCCCGATGTTGTCGACTCCAATGCCTGCAATCCACTTCCTCACTTCGTCGTCGTAGACGCGAGCTCTGAGGGCACCAAAGAAGTCTGCAAAAAGCAGACGAGAATACGTATCACCAATTTGAATTCATTCAACTGATTGATTCTTAAAGATAATTAACTTTTCTCGTTGTTCAAAATTGATTCAATAGAAATGAAGGGACTCAGAGGCGTAAAGGCTATGATCAAATAACCGAGTGGGAGTGCCTAAATTATGCATGCAAGTGTTTAGAAGATAATTGGATATAACTAGCAAGCAATTTTGGGATATTTACATTTGTGGGGTTATCAGCAATGTTCATAAGAGTGGCATTCACCATTTGGTTGTTGACTGTGTACTGTGTGGAGCCACCCAGTCTTCCAGCTCCTGCATCAAGATCATTGATGAAGAGGCAGCACATCTTCCCCTTCTTGATGATATCGGCGGCTTCCCGGTACCTTTTTCTAATAAGTTTTGCTGGCTCTCCTGCATCTCCACTTTCTAGTTCTCCAGCACTCATCATGATAGGGCTGTAATGTAATTACAACATCACAGGGATTAGAAGGTAGGTAGCACAGCATATATTCAAGGAAGACTAGCACATCAGTTGTTGAGTGTTGGATTTTTAAGTCACGAGGTTCAATAATTCAAATCTTTGCAGAAGCATGTGAATTCATACATGCATACACACACATATATATTTGATGGATACTTTCGTAGCTAGTATAGCGAGAACTCACTTGATTCCCAGTTTGCGGAAGACAAGCTCACATTGGAATGATTTTCCTTGACCCTTTCCTCCCCAAACACCAAGAATGAGAGGAACTAAAATATGAACTTACAAGCGAAGCCCCTGACTGATATATTCGTAGGAACTGAGGACAGCATGGTGGGTACCGGATCCCATTGGTGCCTGGAACAAAGAGTCCACCGTTCCCTTTCCTCTTGTTATATCTTGTTGGTCATCTGAGATGTCCGTAACAAGGGCTCCCCATCTATCCTTCTTGGTCTGCTTGGTCTCATCCTCTACAGATGCAACTACCTTAAAGCCTGCTGCTGCTGGGCACGGAGCGACTAATCCAGAGTTCACCTTCTTCAAGCCGCTGCTCAAGAAGGAAGAGCTTGAAACTGATTGTGCTGACCCTGAACCGGGTCTGTTCAGCTGCGACACACAACAAAAATCAAGATCCCACAAAAATGAATACTTCAATAAGAAAGCTAATAGAGGCTCTTATATATATATATATATATATATGAGAGAGAGAGAGATAAAGTTTACAATTGGGTCTTGTGATTACAAAAAGTATAATCATACTTTTTATCTTTTGAAATTCAAATAGAGATTTTTGAACTAGATTGAGCGTGGACTAGTCCCTATATTATAGAGAGGAAGGGAGTTACAGTCTCTCATGTGCTTAATTATCACCATTTGTGATCAATTAAATGATAATAATCAAGCATTAATCTCACATCATATTCAATATACTTATGTGTATTAAATGAAGTGACTCGATCTGACACTCTCATGCTTATTTTATACTTAAGTGACCAGCTTGATTTTTTACGAAACAGAAAGTTTATATACCACGGGAAGTTTAGTAATGATGATCACATATCAAATGAATGTGGCATTAAACTCGGTTAAACCTTCCAGACAGAACACTCAAACACAAACAAGTTTCGAAAACTAGAACAGCTAAAAAAAAGTACACGGTACCATTGATGCAACATTAACAGTTCCACCAAAGGCAGTCGCCATGGCGGAGCTCCGGCGAGTGGCTGGCTAGACACTCTCCTATCTGAGTCCAAGCTGTGAGAGTGCACAGTACTGAGAGTCTGCAGTAGGCAGAGCAAATGTTTATAGTAAGAGTTGCAGTGTACGGTTTGTGGTTGTTAATGGTGAGAAGTGTGTGGCTGGCTTGGTGTTTCCTTAATATCCACAAGATGAAGATTGGCCGCGACACGTGTATACACCTGAAGCCATCTATCTATCTGGCGTAATAATGCAGAAAACAGGTCCTCTCTAGAAGGGATCTTGGAGAAAAGGTGGTCGAGGATGCTTGGTAATTGACGCCCACAAAAATATCGTTAAAATGTGACGAAAGAAAATATGCTACCACACATTAGTATTTGTTGCCTGATAACTAAGTTTAGAGATCGCCGGACAAGAAGAACCTTCCAGACGGCACGTTCTGGACGGAAACTGCCTCCATAACTGGTCAGATCTGGAAGCTGAGGAACCAGACCAAAACCGTAACCAAACTTAAAGACCTCCACAGTTCAGTTAATGCTCCACCTTCCTGCTAATCAAGCAGCTCGAGGTTGAGCTTAGTCTGGCTTGTGACGAGCTCAATTATGTTAGAGGATTGAGATCTACTGGCTTCTAAACCTGTGCGAGCTGAACACAAAACGACGTGCACTCAAATTGTCTCAACTCGACAAGCTCGTGTAGCCAAGTATTTAGAACTTTATGTACATGTCTGCTTGAAAAAATATTGTTAACCAATTGTGTATGTGATTAAATGATTCTTTCAGTTTTAAAAGGAAACTGTATACAAAATTGGGGACTTAATCTTTAATTAGAAATTTAAATTTTCGTTGGATATTTTATATGAACATTCACATTTTAACAGAACAAGTTAATGAATTAAACACGAACAAGATGGAGGCCGTGAATTCTATTCCTGAGGGATGCGTCGTGGCTTTTGGCCTCCATCATAAAAAAAATTGACATACCAATTTGGAAAAAGTTTAATTCCTTGAGTGAATTACCTGCCGTTCTTTTGACATTTCAACCCCTTGCTCAAAGTGATTGGCCGTGTGTGGCATGTAATCAACAGATTCAACGCAGACCATTAGAATATTTTTGTGGCGTTAGTTTAATTCATGAAAGTTTCATTAGTCGACGGCTGTATTATTGTGGATTCTGTGTGTTTATAAGGCTCCATCAATGAAAATATACGGCATATATATATATCTGTGTGTGTGTGTGTGTGTGTGTGTGTTTCGCTATTTCTGAACGGTATTTATGCACTGTCACGGGAAAACCTCATAAAATATGATGACTTTTAGAAGTAAAAGTCTCCATATGGATGCGTTCTAATTGCCGGAAAGCCATGAAATTGGCCACCACATTCAATCTGTTTGATGTATGTATATAGAGATGGCTGGTTCCCGGGTAAACCCAGTGTGTTTAGCCAAACCCTAAAATAACTAGAACCATGGTACGTAGCCGAACCAAACCAGAGCCTTCGGTTGGTTTGGCTCAGTTCTAGCCATGATACGGTTTGGGCGGTTCTCTAAAATCTAAGAACCGAGAATAATGGTTTGGTTCGAGGTTGAGACTAAAATTGAATTAAACATTGGAACTGTTTCACACTGAAAACACACACACCCGCACACAGACACACACACACACACACACACATATATATATATATATAAACCAAACCGCTCAAACGTCCAGAACTTAACCAAACTGGTTCGGTTTTGGCGGTTCCTTAACACCTCGAAGTGACATACCAGAGTACTTGTCTGGTTGATCTTTTCGTTTTCGTGTCTACTTTTGCATGTAATTCATTGCAGTTTCACACTGAACACTAGAACTTCTAAACATAGAATTTGACATGGGTCCGTAATCACAAAGTGACCTCTCAATTTGTTTCGTTGGTTCATGAAGGCTGAATCTGTGACAGCTATCCTGCTGGTTATTATCTCCTTTTCCATATAGATCCGTCTGTGCTTGTGTGTGAAATGACTTGTGCGTTGGTCACGATGTTTTCGGAAGCCATTGTTAGTGACTCATGAAAAGACTGGTTTTTTTCAAAGTACACTTGGTGGCAAAATTGCTAGAGGACTTTGAAAACCTTGACCAGCGTCCTGGAATTGGAAGCAAGTTCCCATTTTTCAATTGGAGCAAGTGGAACTGTGGAAGAAGGTGCCGGAAAGCCACCACCTCCGGTGATGGTCCTCCATGCACATTATGGCGGTTGTGTAGGCGACCTACCTAGTTACGATGCCTTTACTCTTGGTGGTCCTTGTTCCGTCAGAGGCTCTAACAAGGGCGAGCTGGGTGCTTGCAGAAGCATTCTTGAGGCAAAATATATCTGCTATGTATTATATGTATTGTGTTTCCTTTCATTGGTCTTCCCTTTAGTAATGGCAAAGAACCTGTGTGGGGAGGGCTGTCTCTCTTCTACATGATACGCTTCCTAATAATATACAAGGAATGAGTATCAAACGAAAAGCCACTAATCGAAGGGGCATTTTATTACTTCAAGTAATTAGTTTTGTGCTTTCTTTTTAGCTTGCTTCGGAGCTCCGGATACCAATAAGGAACATACATATGTATCTGTTTGCTGATCATAGGAATGACATAGGGAGTTCCAAGGAGATTCAAGGGAATCCAACTGAATTTTTCAGGCGAGTAGGACATGATTCATCCTATGGTGTTGGTATCAATCTGGGATTGGTCAGAGCTGAATACGCTGTTGATCACAATTCTGGCACCGGCTTGGAGAAGGATTTTGAGGCAGAGTTGGGAGTGTTGAATGGTGCATTGGGGCGTTTTCTCAAGTCGGAAACTTTTTTTTGAATCCTTTGGTAGTTTTGATGTATCAGAGGGTTGTTAGCAGAGAAATAATTGCCCTTGTCTTTTATAATATTAGAAAGGTGGTACTTGGACACTATCATGTTGAAGAGATGTGCTTGATTCTGTCATCTTTGTTGATTTATACAATGGAAGAGATGAGACTTAAAAAACAGACTTTTTAGTGTTTTGATGTTTTATAACTTGCAAGAAGAGAGAAGGAAATAACGAGGCAACAGGTGAATGTCTTTCCAGCTTCTATCTTGAAGACCAAATGCCAGTCTGTTCTCTTAGAGGCCCAACTCCTTTAATTGAGCAAAAGTGCAGCTTCAATCTCATTAATGTTTTCTTCTATGCTGCTGCCATTGCTTTTGCTTTTCTTCTCCTCCCTCATCTCTGTCTGTGTTTCATTTGCACTGCCATTGTTCTGCCTATCGACAGCAGAATCTGAGATGTTGAGCTCCTTTTCTAAGAATTCCACGAACTCCTCGCCAATGTCCTGTTTAAATGATCAGAAATAGTGTCATGCAGCAATATGGGACTACATGATGTTGATCGTTTTTTAGTACATTTTCAGTAAACGCAAATGTGAATGCTTCTCTCTCTCTCAAACACACACATATATAATATATATGTATATAAGCCGTACCGCCAATTCTTCCCAAAGACTCTTTGGCTTCCCTTGTGAATTAATACTTTCTTCCCAGTCTCGGAATTCTGTTTGCAGGTCCTTAAAGAAGTCCTCTGTTGCATCAACATTCAGAGAAGCCATATAAACAGGTTTTCCACAGCAGATGCTAACTACTATCAATAGCAAAAAGATGTATTTTTCAGTCTCCGCTGTTGAAAGGTAAGCAAATCCCTCTACCTATTATTATTTGAATATCTCTCAGAAAATCGCCTGCAGCATAAAGAGTAGTAGGAATTACATATTTCAACCACATTATCTACTGCTTTGCAAGATGCACAGCATATGGTTGAGATTAAAGTTTTCATGTTTGTGCGACCCATAAACAAAAGACAATTCATTATTCTACCTACACTTGCTTCGTTGTGTAAAAAAACTAGAGTTGAGACTCAAAATTGCAAAAGAAAAAGGACATTCGGTGTGGTTGTGAACTGGAAACGAGAATTTCAGGACAGGTTCTCACCAATCCCGTAGAAGTCTTCTTTCTCCGGGCTATGTCTCTTGCCATTTCTTTGACTTGTATATTCTGACTGGTGGCTCTGACAGTCGGAATTGCTCCGAAATATGGGATTCAGAATGGTATTGTATGCATGCTTGATTTTCATATAAGAAAGCTTACGAAAGCAGAAGAAAAAAAAGTTGAGTTATCAGTGAAGGTAAAAGTGCTATAAGACACCATCCATAGAAGGCAACAGCAATGAGAGGTATCGATACTGTTAAATATTATTGGTCTAACTGTCCTGTTATTCCCATGCCAATGAAAAACATTATCCAAAGTGGGTATTCGCTACACCACACACAGATCCATGTCAGGAAGAAATTTTAGGAACGCAGTTTATGTGATTTTTTGGGCCTAAGATGGCCTAAAATTGTCTCTGTCATCTTCCAAAAATGTTACTTTATATTAGCTGATATTTTGTCCACAAAACACGGCTTCCAAGATAATCTTCTTGGATAAGTACTCTATGGCCTTCTAGGGTGCATCATCAAACTAAGTCATTATCCTGTAGTAAAACGTGTCCCATGTAAACTAGAAGAAGCCATTTTTTATTGATAAAGCTTAGCAGTGTTTTGAGGATGTTAGGGACAAGAAACACGTTTCGTTTTAAGGCCAATATAACCCAAGTGAAGAGGGTGAGAATAGATGCGGAAAAATGGTTCAAGAGGTCTGCAACTATCTAAGTAAGCTGAGTAAATTCTATAGTGAATACCTACATTACATCTTCATAGAACTACTATTAGCAAAAGGCATGCACAGCATTATACAGTGCATAGGATGGTTCCGTTGATGTCGCATTTAGTTCCTATTTCCCTTAAACTGGTCACGCAACTAAAAATTTGTTGAACAGCTCTACAACAACAACAACTAAGCCTTTTCCTATATTGGCTACATGGATTCTTTGTTTCCACCGAGTCTCATCTTGTGCCATGTTGGCAGTTAACTCAACATGAGCTAGATCATTCTTTATATTCTATATTGTTTCTTTCCCACACTTTTATGATCTTACTCTCTCTCTTTTAAAATTTTCACAATTTAGTTTTTCATACTTTCTTAACGGAGCTTCCTTTGTTATCTTTCTATATGTCTAAACCATCTTAAATAATTTTCTCTCATTTTATCCTCTATTGGTATCACTCTTATTTTGCCTCTAATAACCTCACTATGTATAGTGTCTTTCTTTGTGTGGCTATTCATTCGTTTCAACATCTTCATTTCCGCCATGAACATTTTGCATACATGTTGATGATTAACTACTCAATACTCATAACCGTAAAATATAGTGTTGGACATAAAATCCATATAATCACATGCATAAATTAATATGCAATAAGTATAAACATGTCATAGTCACAAACAACCACAGATCCAAAATCAGCCATAAAGATAGCCATACGGGAACATAAAACCAACATAATAAGAAGGCAGAGTTAGAATAACTCTTATCCGTACGAGTCACCCTTTAAGACTTACTTTAGAGAAATCAGTGTCCCGCTATTAAGTATGAATGAGTACCTACATTATTTTCCCAAGATAAAATACACACACAACTCAAAAACATTTACCTCACTTCAAGTCGATTTTGAAGACGCCTCAATTGCCTTGACGAGAGAAGGCAGGGACGCTACATATTAGAGGGCCCTAATTTCGTATTTATAGAGTGTGCAATGGATCACGGATCTTGGATCCAATCCAATCATCGTGATTCTTTAGGTCCGTAATCATTCCCACTCTAATTTTGAAGACGCCTCAATCGCCTTGACGGGAGAAGGCAGGGACGCTGCATATTAGAGGGCCCTAATTTCATATTTATAGAGTGTGCAGTGGATCACGGATCTTGGATCCAATCCAATCATCGTGACTCTTTAGGTCTATAATCATTCCCACTTTAATTGTTCCCGCCTCATTTGACCGTTAGATCAAAACATTTTCATGCAAAAAAATAAACCGAAGATCATTCCAAAGCCCAACCGAGCTACCAACTATATAAAAAGACATGAATTTGTAGGATTTTTCAATATGGGACTAAACTTTTATCTTCCCTTGGGTTGAAGGTACATAAGTCCCTTGCATGTGACTTTTTATACTTTATTTTCCCATATATCAATGATGCATCAATTTAATATTAAAAATTGAATATTAAGGGATACATAAAAATGAATTAAATGTTAATTATACACACGAGTTTAATTAACCCAACATTAATCAACATTAAACCCAACACATAGCAGGTCCAACAACTCTCTCTCTCAAAAAAAGTCCAACAGCTCATACTTATGAACTGATCTTTAAACAGCTTCAATATCAGAGAAAACCAAAGCGAAACACAACAAGCTCATCGTTAGACATTCAAGTAAAGTATCTTTATCAATCAAGAGCACTTCTCAAGAATGACATAGCTCCAGATCTGAGCGTTGTACTTACTCCCCATTGTAATATAATTTTCTAGTAATGAATTCAAAGGATCTGTTGGATTCCCCTCATAAAACAATAAAACTGTAGAACAGAAAAAACATGTCTTCCTTTCATTGCTATTCTTGATTTTGAAGGATCACATGACAGTCGCTGAAATCACTCCTTTTTTAACCAGAAGAGCAGGAAGCCACTCCATGTGTGGCAGCGACACGAGGAGAATGATTGTAACATGAAAAACACCATCTGATCTACAAATCCAAACCTCCTATTACCAAGTGAAATTATAAATGAGAACCCCAAGAATCTACTTCAAATCAACGCAAATCTAATCATCATGTACTGAACAAAACAACATCCGTTAGTGAAAGAAAGGATAGAAGTAGAAAAAACAACATCGAGGTGAACGATAAGATGAGTACCTCTCTGTTGACATCGTGATGGTATTTGAGAGCCAATTTTCTATATGTCCAAATCATCTTAAACGATATTATCTCATTTTAACCTCTATTGGTGCCACTCCTAATTTGTTTCTAATAACCTCATTATGTATATGGTCTTTTCTTGTATGACCACTCATTCATCTCAACATCTTCATTTATGTCACAAACATCTTATGTACATGTTGATGATTAACTGCCCAACACTCATAACCATAAAACATAGCAGGTCTAATTGTTGCTCTATAATATTTATCTTTTAACTTTAATGATATCTTTTTATCACAAAGAATACTTGATGCTCCTCCCCATTTTAAACTATCATTAATTCTATACGTAACATCTCTATCAATTCTTTCATCACTCTTAAATATTGACCCTAAGTATTTAAAACTTTTTTTTAGGGGTTGCAATATGTGTCAATTTTAATTTTTATGTCATCTGAAGTAAATAAATGATCAAACTTACATTCCATATATTTTGTCTTTGTTCTGCTAAGTTATGTATGTCAATGGGATACCTATTTTTCCAATGTTCTCCACAGAACCTAACTCAGTACCCTATTATAAGCTTTTTCTAAATCAATAAATATCATGTGAAGGTCTTTTTTTTTTTGCTCTAAAATATTTCATAAGATTTCTCAAAAGGTTAATCGCTTCAACAGTCGATCTGCCTGGCATGAATCCAAATTGGTCCTCTCTTATACTTTATACTTGTCTTAACCTACCTTCGATAATTCTTTCCTACAATTTCATAGTATGGCTCATTAACTTGATAGCTCGATAATTCGCACAATTCTAAATGTCTCCCTTATGGATATAAGTGTACTCGCTCTCCATTTCTCGAGCATCTTTTGGTTTCTCCATATTTCATTAAATAGTTTTCTGAGCAAAGTGATTCCTATTTCTCCTAGTATTTTCCAAACTTCTACAAGAATATTGTCTAGTCATGCCGATTTACCACGTTTAAGAGTCTCTTTGACTTCATTATTTTGAATACGTCGGTAGAAATTGTGG
Source organism: Brasenia schreberi (assembly GCA_036023115.1). NCBI lineage: Eukaryota > Viridiplantae > Streptophyta > Magnoliopsida > Nymphaeales > Cabombaceae > Brasenia > Brasenia schreberi. Next base: position 18,286,700 of record JAYKKT010000060.1, on the reverse strand, counting down.
TTTATATACTTTTGTGATTTGTGTAACTCTCCCAAGCTATTACTAACATCTTTATTTTCATTAAAAAACTTATAAAAATAAATTTTCCATCTATTTTTTATATCATCATTTGCCACTAGATTTTTTTCATCATCGTCTTTGATGCATCTAATATAATTAAGATCTTTACTTTTCTTATCTCTACCCCTACATATCCAAAAAATTCAGGAAAATAAATAAAAAATACGAAAGATGTATAAACCGGCAGCCGTTTGAACCTCCGATTTCGATTCTCGCCCCGTGCTGGTTTCACAAAATATGAAACTGTAACCGAATTAGAAACCCTCAATTTTGTTACCATTTTGGGACCAGTTCAGTCGGTTCCAGTTTCAGCTGGTTTTCAGCACGGATCAATTCCGGTTGGAACTGTTGGTCTAGTTTCGAATTGGATTTGTTCATATTTTTCAAAACCCGATTTTAACTGTAATCGGAACCGGTGGTTTTTTAACCGTAAAAGATTTAAAATTTTCTGAAGAGTCTATGGAAGCTAGAACCTCCAATAGAGGAGCCGGTTGATCTAGCCAGCCGGAATCGTAAAACCGGAACTGGAGGTTTTCCGGTTGGTTTACGGTTCCCATGTTGGTCGTGTCCAGCCTTACAACACCAACCAGTTAAGCATTCAATGGCATCCCTAGGACAAACTTTTCCCAATTCAATTAATGAATAACGGGAAAGGGTTGCGAGAGGTTGTTTTGCTGTTTAGATCGGAGGGGAAGTGAATCATGGGAGAAGCTGCAGTTCTTTCTTTAAAGTAGAATCTAATACACCGCCTCATGAGCATCATGAGCACCAATTGCAATATTGGACGGTGATGAAGATAGTGAATATGAGGTACGGCTCGGAGAATGCAACAACCATCTAAAAGATTTACCATATTCTGTGTAAATTCCGTTGCGACCGACATCTTTGCTGGATTATACTGCCCAGTTCAATCGTTAAATCGATTGTATCATGTCGAGAGCAAGTCGTATGGGATTTATCTCCAGATTTTTGCACGCAGTGGGTCAGTGAGCGCGGGCAGGCTACTCCATGCTCACATATTGGTGAGAGGAGAAGAGAAATCAAGGTATTTATGGTCCAAACTAATCAGTTTTTACTGTAAATGTGGGAGAGTTCTAGATGCGAGGAATGTGTTCGATGAAATGCCCAAGAGAAATTTGTTATGTTGGGCAGTTTTAATTGGTGCCTATGCGCGTCATGGGCACTGGAAAGAAACGCTTGAATTGTATGACAAAATGCATGAAGAAGGGTTTGCACCAAATAAGTATGTAATCCCCAGTGTTTTGAGGGCATGCGCAAATCTTTCAGATTTAGAGAGGGGAAGTAAGATACATGAATTCGTTAGAAGTTCTTCTTTTGCTTCAGACGTTTTTGTTGATAGTGCTTTGGTTGATATGTATGCAAAATGTGGATGTCTGGGAGATGCTCGTGATGTCTTTGCTATGATGCCACGGCGAGATCGCGTGTCATGGAACACCATGGTCTCAAGTTACGCCCAATATGGGATGGCAGAGGAAGCGCGGAAACTCCTTGGTGAGATGGAGAGTGAGGGTATTAAGCCTGACTCTGTCACTTGGAATGCAGTTATCGTGGGATTTTCTCAGGAAGGAGATGTGGTTAAGGCCTTGAAATCATTCTGCGATATGCAGGTTGATGGAATCGAGCCGGACATTGTTTCTTGGACTGCCATGATCTCTGGTTTTGTTCAAAATCATTTCAATGATGAGGCTCTTGCGATATTTCGCCAAATGTTACTGTCTGGCTTCGTACCAACATCGGTTACTCTAAGCGCTCTCTTACCAGCTTGTGCAAATTTAGAGAATGTGAAACATGGGAAAGAGATCCATGGGTACTCAATAGTTATAGGAGTTACAGACGAGGTCTTTGTCAGCAGTTCTCTTGTAGATGTCTATGCAAAATGTGGGTTCGTCCCTGAAGCTCGTAAAGTGTTTGATATGATGCCTATAAGGAACACAGTCTCATGGAATTCCATGATATATGGATACGCAATGCATGGTCATGCTGCGGATGCACTAGGATTGTTTAATCAGATGCAGATTGAGGGTGTGAATCCAGATCATATTACTATCACTATCGTGCTTGCAGCATGCAGCCATGGAGGATTTGTCGATGAAGGCTGGATGTATTTTAAAACCATGCAGCATAATCATGGGCTCATGCCGAGAATGGAGCATTATGCTGCCATGGTGGACCTCTTCGGACGAGCTGGGTTGCTATTGGAAGCATATGAATTTGTAAAGAAGATGCCAATTAAGCCGGATTTTTATGTTTGGGGAGCTTTGCTTGGTGCATGCAAGATTCACGGTAATGTTGAGCTTGGTGAGGTAGCAGCTTCAAATCTCTTCAAGCTCGAGCCTGATGGTTCTGGAAGCTACATTTTGTTGTCAAATATACTAGCACATGCAGGTAGATGGAGAGATGCTGCAGAGGTAGAGAAGATGATGAAGAGGAATAGGATAAAAAAGATGGCTGGGTGTAGTTGGATTGATGCCGGACAATAGTGCTATTATCTAATATATAAGCTGGTATCATGATCCTCAACTTGTGTTCAGTTTTGAATATCCTTTGTAGCTGTCAGAGGCTGTGTTGTTGGCTCCATTGTGGGGATGTCGAACTCTCAGAAGGTTAAGAGCAGACGGATGTTCGTAGCAGCTACAATATAAAATGACAGCTTATGCGAACTGCTCTGTCTTCAGATTTGCCGTAGACTTCACATGGTCAGTAAAAGATGGGTGTAGATGTAGAAGCCATTTAGCTGCGAGTTCATGCAAAGTTCTGGTCTGGGGTATATTCGTGCATGTGAGTCCAAGATCTGCAGTCAAGTTGGTTAACAGATCCACCAGCCAGGAAGACTTCATTTGCAACTCGAACTGGTTGTTGACTGGCATGAAAATCCAAATTAGTGATCCTTTATATTTGAACTGGTGAAAGATTTCCTTCAACTCGAACTGATTAAATCTCATTGATGTAATCTGATGATAATGTTTGTGCTTTTTTATGCTCTGTGCCCTAATTTAGATCCATACGTTACATAATCTAGAAGACGGAAATAGATGGGCTCTATTAATGACTGTAGTGATTATTGTTCGACTCTGTAAGATTTGATTTCTACACTTTGAAACCGTTAATCTGTTACTTACCAGTTACCCACTTCAAATCGATCTCTTAAGTGTTCATGTTTAGTTTCTCATAATAAGGTTTACTGAAAAGTATCAGCTAAGGAAGCCCAAAATCTCATTCTCGAGTCATGTACTACTTAATGAGTTCCCCTAAAAATGACGCTGTACACATCTACTTCCAGTCATTTATTCAGGCGATCCCAACATTGGCTTAGCTTTCTAACAGCATATCACTTAGCTAGTAGCTTCTTTTCATAGGTAAGCTGGGATTTAGGCATATCCTTAACCAGACAAATGCCCCAGGGTGTTGAATTCAAAGCTTTAATCTTATAAGTCAACACCCTAGCCAGGAGAGTTGTATCTTCTTTCGCAGCTAGTAGATATTATTGGTTCTGAACAATCAGCAGAGAAAGCCATTTCAGATAACAGCAAATATGAGAAAAAGGACACAGTCATGAACTGGATTTAATATGCAACAGAAGGAAAAGTAAAATAAAACAACTGTCAATCCAAGAGTTTCTGAAGCATATACTCAAAGGATAAGCAGATAAGGCTGACAAATCACAATCGCCAACATTCACTTAGAATGTGGAGGCCACATAACATGTATCTTATTCCATAAAGAGGAATCATTACAAACAATCTGAACTGTAGATTTCCTGGTCCGTACGTCTTCAACATCCTCAAATAACAATGGCAGATCATACCAAGAATCTCCACTAACAGATTCAACAAGAATTGGATGCCAAAACTTGAAAAAGAAACGGACAGAATTTCTCTTCATTTATTGTTAGGAGCAACAAGAACCCATTGCATAACAGCCTAAAACTTGTCACAGGACCAATCTCTGTGCTGATCTCCGGATGACATCCTCTGTGGAATGAGATTTCTGACATACCCATTAAAAGATTGAGCCTCAAACATGTTATCGGCAGTATAACCATGCATTGCTAAAGGGCCACGCCCTTGTGCTACACCAACAACAGGCATCGGAACGAAGGGTGCGACATAAGGCACCGGAATCGGCATGTGCCCGGACGACCCTTCGTGGTGGCCGGCCATGAAAGACGGCCTGCCGAGACCGTTTGGCACTGGAGTGGACGCGAAGAGTTGGTCCGAAGAGGACGGCCCTTCGCTGGGGAATCCCTGCATCCTCTTGAGGTACAATCTATACTTCTGAAGATGGCTGGCGACGTTCTCTCTGGTCAGTCCTTCAACGTTCATCAATTGCATAATTGTCTTTGGGACGGCGTTCTTGATGCCCAAATGGCTGACTACATCAACGAATCTCTTGTGCAGCTGAGGCGTCCACACCAATCTCGGCCTCTTCAGAGTTCTCGCTGACAGATCGACATCTGAATTCTCCTGCAGGAACTCGGATTCCGAGTCTGGGCCTCTCCTGCCTTCATCATCGTCTGCGGGGGAACAAGGGTCATCATCATTAGCACCATTCTCGGGACCGAAAGAACCATTGCCCAAAGGGGGAAGAGCTTCTGAATTGTTGGCCAGCGACCCGATCCCGGCCCGGGACCGGAGCTTCGTGATTGTATTCCTAGAAGCCCGGTTGACGTCGTCCATGCTCCGGCAAGGCTCCGGGCAGATGCTGAACGCCGACGCCAGCTCCGGCGGGATGAGCATCTGGGAAAGAGGCGTCAGATCCTCCAATCTCGGCAACTTATCTTCCCAGTCGGACACCCTTTCTTCCCCTTCATCGAAGTCTACCATCTCGTCATCTTCCTCCATTTCTGAATCAGCAAATCACAAGGCACGGCCAACCTAAATTCAAAATCAAGGGCTCTTTTCTCCTATTCAGAAGATTGTAACAACTCAATCTCTCAAAAACATTCAATGGAAGAATAATCCTTTCCTTGTATTGATCCAAATCCATCAACTACAAATACTAAAACACAAGGATAACTTTCTTGCTCATTCCTGGTGTCAGCAAAACACGGGAAGCCTTTGAGAGAAAGAGTTACACACGCCCCAAATCCTTAGTAGAAACTAGATAAAACAGAAGATGGTTTAACCCAAACTTGTATGCGAGAGAGAGCGAGAGAAATATCTCGAGGGGCAGACTCTGTATCCGCATTTAAAACTTTGATGTCTGGGCCTCTTTGCTGAAAAAGTGCACCCAGAATCGCCACGCGGCCTGTACTGCTGTCCACGTGGAAGCCTTACCCGGATATATTTGATTCTCTTTTTCTTTTTCATTTATTCATTTCTTTATTTTCCGATTGGAATTCTTGCAATTCAAACCATTGTTATCGAACAGTTGAATCTGACGCGTCTTTGGATTTTACCTGATTCAGTCTCCCAATTTCTGCGGCATCCTGCCTTTCACGCCTTCCTCAGGCCAAGTGAACGAAACCCTTGTGCGCTTAGAGGAGAAGGGGAATCACGGTTTCCTCTGCTGGATAAGATGTTTCTGGGCTTTTTCGCAAGGCTGTCTACAGTATGCGCCACCAAGATCATTCACACCTCGAGAGAGAGAGAGGGGGCAGTCAATGTGTCGATATGCTGATGTATGATAGTTGTGAGTGATATACCCGGTTCCAGTTTTCTAGTACCAGGAACCGATATCGAATGGAGACTGGATCGGTTTCAATTTTGATTTGAGTCTTAAATTTTCAATTGATTCTTGATTCGGTTTGGTTCCGATTAAAACCATCATACTGGTTCCAATTATGAGTCTTCATTCATCACTAACAGAATGGAGATCATTCAGGGGCGGATATGGGCCTCAGATGATTATGAAGCTTGATGAAGTTCCAATTATGAGTCTTCATATAGAGACCAGGATTTGAGTCCTAGCCGACAGGGTTTTAGGTGGCTTAGAACTATGAAACTAGAACCACAATTCCAGTTCTTACCATTAAACGTGGGCCTCAACGTGTCGTAAAAACTGGTTAAATGCCTTCGCTTTTTATCTGATCACAAGACCAACCAGGAATGGGCCGTTAGAATTGGAACTATATGTAGTCCAGGCCTAGTAATCCAACATCCCCTTGGGAAGTGACGAGGTTCCAGTATCTGTTTACAATTTTCCAAGGTTATAAATCTAATAGAGAAAGTCATCCACCACTCATTGCCATAACCCTACAGTGTGGTATGGAGATCAAAACATCAAAATGTCTGACCTTCAGTTCAAGAATTTAGAAGAGCATGACCTAGGGTAGAACTCGAGACAAACCGCACCCACTTTGTCCACGCCCAAAAAAATTGGGTTGCTTTTGGATTGATCTCTTTTATACACTGACAGGAAATCACGCAATATGAGCATGACCCTGCACACAAAATCGCTGGCAGTACACCAGACAATCAAACAAACCAAAAAGTTAACATTAAAAATCAAGTAGTTTTGGATTCAACCTGTTTTTGACACAAACACACAATGATGTAACATGAACACAACCCGAAACACAACATTATCACACTACAAAGTCCAATTTCATGGCACCCTCTTGAAATAAACCAAAACATTGTGAAGCACCAAGCATATTTGTTTATATAGCTAGCTTTTATAGGAACAAATTGTTGCATTAAGATACGAGCTCCACATGATAGGTACCTCCTTCATTTGGATGCTGCAACGAAACCTTTCTAAACCATTGAAGATTGCATGCGGAGAAAAGGGTAAAGTCCCAGTTAAATAACTTTTCGCAATGATTGGAAGCTTCGCACTTTTGATTGTAAAGAAGGAAATTTCTGCAAATGTGAAAAGCTAGACCAAACATAGGTTGACAAGTTGAATTCTTTAGAGGAAATTGTCACCAATTGTTTATTGTTTGTAACGTTGGCATCCTTGGCCATGTGACGCCGTCGATCCCACGGCAAAACGTATTTGGGTCCCCTTTAATAAAAAAAATTAAAAATAAAGAAAAAAAGACCCGGGGTTGCTCAAAACCAGCAACTGTGCCGCTTGTTTAAGAGAGAGAGGTATCGACCGAGCATAACTTTTTATATTGGCAATTGGGTGCTGCAAAATGGGTCGATTGTGACAGTCATGAATGGAAAAAGGACTCCCCACGGTGGCAATGAACATGATACGCTTACATGTAGATGCATTTTTTCTTTTCAATAAGCTTGAATGGCGGCACTGTACCTGGAAATGTTCCAAGCAACAGGTCGCTATAAATTAGCATCTTTGTCGTAGTCGGAGTTGACATTGATAAACACCTTTTCAAGTCTCAAAAGACACCAAATTTCGTGTTTAAAAGTGAAAGTAGAACCTCAAACACAACCGAGCCTTTTCTCACACCAAGAGAATTGGCTATATGGACCTTTAATGCTCAATCTTGTGTAATATTAGCATTTAGCTCCAAAAACAAGGTTTTGTTTCTACTGTCAATTGTGCACATTTTTTCTTTCTCCGTCATCACTAATGCTCATAAACATGTGGAATTGAACTGGGGTTGCTTATGGTTCATTCGTCTGCTTAAATCTTCCATGTTTTCAGCTTGTTGGTGAGCCCACGGTTACATGTGTGAGTATATATATAATAACAACTAAGCCTTTTCTCATACTAGATGGGTTCGGTTGCATAAATTTTTTGTTTTCACTAAGTCATATCATGTGTCATGTTGGCAATTAACTCAATATAAGCTAGATTATTCTTTATTTTTTCTTTCCAACACTTTTATGGTCTTCTTTCTTTTTAACATTTTCATAATTTAGTTTTTCATAGCTTCTTACAGGAGCTTCCTTTGATCATTTTTCTAAATGTCTAAACCATTTTAAATGATTTTCTCACGTTATATCCTCTATTGGTGTTACTTCCAAATTGTTTCTAATAACCTCATTATATATAGCGTCTTTTCTTGTGTGATCACTCATCTATCTCAACATCTTCATTTCTGCTACTGACATTTTTTTACATGTTAATGATGAACTGCCCAATACTCAAAACTATAAAATATAAACAACAACAACAACTAAGCCTTTTCTCATACTAGATGGGGTCGGCTACATGGATTCTTTGTTTCCACAGATCCCTATCGTGTGCCATGTTAGTAGATAACTCACAATAAGCTAGATCATTCTTTATTGTTTCTTTCTAACACTTTTGTGGTCATCCTCTACCTCTTTTAATACTTTTCAAATTTAGTTTTTCATACCTTCTTTCAGGTTCTTCTTTTAATCTTCTTTCTATATATCCAAACCATCTTAAATGATATTTTCTCATTTTATCCTCTATTGGTGTCACTCCTAATTTGTTTCTAATAACCTCATTATGTATACGGTCTTTTCTTGTATGACCACTCATCCATCTCAACATCTTCATTTCTGTCACAGACATCTTTTATACATGTTGATGAATAACTGCCCAACACTCAAAATCATAAAACATGGCAGGCCTAATTGCTACTCTATAATATTTACCTTTTAACTTTAATGGTAACTCAAAACTATAAAATATAATAGGTTTAATTGTTACTCTCTAATATTTATCTTTTAACTTTAATGGTATCTTCTTTTCACATAAAATACTTGATGTCCCTCTTCATTTTAGCCAACCTATATTAATTCTATGTGTAACATTTTCATCAATTTTTCATCACTCTAAAAAACTAATCTTAGGTATTTAAAACTTTTCTTGTGAGGGATGCAATATGTTTCAATCTTAATTTTTGTAGCCTCTGAAGTAACCATACAATTAAACTTACATTCTATATGTTTTGTTTTTGTTTTATTAAGTCAGAAGCCTTTACTTTCTAATGTTTATTTTCATGGTTCTAATTTCCTATTAACTTTTTTCTTAAACTCATCTACTAATACAATGTCATATACACATAATATATACTAAAGTACTTCATCTTGAATATGTTTTGTTAACTCATCAAGGACCAATATAAATAAATATGGACTTAAAGCATATCCCTATTGTAACCCAATATTAACTTCAAATAAGTTTGTCATTTCTTCAAAGTCCTCACACATATTTTTGCACCATCATTAATGTTTCTTATAAGATTTATGTAAGGCAATAGGATACCTCTCTTTTCCAAGGTTATCCAAAGAACATCCCTTAACATCATAATATAAGTTTTTTCTATATCAATAAATATAATGTGAAGTTTCTTCTTTTTTGCTCTTAAATATTTCATAAGACGTGTTAATAGGTGAATCGCTTCAATGGTAAATCTACCTTACATGAATCCAAATTGGTTCGTTATTGTATTTGATACTTGTCTTAACCTACATTCAATAATTTTTTCTCATAATTTTATAGTATGACTCATTAACTTGATATCTTGACAATTCACATATATATGGGTATAAGTTTACTCACTCTCCATTCCTCATGCATCTTTTGGTTTTTCCATATTTTATTAAATAGTTTTGTGAGTCAAGTGATCTCCGTCTCTTATAGGGGTTTTCATACTTCTATATGAATCTTATTTGGTCCAACATATTTATCAACCTTCATATGTTTAAGAGCCACTTTGACTTTATTATTTTAGATATATTGATAGAAATTATGTCTATGTACTTTTTTATTTGATTAATTCTCCTAAATTAATACTAACATATGTGTTTTCGTTAAAAAGCTTATACAAATAATTTTTTATCTACTTTTTATATCATCATTTGATACTAGAATTTTCTCATACTCTTCTTTCATACATCTAACAAAAGTAAGATCCTTAATTTTCTTATTTATATCATTAGGTATCATAAAAATACCTCTTTTGTTAAGCTTTTTATATAAATTCTCTCAAATTTTACCTTTTGCTTCACTAACGATATTATTCATTTCTTTTTTTGCTTTCTTATAAGCCTCTCAAGTTTCAATAATCTTCTTAACATAATGTAATTTGTAACATGTTATCTTTGCCTTACTTTTATCTTTAACTACTTCACCCCACCATCAAGCTTTCCTTTGTGCCGGTATGCCTCTCTTAGATTCACGTAACACATCTTTTGTCACTTTCTTAATATGTATAGTTATATTATTTCACATATAAAAAGGTGTAATTTCAAGTATTTTCATCAAGAATTTTCTGTTTTAATATATCTTCTTTTTCACTTTTGAGGTTCCACCATTTAGTACAAGTAGTTCTATGCTTTCTTTTCTTCGTGTCTACTTTTTTATCATAAAATCCATAACTAAAAATCGATGTTAGTAGTTAAGTTTTTTCCTAAGTTTACTTTACAATCTTTAAATATGATCTTATCTTTTTTTCTACAAACGAAATAATTGATTTGTGTTTTTGACAAGACACTCTTATAAGTAATAAAATGTGCATCTCATTTTTTGAAAATTGTATTGGCTATAAAGAAATTATATGCCATATCAAAATTTAAAATCTCCTTACCTTCCTCATTTTTATCCTCAAAACCATAGTTTCCATGAATACTGCAATATGTTAATGCCTCTTTGCCGATATGTTCATTTAAGTCTTCTCGCAAACAAATCATCTCCTTTTGTAGAATTCTTTGAATTACCTTATCTAACTCCTTCCAAAATATTTTTTATACTATCTTCTAGTCTTACTTGGGTTACGTATGCACAAACTATATTCAAAGTTTCTACTCTTAACACTAATTCATCATCATAATTCAATGTTCATATTGTTGTATATCCACTATACTATCCTTTAAATCTTTATTTATAATAAGACCAACTTTATTTTGAGTTTTTTCTTTTTTGGGTACTATAACTTAAAACTCATATTTTTAATATATTTTGCTTTTTTTTGTCAATCCACTTTATCTCTTATAAACATAGAATGTGAGTCTTTCTCCTAATCATAATATATATTGTCTTTATTAGCTTACCAATCAATGTTTTGATATTCTAACTATCAATATGAATCTTATTATATAGGATAAATTTTCTTATCCCTGCATCCATCCATTCTGAAAATACGGAGATTCTCTCTTCAATTTATTCACTATATTCAAGCGATAATGTAGTGTGACTAACCTTTTTACTCACACTCATCCATGATGTGAGAACCCTCTCTACAATTAATTCACTACATTGAGACGAAAATGTAGTGACTCTTGTTTACTTTTTACGACATTCGGGCTCTTCAGTGCATCGCTAAAAGGACACCCCATAGTTTTCACGAATACCTCTATATCTTAATACCCCTTTACCGACATTGTATTTAAGTTTTCTCCCAGACAAATCATCTCTCTTTATGGAGTTTATTGAATTACCTTATCTAACTTTTTCAAAGTGCCTTATTTATACTATCCTCTACTCCTACTTGAGGTGGATATACACCAACTAAATTCAAAGCCTCTACTTCTAAAATTAATTTCACTATCATAATTCGGTTACCATATCATTGTATATTCACTATACTATCTTTTAAATCTTTATTTATAATAATACCAACTTTATTTTGAGTATTTTTCTTTCCTTAGTACCGTAATTTAAAATTTGTATTCTCAATCTCTTTTACTTTTTCTTCAACCCACTTTGTCTCTAATAGATGTAGAATATGAATCTTTTTTTCTAATCTTGATATCTACCACTTCCATTATTTTTCGGTCAATATTTTAATATTTT